>CM057843.1:16139369-17453065 GCA_030068075.1 Paguma larvata
AGGGTTCTCCTCAGCAAAGTGTGGTTGGTTTGCCTTGGGCATAAAAGAAATCAGAAAATTGGCTATAGAGATTGTTTGTAACCATTTAGAAAGCATGAATCATAGATTTAGAGAAACATTAAAATAACCCAGGTCTTGGGGCACCTGGGTGACTCTGTCAGTTGAGCATCCAGCTCCTGATTTGGGCTCAGGTCATGATCCCAGGGTTATGGGATTGAGCTCGGTGTTGGAATATGCGCTGGGTTTAGAGCTCGCTATGGGCTTCTCCCTCTCCCTCTCCCCCTCTCCCCCACTCTGTCTTTCTCTCTCTGTCTGTAAAATATATATATATATATGTATAATATATATATATATATGTATAATATATATGTAAAGATATACACATATATATATAATAAGAACAAACAAACAAACAAACAAAACCCCACTCAAAAAACGACACAGGTCTTTGAAAGCCAGCCATTACCCCTCATTCTCTGCAAGTGGCATCTAAATCGCAGGCAAGTGAAATGATTTACCCAAAGTCACACAGGCAGCAAAGGTCAAAGTCTGCTCTAATTCTAGACAGCCATTCTTTGCACCTAAAGATAAAAGGACAACTGAACAAAGCTGGAAAATGGCAAGCCATTTGTCAGGAGTGAGAGATCAAGATGGGAGTCTGGCTAAGGGAACTTCTGCTCCATTCGGCAGGCTGTGGTGCAGCCTCCTGGGGCCACATGGGACCATAGCCCGCCATTTTGGTGCAACCCACCATCTTGTTTTCACAAGTGCTTCCTATTCGACCCTTTCAAAAGTCTGCTTTCTTTGCTTCACACTAGGCTTTATTTTTTAAACAAGTGTTTTTAATTTTAGTGTGTAGATGGCTTTATTGGAAATGCATTTTACAAATCACAAAGAAGTCACTCAATGCAACTGGACAATTCAGTGATTCTTAGTAACTTTACTGAGAGGTGCAACCATCACCATAAATCAGATGTAGAACATTTTCATCCCCAAATAAGGTCCCTTGCTTCCCTTTAAAGTTAATTCCCATTCCAACCCCTCAGCAAGGATTAATTTTTTTCCAACCCAGCTACGAAAAGAAAAATAAAAGTAAAACATAAGCAGTTAATTTTTTATATTGAGAGAGTTTGACCTGCTACATTCTCTCGCTCCAAAGAACATTTGGAACCCACAAAGACAATTTTCTCACCACGCTGGTTGATCTCCCAGAGAGCGAGATCTGCTGAGATTGTATTTTCCGGGATAGGAACTCCCACTTACACATTGAGATCTTCCTTAGTCGCTACTCTGTCTTCCCAGAACTGGGTGGGCATGGTTACTAACTCTCGGTACATCCCTTCTCTCACCTCTGTCTCTGAGTCACCTCTGTTTGTGTGGCTAAGGGGTTAAGACCTAGAGACATGAACGATTGTTTCAAACACCATTCCCACTCAAAGAGCTGTTTCCCTTCCCCCGTCTCACTGGCCCCGTCCTTCACCATCTGCCTTTTCCCTGGTGAGTGGGAAGAGGATATGGGGAGAAGCGAGTTTCCCATCGGCTCTTCCCTGGATGACAGACTATTTTTCTGGTCACCTCGCCTTGCTCGGTCCCACGCTTCTCCCTTAGAGTATTTTCATAATGACACAGCTCAGCAACGGCCCAGAGTCAACCGTGAGGAAAATGGCCGAACACCTCATTGACTGTGTATTCCTAGACAACCATTAAAAATAGCTTGTAGAGGAGTGTCTCATGATGTAGGAAGTCCCCGGGACGCCGTATGAAGGGAAAAAGAGGACCCAAAATTAGAATATAGCATGAAGCCTGGGTGTGACCAATGTATTGACACATGTGAACCAGAGAGAGCATGTTATCAAATCTACCTGGATAAAACCCACCCAAGTACTGACAGTGGTCACCTCTGCTTGGCAAGAGTCATTTACATGGACGTAAATGATCTGAAGTTTTCAGACTTCCCACGGTGAGCCCCTATCACTGTGGTGAGGAGGGACACGACCAACCGTATTTGGATAAAAGGTAAGAGGCACAGCTTCCCCGGCCGGATGGGCGTCTGCCTCCCACTTACCACAGCCAGGTGCCCTGTCAGCACTGTTTCTTGCTCGCATCACTGTTATTACAGCACTAATCACAGTGCACTAACTCCTTCCCCTCTGCTAATCACCCGCCACACCTGGGAGGCTCATCTCAGAGGAGGAGATGAGGCATCCCGGGTAGACAGTTTGGACCCAGTTCAGAGGCGAGTTAGCCACATGATCAAGAGAGCAGGGAGGGTGGTAGCTGGCTGAGAGATGAAAGAATCTCTATTTTTTATGGCTCCGCTGAGCAGAGACTGGGGGTGGGGGCGCTTGAAAATAGACCCAAAACATATGAGAATCACCAGCAATAAAGAGGAGGGCGGGAGCCCGGCAGGGCCTGGTCCGCCCTGGTAATCGGATGCTCCGGGGACCGGAAAAGCCCAGCGTGAAGGTCAAGGGGGTGTCCCGGGGGAGCACCGCCCATCCAGCTTCAGGGTGCATCCCCGTGGGAAGGCGGTAAGCAGAACGGGATGCAGAGGGGGAAACCCTCTGGCTTCAGGCAGCAACACGAGCCTGACATCCCACATTCCTCGAGGTGCGGGGAGGCCCTTCTGGTTGGATGCCGAGTGCGTGCATCAATCACCGGCCAGGCACTTCTGCAGCAAAGCCGCCCGGCTCTAGCTCTCTCACACCCACTCTTTCAGAAGGATTTCCTCAGAGGCTCCTGGTGCCCGGTTTTGTATTAAGTGCAGCTGAGAGGTGGAGCTAAACAAAAGATTTGAACTTTGCCCTTAACCAGCTTACACAATAATCATGAGGTCAAAAGGATGACCTTTCCGAGGTGTTGCCTGCAATGCTCTAGCACCTCCTTTAGAACTGAGGGGCCCAGAGCCCCAGGAGTCTGAGGAAACCATTCCTCCCCTGTCAAAAACAAAGAGAACCTGAAATACTAGCTTTGAGAGTTTTCGATTGAGCAAGAGACCCATTCTATCAGATCTTTCAAGAAGGCAAGTGTGCTGATGGCAAGGTTGAATGGAAGTGTAAGCCACAGGAGGCAAGAGAGGAGGTCTTTCGGGACCTATTGCAAGGTGGGTGAGAGACGGACAGCAAAATCTTGCATGACACAGCGGCACAAAGTTCGGGGAAAACAGTGGATGACCAATGCCACTCCAACAGGGAACCCACAAAAGCCGGTGATCGCTACAATGCCCTAGATGCTCTAGATGCTCTAGAATTACTGACCGATAGTGTCGATTCTAAGTAGTGCCTAGGAAACCAGAAAGCAACAATCAGGGTTTCCGGGAAGGTAGAGGTGTGGAAAATTCTCAATGTCCGCAGACGACATGAAGCAGTGAGCTCTTAAGACGTGAGGCAGGGCCCAGCAATAGCAGGGGCCTATGGGGTATGCCAGGCCAGGGAGACCCGATACTAAAAGAGATTTGAGGGTCATCAAGAGGACGTGACCACTGGTGGGCCTGAAAGCTGGACCCCCGGGAAATCAGAGCCTCTCACTTCCAACTCTGTCCTTGGAATGTATGTTCTGACTATTCCCATTGCTGAAGCCTTTTGAAAGGATGTGGACTCAGAGACCAACGAATGTCTTGTTGAGATCTGGATGGCATACATGACTGAACCCCATTAAGGCCTCTGTACAAACTTTTTAAGATTCACTTGGGCAGGGGTGACCTACTCATCCCGAGGCCGCCCAAGACAAGCCTCGTTTGTAAGTTCTCTTACTTCTTAAACCTGCCACCCGCCAATTTGAGGTCCCCTCCGTGTACGGGGTCCTGTTTTGGAACCACCAGGGAAAACGAAAGAATAAGGAAAGGAGTCGGAAGAAAACAAAAAATATCAAATAATAAATGAGTAACAATAAAAACAAAATTTTTAATCCTAGAGCTGATACTTTAAAATTCAGGAGACTAGGGGCGCCTGGGTGGCTCAGTCGGTTGAGTGTCCGACTTTGGCTCAGGTCATAATCTCACGGTTGGTGACTTTGAGCCCCGCGTCGGGCTCTGTGCTGACAGCTCGGAGCCTGGAGCCTGCTTCGGATTCTGTGTCTCCCTCTCTCTCTGCTCCTCCCCCACTCATATTTTGTCTCTCTCTCTCTCTCTCTCAAAGATAGATAAAAATAAAAAAATAATAATAATAAAATTCAGGAGACTAATAAAATGGACACGCTCAGCGAAAATCAAGGAAATAAATTTCACTGTCAGAATTAAGAAAAGTGTATACCCCAGACACCAAGGAGATTGGAAATATTTTTATAAACTAGCTGTCAAAACTTGGTAATAATTATTTAGAAGTCCGAATAAAATGAGTGGTTGTCGATAAAAATATAAATTATTGATATTCACTTGCCCAAGTAATTAAGCTGCAGAAGAAATTGAAAATACTGTCAAAAAACTCCTCTAAATAAAAGCCAGGCCAAGAAAACACATTGGTCATATCATTAATAGTATCATAATGCAGTTAGCAACATTGTCTGTGGGGCACCTGGGTGGCTCAGTCAGTTGAGCATCCGACTCTCGATTTCGGCTCAGGTCATGATTCCGGGGTCATGGGATCAAGCCCCACATTGGGCCCCATGCTGAGCGTGTATCCTGCTTGGGATTCTCTCCCCGTCCCTCTGTCCCTCTCCCCAACTTACACGTATTCTCTCTCTCTCTCTCAAATAAAATAAAATTAAATAAATAAATAAATAAAACTAAAAAACAGTATTGTCTATAGTTTAAGAATAGTATTGTATAAAAATAAAATAAATACCAGTGAAAATTGAGGTAAGTATTTAACAGATGAAAGAAAACAGAGTTGCTATGTTATTATATAAAATTGAATTAGTAACTAACAAATTAAAGTTTTTTTCATTTTTTTTTATCATGGTAAGTATACTCTTCAGTCTCCATTCCCTATATCCCCCACTCCCCCCCCCCGCCCACTTCCCCTCTGGTGACCATCAGCGTATTCTCTATAGTTAAGGGTCTTCTTCGTTTGTCTCTCTCTTTTCCCCCTTCGATCATTTGTTTTGTTTCTTAAATTCCACATATGAGTGCAATTCTATGGTATTTGTCTTCTTCTGACCGACTTATTTCACTTAGCATTATACTCTCTAGCTCCATCCATGTCATCGCAAATGGCAAGATATCCTTTTTTATGGCTGAGTAATATTCCATTGTACACACACACACACACACACACACACACACACACACACACCACATCTTCTTTATCCGTTCAGGTATCCATGGTCACTTGGGTGGCTTCCATAATTGGCTACTGTAAATAATGGTGCAATAAACCTAGGTGTGCATTCCCTTTGGATTAGTGTTTTTTGTGTGTTGGGGATAAATACCCAGAAATGCAATTCCTAGATCATAGACTAGTTCTATACTTAATTTTTTTTAATGTTTATTTAATTTTGAGACAGAGAGAGACAGAGAGAGACAGAGCATGAGTGGGGAAGGAGCAGAGAGAGAGGGAGACACAGAATCCGAAGCAGGCTCCAGGCTCTGAGCTGTCAGCACAGAGCCCGATGCGGGGCTCGAACTCACAGACCGCGAGATCATGACCTGAGCTGAAGTCGGACGCTCAACCGACTGAGCCACCCAGGCGCCCTCTATATTTAATTTTTTAAGGAAGCTCCATACTGTTTTCCACAGTGGCTGTACCAGTTCACATTCCTACCAACAGTGACTGAGAGTTCCTTTTTCTCCAGATCCTTACCGACACCTTTTGTTTCTTTCTTGTGTTTTTGATTTTAGCCATTCTGACAGGTGTGAGGTGGTATCTCATTGTAGTTTTGATTTGCATTTCCCTGATAATGACTGATGTTGAGCATCTAAAAAATCAAATTGTTTGGTGCGCCTGGGTGGCTCGGTTGGTTAGGCGTCCGACTTTGGCTCAGGTCATGATCAAAAGGTTTGTGAGTTTGAGCCCTCTATCAGGCTCTGTACTGATAGCTCAGAGCCTGGAGCCTACTTTGGATTCTGTGTCTCCCTTTCTTTCTGTCCCTCCCCCACTTGCACTCTGTCTCTTTCTCTCTCTCAAAAAATAAATGAACATTAAACATATTTTAAAAATCAAGTTGTTTAAAATAAATATTACTATCGGTGAATAGGCAAAGAACATGGATGTGAAGGGCAATGATTCTATAAGAATATATTCAAGCTCTTAATAACCAAATAAAATCAATGAGCTGTTATCTATTGTATCTATTGATTAGAATTTTTAATTAAAAATATCCAGAATTGGTACGAGAAAACATTCATACCTTCCTGTAGGTATGCAAGATGGTTTAGTCTTTCCGAGGGCAGTTAAACAGTCAATATCCAACAGCCGTATAATTTTGTATTTCCTCTGACCCAGGGATTTCTCTTCCGGAAATGCATCATAAGAAAAGACAATGGCGGCACAAAGATTCAAGGATGTTTGTTATACAGCGATGCATTGCTGATAGTAGCAAATATGTATATCTATGATGTAATAATACATATAAAAGGGATTATGGTATGTAATGATATGATAACAATATCTTAATATATAATAAGCATTGTGTAATATATAAAATATATGATAAATTAATATATAGATATAACAGGAAGTATAATATACCTTTATAACCGAGCCCGCAAAAAAGAAAATCCTATTTAGGAATAATTTCTATCATGAAAAAAGCAAGTTAAAAAGCGTGGTGTCTAGTACGATTTCGGTTTTCAGTTTTTGAAAAGAAGACCACAATAGGAGAGGACGGAGATAAAAAAATAGATATTAGGCAATTATGAAACAACTTATTAATTACATTGCTCCGTGTGGTGAGATTTGGTCAATTTCAGATGATCTTCCTTTGGCTTTCATTCTCAAAGTTTTCCCCCAGAATGCACGAACATGTGTTACTTTTGTCGGTGAGAGAGTAACAGTTGTTTCTTTTTTACAAAAAAAAAAAAAGTGTACAGACTAGTGTACGTTACAGGAAATAGCTGCTTTTCAGCACCTAAAATTAAGCGTTTTCCAGTCTAGTATTCTGTTCAACAAAGTCCAGGGAATTTTCTTCTCTTTTATGCGTGAGGCGAGCGTGAAAACCTCCCTCCACTTTCCTTTGATTTCAGGGTTCTCTTTCTTTATGCTGCCATCTCCCCCGTGTTTTTTACCGAGAGCTGGGAACTATTTAAATAGTGCCAAATAAAATGCAAGCTCTTCATGTGTCTTGTGTTCCTAGGATATCAGGAGTCTTCCCCTTAAACCAAAATCCAACCTACCGTCAGGTGGTCTCATTAAACAAAACTGAGCTATACCAAGTACAGCAGTTCAAACTAAATAAATTTAGGATTTCTCCCAAGCTGCCGAGCTCAAGGTGTTACCTTGGTAATGATCACTGCAAAATATCCCTGTAGCTGAAACTCAGAGGGAACTAGACATCTGGGCAGAAGGGCTAAACCCGCTCTCTGTCCCATAGGAAGTATCTAGGGAAGCAAAAAGAAAGGAGGTTGGGAGGGGAAACTAATAGTGTCGGAAAATCATAACTGGGAGAAAAATGAATACGGTCACTTAATCCCAAAAAGAGAAGGCTCATCTAAATGTCACCGTTTCCAAATATTCAAAGAATTATGGCAAACGGGAAGAGTCAATGGGATTTTTGAGAGAGTGCAAAATAGAAGGAAATTTCCTGGTGGCTTAATTAAGGTTTGTGGCATAGTAGGGCAGGCTTCTGACCGATGTATTAAGATTTTGAGGGCTCGAAATGTAAAACAGAAAAGTACCTGCTGGGAATCATCCTTGCGAGTGGAAATAGATAGATACGGAGACTTACAATGAATTGCCCCCAATACCCGTCTGTGAAGTCCAACGCCCATCCCATTCCCCGATGGGTTTCCTTGCCTTAATCGGCCGGAGATTTGACTGCAAGGAGACGAGGGGGGGTGCATCCGTGGGGGTCCCGAAGAGCAAGAAGGCCACGAAAACGTTGAACCATTTTGCAAACGTCTTGGGGTTAGCAAAGAGGCTTCAACTAATTTTCAAGGGCTTTCAGATCTGCTGAAATCCGACTGTGGTTTGCCCCTGAGCGCTTGTACGTCTAAATGTTTTATGCGTGTTTATTTTAAGAAAAACATAGACTTGGCGTTTCTGGGTCCATTTTCACTTAGCTCGTTAGATGGTCTGTAAGCCTGTTCAATGTCTAAGATGCCTTGTGAGACTCAGAGGAAGTTGCCTCTCACTAAGGAGATGCATTTGGTCGGCCTGAAACAGGAGCCGAACTAAAACCAACGACGGTTCAGCGCTCTCTGCACCACCCGAGAACCTGGAGCCTGAAGTCGACAATCTTCGATGGTTCCTAAGCTGCGTTTGTATTTAGGTATCAGTGCTTCCTTCGCAACATCCGGGCTGAACCGAGATTTCACCTGAACGTGGAGAATGTGTGAGAATGAGAACAGATGTCGGATAAATGACCTTGCTGGATGACACTTTGCTAGGAAATATGCAGAAGTCAAGAGTTCAGAGCATCAGCTTGGAGAAGCCTCATCTGTTGGCTTTCTGATGTCATTTGTATCCAATGCTAAGTTACATGACCTGAGTGTTTAACTCTGAAGAATTTCAGTCATTCGACATTTATGCCTCTGTTGGTGTTGGGTTCGCTGAACTGCACTGGTTAGAAAGTTTAGGGTGCATCTGGGTGGCTCAGGCGGTTGAGCATCTGACTTCAGCTCAGGTCATGACCTCAAGGTCTATGAGTTTGAGCCCCTCGTCAGGCTCTGTGCTGATAGTTCAGAGCCTGGAGCCTGCTTCAGATCCTGTATCTCCCTCTCTCTCTAACCCTCCCCCTGCTCATGCTTAGTCTGTCTGTCTTTCTCTCAAAGATAAATAAACATTTTTAAAAATTTAAAAAGAAAGTTTATGAAACAGAGACAATATATGGTCCACGCAACCTTGGTAGGCAGCATTTATGGGTATGAAGCAATTAACATGTAATTAATTAGGAATTGGAGCATAAATTTCAAGAATGATAGGAATTCACGATAGAGAAGTGTGGTTAATGATCTGTTTAAACATAAGGTGCCCCAAGATTGCTTTAAGTAGAATGTATACAGGAAGGGAGAACAAGAGGGAGAGAAACAGAGACAGACAGACAGACAGAGGTGTCTAAGCAGGAAGAGCATTCATTACAGGTATGTGGCAGAATGTGACATGGTGGGGCGATCTCTGGTCAGGATGAAGGCTATATCAGCTTGAGTGCAGTGGAGGGTTCTTATATTGGGAGCAGTGGAAAATAAGATTAGAAAAGCTTATTGGAGGAAGGACTTCACAGCCAGGAAATGCATGTATCCTAGAAAGCCCTAGAGCTCATTGTTGACGTTGAAGCATAAGTGTGGAAAAAGCAGCGTTGAAGCAAAATTAATATGAAGGGACCCACTTAGGTCCATCTTGGAGCTGAGGGTGGCATTGATCTCACTTGGTCATATGGCTTTAAAATTTGAGGTCCCGGGGCACCTGGGTGGCTTAACCTTCATTAAGCAACTGACCCTTAATTTTGGCTCAGGTCATGATCTCCAGGTTCATGAGATCAAGCAAGCCCCAAGCCGAGCTCTGTGGTGACAGTGTGGAGCCTGTTTGAGATTCTCTCTCTCCCTCTCTCTCTGTCCCTGCCCTGCTCGTGCATGTGCTGTCTCTCAAAATAAATAAATACATTCTTGTTGGTCTTGGAGACACAGGGGCAGGAAGGAGGTGACTGGGAGATTGTCTAGCCAAGAAGGCTCTACCCAGCACAGCAGTCAGGCAGTCTCAGGAAACAAATAGGGGAGAAGGCCAGCTCTGTGCCTATGTGCCCAAGCAGAGGCATTGTCTTACACCCCTGCTGGTTCAGAGTCTTGTCTTATACCCCTGCTGCTTCAAGAAGTTTGGACCCCGTGGAATCCAGAAATGGTCAGAGACACATACGTGGACTTGCTTCTCATGATTCAAGAGAAGAGGTATTAAGATCCCCAGAGACGCTGATAATTAGGTCACGGTGGAAATGGACCAAAGAAAACTGCCCATAGAAATTGCCTATCTTAGGACGAGGGTAGAGTAAGATCCTCCATCTTGCCAACAAGACTCCCTTCAGTGCCTCACAAGACTTCAGTGATAGTCCTGACAGCGCATAGTAGATGTCCCCCTAAAACCTCAGTTCCAGACTTCCAGACCTCTGTCTCAGGCTGCAGCCGATACCCAGGGCTCATTCTCTGTCTGCCCCGGGTGGATTCCTTTTGCCTTAGTTCATTACCAGATACTCCATCTCATTGAAAGCCGTCTACCACGTTCCTGCGTGTTCACACAGCCTCCCAAGCTCTTCCCGCAGCGGGCCCCCGACAGCATGGCACAGCACTTTCTGGAGAACTTCATGCCACCCACCAATTTAAAGATTTCATGGTGCCTGTTTGTCTGGGTCATTAATTTGGGGGCGGAGTGGGAGGGGGCGAGTTAAACAAGACCAATGTCCACACCGGTCTCTGGGGAGAATCCCTGTTTTAACACCCGCTGGGCATCAAAGCCAATCTTCGGTGACTTATAGCTGTTCTCTCTGGTGCTGTATTCAGATCTTTCTGATGCCTTTGCACCTGGAGGTGTTACAAATGCTGCTTTTGTTTCTAGGTGCAACGGTCCCAGAGCCGCTGATATGAAACAGGACAGGTGTTTGCATCATAAAACAGATCAATGGCCTCAGGGGGCTTGGTGGCCTCCCCACTACCATTTTTCTTTTTTGATTTTTTTCAAACGTTTCAGCCCTACCAGGGGGACAGCTGGCTGCACCAGACCAAAGAGAGCCGTCAGCTGGACGCTTATTTTATGATGACTCAACGGCTCAGCAATAAATAATAAAAAAATCAACTTTAACCACTTCTTTCCAAACGCACTCCAGCCTGTGAGAAGTTTGCTCTGTTTTCATTTGAGTGTATAGATCCCGAGGCAGGCTTTTCCTCCAAATGCCCCAAGAGCAATTAAAGACTAAATAGGGTTGACAGATGCTGGTAATATCCAAGCCAGCCAGGGAAACACTAATCTAACCAGATGTGTGGGCGGAATGAGCGCAATCTTAGCATCTGTAAGATTGAATAGATTAAGATCTAAATCTGGGGAGGGGGTCAGTAAGTGGGAGGTGGGCAAGAGGAGAGGATGCTGAGTTCTGCAGGGCCCAGGCTCGATCGCTGGGGATTTGCCAACATCAAGGAAGAGGGGGAGAGTGCGCCACGCTTAGAAAACCCTCCTCTTATTCGCAATATCATTCCAGACACTTCCGTCTCTGTAGAGGAGGTGGCGCTACGCCCACAAAGTACCCACTATTGTTTCTTGTAACTGATGGCCTTAAACTCACATCCTGCTAATATCTATGATACCACACGACCCAAACATATCCATTTATTCATTCTTTACGAATATCAGTGGAAACGCTAATAAGGAAAGTATTCATCCTTCTTAGTGACAAAGAAACGCAAAATAATATACAGCATATTTCACTTGCTAAGTAGACTACCTTTTCTTCTTTTCCTTTTTTTTTTAAGGGATCATTCAATACCAAAAAACGATGTGGGGTGAACTGATGCAGTTTCTAGAAGTCTTGGGCAATGCATATCAAGAGTTTTCAAAATACGCCTTTGGCTTAGTGATTCCAATCTCAAAAGTAAAAAAAGATACCATTCACAGTAATGGGACACTGGTAAACAGAAAAAAAAATTAATTTTCAAAAGGGGGAAGAGTTCAGGGGCACCTGGGCGGCTCAGTTGGTTGAGCGTCCGACTTCGGCTCAGGTCATGATCTCACGGTCTGTGAGTTCAAGCCCCGCATCGGGCTCTGTGCTGATGGCTCAGAGCCTGGAGCCTGCTTAGGATTCTGTGTCTCCCTCTCTCTCTCTTCCCTTCCTCCGCTCACGCTCTGTCTCTATGTCTCTCGAAAATAAATAAATGTTAAGAAAAGAGGGGAATAGTTCAATGTTTATGAGACCTCCATAAATTAAAATATTATACAGCCAGTATATATTCTGTTATTCGATGGCCCTACAAACGCTTAGTAAGTAATAGTAATTGAATAAAGTAGAAACACATAGACAGAGTGGATGCACCATAAGAAGTCCCATGCGTTATGTAGATGTATGATTTTCAAACTAAAAAGGAATTTTTTAAGGAAGTTCTTAAGAAGTTCTTTGCCAGCGCAAAGCTCGATACAGTGCTCAAACCGATGAACCATGAGGTCATGACTTGAGCCAAAGTTGGCTGCTCAACCGAACGAGCCACCCAGTTGCCCCAGTTTGGTGTGTTGTTATCAGAGGTCTCTGGGCAGAGGCTGGGTAGATCCATGAGGATGGGGTGGGGGGATTCAGGCGACAGAATATAGAACTGGATGGGGGAGCCCGATGAGACTTTCCCTGAGACGTTACCACCCTCTACTCAGAACTCAACCTTCGTGTAGGTTTCAGTTTGTGAATCTCCTCCCAAATCTGTATCAAAAGCATTTAGCAAATATTTCTTGAATACCTGTTCTGGACCAGACACCATAGCGGGGAAGTAGGTATACGAGAGACGATCACTGGAAGCTACCGCTAAACTTAGCCTACACAAAAGATATCTACTGACAGGTCTAATCCCAGTCAATGAGATCAAATAGGGCAATGGTTTCCTTTTCCTTCTTCTTAATGTTAGCCTTAAAGGTTGATAGAGCTCTTAGATGAATGAGGGCATCATGGCCATAAATTAGAAACTGGGTTTTACCCAGTCCTCACTGTGCACCAGTCTCTGGGCTGGAGGCTTTATATATGTCATCACTACCGACCGCTATTCCCAAGGCTCATAGGTCAGAGGATGAGTGGGATGGCATTAACTTAACACCTGGTGTCCCTGGCGCTGAGGTGTTCCTGTTCCATGTGAGAATCCTCCTCCTTTAAAAATATTTACCCCTAAAACTCAAAAATTTTTGAGTTCTCTACGGGGAGATGTTCCCTGGTCCCACGGCCCAGCCCTGGTTGACCCTTACGCTTCAGAAGCTCAATCTCCTCCCCACCCTTGGGTGGCTCCTGCTATCCTAAGTGTCCCCCAAAAGGCTGGCCTCTACCACTCTGCCCAACCCACCACCACCCCTGTAGGCATTGTCTGCCTAATAGACATTCCCCTTGTGTTCCGGTACTTCAGCACTCACAAGGTAGGACGGTGGTCCAGAACTCTGAAAAGCAAGGAGAATGCTTCTATCCTATACCTAGACAGAGAACTCACAGCAGAGACACTCGCCCCCCAAAATATCTAATGGCTCTCACTTCATACACATAGCGCTTTGCCTCCACGGGATGTGGACATGCTACCAAAGTATCTGCTTTGGGATCGTTTTAAACAGTGGCGTGCTGGGAAACCAGTTGTCGAATGTTTAAAAGATAAAATATAGCCCAGCTGTGTAGCGTTTGCCGATTTCTATAGTGTAAATATCACCATCGTGGTCAATTTCAAGCTACCAACCTGATGTCTCTGAACACAGAGTTAGGCTCTGTTGTGCCCAATAAGCAGTTAGAAGCAGACGTGCGCCCACCCCAGCACACCCTCGTGGACACGATTCACCGGCCACTGCCTTCAGCCACACGCCTGCACGTTAGGAGTCTTACTCTCAGTGAAGACGCCCTGTTCCCTGATGAAGAATCCTCTCGGGACTCTGCCATGGCTCCCACAGCCCGGTGTCTCCTGTCCCCCACTCCCACGCCCTGCAAACAGATGGAACGTGACTTCGTGCCCTGAACATCCATGGTGAACAAGTTGAAGTTTGAACTTAAGCCTCTTCCCATATCCTCCTCACCCCTGTCCTCCTCAGCTTCCATTCGGCAGGCTAAACAAGCGGGCGTTTAGTGTCCAGAAATAAACGACCAGTTAAAAAAAAATAGGTCTCAGGGCACCTGGGTGGCTCAGTCGGGTGAGCATCCAACGTCACCTCGGGTCGTGAGCTCACGGTTTGTGGGTTTGGGCCCTGTGTCAGGCTCTGTGCTGACAGCTTGGAGCCTGGAGCCTCCTTCCAATTCTGTGTCTCCCTCCCTCTCTGCTCCTCCCCCCACTCACACTCTGTCTCTCTCTCTCAAAAATAAACATTAAAAAAATAAATCATTAAAAAATTAAAAAAATAAAAATGTCCCAGGAAACAATGTGCCCTTGCCTCTCCCCTCCCTGCCTCTCCCTGCCGAACTGGAGTTGGCCTTCCACTGTGTTTCCTTCAGAATGTGTCTCACTTGTATCAGTAGAAAAGAGATTTTTAAGTGTCACTGGGCGCCAAGTTTTCCTTCCTCTTTGAACCCCATGTTGGGCCAACACGTGGATTCTTTAACACTTTCTACAGTGTTAAAGTGTTTCTACAGTGTTTTCCAGCAGTCCTAGGGGGCCACCTCCCTCTGTTCCCTTGGGGACCTCAGTCTCAGAGAGACGTCCCCTCGCCACCTAATGCAGAAGAGCCCTTGGGCTCATTAATGTCCTCCCTGCTCTGTTTCCTCCGCCGAAAGGAGCGCCACCTCAAGGGATAAGCGTTTGCTTGTGTGCTGTCTACCGCTTACCGCTGAACACAAACTTCAGAACAAGCAAACACGCTTCTGTTTTGTTTGCTGCGGTCTCCTTTACTGCCTAGAAAGGCAGTTTGACTGCCTTGGCATCACCTGGGAACCTTTGAAAATCCCACACGCCCAGGCCACACCCCAAGTCGATTAAAACAGAACCATCGAGGGCAGGGACATGGGCGCTACTGTTTTTTGAAGTTTCCCCAGTTGATGGTTAATTTTCTCGGCAAGGTGGTCGGGCTCTGGTGTCCAGTTGTTTGGTCAAACAGCAGTCTAAACGATGCTGTCAAGGTATTTAAAAATTTTTTTAATTTAATTCATTTATTTTGAGAGAGAGAGAGAGAGAAAGAGAGAAGGAGGGAGAGAGAGAATCCCAAGGAGGCTCCGCATTGTCAGCGCAGAGCCTGATGCAGGGCTCGAGCTCATGAACCGGGAGAGCATGACTTGAGCCAAAATCCAAAGTCAGATGCTTAACTGACTGAGCCACCCAGACCCTGCCATCAAGGTATTTTTGAGAGGAAACTAACATTGAAAAGAATAGATTTTGAGTAAAGTGAAGTCTTACGTGGGGCGAGCTCATCCAATCAGTGGAAGCCTTAAGAGAAATGACTGAGGTCCCCCCCACCCTCTCCCACAAGTAGAGGGAATTTTGCCTCCAGACTGCCTGCCTTGGGAGTCACAACTTGTAATGTCGGCTCTTTCTGGAGTCTCCAGCCTGCCCTTCAAATTTTAGGCTTGCCAGCCCCACCATTACAAGCCAGTTCCTTAAGATAAATCTCTCTAGATAGATAGATAGATAGATAGATAGATAGATAGATAGATAGATATAGATATAGATATAGATATAGATATAGATATAGATATAGATATAGATATAGATATACATGCTGTTGGTTCTGAACCTCAGGAGAATCCTCACTAATACACCCAGATTCCAAGTCTGAGAACTCATGACCCAAAAGAGGGTCCAAGGGCAAAGCAGGCAGTCAGTAAGTATGAATTTACTGACTCAGATGAATGGATATCTGTTCAATGAGTTTCCCTACAATGCATAGAATATAATAGATTCTAGAAGACTGGTTCTCTGTGGCATCCAGACGCGAAAACACCAGAGCAGTCGGAAGGGATGGGATGGAGTCGGTTACCAGAGTTAAGGGGCTTTGCCCAGGCACGGAGCTCAGCCACTGTCCGTCAATACAGCGGAAAATAGAAGAAGAGGCCTCATCTCTCGCACAGGAAGCAAACAGCAAGTCGGAGGGCCAAGGGGGAATCCCATCTTTGAAATATGGTGGAAACAGGATTCTGCTTCTTTCTACTTTAAGAAACAAACATGAAATAGATGGGGAGCGATGCCGTTGTTGGCTGAAAGCGTGTTTCTAGAGGTTACATCTTGGGTGGATTAAGCATGAATGATGAGAAACCTTGGAAACACTGGAGGGTCAGAAGCATCCCATTCAGAAGAGCCTCCCGGGCCTATCTCCAGGAGCTATTCCCGATACCCACTGAGAGGACCAAAGAAAGGACCAAAGAAAAGGCTGAATCAGCTCACGACTACAGAAGAGGGTGACCCATAGGTTTGAATCTATAAGGGAACTCTCCAGGAAACAGGGTAATGGAGGGATTGAGAGAGAGCTTGCAAACCCACAATTTGCCTTATCCGAAGGGAGAACCCTCTGGGGGAGCCCGCTGATGCTCAGAACCACGCCCTCAATGAGGACCTTTAAGCAAAAGAGAGGAAGGAAGTGTTGGCCTGGGAGCTTCTTCTGAGAATACTTTCAGCACCTGCGTCTTCCCAGGACCGGACTTCGAGGCGCACAGTCAGCATGGAAGAAGAGAGAGAGAGAGAGAGAGAGAGACTCAAAGCGGTCGCCCTGTGGGCTGTGCAGACAAGGGGGGCTCTGACGACTGGATGAGGCAGAAGCCACTTCCCACAGACTTCCAGCCCCGCAGGAGAGACCTGAAGTCTACTTCCGCCCCTCTCTGTTCTTCTGAGCATAGCGGCTTTGAACAGGGACCCTAAGGCTCTAACAAAATCCATCTCAACTTCTCAAAGTGGAACAACATAGTTATCCGCACCCTGCTCCCAGCCCACAAGTCAGTGGCAAAATGAAAACCCAAAAATGAGGACTTGGAAAGGAATGCCAGCCCGCGCTTCCCCGCAAAAGAGACGGACTTCTAGAAACAAGAAAAGGATCACCGCAATTTCTAAGATTCTTAGAATAGGGGAATGAGGGGATGATCGTGGCAACACACAGAGAGACCCCCGCCAAGAGCTGATAATAACAAGAGCTGATAATTTGAGAAATATCCTTAGAGAGGCTCACATTTCGCTTTCTCCGTGAAAGTTCGGTCCTCTCTCGGGAAAAACAGGACACGCTGCATGGGGGGCGGGGAGGGTGAAGGGTAAGGGGGACAGCGCTAGGGTCTGGAAACAATAAAAAGACAGGACGAAAATGTGCCTTGTAACAACAGCTTTGTTTTGCTTCAACACAATATGGCCTTTTCCAAAGTCCATCTTCCAAAGTTCATGTTCAAACACCAGACAAGCTTCTTGTTTTTGTTGTGCTCAGTCACTGCGGGGCTTTCTCAGACTCTAAAATAAAATCTATAGGGGTTCGATTCAACTTTAGCTTCAAAAAATTGGTTTGGTTGGGTTTTGGCTGTTATTTATTAATCGATGTTTTTTGTCGTATTCACCAAGAAAAAAGCAAACCATATTTTCCCCAAAGCTCAGAAATCCGGGAGAGAACAGTAAGGTGAGAAACAGGAACCTGAAAATCATCTATGATTTGAGACAAATTATTGAGTAGACATCTTTACACCTAGAGAAAGACCTATAGACACACAGCAAAAGGCAACCCATGTCCATTCCGCAATCGGGACAGGGGAAATGAGAAATAATTGAGTTAGCAGATTACTAATACTAATGTTTAGACAACGGTAGAGAATCCACAAATGCTTTGGGGAATTTGCTAGCGTCTGAAATCCTGCACTCTGTTGTGTTTAAATGAAGCCTTTTTTTTTTTTTTTCCAAATGCACACATTACCAGGAAGGAGAGACAGCACCAGGCCGTAATGGTTTAATACACTGTGTAGAGGAAAAAGGCCTAAAGAAAAAGCAGATGGTAACCCCTTTTGCAGGAGCCATATAATTTCATGGTGCATTTTCTCTTCATGGCTTCACTGAAATTCAAGCCCAGGGGCCAATTCTTTCTGGCACTGGGATGGGCTCCGGGGGCAGGGAGGAAGCAGCGGGGTGGGGGGGGGGGGAATCTTAACAAAAGGTGACGTAGTTACATCTCCCCTTCTTGGTGAATGTCCGCTGTTTCTTTGATTCACGGCTTTCGTCCAACCAGGGTCCGTGATGGTCACCTCAGCCCCATCTCTGCGGGTCGGCAATCCACCACGCCTCCATGTCACCTCAATCAAATCCCTGGAGATTGGTCTACTGCACCTTTTTGTGCGAGGTCGTACAAGTCCAAGGCCAGCGGCCAAGGTACAGATGGGTGAGCCTTTAGGTCAGGCCCTGGTCACTTAGGCTGTGGATGGTTACATTCCCCCAGAAGAGGAAATGGGTGGGTAGCTGATATAGTAAGTAGCACTCGGAAAATAAATGAACTGGATCCCTACAACCTCGGTTCTCAACATGTGGTCCCTACCCCAACACCATCCATACCAACTAGAAACTGTAGAAATGCAAACGCCCAGGCTCTGTCCCAAACATACTGAATCAGGTCCTCTGGGGGTGGGGCCAACAATCTCTCTTTTTTTTTTTTTTTAATTTTTTTGAACATTTATCTATTTTTGAGACACAGAGTGAGACGGTGCATGAGTGGGGGAGGGGCAGAGAGTGAGGGAGACACAGGATCCGAAGCAGGCTCCAGGCTCTGAACTGTCAGCACAGAGCCCAACATGGGGCTTGAACCCCTGAACCAGAAGATCATGACCTGAACTGAAGTCGAAGGCTTAACCGACTGAGCCACCCAGGCGCCCCTACCATTTCTTTATAGATTTAAAGAAACTAGAAAAAAGATGAAAAGTTGGAAAAGAAAAAAAGCACAGTAAACCCACACGTACTCACCACCCAACTCCCCGGGTGGCTCAGTCGGTTAAGTGTCTGACTTCGGCTCAGGTCATGATCTCACACTTCCTGGGTTCGAGCCCCACATCCAGCTCTGTGCTGACAGCTCAGAGCCTGGAGTCTGCTTTGGATTCTGTGTCTCCCTCTCTGTCTCTGCCCCTCCCCTGTTCATGCTTTGTCTCTTTCTGTCTCTCAAAAATGAATAAATATTAAAAAAAAAAAAAAAGAATAGAATGTCACCTGAAACACACATCTCTGGTACATGTCCCTTCCCAAGCACTTCTGCCTTCTCTCCTCAGGTTTAACCATCTGGTTATAATCTTAAACCATGAGCATCCAAATTTTAAACATTGAAGTGAAAGGAAATAGATCATATAACCAGAGGCTCAAGAAATACTTGCAAAAAAAATGGACAATGATTTGTTGTACTTTGTTCATATTTTATAGAGAAGTGTAACCCCTCCCCAAAAATGTGAAAAAGATATTTCTTGACCAAGTAAAACTTACTTCAGAGATGCAACAGATTTTCTTTGATAGAAAATCTAGTGACACATGGGTGGCTCAGTCAATCGAACATTCAAAACTTTTTTTTTAAATGTATTTATTTAAATTCAAGTTAGTGAACATACAGTGTAGTATTGGTTTCAGGAGTAGAACCCAGTGATTCATCACTTACGTATGACACTCAGTGCTCATCCCAACAAATGCCCTCCTTCATACCCATCACTGATTTAGCCCATCCTCCCAACCCACTCTCCTCCAGCAGCCCTCAGTTTGTTCTCTATATTGAAGAGTCTCTTATGGTTTGCCTCTCTCTCTATTTTTTTCCCTTATTTTTCCTTCCCTTCCCCTATGTTCATCTGTTGTGTTTCTTAAATTCCACATATGGGTGAAATCATATGAAATTTTTCATTCTCTGCCTGACTTATTGCACAAAGCATAATACACAGTAATTCCAACCGTGTTGTTGCAAGTGGCAAGATTTCATTCTTTTGCTCACCGAGTAGCATCCCATTATATATATATATACACACACATACACGCCACATCTTCTTTATCCATTCATCAGCGGATGGACATCTGGGCTTTTCCCATAATTTGGCTATTGTTGATAGCTGACTTGATTTCAGCGCAGGTCATGATCCCAGGGACGTGGGATGGAGCCCCAAACTGGACTCTGTGCTGAGTGAGGGATTGGCTTAAGATTCTCTCTTTCCTTTCTCTCTCAAGTAATAATTTAAAAAACTCTATTATTTCATGTTAATAGGTTTAAGGATATAAAGTGTTCATTGATTGTGAAAATGCCTATAAGAAATATCAACAAATTTAACATTCATTTCTTGTTAAGGAAATATCCATCGTAGATTCCTTTTTTGGTGAAGTGTAGGTTACAGTAACATCATTTGACATTATTCTAAGGGACTAGTCAATGCAATAACCAAACAAAAATATAGTTATAAGGAATCAAATCTTATTTATGGATGGTAAATCCCCAGAAAATCAAAGAGAACACACTAAAATTCATTAAAACTAAAAAGAATTCAGTAAGATGAGCACTGGTAAAAGCAAGATATAAAATTTTATAATTTTACACATATCAACAGTGGTTAAGTAGAAAATACAGTTTAATATAATTTAAATTTTAAATAAAAATATATGAATACTTAAAAATGAATTTAAGAAAATGACATAGATTTACTGAGATACATTTCAAAATGGGTTTAAGTATAGAAAGATGACAAGTACTTAAGAGTAAATCTGAAAAAGTTAAAAAATAGAACTACGCTACAATCCAGTAATTGCACTACTGGGTATTTACTCCCCAAGTACAAAAACACTAATTCAAAAAGATATATGTGCTCCATTGTTTATTGCAGTATTATTTACAACAGCCAAATTATCGAAGCAGTCCAAGGGTCTATTGATAGATGAATGGGTAAAGAAGAGGTGATGTATATATATAATGGAATATTATTCAGCCATAAAGATGAATGAAATCTTGCCATTTGCAACAACCTGGATGGAGCTAGAGAGTATAAAGCTGAGTGAACTAAGTTAATCAGAGGAAGGGAAAGGAAGGAAAGGAAGGGATGAAGGAGAGAGAGAAGAAGGGAAGATGAAAGGAAGGGAGAAGGAGAGAGGAAAAGAGAAAGAAAGAAAGAAAGAAAGAAAGAAAGAAAGAAAGAAAGAAAGAAAGAAAGAAAGAAAGGAGGGAGGGAGGGAGGGAGGGAGGGAGGGAGGGAGGGAGGGAGGAGGAAGGAAGGAAGGAAGGAAGGAAGGAAGGAAGGAAGGAAGGAAGGAGGAAGGGAAGGAGAGAGGGAAGAAGGGAAGATGGAAGGAAGGGAGAAGGAGAGAGGAAAAGAGAAAGAAAGAAAGAAAGAAAGAAAGAAAGAAAGAAAGAAAGAAAGAAAGAAAGAAAGAAGGAACGAAGGAAGGAAGGAAGGAAGGAAGGAAGACCAAGGAAGTGTCATCTCCCAATTGTGGGGATCTAGCTGTAAGCAAATACATAGCAAGAAGACTTACTGCTAAGTTGAGTTTGAGGTTTTACTTTTTAACATAAAATTTACAAGTGAATTCTGAAAATAAACTAAATTGGAGCCTTAGAATGATCTTTGTAGCACTTTCTATTATCTGAATGTGAGCAGAAAAATAAATGCCGGGGTTTCCATCAGTGAGGTAGGGGATGAAAGAACAAATATACTTCCTAATAAAAGTTAAAACAATGATAGAAATCATACATCTGAATTTAAATCATGTCATAAGTCATACTTGCTTGATATACCCGTTATTGTGTAAAGATCATGAATCAGAGTTATTCTGAAGCTAACTTCTGTTTGCTTAACAGTTTTGATTTTGTTTGCTTGTTTTTGTTTTTGCCTTTGCCCTGAGATGGGAAGTCCTCTGGCAGAAGTTTTTCTTGAGTCAAGAACTTATGGGTAAAGAGGAGTTCAGTACATAAAAAGGGGGCTGGGATTCTGGGCAGAAGATTCTAAAAAGACAAAATAGTACATGGAAACTTGGGGAGAGGGCATGGTCATTTCAAAGAACTGAAAGTATCAAAACTAATCAGTTCTGAAACAAATTAAAATGATAGCACTACTTATCTCAACGAGGGATGGGAGGCGTGGCCAAAGCAGTACTCAAGAGGAAGATGTATAGCCTCAAATGAATTATTGAAAAAAAAAATACTGAAAACAAGTAAACTAAGGATTCAACTCAAAAAGCTGGGCACAGTAAAGTTTAAATGTAAAAAGAGGCAATTTTTGCTCGATTAAAAATATTATTATTGCTTGTAGTTGAGTTTTAATCAAAAACCAATTTTTTAAAGATGAGTCTAAAAGTATAGGTTTTTTTTTCCTTAAACATTTGAACAAAAAGATTGTTTTTTTTTACAATCCAGTAATTTTATCAACACTCACAGTATCCATTTACTCAATTTTTGATTAATTAAAATTTAAATTTGTTAAACATTTACTCTAAAGAGCTCATATTTATAAGCTTGACTAACTGTCCTCAAATAATTCAGATTACAATCATAATTTCCATACAACTGATTCGTTTAAGCACTTCAACCCTTATAGCAAATCAAGCTTATATATCTAAGAGGCACTTAACTCTTAAGTTTAAAAAATACAAACTGATAAATTTAATAAATTAAATTATCTTAGACCTTTCAAACACCTAAAAATCAAAGTATATACCAAGAACTGCAATGATTATGAAAAATCATGCTACACTTGAATTTAATCTCACATGGGGTCTAATTATTCCTACTTAATTATTCCTATTGATTTAACTAAACAGAAGGAACAGACTTATCACATCACAAGGTGAGGTTATGAATTTGGGTCATGAGTTAAAGATGTGGGGTTGGACAAAATCCTGAAATGTTTTTGGGAATTCGAGCTTTGCATATTAAGCTGGGCCCCATTCTGTAGGTAGAGACATGCTTGCCAGGTCAAAGAGGGTTTTTGATGGACACCTCTCCTCTGGGACTTCTCCAGTCACTTAAGTTTCTTTGTTTCCAAGATATTGTCTTTTTTTTTTTTCCTGAAATGATCTCTTCTTTCATTTTTTTTAATGTTTATTTATATTCGAGAAAGAGAGAGAGAGACAGAGTGTGAGCAGGGGATGATGGGCAGCGAGAGAAGAAGACACAGAATCTAAAGCAGGCTCCAGGCTCTGAGCTGTCAGCACAGAGCCCAATGCCAGGCTCAAACTCATGAACCACGAGACCATGACCTGAGCTGCAGTCAGACGCTTAACTGACTGAGCCACCCAGGTACCCTAAAAATTATCTCTTCTTTAAATTAAAAATCGTCTCTTTGCCCTTTGAGTTTTAATTGTCTCTTCTTGACATTCAAGCCTTCTCATTTCCATTTTGGGGATCTTTGAGATCATCCATGTTGCAATTTTCCAACTCTTGAGACTTTCCAACTCTTCCGGGTTCGTAAGTTCCAAGGTGAACACGTTTGAGCTCTGAGATCTAACCCATTGTATAACTGTATTAGTCAGGGTTCCCACAGAAACAGAACCAACAGAATACATGATAGACAGATAGATAGATGGATACATAGATAGATAGATAGATAGATAGATAGATAGATAGATAGATAGACAGACAGACAGGCATGAGAGATTTATTATAAGAATTGGTTCATGTGGTTATGGAAGCCAAGAAGTCATACTGTCTGCAAGTTGGAAAACCAAGAAAGCTGATGGTGGAATTCAGCCAGAGTCTGAAATCTCGATAACCACAGGACTACTGCGGTAATTCCTGGAGTCCAAAATTCCAATATCCAAGGTTAGGGAAAAATGGCCATCCCAGTTCAAGAAAAGAGAGCAGACCGTTCTTCTTTCACCTTTTTTTCTTTTTCTCTTTAGGATCTTCAGGATTGGATGATGCCACCCACACCGGCAAGGGTGGATCTTCTTCACTCAAATGTTAAACTCTTCCAGAAACATCTTCACAGGCACTCCCAGAAATAATGTTCTACCACCTATCTGGGTATCCTTTAGCTCACTCAAGGTGACAGATAAAATTAACCATCACGGTAAACGTTATATCATCTCTTGTGGCAAAACCTAGAACGCATTAGATTTTCATGTGAGCTCTGGCACATATTCGAATGCAGCATTTATATAGTTTATGTTGTCCAAAAGACATTATTTTCTGTGAATTTTATCGGAAAACCATGAATAGTGGACTTCGCATGATCTATTCTCTAAAGCGTCCTAAATTCTCAGGGTTCCCACAGACCTAATTTGCATCAGTTAACCACAATTACTGCGTGCATTGTGATCTCTCAATTATCATAACTTGGATAAGGGATGGGTGTCGAAAGAGGCTGTAAGCTGGCCCCTCTGTCACATCAGCTCTGTGCCATATACCCCGATGTCCAGGCCTACCCTGATTTTCTCCATGCTAAAGCCTGGAATCAATTACTTCCCAAGGAACCTTGGCTGCGGCTTGCTGAGTATCAGTGCTAATGCCCAACACCGGGTCCCAATGTGTGTCTATGATGATCCCACGTGAGATGAGGACTAGGGAAAGACACCACTCCTAGATTTCCTTTATGATTGAGAAAAAAAAATTAATTCTCTTCTGAAAGGGAAATTCATGTTGATGTTCCATTGTAACTAATTTTACTAAGTTCTAATTCAGTCTTGTTCTCCCATAATTTTTTTACTACCCCCCATTTCTAGCAACCAGCTTCTCCACAGCCATGTTTTATCAAGTTTAATATACCATGTGTTTAAATTGTAACAGCATTTAAATCTTAGGAACATTTGTTTTCTAAAATATACTTGGAGATGCTTAAATTTGTAACCCTCTCACCTAAACTAAAGCTGCTGCCGTACTTTTTATAATCCTTTTATGTCTCATTTACCGTCATTCTATAGTTTACACTGTTGACAGAGAAAGAGGGACAAACTAACACAAAGAAAGAGGAGGAAAGGATTTAATAAAGATAAAAGCTGAAATTAATAACACAGAAAACAAAAGCAGAACAGCTGCTCAATAAAACCAAAGTCTGGTTCTTTGAAAAGAGCAACAAAATAGATAAACCTTTAGGAGGTTGCATGAAGGATAAAAGAAGAAGAGACAGTTTATAACAAAGAAGGAGATGTAGCTGAAAACAGATGGGATTCTGAGAAACTTTAAAGGATAGTTCCAGTTGGTGGTGGAGGGCGTAGACTCTGAAGCCCAAATGCTTAAGGTCACATCCTGGCTCTGTTTTTTTTTGCTGTGCATACTTAGAAGTCGCTTAACTTCTCTTTGCTCATTTATTTTTATGAGAAAAGGGCTGATATTTATAATCCGTACTTCTTGGAACTGTAGCAAGAACTAAATGAGTTAACCCAGGTCAAGCTCTTACAGCAGCGTCTAAAATACAGTGAGTGTTGGGGTGCCTGGGAGGCTCAGCCGGTTAAGCGTCCGACTTCAGCTCGGGTCATGATCTCGTAGTTTATGGGTTCGAGCATCGCGTGGGGCTCTGTGCTGACAGCTCGGAGCCTGGAGCCTGCTTTGGATTCTGTGTCTCCCTTTCTCTCTCTGCCCTTCCCCCACTCCTGCTCTGTCTCTCTGTCTCTGTCTCTCTCAAAAAATACGCAAACATTAAAAACAATTTAAAATACGGTGACTGCTCAAATGATTTCTTTCATGACCACTCTTTTCTTGGTATTTAGCACCTTCATTCTTCCAGTCTCCAGGTGACTAGAAAATTCTAAAATGTATCCAGAATACAATTTCTCATCCCTCCACTGCTATTACGTACCTCAAGTCAACTGCCAGCTAGATCCTGGGTTCAGTAATCAATAATCAGTAACTTCCTATTTGATCATCACTTAGTCTCCTGTATTCTATTTCCCATGTCACCGACAAAATGAACCTTTTGAAAAGTGAGTCAGATAATGTCAATCCCCACTTCAAATGGTTCCCTATTTCCCAAAGTTTTTAGCCAAGGTTTTTACCGCAGCATCCAGAGCCTTATTTGACCTCGCTTTAGGTTATCTTTTGACCTCATCTCAAACTACCCTGACTTCTTTATTCACTCCACTCCAAACATTTTTTTAAATGCTAGCTATTCCCTGAAATGCCAGCCTGGAACTTTCCTGAGGACCTTTACACATGTCCCATCCTCCTGGAATACTGTTCTCCCATATAAATGTATGGCTGCCTCTCTCATTTCCTTCAGATCTCTTCTTCAATGTCTTTCCCAGCAATCTAAAGTAAACGTTCTTTCATGATAAAATCTCTTAGCAAACTAGAAATAGAAAGGAACTTCCTCAACCTGATAAAGGGCATGTACAAAAGTATATATCTAACATGATACTTAGCAGCGAAAGGGTGAGTGTTTCCCCATAAAATTGGGGATAGGGCAAAGATGTACACTTTCACCAGTCCCCATTCAACTCTCAACTAAAAGATAAAGCAAGAAAAAGAAATACAATGCACACAAATTGGTTAAAAAAAGAAGAAAGAAAGAAAGAAAGAAAGAAAGAAAGAAAGAAAGAAAGAAAGAAAGAAAGAAGAAAGAAGGAAAGAAGGAAAGAAAGAAAGAAAGAAAGAAAGAAAGAAAGAAAGAAAGAAAGAAAGAAAAAGGGAAAGAAAGAAAGAAAGAAAGAAAGAAAGAAAGAAGGAAAGAAGGAAAGAAAGAAAGAAAGAAAGAAAGAAAGAAAGAAAGAAAGAAAGAAGAAAGATAGATAGATGCTATACTTATTTGCAGACAACATGATTGTCTATGTAGAAAACAAAAGGAATTTACAATAGGAAAAAAACTCTTTAAACTACTAAGTTTACTGATATTAAAGGATACGAGGTCAATACACAAAAATCAATCATGTATCATGTTACCATTTACTAGCAATGACAAGTGGAAAAATGAAAACTTAAAATAATACATTTATAATAACTTCTCCAAAAAGGACATAAATTTAGGTGTAAATATAAGAAAATGTGTACAAGATCTATACACCATACACTGAAGAACACGGATGGAAGAAGAACTAAATAAATGGAGAGACATACCATGTTCATGGATTGAAAGATTCAGCACAATAAACACAAGAATTCTCCCCCAAATTGATCAAGAGATTTAATGTAGCTCCCACCAAAATCTCAGTAGGACTATTTGTAGGTATAGACAAGCTGATTATAAAATTTATACAGAAAGACAAAGAAAATAGATAGCAAAACCAACTTTGAAAAGAAGAATACAGTTTACTGAGTGAGAATCTTTAATTTTTAGATTTATTATAAAACTATGGTAAGCAAGCCAGTGTGGTATTAGTAAAAGAATAGACACATAGATCAATGGGACAGAAGAGGAATCTCATAAATAAATTAACACAAATATTGGCAATTAATTTTTTCCAATGATGGAAAGGCAATTCAGTGGAGAAAGGATAGTCTTTTTCAACAACTGGTGTCGGAACAATTATTTCGTGCTGTCAGTGTGATGTTACTGATCTCAGAATCGAGAAGAGATGTGTATAATTGGCTCTTGAGAGTCGATAGTCCCCGACACACCTCTGAACCTGTCCTACCAGATACCTGAGGATGCTGTAAAGTAATTTTTGGTTTCAGGGTAGGACTAGACAAATAGATCGATGGAACAAACTGAAACCAAGCCATACAAATAGCAAAATTTAGTGACTGAAAAAAAATTTCATTTGTGGTTGACCTGGAAATCAAATCAACGGATAGTAAGCAGAGTGACCAGTAAGTGAAGCTGGGACAAACATATCCTTATTAAGAAAAAAATAAATACAGAGTCCTATGCCATAGCATACATAAAGAGAAAGGATAAAAGAATATGTCTGTAATTTTGAAATAGAGAAAAAGTTATCAAAAATATATAATGTAGAAAAAAAGATCAAAGTCTATTCATAGTAAAATTTAAAACATCTACCACAAGACACAAAACACATGGAAAGAAATACTTGCAGCATTTAAAACATATAAAAGATTAATATTGACATAAAGAAGATCTCAAAGAGAGAGACAGACAGAGAAAAAAAAAATGAAAATATATGCCCAATGGAAAAAAAATGGGCAAAGAATAAGAATAAAAAGTTGGCCAAGTGGGGGAAAAAGCCAATAAACATGTAATCAAGAAATGAAAATAGAAACACAAAAAAATGTTATAATAATTTTTACTAATCAACTCGCAAAAACATAAGTAAATTAATAAAATCTCAAGCTGGTACGTTTCAGTGATTTTTTTTACACTCTTGGTAAGAGTGGAAATAATATAAGCCTTCTGAGGGTCAGAAGACGTAACGGAAATATAATTATGAGTGTAAGAAAACATCAGAGGCACGGAGAAATGAATATGCAGATTTTTATTTTAATGTTGCTCATTATTTAAACATGGAAAAAATATAAACACCAGAAAGTGAATATTTCGCACATTATTAAAGATTTTGCTGGCTTCACAAAGAATAAAGTAGGTCCACATTTTTGCATGCAGAAAGATCTCCAACAAACATGTAGCATACTATTTATAAAGAATCATTCTAGGGGTGCCTGGGTGGCTCAGTCAGTTAAGCGTCTGACTTCAGTTCAGGTCATGGTCTCACAGTCCGTGAGTTTTGAGCTCCGCGCTGGGCTCTGTGCTGACAGTTCAGAACCTGGAGACTGCTTCGGATTCCGCGTCTCCCTCTCTCTCTGCCTCTCCCCCATTCACACTCTGTCTCTCAAGAATAAATTAAACATTAAAAACTTTTAAAAGAATCATTCCAGTTATATAAAAGTAATCAGAACCATGTATTTCTAACTATACTTGTACATGAATGTAAATGGGTAGGAAAAGTAAGGTAAGTTCCTCACCAAGCTGAGAATGACCAGGGATGGCATTGGACAGGTCAAAAGGAAGTTTTGAAATCTCAATTCAAAAATGTCTTATAAGAAGAAGGCATTCGTGAATTATTGACGTAGGATACAAAGGGCTAAAATCAGAGGGAACATGGAATAATGAAAAAGGAGCAAGTCAGTTGTGTAATATGAGTATACTCCATGGAGCCTTGAACTCTGCTCTTTCAGAAACAGAGACGGGAAACCGCATTCTACCTTCTGCTGTTCATAGAAAGACAAACTTTTGTGTCCAAACCTGGGTTAGGACGCAGGAAAGGGAGTGTGTGACCTGGTGACGGAGAGCAGGCTGCCTCACCAATGGGTTTCCCATGACCTCAGCTCCCCCATAGACTGGTGGGATTGTCCCTATAATTTGTGTTATCAACACATGCACCTACTGCAGGGGAAGCGGGGAGGGTTCCAGGGGCTCTCTACCTGGGCACGTGGTCAAGCTAGCTATTGCTTTTCTGCTCCCTAAACGTGCCTTCAAATTACCTCCACCATTTGCAGGAGTCCTAGCAGGACACTCCGGGTCGGGCATGCCGGAGACGCCGCGTCCTGCCAGTGCTGGCCACCCCAACTAAAATCACTCTCAAGGGTGTTCATGGGACCTTTCCTAGATGCATTGCAGACGCTATGAAAACTTGTCTGCTGAGAAGATCGAACTCTCCAGAGTCTGCAGAAGAGCTGCAGGTACATCGAAACGAAAATCTAAAATCAGAAGCCACAAACGACCATTTTATTCTCCTCCCACTCAAACAACATGGCGGTGTGTCTTTTTGGAAATTTCAAAACTGGCAGCCATCCATTTAGATCACTGTCTTCATCTCTTATCAAAACAGTTCATCGGAGTTTCCCAGGGTACATTTCCTACGGTAAATTTAAATAACTCTTTTTTGAACATCGTTGCAAACTAAATCATGCAACACACCCTGTATCACATTCCAGGTTAAAAAAAAAAAAAAAAAAAAGATCCATTTGCTAACAGCCCTGCTGCGCTAGCTAATTCAAAAGTACCAAATTCATCCTTTGTCTTGCCTTTAAAAACTTCCCTTTAGCCCAGTCTACTTTTCAAGATCACTTCCAAGCAAATAGCCTTGAACCGAAGACTTCCTCCTTGAAACATAATTTACAACTTCTGCAAACTCATGCCCTGTTTATTTAAATTCCTTAACTCTGTTATTTAATTTATTCTGGTATGTGTTTGGACTTAACTTGCTCACTTTCCTCACCTCTTAGGGTCTAGCAGGAATGTATTTTTTTATAGTGGGGCGGGAGGCACATGGTAGTGACTAAACAGCATTTGGATGTAGTTCCAAACACATGATCTGGCTGAGAAAGTTGGCTTTCTTTTTCTTCTTATTTTGACATTTTGCTCGTTGAGCGACCAAAACGTGGTCTTAGGAGTAATGCGTTGGGGGGAGGAGTAATGATCTCTTTAAGAAGTAAGCAGAGAAAGAGCCAAAGGAAAAAGAGAAGGTAGAGGAGAAGGAAGAGAAGGGAGGAAGGGAAAGGAGGGTACAAGGGAGGAGGGGGAAGAGAAGGGACAGAAAAGAAAGCATCGGTGAAATTATTCCATTCTGTCACTCATTCTGGTTGGTGTTCAGCCAAGAATCAAACAAAAGGTGGCATCTCCTCGTCAATTAAACATCAGGGTGGACATTCTCTATTGCATCACTGAGTCTGTGGCCCGTGGGGGCAGAAAATTGTTCAATCGAGTTTGGTTCGCCTTCCTCTTTCTTCTCCCCCCACCTCCCCATTTAACTGGAGTATTTTAAACAGTATGGCAGACTTTGTGTTCCCAGTTGGGTTCCCAATTCCCCAAGGTGCTTTCCACTCCTCCATTCTGGGGCATCCACAGTGCTTCAGAATCCCAGCTCTAGGAACGAGATGAGTATTGAGGAAGCAAAGCCAAACGATTTCATCAGATTGTTGGAGGAACTGGGACAGAAACCAAGCAGCCTGTGGCATGCCCCTAGCAAGGTATTGGTCCAAAGCAGGCATATAACAATCACATTGGAGGAAAGAATTTTATTTTATGCCTGGAGGAGAGGCTCTTTCCTGTAGGATCATTGATCCTACAATTGTCCAACCGTTGGATTCCCCAACCCTAGATTCCCTATTGTTAGACTTCCAGGGATGTGGCCACGAATTTCCTACGATTGAGGCAATTGGTGTGACGTTTTCTGTTACTACTAAAAGAACCTTCACTGCATGAAACCAACGTAAATGGATATTTCTGATTATTCAATGGAAAAAGAACAAGTTTATGGAGCCAAAACGGTCTAGTGTCAACTGCCTAAATAGTTCTGGCAACATGTAGAGAGAAGCCTGGGAATGGAGTTGGAGTATTTAGGTTCTGAATCTAGAAAACATTGTTTTGTACACAGGTTGAACCAGTGTGGCTGTTTCTCTGGCCAGCTCTAGGTTCTGTGAGGTCTATGGAGCATTAGAGGGAAGGTTTAACCATTGACCCCTAGGCTCGGCTCAAGTCTGCTGCTAACTGAACATTGTGTCTCGTTTGTGTACCTGTGATTTCCCTACTGTTACCAGCGATAAAAAAAAAAAAAGAAAGAAAATAGAGACTAGCTCTAATGTAAGCTCTCTAGCGAAATGAGCAAGGATGTCTTCATCCGGAAGGTGACCATTCATTTATTACCGGCCAGTTCTACCACAAGCGCAACCTTCCAAAATTTCAGCCTCTCCCTTATTAGCGTGTGAGTGTGAAAGCACAAAGCAAGCCACGCCCTCTTTTGGTAACTTGCGTCCCTGCTAAGTCAGCATCGGTTTAGAATTGAAGCGTCCTTTATTACAAGAGATTTACAGGTAAGCGGCGAAGTCACAGGGCTTAGCCGATCCCACCCTCTGGCTTTTCCCTCCTACCCTGCTTAACTCCAGCCAGACCACCTGAATCCCTTCCTTCGGCTGAATTAGGTGCATCTCCCAGTACTGCTCGAAAATGCCTTCCAGGGAGGCTGCTTTTGGTCTATGGTTTAGCCTCAGATAGGAGCTCACGGTCAAAAACGACAGAGACACACAAGGAGACAGCCGATGCAATCCCAAACAATATACTCAAGGAACGAGAAACGATCCAAACAGAATATTAAATCGCTATGTTAAAATGCGTGAAAGAGATAGAGATAAAAGAAAGAAGGGAATCTTGTATACAATAGTAAAAACCAAAACAAAACAAAACAAAAAAACCCGATCATTTGAAAAAGGACTGTAAAAGAACCAAACTTTGTATGCCTGCAAACCAAAAAGATAACCAATATAAAATAATATATATATATGCACATAGTCAATAAATATTTTTAAAATAAATGAATAGCTAAATTAGTAGACTAACTAGTAGAACTGGCCGAGGAATATTAGTGAATTAGAAGATAAAAATATCACATAAAACATTGAAGCGACCAGGCATAAGAAGGAAGGAAGGAAAGAAAAGGAAGGAAGGAAGGATGGCAGGGAGGGAGGAAGGAAAGATATTTAAGAAACCTATACATGGAAAACAATATTTCAATATCCATTTAATAGGGATTCGAAAGAACAAAATTCATTCCGAAATGAGCAGAAGCTATATTGAAAAGGATCTTCTTCAGTAAGTCTCCGGTATTTACAATGCATAAAGAACTCCTAAAAAAATTAATAAAAGCTAAGCCAGCAAAGAGAATAATGGGGACAGGCTATTAAGAGACAACTCAATAAAACAAAAGCCCCAAAGGTTTGGTTAACATATGGGAAGATACTCGGGCCCATTAGTAACCAGGAAGACTCCACTGAAAACAGCAATTAGATAGCGTATCTTTCCCATCAGATTGGAAATAATTAAATAATCCGATAACATCAAGTGTGGGAAAACGCAAGGCAACATTTTACGCACTGCAGGAAGAAGTATAATTTGGAACAATTAATTTTGATGTTAATTAGCCTCACTAAAGATGCTCACTCCACCACACGGCAAATTTGTTTCCAGTTTCTACCCTAGAGAAATTTTCACATCTGTATCCAAGATCCCATTTCTAGCCAACGTGATGGCCACCTGGTGTGGAATAGTGAAATAGTGTGGAAAGGCCAACCGCCCTTGGGTGAAGGAACGTCCAGTTCCATGGTGGTGTATTTATATCACGAGAGTGTTACGGAATCAAGTAAAATAAGTACGCTGGACCTGCGTGGGTCAACGGGGATCATTTCAAAGACCCATGAGTGGGAAAAAAATACAGTTAGGCGAGATGCATTGTGATGCAAAACAATACTGTACACTGTTGAAAGTGACATGCATACGTACAAAATATACTGAAATGTGCATGAGAATGATACGGGTCTTCTGCAAGAGAGAGGTTTGGTCTGGAGGAAGAAGTTGCATGGGCGTAGGGACCGGGAGAAGATCAGGAAGTGAGATTCGAGCTCCGTTTATACAGACTCTCAAAATATCTGAAGCCAAAATGGCAGAATGTTAACTCGGACCCGGTCATACTACTTGGTCGTGCTTCTCTGTGTCTTTAACATATTTAATAATTCAAAGCATTTTAAAAGAATGAGAGCGACGTAAATAATAACATGAAAGAATCATAATAATTGGAATAATTATACCCAAATAATAATATTTTCAAGTCTGCCAAGCTTAAGAGAATTTACAACGTACAGACTCTCGCTGGAATGTTACAAATCCTGTTGGAAAATTTAAACAACTATGGACATTAAAAAAGTGATTACCATCATTAATTATTTGTTGTGTAACAAAACACAAGCAAGATACTAGATAGAATTTCTATGAAGGAAGGGAGAACAGAAATCAGAGAAAAATAAAAGCAGGCTTATTTTTTATTTATTTTTTATTTTAAGTAGGCTTCACGGACAGGGCAGAGCCCAGTGTGGGGCTTGAACTCACGACCCTGAGATCAAGACCTGAGCTGACCACCCAGGTGTCCCAAAACAGATTTATCTCTCAGGGGAAGGATCAAGATATTACCCTTAGACTTTGTTAACAAAACATAAAATTTAGTTAATATGGTAGAAGCCTAGGGTGACGGCTATGCAAATAGAATGTATGATTTCCAAAACAGTAGAAAGAAAAAAAGAGGGAATTCTTTTTTTTTTTTTATGTTTATTTAATTTTGAGAGAGTGCAAGCGGAGAAGGGTCAGAGAGGGAGGGACAGAGAATCCAAAGAGGGCTCTGTGCTGACAGCAGTGAGCCTGATGCGGGATTCGAACATACAAACCACAAGATTATGACCTGAGCCAAAGTTGGACGCTCAACCAACTGAGCCATCCAGGTGCCCTAAAAAGAAGGAATTCTTTTTCTTTTTATTTTTTTTAATGCTTATTTATTTTTGAGAGAAAGAAACAGAGTGCAAGCAGGGGAGGCGCAGAGAAAGAGGAAGACACAGAATCCGAAGCAGACTTTAGGCTCTGAGCCGTCAGCACAGAGCTGGATGTGGGGCTCAAACCCACGAACCATGAGATCATGACCTGAGCTGAAGCCGAATGCTCAACCAATCGAGCCACCCAGGTGCCCCAAAAAGAGGGAATTCTTAAAGCCTTTATTCATTCAACTGAAGGCAAAGAGAAACAAAGACAAACCAAAGAAAAATTACAAATATAAGTCGTCCAAATAAATGTGAGTAGATATAATTCACACATTAGAGAATTTCAAATTTGATACAGAAAAAAATGAGTATTACGGTATTTATAAGAGACATCTTGCCCCTACTAAAAAAAACAATACCTCCCATTCCAAGTCAAAGGACAGAAGAATATACCATGCCAACAGAAATGAAGCAAAATAAACAAACCAATAGCAGCAGAAAAACTCCATCAGCAACAACAATAACCCAGAAAGGAGCAAAAGAATAGGAAATTGGTGTGGCGATAATAACACCAAATAAACCATAAAGTGAACAAAAAACACCAAGAAATATTTAAAAAGTGTAAGTCATGTATAATGCCAAATGCTGGTAAGAACCACTAATATTAATTTAAAAAAAAAGAATCACTAATATTATTTGTACATGTGTCCAAATTGGAATTCTATTAAGTATATTTTTATTCTTTGTCTTAGCCATATTGACATATTAGCATTCCATCGTTCCTGAAAGCTCTTCCCTACTGTGGTGTCTACTATTTTCTACCATATGGATGGTCTATAATTTATTTATTATTTGTTATTTTTGGATCCTTGTTTTTATTTTCTTCTTTTTTGTAATGTTTTTTTTTTTTTTTGTTATAATAGTTTATTTTCAAATTGGTTTACATATAACACCCAGTGTTCATCCCAACATGTGCCCTTTTTAATGCCCATCACCCCCTCTCCCCCCTCCCTCATCCCCCTTACCCTCAGTTTTTTCTTAGTCTTTGAGAGTCTCTTATGTTTTATCTCCCTCCCTCTCTGTGTCTTTTTTTTCTTTCCCCTCTTCCCCTCCCCCTGGTTTTTGCTTAGTTTCACAAAGTCCACCTATTCGTGGAAACATATGGTATCTGTCTTTTTCTGACTGACTTATTTCACTTAACATAATACCCTCCAGTTCCATCCATCTTGCTACACATGGCCAGATTTCATTTTTTCTCATTGCCACGTAGTAGTCCATTGTATATAAGTACCATAACTTCTTTATCCATTCGTCAGTTGATGGGCACTTGGTCTCTTTCCATGATTTGGCTATTGTCGAAAGTGCTGCTATGAACATTGGGGTACACGTGCTCCTATGCATCAGCATTCCTGTGTCTCTTGGGTAGATTCCTAGCAGGGCTATTGCTGGGTCATAGGGTAGCTCTATTTTCATTTTTTTGAGGAACCTCCACACCGTTTTCCAGAGTGGCTGCACCAGTTTGCATTCCCACCAACAGTGTAGGAGGGTGCCTACTTCTCCACATCCTCGCCAGCATCTATAGTTTCCTGATTTGTTCATTTTAGCCACTCTGACTGGTGTGAGGTGGTATCTCAGTGTAGTTTTGATTTGTATTTCCCTGATGCTGAGTGACATTGAGCATCGTTTCATGTGTCTGTTGGCCATCTGAATGTCCCCTTTGGAGAAGTGTCTATTCATATCTTCCGCCCATTTCTTCACTGGGTTGTTTGTTTTTCGGGTTTGGAGTTTGGTAAGTTCTTTATAAATTTTAGATATTAGTCCTTTATCCGATATGTCATTTGCGATGATCTTTTCCCATTCCGTTGGTTGCCTATTCGTTTTGTTGGTTGTTTCTTTTGCCGTGCAGAAGCTTTTTATCTTGATGAGGTCCCAATAGTTCATCTTTGCTTTTAATTCTCTTGCCTTTGGAGACGTGTCGAGTAAGAAATTGGTGCGTCTTAGGTCAAAGAGGCTTTTTCCTGTTTTCTCCTCTAGGATTTTGACGGTTTCCTGCCTCACATTCAGATCTTTTATCCATTTAGAATTTATTTTTGTGAGTGGTGTAAGAAAGTGGTCTAGTTTCATTCTTTTGCATGTTGCTGTCCAATTCTCCCAGCACCATTTGTTAAAAAGGCTGTCTTTTTTCCATTGGATACATTTTCCCGCTTTGTCAAAGATTAGTTGGCCATATACTTGCGGGTCCATTTCTGAGTTTTCTATTCTATTCCATTGGTCTATGCGTCTGTTTTTGTGCCAATACCATACAGTCTTGATGACCACCGCTTTGTAGTAGAGGTTAAAGTCTGGGATTGTGATGCCTCCCGCCTTGGTTTTATTCTTCAGTATTATTTTGGCTATTCGAGGTCTTTTGTGGTTCCATACAAATTTTAGGATTGTTTGCTCTAGCTTTGAGAAGAATGCTGGTGCAATTTTGATTGGGATTGCATTGAATGTGTAGATTGCTTTGGGTAGTATTGCCATTTTGACGATATTTATTCTTCCAATCCATGAGCATGGGATGTTTTTCCATTTCCTTGTGTCTTCCTCAATTTCCTTCATAAGTTTTTTATACTTTTCAGTGTAGAGGTCTTTCACATCTTTGGTTAGGTTTATTCCTAAGTATTTTATGGTTTTTGGTGCAATTGTGAAAGGGATTAGCTTCTTTATTTCTCTTTCTGCTGCTTCATTGTTGGTGTATAGAAATGCCACCGATTTCTGTACATTGATTTTGTATCCTGCAACTTTGCTGAAATCATGAATCAGTTCTAGTAGGCTTTTGGTGGATTCTGTCGGGTTTTCCATGTAAAGTATCATGTCATCTGCAAAAAGTGAAAGTTTGACTTCCTCCTTGCCAATCTTGATGCCTTTTATTTTGTTTTGTTGTCTGATTGCTGATGCTAAGACTTCCAGCACTATGTTAAAGAGCAGTGGCGAGAGTGGACACCCCTGTCGTGTTCCTGATCTCAGGGGGAAGGCTTTCAATTTTTCCCCATTGAGGATGATATTAGCTGTGGGTTTTTCATATATGGCTTTTATGATGTTTAAGTATGTTCCTTCTATCCCGACTTTCTCGAGAGTTTTTATTAAGAAAGGATGCTGTATTTTGTCAAATGCTTTTTCTGCATCTATTGACAGGATCATATGGTTCTTATCTTTTCTTTTGTTGATGTGATGTATCACGTTGATTGATTTGCGAATATTGAACCAGCCCTGCAACCCAGGGATGAATCCTACTTGATCATGGTGGATAATTCTCTTTATATGCTGTTGGATTCGATTTGCTAGTATCTTGTTGAGAATTTTTGCATCCATATTCATCAGGGATATTGGCCTGTAATTTTCTTTCTTTGCTGGGTCTCTATCTGGTTTGGGAATCAAAGTGATGCTGGCTTCATAGAATGAGTCGGGGAGTTTTCCTTCCGTTTCAATTTTTTGGAACAGCTTGAGGAGGATAGGAATTAACTCTGTTTTAAATGTCTGGTAAAATTCCGCAGGAAAGCCATCTGGTCCAGGGCTTTTATTTGCTGGGAGGTTTTTAATAACTGATTCTATTTCTTCACTAGTTATGGGTCTGTTCAAATTTTCTATTTCTTCCCGTTTGAGTTTTGGTAGCGTGTGGCTATTTAGGAAGCTGTCCATTTCTTCCAGATTGCCAAGTTTGGTGGCATATAATTTTTCATAGTATTCTCTGATGATTGCTTGTATCTCTGAGGGATTGGTTGTAATTTCTCCCTTTTCATTCACGATTTTATTTATTTGAGTTCTCTCTCTTTTCTTTTTGAGAAGCCTGGCTAGAGGTTTGTCTATTTTGTTTATTTTTTCAAAGAACCAGCTTTTGGTTTCATTGATCTGTTCCACTACCTTTTCTGTCTCCATATGGTTAATTTGAGCTCTGATCTTTGTTATTTCTCTCTTTCTGCTGGGCTTGGGTTGTTTTAGTTGATCTGCTTCTAGTTCCTTTAGGCGTGCTGTTAGAATTTGTGTTATTGATTTTTCTTGTTTCTTGAGATGGGCCTGGATTGCAATATATTTCCCTCTCAGGACTGCCTTTGCTGCATCCCAGAGCGTTTGGATTGTTGTATTTTCATTTTCATTTGTTTCCATGTATTTTTTAATTTCTTCTCTGATGGCTTGGTTGACCCAGTCATCTTTTAGTAGGTTATTTCTTAGCCGCCATGTTCTTGGATATTTTCCAGGCTTTCTCCTGTGGTTGATTTCAAGTTTCAAAGCATTGTGGTCTGACACTGTACACGGTATGATCTCAATTCTTTTATATTTATTCAGAGCTTCCCTGTGCCCCAGAATGTGGTCTATCTTGGAAAATGTACCGTGTGCAGATGAGAAGAATGTAAATTCCTTTGCTTCTGGATGAAGGACCCTAAAGATGTCTGTGAGGCCCATCTGTCCTAATGTGTCATTCAGGGCTATTGTTTCTGCGGAGATTTTCTGTTTTGTTGATCTATCCAATGCTGAGAGTGGAGTGTTGAGATCCCCTACTATTAGGACATTTTTATCGATGAGGTTGCTAATGTTTGTAATTAGTTGTTTTACAAATTTGGGTGCCCCTGAATTCGGTGCGTAGATATTTACAATTGTTAGCTCTTCCTGCTGGATGGTCCCTGAGACTATTATATAATGTCCTTCCTCATCTCTTATTACATCGTTCATTTTAAAGTCTAATTTGTCTGATATAAGTGTGGCTACTCCGGCTTTCTTCTGACTTCCAGTAGCATGGTAGATAGTTCTCCATCCCCTCACTTTCAATCTGAAGGTGTCTTCAGGTTTAAGATGAGTTTCTTGAAGACAGCAAATAGATGGGTCTTGTTTTTTAATCCATTCTGTTATCCTTTGTCTTTTGATTGGCGCATTTAGTCCATTTACATTCAGTGTTAATATTGAAAAATATGGGCTTACAGTCACTGTATTATCTGTAAGTTTCATGTTTGTAAGGCTGTGTCTGGTAGTTTGTATTCTTTGCCTCCTTGTTTTCATAGAATGCCCCTCAGGATCTCTTGCAGTGCTGGCTTATTTGTGATAAATTCTTTCAGTTTTTGTTTGTTGGGAAAAACCTTGATCTCTCCTTCTATTCTGAATGACAGGCTAGCCGGATACAGAATTCTTGGTTGCATGTCCTTCTTGCTCATCACATTGAAGATGTCCTGCCATTCCTTTCTGGCTTGCCAAGTTTCCGTAGATAAGTCTGCTACTACCCTTATAGGTCTCCCTTTGTATGTTAGGGTTCTTTTGTCCCTAGCTGCTTTCAGGATTCTCTCCCTATCTTTGTATTTTGCCAGCTTCACTATGATGTGCCGTGCAGAAGGTCTATTCAAGTTACGTCTGAGGGGAGTTCTCTGTGCCTCTTGGATTTCCATGCCCGTTTCCTTTCTCATGTTGAGGAAGTTCTCAGCAATGATTTGTTCCAGAACCCCTTCGACTCCTTTCTCTCTCTCTTCTTCCTCTGGAACTCCTATGATACGGATATTGTTTCTTTTGACTGCATCGCTCAGCTCTCGAATTCTCCTTTCCTGTTCCTGGATCAGCTTCTCTCTCTTTTTATCTGCTTCCTCTTTTTCAATGATTTTGTCTTCTAATGCACTAACTCTTTCCTCTACCTCTTCAATCCGTGCTGTGGTTGCTTCCAGTTTCCCCTGTATTTCTTCCAATGTCTTCTTTAATTCTTCCTGACCGTTTTTAAGGTCTTTGAACTTTGCCTCGTAGGACCCCTTACATTCATCTAAGCTTTTTTCAAGGCCACCAATTAGTTTTATGATTAACATTCTATATTCAAGTTCTGTTATGTTGCTTATATCTCTTTTCATTAATTCTTGAGCTGTCACTGCTTCTTGTAGACTCTTTTGAGGAGAATTCTTCCGTCTCGTCATTTTGGCTGGATGTGTTATGGGTTGTTTCTTGAAGTTGCCCTGGAAAGGAAAAAGTTCAGTTGGGCCGTGTCTGTGTTCGCCTTAGTTTCTTGTCAGCTCTAGCACCTTTTCCCCCCGATTTTTGGAGTTGAGAGAGAGACAATGGTTTCAGTCGTCCCCCTTTAAAGGGCAAGCGAAATACTGGAGCCCCCTACTCCTCCGCCATGTTGCCTCCCTAATATCCTTTTTTGTAATGTTTATTTACTTTGAGAGAGAGAGAGAGAGGGAGGCAGGGGCAGAGAGAGGAGAGAGAGAATCCCAAGCAGGCTCTGCGTTGTCAGCACAGAGCTTGACACGGGCTTCTATCCCATGTCCCGTGAGATCATGACCTGAGCCGAAACCAAGAGTTGGCTCTTAAACCTCTGAGCCACCCAGATGTCCCTGGATCCTTTTTTTTAGATCTTTCCTGATTTTTTTTTTTTGGTGGCATAAATAACGTTGTAATAAACACACTCTCTCATCAATCCGTGTGCAGTTTTCTGCATGGTTTCACATTTGCCTTTAGCAGACAAAGACTACAAGGGTCTAAATATAGAGGAGTGGGAAATTATTTATATTTTGGCATCTTCGGGGTCACTAGTATGATGAATGGCATGAAAGGGTTTGACATGTTTAGATGGAGGGACAAGCTTGAGTTAACAAAATGTTGCCTTCGACTGGTGGTAACGCTCAGAAGAAACCAGAAGAACCATGTTGACCCCTTTCCCCCGAACAACGGGCTGAGTAATTGCTTTGGTCAAGGTGTCTGTGGGTCCAGAGATGGAAAGACAGAAGTCCGGTCCCCATGGAACCCAAACACGCCTAAGGAGACGGCATGTCAACAGACAGAAAGAACAACATGACAACGTTGTGGCATTTCAAGCCTCTGTTTATCTTTTACTAGAATCAGGGACAGAAGGTGCTAACCTAATTGACTTACTGATAGCATCGATTAATGAGTATAGAGCCTTAAATACTGGAAGTACTCAATATATATTTGTATTCTCTATAAGTATTCTTTTTATTGACACGTCTCTAGGGACGCCTGGGTGGTTTAGTCAATAGAGGGTCAGCTCAGGTCGTGATCTCATGGTTTGTGAGTTCAAGACCGCGTCTGGTTGCTGGCACAGAGCCTGCTTTGGATCCTCTGTCCCCGTCTCTCTCTGCCCCTTTCCTACTCGCATTCTCTCTCTCTCAAATATAAACACTATATATCTTTAGTCTTTATATATATATATAAATGTCTGTAGAATTATTGCAGGTTCTCAAAGAGCTACCTATGCTTAATTCTGATCTACTGTCTAATCTACCCGCACAGGGCATAGGGCATTGAGTGCTGCACTACCCTAAGACTCCCTGAGGCTCACACAGTTCACACTGGACGTGTGGCCACTGGATTTTCCAGTGATGTCATGCTGCCACTGAACTTTATGGACGTCCTCATGCCCCTCCCCTTCCTGAGAACGACAAGACACACAAGGAGCCACCAGTAACACGCAGAGACATCCGAGGACACTTGTTGGCATTTTGCGAATGAGATAGTTCCCGGAAATGCTAGTCTCAAACCAAGTTTGAAGCAATGATACAGACTTTTATCACCATGATGAATTTTTTTTATTTTGTTTATTCATTTTTGAGAGAGAGAGAGAGAGAGAGAGAAAGCACAAGCGGGGAAGGGTCAGAGAGAAGGGGGCAGAGGATCCGAAATGGGCTCCAAGCTGACAGCCGAGAGCCAGACACGGGGCTCAAACCCACAAACCGTGAGATCATGACCTGAGCTGAAGTCAGATGCTTAACTGACGGAGCCGCCCCGGCGCCCCTTCCCCACGATGAATTTTTACAATTGCATCGACTGAAAACAAGACAGGTGATAGAAAAAGCAGGCAGTGCCAACAATGGCTTCATTACAAAACACCCCTAAAATGCGATCCATACTCTTGTAGACCTGCCTGTCAGGAACACGGGCAGCTCCTGTGACATGTTAGAGGAGACATGTACACACGACGAGAAGTGAATTAACCGTAACCCTAATACCATCACTGCGAGCGATCACTGACTAACGCGGTGATTAATATTGGTGCGCGGGTTAGAGAAGCTCAAGAAAATAGTAACGTTCCCAAAATCTGCAAACTAAAGGCAAGTCGATGATCGTCCAAGTGTTTGTGGGCATTGACTCTCATCGGCCCAAAAGGAAACGCATCTGTTGGACAATACCGGGGTACCAGATGGGTCAGGTGACCTTAGGCGTTGGGGAATTGGCCGAATAACTGAAGACCGAAGCATAGTGTATATTGGGGTCAGCAAACCTCCCCAGATGCATGTGGGGGGACATGATATAAACAAAGGAGAATTCTGTTAAGCCCGTTAGAGTGGATGACTGAGAACTGAAAGTCTCCTTCGGGACCGCTGGTTCTCACAGTGCGATATCACTGGGGCATCCGTTATACGTAGCTGGTGCGCATGGGATCCAGGGCGAAGTGTGCAAGGTTCAGGCAGTCTAGGTATATGCCACACTCAATCTTCTCTCTGTGCACCGCACAGAGACTGAGCAGAGATTTCTTGTAGCACCCGCAGGCGATGGGGAGCTACCGAAGCTTCTGGAGAAGGGGAGTAAATGATCAAGGTAGAAATACGACTGACTTGATTGCCCACTATTGCCCAATATGTACCTTTTATTTACTGTAACGATGATACTGACGTCAGTTTCAGGAATGACTTGGGTTTGCTTGACCCAGTTTCCATCCCTTGGTCAAGTTTTTGTTTGTTTGTTTGTTTGTTTCATTTTATTTATTTTAGAGAAAGAGAGAGAGAACACGAGCGGGGAGAGAGGGAGAGAGAGAGAGAGAGAGAGAGAGAGAGAGAGAGAATCTTAAGCACGCTCCACGCTCAGAGCCTGCCGCAAGTCTCGATCTTACCACCCGGCGATTACACCCTGAGCTGAAATCAAGAGTCGAACCCTCAACCAACTGAGCCACCCAGTCGCCCCTCCCTTGGTTGTGTTTCTGAGCACTAATTATTTATGGCTCTGGGACTAGGTTCGAAAACGAATCCTATTCGCACTTCATAGAATTCCGGAATTCTAATTCGGAAAGTAGAAGAATCCAGTACGCTGCTGGCATTCATCCATTCTTCTTCCCGGTAAGGTGTGGGGTAAGCTCGTGCACAGGCCCCTCTGGTAAGGGACCCTCGAGGCGGGGGCAGGTTCCGGCCAGTGCCCAGAGGAAATGGGGGCAGGAGGCATGGGGACCAGGAGGGCTGAGGCAGGGCCGAGGCTCCGGATCGTGAGTAGAAGCGTACTGGGGAGATGCTGGCCAAACAAAGTACAAGGTCGTTGGAGGCGAGCAGGTGCAGGGCTGGGTGTCGTGGCTAGGGGCTGGGCTTCGCGGAGCTCCAGAGGGTTCCAGCTCCACGGAAAAGGGCGGGGGCAGGGCCGATTCAGGATTTATGTACAGTTTTCTTTAGACCGAACACTTCTTCCAAGAAGCCTTTTGGTTTTTCTGTTTCTTTGGTTTTTTTACTCATCTCGCCTCCCCAAGCATCTGGCACGCTGACTCGCAAACTTGAATCCTCAGTGCGTATCGGTTACATTGTATTAAAAAGCCTCTTTCTTCCACAGTCAGGAACCAAAGGAGATCGGAGGTCAGGGCAGGGCAAACTCTGCGGTGAGCGCTCTCTCCCAGCCCATCTCCCACGCCTCGAATCCTGGCCCCGGGGGGAAGTCAGGTCCCTACCTGCCGGCCCCTCTCCTCCACTCGGCCTCCTCTGGGGACGTCTGTTCCCTGAAGAACCTGCTTCCTTTCAAAGGAGCCAGGCCCCCTCCTAGCTGCAAATCTAAACCACACCAGAACACGGATTTATAAACACATCCCAGCCGGGCCGAGCAAGGACTTTCCATCAGAGATCAAAATGGCAACATGGAGTTTCCACATCTGCCCTGGCTTGGCGCCAGCTCTGCTCCCGTGGGCATGGAAAGGCCGGGCTGGAGCCGGGTGCCGAGGGGCGTGCCTGCGTGCGAGAGCACCCAAGGGAGAGGGGACCCTGCCCCCTGCCGCCCAGCCCCCCCCGACCCTACGGCCGCTACCGCTGAGGCGCTTTTTGATCAGAAACTTCAAAGTCACACATTCTTTGCGATTGCGCGCCACCCGCAGTGATGGGGGGCAAATGGCTATTTGATTTGACCGCTTTTATTGAGGTATGACTTACAGACAATAAAATATGCCCATTTTAAGTATACAGCGGGGTGCGTTTTGACAAATGGATGCCTGCGTTCCCGAGTGACTCCTCGTGGCCCTTTGCAGCCCACCCCCACCCCAGCTCCAGCCCCGAGCAATCACCATGTCTGTCTTTTCCAGAACTTTCTGCAAATGACATTCTGCAGTGTGGACTCTCGTATGTCTAGCTTCTTTAGCAGAGCCTTATTCATCTCTGTTCTTTTTTTTTTTAATTTTTTTTTTAATTTTTTACTGTTTATTTATTTTTGAGAGACATAGAGACCAAGTATGAGCAGGGGAAGGGCAGAGAGAGAGAGGGAGACACAGAATCTGAAGCAGGCTCCAGGCTCTGAGCCATCAGCACAGAGCCCAACACGGGGCTCAAACTCACAGACCGTGAGATCATGACCTGAGCCAAAGTCGGCTGCTTAACCAACTGAGCCACCCAGGCGCCCCTTTTTTTTAATTTTTAAATACTTTATTTATTTTGGAGAGAAAGAGACACAGTGTGGGCACAAGAGGGGCAGAGAGAGAGGGAGACACGGAATCCGAAGCAGGCTCCAGGCTCTGAGCTGTCAGCACAGAGCCTGACACGGGGATCGAACCCACAAACCATGAGATCATGACCTGAGCCAAGAGTTGATGCTTCACTGACTGAGCCACCCAGACGCCCTGATTCATCTCTGTTCTTGCTTATAATAGCAGATGGTTCTTTTTTTTAATCCTAAGTAGTTTTTCACGGCATGGTTATGCCACAGTATTTATCTGCTGAGGGTCATTGTGTTGTTTCCTGTTTGGAGCCGTCATTGACTAAAGCTGCTATGAACATTTGTGGCCAAGTCTTAGGGTGCACATGCCCGTGATCCGTGGGTCAGTACCTAATTGCAATTGTTGGGTCACATGCTAAGTGTATGTTTAACTGTATAAGAATTGATATCTGGGAGCGCCTGGGCGGCTCAGTCAGTTGAGCGTCCAACTTCCGCTCAGGTCATGATCTCACGGTTCGTGAGTTTGAGCCCCACGTCGGGCTTTGTGCTAACAGCTCAGAGCCTGGAGGCAGCTTCAGATTCTGTGTCTCCCTCTCTATCTGAGCCTCCTCTGCTCATACTCTGTCTCTCTCTCTCTCTCTATCTCTCACAAAAATAAATAAACATTAAAATCCTTTTTAAAAAAATTGGTATCTGGGGAGCCTGGGTGGCTCAGTCTGTTAAACGTCTGACTTCTACTCAGGTCATGATCTCACAGTTCATGGGTTCAAGCCCCGTGTCGGGCTCTGTGCTGACAGCTCAGAGCCTGGAGCCTGCTTCCGATTCTGTGTCTCCCTCTCTTTCTCTCTGCCCCTCCCCTGCTTGTGTGCATGCTCTCTCTCTCTCTCTCTCTCTCTCTCTCTCTCTCAAAAATAAATAAATAAACATTTTTTTAATCTTAAAAATAAAAAAGAGTTGATATCTGTTTGCAAAATGGCAGAACCATTTTGCATCCTCACCGGCCATGTGTGAACGTTCCAGCTGCTTCATCTAATCATCACCAGTTGGTACCGCGTCAGTCTTTATTTTCCTTTTAGCCAGTGTCTTTGTGGGTTTATGTTGTATTTCCCGGGTCGCTAATAAAGTTGAGGATTTTTTTTACGTTCTTATTGACCATTCATATGGTTTTCTTCTGGGAAGTGTCTATTTCACTCTTTGAGAAAAGTCACTTTACATACAAACCCCTGGGGATCATGGGAAGGTCCTGGATCACAAGCCAGAGGTCTAGGGCTCGAAACTTAGCCCTGTAAATAGCCCTGTAGGGGCCATCTGGATGGCTCAGTCGGCTAAGCGTCCGGCTCTTGATACTGGCTCAGGTCATGATCTCACGGTTCGTGGGATAGAGCCCCACATTGGGCTCTGGTGCTGACGGCATGGAGTTTGCTCAGGATTCTCTCTCTCTCTCTCTCTCTCTCGCTCGCTCGCTCTCTTTCTCTGCCCCTCCCTCACTCATGCTCGCTAACATGCTCTCTTTCTCTCTTTCGAAAAATAAATATTTAAAAATGATAGATAGAGAGATAGATAGATAGCTATGGGACTTCAAGACTCTGGGTATCAGTGTCTTCCATTTACAATAAGGAAAAGTGACTAGATTATCTTCAAAGTTCTTTTTTCTGCTCCAGAGACCATGGCTACGGTCGCCGTTTCTCCATTACAAGGCAGGCACAACCCTGGGGCTCAAAGAAACACGGAGTCACAGAATGCGAAAATGGAAAGGGACATTGGAGGCCATCCGGCCCCTGCCTCTGTTCGGATACCAGCAATTTCACACGGCCAACATCACACAACTACGCAATGGCCTTGATGCACCTAATCCCAGGTCTCCTGGCTCCAGTGACTATTAACCTAAGAGTTCGAGACATAGGCACACATTCGGCCTCTCACTTCAGAGAAAATCCCTGGGAGCAAGAACTGAGTAACATGCTTTGGTTTCTTTTGGACATTTCCATCTGCACCCTTGGCATCCGTGCGAGCCACAGAGGGAAGTTAACGCGAAGGATCTGGAGGAGTCCTCGGACCAGGTCAGTCTCGGGAAGCTTCTGCATCCTGGTTTTGCAGGGGCACTTCCCTTAAGACACAAACCCAGCGGCTTCAGCCCAGGCAGCCTGTTTACAGAGCTGTGACTGCTGTAAACATCGCCACGCAAATTGCATTTACACTCAGGTCTGTAGACTGAGTTCTGTAAACTGACGAGTGCTTTAGGGGTCAGGGTATATTCCTCTGTAATCACAGCTCACTATTCCCATGGGCGTTAATGTTTCTAGAGGGCTAGTTAACCTTGCACGGAATCTGGGATGCCAGGGCTGTTGCGGGCCCTTCAGCTGCAGAGCCGAAGAATGTACTTCCCGGCCAGCAAATGCCAGTGGCACGCTACGGCAACTTGGACAATCGCGGCTTGTTCTTGGGGCCACCGCTGGGGCTGGTGTGGCCTCCAGTCCCTTGATTGCTCGACCAAGGCCTGGACCTTCACTTTCCCCGAACAACCCCAACTTAATGGACTGTGATGACCGGTCTTACACTGTAACTCTGTTCCGTTTCTCCGGCAAACCATGTAGTTACACATTCGTCCGTAACTTTCCGAGACCCCCAGGAAAGAAGGGGCCATTGTAAACCTTTGAAACAGAACCCAGACATGCGGAGTGCCTTGGAAATTGTTTCAAGGAACGAGGAGCTGCTTTTCATCATGGGCTCGAGGGGCGCCGAGAGCAGCAGGACGCGGTGCTTTTTGTTCCAAGGGTTTACAGTCCATAGTTTTTTTGGTAGACAAGGCAGGCATACATGAAAAAAGCCAATAAAATTCAAGAGGGTGCGTGCTCAATCTCAGCTGGCATATGTGGGTGTCGGCCCGTGAGAGGTTCAGAAGCGGGCAAGACGGCTGTGGCCTGGCTAAATGGAGGAAAACTTCAGGAACGAGACGGGAGTAGAAATGGCGCTTGATGAACAGCGTGGTTCGGACAGAGAGTGGATCAAGGCGTGGAAATGGGGGGTGCAGCGTGGGGGAGGGTGTTCCGGTGAGAGAGGAGATACTGACCTGCCTGCCGCGGAGCCATGCAGTGAAGCCAGAGAGGGGACACGTGGGTCATGCCAAGCCGGGGAAGTTGCGTGAAAGCACACCTGACAGGTGCCAGGCACAGAAGACAAACGAACGTATAGGTCACCAGGTGCCGTTTGCTCGTTTGATACGCCCCAATGTCTTCTTAACTCACTCACCATGAAAACCAAAGTCCTGGGGTGCCTGGGTGGCTCAGCTGGGGACGTGTCTCGCGGTTAGGGCGTGATCTCGCAGTTTGTGGGTTCGAGCCCCACGTCGGGCTCTGGGCTGACAGCTCAGAGCCTGGAGCCTGCTTCGGATTCTGTGTCTCCCTCTCTCTCTCTCTCTGCCCCTCCTCTGCTCATGCTCTCTCTCTCTCTCAAAATAAACATTAAAAAAAAGAAAAAACCAAAGCCCTAATAATAGGCCTACATCATTTACTCCCGAAGGCCCATTACTGCCCGGATGCCAGGACTTACTACTTTCTCCTTCGCTCGCTCAGCTCCAGAAACACCAGCTTTCTTCTTCCTGCGACTCTGGAGGCAATTTCCCGCCACGGCACTCTCACATTTTCTGTTCCCTCTGCCGGAAATACTCTTCCCACTGGCCACCTCCATGGTTCTCGGTCTCACCACTCTGTCTTGGACTCAAACGTCCCCCTGTCGGTGACCCTTCCCTACTAACTCCTTTTAAAATGATAACCGCCCCTTGCCTTTGGCTCTTTCTCTCTTCTTTCTCAGGTTCATCGTTTTCCGGAAGACATTTCATCAGCGAACACCTCGCGTATATTTTTACTTCATTCCTTGTCTCTCTTCCTGCATTAGAATGCACACTCGTGAGGGCTTTGGGTCTATTTTGTTCATTTCATGCATCCCCCGCACCCAATACGATGCTTAGATACTCAGTACATATTTATCCAGTGAACAAATGAGCAAATGACTTTTTTTTAACATTTATTTATTTACTTTTAGAGAGAGAGCATGGAGGGGGTGGGTGCACAGAGAGAATCCCGAGCAGCCTCCACGCTGTCAGTGCAGAGCCCAATGCGGGGCTCCAACCCACAAACCACAAGATCGTGACTTGAGCCAAAACCAAGAGTCGGACACTTAACCGACTGAGCCACCCAGGCGCTCCAAGTCGGTAACTTTTAAAAGCACCGATCTTGTAAAGGAGTTGTTGTAGGTTCACCAGGGCACACGCATGGTGCATGAAAGAGGTTAGGAAGAGATATGATTTCAGGGGCTACCATGATAAGACAGGCTAGGGCAGGGATTAATAAGCCCTCGTTGGTTGCAAGAGATGGAAATTAAATCTGGCTTAGGGTAAAGGCAATTTGTTTAAAAGGGACAGGAGCTCACAGAATGGAGGAGAGGCCAGAAGACCAGGTCAGGACATAGAGGAAAAGAAGGCAGCCCTGGAGACCAGGGCTCAGCGACCACGGCAAGTACGGGGACAGTATGGTCAGGAGGCTTCTACTGGTCGAATGGATGCCTACTGTTTTCAGTCTGCTTCCTCCTCTACCTGAGAATGCAATGCCCCTGAAGAAACATCCAGTTGGCCTAGCCCGAGTCAAATGCGTGTCCTCGCCCCTCGTCGTGAGGGTAGATTGAGTGTTGGGGGTCCACCATCGTCTCTTCCTAATACCATCACGGGTCTCTCTTTCTGGGTAATTTCTCCTTCCCCTAGATACCATCTGGTGGGATCGTGAGTGAGAACTTCTCTCTCCTTTGCTAAACATCTGAGCCGCATTTCTTTTTTACGTTCTCACCCAGAAGATAGAGCAACGTGGGGGACTGGACAAAGATATTTCACTCTAGTGATCTTTGAAGAGTTCCACATAATAAAAATAACTTTGAGATTCCGAAGACACTCCTGCGGATTAAAACGCATACGCGCATCTGGTCTCATTGGAGCCATATTTCTGTGAAGTAGGTAGGTAGGTGTTACTATCTTCGTTTTACAGATGTGCAAACTGAAGCCTGGGAGATTATAAGAAATTTATTCAAGTTAACGACGCCAAGACCGTTTTAATGTCAAATTCTGTTATAATGATGGCCCACGGTGATGACCACTTGCTACGTATTAAGCTCTCTTATTCACCTTACACGTCTTAACAAAAGTAATTCACACAACAACCCTACGAAGTAAGTACTAATAGTCTAGTGAGTAGATAAGGGGACTGAGGTCGGTTCGTGTAACCTACCTAAGGTAAAGCCTTTATGAAGTGCTGGAACCAGGCTCCTGTCCCTGAGTCTGTGCTTTGAATGCTAAGGTATATCGCCTCCCGGGTTTTATTAAATAAATGTCAATGGATATACGTGACGTTGACAATATTTATGTTCAGCCAAACTTCCAGGAAAATGCATGCATCCGTCGCTCAAATGAAAGATTCCAAAGAAGCACCGTGCCTGTTCCGTTGCGGTCATGCAGTAAACATTAAGTTGAATGAATGAATGAATGAATGAAAGAATGAAAGAATACCCTCACAGACTCTGGGCAGCAAGAGGCTTCTTCTTTCAACTGATCTTGCAGAATTAGGACTACGATGGAAATTTCATGATCGTAAGCGTTGGCATACCCGATTTTATACTTTGCGCCCATATGCTGGGCACTAAAGAGAGACAACTCCTTTCCTTTTTTTTTTTTCCCTTGTTATGCTGAGTCGTGAGACACAACACACTTAGGAAAGGAGCTAAAGATATCTTTCTTCTCTGATATCTTGCATCTGAGCTTGATCATTTTCGTCAAGTCGGGAGAAATCTTCTGATTGGGAAAATAATCTAGGAGCGCCTCCTACCCCAATGGATATGCCAACAAGGCCGACTTTGGAAGCCCGCCCTGGTGAGTTTCCCCACCTGCGGGTGCCCTTTGCTTACGAATATTGAAGTCGGGAAGAAACAACTTCACTTCCATTTTTTTAAGCAGTTAGATTTTTATCCGTTTTAGCATCATGCTCAATCTTATAGTTCAATGGTAGCAAGCGATAGTGCCATTGAATTAAAAGAAGACGGAAGCCTTAAGTAAAAATCTGGGAGGCCATCAAGGCGAAATACAAGTGTATTCACACGGAACACTTGCTGGCTGTGTATGCCAGGCACGACACTGGACTCTGAGAACGCAGAGGTGAACAAGGTGGGATCCCTCTCTCGCGGGCTGGCTGCTGTTGTTTCTGTTGGGAAAGGTTCAAGTTGGTCCGTAGCTTTGGGGGAAAATCTTTTGGGGAAAATGCCGACAACGTGAACTTGACTCAGAGCTACCTGATCCAGATGCCAGAAACTCAACGAGGAAGCTAGGGACCGTATATCCATGGGAAGCCGAGGGTGTGGCGGAGTGGTGCCCATGGAAATTAGACGAAAGGACATGAGAGATTGCTAAACAGAGGCCACGGATTCTCCATCGCCACAAATCCTTTCAGTGGGTACCTAATATCAGGTAGCACTATGAAAAACCCGCCCAGAGAGCAGAGGCACAGGGGCGGCTGGGTGTCTCAGTTGGTTAAGCGCCTGGATCTTGATTTCAGTTCAGGTCATGATCTCACGGTTCATGAGTTCCATCCCCACATCTGGCTCTGCGCTGACAGCATGCAGCCAGCTTGGGATTCTCTCTCTCTCTCTCTCTCTCTCTCTCTTTCTTCCCTTCCCCTCCCCTTTCTCTCTTAGAAAAATATAATAATATCATAGGCACAGACCTAACTGGTGCGGAGTAGGTAAGCAAATAATCATTCGGATGACAACACTCCTTTAAAGGGCTACGAACGTACTAAATCATCCCGTGAGTGGACAATATTACTAGTTGTAGCTGTAAGAAGTTACATCTCCAATAGTCATTATATTTTGAACAAATAGACCTGCCGATAACTGGATCGATCGAGAAGGGAAGCTAAACTGTGAGAAGCCGCCAGCCCCATGCCGTCCTAATCATTCTCAAAATGAGAATGGGTACTTCGGCCGCTCCTTGAAAGTCAGAATCACACCGTTTAGCTCAGTTCAGATGAAGTACCAAACATCACTTTAAAAAATGCAAATCCGTATCTTCGGTGTGGTTTACAGCTCAGGTCGACTCTCCTTCACTCGTACCTGGAGAGAAATCAGCTTAAGCAGCTGTTTTCTCCATGCTGGATGAAGGGGATGACGAAAGGAGGAACACAAAGAAAGCAATGTCCGGGAGATGGGCCCTGACCTGGGAGAGGTCCGGGGACGCGAACTCGACTCAAGATTTCCCTGAAAAATTTTTTTTAATTTTTTAACGTTTATTTATTTTTGAGAGACATAGAGACAGAGCGTGAGCAGGGGAGGGGCAGAGGGAGAGGGAGACACAGAATCCGAAGCAGGATCCAGGCTATGAGACATCAGCACAGAGCCTGACGCGGGGCTCGAACTCACAGACCGCGAGATCATGACCTGAGCCGAAGTCGGATGCTTAACCGACTGAGCCACTCAGGAGCCCCTGAATTTTTGTTTTTAGATTTGCTTCCTGTGAGGAAAACCATAGGCTGCAAACCTGAGTCGCTGAGACTTTCAGATGCAAATGCACAGTTTGAGTCTGAGAGGCACCCTGCCTCACCAAGTGGGTATGCAGAACAATCGTCGACGGGAACACAAGATTTGGGTCCTCAAGTCCAAGAATAGATTTGCTCCCTGGGTTTATTCCTGGAAAAACGCGTGAATTAAACTTGGAGAAAGAACCTCAATAAGAGTTCCAGATTTTATGAGTAGACCCTCCCATTCCTCAGCCCTGCAGCTTGACACCTCCACGGCCTCTCCAAACATCCACCAAAACTCCAGGGATTGGATGGAAAATGGTGTTAAGTCTCATGTTGTTTTAGGAATTTCCCAATATGCACTAAATTAACTTTGGGGCCATATGAGGCTGAGTGGTAGGAAATCGCTCCATGGGACACAGATGGCAGACCTAACGTTCCCAACAGCTGTTGCGCACACATGAAATCAGATTGGGATTAACACTTACCTTCGCTGTGGTCACCCCCGGATGGGATGGCTTCTCTGTAATGCACACCGAGCTTAGCTTATGTCTCCGAAACCACATGACCTCACGGGCCTTGGGAACATTTGATCCAGGAAATCTGAACCTGGGCAGGAATCATAAAGCATCAGGTACATGTTAAGCAGGAATTTATCTGCTTTTTGTCTGAAGCGGCCTCACATCCGTCCAGCTTTTGTCTGCCTCGAAGTGAAATATTTATAGGCAAGCTGCTTTCTAAGGCAGAGTTACAGGCCTATTCAGGTTTGGTGTGAAATGTCTCTGCCCGTTGACCACCTGCTGAAACCAAAATTCCGAGCGCAACCGGACCTAAGCTCTATTGTACCGCTGTGAGTTTTAGTGCTGATACCAGGGTGGTAACCCAAGTAGAATTTACAATGAAATCTAGTTGGCACGTCAGTGTAACTGGTTGTTGGGAAACACAGTAAAACTTACCAAGTTTGTGGTGAAGTTAAGACGCCCAAAGACTGTTTTTGTCTTGCCTTGGGAAGAGGGGTAATTCTTGTAGGGAGGTGACAATGGTACAACTTCGCCTTGACGTCGGTTTTGGAACTGTGGCTCAGTCATTAAAATACACTTACGGGGCGCCTGGATGGCTCGGTCGGTGAGCGTCCTACTTCGACCCAGATTCTGATCCCCCGGGTTGTGGGTTCGAGCCCTACATCGGGCTCTCTGCTGACAACTCAGAGCCTGGAGCCTGCTTTGGATTCTGTATCTTCCTCTCTCTCTACCCCTCCCCTGTTTGTGCTCTATCTCTCAAAAATAAATAAATGTTAAAATTTTTTTTTTAAATACACTTACAACTGTATCCTTGGAGGATAGATTTGATTTTTAGAAATGACCAGGGTTGTTCAGAGCTAAATCTGATCATTTAGGAAGGCAATCAAGCAAGTGCTTTCCATATATGTCAAAATGAGGTGTGACTTTTAATTAGTAAGGTGGATTTTGTTGTATGCTTCTACATATGGTCTCAAGGCAATTCCAAAACCTTTCTTTTTAATAATGCCTCTATTGTAGCAATTTGATGTTTAAATTCTGTAAGGTTTACTTTAAGAAATATTTTATTAATCTCCTATTACAGTTTGGATGTGGCCCTAATGAGGGCAAACATATGGAAAGCTATCAGAAACTCTGCCCTTTGGGGTTATTCACAAGGAACTAAGCAATTCAGCAGTCCTGACACCTAACTCTGAGAGTCTTCACTTTCAAGATTCATAGTTAGGGTCCCACATTTCCTCGTTTTTCTGTCTTAGGAAAGATCTACTAAACAGCTTTAAGTTTCCTTCTATTATTTCCTTTCATTATCTCAGTGTTTATAGTTCATGTTTTATAACAAAGGCCAGAAGACCAGTAGCTGAAACCCGGCTGAAGTTTATTTCTCTCTGATCCCATTCAAGTTGAAGCAGTTCAAGGATGATATGGTAGCTTCAGAATTTTGGAGATTGTTCTGGAAACCACATATGGCTTCCATCTTGTCATCCAAGATGGCTGCTCCAGGGCCAGTCAACACATCCACATGCCAGCCAGTGGGTAGAGGTAAGAGAGAGATCACTTTTCTTTTAAGGATACAGACTGGCGGCTCTCTACACTACTTTATTGCTCTTTAGGAAATCCCCAAACTAGTTACACTGAACTTGATGCTGTCTGTCCAGATGGGCACAGTCTATTGTCATGTAGCCGTTAGAGGAAAAGCAATCCCAGAGAACGAGAGACGGCAGGGACGCCGAAGCTGAAACTTGTCCTCTTATTCATGTGAGGCAATTCCCAGTTCTGAAATTGCAGCCTTTCCTTCGTCAGAGCAGAAGCTCATTCTGACATGTCTGCTTTTTAACAAATGGTAACAGACCAGAAAGCGATCATGGTTAAGGGAGAGAATAATTTAAGAGCATGTGGGATTACTAGGAAACAAGTTGGAAGCAATCACCAAACTCCCTGTAGAACTTCCTTGGCAACTGCTTTAGAGCTAGCACTCTAATTACTCCGCAAAGTGGAAAGAGCATTTAATAAACTTAAGATCAAGAAATTCCACCGCATCTGGCCCCATCACCACGTTATGTGGATTGATGTCTCGACTCCGGAAATACCACTTGGCTGTCAGGCAGGATTTTTCTCCTCTGGCATCAGTTCCCTAATACTTCTGAGAACATCCCTCTCATCACTGAGACTCTCCAAGTAGCTGTGCACGGAAGCCCAGAACAGTGGGCTGACGATTGTTCTCGACGCGTATGTGTTCACCACCAGCGCTGCATGAGGCTTAGAGTGCCCCTTACACAAGGAACAGAAGTCACGAGAGACGATTCTCGATCGTATGCCTCAGCAAACAGCAACTATCAACACGAACATCAAGTCGAAGTCGGTAAAGAGTTACATAAAGACATACGCTTACTTTCGTCTACTACTGAAAAGCCCAACTGATGGGAAGATTTCCCAGGAGGGCTGTGATTAAAAACTAAATTTCGCAGAAAGCCAACCAGGAGTCAAATGGTGGCAGAGCATCGATACATCCCGACATCCCATGTCCCGTTTCAGGAGAAACTTCGGAGGAGACGAAGGAGGAGGAGGAGGGCAAAGAAGACACTTTTTACAGTGTTGGAGAAGACAGGGTGTCACCAGTGAATCCGTGGGCCAGAAATATTTAAGAAGTCTTCCGTGATGCAAAGCAGTTAGAATCAGACCTAACAGATACCAACAAACAGCAACCAAAGGAGGAAATCACAGCTCAGAAAATATGCAGAAGGAGTCTTCTTCGGGGGTAGAAGCAGTTCAGAGGGACCATATGAAGCCAGAGCCAACAACGGTCACAAGAAACAGGAGAACCCGGCTGGTGTACATGGTGCTTGCTGTCACGGCGACTTTGGAGCGAGTCCTCATTCCTTCTTCCTCTTCTGTGCTGATCAGAAGGTAGCAGTGGTAAGGGTGTCAGAACAACAACAACAACAACAATAACAGAATTCAGTAGCCCCAGAAGACACAGGAAGCCCCGTACTGTGAAGATAAGCACCCCTTCCAACAACTTTGGGGGTTGATGGCTAAAGAGTGTGAGGTTTCTTCTACGGGTGATTAAAATGTTCCGATATTGACTGTGCTATGGTGGTACAGCTCTAAAAGTCTTTGAACTGATCATTTTAAATAGTTGTAAGGTATATGACTCAGATCCCAGTAAAACTGTTATCAAATAAAAAGAACAAGAAATAAAGAAAGAGAGAGAAAGGAAGGAAGGAAGGAAGGAAGGAAGGAAGGAAGGAAGGAAGGAAGGAAGGAAAAAAGGAAGGAAGGAAGGAAGAAAGGAAGAAAGGAAGGAAGGGAGAGAGAGAGAGAAAAGAAGAAGGAAGGAAGGAAGAAAGGAAGGAAGGAAGGAAGGAAGGAAGGAAGGAAGGAAGAAAGCAAGCCTAAGTAAACCAGTAATAGAACAAAGCAACGTAATCTAATAAAGGGTAACCATCGGCAAACTGCAAAACAATCTAATTAAACTTCCATTAAGATCAGATTAAGATTAGATTAAAATTAGAAAGTCCGTTCCCACCGCCACTCAAGACTGAACTTAGCTTATGGTCACATCAATGCAGTAAGAGAAGGAAAAGCAGAGATCTAAATACGGAGGAAGAGAGGGGAAAAAAGAATGAAATATTTTCAGATGATAATATTATCTATTTTGCAAATTTAGAAGGATCTGCCAAAAGCTATTAGACCAATAAAAGAGTTCAGCAAGCAGACGGATATGATTTCAACAGACAACATTTTTTATATGTCGACTTGCTAGAAGACATTTTAGGGAAAAAAAAAAAAAACATTTCGTTTACCGTAACTCTAGGAAACATAAAACCCCTAAAATTTAATACACAAGACCCATATGAATAAAAGTGTAAAATATCAGCAAAGAATGGAAAAGAACTAAATAAATGGAGTGCTACATCATTTACTGGACTCTTATAGTTTTATATTGCGAAGATTCGAGCTCTGCCCCAATTAATATACAAATTCAAATAAGTCTTACCTAAATCGCGGCGGAACTTTATGGACTATAACAAGCTAATTCGAAAGTTCGTGAGGAAAAGAAAATATGCAATACTAGCCAAGGAAAAGGTCAATGAAACAGAACAAGGTAGGAGACATACCGTATGCTATATTAGCTTCCTAGAATGCGGATTTGCTGTTTCGCTTGACTTGCTTAGATCTCGTTTGGATACTTTAGAAAGAGAATGTATTTATGTTTTACTTTGAATGTGTATTGCCACTTATCTTCTCCAAAATATTTGTCTGGAATTCTTTGATACCAATAGCCATTTGATCACGGATCTTAACTTCTGAGCTGCGTTTTACAGGCGACGCCTCACTGACGATTTGGGTTGAAGGGAAGGAGGGGGGAAGAAAAGAAAGAACACCAGATCACAAGGGACACGAGCAAAAGGCAAAATGGACTAAGGAAGTCTCAAGAAAGCCAGCGAGGGTGTGGTTTTCCTACAATCCATTACCACCACTGAAATCCAAAGGCGAAGTCAACTTGGGGTTCATTGTCACGGTCTATCTTGTCACCACTATGCCTGAGGGCCGTTGGTTTCGCTGCTATAATGGGGTTCAGATTGTACCTTTATAAACCCGCGTGCTTCTGGCCAAAAATCTTGTCGCATTCCCCATCCTCATTACCCCACATGCCAGCAGGTGCTGGGTGTTTAGATGATCTTCACTAAGCAGGCTAAGCCCTTCCGTTTTATTTGAAACAGATGCACAGAACGAGCCTAAGAGAAAAACAGATTTCTTGGTTTATGAAAAGATGACCTTTTGTGTATACATTCACAAGGAACTAAGCAGAAGGAAGCGATAAATGGAAGCGGTCCGTGTTCCCAAGGCCTTCTGTCCACCCTGTTATCACGCTCGTATGCAATTATTTTAATTATTTGTTTGCATGGACCAGCCTAGCACTGGCCAAATCATAGATGCTCCGTAAGTATTCGTTGGAGAAATGAAACAGACAACAGAAGTATTACCTACTCACTACGTGTGTCCTTATTTTCAGTCTGTTATTTGAAGATGGATTTTCTCTTTAAAATCATCTGTGATCAGTGAGGGGCCCTCAAACACTGACTGACACTTGGATGCCCTGCCCAAGCCACCATGCCACTATCTGACAAGTTCCAGAAAGTTCCTTACCTCTGAACCTCTGTGTTCGTTCGAACCTACTCAGGGATTTCTTCACTCTGGGGCACAAGACATCCTGAGTTCACGGACAATACTCGGAAGGGGAACTCACGGTCCCCTAATGGGGAGGTTGTTGTTTCAAAGGGCTCTCTTTCGGTCCCCAAAGTATGGATGGTGACGTGCGGCGTTCTTGTTAACCTAGCTACAGTTTCATGTCCATAACTAGGTAACAGGTATCTCATTATGGTTGAGGTTGATCTGTGGTCCTCGGTGGTCCTTACTCTGAAACCGTGGTCTTTGTCTCCACGTGGTCTTTGTATTCACACGGATTTCTCCCGCAGTGGCTCCATCGGCAGCTCTGGTGAACCACCACTGCCCTCCTCCTGGACCCCAGTCGGGCTTCCTTCAGCTAACATTCCGTGGACAGATTTCTTTAGAAGCAAACTCCTGCTTTCCAGGTTAAAATTGGTTCCAGTTTCCCATTAAAATACTTTCCAAAGGAGGAGAAAGGCAAGAAACTCGCAGGGCTATAAACCACAATGGACACGCCACAGAACACAATGCTCCAGGAGGGGAGTCGGCGAGCTGAGGAGGGGAGGGGAGCAGGGTCGGGAAAATTCTACCCACAAGACACTCTTTTCCCAGTATCCCTCCTCCCCGCCTTCCTATTATCTCACCAGAAAACAGGGCCTTCTAAGTCCATACCTTGACGGAACTCACAACGAATTATTTATTTAACAAATAGCCTAAATGAAAAAATAAACACTTGTTTAGCAAAACACCCAGAAATCGTAATTACTGTTACTATTATTTCACAAACGTCATGTGTTCGACTACTTAGCTCCTCTCTGCTGGATGGATATCTGAGTTGTCATTTGTCACTATTAAAGTACCTCTGGGTGACAGCAAACTCTTGAAGCCTTAAGAGCCCTCAATGAGGTAAGAAAATAATTTCTAGAGGACCTAAGGCACAGACAGGAGAGAAGGAAAAGAAACAGTACAGTATAAGGAACAGAAAACTAGACACCCTTTTCCTACTCAAATGCCACCAATGGACACACACCTAACAGAAGTTCCAAAGCCTCTGACTGGTGTAAGGAGGTTTGTACATGATAAGACCTTGCCTCTCCCCACCCCGTCTCTGCTCTGGGATCTCTTTTCCTCCTGCTCTCCCTATGGCTCCCTGCCCTAGCCACAGTGACCTCCCTCCTTTCTATTCCGACATGTCACCTTTACTCCTGCCTCAGGGCCTTTGCACTTGCCATGAACGCTGCCAAGAACACCTTTCTTCCCCAGACATCCACGCCCCCCCCAACTCCCTCACACTACATTAGACTCCACTCCTTACCATCCTTAATTTTTCGTGGTAGCAACTTCTTGCCACATACCTTTATGTATGGAAGGACATTAAGTGCGTAGTTATATATCTCTACCTCCGTTTCCTGTCTATGTCCCTAGAGTATAGTCCCAAGTAAGCAAGGCCATCAAATTGTTCACTGCCGTAAGTGTCTGCCATTCAACAGATATTTATGAAATTAATGAATAAATCAGTAATAAGAGAGAGAAAGCATTTCATGATTGCATTACCTGCCAACCTATTCAAATCATAGTCCCATGAAACACACAGCCCCTTCCCAATACAACTTTTACTCTAGTCCTATGTATACTAGTGAATAAGGTACTTTATAAATATCAACCTGATATATGTGGAAATCTGCTATTGTAAAGAGGAATGACACCATACCGTGAATGCTAGCATGGGTATGAAAAACAGTTGACCTCTTGACATTGGAAGAGATGGAGAGAGCCAACAACAGAATATAAATCAAGAATTTGGCTGAGAAAGAGAAAAGGAAAAGGAGAGTCTGAAAGAAACTCGGGGAGCCCCACATTAGGGGTGGCAAGCCCAAAGGGGTCTAGGCATGGAATGTAAATAAGCAAAGCAGCCTGGGATGAAGCAGTGGCAGGGGGGCGGGGGCGGTGGTGACTGTGCCCAACTGAAAGGAAGCAAGTGGCTGCTACTCAGCAACAGGCCTTTGTTGATATGTTGAGAGTGACTGTCATTGCCAGATATTTCACTATGTCAATTGCAAATGGAAATCTAAGCTTTATGTAAAATCACATAACTAATTTTTTTAAATAAGGCACTAACCAGGACGACTCTTCTAGAGGATCAGGTCCATTTGCCACCAGTAAATAATTTCTGCTTTATAAGAATAAATAAGACATAACCAGGTCTGCAGATGGGTAATTTGGCTTTATGTATCACTTGGGTTGATGTGGGCTTAGGAGTTTATTCAAGTTAGTATGCTCAACTATTAAAGAGGATATCATATGTGGAACTTGAGAAACTTAACAGAAGGGAAGAGGAATAAAATAGTTACAAACAGAGAGGGAGGGAAGCAAACCATAAGAGGCTCTTGAATACAGAGAACAAACTGAGGGTGGATGGGGGGGGGTGGGAGAGAGATGAAAATGGGCATTGAGAAGGGCATTTGTTGGGATGAGCACTGGGTGTTGTGTGTAAGCGATGAATCACGGGAATCTAACCAGGAGCACAAAACCAAGAGCACACTGTATACACTGTAAGCCAACCTAACGATAAATTATATTAAAAATAAATGATATTAAAAAAGAGGATATCATTAAATGGATATTATTAAGAAGGTACTATTTAAAAATACCCACTTCCTGGGGCTATTATAGGGCTTCCATGAGAAAGACTAGCACTCCCCACACATGAACATAATTCAATTTGCTTTTTTATTACATGATATATTTACTTAATAATCGTAACTTCCTACTGAGGTATTGTATACAGTCTTTGTGCATATCATAAATCTGCAGCTCTGTTTTCACAAACCGAGCACACCCACAGAACAAGTACCAGATCAAGAAGCAGAAATCACCCGAATCTCAGTATCCTCCCTTCAGACCCTTCCCAACCAGTACGCCCTCCAGAAGCTGATCTCTGTCATGACTCCTCTCACCTAGGTTAGTGTTGCCTGTTTTGCCCTTTCTGTAGAAGGAATCACACATCACGTACGCTTCGCATCTGGCTTATTTCACGAACATTACGTTTGCGAGACTTAGCCACACTTGCAGCTAGAGATAGTCCTTTCCTATTCCTCGACAGTACCCCCACGGCACGCATCTTGCACAATTTCTGTATCCGTTCCATTGTAGGCGAACATGGTGGTTTCCCACCTTTTGACTATGACCAATGATGCCGCTATGAACATTCTAGCATACGTCTTTTGGTGAACCTGTGTATGCATTCCTGTTGGGCATATTCCTGTGAATCGAACTGCTGAGTCATAGAGCGTGCATACGACTAGCTTGAGTCGATACGGATACCGTGAAACGTTTTACAAAGCAGTTGTAGCTAGTTCCGCTCCAAACAGCAGTTTGCTCTATATTCTCACCAACAGTTGGTATTGGAGGGCCTTTTAATTTTAGCAGCACTGGAGGGGGGTGGTGTAACAGGAACACGTGATGGTTTTCCTTTGCATTTCCCTTTTGAGTAATGAAGTTGAGTACCTTTTCTATAATTAGTGGCCGTTTAGCTATTTTCTTTCATGAATTGTCTGGTGAAGTCCTTTGCCCGTTTTTCTGTCGGACTTTCTCATCTTTTCTTAATGACTCATCGAACGTCTTTTTATTTTTTTGGTGAAAGTCCTTTGTTGGGCGACAGAAAGCGACAGGGGAGAGAGGAAAAAGTGAGAGACAGGCAGAAAGAGGGAGAGAGACTTTCTTATTCTATTTGCAGACTTTTCATTATTTGTATGGTCCCTTGGTTTAAAAAAAAGTCCTTAATTTTTAAAATAGTTCCTTTTGGGGCGCCTGGGTGGCTCAGTCGGTTGAGCGGCCGACTTCGGCTCAGGTCATGATCTCACGGTCTGTGAGTTCGAGCCCCGCGTCGGGCTCTGTGCTGACGGCTCAGAGCCTGGAGCCTGTTTCAGATTCTGTGTCTCCCTCTCTCTGCCCTTCCCCTGCTCACGCTCTGTCTCTATGTCTCTCAAAAACAAAATTAAAAAAAAAAAACATTTTAAAATAGTTCCTTTTAATTTTTTTTGTCCTTTGAGGCAAGCACTTTTTGTATTCTGGTTCAAAAAAATATTTTCCTACATCAAGGTCGTGAAGGTGTTCTCTTGAGATGCTTTTTTCCGAAAAGCTTTATTGTTTTACCTTTAACATTTCAAGCTGTACTCCATCTGGAACTGATTTTGTGTATGGTGTGAGTTAGGGGTCAAGATACTTTCCTTTTCCATATGGCTACCCAGTTGACCCAGCACCGTATTTTGAAAGACCACCTTTTCCTCACCATTATTTTTTAATTTTCATACTGCTGACTCATGTTGAATTTGTGGTCAAGCAAACATTACAGGTGCTTTGCATATGGACTGCATTAGCAGGTCTCTCCCGTCCTGCGTATATCGCGTGAGGGGCTTATATTTGTGTTTGTGTGTTTTACCGAAACAGGGAATTTGATACTTGTTCCTGAGAAGTCTCCTCTTAGACTCAACCTATTATTTCCACTGATCGGGACATTTATAAAATTTCATGTCAGTCTCCAATATGTTTACTATGTCCAGTGGGTTTAATAAGCATACCCTCACTTTCCCCACTCCACCCAAAATGCTTAAAATATTCCAAAAGACCAGGCCTTACGTTGTCCCTATGTCAGGCCACTCCGGAATGTCCTCTAGGTAAGCACTGCTTCATTCGACGATTAAGTTTGGCAATAGAGATCCTAAGCCAGCTACCCGTATACCATCCAGCTGTATGTACTTCTTGACCTGTGTTCCATCTCCTTTTAGACATACCGTAGGTCACCAATGTACTTCCTCAAAATGAGTCCTAAAACCCAAAATAACACCCAGTTAACCATAGGACGGCACAGTAAAATCTTTCCAATCCAGAAAGCAAATCTTCCCAACGAGCTTAAATTGTGCCAGGTCCTTGAGAACTAAGAAAATCCAGCTAACTCCTGGCCAAAGACAACACAGCAGACCCCGACCCCTAAACACCACCCCCGATGCAGACCTACCATAGTAACACTTGTCAAACAAGCGCCCGGCATCCTCACCCCGCTCCTGTGGCAAGCTGGTGTTCTTTGGAGACCTTTTGGGGGAACATTTACCACCTTCGGTCCATGTGCTCTGGGGTAAGTTGACTCCAACCCTATTCTCCAAGGGTAGAATACAGGACTTAGACCAAAGCCAGTTGGCACCGTTTTTTCTATAAAAGGCCAGATAGTAAATATTTTAGGCTTCGCAGGCCATAAAGTCTCTGATGTAACTATTTAAATCTGCCATTGTAGCTCAAAACAGACATAGGCTACACAGAAACGAAGAAGTGTGGCCGCGTTCCAGAAACACTTGATTTGCGAAAATGGCGGAGTTTGCCAACCCCAGACCAAACTCAGCTCGTCAGCACATTTCATCGCATTGGGCCCCAGTGATTGGTTCAAGTCAGGCCACTTAGGACCAACGAGCCTCCATTCTGGGACTGTGAGACATGGGGGGGAAACAGATGCCCCCTTCCTTGGATCAGACGCGGCGAATACGCGAGGCTCAATCTGCTGGGGACACAGCAAGGCACCTCAGAATGAAGCCTCCACAGAGGAAGTAGGGGAGCAGGATAGATTTTAATTGCACCCTTTAAATTGTGGATCTAGAAACACAAAATGCATCGTGTACCACCCAAACATGCATCCCCCTTTTTCTGTTTTCCTTAATCTACTTTGGTTTATGCTTTCTAGTCCTTGCAACTAAGAGGGACATATCAGACACCTGCATCAACGCCCAATCCAGACCTCCCACATTCTGCCTACCAATCAGGACCCTCGTGGCTTCCGTGAGAGTCCCCACGTCCATCCTCATCAAATCCCACCAACTTTCTCTGACTTTGTTGAGCCAGGTTAAGCCTCACCTATTCTGTGAAGCCCGCTGAACACACTGAGATGAAGGCAATCTCCCTTATCACCTCTGTTTGACAAAGGTGTTGTGGCAAATGTGTTTATAAGGCAGGAGATTTTAACGAAAATTATCATAAGGATGATTTCTCTGGGGTGTTAACCAAAAGCTTGGTGCAGAGTGGATTTTAGTGACAGGACCTCAGTGAAGGTAAGGTAGACATTTTAAGAAAAGATCTATCCCCATCGCGAATGTGGGTCACCTTGCTCTCGGCCCACCAAACCGCCATCTCTACCCTCTTTCCTGATGGTCGCACTCCTGGTTTTGTTTGGGCTGTGGGGGAAGGGCTCTGCTCCCAGGGACAGCACCCCCTCTGCCAAACCTGGGGACAAGGCGGTCATGGGAATCCCTCTTCCTTTCCAGCTGCTCCTGCAGTGGAGGGTGGGGGCGGGAACACATTTCTGAGCCACGGGTCCTGGGAAGTCTGGACTGTGTGTTTCTGGGAAGGGTTTCCCACCAAGACTGAGAAGACAAAGCTTTAGGAGAGGAATATCTTCACTTCTATCCCTTCCTTCCTACTTGGGATGCACGGAATCTGAAGCAGGACAAAAGACGGGTGTCACCGCAGCCATCTTGTGACCAGGAGAAAGAGAACAAGAGTGCCACGGAGAGGCTAGCCCGGCATGCTGCCATTACGGCTGTGCCAAGTCACGCCTGCTGGGTCTTCTCACACGTGATGATTCCGTACCTTCACTGACGGAGACACCGTACTGGCAGGCGATCTGTTACTTCCTGTTACTGGCAGCTCAGGGTATTACTGGCACGTCCCAAATGCAGGAGTGGGCTTAGCACTTTGCTAAACAAGACCACCCAAATCTGGGGGAGGGGTCTTGAAGTGGATCCAGAAAGATTATTAGGAAATAAGATCATTAGCTGCCAGTTGAGGCCCCTCCTCGAATCCAAGGTGAAGAGAGCCCGTGGAACCCGGCCTGACCACCACGTAACACAGCACAAAGCCTGGAGAGATCCTTAAGCACGCGGGGTCTAAGAGACACGCGTCACAATCGCCACGTCAATGCTTTTCTGCCTCCACCGCCAGGTCTCTCTGAGGCCTTTCGAGAGGCATTTCCAGGCCGGCCGGGTACTTTTTCCGAGCTCTGGTTGCTTCGAGGTCCTTCAGTGAACACGGCAGCGACGTGTTGTGCAAACAAGCAGACTGCGGTCTTGGAAGGTTTTCAAAGCCAGCCATGTGCACGGCAGCCCTCAGTCCCAACGTGAGGAGGGCTCCCTCTCCAGCGCTGGGGCTTCGTTCCGCAGCAGCAGATGTCAAAAGGGGCCCTCGGTGTCAGGGCCATGCAAGCCCACGCATGGCGAGCCCCGGCAGAGGCCAGGACATTCCGGGCCCGCCCCTCAGCACGAGGGGGGCGCAGCCCACCTGGAGCCACGCCTCCTGCCCACACGTGGGGTCCTTTGATGATTGCAGAGCTGGAAAGGCCAACCTGTTCGGGCCATCCCCCAGTTCTTTCCATTACCAGGTCTCATCCCTAGAACCATTGCAGCTGCCGCAAGCTGAGAGAACCCCCCGGAGGGAAATACACGTGGGCAGGGAACGTGGGGAAGGAAGGGGCTGAGGATCTTTGTTATCGGAAACCGACACCACTTTACCCCGCGATTTTTACAGCTGTCAGGGCTTAAAAATGATGGCGTCCTTTGGAATGAAGAACAATTAAACTCCTCTAGAACAGAAGCTGTATCTTATTGATGCGTCATGCAACTCCTATCATCAATCGCAGCGGTGGGTACACCTTAGGTGCTCAATAAATGTCTCTTGGGTAGTCTAAAGAGAAACATTAGAAGCAAAAATTTTTTTAAAAATTTTATGTTTATTTATTTCTGAGAGAGGGAGACAGAGCACCAGTGAGGGAGGAGCAGAGAGAGAGGGAGACACAGAATCCGAGGCAGGCTCCAGGCTCTGAGCTGTCAGCACAGAGCCCGACGCGGGGCTCAAACTCACAAACCACAAGATCATGACCCCAGCTGGACGTTTAACCGATGGAGCCACCCAGACGCCCCTAGAAGCAAATATTTTAAAGGGCGAAGCAACATCCATTCCCCTCTTCCTGTCTCTTCTGCCTTCACATAAAGGGAGCATCAGTTTTATACCTGCTTAATTTACATCTTTAGCTGCGATCTTCCCAAACAGACTCGGCAAAGCTGCCCTCAACCCAAAGCCAATGAGGTAACAGAAAGGTGAGGGGAGAGGGGAGGAAGCAGGGCTTCCCAGAAACACCTTACTTCCAAGTTTCATCACAAAGGGGTCTGTGGCTTGCATATTTGCATTTCAATAGAGCAGAAAACATCACTCCGCTGTGCTTTCCCAGACTCTCAGGAGCTCCTTCTAATAGCCTGATTAATCATTTCAAGCTCAGCTTTGACTCTAGGACTCTACTACCTCGCGCTGGAGGGGAGTGGTGGGAAAGGGGAGGGGCGTAGGGATGGAGGGAGGGACACAGCCAAATAAGGACGCGGCAGCACCTCAGAGGAAAGCCACAGCCCAAGGGGTACTGTCAGGTGGCCTGAAGTCTTGCTGCTGGTGCCTAAGTGGACCGCTGGGCAGCTGGCCAGACACCAAGCCCATTAGTAGCCGGGAACAAAGTCCTTCTTTACTTGCTTTTCTTCCCTGAGAAGAACAGCACGGGGAGATCCATTTTTTCATAATTTAACATCAAAGATGAATTTTGAAACTTACAACGAGTTCTGTCTGGGGGGAACTAAGCCACGAGAATGCAGCTAATGCTAATATTTAACAAGTGTCCAAAAACATCGTTAATGGCCATGGCTCCTCTCCACAACACGTTTCCCATGAGACGTTGGGAAGAATCCAATGGACGCCAAGACCAGGGCAGGTCCCAAATGTTTTCGGAGCTAGGCAAGTCAACTGTGGCTCTAACTTCGTGGGGCAACAGACAAGGCTTTTCCCCTTGCCTTTTGTTGTCATTGAGGTGAAATTCCCATCACATAAAATTAACCATTTAAAAATGAACAGCTAAGGGCGCCTGGGTGGCTCAGTCGGTTAAGCGGCCGACTTCGGCTCGGGTCATGATCTCACGGTCTTTGAGTTCGAGCCCCGCGTCAGGCTCTGTGCTGACGGCTCAGAGCCTAGAGCCTGTTTCAGATTCTGTATCTCCCTCTGTCTCTGCCCTTCCTTTGCTCATGCTCTGTCTCTATGTGTCTCAAAAATAAAATAAAAACGCTAAAAAAAATAAAAAATAAATAAATAAAAGCGAACAATTCAGTGGCAGTTAGGACATTCACAGTGTTGTGCGGGTATCACCTCTATCTAGTTCAAGAACATTTTCGTCACCCCTAAAGGAAACCCCAGACCCATTAAGTATCAGTCCCCGTAATCCCTACCCCGCCCCCCAGCCCCTGGCAACCACCAAGGCATTCTCTGCATCTATGGTGATACCTATTCTGGGTGTTTCATAAATGAATTATACGACGTCCAACTTTTGCGTTCAGCTTCTTTCATTTAGCATGATGTTTTAGAGGTTTATCTTCACTGTAGGATGGATGAGCATTTCACTCCTTTTATATGACTATTAATAATATTCTCCCGGATGGATATGCCACATGCTGTTTACCTATTCATCTGTTGATGGACACTTGAGTCGTTTCCACTTTTTGGCCGTTGTGAGTAGGCTGCTATGAACATCTGTATACAAGTATTTGCTTGAACACCTGTTTTCAATTCTTTGGGGTCTATACGTGGAAGCGGAGTTGCTGGCTCATGTTATAATTCTCTCTTTAACTTCCTGAGCACCCAATCGGCAAGCTTTCCAGGAGTCACTAAGGGAAATGGCCATGAACTGTCTTATGGAACACTTACTAGTGAAGGGAACTGGGGATTCACGGAGGCCAGAGATGCTTCCCTGCCCTCTGAGGCCGCTGATGTCGCCAGAGAGGGAGATCAAGGAAACAGAAGGGGAAATAACCAGACACGCCTGGCTATTTTGAGTGTCCGTGAAAGAAATAATTTCTCTAAAGATCTGCAGGAAGGGAAAAACTTTAGAGCTAGACACCCACTAATGTGTCTCGACTCCTCTAATCCACAGGAAACTCACAGGGGAAGCAACCTTGGGGATTTGGACCTTAGAAATGCCAGTTTCATTGGCGGCAATGGCCCCAAGCAGAACTGGGGAGGCAGGCGTCCTCAGTCATTGGGAGGATGTGGAGTGGGGGGGGGGGGTGCTTCCTGAAGGGTCAGACTGGAGAGAGATTGAAGCCTGATGGTGGAGGGCCCCGGAGCTGAACAATAGGGACTATGACATGGGAACGTGCCGAAGGCAAGGAAGCAAGGAGGAGAAGCTTGTGCTCGGTGGGATTTTAGAAGAAAATGAAACAGAAGAAACAAATGAGAGCTTTATTGCAATACCCCGAGCATGATGTGATGAGGGCATCAGGGAGGATGTACCACGGAAACAGAAAGGAAGCAAGAATCATAAAAAAAGAGGAAGTGTCCTCATAAAGCATCTGCAAAACTTGGTGATGAAACAGAAGAGGTCAGAAGGAGAGGAAAAACGGACAAGTCCAAGGTCTCAGGCCTTAAACACTAGGATATGGCAAAGCTGGGAGAAGGCTTGGGGCACCCGGGTGGCTCAGTCGGTTAAGCACCTGAGTCTTGGTTTCAGCTCAGGTCATGATCTCGCGGTTTCACGAGCTTGAGCCCCACGTTGGGCTCTGTGCTGACAGCACAGAGCCTGCTTTGGATTCTCTCCCTTTCCCGCTCTCTCTCTGCCCCTCCCCTACTCATATGCTGTCTCTGTCTCTCTCAAAATAAATAAATACGCTTTAAAAAAAAAAAAAAAAAAAGACGGTGAGAACATTTGAAATTGCAATTTTACCACCATAAAGGTAGTGATTTTCAGTCAACCAAGTGACTCTGCCCTTCCGTTAAATTATTAAAATACTTGTTATGTAATGATATTAAGTAATTGCTATCACCTTAAATTATTAAATTATTAATTAAATGATTGAATAATTAAGTTATTAAATGATCGATCATGCTCCCAGTGACACCAACAATTTGAGCTGCATCTCAGAGAGCAAACAATACCACAATGGACTATCTGAATGAGGATAGGGCTTTGTTTCCTTGTGTCCTCTGAAATTACTGGCATTAAAATCCATAAATCTGGATACCCAGTAAAGTATCCCATCTCAGGGTGCCTGGGTGGCTCAGTCGGTGAAGCGTCCGACTTCCGCTCAGGTCATGATCTCGCAGTTTGTGAGTTCAAGCCCCGCGTCAGGCTCTGTGCTGATGGCTCAGAGCCTGGAACCTGCTTCGGATTCTGTGTCTCCCTCTCTCTCTGCCCCTCCCCCGCTCACACTCTGTGTGTCTCTCTCTCAAAAATAAAAACACATTAAAACAAAAAAGTAGATAAGATAAAATATCCTATCTCTTCTGAAGCTAAGAGTATTCCAGGAAAAAAAACTTTGGGAACTTTGACCTTATACATATGTGACAGCAAAGCTAACTAGAAATAAACAAAAATGCCTACAAACCTGTTGAGGACCCAGTGCAGTTCCTAGAGGAACACAGGTTGCTTCCATTCAGAGCGAGGTTTTGTGCAACCAGAGCATAATGTGATCTGGTTCAGATCTCATGCTCAATTCTTACTTTCGACGGTGCCATGTAAGGACCTTGAAAAATGAGAGCCCGCCCCAGCATCTGTGCCTCAGACACCTCAGAAGCAAGCCTACAGAAGACAGAGGGCTAATAGCAGACTGATGGATGAGCCTACATAAAAATTTTAAGTATCTCCACATTGCAAAACAGCATCAATCACATCAGAAAGCAAGCACCAAACCGAGAAGAATGTTTGCAAAGGACGTAACAGGCAAAAAAGTAACAGCATCCTTATAAATCATAAGGAAAAGGAAGGTACCAGATTTAAGAAAGAAATGGGCAAAAATATGAACAGGCAATTCACAGAGGGAAATATACAAATGGCCAAAGGGTATTGAAAAGTGTTCCACCGATTTGTAACTGCGGTTCAAATAATAGAAGACCATTTTCATCTGTTAAACTGGCAAGATTTTAATAAAACATTTAAAAAGAAGATTAAGGATCCCTACTTGGCCAGCCTACTGAGAAGTAGACCTGTTTATATAGCACTAATGGAAGTGTCAATTGTTACAACTTTCCTAGATTCACTTTGGTAAGATGTTTCAAATGCCTTGAATAGTGTGCCTACCCTTTATTCCAATCCTGCATTGAGAGACTGATGCCCAGGAGAATATCCTGGATGTCCAGCAAACACAGCGTGAAACTGCAAATGGCCTAGATGTTAAAAACAAAGAAACAGACAAACAGACAAAAAACAAAAAAACACTGGGGCGCCTGGGTGGCTCAATCAGTTGAGCGTCCGACTTCCGCTCAGGTCATGATCTCGCAGTTTGTGGGTTCGAGCCCCGCATCGGGCTCTGTGCTGACAGCTCAGAGCCTGGAGCCTGCTTCGGATTCTGTGGCTCCCTCTCTCTCTGCCCTTCCCCTGCTCATACTCTGTCTCTATGTCTCAAAAATAAATAAACGTTAAAAATCTATTTAAAATGTTCATTGTAATCTGTGGACGGAGGGGTCATGAATCATTTTATTCTACTACTGTCTCAAGAAATACAGACTTGTTGGGATACATGGGTGGCTCAGTCGGTTCAGTGTCTGACTCCTGACGTGGGCTCAGGTCATGATCTCACGGTTCATGAGATCGAGCCCTCTGTCGGGCTCTGCACCCGCAGCACGGAGCCTGCTTGAGATTCTGTCTCAGGCTCTCTCTGCACCTCCCCTGCTTGCGTGCTCTCTCTCTCTCTCTCTCCCTCTCTCTCTCAAAAATAAATAAATAAACATTAAATACATATACATAGACTTGTCTAATAAAAATAATAATGAGACATAATGAAAGGAGACAAAAAAGGCCTTAACTCAGCTTCTGGACCGTGTCTACCGCCGCCATTTTGGCCCAGCAGGCCACATCTGGTCTCAGGCCAGCAGCACACTGTGTCAGCAGTCTTCACGCTGGAATGCGTCCATTATCATTTCTCTCACAGACAAAATTTCTCAGGCCCACCATTTGCGTCTCCCTCCCGGCCTTCTCCTCTAAACAAATATTGACACTAAGGGAGAGAGGAGTTCCGTACTAATGAATTATGTTCCTGGGCGGGCAGCTGTGGGGCAGACGGCAGCCTCAACATCTGTGCCTCAGAAACCGCTTCCCCAGGAAGTGGAAAGGACCTCACAGTAGCCCCAGCTCCTCAGGTCGGCAGAATTCCCTCAGAAACTGCAGAGTTGAGCTCTGCGGGTTGGGAAGGTTTGTAACCACAGCCCGATCGGTGTGCACACCTGGGAATTTGATGCGTTCCCACAAGAGGTCTGAAAAGCTCTGGCAATAAAGCCAACCTGTGCAACGGGGAAACCTCCAGGAGGGTGCACGTGCCAGGAGGGCACGTGTCTTGTTAACATGGGGAAAGGACGCATGAAGAGTCTATAGAAGATCGAGAAAAGGCCCCTGGGTCTTCGATCTGGATTCTTTCCACAACCAGGGTCAGATTTTTCCCCCCCGAAGCATGTCCCCACAAGCCGGGGTGCCTCTGAGAGGTATCACTCAGCCGTGAAGGAACTTACCCCCTTGGGGTGCCAATAAAACCTTTCCAAACCGGGCAGTAAGAATGCTAGGGAGGGCAGAGGCTGCGATGCGGGCTTCCCAGCCTCTCAGTCATACCCTTTGGTGGCCCATGCCCCTGCTCGCTGTCAGACCAGCCGAGGAAGCCACTTCCTTTGGATTCAGCTGTTCCCTTTCAGCTCTCCTACACCCTTGTTCTGTTACTGAGGGGGGGGATCTGCCCAAGGATCTCTGAGAATCCCAGATATCACATGTCCTGAGAATAATTCATAAAATCGGAGCTTGACAGCATCCAAGCCGGGAAGAACCCACGGGAAGGTCTGACTCCTATCTGTAGACCTGAGTGGGGAAACCTGGAGGTGGGTGGGGAAGTGACTCCCTGTAAGGTCACACCCCACGGGCGCAGACCGAGTCCTAGAACCCACAGCTCCTAACTCCCGGCTGCCTCCTCCACGGCCTTGCTCCTCACTGTGGGGTTTGTGACCCATTTGCATCAGAATCCCCCGCGAGCTGGTTAGAGAAGCCGAATCTTCTCCAAGCCTCGCCCCAGAGTCTCTGAATCAGAACCCGAATTTTAATAAAACTCCGAGTCACGTGACAGGCTCAAAAGTGCTTCTCTGAGGCAGCGGCTCTTAAACTTTAGTGCACACCAGAATCCCTAGGGACACCTGGTAAACTCCACTCTCTGAGCCCCACCCTTAGAGTTTCTGACTCAGAACGTGGGGTGGGATTGGAGACTCTTCCTTTTCAACGAGTTCCCAGGTGATGCTGGTGCAGTTGACCTAAGGACCATGCTTTGAGAACCTCAAGCTTCCTCACCGCACGCTATTGGCAGTCAACACTCCAGGGAAGGAGGGTGGCCTGTCAAACAGGCAGCCCGAGGTCTCTGTGTGGTAGCCCATGGGGTGGCCTGCTGCCGGGGGGCCCTGACTCCCTGAGAAGCCAAGAGAAATGAGGGTAAGAACAAACTCAAGGCCATCATCCTCCAGTCATCCAGGGTTTATGCCAAGTCTGCTCTTAGAGCCTAGCTCTGTTATCCTGACACGGGGGGTGAGGGGTATGCCTTCCCACAGAATCTCCACATGCATGACGTGCTCATCGCCAGAAAAAAATGTCTCGAATTTGAGTCAGGCTCTTGACTTTTCATGTATCGCTTCCTTTGATCCTCGCCACGAGCAGGGGGAAGTAACCAGGTCAGGTATGATCAACCCCCTTCGCAAATGAGAAAAACCACCAGGAGAGAGAGTGAAAGGGGCACTCGCCTAATTGCTCACAAAAGCCGAATGAAAAACCATTTCTCAAGTCTTACTTCATTAATTTTCCCCCGCAGTAATTCATTGCCCTTTTGGGTTCTATCGGAGTGAGTGTAACTAAGGTGTTTCTGATCACACTCCAGGTGGGGCAGGTACATTGCCATTCCAGATGAGCAGGAAAGAACCATTCCACTCATTTTACACATAAAAAAAAGACACACACACACACACACCAATACACATACACACAAAGCAATTAAGTGACTTTCCCAAAGCCACGGTGCTAAAAACATATTGAACTCAGTATCAATGCCCCATGGATCAAAGGCTTTCGAGGGAGAGACCATCCCCAGCAAGACAAAATCTGGTACTAATTTAACTCCACATTTTGCCTTTCATAAAGTTATAGGCGGTGCCAAAAATCTGAAAAGTGCCGTGCTCCAAAAGTGCAGTTTTAAGTGAGTTTCTTAAAGTATAAAGTGCCTACAAAGCACTCAGTCTATAGTGGGCATTTGAAAATCAATGCATTTCTTTGAAAGCTTTAATGGTGTAAATGGTGGGGATCTTTCCCAGGCCAGTCCAATAAAATCCAACATCACGCACAAGATACCTGAAATATCAGTTACTCTCTGACGGTGTCTTTGGATTGCAGTCAAACTTCTAATTCAAAGCATGCGATGCGGGGCTTCCTCCTAATTGTCTCACACTGTGATCGAGATTCCAGTTGAGACTGAGATGATGACTTGTCTGTCTTCTCCTGTCTTCTCTTGTTCATCGTGGTACCCCTGGTGCAATGCCTGATACATAAAGATGTTTCGTAAGCAAATGCAGTTCCTTGGGCTTGGGTGCTCTTTGGTGGGCAAAGTCTAACTCCCAGTCATGACTCCAAGTTCCTTGGCTCTTCATCCAAGTCAGACACCCACTCATGTCGTGTGTTCCCTGTGACACCCTCTACTACCCCAGTCAAGCGATGACCCACTGCATTTATATGCTCCTTACTTCCCTCAAGCATCCTTTTTCAAGACTACACCCACACGCCCAGACCTTCGAATTAGCTTTTTTAGTCTTTCATTTTTTTTTTAATGTTTATTTATTTTTGAGACAGAGAGAGACAGAGCACGAGTGGAGGAGGGGCAGAGAGAGAGGGAGACACAGAATGTGAAGCAGGCTCCAGGCTCTGAGCTGTCAGCACAGAGCCCGATGCAGAGCTTGAACTCACAGACCGCAAGATCATGACCTGAGCCAAAGTCAGACACTCAACCGACTGAGCCACCCAGGCACCCCAAGACTTTCATTCTTAACATGGTGCAGATACAAGGCGAACATCTAAGACGGAGGCGAAAGCAAACAACTAAAAACACCATCCATGAAATATCAGGAAGAGAAGAAGACAGCTTCAGGAATACAACAGAACATCCTCAGAGAAGAATGTTAGAGAAATATTGCTTCTATGATCTATGTATGAGCAGGGAAACAGGATCCTGTATTTAAATAAAGAAACATTCAAAGAATAAAAGAGAGGTCTTGGTAACTACAAATGTGACATTAGAAATTAGAATCTCAGTAGAAAGTCTGGAAGGTGAAGTTGTAGATATCATGTAGAAAAGAGACCAAGAGGAAACAACAAAGGAGAAAAGATAAAATTATCAGAGTAGAACAGCCCATGGGATCCAACATCGAAATAATTGGAGTTTCAGAAAGAGAAAGCAGATAAAACACAGGAGATTGATAAACTCTTGCAGAACAGAACTGAAAAATTTAAGTTTCAAAAGGAAAAAGGTAAATTTGAAGACAGTTAGGGGGAAGTCTCAGAACATAAGTGACAAACTCTACAAACTTCCAGAGAGAAAGGGTTAAACTACATTCAACGGTCAGGGTTTTAATGGCATTGAACTTCTCAACAACAACACTGAGAGAACGCAAAAGAGCAACGTTCTCAAAATCGAGAGGAGATGAGTTCCAATTCAGAATTCCAGATACAGACAATCGATCAAGACAGGCGCGATATAGAAATTTTTAGACTTAATAGTTCGAAAGAGTAATTCAAAATTCATTGCAAAATATTAATATTAATCTTTTTAGACAATATTTCAAAAACTTTACTTCCCATGGATTTCCTTAAGAGGGTGTTCTCCACGAAAACAAGGTGATCCAGGACCACAGAAAGTAGGGATTATAACACAGGAACGGAGTGATGGCAAGTTTCAGAACTGTGTGAAAGAAAACTTCAGTATAATAGCTGTGGGCCACATCTAGGTGCTAATTGGTCCAAAAGGGGCGGACTTAAGAGACAGGTACACTGAAAGTCACCATGACCATGTACTCTGCTATTATAACCTCAACCTGAACAATTACAGGAGGATATATTTCACCGGAACAAAGGAGCCAAAACATGAGATTCAAGGAACAGAGGCTTCAACCCCAGAAGTGAGACAAAGAGAATTCCAATAGCTACAGCAAAGAGAAGTCCCAGGATGTTGGCTGTGTAGTTCGGATAGGAAAAAAAAGACGAGAAATATATCTCAGAAAAAAAATTGAGACAGATAAATTCCCAAAGTAATTGACCTTCTAAAAACCTTTGCTGAGAATATTCAGGAAGAAGTGTGTGTGTTGGGAGGATGGGGGAGATTTAGAAATATATACAAAGAAAACCAAACAATTAAAAATAAATATGAGAGGTTCCTGGGTGGCTCAGTCGGTTAAGTGTCTGACTTCAGCGCAGGTCATGATCTCACAGTTCATGACTTCAAGCCCCGTGACAGGCTCTGTGCTGCCAGCTCAGAGCCTAGAGCCTGCTTCAGATTCTGTTTCTGTCTCTCTCTGCCCCTCCCCTCTTCTCTCTCTCTTTCAAAAATAAAGAAACATTAAAAAAATTATTTTTAAAAAGATGTTAAGAAAATTCATAAGTTGATAAGCCAGAGCAAGGCTACAGCCTCTAATGACCCTTTTTAGAGTTTGACCCCTAGTGAACCCCATACCATAACCAAGTCATATCTGATTTTGGACAGATGGCTCACTGCAGCAGGGACACAAGAGCAGTAATCAAAGAAGAGACCAGAAATAAGGACTGAGGTCATCTCAAGGGTGTAACTCCAGGTCCCACTCGTCACGTACAGGTGCCGGCACAACGTGTGCCAGAGGCAAGAGGGCGTCTTCAGAGTAAGGACAGAAGGATAATTGCTGTTGGCATAGGACCTCTCCACATGGCCCTCTGCCGCAGGCCACTGCCTCCCCACTGCAGTGAGAGCTGCCTTGAGCAACCACTCTGACCAGTGGTCTTGGACAAACATCGATGGAGTCCATTCTCCTCTGTGCTTCTGGGTTCAAGGGACAACATGGAGTGATGAGGTGTTTCCCAATGAACAGTCCCACGTATGCCACATACATAATTTTTGTGTTACCTGGAGATCACCTGTATTAGAATGTACTTAGTATTTTTGTTTAAATCAGACTCTTTAACATTTAACTGTATTCATTTAAAAGGGTATATTCGTGACACGGCCATAAAGAGAGAACCACTATCCCATTCCGTGGTAACCAGCCTCCAAAATGGCCCCGAATGATTCTTGATCCCTGGTATCCATGCCTCCATGAGGTCTCCTCCCACCCTGAGGAGGGCTGATCTATGTAACCAATAGGATCCTGAAGGAAAGATGGATCACGAATTAATTTTTTTAATGTTTGTTTATTTATTTTTGAGATGGGGGAGGATGCAGGCAGAGGAGGGGCAGAGAGAGAGGGAAAGAGAGACTCTCAAGCAGGCTCTGTGCTTGACAGCCACTCCGGGCTCGATCTCATGCCCATGAGATCATGACTTGAGCCCAAATCAAGAGTTGGATGCTGAAACCGACTAAGCCACCCAGGTGTCCCAAATTGTGACTTCTTAGGTTAGGTCACAGAAAAACATTTCAACTCTACCTTGAGCACTCACTCTACAAGAAGCCACTGAGGAAGCAGACCCTCCTGCCCCAGGCAAACCTTCAGATGATGGCAGCCTTGGATGACATGGTGACTACAACCTCACAAGAGCCAGAAATATCTAGCTAAGATACTCCTAAATTCCTGACATGCAGGAAGTGCATGAGATAGTAAATGTTTACCATCGCTTCAGACTATGAAATTTTGGTATATCTTCTCATGTACCTGTAAAGAACTAATACACTGCCTATAAAAAGAGAACGAAAACAAGCAATGCTATTAAATTCTACTTACAGACTGTTTCTTGATGAAGTCTGGGAGCCTAAGATTTGTTGTCTATTAGTCCACGGGAGAGATTAGCAAGTATTCTGGTTGAAGACTAACCCCAAATGCAGACGTTTTCTCCTTAAGATCTCCTTGGCTAAGCAAGTAAATCTTAGAAGTTCTCATGGAAAGAAACAGAATGTGTAACTCTGTATAGTGAGGAAAGTTAACTAGACCTCTCGAAGTGATCATTTCTCAATTTATACAAATATCCGATCTCAAAGGGACAATTTTTTATGGTGACTAAGAAAAGATACTGGGGGGTTTGCTTCTCAGGTCATTTTCCCCTAGAATATGTTTGCACTGAAAAAATGCCACGAGACTATTCATAATTAAACAAGATGCACAAAATGTATGCAGGTATGCATGCATGTGTAGGCACACACATGCGCACACACGCACAATCGGTTTCATCTACAGGAATGGGTTCTTCAGCTGACGGTGTCTTGAGTGGAGGGGCTGTAGCTGATTCATCCTTGTGTTCTTGCAGGTTGGGTTAGAGCTTTGAAAAAAGTTGGGCGGGGGCACCTGGGTGGCTCAGTCGGTTAAGCGGCCGACTTCGGCTCAGGTCATGATCTCGCGGTCTGTGAGTTCGAGCCCCGTATCAGGCTCTGTGCTGACAGCTCAGAGCCTGGAGCCTGCTTTGGATTCTGTGTCTCCCTCTCTCTCTGCCCTTCTCCTGCTCACACTCTGTCTCTATGTCTCAAAAATAAATAAACGTTAAAAAAATTTAAAAAAAAAAAAGAAAAAAGTTGGGCCAATCAGGAAGAGAAAAGGAGATTTGGAGGGGGCTGTCAAGCTATGTGGTTCTGGTGTTTTAATCCAGCATCTTGCGCCATCTAAATTGGTCTTGGGAGGCAGCGACGGTACCTGTTTCATACTTGAGGAGAGGCAGGTGGTGAGTGGAAAAGTCAGACCACAGGGTCAGACATACTATGAAGGTTCTAGTTTTGACGATTCCTAGGGAGTGACATGATATGTGATTTCAGCCCACAGGCTTCAGTCTCCTCCTCTGTCAAGGGAAGACTGAACCCCGGTGATACCTAAAGCCCCTTCCAGTTCTTGTAATCTTAATTCCAGCTCAGACCCAAGACATAAATACTAGTACCGTTTGCCAGCACATCAGGGATCAGATAAGGTAACCCACAGAAAACACTGCAAAACTGCCTTTTATGCGTAGCTCAAAAACACTGTTTCATGTATTTTCGTAAGTGTCAGATTTGTTCATTCAAGGTTTGAAAAATAAATTCGGTCAAACGCTCCGATTGAAAAAAAAATAAACAGCGTTCCTGATTTATTCATCAAGAGCGGTTGCGATCATTGCTAAAAATAAAGGCTTTAGCCTGAGTCACTTCCAAGTCATAATAATTAAATACCAAAGAGCAGAAGCTTGAAAAGGGTGAGGTCTGATTTCATTCCAGATGTGCATTTTTCACTGAGTATCAAAGTCACAGAGTTTCTGCGCGAGAGCCAACGGGGCTCTGTGCCAAGCTGAGCAGTTTCTTTGACCTACGGAAGGCTAACCTGCTGGACCTGAAATTCTGAGTAGCTGAGCTCATTTTCCAGAGCAGCTTAATGTTTTAATGACCCTAAATTGACTCAAGTCTACCTATGAACATATGTGTAATCCCGGCGACATTGCAGTCTGGTATTATTTTCATAATATGTCCATCTTGTTGCATCTCACATCTAAGACGAAGGCAATGAGGTGTTTCCCACAGAGCAGCCTTGTCCTCCGTTAGCCAAACATCTCCTGCTTGACATCCATTGCAGAGGTTAATGACACCACGAGGTCATTTCCTCCGCAGGCGAGTTTAAGTACAAGGGGGAGGCAGCCTTCTCTCATGAGATCCTCCGAGAAGACCATATTCGTATTGCTTTTTTTAATGTTTATCTATTTGTTTTGAGAGACAGAGACAGAGAGCATGCAGGGGAAGAGGGGGCAGAGAGAAGGGGAGAAAGAGAGGATCCCAAGCAGGCTTGGCACCATCAGCACGGAGCGCTGAGCCACCCAGGCTCCCCAGAGGATTACGCAGTCATTTTAAAACCATTCCAAATTTTGGTGTGACTGCGCTGTTTGCACTCAGATAGATCTGGACGACATCCAACTTGGCTACGTTGAAGGTCAGAGCTTATGAAATCTGATTCGGTTGATACAGATAACAGTAAACATGAAGGGAGCACAAACAAAGGAGAAATGAAAGAGGAAATACCAACAAAGATGAGTGGGAAAAGGAGGAAGTGAGAATAAAGGAGAGAAACAGAAATGATGGATTAAAGCAATGAAGGAACAACAAGAGGAAAAAAAAAAAACCGAGATGGAAAAGCCAATCCTTGACTTGGATTACGTCTTCAGCTTCTCCCACTCTTCCTCTGAGCACACAATGACTTCCAATGAGGAAATCTTTACGACAGCAATGGTGAGACAGTACCTACCCTCACCCAGTCCTAGACCAACCTGCCCTTCATGGAGGGGTCTGCCCAAGGGCACACGAGTCAATGGCAGAGCCATGTTTTACACGGCCCCTCCCTTTGTCCACTCCACCTGACAGAAACTCAGCTCTTTTGGAGTTATTGGAGGAGTCCCATATAGTTCTTCAGATGATCACGTGATTGTCCTGATCCATCTTGAGAAATTAATAATAATAATAATAATAATAATAATAATGTTAGTAAGTTTGTGGAATACAGACGAGATTTCACCAAGGACTTGTGTTTTCCCAACCTTGCTGACGTAGCTGTGAACCACTTATAAACGTTCTTCGAGGGGCTCCTGGGGGGCTCAGTCTGTTAAGCATCTGACTCTTGGTTTCAGCTCAGGTCATGATCTCGTGGTCTGTGAGTTCAAGCCTTGCATCGGGTTCTGTGCTGACAGCAAGGAGCCTGCTTGGGATGCCCTGTCTTCTCTCTCCCTCTCACTCTCTCGTCTCTCTGTACCCCTCCCCAACTTGCTCTCTATCCTCTCGAAAAGATAAATAAACTAAAAATAAATAAAGAAACTAAAAATTAATAAATAGATCAATAGATAAATGAAAATTTGGGAAAACGTCCTTCAAGGCCTGAGGGAGGCCGGGGCAACTTAAAAAGTCACTCTCGACTCATTTATTTCAAAGGAACACAAGATGTCCCTTCTATCGTTCCTTTAGAAAAATTAAGCATTTGGGGTAAATTTAGCAGGACGGGGTACCGACACATTAATTTGACCATTTTCTGGGTATGTTTCTTCCCCTCCATTTCTAATCGGTAGCCAGTGTTGCATTTTGCACTTTCTATAAAATGGAAAAACTAGCCCCATGGTTCTTCCTATCTTGTAAAAGTGTGTTGACAAGATTCTGTTGTGTCTGAAAGGAGGGAAGAAGAAAGGCCAGCAAGGTGGGAGAAAGGCACGTTTGGGGGTTCCCCTGCAGAAGAAGAGGTGTGCGGCCCCTTCAGGGGCCTGGGCTTGAGTCTGCGTGGCCATCCACTGAGGCACCGGAACCCACAGGGGACACCCATGTGGTACAGAAAGTCTCTGGTCATAGGACCCGAAGGGGGTTTTGGAGCGTGGACAGGGAGTGTCTCAGCGGGTCTGACGGTCCATGAGTCTAAGGGCTTCCCTGCACTTGGCTGCCACTTCAGACCAGGTATCCAGGGCGGCCATGTATAATCACAGGATCGGTGCCCCCACACGAGGGTGCCGGGGTGCCCGGCCACCGGGGCAAGCGGTAGCTAAAATCCAGCCTGCGCTCAGCCCGCCAAGCTACACACCTCGGGACAGGTGTACCTCCGCCGGGAGGAGGGGACATCTTTTTTCCAATATGCACAAAGACGCCATTATGGCCCAGCAGAGGCCTTGCTGGTACCTTAGCGCTGCCATGGGAAAAGAATATCTCAGAAGATTATGAATGAATTTCCCATCACTAGAATATAAAGGGCATGAGTTGAGGAGGGAGGGGGGCAGGTCTTGAGTCCGACGTAGGACAAAGAATTGGAAGATCTATCATAGACAGAGATTCATACTCTCTTAAAGCAGTGGCCAGCCTCTCTTGCCTCCCAAACACGGAATGGTGAGCATCTCCAAATACCTCATTAGTTCTTACCCCCAGAGAAGAAGGGCAATGGGCCCTTACCGAGTGTGACTCCAGCTAGGTAAATTGGGGGCCATGAGACCCACCACTGAAGGCCAGCAGCTGACACAAGGGTGGAAGGGCACCTCCCGTGAAAGCCATCCTTTGTCAGGGAGGCATCCCTCACCACTGTCCCGAGGCACACACACGGGCCACTATTCATCCGGAGATCCAGAACGGATGTCATCCTGTCTTAACGGCAGCAAGACCTCTGGTCTTTGACCCATGCGAATCTCAATTAGCCAAAATTACTCGACTGTGTCCAGGCTCTGTCTTCCTTCAAAACACGTAATTGTGTGAAAGCTACATTCCTTTGAGCCACGGCCCCCACCTCCATGATCTGACCACCCCATCCCCCCAGCCTCTCCCAAGGGCATCTCTCGTTTTGTTTCTTCTCTTAATGAACTGTGCCAATGATTAAGGGAATTCCACTGAAGCCTTATTACTCTTGGAGACCTTTCACTCATGACCCAGAGATCCAAGCAAGGGTCCACATTTATAGCTGCTCCAACTCCCAAATCCAGCCGGGCACTTCAAGATCCCATCAACGCTCCCATCCACCCTGCTGAGAAAACACAGTCGGGCAGGCGCTCAAGAAACATAAAGGGATGTTAATATTGTACCAAATCCCAGGGAGCAAATCCGCAAGCCGATTATCCTACATCCGCTTCCTCATTCGGGGTCTCCTTCTCCTAACCTCTGTGGAATGAGTAATTAGAGGTAGAGTCCCACCATCCGGAGCAAGTGTTACGGGCTCATTTGGACGCCCCGATGGCGAACGCTTCGAAACGTGAACATGCTGTTTTGTTGATACAACGGAATATCCTCTTTGGTTGGATCTGTTTGAGTTTCGGCAGGAGGCTGGGCATGCTCTAAAACCCAACTGAGACCTCATTACTATGATTCGCTTGTACGGATAAGACATCATTCTGGAAGTTGCGCACAGTGACCCTAACGGACAATGTTAAGGCAACGATCCGGGATGTCTCGGGCCCCATCCCTGTGCCCCCAGGGAGCAGAAGCTAGGTACACTCTGACTACGGACCACAACATCCAGAAAGAATCTACCGTGGACCGATCCAGGCTACCTAATGTCCGAGTTCTCGAGTTCTCAAGTTTATTTCCGGCTTTTGAGAAAACAAAAATGCATGAAAAAAAAAAAAAAAAAAAAAAACAAATCGAATTACAGCCATTACACACAAATCAGGATAAGGTATTAAACACAAACCAGTGTTTCTTTTGCTCCATAAACCACTTCTCTTGCTTCTTATGAAACCACATCAGGCCAATGAAACCCCCACTGAATAAGCAGGGGTGGAATGCCATTAGGTAAATGAAAACAGCAAACATTCGTGCCAAAATTCACATGAGGTCACTTTGGCTTCCTTCTCTGCCTCTTTAGGTAAAACGAATTCCTCTTGTTTTCTCCATTCTGTGATTAAAGCTGCTCGTTTGCCTTGTCAAAACAAACCTGGTGATACTCCACCTAAATTTGGGATGTTCGGATTTTTTTTTAATGTTTATTTTTGATAGAGAGAGTGAGAGCACGCAAGCTGGGGCAGAGAGAGAGGGAGACGGAGGATCTGAAGTGGGCGCCACGCTGTCAGCGCAGAGCCCGATGCGGGGCTTGAACCCACGAACCGTGAGACCCTGACCTGAGCTGAAGTCTGACACTTAACTGACTGAGCCCCCCAAGTGTCCTCGGATGTTTGGATTTAAGCTACGTTGCCGTAGTGAGTCAACCACTCCTTCTATACATTTGCCCCGTTGGGTCCCTACTGGATACGGGGCTGGCGCCAGACCAGCTGGAAACAGAAGAAGCAACGTGAGAGGTGAGAGGCATACCATGGGTGCTGCAGACTGTCCCGTAAGCCGAGCATGGTCCTGGGGTACCCAGGGAGTAGACCAGGGCCAGGACAACAGGTCACTACAGTGGGGCCTCCCGGAGCCCCTCTCCCGTGGACCAGATCTTAACACACACTCCTCCAGCAAACGATGCTCGGCAGGAGAGCCAGGCCCAGGCCGACCCAAGCCTGCAGAAGGGCGGGGGCAAGAGTGAGAGCCGGCAGGTGCCTTTGGGGTGCAATGCCCTTCAGGCTTTAGCTGTTCTGAGTCTTCAAACCTCCCTCTGGAGCAAAGAGCCTTGGGAATCAGCACCATCAGCCGCATCTGGGAGTTTGCCGGCAATGCAGAACCTCACGTCCGGTGGCCTGAAAATCATGCCGACAGATCAGAATCTCCGTTTCGAAAATAGGACACTTACGCACAGGAAAATTTTAAGAAACACCGGATCTAAAGACAAACGAGCCACAGCAACAATAACAAACTCTAGTCCTGGGCCTCTGGAGAATACGAGGCACAGGAAGCGGGAAATGATGGGCGAAATACCCGCGGCGGGGCGCCCGGGGGGCTCAGTCGGCTGAGTGTCCAGCTTCGGCTCAGGTCGTGATCTCGCGGTTTGCGAGTTCGAGCCCCGCATCGGGCTCTGTGCTGACAGCTCAGAGCCCACTTCGGATCCTCTGTCCCCCTCTCTCTCTGCCCCTCCCCACACTCTCTCTCTCTCTCTCTCTCTCCAATAAATAGACGTTAAAGAACTTTTAGGGAGAAATAAAGGAACTGAATATCGAGTTCATCTGTCTCACCGGACACTGGTTGCCTTCTCAAAGCTGGTGCACTGTTTCCCGACTTACAGACACAACCCGCACCCAACAATGCCCCTTCTCCCTGCCCTTACCACCTCTCACGGAGATTTTCTAGAAGCTTCCCAACTGGCCTCCCTGCCTGTGGCCACGTTTCCCTGATGCCCCAGCCCTCTGGCTGCAGGTCAGTGTCCCCTGCACGTGGAGACTGTCGACACCCCCACGGCGCTGTCCGTGGGCCTACAATGGCCGCCTGTTAAACATGGCGGATTGAACTCGCATGTTTATCTCCTCTACTCTCTGGAAAACCTCATTTCAAGGAACAGAAGGATTTAAAAAAAAGAAGAAGAAGAAGGTAGAAACCTATAGGGGAAGAAAATGAGCAGGAGGGTTTGGAAGACAGAAAGCCGAGAGAGGAAGGTTCCGTGAAAACTTCATTCTGTTGGCTTCTGAGGGGGGCGCCCCTGCCGTAAGGGCTGGTGAACCCAGAGGCATCACGGAGGGTTGAGGGGCAACAGGGTCGTGGAAAGCAGGGGTGAGAGGTGGGCTCTGTACGTGTGTGTGATCACACCACACATCCTCTCCCCGGGGGTCCATGTGGCCCAGCAAACATATGTACCCCAACCTCTATAGACACCTGTGGCCTATTCTCGGAGAAACGGAACCACAAACAGTCCCAAAACAAGCATTCCAGGCATAGTGCAGGGTAGAACTGAGCTGCAGGGCTGACCACAGGAGGTTGGAGTTAAATTCACATTCCCGTCGGAAAGGAAAAGAGAGGGTTTTCCTCCTGAGAAGCTGACCAGCCACAGAGGAAAATAATTGACAGCTAATGACCCCCCACAGTAAACCCGCCAGCAAAAGAGGGAGCGCCAGCAGGGGAGGAGCAGAAAGAGGGAGACTCAGAATCCGAAGCAGGCTCCAGACTCCGAGCTGTCAGCACAGAGCCCGACGCGGGGATCGAACCCACGAACCGTGAGATCAAGACCTGAGCTGAAGTCAGACGCTTCACCGACTCAGTCACCCGGGTGCTGCTGTGTCTCCCCCTGTCTCTGCTCCTCCCCCACGCACACTCTGGCTGTCTGTCTCTCTCTCTTAAAATAAATAAGCATTAAAAAGAAATTTTTTTAAACAAAACAAAAAAGCAAAACAAAAAACAAAAAAGAAATGTCTCTATGCAATACATTTAGAAAGACAGAGAAAGGAACTGTTGAAATAATTGGAAGATTTTGTTTCTGGGGAGTCAGCCTGTGAGGTGGGAAGACAAATAAATAAAGGGATCCCTATGGTTCTTAGTAAGTTTCCAAGTAATACTTGACTTTTTAACATATGGGAATAGGCACCGTTGATAAAATGAAGATGAATTTGAAGAAGGACGAAGAGGAGAACGAGGAGGAAGACGGAGAGACAAAGAAGAATCTGTAGAAATACGTCCACCGGAAAGAATGAGGTCTACGTCTTCTGGGCAAGACAACAAAATGATCATGAACTTCCGTCTTGAGTCCTCCAGACGCCCTTGGAAATGCACCCCCCACGAAACACACACATGATCAAAAGCGTGGCTTCCCGGAAGGATGCTCGCTACACGATACCTCAAGGCATTTCTGCTGACAAAGCACGAACGGAATGGCAAAGGAGGTTGTCCCTTCCACAGCCCGGCTCCCGCGTCCTTGTCGTTGGAAAGAGCAACGCTCCACACGGGAAGGAAAACACGAGAACCTCTTGCCCCACCCCAGTCACCCCATTCCCCCAACGGCTTTCCGCTGGCCGTGTTGGCTAAACTCCCGTCGGGCTGCACCCCCCAGGGACAGATGGGGTGTGGTCGGGCTGCCTGCCACTTCCTTAGCCCTCCGGTCCTAGTAAACCCTACACTGGAGTCATTCCTCGATGTTTCCAGCATGTTCCAGCGTGTTTCCTAGTTGCCAGCATGAATACAGGCCTGCCCCCTGTTTGCAATACTCCTCGGGTCATTTCTCTTGCAATTTCTAAGGCATGGGAGCAGCCAAGCCGGTGTCACTACCTAAAGCCGGAAGTCCCACAGCTAACTTCCCCCTGCTCCCTGGTTAGCCCCCTGAGCTTTAGAGAGAGACAGTAAAGCTTGGGATCCCGACATCACCGCTTGGTGGTCTCAGGAGGTCACCTCACCTCTCTGCACCTCAGTTTCCCCGTCTGCGAAATGGGACACCTGATCCCATGACCAACTCCGCAGGTTGCTGGACCGAGAGAGAGCTAATACTCGTAACATGCTAACATGCGTAAAACACGTGAAACGGACAGGAAGGTATTACCACGAAAACAAAGCACCACGTCATACAGAAGGGAAGCGTTTGCTAGAATTCGGCACCCGCTAGCCCTGCGAGGTGCCCGACTTTCTCCCTCGCACCCCATCATCCCATCTCTGTTCAAGCGGACGGCCTTAGCAGCCTGTATTTCTAAGCCTCTCTGGAGACGGCCCTGTTGGAAGGAGCCCACTCCTTGGTCGCTGGTTTCCATTGACGAAGGCGAGTGTGCACGCCGGTCAGAAAAAACAGTGTCTCGGAGAAGATGAAGAAGTACCCCGTTCAGGATGGAAATACCAGCTTTGGTAGACTGGTCCAGCCCACTGGCGCTGGAGAAAAAGAGTTTCCCAAGAGCGGAGAGGCCGCTTGGAAGGCCGGGGAGTGGCCAAGAAGAGAGAGGCAAGAGAGCTCACATGCCCAAGAAAGACCCAAGGTGGAAGCGTGCACGCCAACAGAAAGCCTGAGACTTTCAACCGTCATGTTCCTACAGCTACTTCCCCAAGGACCGTGGGCGTAATGCTAAGTGGGCTTTTGCGTAGCACGTTATAAGTTTCAAAGCACTCTCTTCTCTCATTTGCTCCTCGAAAATCCTGCCAGGAGGCTTTGGGGCAGGCGTTGTGTCCATTTTCCAGAAGACAGACTGAGACTAGAGAGATCCGATGACTTGCTGGAGCTCCCACGTCCAGTAACAAGCAGAGCGGGGGCGAAAACAAGAGGCCTCGGCAAACCCCAGTGTCCTTTCACGGCCCCCCGGCGTCCCCATGGGTCGATGGGTGCAGTCTGGCTTTGGAGTACTGTGAAGATAGTGCTGGAAGGCTCAGCTGCGGGGTCCGATCGGGGCGCACGGTCCACTGGGAAAGGAATGTTCCTTCCCTCGTGATGAGGGACACTGCACAGGGCACCTGGGTGGGTGGCTGGCTGTCCCCGGAGGGCGCCTGGAGGCCAGAAGACACTCGCCCAGCTGGAGCAGCTAACTTTGCAACCCCTCTAAGAATTGAGGGTGGACTCAGTCACTTGGTGCCATCTGGAACTCATTAGCCCGGGAGCCCCTGCGAGTTGAGTCTAAAGAGGCAGAAGAAGGTTTTGAACGATAATGTGGTCAATTGATCCAAATTGGATTATTGAGGAGGGAGCTGGGGCTTTTAGCGTTTCCTCCTTGTGTTTGGCGATGATGCTGGGGAGCGAGGGAGGGAGGGGGCCCCCAGTCTAATCCACCGATGGCCGATCCAGGCTGGTCCCGAAGCGCGTTTTTCTGGGCGGCCCCGCGCTTGTGGCTTGGAAAAACAATTCCCTAGAGGACTACGGAAAATTCTTTGGCTTTGTGACAGGGCTGATGTCACCAAGAGAATCCCAATCATATACCTTCTCTTCTTCCATTCCTGATTTCGAGGCTTAGAGCCTTTGGAATCGCTTCATTTCTGACAAATTAAAAAAAAAAAAAGACCAATACACACAATGAGCTGCGCTGACCTCTGTTAAAAATCTCTAGTAAGGATTTTACCTCAGTTCCGGGCATTTTCGCTCTGGAGGGGAGATCATCCCCTATAAATGCCATCGCACTAGAGAGACCTCTTTAAACTGATTTTTTTGTTTTTTAATCAAATGACAGCCGGGAAGCAAAAGGTGATGAGAAGGTGTAATGAAAGTTACAGAAACTGAGAAAATGGAGAGTGGGGGGGGGGGAGGAGGGGAGAAAATATAAGAAGCAACATAAGGGAAACAAAAATTAAGGGATTCCAAGAAAAGAGCCTCCCCCAGCACGTGCCTCCGTGAAGAAAGGTGAATGGAGATTTTAAGTTGATCTAATGGAAACTTAAAAGCGAATGGGAAGAAAAGGATGAAGGGGTCTTCTTCTCCCAGAAGGGTCGGAAAAGGGGGGGGGGAATGAACACCTTGGAGAAATGAAGGATCAAAACTCGGCGCTGAAGGGGAGTCACGCCAGTGGACGGCCCCGAGACCCAACAGAGGGACTCCGAGAGCAATTAAGGAAGGAACCAGGGGCGGATGGGGGAGGGGGGGGTCCTACACCCTGTGGTGTGTCGGAGAAGTCCCCAGGAGCTCTCTCTAGATAAAGTATCCGCCAATCAAACATGTGAATTAGTCCAGACCTACTTGCGCACCGTCTCCCCCATGAGAATCTGGTACTTTCTTATCCGCTCCCCCGCCAAGTCCGTCTCTCGTTAGCCTGGTCTGACACATACCAAGGGCCCCCCCCCCCCCCCCCCCCCGATGGCTCCAATCTAAAATAAACGGTGGCGAGGAAGGCACCGTGATCGCGCTTGCTTCTAATCGCCAAAGGCTTCTGTGGGCTTGGCTACTGCCTATCGGCAGCCACTGGGCTGAGTCATGCCGGGCCCTGCTAATCCCTCCCTCGATAGGAGGTGGGTTTCCCAAGCACAAACCGTAAATCTTTGTCGTTCCTCCTCCAGACTTGCGGCTCATGAGAGCAACCAGAGACGCACCGGGGAGATAATGACAGATCACCCGCCACCCACCCGACGGCGGGACCCAGGTGCCGTCTAAGCACACCGCGGGGGTGGGGACGGTTCCAAGGATTCCCAGCCCCAGACCATCAGCGGGATGTTGGAGTCACGAAGCTCAGACAACGTCCAGGACACGGAGGGAACACTGCATAATACAGACGCTTTTTTCTTTTTAATGTTTATTTCGTTTTGAGAGAGAGGGAAGGAGACGCGGAATCGGAAGCAGGATCCAGGCTCTGAGCTGTCAGCACAGAGTCCGACGTAGGGCTCGAACCCACAAACCGTGGGATCATGACCTGAGCCGAAGGTGGACGCTTATCCAACTGAGCCACCCAGGCGCCCCTGATGCAGAGACTTTTTTAAGTCTCCTTCCCGCTGGAGGAGAGCCAAGGTGCAGACGCCTTTCCCCAGGGAGGAGGAGGGAGGAGGTCCTGGGAATGGATTCTGAATCCCAGGATCTCCCGTAAAGTGTTGATAGGAGACACGGCTGCCTGGCTGACCACTCGATCTCCCAGCCCCCCGGGATGGGGAGCTTGGAGGCCTCTCTTACCTTCTCCTGCGGCTCTCTCTCCTTTGCCAGGAGGTATTACAGGAGGTATAGACAGCGCAGGGCCCGAAAATTCTTATATGGCACCACGGCCCCCTCCCTCCATCCCTGGGGCCCAGCCTGGGTTTGGTGTCGGATTGGAACGCCCACCACTGCTTTGGGGCTGATCCCCCAGCTTCATTCCCCCGTTCTGCTACCCACCCAGCCTTCTTGCCAGAGTCTTCCTTAAGCCGACCTCGGTTCCCTTCTCAAGGAACCTGGAGAGGAGGGGCTCTTCAAGACCCCTTTGTGCTGGCATTCAGGGCTCCCCATAATCTGGCCCCACGTACGTTGCCATCACGCCACCCACCACTCCCCTTCGGATGCGGCCAACTCTGAACTAAGGACTGGCCTCAGCCCCCAGCACACACACCAGGCTTTCCTGAGCCTGTGTCTCGCCTTGCTGTGCTCTCCGTCTGGAGCCGTCAGAACAATATGGTAGCCCCCCCCCCCCCCCACCACCCATGCTAGTCCGAACTGACAAGCACTATAAGGGGAAAAATACACCAGCTCCCAAAGACGCCATTAGGAAAACAAGCAAGCAGAATATCTCTTTCATAATTGTTTTTTCTTGTTTACATGTTGAACTGAGACATGCTGAAATTCGTAAGATTTCGAAAACTTCGTACCAAAAAAAAAAAAAATGTGAAAGACTTCCCTAATAATTTTTATTGAGATTACACGCGGAGATGATAATATTTTGGATGTATTTGGATGATAATATTTTGGATGCTACATAAAGCATATGATGACGTTTAATTTTACCTCTGTCTTTTCACTTTTTAACTCAGCTACTCAAAATGTTTACGTCCCTCGCGTGGGTCTCCAGCGTGACTTGCATTATTATTTCTGCTGGACGGGGCTGATCTGGGATGATTGTTGTCCTTAGCTCCACGCGTGGAGGTCCCACCCGTTCTTCAAAACCCAGATTGAACGTCTTCTGCGTTAAGCTTTGCACGACTCACAGAGGCCAGAATCTATCTTCCTCTCGTGTGAAATTCCATAAGGCTCATCTACCGTCTTACCAATCCGTCCCTCGTCCCTTATAATTATTCCTGTCTCTACCTCCTATAACACACCACAAGCCCCCTCAAAGGCGAGAGCCAGTTCTGTTTCACGTCCATGTGTCAGTGTTGCCTGGAGCCAAAGAGCAAATAATTCAACATCAGGCAGACTCAGGTGTGAATACGGACTCGGTGGTTTACCAGCTGTGTGATGTTGGCTAAGTTACTTAACTTCTCTGGACCTTGTTTCCACATGATCAAGTAAGAACGATAATAACGCCTGCTTTAGAGTATGTGGCGAGGCTTACATGAAATGATAAGCACTTACAAGGTGTTTGGCGCTGAGCAGCTTTAAAGGAAATGGTGAGAATTACTATTATGCCTTTATCCCTTGTGTTACTAGGGTTTTCCAGAGAAATAGAACCAAAGAATCAATGATATATATCTGTGTGTGTGTGTAAATGTTTAAGTACATTAACTTATATTTATACTGCATATCGATTTATATTTGTAAATATATTATGTTTATTACATATAACGAGAGAGATTTACAGTAAGGAATTGGTTCATACAACTGTGGGAAATGGCAAGTCTGAAGCGGTTAGGGCAGTCGGTCAGCTGGAAATTCAGGTAAGAGTTTATGGTGCAGTCTTGAGGAGAATTTTTTTTTTCCCAGGAAACTTCAGTCTTTGGTGTAGAGACCTTCAACTGATTAGATGAGGCCCACCCACGTTGTAGGGGGGGGATCTGTTTTATTCATTCAGAGTGTCCTGATTTAAATGTTAATCATATAAAAAAAGAAAAAAGAAAAAATAACACTCCCCGCCCCTAAAAAAAACCTTTCATGCCATCGCCTATGTTGGTGTTTGACCAAACAGCTGGCCACCACCACGGCTTTGCCGAGTCCACACATAAAATCAACCATCACACCCATAGCAGAGGGCACTGTTTCTGAAACACATTACAGAGGGTTTGGGTTTTGGGCACCGCAGATCCTTAGATGGGAGAATGAAGTTCATTAACTCGCTGTTTCCCAACCCCCAGTCTAGGCAGTGGGTCAGTCAACAAACAGATACCGCGTTCGCTGAGCGCCAGCTGCTCCCAGTGATGGGGGACGGGGTGACGAAGGCAGCCCTCGACCCGGAGGGGCTTCCATTCTGGTGGATGGAAGCGGAGAGCACGTACACCAGCAAGGAAGCCACTTTCAGGTCCTGAAAACCGCAATGAGGGGCGTCGGGCAGCTACTGTGACGGGGTTGGGGGTAAGTCAAGAGGCGGTCCCTTTTTACTAAGGGACCCCAGCAGGTCCCCCGCGGTGCACCGAGCGGACGCCTGCGTGCAGGGGAAGAGGCAAGACCGCGGGGGACGCAGAGCTGCCCAGCGCGCCGGCATCGCAGCAGAGCGCGTCCGTGCGTCCCGCGGTCCCGGAGCCCACGGTCACGGGCAACGCGCTCTCCCGCCCGCCCGCGGAGGTTTCCCTGCGCCGACGGCTGGTGCCCGCGAAGACTTCCAGGGGAAACTCAAGCCGCGCCCGCCCGCACTCGCCGGCGCTCCGCTCCCCTCCGCTTCCCCGGCCGGTTCACTTCTCCGCGAAGGGACCAAAGTGAACTCAGCAGACACTCCCCCCCCCTCCACCCCGAGTCCCCGTCCCCGGGGAGAGGCGGGCGGTCCTCCCGCACAAAACCGCCACCCCGCCCGAGTTTTCCTCCGCGGTCGCTGCGCACATCCTTGCCACGCGATCAGGGCAACCGCTGAGGCCTGGGGACGACCCCCACCCCGCCCCCCTGGGCCCCCCTGCGCCCCCCTACGCCCCCCTGCGCCCCCCTGCGCCCGGCTCCAGGCTCCCTTCCAGGGGGGCAGCCATCGCACGGGCTGTGCTACCCTGCCGCCGTCGGCGAACACGCCTCGGGTTTGGCATGCGTCCCCGTTGTCCCGGGGTGGGCTCGGGCGTGCGCGTGGGAGTACGCGTGTGCCCGGAAGTGGGCGTGTGAGCAGACGCGGGTATGTGTGAGCATGCGCGCGGAGGCGCGTGTGAGTTTGTGGGCGTGAGTGTGGGTCTAGGTGTTCGTGGGCAAGGGCGTGCGTGCGAGCTCACGTGTGTACGTGAGGATGCGTGCGTGGGTTGCGTGTGAGTTTGTGGGCGTGAGTGTGTGAGCGTGTGCATTTGTGCGTGTGCCTTCAGCCGGAGAAGGTAGTGGGAAAAGCACCTTCAGTCACTCTCCGCCGCTGTAATCTAAAACCGGATTTATTTTTCCCTAATCTTTTTCTGTAATTTTTTTTTTTTTACTATTTTGATTTATTTTTTGAGAGTGCGAGCGGGGGAGGGGCAGAGAGCGAGGGAGACACGGAATCCGAAGCAGGCTCCAGGCTCCGAGCTGTCAGCACAGAGCCGGATGCGGGCTCGAACCCACGAACCATGAGATCATGACCTGAGCCGAAGTCGGATGCTCAACCGACTGAGCCACCCAGACGCCCAGAGAGAGAACATTTTAATAATGGCTCCAGTTCTGCATTCCTTCCTAGACACATGCCCTTTCACCTGGTACCTTGGCTGTTATCCTGTAACCCGACTTGGGAAAAATGACCGAATCTGTCGTTTGATCTTGAGGTCGACCACATGACTTGCTTTGGCCCGTGGGATGTTACCAGAGGCTTCAAATGGGCTTTCTCTCTTGTGTCTCTACCATTTCCATGAGCACATGTCGAAGGCAGCTTGCTAGGGGATGAGAGCCACATGGTGGAGAATCTGATTGTCCCCTTTGACCAAGTTACTCCACCTGAATCCAGTCTAGGGTAGCCAATCCCAGACACGTGAGAGAGAGCTCAGTCTAGACCAGCAGAACCGCCTGACCTACATCATCGAAATCTCGCAACTGAGAGAAACATAAATGATTTTTGCTTTACGCCGCTGGGGTTTTGTGGTCCGTGGTTATGTGGCATTTCTGTGGTCATAGTTAAGTAATACAGGGAAATTGAGGCTGGGAAGGGTTCTTGATGATGGAGTTGGAAGAAAAAAGGAGCTAAAAACTTTATCATCCATAGTAAATAGAAAGCCAATAGTATGGGGCGCCTGGGTGCCTCAGTCAGTTAAGCATCCCTCTCCTGATCTTGGCTCAGGTCATGGTCTCGGGGTTGGTGGGTTCCAGCCCTGCATCGGTCTCTGCGCTGGTGGTGCGGAGGCTGCTTGGGATTCTCTCTCTCCCTCTCTCTCTCTGCCCCTACCCCGCTTGCTCGCTCTTTCAAAATAAATAAATAAACTTAAAAATAAAGTCAATAGTAGTGCCTAAAACTTTAAAGAGGAAGAAAAGGAAGAAGAGGAGGGGGAGGGGAAAAATAGGAGAGGGAGAAAGAAAAGGAGGAAGAAGAGAAGAACGTAAGCATATTATTTAAAAATATGGAAAACTTGGGCCCCTGGGTGGCTCAGTTGGTTAAGCTGCCGACTCTTGATTTCAAGCCCCACATCAGGCTTTGCACTCAACGTAAAGCCTGCTTTGGATCCTCTGTCTCCCTCTTTCTGTTCCTACGCTGCTCACAGCCTCTCTCTCCCTCTCTCTCCCTCCCGCAAAAACAAATGTTAAAAAAAAAAAGTACAAACATGGAAAACTAACGAAGCAGCCCTGGTCGAGGAGAAATAATGGAAATTAAGGGTGAGAGACAACTAGTTTTCCTACTTAACTCTTCCATGGATACTTAATGTTAAGAAATGTTCATAAAAATTAATATAAAACAAACTTTTAAACATAACACAAATTAAGACTCTTAAAGAAGATTTGGACTTAAAGTCAAATAAACGTAAAAACAGAAGGAAATTGAAAAACGAAGAGATAATAATAAAAGAGAATAGATTAGACCTGGTGGAACCATCGATGAAACCTGACATCTGGTTAATGAGATTTTGAAAAAGAGAGTAGAGGGAAAGATTATCAAAGAAATAATGTGAATATATCTTCCAGATCCAAATGGCACAATAATCAAGATTTAAAAGAGTCCTAAGCTCTTATTAACGATACACCTTGTATTTCATTATTTTAGAAGACAAAGGGAGGAAAGAATATTCAAAACTTTGAAAGAAAGAATGAAACACTTTCCCTACCAAGAATGAGCAGACTAATATCCAAATGATCATTAACACGAGGAAAGGCTAGAAAATAATTATGAGAGATTTTCAAATTTCTTAGGAAATATGATTTTCGATTAAGGCAAATCAGTGATCAAACATATTGAGTAAATAAAATAGTGATCCAGCTTAAAAGTTACCAACAAAGGGAAAGCATGGGAAATAGAAACTAGAGGCTCCTGAACATAGATACCTAGATACTCAGTCTGACTTTGGCTCAGGTCATGAACTTGTGGTTCGTGGGTTCGAGCCCTGATTCAGGCTCTGTGCTGACAGCTTAGAGCCTGGAGCCTGCTTTGGATTCTGTGTCTCCTTCTCTCTCTCTGTCCTTCCTCTCTCTCTCTGTCTGTCTCTCTCCCAAAAATAAATAAAAAGTTAAAAAAAAAATTTTAAAGAAAGAAACCAGTGGAACCAGTCCAAGAGAGCAGTGACAGGAAATCTCAGGCCTAGGAGACATGTAGTTCAGATAGTGAACAAGAATATAAGTCCCTTGGGGAGAGATCCGAGAGACAAATAAAATCGATATAATGTTTGATTGGATAGAGAGGACAGAAAAAAAACAACTGAAGAGAAAGGCAAATGATACAAGAAAAAAATGAGAGGCAATTTGAAATCCAGGAAAAACAGAAAGTACCAAAAAAAAAAAAAGGATTATTATTATAGTACCTGGTTTCAGGGAGAATAATATTAGCATAGTTACAATAATGTAAACATTGTTTTTCAACTTTTTTGAGAATTCACCTGTGGATAAAGCACAAACAATACAATTACATTTCTGGAATAAAATATAAGTGGAATCAATCTCAATTTGGTAAAAATTTAAAGTATAGGTAGCAATAAATAAATAAAGTACAGGTAGCAGAGCTGTAGAGGTAGAGGTGGAGGGGAGAGCTAGGGGTTAAGACTAGCACAACAAACATCTTTATTTTACTTAGGGAACAGTTGAGAGATATTGTCTCTAACTGATGGGACAACCAACAAATATGGTCTAAGTGTAAAGAAGAGGGAAGAAATAAAAAAAGATCTTAAAATTTGGGAAGAAAAGAAGAAAAGGTAAAAGTGGGGGTAAAATTATGAATGAGTTAACCCTCATCCATATAGTCCAAAGTCCAAATATAATGCCTAAAATAAAAATTTTTGTATATTGCAGTATAAGAATATTATTACAGCTACCAGCAGAAATAACTTAAGGAGTTCAAAGCTGCTCTGAAAAAGAATTTTAGTGCAGAAAAGATGGAACAGGATACTATGTTTTTGTCATGTATAAACCCTTCAAACACTTTAATTTTTTAATCCTATGAAGTAATATATACATCTACATACATAATCACATGTATGTATTACTCCAATAAATAAATTTATTTTAAAGAAATTCAGTGCAACTCAAAAAATCATAGCTACCCTCTTCTTTGTTCTCCTCTTATGTCTAATCTCAGCTCACAGCTCAAGAGCTGGGGGAGGAGGGTGTCCTTAACCCAAACCCTTGACTCCCCCCAACCTTCCCCCCCAGCGAAGGTCTAGCTGGCGAGGGCTGAGATTTCAAGAGGAAGCCAGGAGAAAACTCTGCAGATAAGATCCTCGTACTGAGTTTGAGATAAATGAGAAAGAACAGAAGAGTGGGTGACCAGATGTTCCAGCAAATGTAGCAGTGCAAAGCATCCTCACACCACGACATACAAACTTAAAAAAAAAAAAAAAAAAAAAAGGTGCCAGGGCACTGGGTGCTTCAGTTGGTTGAGCCTCCGATTTCAGCTCAGGTCACAATCTTGCGGTTCGGGAGTTCGAGCCCCACACTGGGTTCGTCGCTATCAGCCTGTCAGCACAGAGCCCGCTTCAGATCCTCTGTCCTCCTCTCTCTGCCCACTCTTGCACTTGCCCAAAAATAAGTGAATATTAAAACAAATAAAAGTACCAAGAGACTCTGAGCAGCTTTAAGACCCGCTTTGTATCACCGTCTACTATACTACTACAGAGAGCTGTATCCTTAAAAATATACCATAAAGTCTGCACTGCACTGAAGCAAGGAGCCTGCTTAGGATTCTCTCTCTGCCCCTTGGCCGCTTGCATGTGTGTGTGGTCTCTCTCTCTCTCTCTCTAAAATAAATAAAGAAACTTTTAAATATATATATACCATAAAGTCTGAACTTCTATAAAATGATGTTCGCAAAATAACTTGTTAAAAAATATTCTGGGGGGCGCGTGGGTGGCTCAGTTGGTTAAGCGGCCGACTTCAGCTCAGGTCATGATCTCACGGTCTGTGAGTTCGAGCCCCACGTCGGGCTCTGTGCTGACGGCTCAGAGCCTGGAGCCTGCTTCCGATTCTGTGTCTCCTTCTCTCTCTGCCCTTCCCCTGTTCATGCTGTGCCTCTATGTCTCTCAAAAATAAATAAACATTTAAAAAAAAATATTCTGGGGCACCTGGGGGACTCAGTTGGTTAAACATCTAACTTCAGCTCAGGTCACGATCTCATGGCTTATGGGTTCGAGCCCCATGTTGGGTTCTGTGCTGACAGCTCAGAGCCTGGAGCCTGCTTCAGATTCTGTGTCTCCCTCTCTCTCTGCCTGTCCCCTGCTCACGCTCTGTCTCTCTCAAAAATAAATAAACATTTTTAAAAATGTTTTAATCAATAATGTTTTTTTTCGAGATTTCATTTTAGTTTGCGAATGTTCCACGCGAGCTTAAAATAAACATATAATCAGCAGTTGTTACGGGCAGTTTTCTATGTAGGTCAATTAGGTTCATTTTATTCATCATGGTATTTAAGTCCTTTCTCTCACGACTGGCCGCTGAGATTCCTCGAGATGAAGGGCTGGCTTACTACTCCTTCGTCTCTACTTCAAGACCACAGCCGCTCAGCGCTGCAGACCTGGGCCATGTGATTCATCAGCGCTCCCACCTGATGGGAGCCATGCATCTCAACGGTCACATAAACGTGGCCTTGAGCCTCCCTGACAGGGACGCCAGAAGCCCTCCGCGTCTAGGCTGGGCAGAGTATCTCGTTTGGGAATATCCTTCCCTGTTCCAGGTTTGACGTGTACTTCTTCGTTCTGATTAAACGTGTGCGTCGCACGACGTCTGGCGATCCCCACTGCTCTCTCTGTTCCCGGCTCAGAGGGACACAGTCTTTCCCCTGGAGACCATCATCCTTCATCAACTTCGGGATAAGAGCTTCTGGCCGTGGGGGACCCGCACTCACGACGGAAGCTGATCTGGTCCTGTCTCTTCTCTATGCAGAGAAAGCATTCTTCAAGCCAGTGGTTGTGTGAGTCGTGTGTTTCTGGGCGACCCCAGTATCTGCAGACCATATCGTGGCTTGACATTCCGGACTGGTGTTCCCCGTGTAGGCAATGGGCATCACACCCTGCTATTTAGCGAGTTCTGGATGTCTATCACGGTCTGGACTCTGATTTGCGTTTCTCTACCCAAGCAAAGCTGCCTAGCTCTTTCCTTAGCTCTTATCCCGTTCGGGGGATCATCGAAGCCTCCACATAGCCATCTCACCTCTGCCTCTCTGTCTTCGTTCTGTCTTGTTAATTCTCTGATGGCTTCAGGGAGACATATCTTCTTCGTATTTGGCTGGCTTTTGTAGACGCCTACTGATAGAGAATTGATTCCAATGACCTCATCTGGCGTTACCGGAAGTAGAAGTCCTCAATTGGAGATGAACCTACTTTCTTTTTTACTGTTTTTCATATTGTCTGAGTCTTTTACGATGAGAATGCGTTGTTCTTTGGATCCTTGATAATCGGGGTGGGGGGCGCCTCATTTCACTTACAAAAGATACTTTAGTAAAAGAGAATCCAAAGACACCCCCCAGATTCTAGGACTGTATTCTCTACCTGTTATAGTGCATTTTAGGTTCATAAACATGCAGCCAGCTCTCAATGGGACTAGCTGGTGGGCAGGAGATGGAAGGGTTCTTGGTCTAAAAACAAGCCTTCACTTATTTCTTTAAGTAAAAAGATTCTTTAATTAGTAAAGGAAGAAAAAGAGTAATTCCTTGATGTTAGTACAAACATTCTTCCATTAGAAACCCTGTAAAGTCTCCTTGCTCTCAAAAACTCAGGCTAGTGTCTCTTCCTGCTAAGAAAGAATGTTCATTTTGAGCAAATCAAAAAGACAACGAGTTGGGTGAGCCCTTTCTTGTCTCTATCACCTGGAGACACAGAAAATTCCAGCCTAAGCCACGGCTCATCCATAAAGACTTCACCACACCTTGGCCAATACTAGTTTTCTTTTTCTCCTCTTAAATAGGACTCGTAATGTGGTCGCTGCCTGACTTGGTTGCTTAGGAATCCAAAGGAAACCTCTGGAATGGCCAGTGTGCAAAGGGTAAAGTATCATACAGGCAGAAACCACAAGTTTAATCTTTAAAGATCTACAATTTTGTTTCCCTAATCCTTTGACGGGGACCATATTTTTTTTTTGCTTCTTTTCTATTTTCCCCCGAAATTTAAAATGATGCTGAGCACGTAGTGAGAACTGAACATAACTGACTGAATGGCTTAAAGGAAGAGCAAAACATAGGTATTTAAAGTAAAATTTGTTTCCTTCATGTTCACCAAATTTGCATTGAAAGAGTGAGTATTGTCAGGTCCCAACCTGGATCAATGTCCTTTAAATTATTACAGTAAAAGTGTGGCCAGACCACTCCTTCAAGATCACAACGTAAGCACCTGTCTTTCCTTCTCGTCCCTCCGAAACCTAGTAGTAAAGAGACTTCCGCTTGTTCGTTGTCTGTTAGTTATCACAAGCACAAGACACAGAAGCACAAAGAATGAGGGCCATCAGTGAGAGAAAGGTGTGTACCAATGGGAAAAAACTGGAGAAGTCCAAAACACAGAAGAGTGTCAATGGAATCCGACCTACATCTGGCAAAATACTAACATGTGTTAAGTGTAGGCAGTAAATACGGTTGATCCCTGAGCGTCCTCATGCTTTTTATATATTGAAAATATTTCACAATAGTACAAAATTAAAATTAAGTTGAAAGCAGATGGGGGGTACTGATGGATGAAGCAGGAGCAGAGAAGTCCATACCCCAAGACCGTAAGCAGGGGGGCCGCCACGGAGAGGTCAGCCCAAGTGTGTGGAAGAGCCCGGAAGGCTCTGGAAGACACAAGCAGGCACCAGTGAGGAATGGGCTGGCAGATATAAGGGGAATGAGTTAAGATCTATCACAAATTTCTCCATTCTCCAGAAAGATAGCCTCCACTCATGCATTAACTCCCAGGCTTCAAAGTTCAAGTTCTTTCTCTGAAATATGAAGCTCGTCCCCAGGGAGAATGAGGTCAAATGGAGGACTGACCTTCCAGAACATTCCTTTCTCCGGCACCCACGGAACTCCACGCCCTTTGCCGCTGCGACTGAATTGGAGCCCGAGTCTTACACACAAACAGGCATTAAGATCCACCAGGCGATCCGGGAGCACGGCAAGGATGGCGGAGAATGACAGATACACCGGCAGAAAGCAGGCTCCGAAAGGAATAAAGATAATTTTTTAAAATAGGAGGAAATTTTTTAAAATAAATAAAAGCACCTCTTCTGAGTCTGCTTAGAGACACTGATCGATGCTGTGTCCTCACGGCAAGAGTGAGAATGAGGGCAAGAATGAGAGAGAGCAGTACTATAGGAAGGAGGGAAGGAAGGAAGGAAGGAAGGAAGGAAGGAAGGAAGGAAAGAAAGGAGGGAGGGAGGGAGGGAGGAAGGAAAGAAAGAGAGAGAGAGAGAAAGAAAGAAGAAAGGAAGGAAGGAAGAAAAGGAAAGAAAGAAGGAAGGGAGGGAGGGAGGAAGAAAGGAAAGGAAGGAAGGAAAGAGGAAGAAAAAAGGAAAGAAAGAAAGAAGAAAGGAAGGGAGGGAGGGAGAGAGGAAAGGGGGGAGGGAAGAAGAAGAAAGAACAGAAGGAAAGAAAGAAGGAAGGAAGGGAGGGAGGGAGGGAGGGAGGGAGAGAGGGAGGGAGGGAGGGAAAGAAAGAGCTCCTGCAAAGAGCAAAATATGAATGAAAGCAGAAATTTAAAATTCAGTAGGGGGTATATCACATATTTGAAGAAACCTCCAAACATAAAGAGAGAAAAAGGAAAGAAGGAAAGAGGACAAAGAGAATCAATTCAGGGCCCTGCATCCAGAAGAAAGAGGGAAAAACGAAATGAGGAAATTATCCAGGAACCAGGAACACCACGCCCTGCAAAGCTGGAAAAAAAGAACTGAGCACCTGGGGACAGAGGTCCCCCCCAGCAGAGCTGTGGCCTGGCCGCGCCCCCACATTCAGGAGCCAACCCTTGAGTGGATGTCTCCTTCCAGAGGTTTCTGCCTCCTGGCCTCACTTGGGCACCCGGCCACTTCGTTCCCGTGCCCTGACCCCGGAAGGCTTTCCTTTCATTAGAAAGACCCAGCCTCCCTGTCCAGCCTCAAGGAGCTAAGTGAAGCCGCAGCCCTCGGACGGAACCTCAGCTCCTACAGGTGCTTTCCCTGCGGGCGAGGCTGCGGGGGCTCATATGTTCACACCTCAAGGGTCCCTCTCCTCGCCATACGCAGGAGGTCCCATAATTTAAACCAGCCCCCAACCTCTGTTTGAGCCGGGATGAAAATATTTCCCACCACGCAGGACTCCGAGGCTGCTTCAGGGAACCAGATACGTGCGGGAAGAAGAATGTTCGAGGCCGTGCGTGGCCTCATGACTCGTAACGAAGGAAAAGGGAGGCGTCTTGAGTGTTCGGCTCCGTGGAAATGGGTAAATACGCCCAAGTATATTTACACAATACATTTCAGTCGTTTAAAATCATTGACCCCAGGGAATGTTGAACGGCATGGGAAGATGTTCACAGGATAATATTAGATGGAAAAAGGGGTATAAAAATACACAACACAATTCCAACGGGGAGGGGGGCATAAATGTGTTTCTATATGTGTACGTGTGTCCACACACACACACACACATACACACACACACGCTCCTACATGTCTATTAGGAAATACTTGGGACGTCTGGGTGGCTCAGTTGGTTAAGCATCCAACTTCAGCTCAGGTCACGATCTCACGGTTCAGGAGTTCGAGCCCCAAGTCAGGCTCCTTGCTGACAGCTCGGAGCCTGGAGCCTGCTTGAGATTCTCTTTCTCTCCTTCTCTCTTTCTTGCTGCCCCTCCCCTGCTTGCTCACGCTCTCTCACCCTCTTTCTCTGTCAAAATAAATAAATAAACTTTAAAAAAAAAGATATGAAAAGGAAAAGGGGGGAGCCTGGATGGCTCAGTCGGTTAAGCATCTGACTTCGGCTCAGGTCATGATCTCACAGTCTGTGAGTTCGAGCCCCGCGTCAGGCTCTGTGCCGACAGCTCAGAGCCTGGAGCCTGCTTCAGATTCTGTGTCTCCCTCTCTCTCTCTGACCCTCCCCCATTCATGCTTTGTCTCTCCTGCTCTCAAAAATAAATAAAAACATTAAAAAAATTTTTGAAAAGGAAGAGGTACGCCAAGAATCAGATTCTCTTAACATGCAGCGTTGAAAAGAACAGGTCTCATCCTGACAGTCAAGGTCTCGAATTCTCCCATCATTCTTCCTTCCTGCTCCCCAGTCAGTGGAAAACCTAAGCAAAGAAAATCGGAGAAGAACCCAACTAGGGCTGCTGTCATCGGGTGCCCAATGCCACTCAAATGGGGCCATGCCTAGGGGACGGCTCGGCGACAGACTCACCTCAATGCGGAGGGAAACAGAAGCCATACGCCAACTTCTCTGGCCTGTAGTTCCTCATACCGGGCACCTTTCCACTCGCCTACCTGGATGGTGGTGTTGCCGTCTTCATGTTCTTCTCCCACCGACTGCACCTGTCATGAACCATCCGGCCAACGTCACCTGTGCAGTAGCAAGTGATCCTGAGAGAGAATTACAGCGTGGAAGCGATTTGGCCGTGTGAGTTTCATTAATCTCCTTGCAAAGAAGGGAACTGGATCCATGTTCACCCAGGCCTGTGGTCTTTCGGGAGCATGGACTTGGCCTCCGCTCGCTCGAAAGCTTTCTGCAGCTCCCCATCTCCACCCTAAAACCGCAGGCCAGCCTCTGGCGAACACCTGCGTCTCAAGGAATGATCTAGTAGCTGCCACCCACAGGGACATGGCTTGTCACTTCAACCGATCCCCGCTGGCCACTTGGAAAGACACAAAGGCTGTTTCATAGCTGAGCTGAGGCCGTTGCCCATGGTTCGTTTTAATGGTCGTGAAGAAGGTATAATAGAGGGTGACAACCACGTTCAGGTGAGGGGACAATCCAGGTCCGAACTCCATTGCCTGGGGCACCTGGGTGGCTCAGTCCGTTAAGCACCCGACTCTTGCTTTCAGCTCAGGTCGTGATCTCAGGGGTTCGTGAGTTCGAGCCCCACATGGGGCTCTGCGTCGACAGTATGGAGCCTGCTTGGGATTCTCTCTCTCTCCCTCTCTCTCTGCCTGCTCCCTCTGTCTCTCAAAAAAAATTAATAAACGTAAAAAAAAAAATAAAAGAAATGAGCTCCTTCTCTGATCTATGGGTCAATAATCAAGTTTACGTAACTCTATTGAGGACATGATTCTTACCTTATCACAAAGGAGAGAAGACTTCATTCCGAGACTTTTTGTATAATGTGCTGGGAAATGACCAAGGGCTACCTTGGTTGGATCCTTCCTATGGCTACTTGCTGTCTTCCTGTACAAATATTCACCCAGACCTCCATGCACCAAGGCCATTGCTATATTCCTATAGCTATTGCTGTCTTGGCATCTTCTGCCCATATAGTTCAATATCACTGGAAAAACAGTGTAACTGTCCTATCCAAAGTCACACAATAGCACCATGCAGGTGACACTGAGTGTAACATCTTACCAGAGACACCCTAACAGCCCCACTAAAGCCACCAAAGACTAAGATTTAGAAAAGTCATTGTAGGGGCTCGGTCAGTTAAGCATCGGAGTCTTTGATTTCAGCTCAGGTCATGATCTCATGGTTCGTGAGTTCGAGCCCCGCGTCAGGCTCTCCGCTGACAGCACAGAGCCTGCCTGAGGTTCTCTCTCTCCCTCTCTCTCTGCCCCTCCTCTGCTCTCTCTGTCTGTCAAAATAAATAAACTTAACAAAAAAATTTTTAAAGGAAACTCATTGTAAGCAGCTTACAATATATGTTCTATATGTTATATATTTTAACATATATAAAACAGACAAAATATATATATTATAGATATAATAGATGGTCAGAGTACATTTATATTTATGGATTTATTTCTTATTTATTTATTTTCATATAATTTGTTGTCAAGTTAGCTAACATACAGCGTATACTCTACTTACGGATTTATTTCTTAAATGAGATGTATTTCATTTTCCCTGTAACATCACACAGGAGGAGAAAAATGGCAGTTTTCAAACAAAGGAAATACGTATACCTGTATCCATCATAGACACAGTAACGCACCTTAAGATAAGGCATATCTTGGAAGCTCTAGAGAACAGGAAAAGAGAAAACCCAAAGAGATTTCAAGACGGCATTAAGAGAAAAGGAGTATAAAATAGTATCCACAACAAGAATATTAAACACATCCTTGCAGATAAGGACTGGAAGTGGGGGGGCGGGGAGAACGTGCATTTGCGATCGCTGGCGAGAAGACGATGATGATGAAATGACTTTTGTTTTCTCTAATTAGAAAATCCTTCTCAATTATAATGGAGCCCAAGCCACTTAAAAAGGGAAGGAAGGGGGCGCCTGGGTGGCTCAGTCGGTTGGGCGGCCGACTTCAGCTCAGGTCATGATCTCGCGGTCTGTGAGTTCGAGTCCCGCGTCGGGCTCTGTGCTGATGGCTCAGAGCCTGGAGCCTGCTTCGGATTCTGTGTCTCCCTCTCTCTCTGCCCTTCCCCTGCTCATGCTCTGTCTCGATGTCTCTCAAAAATAAATAAACGTTAAAAAAAAAAGGGGGGGGAGGAAGTTTCTATGAGACCGTAAAGGAGGAGGAAGTAGTCCCAGGGGATGAAGGGGATGGGGATGAAGGAAGACTGGGCCAGATGAAGGATCCAATGTTGGAAAACCGCTGCCCTTTGCGGTTTGCATATGCGGGTATATCTCCCAACTCGTATCCGGAGAAGGGCATGAGGGCTCTGCCCTCCACCATCCCCCTGTGGGCAGGGAGATATTTTACTGGCAAGGTTGAGTCTGTCCGGAGGGCAGCACACTGGCCTCGTCCAGTTCCTCCTGACCGTTGGTTCCCCAGGGCTTTTGGAGCCGTTGCTTTTTCCCGGGTCAGCTCCAGCCTGAAACATTCTGCCCCCAGACGCTAACACACAGGAACTGCCCGGGAGCAAACACAGGAAGTCAGTCCTCGGAGGAGGAACGTGGCACCGGGAGGTGTGGCTGCCCTTGCACTTTCATGGGTAAAAACCTAATGACCTCAGTGTCACTTAGCAGTAGAAGGCGCAGTGTTGGGGCATCTGGGTGGCTCAGTCGGTTGAGCATCCAACTTCAGCTTGGGTCATGATCTCACTTCTCTTGAGTTCGAACCCCACATCAGGCTCTCTGCTGTCAGCGCAGAGCCCACTCAGAACCCTCTGTCTCTCGCTCTCCCTGCACCTCCCTCAATAGCGTGCTCTCTCTATATCTCTCTCTAAAAAAAATAAATAAATAAACATTAAAAAAAGGCATAGTGCTGGTGGACACACCGCTAGGCTGATGGACACCTTCCGCTTTCAAACAGACGTTGGAGGGGCGCCTGGGTGGCTCAGTCAGGTGAGCGTCCAACTCTTGGTTTCAGCTCAGGTCATGATCCCAAGGTCGTGAGATCAAGCCCCGCATCAGGCTCTGCACTGAGCACGAAGCCTGCTTAAAAATCTCTCTCTATCTCCCTCTGCCCTTCTTCCCCACTCAAGCTCTCTTTCTCTCTCTCTCTCAAAACAAAACAGAAAGAGAACTTGGAGCCCAAGAAAAGTGGTCTCAGTATATCCAGTTAGGACGCATGATGCTACTACAAAGCTAGCAATCGCCTTCTGCAGAGAACCAGAAACTGGGGGCCCGTCGGGCCATCCCACTTACCAGGCATTCTTGCAGACACGTGGTTGGAAACCTTCTGCTTCTGGAGAGATCTAGCTCAAACAATACCTCTTGGTTTAAAATAGCCTAGAAAGCAGGGCATTGCTGAGGTGACCTCCTATTCTGACCTCCCGAGAGAGTCAAATCCTACTCATTGGCATGGAGGATATTTCACAAAGGACCGGGAGCAGAACCGAGACTCGGATGGGGAAGAGAGAGAGATGCTAGGAAGAATTGAGTTCACTAATTCGAACCAGTCTTAAATTGAGCTGTGTGAAGAGGGATGAGCTTTTTGTCCTGGAAGTGGCCAAAGCAGAAGACAGAGGTCATAGGGAAACCCCTGACAAAGAGGGAGGCAAGAAAGAGGGGGCCAGGGATGACTTATAAGGTCCTTCCTTACAGTGTCTCTCCCACTCTGTCCTTTTAATTTTTCATCATAAGTTCCGAGCAGGGGCACCTGCACGCCTCAGTCAGCTAAGCACCTGACTCTTGATTTCGGCTCAGGTCGTGATCTCATGGTTTGTGAGATCGAGCCCTGTGTTGGGCTCTGCGCTGACAGCAGGGAGCCTGCTTGGGATTCTCTCTCGTCCTCTCTCTCTCTCTCTCTCTCAAAATAAATAAAGAAACTTACAAAAAATTACGATCAGGACACCATGAAAGGACCTTCAGCATCAGGCAAAGCTGAACTTGAACCCCACATCTGCCCCTTCCTGAGTGTGTGGACTTGAGCGAGTTACTTAATGTCTTTGCCTCTGATCTCCTCGTCTGTAAAGTGGGGCGATGCTCCCTACATTGCAGGGCGTGGTGATGAACAGACACAGCCTACGCAGAGCGGATGCTTCCTAAGTATAACAGGAAGGGTCATTATGCAAATGAGGACTCGATAAAGAATCAGCCCAGACCAGAGCCTGCACCCCATCCAGTCTGTCATCCCCACTTTACGCCAGAGAGGAGCAAAGTCTAGGAGGTGTGAACCACCTTCCCCAAATCCGACAGTAAGTTAGCGGTTGAGTCAATACTGGCACCCACAGATGGCTCGCTCTCTTCCCACCCCTCAGCCTAGCGTACTATCAAGGAACCCCAGCCCCCACCAGGACCACCTCTGAAGCCCCAGAAGTGACATTTATCAGACGCCACTCTCTGCCACAAAGCGGTGTGCCGGACACGAGGGAGGCAATGCCGACGACGTGGGATTGGTACCCACGGAGAGCCCGCGTAGTGGGCGGGGCCCGGAGATGGTTACCACAGGCCCTAGAGATGAAATGACACATTCTCAACCCCACATTCTCCAAACCCAAATGCTGAAGGGGACAAGCGTCTGGAACCAAACTCGTGTGCCTTTAGTCCAAGCATGGGCGTTGCTCTTGTCAGTAGCCCAGGACCTCGTAGGTAAGGTCGGCCATGTTGGCCACAGCCCTGGGACATCCCAATTGTCAGAGGGCGGAATCACTCGTAAAATGTGACAGGCACGTTGATTTCCCATCTCCTCTCTCTGGGGCTCAGCCTTGGGTATTAAAGCCACATTCCTTCGTGTCAGCCACTTGAACTGTTTTTAAGAGTTTTCCTTGACCCCTAAAATAAACCCTCTTGCTAGGTTCAGCGTCTGACTCTTGGTTTCGGCTCAGGTCATGATCTCAGGGTTCATGGGATCAAGCCCCGTGTCTGGCTCTGGACTGACAGCGCAGAGCCTGCTTGGGAGTCTCTCCTTGACTCTCTCTCTCTCTCTCTCTCTCTCTCTCTCTCAAAACAAATAATTTAAAAAAAAAAACTCTCTTACCTCCCAAAGGCAACTTGTTTGACCAACTGAGTATCAATAGACATCATAATCAGAACTTTGGGAGTGTGTACCGACCACATAACACAGCCGGTAGAGAGGGAACGGCTTAAGCCTCAGTTGCCTCTATTCAGGCTCAGAACCTGGGGTGGTTATTTTAAGTCTGTTCTCAATTTCCTCATTTGGAAGCAGAAAGAATAAGACTACATGCCTGCAGGGTGGGAGAAATGAGCGAAGGTGGCCAAAAGGTACAAAGTTTCCATTTTGATACAAATCATGCCGGTATGTCAGGTGCAGCCTTGTGACTAGAGTTAATAGTACCTTTTTGCATATTTGAAAGTTGCTAAGAGAGCAGATCTTAAAGTTCTCATCATCGGGTGCCTGGGTGGCTCAGTCAGTTAAGGGTCTGACTTCGGCCTCAGTCAGTTAAGCATCCAACTTTGGCTGAGGTTATGATCTCGTGGTCCGTGAGTTCGAGCCCAGCATGGGGCTCTGTGCTGACAGCTTGGAGCCTGGAGCCTGCTTCGGATTCTGTGTCTCCCTCTCTCTCTGCCCCTCCCCCACTTGTGCTCTGTGTCTCTCAAAAATAAATAAACATTAAAAAAAAGTTCTCATCACAAGAAGAAAATTGTAACTACATGAGGTGATGGACGATAAGGAGACTCATTGTGGTGATCATGTTACAATATATGCAAATATCAAATCATGGTGTTGTACTCCCTGAAACTAATCTACAGTTATATGTGTCAATTACATCTGGATAGAAAATGCAAGAATCAGCTTGATAGCTAGAAGGCCAACAGAGGAATTAAAACAAAATATTAAAAAATATTTGATGGACACAGAAAAGGTAGAAGAGAAGGAACAAACAGACGGCTGAGACCAAGAAAATACATAGCAAAATGGCAGACCTGGTCAACTATTTAATAGCTGGGCCAAACTTAAATTGATTAAATATTCCAATCAATATAAAAAAAACAAGAACCAATTATATATTGTTTGTAAGATTTTTTTTTCAAGTTTATTTATTTCTTTTGAGAGAGAGAATGCATGTGTGTGTGTGGGAAGGGGCAGAGAGAGAGAGAGAGAGAGAACGCAGGTGTGCGTGGGAAGGGGCAAGGAGAGAGAGAATCCCAAGCAGGCCCTGTCCTGTCAGAGCAGAGCCCAACGCAGGTCTCAATCTCACAAACTGTAAAACCAAGAGTCGAAATCAAGAGTCAGACGCGTAAGCGACTGAGCCACCCGGGCGCCCCAAGGGATACTCTTTAGAGGCATAAGAACACACAGGTTAATGGCAAATAGATTGAAAAATATATATGCCAAGCTAACTGTAGGCACCAGAAAGTGGGGTGCGCTTTATAGCAGACAAAATAGACTTCAAGATAAGGGAGCCAGAGATAAAGAGGAAGGCTTCATAAGGGTGAAACATCCCCCCCCCAGAATGTACCCATTGCATTTACGCATCTGATATTTATGTATCTAATAACAGAGCTTCAGTATAATGAAGTAAACATTGACAGAGAAACAGAAAACAAGGTAAGAGACCCAGTGAGCAGCCATAAAATAATACTCCCGAGGGTTCCAGCATCACCAGAGGTGTTAGGGATCCCAGCGCCAGCTCCGGGAAGCTGAGGTTCCGCGCCCCCCACCTCTCCATCCATCCCCCGTCTGCTCTTGTCTTTTAAATATTGGTTTCCCAGGTAAGACCGTAACTAAAGAGAGAGCTCGGCTGCTTTCAAAAGACCTCCCGTTCCCTAAGGACTCTTGCAACCTGAAAATTCTCCCACTTTCTGACATCCCATACTTCACGGATTGCGGAAACACGCACACCGGGGGCCACTCTGACCCCAGAGCATCATAAAGAAGTCTTTTTATTTGTGAAGTCAAGTTTGAAAGGCTGGATTTTTTTTCCCCCTTCTCTTTTCTTTCTTTCCTTTGCAATGTGACTTGAAGTGAATCAAAGCTTTACAAATGCTAGAATTCTCCCTACGAGATTGTAATGGTTACCTTCCCTTTTTAGACAGCGGAGTGTTCTCCAAATCAAAAGCTCTTTCTTACTAAATAGTAACAATGCCAGCTTTTTAGACTTCCCAGCAGAACGCCTTGTAGGAAATCATTTTATCTGATTCTCCTGCCCAACAGCCCCGTGTTTGATCTTGCCATGTCCCCCACCTCTCCTCTTTTTTAATCTATGTTTGAGGCTTCCCTGTCTTCCAGAGTCGAAACTTGCAATGGTTCATTGTTTCCATTCAGAGAGAGAGAGACTGCAAATGGAAACTGTCGTTTTGGCTTTCAGGGAATGCGTCTTGTTGTTATTTTTAAAAAGCTTCAAGCTCCTTGTGACTCTGGGAGTTGGGTTTTTTTCTTTCCTAATTTGAATGCCATTTGCTTTTGTTTTTTTAATTTAAATTTTTTTAACATTTATTTATTTTTGAGAGAGAAAGAGAGACCCTGTGAGTAGGGGGAGGGGCAGAGAGAGAGGGAGACACAGAATCCGAAGCAGGCTCCAGGCTCCGAGCTGTCAGCACAGAGCCCGACGCGGGGCTTGAACCCACGCACTGTGAGATCATGACCTGAGCCGAAGCCAGATGCTTAACCGACTGAGCCCCCCAGGTGCACCCAGATGACTTTGTTGTGCATCCGAAATTGAACAGGAAGAACTTCACTCCAAAGTGGAGACGAGACAGAGAAAGGAAAAGAGAACAAGATCCTGGACAAGGAGACAGAAGATACACCCACGGAGAGAATGTAAAGAAGAGAGTACGGTGTCGGAGAAGCCCAACGGAAGAGCGGACAAGCGTAGGCAATAGGATGAAACATCACCGAGAAGCTGAGTAGAATGGCTATATAAAAGTGTCCACGGGGGCACCTGCGCGGCTCAGTCACTTAAGCATCTGACTCCTGATTTCAGCTCAGATCACGCTCTCACGGTGCATGAGATCAAACCTTGCATCCAGCTCCACGCTGACAGCTCAGAGCCGACTTGGGCTTCTCTCTCTCAAAATAAAAAAATAAATCAAAATCAAAATCAAAATAAAATCGCCCACGAGATGTACCATCAGGGAAGTTACCGGTGGTCTTACCAGAGTTGCCACCGTGGAGAGATGGGAACAGAAGGCAGGTTGAAGTGAGTTGGGAAGCCAGAAGGAGGTAAGTCAGTCAAGACAATAAGTCTAGAAAACGCCTAATGGAAGCTGGGGCGGGGGGGTGAGATAAATTTTTAACAGAATGAAATTGTTTACTGTTTACAGGTTAAGGTAATTGATGAGATTGAGAAAAGACTGGACACTGGTGAGAAATGAAAGTCCATAGTATAAAGTTCCACAGAAGGAGGAAGGCGGTGGGGCCCAAGGCACTTTTAAGGAACTGGCTTCCGTCAGGAGGAGAAACGGCCCCTCTGTGTAACAGACCAGAAGGAAGACCAGACGGGTACAAACGGGATTAGACTGGTGGGTTCGGTAGCAGGGTTTCTGAGGGATTTTTATCTAGTTGCATCTATTCTCTGTGAAACATGAAAACGAGAGCTGGCGGGGAGGTGGGGACGTTGGGCATTCGAGGCGGCTGGAGGAGGTTTGGAATAGCCAGTGTGTAAATATCGACCACGAGTGGGCACAGACTACATGAAGGATTGTCTGGCACTACTGTGCCCCTCCAAGGTTAACGATCATGAATTTATGATGGTACAGCCTTTCCTGTTGTGTGTTTCTCCGGCCGCTCAAAGACAGGAAGAGAAAAAGCATAGAGTGGGTTGCTCTGGGATTCGATTTCAGCCTGACGGGGCATGACCAGCGCCCCCAAGGGACGAGGGAATTTAGGGTATTGGCACTGAAATAATGGCCCCTGCAATCTAATCAAGACAGATAGCACAGTGAAGGAAGGAGAGGAAACAAAGGATAAAGGAGATGGGGGTCACAGTGAGATCAAAAACTATTTTAGTGTTTTTCATTAAAAAGCCGAGCTGGCAAGGGAGGAGGCTGTGGTCAAAAAGACAGCACTTGGGGGCGCCTCCATGGTTCGGATGGACAAGCGTCAGACTTTAGCTCGTTTTCCTTTGCCTCTCTCTTCAGTACCTTGGAAAATACGCATCCTGTTTTTATCTCGACTCGTTCTTATTTTGAGGCCTACAAAACTACACCCTGGAACACAGCCTTCTCTAGTTATCTTTAGGAACATCCCCGGGGGATAGTGAAGAAATTGTATGTTTTTCCATAATTCGGCCTCTTAGTTTTTATTGACTACGACAACGCCTCAGACCTAAATTATCCTAATTCGATCACTATCCCTTTGCAAGAACTGCTTCGTGCCCTTCCATTCTGTTGTCTCACCGTCTCTAAAGCAATGCCCTAGACTTCATCTCGTGTGTGTTTCTTTCGATGGTCACTGTCGTGTCTTTCGAACTCTCGAGTTCTGTATTTCAATTCATTCCACCATCAATCAAAGCAAGTCTAGTAACTTTGTTTAGATTGTAAGGGCGGGTTGTAAGACTAAGAATATTTTTTTCCATTGCTCTTTCACTTAAACGACGCTCCTTGATATGACTTTTTAGAATACAGTCCTTCTTCTCCCATCTTAAGCTCCGTTCCATGTCGTTTCTTTTCTCTTGCCGTTAGGTGTTGCGGAGAAGAATTCCAAAGCACTTTAAATTTTGTTCCCATGTGGTCAAAAGTCTTTTCTGCCCAAACATCTTTTGGATTTTTTTTCTTGATTTTTCAGAAGTGTATGTGTATGGTTTGGTCACATTCGATAATTTTACTTGATACTTTGTGAGTCTTTGGATGTCCAGACTCAGGTTCTCTCCTGCCCAGAAAGAAAATTAGAAATTTTGTGCTAATTTCTGGATGTCTAGAATAAATAATAAAAAGATATTAATAGTTATTTTAAAAATAACATTGGGGCACCTGGGTAGCTCAGTCGGTTGAGTGTTCAACTCTTGGTTTGGGCTCAGGTCATAATCTCATGGTTCGTGAGGTTGAGCCCTGTATCAGGCTTTGGAGCCTACTTGGGATTCTCTCTCTCTCTCTCTCTCTCTCTCTACCCTTCCCCTGTTTGCTCTCTCTTTCTCTCTCTCAAAATAAGTAAATAAACTTAAAAAAAAACTTTAAAAAATAACATTAATAATAATATTAACATGATAATGGTTATGTTCATGACTTTTCCTACCTCACCCAACCCTAAAAGCAGAGCGTGAGACATGGGCTTGAGGGCAAATAGTTTAGTTGGAATATAATCCTAGAAAGCAGAAGTGAAGGAACAGAGAAGGAGACAGACAAAAAGGAAAAAGCCAATACAGCGTGTGCTGTTGAGCTGGTAACTCCTGGGAGCTACTCAGATCAACCCCACCGGATACCATCTAAGGAAGCATCTAAAACACACCTCCAGCTAAAAGACAACAGGCCGGGCCGTGTACATACAACTCCAACCTCGCTGCATTTCCTAGCTAGACCTAGGCACAAGGTAAACAAATTCTTGCTGCTTGGGATGAAGGACATGGCAGTCCTTGGGTCGGAAGAAAGCCATGGGCATGCCCAGGAAATGTGCGCTGGGGCCACACCTAAAGTCAGGGGAATTGTGCAGGACACAGATAGCATCCATTACCACCTTGCCTGGAATCTTCCTATGTGCAAGGCAGTAGTCACCCCACCGTGTGTGAATTATCTCATTTACAACTCACGATGACTTTATGGGGCAGGTAGAGAAAAATGGGTTTTTCAAGTTGTCCTTATACCAACTTGCCTGATTTGTCATTTTTCCACCCCCCGCCAAAAAAGATACCAGGACCTCCTCAGTGTTCCAGAAGTTTCTTTTGCTTCCCAACTCTGCCAAGAGGATCCTCATGACCACCTCAAATATTCTTCATCATCACCTATAGTTCCTCGCACCCCCGTTCTTCCACCAAACCCGCCCAACAGAACTGCCACCTCAGAGTCAACCTCCTCAGCTCTGTTATTGACTGAATCTTGCTTGAGAACCTCAGTCAACCACTCTCATTGTCGGGCTTCAGGTTCAACTGGGTATCCAGCATGGCCCAGTATGCCATTTCTTTATCCTTGAGCAACTCCGTCTTCTATCTCTATTAATGATCTAAAAAATTGTTCGTACTTGTCTTGGGTCCTCTACTAAAACTTAACTTTCCACTTGAAGAAGAGAAATGTGCCTCCCACTTCATCAGGCTAACTGAAGGCATCAACCTCAACTTCCCGTGTCCATTGACGAAGCCACTCTACACATTCTATCTCCAGTGTCAGACAAGGGCAAGCCCCTCCTCCTCCTCCAAGCCGCACCCCTCCACCTACTCTTGATTGTGTCTCTGTCTTGTCTGATCTCCTTCATTCGTTATTTCCATCCCATCCATATCCCAACCTCCTTCTCTTTCCTCCATTGCTACAAACACACTCAGATACAATCAGTTTCCTGAAACAAAGTCTGCCTTGAGATGCCATCCTAACCCTCTCCTTCTCATATTGGCCAGTTTTTTAAAAAATAATTGGTACTTAAACATACTTCAGATCTGGGCACTGAAACTGCTCTCAGTAAATATTTCTTACAGGGGCACCTGGGTGGCTCAATCGGTTGAGCGTCGGACTTCAGCTCAGGTCACGATCTCACAGCTCATGAGTTCGAGCCCCGCGTTGGGCTCTGTACTAACAACTCAGAGCCTGACGCCTGCTTCAGATTCTGTGTGCCTCTCTCTCTCTCTGTCCTTCCCCAACTCATGCTCTGTCTCTCTCTCTCCCTCAAGAATAAATAAACATTAAAATAAATAAATAAATATTTCTTACACAGTTAGATCTTGAATACTCTCTTCTTTCTTGGCTTCAGTGACATCGAACTTTTCATTTCCCACTTACACCAGTGACTATCGCTTCTCCTCAGAATCTTTTGCTGATTCCCTCCTTGTCCAACTTCTAAATATTGAAGGGCCCCAACTTGACCCTCAGCCCTCTTCCTTTGTAGACACCATTCATTTTTCTACCAAGATAATTCACACTCCTAGAAGCTCAACAAAACCCAAGCACAAGAAACGAGAAGAAGAAGGACACTGAGCACACCATAACCAAATTCTCCAATACCAGTGATAAAGAAAAAAAATCTTAAAAGCATGTTATATACAGAGGAACAAAGACAAGGACGGGGGAAGCATCTCAATCTCAAACTCCTTGCAGCAACCAAAACAATCTTTTTAAACATAAACCCAAGCTGCTAAGTTTTTCCATCATTCTTAGAATAATAGCTAAGTATCTAATGTTTCATAGAATATTAGGTACTACATCCTGGTCCCTGCCTACTTCTAGCCTTTATGTCTTATTATTATTATTGTTGTTATTATTATTATTATTATATTTTGCCCCTATTCCTGTTTTAGCCACATTGACCTTCATACACCCAACCTTAGCCTCATAAGCACTCAGTTATTTATTTATTTATTTATTTATTTATTTATTATTAATATTTTTATTTGAGAGAGAGAGAGAGGGAGAGAGAGAATCTCAAGCAGCCTCCACACTCAGCACGAAGCCAGGCTCGATCCCACAACCCTGGAATCATGACCTGAGCAGAAAGCAAGAGTTGGGTGCCCAACTGACTGAGCCACCCAGGTGCCTCTACAGCCCCCTCAGCCTTTGCGCTTCCGGTTCTCTCTGCTGGCAGTCACGCTGGGTCTCAGTTCAAACACCACCTCTTTGAAAAGATCTTCGGTGATCTAGACTAGTCTCCTCCACATGCCAGTTGCTCATTTCAACATCCGTCTTCTGAGTCCTTTTCCATACTTTATATTTCCACGTTCAGTTATTAGTTTCCTTTTGATTTTCTATCTTCCCTTCCACCGCAGGGTAGAAATTCCAATAGAGCTGAAACCTTGCCTGTCTTGAGATATTTCAAGTTCCTTAATCTCTTTGCTAAATTGTGGTCCTTCGAATTATAAGAATTAAAAGAAAAAGACTAAGCGATCAGACCCAGAGCATCCAGGCACCAGCCATAGTAACAGGGTCATTAATTTAGCAGTTTTCAAGTGAGAAAGGAAATAAATGAGAGTTTGCAAATGAAAACAGATAAGAAACATGTGAAGTAGATCCTGTCATAAAGGGGCAATAAGTCCTTCAGATATTTTGTTGGTTGGTCATCATTGGAGTTACCCAACTTTGCTCACTCCAATAAGCAAGGGACACAATGACACACACCCAGTGAATGCTTGTTAAATACAAGAGCTATAAATGCCACTATCAACAGGCTAAGTTCCCAAAGACTCTCATTAGACTGGTCATGATTTCTCTCTTTTCCTGTTCTTCCTTTCTCTGAATATTTTAACACGTATTTCGAACAGAGTGGACTAGTTGAAACCCCGTGACTCTGTGGTTTCTTCACAATAACTAAGACCTGGATGGCTCAGTAGGGTCGTGTGGTGGACCCACCACAGGCATGAGTCTCAGGCTGCATTTTCAAAATTCTTGGCGATAATCTAAGAATGATGAGAAATTCAAGTTGGTGGGTCACTCGAGCAAAATTGAAAATGGAAAACATTTTCGATCTTTATAATGAACATGCATTATAACATGCTAGTTGAGAAGTATCTTCTGAATTTGAAGCATAGATCTAACACTAATACTATGGACTTTTTATGACAAACGTGTTACGATGTATTTTCTAAATGAATGTGCTCAAGGTTTTTATACTACTTGCTAGCCTTTCCCCATTGGTGAAGTATGAAAAATCATCTCCATAAATATCCACAAAACACACACGAAAGCCATTCTCTTCTATAACAGCACGTTTTTAGTTTTATTTTATTTTTTTTAATGTTTTATTTATTCTTGAGAAAGAGAGAGAGAGAGACAAAGCATGAGTGGGGGAGGGGCAGAGAGAGAGGGAAACACAGAATCTGAAGCCGACTCCAGGCCCTGACTGTCAGCACAGAGCCCAATGCGGGGTTCGAACTCACGAACCTGAGATCGTGACCTGAGCCGAAGTCAGACGCCTAACCAACTGAGCCACCCAGGCGCCCCAGCACGTTTTAAAAAAAAAAAAAATCATATAATCCACTTTCTTTAGCAGAGACCTCTAAATGATTCTTCCAGCTTCCAAAGTCCACTCCAAAAACTCACATCTATTCTCAAAAGATTAAGTCTACTATCAATGAGACTATTTTGAAGGACAGACCACAGACTGAAGTTCATGAAGAAAAGTTTCCATAATTTTCAGGACAGGAAAAATTATTGTGTTTTTTTTCATATGTGAACAAGAAGTGGAGAATAGCTGTGTCTGATATTTTAATTATTTTTAAAATTAATTAATTTATTTATTGAGAGAGAGATAACATGAGCAGGGGAGGGGCAGAGAGAGAGAGAGAGAGAGAGAGAGAGAATCGTAAGCAGGGTCTGCGCTGACAGTGCAGAGCCCACAACCCTGAGATCATGACCGGAGTCAAAACCAAAGTCGGACTCTTAACTGACTGAGCCACCCAGGTGTCCCTGATATTTTAATATATTGGCTTTTAAAGTCTCCACATAGACACATCTTAAAAAATATGTCACACTTTGTGTCCTCACATCTTCCAGTTTAGTGCCAGGGCCCTGGAATTGATCAATAAAACGTGTGTGAAACAGAGTCATTATATTAATTGGGGGGAAATAAAACAGAAGGAATATTCCCTCCTGGTGATTCTGGAGAGTTCTGCGTTTTCAGAAGGCATATACGGAATCTGTGAGGGACATTGATTTAAAGGAATGTATTTCATTTTTAAGGCAGAACATTGAGGTGTATTTAAAGAAAAACATCCATTCCTTCAGTTCCTATTCAGAAGATTAACCTCGGGGCACCTGGGTGGCTCAGTCAATTGAGCATCCGACTTCGGCTCAGGTCATGATCGGGCTCTGTGCTGATAGCTCAGAGCCTGGAGCCTGTTTCGGATTCTGTGTCTTCCCCTCTCTCTAACCCTTCCCTCTTTGCACTCTCTCTCTCTCTCTCTCTCTCTCAAAAATAAATAAACATTAAAAAATCATTAGAAGATTAACCTCATACTCAACAGTCTGAAATTGAAGATCAGTAAAAATGGCTCAGCAGTCCATGCGTCTCTGAGCCCGTTGACATATCCGGGTCTCAATGTCTTTATCTGAAAGTAAGGAATAATAACACCTGGATTGTAGGATTGTTGATGTTGCAAACGAGGTCATGGATAAATGTCAGAAACGGTGAACTTGTCGTGGCGTCCACAACACAGACCCAGCATGCGTGGACACCAGCCTTCAAGAGTCACCGCCACGTCCGCATTGCGATAGTCTCCGGCGTCCATGACCTGGACCATGGGCTCCTGGTCTCCGCCGGTTCTTCTCACTTCTCACAACAGACTCGTTGCACCAGCCACGATGCTCTTTGCCATAGACACACCAGCACACTCATCCCTGCTGGGAACTCCTGGCAGCCTCAGCCCCTGCTGGCCTAGGGATGCTAGGGACCAACTGTCATCCACTTATGACATCATGTCACTGACGGAGTGACCCAAGGCTCAGAACACAGTAGCCCATGCTGGCTCTCACCCCACCTGGGAAATGCGGAACATCCCCATTCTCCAATAAGCCATCGCTGAGCACCAGGCCCGACAAGACAAGAGAGTCCTCTCTGTGTGCAGAATGGCTTGGCGAGTACGGGGAAAACACACCTAGCTGTGATCTAGGGCCTACCAAGTCTAATTAATGTTACATCAAGCCCCAACTCAGCCCTGGTAGTTCAACAGAACAGCTTTGTCCCTTGACTGTTCTCAAAATGGCGGTCATGAATTCATGGACTTTCCTGCAATGGCCCTTTAAGAAACTTTTCCAAAAATAACCAAAGTAAGCAGGGCATCCAGAAACCTGCAGACTCTTTGCCCTCTGGCCCTCCCCGGAGACATTCTCGAATGCCTCCAGTGTTGCCTTATGCCCCCCATGGGCCGGGTTATTTATTGTGCTCCACACTCAACCAGAGATTCAATTAAAAATCAGGAGTTGGCAGCAACAACTTGTTTTCTTGTCAGACACGTTGTAAATTGTATAAAAACTATTTGGGCGCAATTTACAACTTTGGAAATAAAAACACTGTTGTGCAGCAATTTGTCTGCTGGAGCACTAGGAAGCCTGAATGCCTGAGCTCCTGGTCCGAGCTGGAGGGTGGCCAACAGAGGGAACGTGTTGGAGGGGGAAACGCATGCAAAAGTGACCACCAACAGCTAGGCGTGGATAGAGAAGCCATTCCATGTCCTCTGGGTGCTGTGTAGGGACAAAATGGGTAATACATTAACAATATTTAGTACGGCGCCTGGTGCATTGTATTTTCATAGGAGCAGTGGGGGCTGGGCGATGATGAAATAATACAAGTCATTATCATAGTAGCAATAATAATGGTAAATCCTTGAACTGAGGTCAAGAAAATCTAGGTTCCAGTCGTAGCTCCACCATAAGCAATCTGTCCAGCCTCCTCTTCCCGGAGCCCAGGAAGGATCGCTAAGAACACCAGAAAAGGAGATCACGTAAAAAAGGAGAGAATTACTAGGAATTACTAGGAATCCAATAAATCCTTGAAGCAGCCAGAGGTAAGCAGAAACTAAGGATAGATCTCAGATCTCAAGACCCGACCATGGAGCAAAAGAGAGTCAGACCGTCTAGTTATTGGTCCCTTCCAAAGTTTCCCTCAGAACGGGAATGGGCAAGAAAATGCTGAAAGAGAAGGTGTTGGGTTTTCAGATATTAAATACATGTATGTTACAGACCTTGACACTGAAGTTACATGGTAATTGGAGAGAAATAGACAGGCAGATGAGTGAAATCAAATGGAAAATCTAGAAATAAATCCAAAGGCATTCGATCATTCAGGGTGTGTTCAAAGTGGCACTGTACATCCACGAGGGAAGAAAGATAGATTATGAGATAAGTCATACTGGAAAAAATGGATAGCCACCTGGAAAAAAGAAATAAACTTAGGTCTCCAACTCACGCTTTATTGTAAAAGTAACTTGCAGGTGAGTAAATATTTGAAATAGGTGAAATGAAGCCATAAGCATAATAAAATATTTTATTTCATGCATAGTTTATTATGTATTTTATATATATTTTTTCACATATGAGATTTTTTTCTTAGAATGAACAAGGCCTTCCTAAAAATATTACGTAAGGGGCACCTGGGTGGCTCAGTCAATTAAGAGTCCAGCTTCAGTTCAGGTCATGATCTCATGATTCATGAGTTCAAGCCCTGCATCAGGCTCTCTGCTGTCAGTACAGAGCCCACGTTGGATTCTCTGTCCCCCTCTCTCTCTGCCCCTCCCCCATGATTGCATGCAGTCTCTCTCTCTCTCAAACATAAAGAAACATTAAAAACATATATTATGTAAAACTCAGAAGCCATTAAAAATTAATAAACTTGGGGCGCCTGGGTGGCTCAGTCGGTTGGGCGGCCGACTTCAGCTCGGGTCATGATCTGTCGGTCTGTGAGTTCGAGCCCCGCGTCGGGCTCTGTGCTGATGGCTCAGAGCCTGGAGCCTGCTTCCGATTCTGTGTCTCCCTCTCTCTCTGCCCTTCCCCTGTTCATGCTGTGCCTCTATGTCTCTCAAAAATAAATAAATATTAAAATATATTGTTTAAAAAAAAATTAATAAACTTGACTACAAAAAAATTAGAAAACTTTGTGTGACCACATGTCAAACAAAACAAAACAGAAACATAGAAAGCCAAAAGAGAAATGTCAAACTAGATAAAACATATTTGCAGATCACATCACAAAAAGCTAGCTTCCCCAATATATAAAAAGTTCTGGCAAATCAATAAAAGAAAAAACTTGGTAAATACATAAACAGACTGTTCACAGAATTCCAAACAGTGACGCTCTAGTAACTTCCTTGACGTCGGCCACAACAACTTCTTTCTAGATATGTCTCCTAAGGCAAGGGGGAGAAAAAGGAAAAATAAACTATTGGGACTACGTCACAATAAAAACTTCTGCAGAGTGAAGAAAATAATCAACAAAGTAAAAGGCAACCTGTGGAATGGGAGGTTATTTGCAAATAGCATATCAAATAAAGGGTTAGTATCCAAAATATATAAAGAACTTCTACAACTCAACTCCCAAAAAAACCAAATAATCCAATCCAGACATTTCTCCAAAGAAGACATCCAGATGGCCAACAGACACATGAAAAGATGTTCATCATCACTTATCATCAGGGAAACGCAAATCAAAACGACAATGAGATACCACCTTACACCTGTCAGAACGGCCGAAAGATGAAAGACAAGAAATAACAAGTGTTGGCCGGGATGTGGAGAAAAAAGATCCCTCGTGCGCTGTTGGTAGGAGTGCAAACGGGTGCAGCCCCTGCGGAAAACAGTACGGAGTTTCCTCAGAAAGTTAAAACTAGAACAACCTTATGATCCAGCAAGGGCACTACTGAGTATGCACCCAAAGAATACACGAATACTAATTCAAAGGGCTACATGCACCCTTATGTTTATAGTAGCATCACTTCCAATAGCCAAGACATGGAAAAGGCCCAAGTGTTTCCACTGACTGATGAATGGCTAAAGAAGATGTGATATATATATATATACACACACACACACATATATGTGTGTGTGTGTGTGTCACATATATATGTTATATATATGTACATTTATATAATGGAATATTGGAATATTATATAATGGAATCCGTAATGCAATATTATTCAGCCATACAAAAAAATGAAATCTTGCCATTTGCCATGATATGGGTGGAGCTAGACAGTATAATGCTTAGTGAAATAATCAGTCAGCAAAAGACAAATAACTGCATGATTTCATTCAAATGTGGAATTTAAGAAACAAAACTAATAAGCAAGGGGGGGAAATAAGAGGGAAAGAAATCAAGAAGCGATGGTGATTAAGGAACACAATTGTCGAGAGGAGCACAGGGCGATATATGGAAGTGTCGAATCACTCTGTTGTCCCCCTGAAACTAACTAACCCTGTATGCTAACTATACCAGATTGAATTAAAAACTTAAAGGGGCGCCTAGGTGGCTCAGTTGATTAGGCGGCCGACTTTGGCTCAGGTCATGATCTCACGTCTGTGAGTTTGAGCCCTGCATCGGGCTCTGTGCTGATGGCTCATCAGAGCCTGGAGCCTGCTTCGGATTCTGTGTCTCCCTCTCTCTGTGCCCTTCCCCTGCTCAAAAATAAATAAACATTAAAAAAATTTTTTAAACTTAAAAAAAACCCGAAGCATAGATGCTCTGAAGCATACCAAAAGAAACTTAACCTTGCTTATAATAGGAGAACTAAAACTCTGTCACCTCTCAAATTGGCCATTAAAAAGAAAGGGAAGACTTTGAAGAAAGCTTGTTAAGTAATAAAATCAAAGATATGTAGTTAAGTAATAAAAGTAATCATGGTATATAAAATGTTACCATTTCTAGGGAAACACGCATTTATATGCTTGTAAATTCGTAAAATATTTCTGAAAATATTGACAGGAATACGTGAATCTGGGAGAGGGAGCTGAAAAGGAACCCTTCCACCGACCCTGCCCCACCTGGTCTCAAGCCAATTCCTTTTAATTCTTCAAACGGCTTACGCGTCTGCGCGTTTGCATATCCTGTTCTTTTTCCCTGGAACCCTGTTCCCCCCACCCTCACCAGCGTTCCTGCACCTAGCTACCTCCTATTCATCCTTTGGCTCTTGGATCCTAAGTCAGATTTTTCGGGAATCCTTCTTAATCTCGGTCAATGAGGTTCCCGCTAGCGTCTCCAGAGCACACCACCGTTACCCACCACACTGCTTACTTAATTCCTTTCACTGCTGCTCCCGACTAGACTCTAAGCTCCCTGAGGATAGGAGGTCTTCCTGATTCTGTACCTGGTTCTGAGTACCTTTTTTTTTTAGAGAGAGAAAGATCAAGCAGGAGAGGGGCAGGGAGAGAGGGGGACAGCCTCCTCACTGACAGCAGCGAGCCCCACGCGGGGCTCGAACGCATGTGCCATGAGATCATGACCTGAGCCAAAGTTGGATGCTCAACTAGTTGAGTCAGCCAGGTGCTCCTGGTCCTGAGTGCCTTATAGTGTCTACACTCCAGTAACGTTATAGATGAAGAAGGAAGCAAAGAGGTCCATACACCAGCCTAAGCGCTTAAACTATTGGGTGGCATAGCACGCACTGGAGACTTTCATGTCTTGGCACAGCATTCTCCTCTTTCCCTTGCGTGACTTTAGTTACCCGATTATTCTTTAAATAATCCAAGCCTGGGCACCTGGGTGGCTCAGTCGGTGAAGCATCCGACTCTTGATTTTGGCTCAGGTCAGGTTCATGGGTTCGAGTACCGCACCTGGTTCTGTGCTGATGGTGCAGAGCCTGCTTGGGATTCTCTCTCTCCCTCTCTCTGCCCCTTCCCCACTTGTGCATGCACGCTCTCTCTCTCTCTTTCTCTCTCTCTCTCTCTTTCAATAAATTTTTAAAAATTATGGGGCGCCTGGGTGGCTCAGTCGGTTGAGCGTCCGACTTCAGCTCAGGTCATGATCTCACGGTCTGTGAGTTCGAGCCCCGCATCGGGCTCTGTGCTGACAGTTCAGAGCCTGGAGCCTGCTCCACATTCTGTGTCTCCCTCTCTCTCTGCCCCTCCCCCACTTATGCTCTGTCTCTGTCTCAAAAATAAATAAACATTAAAAAAATAAAAATAAAAATAAAAATAAATAAAAAGTAAATAATCCAAGCACGAGATCTTCATCCCCCATCACCAACATGGGTACGAGGTGTTCCTGGGGACTCGTGCCTGTCTTCCTTGTTCTGTTTATCCGTGCCTCTCTGTCACTTCAAAACACAGCTCCCCACCCACTTTCCTCCCAGGTTTGTGCACGACAGTTACACGCCATTGTTGTGCTCTGGGTGTTCAAAGTTCAAAGCAGTGTCATACGAATGGAAAGAGCCCGCAGCCTGAATTAGCCAGCCTTCTAATTACATGACGGCTTTCATTCTTGCTGGCCGGGCGACCACAGGACCTCGCTAAGCCCCGGCTGCTTTACCTGTCTTACAAGACTGTTAAGAGATCAAATATATGAAAATGTCCCATACATTTCAGGGCGTAATCTTTATTGTGAGCAAACCCCATTATTACTGAGGGCAAAAATGGGTTAACCTCTAATCTGAGGGCTTACATCGATCGTTTTTTTCCCCCTTTTCTAGAATAGTCACTCACCAAAAGTAGGAAGGTGCTCTCAAAGGGGATGGAATTTCTTTCCTCAATCGTTTTCTTAAAATGCTTATTTATTTTCAGAGAGAGACAGTGTGAGCAGGGGAGGGACAGAGAGAGACACACAAAATCCGAAGCAGGCTCCAGGCTCTAGGCTGTCAGCACAGAGCCTGACGCAAGGCTCAAACCCACGTCCTGTGAGATCATGACCTGAGCCAAAGTCAGACGCATACACAGCTGAGCCGCCCAGGAGCCATCCTTTCAAATAAGAAGAACTGCAGGATTCTTTTCTTTTCTTTTCTTCTTAAAATCGCTTTCTTGGCTCAAAACTTAAACAGTCTTAATGCAATTGAGTCAGAAGACCTAAAGGGCCACGTATCAAGGAGGCTGTTGGCTCAACAAACTGTTCCATAAGGGGTCAAAACTGACAATCGGGTTCATTAGGCACTATCTGGAGAAAGCATGAAGCATTCGTAAAACCAACCGACAAACAAAAATAAATAAAACAAGAAATAAATAAATAACTATTATATTATAAGGTAACAGTAGAACTGGCTTTTCTATTTCCTGTGCCATCGCCGAACTGACTGTGTGATTTGGGGAAGTCACACACCCTCTCTGAATCTCAGGATCCTAACTCACAGGGATGCTACGAGGTTAAACAAGATAAGGCATGTGAACAAGCTTTGGTAGCTAGCTGCCTGTGGGTAGAAATTACTGGACTCTCTACCGACACGTCCCAAACCGGGTTCCGCACAGCTCTGCTGGATGAGGGCTGCGAAGAACGTGTCTGTGCCACACGAGTCGGAGAAATCAGAATCTTTTTAAAAAGTCTCAACGCTACAGATCTTTCCAGAGTCTTCAATAGGCTAATATGCACTGTGACCCCCAAAACCAAACTGAGGGATGGATGTTGCAATGTTTCTCAGTATGTTCCAAAGAAGGTCAGTTTAGGGAGCATTGCTCTCCACCAAATTGCACATGGAAGCCAAGACCTTAGTCTCTCCATTTCCATATGGAAACTCAACAGAGAGGCAAATGTTGCAAGTCTTATGGTCTTCATGTTGGTCATTTCCAATGTGTCACCAGCACCACTGTGCCTCACCCTTGCACCTTCACACTTTCTTCTCCTACCACCCCAACCAATCCATTCTCTATCTTCCTAGCCCTGTCTATACCACATGGGGCTGACTCCTATGCACTGTCTCATCCAGACTCCCTTGCCTTCTGGCCTCCAGTTGGGTCCAGCCAATGGAAAATACTGCAGGAGATTGGAGAGTAAAAGGAGAGAAAAGTTGGAGCATTTCTTCCCCAAACCTTCCCTCTGTGGGTGGCATGGTTCTGGAAAGGGCTGCATCCTTCTGTGAGCTTCTCAACCTAGGATCCATGGGTCCCCCATCTAGGGAGACCTAAATAGAACTCCAAGAGTCTGTGATCTCAGAAGGGGGAAAAAATTACACCATTTCTTTCATTAACTTCTAACTGAAATTCAACCTTTCCTCCAGTTACAAGTGTGGGGAGCAAACTTTAGCAATATGAGCAAATAATATTGCTCAGGAATATTAGTGTGGTGATTCTGCCACCCAATCCAAATTAAATCTATTTCTGGAGTTTATTACAGTTGTTGCAAATGTCTTCGAATATTGTTAATACTCAACACTACGTTCCGTTTAAGGCATTATTAAATCTGCCTCTTAATTTATTGAACACGTTCGTAAGGAGGTTTAAAATGACTATATGACAAATCTGGTTGTTAAAATATTTTGATAACTTTCTTTTACTAGAATTGGTTTTCTTCATAATTCTATTAGCTTTCTTCCAAGAAGGAACTCATGAGTTTCACCAGGCTGAGTTGGCACCAAAAGAAAAAAAAAGGTTTAGAAACCCCTACGAATGGATCGAAATAGGTATTTCTCCAAATGTTTGATAAGCATGTGCGCGCATGCGCGCGCGCACACACACACGCACACACGCGCGCGCGCGCACACACACATCCCTTAACGTCATTAGTTATTAGGAAAAAGCAAATTAAAACCACAGTGAGAAACCACTTCATGCTCAGTGGGGGGGAGGGGGGAGTATAGTCCAAAAGTCAGTGAGTAAGAAGCGTTAGCAGGGATGTGAAATTAGAATCTCTTGCCCTACCGGTGGGAACCTGAAATAGGGCAACTGTTTTAGGACCCGGTTCGGCAGTTGCTCCAAAGGTTAAACACAGAGTTAACCGTGTGATCCAGAAGTTCCGTCCTTAGTTACCCACCCAAGAGAAGCGAAAACATACGTCCACACAGACTCTCGTTCGGAAACGTGCGAAACTGTATTAGCCGTAATGACCAATGGAATGTTATTTGGCAATAAAAAGGCACGAGGCTCCGGCACGTGTTACGACATGGATGAAACGGGAAAACGTTCTACTAAGTGAAAGAGGCCAGTCACCACATGTTGCATGATAGCGCTTACGGCGGGTCCGCATTAGAGGCTCCATATTTGCGAATTTACTTGCTTGCAACCCAACAGCCACACTCGCGGTGCGTTTGCAGTCGTTCACAGACGTGCACAGAGTGGCAAAGACCTAGAATCGTCTGATTGTCCCATGTGCCTATTCTCAGGCGAGCTCCACCATCCAGGTCCCGCAAACAAGCGCCCCTTCCACAGTCTAGTGAGTGCCGTGTTTTCACATTTTTGTGCTTCTTTTTGTTGATTTTGCTGCTTCAAATGTCCCCCTAGGATAGTGCTCACGTGATGTCCAGTTTTCCTGAGTATAACTAAACGGCGTGTGTCAGATCCGCTGAGTTGCGGTGTTGTGGACCTTGAGTTAAATGGTAATAAATCAACAATCGATATTCAATAAGGTGACTTTAAACAGCAGTACACGCAGAACGAGACTCTGTATTTGATCTGTTGACGAAAATGTCATGACCAGAGGCTTTCCTGCAGGAGAGCGATGATTGAGTTATATGCACCGATGCAAGGTTTACTGCAAGCTTCTAGAACGTACCTACTGTGAACAACGAGAATTGATGTTATGTACACGGAAGTCCCATACAGGCCAAATGACAGGGACAGAAAGTAGATTCGTGGTTGCTGAGAGTTAGGAGACAGGAGGAGGGGGGATTGGGAAGAAGTTGGGAGTGACTGTTGGTTGACGGGTACAGTGTTCCTTTTGGGGGTGGGGTGAAATCGGTGCAGTTCTGTGACCCCACTAGGAGCCATCGAATTGTACGCTTTAAGCAAGAGAATTGTATACAATGTGAATTATATCTCTATAAATTTGTAAGTAAAGAAAAGGAGACCCCTGCTCTGGAGCGAGCCCCTGTGGGGCAGCCTCTCCTCCAAGGCCCTGTAGCCCCAGCTCCAGGGACACCATTTTTCCTCTTCCGTCCCAAAGGTGGTAGTGGCTTCCAGCTCTTGTTAATCCCTGTGTGATCAACCTTCTTTGTAGGTTTGCTTAGCTCTGCCCATACCCGTGAAATTGTCCCTCTGCCCGGATTCTCTTCATCTAAACTCTTGTGAGTAAGCCTCTGCTGCCTGCTGGACCTTGAATGCCTCATCATGGCTGCCTCCCGTACCATCGTACACTCTACCACCCGGGCTTGCTGGGGCGTGAACACCTGCGAAGCAATGGAATTGAGTAGGACCCTTGAAATGACTGCGTTCTGGGTTGCGGTGCTCCAGGTCTCAGTGAGGACTCTGGCTGCCAGCCACAGAGACTGATTCTCCTAATCTTCGGCAACAGGGGAAGTGATTGGAGAAATAAGGGGAAAATCAAGGGATCCAAGGGAAGGCTTGGAATGAGCCAACCCAGGCAGGTCCATAAAGGCTCAGAGACAAGCACTGTTCAGTAGTATTCCCCGGGTGCGGACCCTCCACCCAACATTCAGAATCCAAGGCCACAAACCCAAGTGCTGGGCTCAAGTCCCAAGTCCACCCCTCTTCTGAAGCAGGAGGCAGAAAGAGAAGAGGGATGTAGGGGTTCCAAGGGCCCCTTTGGCTTCCATCAGAAGGCAGGTGCTACTCAGCACCCACGAAGCATCCAGCAGTGGACAAGTGATTCCCCAAGAGGAAATCTGGCTGCTTTTAGGAAAAGAGAATCGATGTCAATGTCTCATACCGACAAATCCCCCAAGCAGCAGAGCAGGAGAGGGGGGGGGGGTAGCCACAGAAGGGAGATTAACGAAGGACAAGGGCCAGGGGCACCGGCCTTGACTTCTTACTAGTGAGAGCAGCAGGAAGGAGAAAATAACCAGTCAGATGGACGTCTCTGGTTTTCTTTTTTCCTAATTTACCATATATAGTGCTTTCCATCCCCTCCCCAAAAAAATAAATAAACACTTTACTAGAAAAGAGAAAAAGCATCACCAACCCAAACCAAACCCTGAACATTTTCATGAACTTCCTTTCTGCATGTTTCTTCCTAATTAGAAGCCCATCCATTTCCATTTCAACAGCGCTGCCCACTCGTCGGGGGCGTGCACGACTTGCTCGGACCAGGGAAGTTCACAGTGGGAGGGAAGAGAGCCTAGTTCCAAGCGCTGGGAGCTTTCTCCAGGCTCTGGAAATCTGCCAGCCTCGCCTCTACCGTAGCTCCGCCCCAAGACACAGGTTTTCACCAGCTCCCGAAGCCCTACCTGTCTGGGAGGGCGCCTGGGGGGGGGGGGGTCTGTGGCCTGCAAATACACTTTCCTATTGTGTAGAAATAGAAGCTGGCTTCACTTCGGACTTTCTCTCCCTCTTCAGTTAAATCGGGATCTCGCTGCTCTGCAAAGACGCCCTGACTGTGTTAGGCGCCCTGCCCCAAATCTATACTTTTCTGTTTTGCCCAGACCACAGTCCAATTGCTTCAGATTATATACCTTGCACGTGGAGGCTTGCGTTATCTGATAGTAAGTTTATTTTATAAGAATAACCATGAAATCCAGGGGATCTATCTTCATACCTTTTACTCGTGTCGAGACACTCGCTTTTACAGTAGCTGTGCCTGAAACCGAAGCTTAATCCGTTATTTCCATTTGGTCAATTGCTCCGTGGTTATGTTTAGTATATGTTCTCTGATAAAATCTAAACACTTTCCAAGGTGTTTCGAGGGTGGAAGGGGTTGTCTCTGCCTACATGGTCCCCTCCAACAAAAGCAAGCAAGCACCAGAGGGGTTGGGGGGAGAGAAAGAGAGAGAGAGAGAGACAAAATGATCAAGACAGAGATCGACAGAAAGAGAGAGAAAAAGAAAAAAAAAGGAGAGAGAAAAAAGAGAAAGAAGACAAAAATGTATCTATTAAAAGCACCTGGGGCGGGGGGTGGGGGGGACTTAGTGTGGCTCAGTCGATTGAGCATCTGACTCTTGATTTTGGCTCAAGTCATGATCTCACAGTTCATGAGATCGAGCCCAGTGTTGGGCTCCACGCTGAGCATGGACCCCATTGGAGATTCTCTCTCCCTCTCTCCTTCTCTCTCACTTGTACTCTCTCTAAATAGATAGATAGATAGATAGATAGATAGATAGATAGATAGATAGATAGATAAACTTTAAAAAATAAAATAAAATAAAACAAAACCACCAGGGCAGCTACTAAAGTTCACTGCCTTACTGGTGCTCCAGTACTCAGATTAAAATATCAGGGCTCGTTATTAAAATAACTAAAATCGGGGTTCAGAGGGATATTTGTATGCCCATGTTCGTAATAGTACTTTCACAATAGCTAAAAGATGGAAGGAACCCAGCCGTCTACCTGCAAATCAATGGGTACACAAAATGTGCTATATCCATGCAATGGAATATTCTTCAGCCTTAAAAAAGGAAGGTAATTCTGACGCCTGCCCCAACATGGATGGACTTGGAGGATATTGTGCTGAGTGAAATTAGCCAGTCACAAAACGATAAATACTGTATGATTCCACCGATGGGAGGTAGCTAGCTAGAATAGTTCAAGTCATAGAGACGGAGAAGAGAACCCTGGTTGGCAGAGGCTGGGGGCGGGGGAGGGGCTTGGGGCGAAAGTGACCAATGGGGACAGAGTTTCCGTTTTACAAGATGAAAAGAGGTGTGGGGGTAGATGGTGGTGATGGCCGTGCTTAAGGCCACTGAACTGTACACTTAAAAGGGTTGATATGGTGTATTTTGCCACAATTAAAAAAATAATTTTTAACAGTAAGTTCAATCAAAATCAGCTCTGTCAAAAGGAGCCTGAGGCCTATCTGGATCCAGCCTCGAGTTCAGTCCAGTGTTTTCGACCAGTCTCCATTTCTCCCTTGGGGAAATCGGAGGGCATAAAAAAAATAAATAAAAACAACTTTTTTGATCTCCTTCCTGTCCTTCTTTCTCAAACACAGTGTCCCCAGAGTTCTTCGTTTTAAGAGCCTTTAGAATTTTTCTCCCGTGAGCTCTGTTGGCCGTGACTTTCCAACATCATAGCTACATAGTATTTGATAGCGTGAAGGAAGGTTCAAAGTTTTAATTCTGGAACCCTAAGCAAAACCTGTAAAACAGACTTCAAATTCTGTTCACCGTGGAATGAGCATGTTACCGTGATGCATAAAAGATGAGTTGCTTGGAGCTCGGTTTTCACCTGGTCTTTTAAACAAAGGGACAAAGAGCTACAGATAATTTTGGCAAGGCTGGGCTGAGCCAGTGCAGAAACAGTGTCAAATGCCTAGGAGACCCTTTGTGAAGTCGCTTTCCTAGTTCTGTATCTTAGAGCACGCTAATTTATAGACCTGAAATCAGCCACAGAACGAACCATTTTGCAGTCCCGGTGATGCCAGTAGTCCTTCATTTTTTCATCCTACAAATATTTATAGAGTGTCCGCTCTCTGTATAACAAGTACAGTCTTCATGGAGCTCGCAATCCAGGACTTGCCCACAACTGAACAAATCCGTTGGAAGACGTGATAAGCGTTTCCTCCTTCCCCCATCGCTGGTCACTTCTGAATTGGGAACCTCCTATCTTTTTTCAGAAATAGATGAAGGCAGGGGTGCCTGGGTGGCCCGCATAAGCGTCTGACTCTTGATACCGGCTCAGGTCATGATCTCAAGATCACGAGATCAAGCCCCGGGTCAGGCTCCATGCTGAGCCTGCTTGGGATTCTCTCTCTCCCTCTCTTTCTGCCCCTCCCTCGTTTGGACGCTCTTTCTCTCTCTCTCTCAAAATACATAAATAAACTTTTTAAAAAAATTATTGAAAAAAAGAAAAGGGGGCGCCTGGGTGGCTCCGTCGGTTGAGCGGCTGACTTCAGCTCAGGTCATGATCTCACGTCCGTGAGTTCGAGCCCCACATCAGGCTCTGTGCTGACGGCTCAGAGCCTGGAGCCTGCTTCAGATTCTGAGTCTCCCTCTCTCTCTGCCCTTCCCTGTTCACTCTCTGTCTCTATGTCTCTCAAAAATAAATAAAGATTAAAAAAATAATAAAAAAAGAAAAATACCTTAAAAAAAAAGAAAAAGACAGAAATAGATGAGAGCAGGGGTGGCAATTTGGGAAGTCAGCGAATAAAACTCTAGAGATCAAATCCTTATCGGTTACAAAACTCAGCCCCAGCCCCGACCTCTCCTTTCTTTAACTAACCAGCTCAACCATTCCGCAATCATCTCCGTTCAAAGGAGGGACACACACCTTTCACTGTCCCTGCAAGACCATACTGGTTGTTTCATTCATATAATGGTTGTTATGCTTTTACTGATATTATGATTGACATTTGCAAGGTGCTTACTGTGTGATAGAAATATATATACATATTCATACATCTGCATACATGTATACATATATATTTAATAGTTGTAGACACTGGGGCACCTGGGTGGCTCAGTCGGTTAGGCCTCTGACTTTGGCTCAGGTCATGATCTCACGGTTCATGGGTTTGAGTCCCTCATCAGGCTCGGTGCTAGCAGCTTGGAGCCTGAAGCCTGTTTTGGATTCTGTGTCTCCCTCTCTCTCTCTCTGCCCCTCCCTTAGTTGTGCTCTGTCTCTGTCTCCCTCAAAAATGAATAAACATTAAAAAAAAAAAAAGCTAAAACAAATACTAACAGACATTAGTATTATTCTTAGTTAATACCCAAGGAAACTGAGTCACAAAGAAGTGAGGTAACCTACTTCAAATCATCCCGCAAATGAGCAGCAGGGCCAGAATTTGCCCCCACGCAGTTTGGTTCTAGAATTTCTGCTCTAAACCAGAGCGACACAAAGTAGCTGGACTTCCGACTTTTTCATACTGAGCTTGCAAGAAGGTAAGAAGGAGTTCTCCCAGATTACAAAGCTATAGGGTGCTTCCTTCATTGAGAAAGTCTTGCTGGGAAAACATGGCAGCCGAATCAACAGTGTTGATTTCCTCACTGACTTACATTTCAGATCTCCTTGGGAACCAGGAGCAAATAGTTCTAGACCAACAATAGTTGGCAGATCCCACTTTGACTGGGCGATCTGATGAACCATGCCCCCAGGCTGCCTCTCCCGCCGTCCCTCATTTAAGACACTCTGCTTCTTGCATTAGACCCCACATCCACGGGTCTTCTGTAAGATGGGGATTGTTAGCCAGAGGTGTTCGAAGAAGTCAGTACAGGTCACACACTATTAAAGGGTACCCCAATTACAAAGAAAATCTTAAAGAGATGGAAGGATCTCCAAGTCCCCGCCCACCTCTCCCAAGCAGCATTTGATATCTGTAAGGTATAGAAGCTTCTTCCATGGGAACGAATCCTTCCCAGACAAAAAGGCAACTTCCAGAGTGACAGCTGGAGCCTTTTGTAGCGTAGCTTAGCTTTGAACCCTCTCTAGTAGGATGCAAAATAAGCCAAATGATGGTTAGTCTCTCAGAAAGAGATAAAACTTTGAGATTTGTCTTTGCTTTTTAGATGGGTCTGACCCGAAGTTATAGGCAGAGAAAAGCGCTCAATTACAAAGCACACTTGAAACAGAATCCTGTTTCAATCAGCCAATTAGTACGGAATTTGCACTGGGAGAAGTGTAATTTCGTGGGCCAAATGTGGAAAGATAAAGAACTGCAAACACATGCGACTCTTTGATGCAACGAAAACTTGGGAACTGGGGCTCCCGGGGGTCTGTAACGTTGGGAACTGCAACGATTTCTCTATGGAAGCGGCAGAAAATTCCAGCAAGTCATCACGAAACCTTGCAATGAACCAGGCACAGCCTGAGGATTCAATTCCCCACTGAAACATCTGCTGAGAGGCAGCACGGTTCCGGGGTCCAATGTGGACTCGGGGCCAATCCCTAGCTCTGTGAATCTGTGAACAGTGCAATACTTACCTCTTGTGCTTCTGTTTCTTTACCTTTATTAGGCAATGGTAGCCGGCTAATAAAGATCTTGCACGGATTAACTAAGTGACTAACTCACGATCGATGCGTGTATCATCGCCAGTTTAGCTTCTGCACCGAAACCTGGAAAAGCATGCACCTTTCAGAAGCCTCTGTTTCTTCATCTGGAAAATGGCGGTGATGGTGCCTCCACCCCCCACCTCACATTGGGTTGTTATAAAGATTAAAATGAGACTCCACGTTAGACAATATATGTAAAGTTTATTATAATACAATACCTGGTGAGTGGTAGCTGCTACAATCATTACAACCACCACGGTGCCGTCTCCACTACCACCACCGTCACCACCACCTCCACCATCAATACCTCCATCACCACCACCACCATCTCCGCCATCAATACCACCATCACCACCACCACCACCACCTCCACCACCACCAGTAACACATGATTATATAACTATCATTCTGTATTATCACAAAGCCAACTATCTGCTCTTTGGACATCCCCTATTCTCACAATTAACAGAATATTTCCCCTACTCCCTTTCAGGCTTTTTCTCCAGACTATTTGAGAGAAAGAGAGTCTCAGCTCACATCCACCGTGATGTTGAGTCACACTTCCCCCGCTCTGCTTCCCCACTGGACTTGACCACTCGCTCTCTGCTGCAGTCCACACGCATTCGTGAAGGTCATAGGCAGAGCCCCAGGCAAGACTGCATTCCTCCCCCTCCCAAGTCTATGGCTTATGGGTCTGTGCTCATCTCCGCCTCTCACTGCGAACTCCGCTCTCTGGCATCTATTTTCCTACCGCAGCACGATGCATTAGGAAAAGCGTGGTCTTGGGGGGCCCAGGTGACTTAATCATTCAAGCACCTGACTCTCGATTTCGGCTCATGTCATGATCTCATAGTTCATGGGTTTGAGCCCCTTGTCGGGGTCTGCGCTGACAGTACAGAGCCTGCTTGAGATTCTGTTTCTCCCTCTCTCTCTGTCCCTTCCTTGACCTCAAATAGAAAGAAGGAAAGAAAGAAAGGAAGGAAGGAAGGAGGGAAGGGAAGGGAAGGGAAGGGAAGGGAAGGGAAGGGAAGGGAAGGGAAGGGAAGGGAAGGGAAGGGAAGAAAAGGGTGGTCCTTAAAAGCAGGCTTGGGCTCAAATCCTGGTTTTGAGTCTAACTATAGGCAAGTCAAGCTACCTCCTGACTTTTAGCTTCTTAGTTACTGAAAACGGAGCTTACTTCATGTAAAAGCAGGAGTCATATGTAGCAAATGAGGTCAGGAATCTAAAGTACTTAGGACTCGGCTTAGAGGAGTGTAGATGTTGTGAGTTTCTTTCTTTCCCTTCTTACCTCTGTAACACTTGCCCCGTCCATAAACCATGATTCTCAAGCTTCAGAAACCTCAGAATCACCAGGAGAACTTGTTAAAGTCTGGATTTCTGAATCCCGCCCCCAGGGTTTCTGAGTGGGTAGGTCTGGGGTGACGCCTGGGAATCTGCATTTCTAACAAGCGCCCCCCCCCCCCAATACTGTCTCTCCTGGTCCCAAGACCACTGAGAAGAATTATTGTAGAGGGTCAGCAAAAGGAAAAAATTAATAACCGAAATTTCCAGATTAAACCCCAGGACACATCAATAAATTTTATTTTTAAAAAGCCATAGGAAACATCAACTCAGCTGGGTTTTAAGAAAAAAAGGGTAATAGAAGCACCTGGGTGTCCAACTCCTCATTTCAGCTCAGGTCATGATCTCACGATTTGCTGGTTTGAGCCCCATGTCCTGCTCCTCTGAGCTAATGGCATGAAGCCTGCTTGGGATCCTATCTCTCCCTCTCTCTGTGGCCCTCCCCAGCTTGGGCTCTCTCTCTCTCTCTCAAAATAAATAAATAAATTTTAAAAAGGTAATAAAACATCACAATAAATAACACAAAGAGTGCACGCTCATATCATTCTCACAATGCAACGAATGCCGCCATTTTCCAACATGGCCCTTTTCCATTGCGGCCCGCCGGCTGCCCACGGACTTTTCACTCCCGACGACCAGCACCTGCATCTCTCTTACCCACTTTCCTGTGAGCCCCGAGAACTTGAGCCCTTGACCGGTCACTCAGAGATGCACTAAACAGGTGAATTATATTTCCAAGGGCTCTCAGGGAAAGCTAGTAGGGAACTAAGGAGATGGGGCCAGGAAAGGAAGAAGGCCAAAGCAACAGAGCGATACCGAGCAGAATCCCATGAAGGGTCATTTTGGCCCCCTACTTGCAGGGGACGGGGAGGTTCACTCCCGACAGTCATCCTAACTTTCAAATATAATTTACTTTCACAGCAATCCTCAGCTTCCTCTCTGCTCTGGGGGGACCCAACCTAAGATATAAAGTATGGTTGCAGAAGGGAAAGACATCAATCAGAAGAGGGAAAGAGGAGGGAACAGAGCTGAAGACCAGAAACCCAGTCAAACCTTCCCACCCCCTGGACTACGGGCCTGACAGCCCATTATTAAGCCCTTTGATATATTAATGAGCTGCTTCTTACAACTCCTCAGACCATTCTGATTCCTCAGCGTCTAGGAACTCTGACTTTAGCATCCCAATTCTTCTCCTCAACAATGTCACTGGGCAAGATAATCTCGATCCTTTGCCCTGATGATATATCACTAAGACTTAGTTCTGGACCACTCAGAGAAGGCCAGATGGGTTTTCCTTTAGAAACATCTGGATGATGGGAGCGCCTGGGGGGCTCAGTCGGTTGAGTGTCCAACATCAGCTCTGGCCATGGTCTCATGGTTCGTGAGTTCGGCCCTGCATTGGGCTCTGTGTTGTCAGCGTGGAGCATCCCCTTTGGATCCTCTGTCCTCCTCTCTCTCTGCTCTCCCTGGCTTGTGCTCTCTCTCACAAGAAAGAAAGAAAGAAAGAAAGAAAGAAAGAAAGAAAGAAAGAAAGAAAGAAAGAAAGAAAGAAAGAAAGGAAGGAAGGAAGGAAGGAAGGAAGGAAGGAAGGAAGGAAGGAAGGAAGGAAGGAAGGAAGGAAGAAAGAAAGAAAGAAAGAAAGAAAGAAAGAAAGAAAGAAAGAAAGAAAGAAAGGAAGAAAGAAAGGAAAGAAAGAAAGAAAGAAATGTCTGAATGATGACTTGCTTGCTTTTCATTCCGACCTAGGCAAGTCACACTGGACACGATGCTCCCTGCTCTACCAGAGATTATGAATATCCCCAAAGAGCCCCTAGAGGACTCTTCTTGACTGCCTCCAACACTCGGATTGATTCCAGCCGCTGCTTATCTCCTGAGGATCCTTGTTCACCTATAAACCCAGGGGCTTGTAGACTCTCGGACTCCAAAAGCTGAATTGAGCTCACTTCGGGAGTGGCCCCAGGAAAGAGCAGGCGCAGAGGGTCTGTGCATTTGCTGAGTCCTTCTGGCAGCAGTTATAAAGGTGCTCTGAGTGCCTAAGTGGTTCCCGAAATCTTCCACACGCTTCAGTAGACCCATCAAGATTCAAGAGGAAAGAGAATGGGATTTGGAATGGTTCGCTCCTGGATTTGAAGACTCCCCACCCAATGTAAAGTGCTTCCAAGTTGTCATTGGTGTTTTTTTTTTTAAGATTGTTTATTTATTTACTTAGAGAGACAGTGCAAGCGGGGGAGAGGCAGAGAGAGAGAGAGGGAGAGAGAGAGAACCCCAAGCAGGCTCTGCCCTGCCAGCACAGAGCCCGATGCGGGGCTCGAACTCACAAACTGAGATCATGACCTCAAGCCAAAATCGAGAATCAGGGGCTCAATCGACTGAGTCACCCAAGAGCTCAGAATGTTCTGCCATTTTTCACCATGACCGTTTCTTCTCAAATGACAAAACACCCATGTTGGTCACGACTGTTGAACCTCAGAGCCTAGCACCACGCCTAACGCAAATGAATATCAAAAAATAGCAGTTGAATGTTGAACGAATGAACAAGACTCCTTCACGGACAAGCTATGTGACCTTGGGCAGGTTTTCTTGTTCATAATATAGAGTAAAACTATCTATCTTAAAGGTCTACCGTGAGAATCAAAATAAAACAAGGCATATAAAAGGATCCAGTATAGACTCCCGGTACGTGGCAGGTGCTCCCTAAGCCTCAGTCTCCCGTTCTGCCAACCTTTTCCACTCTCATGTTTAACTACAATGATGCTCTCATATAGCTGAGAAATACCGTCCAGGCATCCTAGAATCCATCGCAAATAAAGGGGAATGGAAGACATGGAATAATTCATGGTGGCTTTGGGACAACTTCAACCAAGCATCAGATCGGCGTGGGAAGCCCACCCACGCAGCTTCTCTCAAAGGTGCCGTTTTACCCACGCCCCCAGCGGTGGGGAAACCACACCTGTTTTTCCCAGACGCCATGCACTGTTTCCAAGGACTGCTAAATCAAAGGCAAGGTGAAAACCACTGTCATTAAATGGTGGAAGAAAAACTCCTTGGGCTGAGATTCTTCGGGGGAAACCCAGTATTAAAATATCCCCTGCAATGTTTCCATGCCGTTAATAAAGGAAGAAACATTGCCGTATTTATTAGCAAAGCAAACTCCTTTTAATCTATTGCTTCGTTCGCTCTGATTTGCAGTAATTCACATCTCCCCGATGAAATGGCAATTTCCATAAATGCTTTTTCGGAATTCAAAGAGGATGGGTCTTTGAATCTTCCTCATATTATTAATAAATGCTAAGAGGGTGTAACACAACATTAATGGGGAAATTTAATAATTCTTCTATTAGAGTTTCCTCTCCGGTTCGTTCCCAGCAGGGTGGGGAGCACGCTAGCGTGTGCTTTCTGGAGACAATAGTGTTTAATGGAAACTTTGCGAAAATTAGAATTAGGCCTTTGGTGAACAGGGATCTTTAATTTAATTTGTTTTTACTGCCAGCACACAGGGAGTTACTCAGAGAGTATTGCACCAGCAGGCAGCCCGTCAGAATTCAGTTTTGTTGCGATCGCCGGGGTAATGACTTCTCCGAGGCCTGGTACTAGGAGAACAGCGTGGTTTAGTTATTATGGGAATTGTAAAGGTCATTAATAAGGTCCTGGAGAAGCAATCACATTACAGAGCGGACTTATAAACACAGGAGACCAGTCACATACTCGAGAGGAGCGAAGGGGTGTCTGCGGTGCATTGGGGGCTGGAGAGGGGGTGAGGGAGGAACAAGAAGACAGACAGCAGAGGGAAATGGGAGCCTTTACTTTTGTTTATATATTTTTTCCCTTCAAGTCTGTCTCCGGTTTAAAAGACAAAATAACAACCCTTTGTTGCTAACTCTTGGTTTGCTTTCCTGATACTAGAATCTGCTGTTCCCACTTCTTCTTTTTTTTTTTTAAGTTATGTGTTTATTTTTGAGAAAGAGACAGAGAGTGAGTGGGGGAGAGGCAGAGAGGGGGGGGGGAGAGGCAGAGAGAGAGGAAGAGAGAGAATCCCAAGCAGGCTCCACGCTGTCCCGCCTCGGGGCTCCGACTCACCGACCATGAGATCACGACCTGAGCTGAAACCAAGAGTCAGATGCTTAATCGACTGAGCCACCCAGGCGCCCTTCCCGCTTCTATAATGCAGAGCCAGTCTGTCCCAGATGGCCGAGAAGGTACAATTTCAAAGGGAAACTGCATCTTCTAGGTATTTTTACCCAAAGAAGCAGAAAGCAGGGGTTTTGACAGATGTCCTTATATGCCTGCCGATGGCCACGGCCCCATTAACAGCACGAGAGGGAGACGCAACTCAAGTATCCGCCAACCCATGAACGGAAGAACAAAACATGATGTGCCCTTACGGCGGAATATTGTTCTGCCATGAAAAGGAAGGAAGTTCCGACTCCCGCTCCACGAATGCACTGTGAAATGAACCAGACACAAAGAGACAGAGCTTAGACGACTCCCCTTCCACGGGGACCCTAGAAGAGGCAAATACAGGAAGACAGAAAGGAGGATGGCAGCTGGCCAGCCCTGGAGGGAGAGGGGCTGGGGGTTATTCCTTTGGTTACAAGGTTTCTGCCTGTGGTAATGAAAACATTCTGGAAATAGATAGTGGCGACAGTGGCACGATATCGTGAGTACAATTAATACCACTGAGTTACGCTCTTAAGATGCTTAAAATGGCGAACGTTATGTTACGTGTCATGTTGTGTGTGTCACACAATACAAAACATTCTAGAGACATCAAGGGAAACCGGACTTAGGACTCTTTCTACCTCCTTTCCCTCATTCCCTTCTATCCCTCACCTGATTCTCGCCTCCCCCATGCGTACCACTCAGCTTTGCCTACCTCAGTTTCCCCTACTGTGGTTAGATACGGTGAGGCGGGGTAAGGGGTGGCAGGCCCCTGGGGTGGCTCAGTCAGTGAAGGGTCAGACTCACGAGTTCGGTTCAGGTCACGATTTCGCCGTTCGTGAGTTCGAGCCCGGCATTGGACTCTGCGCTGACAGTGCTGAGCCTGCTTCGGATTCTCTCTCTCTGCCCCTTCCCCGTTCACTCCAGCTCTCAAAGTAAATAAATACCCTTCAAGACAATTATTTTTTAAAGCGTTTCATATTATTTTTGCTGAAAGACAATCTTGCTCTTTCAAAACACATGTGTTGGCCCACACGGAGATATATTAATTTCACCCTCAATGGCGGAAGGAGCCTTTTTAAGTAGCCACTTCTTAAGGGAATGATTTTCTTTCTAATTCAGTCCATAGAAATAGCAGCAGAAAACCAAAAAGAAGAATCAGCTCGTTTAATCCCCAATTCCAAAGACAGGTCAGCACCCCCTGACAGTTATCGCTACAAAGACTCTCTGGCCGAAATTAGACCCCACCGTCCCACAGACACACCTGTCACACCGAGACAAGTCTCCATATCTCTTAAACCCGAGGAGTTAATGCGAACTGTTATAAGGGAAACGAGGGTTTTCCCTTACATTTGCAAAAAGCGGCATCAGATAAACCCTCCCTCCTGAGAGAGAAAGAATAAAGACCCAGCTCATTGAAGGATTTTGATTTGAAGATTCAGAGCTGTGGAAAAGCTTTATCCCCAAATTAAAAAAAAAAAAAAAAAAAAAAAAAGCTTCCAGTACATTTCGTGTGTTCAATCAGGATCGAAAAGACACCACACTGTGCTTAGGTGATTCTTTGATGATATATGCTCAGTTTCCTTACAGTCCAAGGAGGAAATAATTCTACAATACACGGTTAACTTGACTTATTTTTGCTCACCTCTTCTCATGAAAAAATTTTAGTGGATAATCACATACTTTGGTTGGAAGGAGAGACTCTAGAGGTGTTTTCTTTTTTTTCTTTTTTTCTTGTCTCCACATCTGGCAACACAAGGGAAAAGCATAACTTTGATATCTAACATGTTATTTAATGTTGCTAAGCTTAACCGTTTTTATAAAAGACTCCATTCCGGCGGGCTCCAGCTGTAGAGCATGCAACTCTTGATCTCAGGGCTGTGAGTTCGAGCCCCACGTTGGGCGTAGAGATTCCTTAAAAAATCAAATTAAACAAAAAAAATCAATAAAAGGCTGTATTTCCAATCGTAGGCTTTGAGTAGAAAAGTACTATGCTTATTATTTAACTACTGGCAAAGAGCGTGGCTCTGTGATGCTTGGTCGTAGTTTGTGGCTAAATTCTAAGGAAATTAAGCAAGCGTTCTTTGGGCAACGAGCTTCCAAGAGTGCACCCATAAAAGAATGATAACAGGGGCGCCCGGCTGGTTCTGTTGGTGGCGCATCCTGTTCTTGATCTCAAGGTCGTGAGTTCGAGCCCCACGTTGGGGGTAGGGATTACCTTTAAAAAATAAATCAATAAAAACTTTAAAAAATACAGGTTAGCTAAAATAATGACAGCAAACGTTATCTACCGTTGTTTTGACGGGACTGGCTTGGGTCCTTTAGAGGTCTAAACTCAAAAAGTTTAGGCTACCCCTTTCCTTTTAGGATTCGAAAAACAAGTAAAACAACAGGAAAGGGCACTTACTGCTATTATTACCGAGGCTGATGGTTGGCAGCGCCTGAGCTTTTCCAGGATTAAGTGGCACACTCAACAGGCCCCGCCCTGTCCCGACCATGCTCAGACCACCCCACAATGAGGGTCGTGGCAGGAAGACTGCAGAAACTCCCGCCTTTCAGCCTGCACTGAATGAAAACACTACACCAGACACGATCGATCCTGTATTTTCAATCATCTTACCCGCCTAATTGGATCGACCATTTTAATGGAACTGTCTCATCAATTCAAGCAGCCAGTCAATTAAATCCAAAAATCAGTTTAACTGACCTCGCCCCCACACATTCTCCCCACCTCCCAGGCCCACCCACCTACCCCCAGCCTCCCCCTCCGCCCCCCACGACAGACCAAATATCTGCAGGCATGGAATTCACAGGTTGTTTTCACGTCATGTACACACGGCCTTAACGACGACATCGGACTTGGGCTCCTGCTAAGCTCATCGATTGTACAGAAATCGCTCCCTGATACGTGGTCCCTCCCGCCCTCCTTCAAAAAAGAAAAAAATAAAACAGCCAAGTATCAAATCGGTCCAGTGGCCAACGAACGCCTTGGCCTGAGGCTCTGAGGACAACAGCTCCAGCCTCTGAAATGTCTTAGCACAAAGTCGGCCAAGGTGTACTCCCGACAATGGACACCTACCTACTCTGTAAATTACAGCTCCCCGCGTGCGCTTAGATGCAGGCCTGAGCTTGGCAATGTGAGCATGCGTCCCAGAAAATTCACAGCCCTCTGAACCAGAAACACCCTGCCTTATTTTCCCCATATACCGACTTACCTAGGTCCTCGTGTTTCCTTCCAAGACAATGGCTACCTTTGTACAGAAAGGATCCAAGTTTTTGGTGCGTTTCACACACCCCTCCCAGGCACCTAGAAGGTCCCAAGTGCCCATCAAAGAGTGGTTCTGGGGCCCTCTCCTAAAGCGCAGTTGTGTCTTCTACAGTTGTATCGACGGGGCAAAATGTCTCAAGATCACAAGCACACTTACCCTTTGTCCGGAGAGTCCCCTTCGCAAAATTTGTCCCACGGACACACACACTCTTAGATTTAGGGAATAGCTCGAACACGTGGTTCATCACTGCAGCTTTGTCGGGAACAGCAGAACATTCAAATGTCCATCAATAGGCAACTGGGAAAAATACATTCTTGTCAATGTCTACCACGGAAGAATCTAGAAATAAGGAAACTTCGCATGCCCGGATATGGAATAATCTCCTAAAGAATATGACATTTAAAACAATCAAGGTGAAAACAATAAATATAGCATGCTTCCAGTCATGTAGCTTTTATTTAAAAATTTTTTTAGTATTCATTTATTTACATATTTGAGAGCGAGACAGACAGAACATGAGCAGGGGAGAGTTAGAAAGAGAGGGAGACACGGAATCCGAAGCAGGCTCCAGGCTCTGAGCTGTCGGCACAGAGCCTGTCACGGGGCTCGAACCCACGAACTGCGAGATCATGACCTGAGCTGGAAGTCGGATGCTTAACCGAATGAGCCACCCGGGTGCCCCAGCATTCATGTACTTTTTAAGGGAAAAATGTAGCTATGCGTTTGGGATTTTTAACGCTTTTGTATACATTGTGTAGCTCACTTTGGGCTGAGAACTTAATTTGCTTTCCTACCGAAGATATATTTTGCAATGGTATAGAATATATATAATATCGCGCAATGACCATCTCATCTCAATGTATTAAAATATTAACGTCTGTTTTATTCACGCAAATATTTATTTAAGTGAAACATCATGCAACAGGAAGTTATTTGGTAGGGAAAACGCCCTCCTGTCTGGAAGGTGTGTAGATAATCTTAAGAATACTAGGTTCCAGGGACAGCTGGGTGGCTCAGTCGGCTGAGAGTCTGAATCTTGATTTCGACTCAGGTCATGATCCCAGGGTGGTAGGATCGAGCCCTGAGTCGGGTCCGGCACTGAGCATGGAGCCTGCTTAAGATCCTCTCTCTCTGTCTCTCTCTCTCTGTCTCTCTCTCTCTCCCTCTGCCCCTCTCCTTCCTCTCTCTCAAAAATTTTTTAAAAATTAAAAACAAAAAGGATAATAGTTTCCAGAGGTAACTTCGGGAAGGTTTCTCTGGAATTTGACAAACTCCCCTGAACTTCTTCCGTGATAAAGCCTGGTGCACTTAGTGGAGCCTACCTTTAGGAACACACATATTCATTTTATCACAAATGCAGATCCCTGAAAGCATTTCGTTCATTCCTCCGACAAACATTCATTAAGATACCATCGCTGCTGGATGTTGGGGAACAGAAGCCAAGACACAAGGTCCCTGCTGCCGTGGGGAGAGGGTTGATGAAGGCATAAACAACAGTCACACAGTGGTCAATGCTAAGAAGAAAAATAAAATACACACTCTGAGTAACGGGCATCCAACATTTTCTCCTTCCTGCCATAAAAAACACAAAAAAAGAGAGACAGGAACTGGCCATTCGATGATGATAGAATAAACCATGCTGAACATTTATAACCAATAAATTCATGGGGGAAACGTCTGTGTTTTCAACAGAACAGAATATTCTAGTGAAATGATGGATTCATGGTTTACAATCTGGTTGGAGGTGGACGGTGGCTATTGGTGGTCCCGGATAGACATTTAAAGATTAACAAAAAACACCAGAAGTCCTTATCAGTCAGAACAGAAAAATCCTTCGAGATTTAAAAACACGCTAAGCCAGACAGTCAGCAATACCGCGAGAACGCTGAGGGGAATGAGCAGGGGCCCTCTGCCCAGAACCAGAAACCCGGAAAGTCAAGAAGGAACCATGTAAGTACCCCCACTCCCAACGTGGCTACTGACAGAAAGAAAAAACGGAAGAAAAGAAAGGGGGAAAAATGGTAAAAGAGAGATTATAAAAGGTCAATGTCATGTCTGGGGGACCCGTTCCGCAGGCAGGCAAAAATACGTGGAAAGGCACTTGCTTGGTCCCTTACTCGTATCAACGGTCTCAGAACAGCAACAGTATGTTCTACCCCCCAATTTAATGTCTGAGAGTTGCTGAAACGTATTTTCAAATACGCCTTCCCCATTTCTCCTCTCTCTGCATGGTTGTTCCATTCCTGCCTTGTCGTACCATACGACCTCACCCATGCGGCCCTGGGTCCTCGCTCACCCTAGCTCGCTCTCAGTTCTACAGTAACCCAGGCAGGAAGCTCCACGCTGGCCCTAACGGACCACCTCTATCCATTTCCGTTGTCTGAAACTCATCTTCTAGAACATTCCTCAGGAAGGGACGATCTTAACAACGCCACTCCGCTTTCGCCCAGCATAAAGCAGTGTCGTGAAAAGGACACTTGGAATCATCTAATTCCCTTTCCGAATCACTGGTTGCTTTCGCCTTTTGTCCGAAGAACTTCTTCTCGTCTTCTTCTTTATTTTTTTTTAAGTCCCAGACTTTCATGAGAGTATGTCTTGGCCTTGGTCATTCTGGGTTGACACTCTCAGGGACATGGTACCATTCAATACGTAGTTCCCAATCCTTTTGTATTTTAGGAAAGTTCTCTTGCTCTCAGTTCCACTCGAAGACCACAGCTCAGAGCTCCTTGTAGATAGATACTCATCAAATTATCTGGTAATTGAATCATGTGACCTCTTTGGCCTGAGGTCCCCCTGAGGGGCTCCGGGCGGACTGTAATAATACGCCTCCTGCAGTGAAGTCCAGGCGGTGATAGGGATCAGAAGGCAGAAAACTTCTTTAAATTTTCAATAGGTAGTTGGGAGTCCTATGTCGCCAGCTGTCCCCTCCCTCTGGGCCTGGCCTAATCCGCTGTCATCATACTGGAGGAAACGCACGGGCTTAATCTGCTAGTGTAAAGGTCCTGCGTAGCTTCATACACCATCGTTAACGAGGAAGAGGGGCCGTTACAATTTTATTTACACCTGCTGGGTTTATGGACATTTGGGGGCCTTATGAAACACTCGCCCCGCTTAGTAAAACAACGTTCTCAGAATGGGGTTGGTTCTGACTCTGTTTTTCCTAAAGGAAGTAATTTTCACGTACTGTATTGAAAACGGTCTCTTATTTTGCCTGTAACTGACGTTACGTTGACGTTAATTAAAGAATTGATGTAATTAATTAAAGGAAAGGGATGATCAAAGCCTTGTTTTTCATGGATTAGATTTAAATACTTTTTTATCACTTCTTCTTTCCAGTGAGATTATTACTAGTCTCTTACGGAATCATTTGCAAGCTAGACAGGGTGTTCAAATGTTTGTGTTTGCAGAACCCCACCAAGTACTTCCAAAAAGCACTGCTTTAAAAAAAAGTTTATCCTATGTTCCCATAATTGCATGGACTATAACTTTAATATAATATTTAGTAATATTTGTAAATGAGGCTGTTGCATGGCTCTTAAAAGTTTTTTTTTTTTTGTTTCTTCGACAGCTCAGTTTAATAAATACTCAGCCATCTGTTGAGAGATGAGGAATCTTAGGTCGGTTTATGAAGCACCGAGGGTCTGGAACGAGATTGTCTGAATTCAAATCCTCCTTCTTTCCGTACTGTGATTTTAGGAAGTTTTTTATCTCTCTCCCTCCCTGGTTTCTTCATTTGAAGAAAACGTCATTAAGAATAAGCACTTGGGGGCGCCTGGATGGCTCAGTCGGTTGAGCGTCAGACTTCAGCTCAGGTCATGATCTCAAAGTTCATGGGTTCAAGCCCCGCATCGGGCTTTGTGCTGACAGCTCAGAGCCTGGAACCTGCTTCAGACTCTGTGTCTCCCTCTCTCTCTCTCTCTGCCCCTTCCTCACTTATGCGAGCACACATGCTCTCGCTCTCTCTCTCTCTCTCTCTTTCTGAGACAGAGAATAAAAAAAAAGTCTCAAAATAAATAAATAAACATTAAAAAAAGAATAAGCACTTCATAGCATTTTTGTACCAGGAAATGAGCTAATACGGTCAATAACCACACGCCTGGGGTAGAGCAAGCCCTCGAGAGAAGTCACATACTCAGCCATTACCCTCTGACGACAGTCTTCAGCCTCTCTACACAGCTTATTCTGCAGTCCTGTGAGTGTTTGCATTCTTCAGGCTCCGCTGATAGCTTAAATTAATTTTAATTAAGAACCGGAATGTTAGAGACCCAGCACTTTGGGGCACGAATGCTGTATACAACACTCGAACTTCCACGGACAAAGCCGGCTCCCCAACATTCCATCGGGACAAGAGCCTCCGATCCAAAACCAGCCTTCCGAAGGAGGCGTCCTTCCCTTCAAGAGGAGGGGTAAGACAGTGAAGTCAGGAATCCTTCTGGTCCAGGATGGCGTGCCCCTCACTACAGAAACTGCGAGAAAATACACACGTGGAATCCCAGTTTTGTTGTTCAAATTGATAAGTAATTCACCGGAAGCCTCGTTACTAGTGACGCCGGACAATGTATTTTGACAAATTATTCCTCCGAAGAGCAGGATCTCTACGCATCCCCTGGTCCAACCACATTTGCTCGGGAATACGGAAACCCTGATGTCAGCCACCTGCAAACACAATGGGATCAAACTATCCTGGTATGCCAGTTAGGAGCGTGTAGAAGCGGGCTGTCAATATCAGTGGGAGATTATGCTGGGCGAAATAAGCCAGTCACTAAAAAGACAAATACGGTATAAGGGTCCACTTCAACAAGGTGCCTAGGGTCATCAAATTTGTAGAGACAGAAGGTAGAAGCGTGGCTGCCAGGGGCCGGGGGAGGGAAATAAAGAGCGAGTGTTGCCTAGAGACAGAGTTCAGTTGAGCAGGATGAAAAGTTCTGGAGACGGGTGGTGGTGCATAGCAACATAGATGTACTTAATGCCGTTGAACTGTATGCATAATGACGGTTAAAATGGTAAATTTAAAAAATGGTACATTAATGGGGCGCCTGGGCAGCTCAGCTGGTTAAGCGTCCGACTCTTGATTTCAGTTCAGATCATGATCTCACGGTCCATGAGATCGAGCCTCGAGTCGGGCTCCACACTGACAGCACAGGGCCTGCTTAGGATTCTCTCCCCCCTTCTCACTCTGCCCCTCTCCCACTCCTGTGCGCTCTCTCTTTCTCAAAATAAAATCAAATAAACATTAAAAAACAGTACATTTGTTATATGAATTTCGCCACAACTAAAAACAGTTTTTCAAAAAGCAGCGGACCACAGCGAACTCCCCTTTTCTCTCTGAAAATGCGGAATACAATCATGTGTTCAAGTGTGGAATGGTAGAGCAAGTCGGTCGAAGTTTAAGTCTTTTCGAGTGGAATAAGACCAGTTCTCCTACGCACCGTGTTATCGCACGGTCAGACCCAAGGCCTTCCGGCGAGCTGGGAAGTGGCGCCAAGGTACACGGAGGGCCTTTATGGAGGAGAGAGAGGAAGAGAATCTGATTCCTGTCTTCTGGAAATTCTAGTCTTCTAAGTCTTTCGTGAGGTCCGAGGATCAGAAACCCAGGCTTTGGAAGTGGAAGACGGCATGTCAACAACACAGAGGGGACAAGTGAAATCTGCGTGAAGCTGACCCTGGCCGTGTGCCCATCAACATTGCCCTCCCTCCCCAGGTCGAGGGCACCTGCGTGCGTATAGGTGCGCACATGCGTGCACGTGCGTGTGTGTCGAACAGACAGAATGAGAATTAAACAACCGCAGAGAGAACAGACCAACGGCAAACACGGTCTAAATGGATCCCCCCTCCTTAAAGGATGGGTACAGATCAACACTCTGACACAAGAGCGAGAATATATTGCAGACCGGAGCTCAAAGGACAGCTGCTGGTGCCTGGACAGCCTTCTACTGTCTTGTAAGAGGATAGGTTGATGCGATTTTATGGAGGACAATTGAGCAAAATCCTTTTTTATTTTATTTTGTTTTATTTTAATTTCTGAGAGAGAGAGAGAGACAGAGCTCGAGCAGGGGAGGAACAGAGACACAGAATCTGAAGCCGGCTCCAGGCTCCAAGCTATCAGCACAGAGCCTGACATGGGATTGGAACTCACGAACCACAAAATCGTGACCTGAAGGTGAAGTCGGACACTTAACCTACCGAACGACCTAGATGCCCCAATTCATTTTTATTAAAAAAAATTTTTTAATGTTTGTTTATTTTTGAGAGAGAGAGAGAGACAGACAGAGCGTGAGTGGGGGAGGAGCAGAGAGAGAGGGAGACACAGAATCCGAAGCAGGCTCCAGGCTCTACGCAGGGCTCGAACCCACAAACCGTGAGATCATGACCTGAGCCAAGCCGGACACTTAACCGACTGAGCCACCCAGACACCCCTTTAGTCCTTTTCTATTACGGATCTGTGATATTTTTAAAGAGCCAAAATAAATATTTTAGAAAAATAAAAAAGGTACATTCTACACATACGTTTAGAATCTATTTGACTTTTTAATCTAGCAGTATCAAATTTAGCGCCGTGGTTCTCCAAGGTCAGCCTGCAGACCAGAGCTTCCCGGAGACAATTTTTAAGAAGTCCGTGAAATCTCAACTATTCTCAAAAAAAAAAAAATACTGGGTGTTATTATTTACAATAAGCAGGCTATGGAAGCAACCTAAGTGTCCACCGATAGGTGAATGGAGAGAGAAAATGTGGTGTGTGTATACGATGGAATATAACTCAGCCATAAAAAAGCTATCCGCGACAGCGTGGATGGACCCTCAGGGCTCTATGCCAAGTGAGAGAAATCAGACAGAGAAAGACAAACACCGTATGATGTCACTCATCTGCGGAATCTGCAAAACAAAACAATCCGACAAAGCAGAGACAGACGGGTAAATACAGAGGCCAAATTGGTGGTTGCCAGAGGGGAGGGGGAGGAGGGACGGGTGAACCAGCTAAAGGGGAGCGGGAGATACAGGCTTCTCGTTATGGAACGAGGAAGTCATGGGGACGGACGGGGCACAGGGAAGACAGTCAATGGTTCCATAATAGCCTCTGTAGGTCCAGAGGAGCGGAATCACTGCGTGAGACCCCTGAAACTAACGTAACGTTCCGTGTCAAACATCATCCACTAAAAAAATACTAAGCTGCTATTTGCCTTCTTCAGTGCAGTGATCTTTGTACTGATAGCGCCAAGCGAGGGGGTTGTGGGGGGTGGGGGGTGGCCCTGGTTAGCCTTAGCAGACATAGAGAGAGCTTCCCGAGCAGACTAGTGGGCAATCTATTTTTCCCTGCCAACATCCGAATGGTGAAAGAACGCAGTGTCGCTAAAGCGCGTGCCTGATGACACGGGAACGTGGATGAACTTCATTCAAACTGGATGGATCCTTGAATGCCTGTGTTTTAGCCATTCTGTATAATGAAATGGAAAGTACACACAAAACACCTCTGCGGCTGACCGAGTAGGCAGTTCATGGACCAAGAGCTGGAGGCAAAGAGGCAAAGGCGGGAATAAAAAGGAGACACATCAGAAGCCTGAGGGCACAATACCCTGACTCTGGGACTTTCAGCATCCTGGCCTTTTGGCTTCCAACCTCCCGGGGCTGATGGGCCAGGAGTCGCAGGTGCAGAGCATGGGCCTTCCTCTTCAAGCTCTGCCCCAGGGGGAACCTAGAGCTTCATTATAATATATTTCCGTGGTGGCTTTAATCCACCCCTGCCATCGGGTGAGACGGCCATGACAGTTCTGGCAAGAGCCCTGTAGGGCCCCAAACTCTCCCTCCCAACCAGTAGGGGGGCCCCTGAGATGATTGGAAGCAACCTCAGTGGGAGAACCCTTCTCCCCCGCCTTAGCTATGACCCTTAACTTCTGCAAACATCAAAAGAAAAGACACCGATTGCCCCGGCGTGTTTGCCAGCCCTGGTCCTGCCTGGTCTCCCTTCTTGAGAGTGTACGATCCTTTAATGAACAGCTTCGTGCTTGCTCCTTTCCTTCAGGCCGAATCCGCACGAGCGTGGATCCTCGCATAAATCTTCCGTGGGGAATCCAGCAGTGGAGACCTCCGTTCTCACAAGGTGGACTCTCCCATCCTCAACGTTACGTAGCAAAGGATGACAGCCTGTCTCTCACAACAGTACTTGGGCAGTTGCTTGAGTTACACACTGAACTCGAGCACTTCCCTCCCTGGAATATCATTATTGCTTGAAAAATGACAAGCTCCGGCGACTCACGCTTGGATCTGACAGCCACGTTCTCGAGAATGAACAGAAGTGAGCCCTTCATGAAAGACAGTTGACGGCGCTGGTCGCCATTCATAAAACATAAAACTTTCACGGGAAAATTAGCGTTTTAGAAAACGTATATCTGTCACCATGATCTATGACAGCTTCGAAATATTTTAAAGAGTTTAATATCTGCAGCGATATCAATGAATGTGATTGTTTTATATTCTAGGCGAAATGAATCATTATTTGGAGATCTGCAAAATTCACTGCACTGATATATTCCAAATGACTCATGCGTACTGTTTTCACAGTCATGCATGGGTTAAAGATCCGTTCAGAGTGTGCAAGAAGGGCACCTGGGGGTTGAGCGTCCGACTTCAGCTCAGGTCATGATCTCGCGGTCTGTGAGTTCGAGTCCCGCGTCGGGCTCTGTGCTGATGGCTCAGAGCCTGGAGCCTGCTTTGGGTTCTGTGTCTCCGTGTCTCTCTGCTCTTCCCCTGCTCATGCTCTGTCTCTGTCTCTCGAAAAGTAAATAAACATTAAAAAAAAAAAAGGTGCAAGACAGGCTAATAAATTTTAGTGGAACAGATCACAAAAGGTTCGTTGATGTGGTTTCAGATTCCACGTTGTAACAATATGGCTGTTCTCGAAAACATTAGCACTGTAATAACCATACGCTGCAGCAACTTAGCTTCTGGGTACAGAGCCCACAAAACTGAAAGCAGGGACTCAAACAGGTTTGCACACCCATGTTGACGAGAGCATTAGTCACAATGGTGGAAGCCACCGAAGTGTCCGTTGATCGATGAATGGATAAACAAAACGTAGGGGGCACCTGGGGGGCTCAGTCGGTTGAGCGTCTGACTTCTGCTCCGGTCGTCATCTTGGGGTTCGTGAGTTCGAGCCCCGCATCGGGCTCTGTGCTGACAGGGCAGAGCCCGCTTGGGATCCTCTGTCCCCTTCTCTCTCCACCTCTCCCCCACTCACGCCCTCTCTCTCAAAAATGAAAAAACATAGATTTTCAAAATGTAGGATACAGTGGAATATTTTTCAGCCAAAAAAGAAAGGCTATTCTACCACGTTCTACGACATGAGTGAACCTTGAGGACACTGTGGTGGGTGAAAGAAACCCGTCACGGAAGGACAAATACCGTGCCATTCCACTCCTACAAGGTGCCTAAAGCCGTCAAATTCCTGGAGACAGAAAATGGACGGGTGGTTGCCTCGGGCTGCGGTGGTGGGGAATGAGGAGTTAGTGTTTAATGACCACAGAGTGAGTTTTGCAAGATGAAAAGAGTCCTGAAGATGGTGGCAGTGACGGCTGCATGACAGTGTGAACGCATTTAATGCTACTGAATTGTACACTTAAAACAATAAAATGATACAGAAGGGAGGGAAGGGGGGAGAGAGAGGGAGGGCAGAAGGGAGGAAGGAAAGACTTGCCGAGTTGGGTATCGCAACAAAGAAAAATATCCACAAGGACTTAACAGACTATCAAATATGCCTCCTTGTCCCAACCGTGTACCTGTGTGAGGTCAGATTTTCTTTCTGTCCCTCAAGCAAAACAACGTATTCCAATAAATTGAATGCAGGAGCAGATACGGAAATCCAGCTGGCTTCTATCAAACCAGACCTAAAGGAGATTTGCAAAAATATAGAGCAATGCCCCTCTTCCTGCCAGGTAGTCTTTGGTTTTGGAAAAATATAGTGATTCTTCCATAAAAATATGTTGCTTAGATTAACACGTGATGGTCTTATTAGGGCTCTCTTTTGGATGAATTAATGATAACATTTTGATATTTTCTCTTTTAATTTCACACGGGATGAATGTCCACAGATAAAATCCACATACATAAAAGCGCTCTGTAGTCTTTCATCGTTTTCAAGCGTTGGGACCCAAAGAATCACAGGGTTGGCACATGATAAGTGCTCAGTAAACACTCCCTGAATGACATTCCCTCCTTCACTCCTTGTTGGAAGTATACCTCGTTGAGTAAGAAGTCAGATCTTCCAGGCTTCCGTGCTAATCAATACATGACACTCCGTATGGAGTCTTCCAGAGGCTTCTTGCACCCCTGGGGTCCCCTCCCCGAGACACCTGTTGAAAAAGACCTTCTGCGTCGCCCTGCCCGTCAAACACCCAGCCCCAAAACTGTTGTCAAACAGCTAACTGCACATAATTGAGTTTCCAAAAGAACGTGCCCTCAGGCGAGTTTCAAAGAAAATGTTACAAATGAAGATAATAGATGATGATTACGCGAAACATGCATCCAAAGTGTCAGAAGGCTGCTATCTCACAAATCACGAACTTGGCCAACAGTCGCAGGTGGTTGCAGTTCCGTGGCTGCCCACCGAGTTCTTCCCCTTAACTGTCCGATCCACAGTTTTGCTGGCCTTGGAAAAGGTCATTCGTGTCGCAGTGCGTTAGAATCCTGGATTTGGACCAAGGGGCCATTAGTACCCAAAACAACAACGACAACGGCAACGAACAAACCTCATGAAGTGAAACACATCCCTGAGGTTCCCAACAAAAAGCTACCAAAGTAGGTGAAAGAGCCGGAGGCTAGGCTGAGGAGGGGAAGCGCATTCTTGCCTCTTGGTCAGTGAAATGGATGGAATGATCGCTGTGGACGGGAGTAAGTGCTGAGGACTTTCCTGGCTGAATCTTGCCCGCCTCTTGGAAATTGTATTTATTTATTAACCGATTGATTGATTGATTGATTGATTGATTTTTGAGAGGAGAGGGGCAGAGAGAGAGGGGGAGACAGAATCCCAAGCAGGCTCCAAGCTGTCAGCACAGAGCCCAATGTGGTGGGGTGGGAGGGGGATGGGGATTCCCTTAGCATCCGCCATGGCCATGAGCACGGTCGGCAATGGCTTCCACTATCACACCCTGACTCCGCCCCTGTGGCTTCTGTCCGGCCACTGGGAGCCCACTCGGCCAGCGTGAGGACAAGCCAGGGACATAGTGCCTCCTGGGAAAATCCTCAACCGATGCCTGGCAGGAGTTGATGGATAAACGGCTTGGCCCTCGCTCATCCCAGATCGCATAACTCAGGATTGGGCCCTACGCTTTTCTCAAAGTTCCCCAGAGGTGCTGCGCCCCGTTGCTCAATAATGCAGACGTTGCTGGTTTCCTGGGACAACTCAGCTCCCCCTTCCCTCCTGGCGCCTCCTAGGACAACCTCCCAAATAAACTACTGGCACCAAAAACTTCGTCCCGGCACTGCTCCCGGGAAACCCTCGCTAGGGCTTAATTTGAAGAAGGGCGCCTCAAAAACTTGAGTCTTCGGGGGCACCTGGATGGCTCGGTCGGTGAAGCGACAGACTCTCGATCTCCGCTCAGGTCATGATCTCACGGTTCGTGAGTTCGAGCCCCCGCATCAGGCTCTGGGCTGACAGCGCGGAGCCTGCTTGGGATTCTCTCTCTGTGTCTCTCTCTGTCCCTCCCCTGCACTCTCACACACACACACTCTATCTCTCTCTCTCTTGAAATAAATAAATAAACTTAAAAAAAAAAGTTGAGTCTTCGGCTGATTTTTCTTGTGTTTTCTTTTGCTGGTTCCTCTCCGATTTGAGAAGAGACTGAAAGCCTGTTCCCGGCACCTGCTCGTACAGGAAGCCGGAGTGTTCCTGAAACTGACAAGAACCAGGAAGCCGATGCTTCTGCAGAGCGGCGGCCGGGCTCTGCCTTCCGAAGGGCCGGGCGCCTGCGTTCCCACTGCCCCCTCCGCTACCTGCCAGCTGCTTTCTGTTTTCAGCAACTACAAGGTCTCCGGGCAGCATTCCAGGAGGGCCGGTCCTCGCCAGGGTGAGAGGGGACAGGGAGCAGCCGGCCGGGGGCAGCAGCTGCCCCCACCGCAGCGGCCTTCCCCGTCCTGCCCCCCCCCCCCACCCCGGCACGACAGCCGTGTGCCCAGCTGCCTGTATGGCCGCTTCCGCCGGCCACCCTCCCGGCGACTGTTTGCACGGGCTTTGTCCCCCATTATCTGTGCCCCTTGATCTCTCTGTGCTTTTCTGACCTCTCACCCCCTGTCGGCCCAAACTTCTAGTGTTATCATGCCGTCTCGTCCTTGTCACCACTCTGTCCCGGCCGCCGCCACCGACCGTCAACGCCGCACAAACACAGAATGAAGAGGGAAAGACGGCTCTCCCTCTTGCATCTGGTCAGTGGAGCGGTTCAAGGGGGGGGGGGGAAGGTGTGTTTTTTTTCTTTTTTCTCTTTTAAAGCGAGCGACTTGTTTAACCTGCCTTGGTCAACCATTACACCTAATCGACTCATCGGTTCCAATGGTCAACCTGATAGAACTGGTAAATAAATATAAGAGCAGAGGAGTTCAAGGCCCCCTGCCCTTCCCTCCTACTCTGTCTGACCCGAGAGTAGGAGAAACCTGCTACCTGAAAAATCACACGTCCAAGCTCATGGCAGTCTTGAGCTCGTGAAAGAGAGCCGTTGTTGCCGGAACACAAATTCTCATGTCAGACTCAACTCATCCGGAGCCTTTAAGACATTCTGGAAACTTCTATTAGAAAACACAACAAATTCCTCCCTAAGGCATATACCTCCCATGCTCTGGGTGGTATATCAGGTCTTCAAAAGTTATCTGGGTGAGGGGTGCCTGGGTGGCCGGGTAGGTTAAGCATTCGACTTTGGCTCAGGTCCTGATCTCACTGTTGGTGGGTTCGAGCCCCGTGTCGGACTCTGTGCTGACAGCTCAGAGCCTGGAGCCTGCTTCGGATTCTGTGTCTCCCTCTCTCTCTGCCCCTCTCCCACTTGTGCTCTCTCAAAAATAAATAAATGTAAAAAATTTAAAAAGAAAAAACCTTAAAAATATTCATTTTGGGGGGATGCCTGGGTGGCTCAGTTGGTTGAGCGTCCAGCTTCACTCAGGTCATGATCTCACGGCTTATGGATTTGAGCCCCACATTGGGCTCTGTGCTGACAGCTCAGAGCCCGGAGCCTGCTTCAGATTCTGTGTCTCCCTCTCTTTCTGCCCCTCTCCAGCTTGCTCTCTGTCTCTCTCTGTCTCTCTCTCTCTCAAAAATAAACATTAAAAATTTTTTTTCTTTTTTTTTTACCTCAGAAATTGAAATTTTAAGAATTGACACCAGGAAATTTTCAAATGCTATCCACTGCAGTATTGACTATAGCCACACAAACCTGGAAGCAACGTATATTCCAATAATAAAAAGGCAAATTATGATACACTCATGCTACAAAATATCATTCAGCCATCTGATGATCATAATGAAAAAATCGCAATGCTCCAAACATAATGTTCACTAAAATAAAATGTAAAACTTGTATGTGTGTGATTTCAACCACATACATAAGAAATCTGTACACATTCCTATCAAAATACCACCAGCGTTTTTGGCAGAGCTAGAACGAATGATCATAAAATTTGTATGGGACCGCAAAAGACCCCAAATAGCCGAAGGGATCCTGAAAAAGAGAAACAAAACTGAAAGCATCACAAGTTCGGATTTCAAGCTCTATTACAAAGCTGTAGTTGTCAAGACGGTGCGGTCCTGGCACACAAACGGATACATAGGTCATTGGAACAGAATGGAAAACCCAGAAATGGACCCACTACTATATGGTCAACTCATCTTGGACAAAGCAGGAAAGGCTATCCAATGGAAAAAAAGACAGTCTCTTCCACGAATGGTGGTGGGAAAACTGGACAGCGACACGCAGAAGAATGAAACTGGACCACTTTCTTACGCCACACACAAAAATAAATTCAAAATGGATGAAAGACCTTCATATGAGACAGGAAACCATCAAAATCCTCGAGGAGAAGATAGGCAGCAACCTCTTTGACCTCAGCCAGAGCAACTTCTTACTAGACATGTTGGCCAAGGCAAGAAAAACAAAAGCAACCATGAACTATGGGGGCCGCATCAAGATAAAAGCTTCTGCACAGCTAAGCAAACAATCCACAAAACTAAGAGGCAACCTATGGAATGGGAGAAGATATTTATAAATGACCTATCTGACAAAGGGCTAGTATCCAAAATCCAAAATCAATAAAGGGCTTCTCGAACTCAACACCCCAAAACCAAATAACCCAGTGAAGAAATGGGCAGAAGACATGAATAGACACTTTTCTAAAGAAGACATCCAGAAGGCTAACAGACACAGGAGAAGATGCTCAACATCGCTCATCATCAGGGAAATACGAATCAAAACCACCGTGAGATACCACCTCACCCCTGTCAGAATGGCTAACATTAGCAACTCAGGAAACAGCAGGTGTTGGAAAGGATGCAGAGAAAGGGGAAACTTCTTACACTGTTGGTGGGAATGCAAACTGGTGCAGCCTCTTGAGAATAGTATGGAGGTCCCTCAAAAAAAACTAAAAATAGAACTACCCTACGACCTAGCAATTTTAGGTATGTAGCCAAAGGACACGAAAATACAAATTCGAAGGGGCACATGCACCCCAATGTTGATAGCAGCATAATCAACAATAGTCAAACTATGGAGAGAGCCCAAGTGTCCACCCATTGATGAATTGGTAAAGAAGATGCAGCGTCTATACATACAATGGAATTTAACTCACCCGTAAAAACAATGAGATCTCGCCATTTGCAACAACCTGGATGGAGCTAGAATGTATGATGCGAAGCGAAATAAGTCAGTCAGAGAAGGACAAACACCATATAATTTCACTCCTATGTGGAATTTAAGAAACAAAACAGATGAACATATGAGGGGCAGAAATAGGAGAGAGGGAAACAAACCATAAGAGACTCTTCATGCTAGAGAACAAACCAAGGGTTGATGGAGGGAGACGGGAGATGGGCTGGATGGGGGATGGGTATTAAGGGGGGGCACTTGCGATGAGCACTGGGTGCCGTATGTAAGTGACGAATCGCTGAATTCTATTCCTGAAACCAATATTGCACTGTGCGTTAAAATTCCGATAAAACAAAAACAACAATAAAAGAAATACACACACACACACACACACACACACAAACACACACACGCGATCTTGACATTCTCCGAGGATACCACTATGACATTCGCCAGAGAGAGGAGGCCTAAATATTTGTGTGTAAATTTACACCTACCACCAAAGAACAGAACTTTTCTCATCACATGAGTGTACTTCCTGACTGGTTGGCTAGACTCACGTGCTCACAGAGTATGTGATTCAAATTCACACCTCCGCAGTTTTATAACTCACTGGGATCCTCCAAGGATAAGAGGAAACGAATATTAAACTGCTAACTGTTAAACATTTGCCAAATACAGACGAATAAGAAAGCTGGAAGGAAATTACCCCTAAGTAACACATTTTTCAATTATTTATTATATATGCTATATATTATAATTACTATGTAAATATACACTCTATGATACGTTTGTTTCCTTATTTTTTCTAGAAAACTTACGTTCTTATCATTAGAAAATCATTATTTTTAAAGTGTCCACTCATTTAAAAGTGGATTTAAAAATAGTTAAAAATAGGGGCTCCTGGGTGGCTCAGTCCGTTAAGCATCCAACTCTTGATCTCAGCTCAGGTCACCAGCTCTCTGTTTATGAGTTCAAGTCCCATGCCAGACTCTATGCTGACAGTCTGGAACTTGCTTGGGATTCTCCATCTCCATCTCTCTCTCTCTCCCTGCCTCTCCCCTGCTCATTCTCTCACTCTCTCTCTCTCAAAAACAAATGAATAAACTTAAAAATAACATATTTAAAAATAAATATTTTCTAAATGGTGTAAAGCATTCTGTTATAACTGCTCAACCTGTCTAATCAGAACAATCTAATAGCAACGAGGCTGTCAGAACCTCCAAAATGTTTCAGAATTAGTTCGTCACCTGGCACACTGCATATTTGGGTCCTAGTAGGACCACAAAAATTCATAGGCATTGGTTACAACGCCAAATTTCAAACCTTTCTTATAGGATGTAAATAAGGACTCAATAAATCACACCAAGACTGCACTTAATTGGAATCTGAAGCAATCTTTGAAAAAACTGTTTATTTACTGGGGCGCCTGGGTGGCTCGGTCAGTTAAGCATCTGACTTTGGCTCGGATCCTGATCTCACGGTTCATGAGTTCCAGCCCCGCAGCTCCCTGCCCCTCCTCCACCCCTCTCTTAAATAAATCACTAAATTTAAACTGTCCATTTATTTATTTTGAGAGAGAGAGAGAGAGGGTAAGTGGGGGAAGGGCAGAGACAGAGGGAGAGAGAGACGACTAAGCAGGTTCTGCATTGTCAGCCTCAGCCCAGAGCCCGACGTGAGGCCTCGAACTCACAAACCGCAAGATCACGCCCTGAGCTGAAGTCAGACACTTAACCCACGGAGCCCCCCGGGAGCCCCTGTAGCAAGCCCTCCTCTCATTGCATAGGCAATCATTCGTATGAACAAGCCCGCGAGAGGAAGGGGTAAAAGCAAATTCCAGGACAAACTTGCATCTCCTTGTTTCCAGAAACGATCCGACGCCATTTCCAAGTGATTCGCTTCCCCAAATACAAGAGGCCCCGCAAACTCCAGGCCTTTCTATTGTGGTCACATACTTTTCAGGTGAGGGAGATCCTTACTTCCTCCAGGGAGAAGGGTCACCATTTCCCAAGGGGCTCCGTAGCCAGGGTGTTAGAGGGTCAAGCCTTGAATTAAATGCGGGGTAGAAACTGACCCGTTCGTTTCTGACTAGTTACACCTCATCAGGAGCACAGCCTCAGCTCCGCTCTTCACGGGCCTCCTGGATTTGCCCGATGGCCCCTTTCAACATCTGTGAGCAGCTGGAGGAGCTGGATACGTCAGGCTCGCCCCTTGCTCGGCCTAATGTAAGCAATCGCTGGGACACTGATTAATTTCTCAAGACTCGAAAATAATTAAGGTAACAATAATCCCTCACCCACGCACCCCCCGCCTTTTACAACCATTTAAGGGGGAGGTGGTGGAGGTCAGCCAAAACATTCAGCTCGAAGTTCCCATAACCGTCCTACGTGCGGGGAGCGAAACACCCCTATCAGCCCCGGAGAGTTGTTCCCCTGCCCCCTCCCGTGTGAGCCATGTCCACCTCTCGCTTGTGGAGCGGGAGGGGGGCCGATGTGCCCGTGAGCTTCTCCTGGGGAGGAGGAGAGAATTGGAAGCCAAGAAGAAGTGAAAGCAGGGACGCAAACAGATGTTTGCACGCCCGTGTTCGTGGCGGCTGAATTCGCCACGGCGAGAAGGTGGATGGAACCTGAGCGTCTGTGGACAGGTGAATGGATAAAATACGCCGTGTTCGTGCAGTGGAATATTATTCGGTCATAAAAGGGAAGGCGTTTCTGGGGCCCCTGGGTGGCTCAGTCGGCTGAGGGTCCAACGTCAGCCCAGGTCATGATCTCACAGTTTGTGAGTTCAAGCCCTGCGTTGGGCTTGCTGCTGTCGGGGTGGAGCCTACCTCGGATCCTCTGTTCCCCCCTTCTTCTTTTCCCCCATTCACACTATCTCTCTCAAAAATTAATAAGCATTAAAAGGGGCGCCTGGGGGGCTCAGTCGGTTGGGCGGCCGACTTCAGCTCAGGTCATGATCTCACGGTCTATGAGTTCCAGCCCCGCGTCGGGCTCTGGGCTGACGGCTCAGAACCTGGAGCCTGCTTCAGATTCTGTGTCTCCCTCTCTCTCTGCCCTCCTCCTGCTCACGCTCTGTCTCTATGTCTCAAAAATAAATAAACATTAAAAAAATTTAAAAAAAAAGCATTAAAAAAAAGGGAAGGACTTCCTGGCAACATGGATGAATTCTGAAGACACTATGCTAGCTGAAATAAACCAGTTCCCAAAGGACAAAGACCGCACGAGGTTCCTAGAGTGGCCAAATTCAGGCAGGAAACAGAAGGACGGCTGCAGGGGGTTTCATAAGGAACAAAACATCTGAATAGAAAAGTCACAAGAGACAAGCTAGAAATGGCTGATAAAGACATGAAACGATGTCCCGCCCCACTATTTATCAACGAGAGGGATGCCTGGTGCATATATGCTATTTTGCGTGTGCACAGGAGAGTAACCAAATTCTACTGGATAACATGCCACTCAACCCCGTATCGCTGATGGATATATTACTCACCTTTCTTGGGGCCGTGTGACCCAAGCTGGCTGCACCGAATTCTTCTCAAGAATTTTTATTTCAGTGGGACCTGGCAGGGAAGAGCTCGTTCGTGTCACGAAGATCTTGCGTCTGGAACTCTTCTGAGTCACCTCTACCGACCGTCTCCTCCCTGCCGATCCACACGCACACACACACGCACACTCACGCCCTCATTCCCCGGTCGACAGCGGGAAGGCCCGAAGCCACTGCGGTTCCATGACACCCTGGGAAACCAGAGCTCGATGGCCTCAGTGTCCTGATTGCAGCTGGCTACCTGTCCGGTTCCATTTCTGTCGCTCCTTAAGCCAGTAAACATTCCTGCTTTCCCCTGAGCTGAGCCACGCCAGGCTTCTGTTGCTTGCGACCAGAGTCCTGATTGAAATAGCAAATAAGGGTATCGTCTATTTTTTTTTTGGCTTGGCCCATTTATACTTGCTAAAGGAAAGGGGCGGATAATAACAAGCACTTAGTAGGTCAGATAATAGCTGTGTGAGGTCATCTGAGGAGATCGGGGGGCCGGCAAAGCTGTACAACAGCCCCCTTCATGAATCGATGTAGAAACAGACAAACAGACAGGAATGCGTGCGTCGGAAGGGGTTCTCGGGAACGGAAGAACAGGACAAGGCCACAGAAGCGAATGTCGGCTCCATCCAAAGGCAGCCCAGGGTGACCACCTCTCGGAAATGTTCCCCGTCTCAATGGCAGGGCTGTCCCCAGGACGGAGCGAGAGCAGAGAGATGAGAGCCGAGGGAATTCGAACACTCTTCTTTCCGGCAAACCCACCAACATCCTTGAGGCCATTGAGTTCTCTCCTTGTCTTTATTTTGAGTCCATGTTCATCAAACAACTTTTTTTTAAAAAAAAGTTTATTTATTTTTGAAAGAGAGAGTGAGAACAAGAGGGAGAGGGGCAGAGAGAGAGGGAGACAGAGAAGCCCCAGCAGGTTCCGCATTGTCAGCACAGAGCCCGATGAAGGACCCGAGGTTCTCTCTCTCTCCCTCTGCCCTTACCCGGCTCATGTGCACTTTCTTACTCTCTCTCTAAAAATAATAATAATAATAATTAATTAAAAGAAATGGTTCTATTGAAAAAAAGTTTCTATGGAGAGAGCGTGATATTTTATTGAATAAAAAGTAAGTTTCTATAGAGCAATTTTGAAGGCATGACGGCTGTTTTACCGAAGTGTGTACATACCTCACATACAGATGTAGGCACAGAAAAGGATCAGGCAAGATGAAGAGAAAGTCAGTGGTTTTTTAGTGTTTGTTCACAAGTATGTAGCAACTTTTCCGTTTCTTTCTACATTCTGCTGAAACTTCCTACATTCCACTTTCTACAAAGTGAACAAATATTACAAAGTAAATAGACGTTCTGGAAAAAGCCTACCACTCTAAAAACAATATGCATCTACGTATTTGTAAGTGCACGCTCTGGGAAAAGTCTTCTCGAGCAAAGCTAACGTACGGAAAACACGTTAACACTTGGGGCTCTTCCAAATGACCTGGGTTTACTTCCGGGTTACATGCCTTTCTAGGGCGAAGGTCAGGTGGGAACTCCCACCTACTGGTGAAGGACCATCGCGGGACTAGAGCAGGGCGCCGACAAGGTGCCAAACCAGCACTTTCTCTCACTGCTTCGTCCCTGAGGCAGAAATAGAGGTAAATCATGTCATTTGTAGGTTTCGTAAATGCATATTATTTTTAAAATACAACAGAGGAGGGGAAAGGGTCAACAGTATACTTTCTCGGTTAACCAGTTTGCTCCCTTGTTGAACACAGGCACACAAAGGTGGCCGTGGCCCAGGCACGAGAGACGGGGCGGCGTAGTAGTGACTGGGGGATTCTAGAATCTGATGACCAGGTTCAAGCCTCGGCTACTCCATCTATGAGGCAGGGTTCTTTGGATAAGTCGCTTCACCCCTCTAAGCCACTATTTCCTTGTCTCTGAAATAGGCATGGTAACACTTGCCGCAACGCGGATGGAACTGGAAGGGATTATGCTGAGTGAAATAAGTCAGCCAGAGAAGGACAGATATCATATGTTTTCACTCACATGTGGAACTTGAGAAACTTAACAGAAGACCACGGGGGAAGGGAAGGGAAAAGAAATAGTGACAAACAGAGAGGGAAGGAGGCAAACCGTAAGAGACTCTTCATACAAAGAACACACTGAGGGTTGATGGGGGGGGGCGAGTGGGGAAACTGGGGGATGGGCATTGAGGAAGGCACTCATTGGGAGGAGCCCTGGGTGTTGTAGGTAAGTGATGAATCATGGGAATCGACTCCCAAAACCAAGAGCACACTGTAGGCACTCTATGTTAGCCAACTTGACAATAAACTATAAAAACAATAACAACAACAAAAATAAAACAAAATAGGCAGAGTTCAAAAAGCCAACTCTGGATAAGAAACGAGGCCATATGCAATGCACAGGCATTCAAAACAAGACAACAAGGCCGAAATGGAATCGCTTTTGCTGAGCCCGACATCACCAAACTGAGACTTTGATTACAGTTTCGGCGGTCTCAGAAATAGAATCTGGAACCAGTCAGGTATCACCCGATGAGCAGTAGTTGGGTCACCTATCAACCCCTGCCGTCCCCTAAAGGAAAGTGACCTTCCAATGACCAACGTCCTTTTTTTACATTTTTTTTTATGCTTTTATTTATTTTTGAGAGCAGGAGAGACAAAGCGTGAGTGGGGGAGGGTCAGAGAGAGAGAGGGAGACACAGAATCCGAAGCAGGCTCCAGGCTCTGAGCCGTCAGCACAGAGCCCGACGCGGGGCTCGAACTCACAGACTGTAAGATCATGACCTGAGCCGAAGTCGGCCGCCCAACCGACTGAGCCACCCAGGCGCCCCCCTGCTTTTTTTTTTTTTTTTGATGGCATCGCTTTCTTGTTCCCACCCCCTTCTGCCTAGAAAATTCTTTCACTTTGTACAGCTCCTCAGAGCTCCTTTCCGTCTGTGAGATGGGATGCTGCCTGATTCACGAACTGTCGAATAAAGCCAATAAGATCTTTCAAATGTACTCAGTTGAATTTTATTTTTTTAATATGTCCCATAACTGTATAGCTACTCTCGTGAAGTGTTCCAACATCATTCATCTATGGGACTGCCAACCAAGGTCGCGCATCTATACAAAGCGACAGTCTTCAAGCAATGTTAACTTTACTTTTTAATCATAAAAAAATTTTAATTTATTTATTTTGAGAGAGAGAGCAAGCGTAAGTGGGGGAGGGGCGGAGAAAGTGAGAAAGACAGAATCCCAAGCAGGCGCCATCAGCACAGAGCTGGTTGCGGGCTCGAGCTCACGAACCCTGAGATCGTGACCTGAGTCGAAATCAAGAGTGAGACGCTCAACCAGCCACCCAGGCGCCTCCAAGCCGTGGTAGCTTTATATCATGAGTTGCACAATTTTATGTGGAAATGAGGTCCTTTGCATATAGTTTCCTCATCTGTGATGTTCTTTTCTCGTTTTCCTTCCCTCATCACGTCTGTTTATTTGTTCAGATGTTAGCTCACAATCCTCTCTTGACTTCCTCAGATGAAATCATGCTCCTCTATGTATAAAGTCATGAATACTTACCACATTTTGTAATTGCATATTGATTTGTAATTACTTGTGGTTATCTCGAATGTTCATCTCCTCCTGCGATCCTGCGATTCATAATAAGAAATATACATATTTGGTCTTCAAGCCCATTTCCGACACGGAACTCCCTAAAACCCTTAGAATTTCCTGCAAAGAGAGCGTTCAGAGTGTCTTTGGTTACGTCAATGAGGGGACTCTAGGAAAGCACCTGAGGAGGGTGGCTGGTTGCCAGGGAACACGAACCATGTCCGAAGGTTGGAATATTCCGTTTCACTTGGACTTCCTTGCAAAGGAGGGGGGCTGGAGGTTGAATCACCAGGGGCCAAAGATTTCATCAAGAGGGGCTATGTCACAAAGGCTCCATCAAGTTCAGAGAGTTTCCTGGTTCAAGAACATGTGGAAAACGGGGAGAGTGCTGTGCCCAGAGAGCATGGGAGCTTCATGCCCTTTGTCCACACCTTGCCCTGTCCGTCTCTTCCATCTGGTTGTTTCTGAGTTATTACCCTTTGATCACCAACTGGTCAACCAGTAAGTGAAATACTTCTCGGAGTTCTGTGAGTCACCCTAGTAAATTAGTCAACCCCGAGGATGGTTGGAATCTCCAATCTATAGCTTGTCAGAAGCTCAGGTGACAACCTGGACTTGCAATCAGCATCTGAAGTGGAGGACGGGGAGCAGCCTGTGGGGCTCAACCCTTAACCTGTGCGATCTGACCTCTCCTGTGCAGACAGTGTCAGAGGTTCGTTAATTGCTTGATGGTGCTGGCAAACCCACACGTTGAAATTGATACTAGAATCATATTACCTCTCAGTAAGACCGTCCCCTGCACTGGGCACCTGGGTGGCTCAGGCGGTTAAGTGTCTCACTCCCGGTCATGATCTCAGGTCACGATCTCACGACTTGTGAGTTTGAGCCCCACATCAGGCTCGGCGCTGGCAGCACAGAGCCCGCTTGGGACGAGCGGGAGAGGGGCAGAGAGAAGGCGACACGGAATCCGAAGCAGGCTCTAGGCTCTGATCTGCCAGTAGAAAGCCTGACGTGGGGCTTGAACCTACAGACCGTGAGATTGTGACTTGAGCTGAAGCTGCACGCCTTAACCGACTGAGCCACCCTGGCGCACCAACAAACAAAAAAAAATCTTAAAAAAAAAAAAAAGAAGGTACCTGCATGAGGTCAAAGGCCACACCCCATTCTCAGCACTCTTACCTGCTGTCAGAATAAGGTTGGTCTTCAATAAATATATTCGGAATAAACTGATTAATTAAAACGTTTTAAAAGGCAGTGTGCTTTCGAACAATTTAGTACTTATATACAATTGTATGCAATTGTAATTGGACCCGCATATAATTTAGTACTTTTCTCTACAGCCTTAAATGCTCCTTAATCACGGATTGCTCTAATCCCGGTTGTGCACCCAGCCTGAGAAAAACTCATTTTCCCTTACCTCGAACCTTTAGTTTTGACATGACGAATGTCCACAGACTTTTGAGACTTGGGCACTAATTGTGCATCCACTAATAAAATGGGGTCTTAGAGGAATCTGGCAACTGAAAACTTTGAAGGGAATCAAATGTAAAATAATCCACGAAATGAGCTGAAGCTCAGTGTTTTCCGAGGAGCAGCAAGAGGGGCGGGCAGAGAGGTTAAGAGAGACAACCTTAAAGTCATGAAAAATGGTGTTTTCTAACGATGTTTGTAGTTGTGAGTCTAGTTAATGAGCACGAATGCAATATGAAATAAAGCAAGATACATAATAATATATTTTAAAACCTATTCTTTATACTCTACATATATAAATTTATACACTAGTAGGCACAGAAAAAAAAAAGGAAGGTATTATCCTACAAGGGTCCACCATGATTGTCTCCAAGTGTTAAGATTCCAGTAATTTTTATGGTCTCATATTTTTCGACAGTTTCTAAAGTTTATATGATAAGTAGGCATTAATTTCTTTATCCAGAAGAGGAAAGATAATATTTTTAGAAAGCCCTTTGATTGAGTTAATGCATAAAAGTCATTAGAAATTAAAAAAAAAAAAAGCCTTGGATAGCTCTACTCTCTACATGAATGATAGCTGTGAATAAATCATATTTGTAGGACAGTCCTTAATTAGGTGGAAATAGTAGTACTTAAAAAAACTTTCTTGGGTTAAGTTTTAAAGCGTTTGATTCATAAATTCCAAGCAAAGCATTAGAGCTGTCAGGCCCTTCAGATTCATCACGACGTGTCCAGGCCGCCTTTTTTTTTTTTTTTTTTTAATGACATTTCAAAATGTTATTTCACCAGCTCAGGGCCTGGAAAGGGTCCAAAAGGTACTGACTTGAATTTTACAAACTCTTTAGGTCGAAATTTATTTTTTCACGGACATAGTTATGTTTCTTTCCTCTAAAGCATCCCAGTCCATTCGCAGAACGCCGGGTCAAAGGAAAGGATGCGGGGGCGTCCGGGGGGGGGCTCAGTCAGTTGAGCCTCCGACTTGGGCTCCGGTCGTCACCTCGTGGTTCGTGAGTTCGAGCCCCTCATGGGGCTCTGTGCTGACAGCTTGGAGCCTGGAGCCTGCTTCAGAGTCTATCCCTCCCTGCCCATGCTCTGGGTCCCTCTCTCAAAAATAAACAAACATTTAAGAAAATAAAAAAATAAAGAAAGGAAAAGATAGGAATGGGCCGTGAAGAGTTTGGGTAGATTTTCTAACTTGCAGAAGGGCTTCAGCTAGCAGCCCAGACGACAGGCCGTGGGACAAAGGAGAGCAGGGGTCAGGGGCAAGATCCCGGGACCCAGGGACACACTGTTCTTCAGGTCCACATTTGCTTTAAAAGTTGGGGCAGAATGTTCTAATGGAAAGAACACACACTTGAGAATCAGACTAAGTCTACGGCGTGGCTCGGGTACCTGCACGCTGTCTGTAATGTGGTGGTGAGGGCTTCACCACGGCCTTGTAAAAAGTCTCCAAATTTTTTTTTTTAATATTGATAACCGATTTTTAAAAATTTTTTCAATGTTTATTTATTTTTGAGAGACAGAGCACAAGCGGGGGAGGGGCAGAGAGAGGGAGACGCAGAATCCGAAGCAGGCTCCAGGTTCTGAGCTGTCAGCACAGAGCCCGACGCGGGGCTCGAACTCATGGACCTCGAGATCACGAGCTAGGCCAAAGTCACACATTTAACTGACTGAGGCATCCAGGCGCCCCTCAATTTTTGTTTTGAATGTCAAAACCGTGGTGGGCCAAACCGAACACCTCCATGGACAGGACTAGTCTAGGGGGAGCTACTGTGTTGTTGGCAGTAAGAACCTGGCCTTGGAAGTCAAGCGCTGGTTTGACTCCTGCCTTCCCAACCGCATGACCTTGGGCCTGCGTGACCTTGGGCAGGTGACTGAGTCTTGCAAAGCTGCAGAGTCTGCGTCTTTAGAACAGGGGTAATAAGACAACCTTGAAACAGTTTGGATTAAGTGGGACGATCCGTGCGTTCGGCACAGCACCTCACACAGAGCAAGGGGAGTTACTATTCTTGTCGTTGTCGTTGTTGCAAGGCGGCCCGGAGAAGCAGAGGAGGGCCTGGAGGAGGACGGAATGTTTGAGAAGCACCGTAAGGAACCAGCAAGAGGTTAGGTGAACATTCCTGCAGTCAACGCGTATTTCTAGCACCTACCGTGCTCCGGGCATCCTGCAGGTTCTGGGAATGCAGAACGAAGCAGTCTCCGCTCTCATGCAGCTTGTATTCAGTTAGCGGAAGAAGAAATTTAGCATCTTTATTTTATTTTTGAGACACATAGAGACAAAGCATGAGCAAGGGAAGGGCAGAGAGAGAGGGAGACACAGAACCGGAAGCAGGCTCCAGGCTCCAAGCCGTCAGCACAGAGCCCGACGCGGGGCTCGAACCCACAGACCGTGAGATCATGACCTGAGCGGAAGTCGGCCGCCCAACCGACTGAGCCACCCAGGCGCCCCGGAAAAAGAAATTTAAATAATACGCTTAGTGGTGGTTAGACACTGCGAAGGAGAAGAAATCAAGGGAAAAAACCCAAATTGTCCAAAAATAGTGATGTGAATCCATCAAGGGCGGTATATTCATGGAATGGAATACTGTACAGGAGAAATGAAGAAAGAGCCACAGTGGGGGCACCTGGGTGGCTCAGTCGGTTGAGCTACGAATCTTGATTTCAGCTCCGGTCATAATCTCAGGGTCATGGGACCGACCCCTGCAGCAGGCTCTGTGCTGAGCGTGGAGGCTGCTGAAGATTCTTTCTCTCTCTCTCTCTTAAAGGAAGGATAGAGGAAAAGAAGAACGGAAGGAAGGAAGGAAGGAAGGAAGGCAAGAAGGGAGGAAGGAAGGAAAGAAGGGAGGAAGGGAGGGAGGGAGGAAGGAAGGAAGGACAAACCACAGCTAAGCGTACAACATGCCGTGACGCCCGCCAGCACCGTGCCGAGTGAAGGAAGCAGATACAAAAGAGTCAGATCCCAGCTACGTAAAGTTGGAAAACAGGCACAACTAATCTCAGTGCTCACGGGGCAGGACTCAAAGTCGTGAAATGATGATCGAAGTCGTGAGGATATTGGTATCCTCTAGCAGGGACGGGAGGGGACGCCTTCAGAGCGGGACACACAGGAACCTCTGGGGTGCTGGCCGTGGTCTATTTCCTCATCTGAGTAGACACCAATGGGACAGTCGTTAACCTGTCATAGATGTTTCGGGTATTTGCCCGCGTCTATATTTCACAAATCTTTTTTAATGTAGGCAGAGAAAAAGGCAGAAGCGAACAGAGAATGGAAGCGTCTAGAAGGAGGGGTTCCAGAGGGATCTGACTGCTCCCACGCAGCAAGGAGACACAAGCTGTCTTCTGAGGAGCAACATCATTCGGGGTAGCTGGGACAGAAGTTATGTGCAGAGTGGGAGGGAGAAGAGGCAGCCGGGGCCAGACTGGGGCAAACTGGTGCCACCGCGTGATTACAGAGGGAGTCTGGTTCCTGCCGCTGGCGGGAACCGCCGAAGAGTATTTCTGACGACAAATCAGGTGCTCTGTGGGGGTGGGCTGCGGGCAGGGGTGTGGAAGGAGGTGCTTCCTGTAATCAAGGTGAGATCAGGTGGGGCTTGGGGGACAGGGGTCAGATGGGGGCTCCAAGCACTCTCAGAAGATAGAAGCGTCTGGGACAATCAACTGATGGAGATGACCAGACAAGAGGCAGTGGGGTGCCCGCGTCACACAGCGTACGGAGTGTGTAGGGAAAACACGCAGCAGGTGCATGGAGAAGGGACATGGCTCAGTCACATGCTCTACTGACTGAGACAGACAGGCGCCCCTGAGTCTTCAAAACTGGCCTTGAAAAAGATGGAATTTGCGCGGGGCTGCAAAATCGAAAGGGACAGGGAGAAGGGGCACGTGGTAGGGGCTCCGGGGAGTCTGCTGAGGAAGGGAACTTGCACGCTGGGGAGAAGCTGAACCGGAAGTGTTGCCTTGCAGGAAGAAGCGGTCAATGGCTTTTGTCCGTGACCGCAGTGTTTGTTTGTTTGTTTTAAGTTTATTTATTTATTTATTTTGAGGGAGTGAGAGCAGAGGAGGGACAGAGAGAGAAGGAGAGAGGGAGAATCCCAAGCAGGCTCCGCACTGTCAGCGCAGAGCCCGACGCGGGGCTCGAACTCACAAACTATGAGAACAGGCCCTCAGCTGACGTCAAGAGTCAGATGCTTACCTGACGGAGCCACCCAGACCCCCCTGTGACCTCAGTTTTAGCATCTGTGTTCCTCCTTCCACGGGCGCAGACGGAGTCACCGCTTCCTCTACCTCCTCACACCTGGGTGTCTGGACACCCTTCCTGCCCACAATGTCCCCTTGGGCTGTCAGAAATGGGAAGCAAGAAAAAGAGTGGGAGAGGCCCAGGGGCACACGGGGTGGGGAGTTGGGGCCACTGGGACCAAGCCGGTGGCGGGTGCCTGGGTCAAGGAATCGCCCACTCCCGTGGGGGTTTAATCCCCAGAGGGGCACTGCATGGGGATGGGTGTCCAAAGACACACATCCTCCCAGGCAGCGAGACAAGCATTTCAGAACACCACCAACTGGCCCCTTCAGGGCTGGGCTCAAGCCACCGGCTGGAGAGGAACAGGGATCAGGCTGAGGGTGGGTTACTGGGGGCATTAGGAACACAAACAGACAGAAGTCCCAGGCAGCCTCTCATTCCGGAGGTGCTATGAACTCCGAAGGCATTCACACGGACTAGGGAGTGGGGACACGGCAAGAGGGTCTCCTATAGCTCCGAAGCCCCTGGGGTTTGGAGGACCCCCCCCTGGAGCACCGAACACCGGTTCTATACACACGGGGATCGTTGTTAGCTACTAAAACTGAAACCTGAGGCTTGAGATATTTGTTCTGTCCTGATCACAATGAGCTCGGAGAGGGGACTGAAGGAGAGAATGTTCATCGGCTATTCCATGTGCCGGAAGAGAATGTCCCGTGAAGACACAGACACAGAAGGCGGAGGCAGATTGGCGTTTTGCTGCCCTGAACCAAGGAATGCCTGGGGCTACCGGAAGCTTTGGGAAGTAAGAAAGGACCCTGTCCTGAAGGTTTTAGGGGTAGCACCTTCTTTTCAGGGGTCTGGCCTCCAGAACTGTGCGACGGTCTATTTCTATTGTTTCGAGGTGCCCAGGGAGTGGTACCTGCTTACAGCAGCCACAGGAAGCACCTGTACAGACCTAACCGTTCTGACTCCACCATAAAAAAATCTGCCCTACTCTCCTTTGGGACCTGGCCCCTCCCATGTCCCTGGGGGACACTCTCAGAACCCAGTTCTCTCTGTCTTCCTCCCTCAGGTTTCTGTCTCCCTCAATGTCTCTCTAGAGCCCGTCTCAAAAAATTAGAATCCATTTATTTTCGTCACTTTGGGTTTCGCCCAAAGAAACCACCTTCAACATTCTTTTCAGTACTTTTGGCCTCTCTTGTCTCATCGTCTCTTACCCAGACTAAAGGCCAAAGCCTTCTCTCTTTAAAACCCAAAGTCTTTACTGTTTCTTAAACCCTAAGAAAGCTCTCTAAGAAGGATTCCGTCCTCATGAAAAGCTAGCTTTCAAAGTATCACTCTTCCTCCACATAAACCTACGTCGTCACTCATCTGGTTAAAGTTCTTATGTTTCGCCCTCAGGATATAATCCCAAAGCTTTCTTCTTTCATCCACCAGACAGTTAAGCAGCTCTTAGGAACCTTGAAGACCTTTTACTGGCAAACAAGAAGCCATAGTCTCTGCTGTCATGGAAATGGCGGACTAGTGCTGGAGAAAGACAACAAAGGAAGACAGATGCAAGCATTGCTATACATTGTAGCGAGTGCAGAGGGAAGAGCCAAGATGGCGGAACAGCATGGAAGTTTTCTGGCGTCTCCCATCCATGAAACACAGCCAGATCAATACATTGCAGCAAGTGCTGTAAAGGAAAGAGATTGGATTCTCTGAGCTACGATAAGAGCGTAAGGTCATTTAGACTGGAGATCGTCCCATTTCTCCATTATTCAAAGCATCCCCAATCTTAGTGGCCTAAGACCAAAAGCAGTTACGATCTCGCTCGATTTTGTTGGTTGACTGGACTCAGCTGGGTGGTTCTTCTGATCCATGTGAGGTCGACTGTGGTGGAGGGGCTCACGTGGCTGGAACCTCCAAGGTGGCTGGCTACTATGGCTGGCGGTTGAGTCTGGCTGTCTTCCCGGAGCTCGGCTGAGACCGTTAGCCAAAATCCGCACACATGGTGTCTCCATGTGTTTTCGGCTACTTGTAGCATGGCAGCTGGGTTCCACGAGGGAGCATCCCAAGAGCGAGTGTTCTTTTTTCTTTTTTAATGTATGTTATATTTATTTCTGAGGGCGAGAGCATGAGTGGGGGAGGGACGGGGGGGGTGGACAGAAGATCGGAAGCGGGCTCTGCGCTGACAGAGAACCTGACGTAGGGCTTGAACCCACGAACCTCGAGATCAAGACCTGAGCCAAAGTCAGACGCTCAACTGACTGAGCCACCGAGGCGCCCCAAAGAGGGAGTGTTCGAAGAGAGGGAAGCAGAGATTGCCAGGCCAACGAAATGCTGTAGGCACAGCCCTGTTTCCGTTATCTCCTGATGGTGAAAGCCCGTGGAGACACAGTGTCCAGTCGGTGTGGGAAAAGCCTACCCGAGGGGGTGAACACCCTCACGTGTGATTCCTGGGCTAACCACAGTTAGAGAAGACCTCCCTAAGAGACAAGTTCCTGCGGATGGGGGTGGTGCCGAGATCTGAAAAGTGAGTGTAAGCTAGCCAGGCCGGGAACTGGGAACAAGGCAGCCACAAAGAGAACCTGGCTTCCTGGGGAACGAAAAAAAAGACTCTTGCGGCTGGAGCATGGGTAACAAGGAGGGACCCATCAAAAATGAGGCTGGGTCGGACCTCCAAGGCAAATGAAGGAGTTGAGATTTATCTGCACCGTAATGGGAGGCTAATATTTAAGGATTTTTTTTTTTTTTTTTTAGCAGGAGGAATACAGTGTCCAACTGGAGTTTTTAAACAATTCCCCAAACTGTTGTGAGCAGAATACGTTGGAAGAGCAGGAAGAGGCATGCGGGAGGCCAAGGGCAAGGCCGCTGCAGTCGCCCAGCGAGACGGGGTGGTCGCTGGGGCCCGGGGGGTAGTGTCAGAGGACACGGGAAGAAGCGAAGGGTCTTGGGAGGCTTTCTGACAGTCGCCATGGCGGCACTTAGCCATGGGTTGGTCTTGAAGAAGGTTAAAGAGATGCCCAGAATGACTCCAAGGTTTCTGGCTTGAGCGCCCCCGAGGCAGCGGGATCAGGGGAGGGGGTGTAGGAAAGACGACCAGGAGTTCCATTTGTGACAGGCTCTTATTGGAGACGCTTATGAAGACGTCCAGATAGAGGTAGCAGGTAGGCAACCGGATAAAGGAAACGGGGGCTCCAAAGTGGTCCAACTGCTGATAATTTGCCTGCGATGCGATCTTCGGCTAATGCCTCCAGAACTATCCTCTCCCCTTCCCCCCTACGCTCCGGGCTCCATCCCTGCCAACGGCTTGCAGGTCCCTACTTGGCTGTATTTCTTCACGTCTCTCTTTGCCCTCTGCCTCCCTGTCACCCTCCAGTCATCAACCTGGCTACCTCCCGCCAGACCTGTAGGTACGACCCTCCCCCTGTGGAATGTGAATTCCTTGAAGCGGGAAGCGTGTGGCATTCAAGTTTGTGACCCTAGCAGCAGTGAGCACTCCATAAATATGTATTGAATGAATGAGCTGATTTCGGACTCCAGCCCCTTCTTGCTCCGACTCCTACGGAACAGCATGCCGCCCCTTCCCAGAGACTTTCCGTTGTCTACCGCTTTCAGTGGAGTCTTGGTGTCTTCTACCATCTGTCTTTTGCCAAATCTATTGAACGAGAAAAACAGGCGGAGCCTAGGGCAGCCCTCTGCAGAGGAATTACAACAGCTTCTATGCAGTGTGGGACACTGGACCAGGAAATCCCTGGGAGATGAAAAGGGAAATAGAAGGAAACCCCCATCCCTTCACACGGCCACGGGGCGGGGGAAGCATCTTCCCTGCCTCTCAGGCACCTCCACACTGGGGTCCTTACGTCCCTCTTCAGTTCACACACAAAAACCAGACTGTTGCCCGGAGCCAAAGATGCCCAGCTCTCAAATGGGGGAGGCAGGCTCTGAGGCCACCGGAACGTTACTGCATTCTGGATGCAACGAGACAACCCCATCACCTTTCGTACACCCAGTCATCATGAAAATCAGCGAGAAAGAAAAAACGAAACGAAACGCTACTGTTAAGAGCTGTAGGTATAGACCAACCCATGCTAGCTGAGAACATGATGGCCAGAGGGAATCTCTAGTCTTAAGTCAGCGGGCTTTTGGGAGTCAACTGTGTGTTCCATTGTGAAGGATAAGAAGTCATTATCTATCGTATACAAAATGCTGGGGACACAGTGTTGAAGACTGAATGTAGAAGGTTAGGTGAAAATGGAATTAAAATTTTTTTCGTGTTTATTAATTTTTGAGAGACAGAGAGAGACAGAGCGGGAGCGGGGGTGGGGCAGAGAGAGAGGGAGACACAGAATTCGAAGCAGGCTCCAGGCTCTGAGCTGTCAGCCCAGAGCCCGACGCGGGGCTCGAACCCACAAACCACGAGATCATGACCCAAAGTCGGATGCTTACACGGCCACTATTTGCAAAGCAGAGAGAGCTACGGATCTAGACTTTCCGAGAGGAGACCCAGAGTTATGAGGGGGTAAGGGGGCGAACAGCTTCGTAATTGCCTCAGTGGGTGAAAAGTCTGATAAAGAAGACAGCATGCTGGATCAGATACAAAGTCTCCAGTTTCAGAATGGAATGATACGAAGTCTATGCTCCCACACGGGGATTCTCGAATTTTTGCGTGAATCAGAGTCAGCTGGAGAGCTTATCGCAGCCTGCATTTCTGATTCGGGAGCTCCGAGGTGGGGCCCGAGAACTGGCATGGCTGGCGGGTTCCCAGGGGACGCCGACGGGGGTCCAGAAACCCCACTTTGAGAACCGTGGCTCTCAGGCGCGGCCACATGCGAGAATCGCGTGGGGAGCTTTCGAGGTTATATTATGTTATTTTTAAACATTTTGCAGCTTTTCTGAGATCTAATGACACATAAGATTGTGTAAACTTCGGGGCGCCTGGAGGCTGAGCTGGGTGAGCGCCTGACACTTGGTTTTGACTCAGGTCACGATCTCATGGTTCGGGCAATCGAGCCTTGCCTTGGGCTTGGCGCCAACATCACGGGACCTGCTTGGGATTCTCTCTCCCGCCCTCTCTCTGCCCCTCCCCTTCTCACTCTCTCTCTCTCTAAATAAATAAACTTAAAAGATCTACTCTCTTAGCAACATTAAAGCGTATGATGCAGTATTATCAGTTATAATCATCACGTGGTACATTAGATCCCTAAACTCGTGAACCTCGTAACTGGAAGTTTGTTGCCTTTGATCAATATCTCCCCATTTCTCCCACCTCCCCCCACCCCCAACCTCTGGGAACCACTCTTCTACCCTCTGTGTCCCTGAGTTTTTCTTTTTTAGATTCCACACATAAGGGGCGCCTGGGTGGCTCAGTCGGTTAAGCATCTGACTTTGGCTCAGGTCATGATCCCACGGTTCGTGAGTTCGAGCCCCGTGTCGGGCTCTATGCTGACAACTCAGAGCCTGGAGCCTGCTTCGGATTCTGTCTCCTTCTCTCTCTCGCTCAAAAATAAATCAATATTTAGATTCCACAGCTAAGTGAGATCAGGCAGTATTTGTCTTTCTCGGTCTTAGTTCAGTAAATATAATGCCTTCAAGGTCCATGCTTGGGGAACGTTTTAAACACACCGATGTTGGGGCCTCGCCTCCTACAGATTCTAACGTACTGGCCCTGAGGTGCGTTAGGGCTTCAGCAATTTTTGAAAATCTGTGTCACTCCAGTGTTTGCCCAAACTTGAGCAAACCGTCATCAGGTTAATGAGTAGATTTTAGGTCATTTCTCTTTTTTTTTAATATTTGTTTATTTGGGGGATAGTGCAAGTGGGGGAGGGGCTGAGAGGAGGGACAGAGGATCTGAAGGGGGCTTTGCACTCACAGCAGAGAGTCCGACGAAGGGCTCAAACTCACGAACTGTGAGATTATGATCGGAGCCAAAGTGGGACACTTAACCAACTGAGCCACCCAGGCGCCCCTAGGTCCTTCTTTCTGCAGAAAGAGCAGCAAACGGATGGGATGGTTGCACCGTCACACATACTTCACCTCGTGACAAGTTCCTAGATCTGAAGGAACCAGTCTCGAGGTGACTTAGAGGGTGCTCTTGTTTCAGGGGCTCACAGACTCCACACCAGACAGCCCCGGGTACCTCCTGCCCTCTTGAATTCTCCACCCTTCCGGGCAAGATGCAAATTTGTCAAGTGCTAGTCTTCGCCAGGAGTGATCGTTGCCAGGAACGGCGGGCGAGCCGATGGCCAACAAGGCTTGAGTCACATCTAGCCCCAAAATAATAGCATTGTTTTCATTGTATTTCCTTTTTTATTACCTCCTCTCTCTGGCAAGAGATCATGGCTTTTCTCCCAAGATCGTGATGCATTCCCTTTTTTAACGAAGTGACATAAAAGTTTCAGTTTTACAAAGTGGCGGATGTCCTAGAAAGACCGTACACCATAGTGCCCGGAGTTAACAGCACTATACGGAATATTTAAACATTTGCTGAGAGAGTAGATCTGACATGAAATGTTCTTATCATAAAATAAATAAAGATGGAAGGAGGAAACTCTTGAAGAGGATGGATAGATTTATGGCATTGATAGTGGTGATGGCCTCAACACTTACCACGAAACTCCTTGGATTGCACCCATTAAATGTGTACCCTCTTTGTAGGCATATCATACCTCAACAGGGCAGTTTCAAGAAAATAGAGGCAGAACTCTTGGGTTTGAGACTAATGACTTTAGTGTCAGCTATCCTAAAACTCAACCAGAGGGGTATCAAACTCAATCTCCACTGAACCCTGAAAATAAAATTGAGTAAAATACAAAAATGAATCAACTGTTTAAAACAGTATACATCATCAAGGCCCCTGGGTGGCTCAGTTGGTTAAGCATCCGACTCTCGGTTTCGGCTCAAATCAAGATCTCATGGTTTTGGGCGTCTGAGCCCCGTGTCGGTCTCTGCCGACCGTGCATGGAGCCTGCTTGGGATTCTCTCTCTACCCCTCTCCCGCTCATGCCGTCTGTCTCTCTCAAAACAAATAAACTTAAAAAAATTTTTTAAATAAAAAAAATAGTAAATAATCGTTGTCCAGAGGGTGGGTCACGTCACCAGAAACAGGAAGTCTCCTGCTGTGGGCCAAAGGTACAGAACTGCAGTGAGAATATTCTATTTATGTGCAAAGGGGATGCTACTGTCATCCAAATCACCCAGCCATCGAGGCTCTGCTTTATGGGACCTGTGGCAGGACAGAGGTCCCCACATGCGGCGGCTTCCACGGACCCACCGTGGCTGGAGCCTGACGCAGTCAAAGCCAGCGGCACACGGTGGCCTTGGGTGTTCCCTGAGGGCCACGTAGTCTCCTCCAGGGGCTGTGGCCTCCCCGCCGATCTCCCAGCCTTCAGAGTCATTTACAAAAAACCCACCTCAAATATTTGCAGAGTTGGATTTTGAAATCTGCAAGACCAACCTACCTTCAGAATGCCTTTGTGTCTGTGTGTGTGTCTGTGTGTGTGTACACGTGCGTACGCGCGAGCAAACGCACCTGATCAGCTACTGAGGAAAACCGCACTGCCCTGTCCACCCTCAACACGCCGGAAGACAGAAAAGCACCCACCCGTTGGTAAAATAGATTTTATTTGTTCATACAAAGAAATAGTAGGAATTACCAGATTTTCATTTTCCTAGAAACCTCTTTCTCTGTGTAAAATTAATCTGTGTTATACATAGGACAAAATAACTTTAGTTTAGTTTTGTTTTTTTTTTTGTACATATTGGCTATTCTAACACCCAGGTTATAGAAGACACACTGCCAGACTTTGCACAGTACTTCAGATTACTGGGCGGGACGAACTCCGTCATAAATTAACGTTACAAAAGTGAAAAAAAAATCTGACCACACCTTTTAAGTTTAATGGACCATCCTTCTTGAGAAAAAACGAAAAAGAAAAATGACACGGATGTCCGTGTCTGCGTTTGCGATACACGCTGAACTCTTCTAGTGTATCGGAAACGTTCACTTTCCTTCTTAAACATAAATACCCTGGCAGGTTCTGAAACTGTTTCTCCAAGTCGGCACTGTACCTGTCACTCAAAATAACGTCTGAAGAGAATCCTACGAAAAAGAGAACTTCCCTTCCTCCATCATCCAAAAAAGTATTTATGATGCGGCCAACATACCTACAGAGCTCTCCAGGTACCAGCTACCGAGTTACCAGACTCCGTCCGATACAAACACCGCCAAGCCTGGATTTCTGGGACCGCGGAAACCTCCGTAATTTGATTTTTCTTAATTTTTTTGCTTTTAGTAAGAAAACAAAGCGAGAGGGGTCAAGCACCCCGCTGGAAAGCGGAGCTTTTCCCACGAACTGGAAGAAACCCAAAACGTGCCGAGAGCAAGGGCCAAAACATGAAATGGCGTTTGCCTTCTAAATAGCTACAGAACTTGAGTTGGGGGCCTTGGAGATGGCTCGAACGGGAAGAAACTCAAGGCTGAATTTTCGGTGTTGCTTAACCTCTGCAAGAGGAAGGCATGGGGGCTCAGGCTCTGTAAGAACGGTCACATGATGGGGTTACTGGAACCCGGGACCCGATGCCGCGTCTGGATCCGTCAGGAGCTAGGAGCTATCAGGCCTCTACGAAGAGATACGCAGGCGGTTTGATTTATTTGTCTTCTCTAGAAAAACGTGTTCTGGTCCGTCATGGCTAATCATCGACATCTGTTTGGATTCAAGGATTTGACCCAGAATAGAATCTGGACTCGCTTCAGGGCTCGTGACTCAATGACCCTCCCTCCCTTCTCTCTGAAAATTTCCTGTTGCAGTTTTAAGGCAGGGAATAAACAACTTCATCAAAACTGGCCAGCTTGGAGAGACGGCGGGGACCTGAAAGAGGAAGGAAAAACGCATGCCTGCTCTCCCATCCCTTTGCTGCAAAGCCCTTCTCCGAACTTTTCCGCAATCCTGCATCTTGAGCCAGGTTGGGGCAGGCATACGGCCAGAGAGCGGACAGGGCAGGGTGGGGCGGAGGTGGTGGACGCTGGTTTTTACTTTAAACGAAGCTCTGTTGGAACTGAAAAGAAGGACTGGCGGTCTTATTTCCAATGAGCTTTCGGACTGGAAAAACGCACGACCAACCAGCATCGTTCTGCAGACGTCTTCATGCCCAAGCAGCAAGAACGGAGAACCATGCCTGGGTTAGGGTGTTCCCCTAAATGCAGGTGCTATGCTACTTGGTAGAGGCAGGATCGAGCTTTGAAATGAACGGAACATCGGAGCCCCCGCCGCCCAGCCTCGTACACAGACCTTACACGATGACTGCTTTGCTGCCGCATCCGGGCTGCAACTTGGGGGCACGCACACACCAGATCACCGAGACATCACCTAACGACCGTCTTGATCGGTTTCCAAAGAGGAATGATCTTCTCTCTCTTTTCACACGAGGCTTCTCACTCTATTGGGCACGTCATCCCGCAAGGACACATGAAAGCGTCTTTGTAAATATCACGCCCCGACCGTTCTGCCGATATCCGTTCTCTTCCCACACGTGTCCCAGTGAAAACAGAACTCACATGAAAATCCTGCCATAGCAGAAGCAGTGTTGGTTCGGAAAATGGATAAAGGGAGTATGTTCATTACGTGACATTGCTAAGGGTTACCCAACGGCCACAAGTGAAGTCCTCAAAAATAATCGCCGACCGCTCGCTCCGCGGAGCGGTAAGGGGGAGGGGGAGCATTTTGCCATCGGCAGCAACGACGCTGGCAACGCGCTGCCAGGACCTGGCTCAAACAAGGGGACATCTTCACAACCGTCAGGCCTGAGCGCCTCCAGGCGACCTGGGGCCAGCTTTCCCAGCCTGACTTTACAAGAGCTACTCTTCATTCTCGCCGTCTGGCTGTGGGCTACAGCCTGTGTTGTCAAGCTGGGATGAGCTAGGGATTCCGAGGAGGAGAGTTCCAGACATCAGGCGAGGGGGCCGGGGACCCGCTGCTTCTGCTGGCCGCCTGTCTTTCTGGTGGGGGTTTGTCTTTTCTCCCCACGGAGGTTGTCGGTCTCCCGGGATGTGCCCGACTCGGGCTGGCTCTGCACCGAGCAGCAGCTCGGCGGACTCTGATGGGGCGGGATCCACTTGAACCCCTTTGGGTCTTGACGCCCGGCACCTGTGCGTTTGTGCCGGGGGCTCTGCCAGCCTCGGGGGTTTCTTTGGTGTGTCAAAGCAAAATTGTCTGGCCTGGAGAACGGTGCACACATGCAAATCAGAGGTCGTCTTTATTTCTAAAGCAGCACCCAAGCATCACACACACACACACACTCACACGCACACGCACGCACACGCACGCACGGGGCCTGGGAAGGAGGGGCTACCGTCTGCATACACTTCAAGCTGCTTCATGAACCAGGGGCCGGGGCGGAAGAGGACACGGCCATCTTTCTATATCATATGCCCAAGGAAACGGATCCTGGCATGCAGGACCCCCAGAAAGGAGGGGAGGTGTGCCTGAAAAGGCAGGGATTCCCCCACGAGCTGAGCAGATTTGGGGAACAGCCTCGGCGCTCCGGTTCGGCGTCGACGTCCTCGGAAATATCAACACGGGGGCGAGGAAGCTGCTAACAGGAGACAGACTGTCCGGGTCACACGCGCGGCCGCCGGGACAGCTCGGCGTTCCTGCGACGTGCCCGGGGCAGGGAGACAAACGGGAGCCGGACCGGGAGACCCCAGGACACAAGGAGATGGCGAGTGAGTTCGGACAGCGATCAAAGGCTGCGTACCCGTAACGACCAAAATCTCAAGTTGTGCTTTTCTTCTTTTTAAATAGATTGGGGGATTGCGGGGGAGGGGGGAAACACAGAAGCACCATCGACTGGGAGGAAAAAAAAAGACGAAACAAACGCTTTGGAATGTGAACGGATTACGAAGCTAAACTCTCTCTAAAGAGTGCGGCTAGGCAGCTTAGTGAATTAATCGCTGACGAATTAAAAATAAATTATTATAAAATAGATTTCTGTACATTTTACATACATATAATCTCTCTCGATACAGGAGCCAAGGGGGGGGGAAGTCACACGGCCCCGGGGTCCGCTCAGTCCCAGCCGAAGTCCTGGCCGGTCATCTGGTAGAACTTCAGGTTGAAGGGCCGGTAGAAGTCGCGCAGGCGGCGCACCACCTCGCGGTCGATCTCCGGGTGGGGCCGGCCCTTGGTCTTGCCCAGGCAGTGGGGCTTGCCGCTGCCCTCGGCCTTCTTGAGGCAGGGGAAGCCCTTGGTCTTGTTGAAGTAGAAGTGCTTGTCGGTGATGATTCTCTTGAGGCCCAGGAAGTCCTGCACGCGGCCCAGCTCGCCGGCCGGGTCGCGGACCAGCCGCTCGCCGCTCACGAACAGCATCTGGCCGAGCGGGAAGTGCCGCAGCCAGCGCTCCAGGTGCTTGGCGTAGATGCCGATCTGGATGGCGCTCCACGACGCGTCGATGAGGCCCGCCGTGCGGTTTTTGAACGTCAGGCTCTCGAACGGGGGGATGTCGGGCCGCTTGGACAGCGTCTGCGTGTAGTCCGAGATGGCCCGGGTCACCGGGTCGCGCACCACCACGATGAGCTTGGTGGCCTTGGACATGGCGGAGATGCGCGCGGGCGCCTCGCGCGTCACGAAGTAGCTGGGCGTCTTCTCCATCGTGATCTGCCCGTCCAGGGTCCGCGGCATCAGGTCCCTGCGGGGAGCGAACAGAGCAGAGTCGGGCTCAGAAGGGGACGCGTCTTTGGCCGCGCGTCTCCGGGGCGACGCGGCTCCCCTGGATTACCGGGAACGGTGGCAGAAATGGGAAAAAGTGCAAAGAGTTTCGTGCCCGACAGGTACGTTAACATCCCCCCTGGAGTTTGGGGGCCAGATACTATCTGTGCGAAATAGGAGGGCACCTTCCTCCAAGGTAAAAAGCGGAAGACAGGGGGCGCCTGGGGGACTCAGTCGGTTAAGCGGCCGACTTCAGCTCAGGTCATGATCTCGAGGTCTATGGGTTCGAGTTCCACGTCGGGCTCTGTGCTGACGGCTCAGAGCCTGGAGCCTGCTTCAGATCCTGCGTCTCCCTCTCTCTCTGCCCTTCCCCTGCTCATACTCTGTCTCTACGTCTCTCAAAAATAAATGTTAAAAAAAAAAGAAAAAAAAGAGGAAGACAGGAGTTTCTCCAGACCCCGTCGTGGGCGCCACCTCTGCCTTACTGTACAGGGCATCTGGCTCTCCAAGTGCCCCAAACATCAGATGTCACAACACAAAGGCCCTTGGTCTCTGGATACACGCCCTTCCTAAGTAACAGCACTTGGAGCTCCCGGAGACCGTGCTGTCCGTGAGCCCTCACTAGCCTGTCCCCGTGTGCTCCCCGAGCCAGGGCACGTGTGCGGCGGGAACCCGGAGGACCCTGACCCATGTCCCATGTCCCCCCTGACCCATCCAGGCCGTACCTGCTTCTACGCCACAACCACGGACAAAATGCCTTTACTGCAAAAAAGCACACGGCAGTCTAAAACTCCGGTGAAATCATAAAGAAGTATAAACAGATGCAAACTTGCCAGGAGGAAATTCCCAAGACCCAGCTCTAGAAGTTTCCAAAAAATACTTTAGATTTCGTTTAAAAAAAAAACAAAACTCGTATGATCTTTATCACAGCATTCATTTAAACAAAAGTGCAAACAAAACTGTTAACCAAGAAGAGATGCAGGCCATGATACTGGTGCCTAAAAGCTGTTTTGGGGGCACCGGGGTAGCTCAGTCGGCTGAGCATCCCGCTTCAGCTCAGGTCATGATCTCACGGTTTGTGGGTTCGAGCCCCGCGTCGGGCTCCGTGCTCACAGCTCAGAGCCTGGAGCCTGCTTCGGATTCGGTGTCTCCCTCTCTCTCTCTCTGCCCCTTCCCCCGCTCATACTGTCTCTCTCTCTCTCTCTCTCTCAAAAATAAACATTAAAAAAGAAAAAAAGGCTGTTTTGTGGGGGCAGTTAGCATTGCAAATAACACCAATGGATGATGGCAGGTTGTGACTCATGCTTTCTGGACTGGAGCATTCCACCATGCGAAACGGGAGTGGCGTCCACCTAACTTCATTCAGTTGTCTGTAGGAGGTTCGAAAGCCCGAGCAGGTTAGCATTAACCATTCAGGGATGCGGGCTCAGGCATCGGACGGCCTGGGTTCAAACCCCAGCTTTCTGTGTGTAAGCTGTGCCACCTCGAGTAACTTTCTTAGCTTCTCTGGGCTTCTCTTCCTCATCTGTAAATGAACGTACCGACTTTGTGGAAGTTTAATGAGGAGTAAGACCATTAATAATCATAGTAAGCTCTGAACACGCTTGCCGAGTGTAATTAAGACACACCCGCTACCGCTCCTAGGAGATGACAGCTTCCAGTATTACAGTGTTCGATCCGCGGGTTACAGCACATGGCGGGACCAAATTGAGCACACGTGTGCACATCAAAAGGAAAGGAGAGACTAACAGTCTCTTAATTGGAGACTAAGTTTCGGTCACAGATGCGCAATCTTCCATTAGCTCTGGGATAGAGATTTCTGACTGATTTCTACGCGGGCCCAGGAATTTCAAAAAAGACAATTTCCACATCATTTCTGACCAAATATTTGCCTCTCAGGAGGACAGCCTAAACCTCCAGCTTCGAGCCCACCCTAATCTACGGAGACCACAGCTCCTCTAACCGAGTACGTTTATGGAAACGATGATAGAACGCTCTATCATATGAGCCAGAAAAGGGCCTCTGGCAGGCCCTTCTTCAAAATGCTGGGAGAGCTCCTTCTTCAGAAGCAGGTTCGGAGGAAGGAGGACTTCCCTAAGGCCCTAAGGAAGAGGGTTTCACAGCGCTGGAGCGTCCCCGGCTTGAGCTAACTAAGGCCGGATTGGCCCACTTTGCCCATTAACCACTTATACACCACGCCACCACAGGGCGGTGTCATGGGGCTAATGTCATGAAGGATTAAAGAGAGTCTCGGTTCTCAACCTGTTTTGCATTTCACTCAAAAGCAGGTGGAACCTAAGGGCGCCTGGGTGGGTCCGTCGGTTGAGTAGCCAACTTCGGCTCAGGTCATGATCTTGTGGTTCATGAGTTCAAGCCCCGCATCAGGCTCGTTGCTGTCGGTGCAGAACCTGCTTCGGATCCTCTGTCCCCCTCTCTCTCCCTGCTCCTCCCCAACTCGTGCTCACTCTCTGTCTCTAAACAATAAATATTAAAAAAAAAAAAAAAGTAGATGGAGTCTGATCAAGTCCAAGGTTCTTTCCCTGTATTAAAACCACTGGCAACTGGACATTCATTAACAGTTTAACATTCAGAATAACAGGGCTACCGTCACAACAGAAAGAAAGCCGACCACCACAGCTCTTCGGGGCCACTGCAGGGGAACAGGTGTGGGGTCTGTGCGACCCCGCACGGGCGGGCTCCGGAGTCAGGTGGCTGGGGCGGACTCTCGGCATCCCCACGGACTGTGTGTGACCCCAGATAGATCGCCTCACCTATCCGTGCCCCTGTTTTCTCATCTGAACCATGGGGAAAAAAAGAGAAAAAGATGATGCTTACATCACCCCTAGGGTTTTGAGAGGGCTCAGACGCTCACATCGGTGCTGAGCTTGGTAGCTACGTGGTGTCAAGAAAAAGTTATCAGGGGCGCCTGGGTGGCTCAGTCAGTTGAGTGTCCGACTTCAGCTCAGGTCATGATCTCGCGGTCTGTGGGTTCGAGCCCTGCATCGGGCTCTGTGCCTAAAGCTCGGAGCCTGGAACCTGCTTCGGATTCTGTGTCTCCCTCTCTCTCTGCCCCTCCCCCACTCATGCTCGGTCTCAAAAATAAACAGTAAAAAAAATTAAAAAAAAATAAAAAGAAAATGTTATCAGTTACCTTCTGCTTCACAGCATCTGGGGAAGGGCATCAGGGAGCCAAGACTGGCACACGGGGGACGGGTCACCTACTTCGTACTCGAACTCACAGACCGTGAGATCATGTCCTAAGCCAAAGTCAGATGCTTAACCAACTGAGCCACCCCGGCGCCCCCCTCAGTGTCCTTAATGAAAGAGTCTGGCAGTCACCGAAACGGCTCACCGGGCCACTGGGAATAAGACCACAGAACAGAGCGAGTAAAAAGAAAGTGGGAGAGCCTCACCATCCTCAAGTCCAAAGGCAAAGCCTCCTTGGCCACAAAGAAAGATTCCTTGAATTGGGGACAGATTTCCTGAGCTTGACCTCCTGGAGGCCGCCCAAGGCATTCTGGCTGCCACCAGTTCCAAGGGATCCCTCTCTCCCCAGAACAATCTGGAGTCTGCACACCTATGGCAAAGATACACGAGGGGCCCTCGGGACTTTCTTTGATCCTGCAAATGACAGCCAGGGGACTCTTGCTGTGACACAGACTGCTCCGCCCCTGTCCAGTGGAACCTATGGGCTGCTCTCCCCCTGGTTCGGGGCTGAGGGATGAAATATGCAAGTGGTTCTCCCTCATTTCTGCGCCACCTCCTGGACCCCTCCCACCAGCTTCCAGAGGGGCTCCTGCACGGCGGGCCCTGAGCTCAAGACAGAGGCACCAGCTAGCTCCCCAGCACACCCCTGTGGGTCCACTTGGCGGGGAACACGGCTTGAGGGCCTTAAGGGACAGTCCCTGGCACAGAACCTTCTGGCAGCCTACAGGCGAGTCTCCTATTCCCCCATTGGCTGCTCAGCTCCTTGCCCCGCCCCACCCCCGGGCTCCCATCCCCAGATACTGGAGAAGCCTTTTCCATTCTCTTCCTGGGTCCCCTCCCTCCCCACCCGTCCCCAGCCGGGTCTCCTGTCCCAACACTCAACACCTCCCTGGGCACAAGCGGTTCCAAGAAGAACCGAGGAGATGAGGACACGGCCAAGGGCAAGCCCCCGCGCGTGCGCCCTGCGTGCGCCTCCCGGCGGCCCCAGCACGCCAGCCAGCCTCAGGCCAGCGGGGAGGTTGCAGCTTAATTGAGCTGCTCATTATGAAAGCCAGTTTCTCAAACCGATCATCACAGCTAATAATTATCTAGTGCCTGGGAGCTCGCAGAGAAACTTTCACATGCATTATCTGATTGAATCCTCGCAACGCGCCTTTGAGGTGGGTCCTGCCATCCCCAGCTTACCCAATGAAGAAACCAGCCCAGGGAGAGAGGGTGGCTCATTTGGACGCAGGTCACCGGCCTGCAGGTGGGCAGTGAGGACCGAGGCACCCCCCTCCGGGGCTCCTTCCCCTTCCCAGCCTCCTGCTGCTTCTTAATCTGATGATGAGCACAAATACCCACACACCTGTCCCCGCTTTTAAATAGATACCTGCCTTTCTTCCCACCCCCTCCTAGATTAGGATCTTAATAATAGGTATTTCGGCGCTGGAATCAGATGGCTGTGATCATAATTGTTCAAATATGAGTCAGATTTCAAAACAATAGAGCTCTTAGGCTGGCAATCTCCGGCAAGTGAGCTGCGTTACATGGGGAGCCTGGAATACTAGCGATGGTGGGTCGGCTCTCCCCCCGTCCCCAGCGCCCACCCCTGCCTCCTCTGCGACACCTGGGACGCATCACCACTGGGAACTTGTGAAGCCGATAGGGCTGGACAGTGTCTTGACTGGAAGTGCAAGGAAGACACGCTCACACCCAGGAGAACCGCCCTTGGCACAAGCCTAAGGGATCTCGACCAGACACATGGCCCACGACAGAAAGCAGAAAGGACCCCACTTCTTTAACGAACCCTCAGACGCCGAGGCGGCCGCGTCACCGCCCTCAAAACCCAGCAGTGACCAGCACAGTGATCTTCTCGGGGTATCAGGGATTCCAAAGAGTTGGGCCACAGAGCAGGGTGCCCGAGGCCCCGGCGGGTGTGTGTGGGGGGTGGGGGCATCGCGGCTTTAGCGTGGCTGCGGAAATTCACAAGAAAGCCCTCTGGGGCGGCTGGCTTCAACTTGGTCTCGTCTGAGGCTGGCCCACAAGGCTCTGAATGAAAATGCCAGGGCCCCCTTGCAGACCCCCGGAATCGGGCACTCCGTGCATGAGGCCCCAACGTGGCCATCGTTCCAATGGTTTCAACGTGCGGCCAGGATCGGAACTCCTGGTCAGTGGTACCCGTGGGTCTGGCGCCTGCCACACACTTGGCATTGACTCTCCTAATGTTCATGGGCACCTGAGTGGAGACACTGTGGATATACAGGGCCACGTGGTTTAAAAAAAAAAAAAAAGAAAGAAAGAAAGAAAAAGAAATGAACAAGGGGGCCTGAGTGGCTCAGTCTGTTAAGCGGCTGACTCTTGGTTTCGGCTCAGGTCGTGATCTTGCGGTTCGTGGGTTCAAGCCCCGCATCAGGCTCTGCGCTCACAGCATGGAGCCTGCTCGGGATTCTCTCTCTCTCTCTCTCTCTGTCTCCGCCCTTCCCCGCCTCATGGACATGCTCTCTCTCCATCTCAAAATAAATAAACATTAAAAAAATTAAGAAAACAATACCGTGAACCAGACGGAAGTTGTTCAGTTAACCCAAGACTTATTATTTGAATCACAGGCTTCCAGTGAAGTCTATTGGTCCTCCTCCCTGAGCTGAGACCAGACGGTGTCGCAGAGCAAGTGACGGTGACACTCAAAGGTTTACAGACGGCACAGAGCACAACGATCGCAGAAAATAAAATACAGTTGGGTGCAATGCAAGGAGAAGAAAAGGACGGGTTCTTAAATTTTTTTTTTCTTAATGTTTATTTTTTGAATAAGAGAGACTGAGCGTGGGGGGGGGGAGGGGTAGAGAGAGAGGGAGACACAGAATCCCAAGCAGGCTCCAGGCTCGGAGCCGTCAGCACAGAGCTCGACGCGGGGCTCGAACTCACAAACATGAGATCATGACCGGAGCTGAAGTCGGATGCTTAACGGACTGAGCCACCCAGGTGCCCCAAGAAAAGGAGGTCTGTTGCCCCTTGAGGCAGGGTGGGTAAGGACACCAGCCAGAATCCCCAGCCCCAGGACACAGAGCTAGAGGTGTTTCACTAGAGTCACCTTCCCACGGGGGTGGGGTGGGGGTGGGGGTGGGGGGAGCAGTCACAGGGCTTTGGGGACTCTCGGAGTTTACAAAAGAGCATCCCCAGGTCTCAGCCTGGCTCTAATATGTTCCTCTAAAAGAGACAATTAAAAACAAACCCTCAGGCCTAAAGGCGTAGGAAATTCGAATGAACCAGAGAAGTTCTCAAAAGCCTGACAACTGTGATGTTCTCCAGCAGGAAATGTGGCCCTAATTTCCCCTCCCCGGGTCTTTCTCTCTCCTCGGGTGACGCCCCTGCTCCCTTGGTCCAGCCACTGAACTCGCCGTTTGAACTGGCAAATTACACAACAACAAAAAGGAAGATTATTCAAATGGGTGTAACCTTCTCTGCACAGCATAGCAGATGCTGAGACGTTTATGCAAAGCAGAGGGAAGTGAATGCCCTGGGGCAGGGGGGAGACAAAGCTTGAGCCACAGTGGGTCGGGGAGGGCCACCTCCCCGCTCAGACTGAAGAAACCAGGGAAGAGCCGGAACATTCGGCCTGCCCCTCTCTCCTCCCCCTGCAGGGAGGAAGAGGGCCCTTGCTCAGTGGCAGAAATTCTCCCACGTTTTCTGAACACCAACAAAGATTTTTGTTTTCTTTTTAAAAATTTCTTTCAGGGGCGCCTGGGTGGCTCAGTTGCTTAAGCAGCCGACTTCGGCTCAGGTCATGATCTCACAGTCTGTGAGTTCGAGCCCCGCGTAGGGCTCTGTGCTGATGGCTCAGAGCCCGGACCCTGCTTCGGATTCTGTGTCTCCCTCTCTCTCTGCCCTTCCCCTGCTCACGCTCTGTCTCTATGTCTCTCAAAAATAAACAAATGTTAAAAAAATAAATAAATAAATAAATAAATAAATAAAAATTTCTTTCAGGGACGCCTGGGCGGCTCAGTCCGCTAATTGGCTGACTTCAGCTCAGGTCACGATCGCGCAGTTCGGGAGTTCGAGCCCCGCATCTGGCTGTGTGCTGACAGCTCGGAGCCTGCTTCGGATTCTGTGTGTCTCCCTCTCCCTCTCTCAAAAATAAACAATTACTAAAATTAAAAAAAAAATTTTTTTTAATTTCTTTTAAACTTACATATAATAACTAATCACTAATCAGCTCTGTGCATCGGAAAACGGTCAATTGGGACTTAGATATTTGGACATCACAGGTTTACTGTTCTTTAAAAACCAAAAAAAAAAAACATAATAATAATAATAAACCAGCTTGTTTCCATGAAGGCCTCTGTTCTGGTTCTGGTTCCGCTCCTACCTGGGACGTCCGCCTGGCCACATCCCGGACACGCTGGGCCTCAGCTCCCTGTCTGTAAAGTTAGCTCGGCCATGGAGGCTGCCAAGCTCGGGGAAATTCCGACAATGTGATCTGGGGACCGTCCTGGGGACACAAGCCAGAAACCTGTTCTGCTACATCTACTTTAGCTTCTCCTCGAAGAAGCCCGAGCCCAGCCTCTGAGAATCCGGAAACGAAAGCAAAAACGAATAGAACGATCTTCGTGAAACAGAAGAATCGAGATTAAGATTATGTCCCCCCGCCCCCGCCAAATAAAATAACATAGAATAAAACAAAGCAAAGTAAAGCAAAATAAAATTAAGCAAAGTAAAACAAAATAACATGAAATCAAAAAATAAAATGAATAAAATACAAATAAGAATAAAAGAGGCTCCTTCCTAATACCTGCACAGTCGCAAATCTGTCTAGGACCTAAGGATGTCCCTTTCAAAAGGTAAACCAAGTCGGGGCTCCTGGGTGGCTCAGTCGGTTGAGCATCTGCCTCGGCTCAGGTCATGATCTCGGGGTTCATGAGTTCGAGCCCCGAGTCGGGCTCTGTGCTGACAGCTCAGAGCCTGGAGCCTGCTTCAGATTCTGTGTCTCCCTCTCCCTCTGTCCCTTCCCCTCTCATGCTCTGTCTCTCTCTCTCTTTCTCAAAAAGAAATAAACATTTAAACAAAAATAAGGAGAGTCAGGCAAAATGCCACCGGAAAAACCCACAAATAGCAGCAGCTCAACGCAAAGCCAGCGGGATCCGCGGAGATCAGGGGGAGAGGCGAGACGAAAAGACGGTGAGGGGCACAGGGGATTTTGAGGGCAGTGGAAACTGTTCCCCAAGCCCATGGGACAAACACACCAAGAGCGAACCCTACCCTAACGGAAACTGGAACTTGGGAGACTATGACGTGTCTAGAATTTGGGACACTACGACATGTCTGGAACTTGGGAGACTATGACCTGTCCAGACAGGTTCATCGGTGGTAACAAATGTCCCTCTCCGGTGGGGCGCCGCGGATGGTAGGTGTCCAAGGGACATCTGGACACCGTCCCCTCCATTCTGCCACGAACCCAAAACTGGTCTCGAAAATGAAATTTCCGTTAAGCCGCAACACGAACCCCAAACGACATGGAAATCTCTCATCGGTCTTCGGCCTCTTTTCTGTGAGCTGGGGTCTTCTTCTTGGGGAACTTATGGGGTCTCGTGGCCTGACACCCTTAAGCCTAGGCCCCCACCATATGCCCTTCTCACCCAGAGTCCAGTCCGTCTACACTCTCTCCCCCTCTGAGCCGAGAGCTCTTCCTGGGATGCAGGGAGCCCAGCGGCTTGGCCAGGTCCACTCTGGCCCCTCCACTCCCCCGCCCCGACCACCTGGGCTAAAAAAAAAAACCTAAGTCCTATGTAAAACTGAGATTCTTTTTTTTTTTTTTAAGACTTTTAAAATTTTTTTAATATTTATTTATTTTTAAGAGAGAGAGAGAGAGAAAGAGCACAAGCAGGAGAGAGGCAGAGAGAGAGAGAGACAGAATCCGAAGAGGCTCCAGGCTGGGAGCTGTCAGCACAGAGCCTGACGCGGGGCTCGAACTCACGAATGGCGAGATCATGACCTGAGCCGAAGTCAGACGCTCAACCGACTGAGCCACCCGGGCGCCCAAAACTGAGATTCTTAAGACATAAGAGACAAGGGATGAAAATGTCAAGTTTTCGGCATTGAAAACATATGCAAAAAAGAAAAAACAAAGGTCTTATTTTATCAAAGGATACCCCGGGTCGCTAGAGATGAGACTGCTCTGTCCCCTCTACTCCCCAGAGGAGGAAGTGAGGGAGCCCAACTTGACAAGACAGGAAAGGGGAGGGGAGGGGTGGGAGGGGAGGAAGCTTCAAAGCTGCCAGACAAGTCCTGGAGGGGAAAGACCCTGGCCGGTTGTGGGGAGAGGGTGTCTCCCCCAGGCTTCTGTGGGCACTTGGTACCTTAGGACAACGCGTTAAAGCATTTTCAGAGGGAAGGGAAAGAGGAGGCCCGTGGGGCATCACTGTCCTGGTCGCTGGACTTTGCGTGGTAACAAGTGTGGGCTAAGCTCCTACCTTCTCCAAAGGCCTCTCTTACCAACCCTAATTATCCGGAACCCCCCCCAAAAAAGCTCCCCCATGTCTTTCTACCTCCTGACCTTGTAATACAGCACACCCCAGGGGCCAAACACACACAGGATACAGCCTATCGGCCTCCCCTTTCCTCTCCTATAGAAAGCCCAGGCACCCGTGGACGGGGAAGAAACTTCTAGAAACTCTGACTGTGGACAAGGCTGGAGAAACCTTAACTCCCAACTGTGGGTCATATCTCTGGGAAGTTTCTTCTTTAAAGGGCTTTCTTCCCCCGGGGGAAGGCCGGAGGAGGGGTGGGCGAGAGATGTGTATCAGCCCCAGCCCCTCCTTATCTGGAACCTTCTTCCTTTCCTAGGGAGCCTCAAAGCCCACCCGTTCAAAGAGCCACATCTCCATAAATAATTATCTCCATTTGGGGGAGATGTTTGCATATCAAAGAACTCCTTTGGGAGGGTTTTAAAAATAATTTAAAATGAAATTGTAAATAGTCTGTGGTTCTCAGGGTCTCCCGGGTCCCCAGGCTGGATCGCTAGGGCTGCCGGAAGTGACGTCATGATTCATTATAAAGTTTACTGGGCCTTTTCCCCCTTCCTTTCATTTTACTTTTTTTTTAAGGTAATGGGTAGAAAAGAAGAAAAATAACAAAAGGCCGGACTCCCCCAGGCCGCCGCCTCCTCCCACCCCTCCCTCCCCTTTCTCCACCCCCAGCCCCCAACCCCCACTGCAAGGATTTGGCCTGCATTGTCCGAGAATTTCAATACTGCTCAGAAAATGAAAAGGCCCTGAATGCCATAAGGGGGTGGGGCGCAAAAGAGCATCTCGCCCCTCTGGGTCAACTCAAGATGCCTTTCTTTTTTGGCAGAATCCTGTGTTATAGACGCTGCTTCACAAAGGCCTGAGTTCCTGTTCCTGGAAGGGGCTGGGGTGGGAGGGTAGGTGGGGGGGGGGGGGAAGAGAGAGAGAGAGAGAGAGGGTTTCAATTAAAAGCTAATAGGCTTTTGTGATGAGCTCCCTGGGGTCCGGCTCCTGGGTTTATTGGACCTCACTGTGTGCTGGGACCAATCCTGTGAAACCAGAGGGATCTGTATCCCATTTCCCGGAAACAAACAAACACATACGCAAAAAAAAAAAAAGAAAAAGAAAAAGAAAAAAGAATTTTTTGATCATTAGAAAGAAAAAGAGTTTTTTTCTGGAAAGCGGACTTTTTAAGAAAGTTAATTCAGCCCTGCCGCGGGGGCGGAGCGGGACAGCACCGAGGACCTGGCGGCGTGCAGGAGAGCGAGGCACCGGACCCCAGGTGGAGGGGACTCGGTTCCGCGCGGGCTCTGGGAGGCTTGCCCCGCGGACACAGAGGGCCCGGGTGTGGTCTCGGATCGGCGCCGGCGTTGGGGTCAGGGTCGGGGTTCCGTGTCCCCCTGCCCGGCAGCACAGGGCCAGCCTGGTGTGTTTCACCGGCTCCCATGAACCGCTCCCGGGCCGCGTCCCTGAGACCGTCTGCCTTCCGCGTGTCCTTGGTAACTCGGTGCGAATGTTTGTAAACAGGCCTCCGCCCAAGAGCCCCAGAAGCACTCGGCACTGCCAGTCGACACTGAGGGGACGGCAGTCACTACCCCTTGGGGGGGGGGTAGAGAACACACCGGACAAGGGGAGGGGGCTTTCTAATGCTCAGTAAAAAAGCACAGAGGATCCGGCGCGCACGCAGCTGTGCGTTCTGGCTCCTGCCCTGGGCTCGGTTTCCCTGTATGTAAAAGTTAGTGGGTTTGCTTTAAAAGGATGTTCTTGGGCTCTCAAGTTCTAAACGAGAACCCTGATGGGCTCCATCTGTCCCACCCCGCCCCTCCCCCACCCCCCTTCAGACAGCAGGGTTCTGACCCCAGTTGGCAGGGGTGGAGTAGAACCTGTTCATTAACTGCACCTCAGGGGGGGGGGGTTGGGGGAGACCAACGCCTTAGGGTGTGAGCCAGACAGAGGCCAACGTTCAATGGGCCCTGAATCGAGGCACCCACTTGTTAGTAGCCTGGTGCCCGGTGGAGCGGAAGGCCAGGGTTCAAGGTCAGGCTGGGTGGCCTCGGGCAAAGCGCCCAATATCAGAGTTGCTTTTCCTCATCTGTAAAATGGAAAGATTTGTCCTATTTCACCAAAAAAATAAATAAAATAATTAGATGTAGTTTGCCAGCGAATCGGCTCTTAAAACAGCAAGACCCTACCCAAAGCTAAGGTGGAATGAACCCCGCTCGTTATCTCTTTAATATCGGCTTTGGCATATCGCTCTAGATATCTAGGGCTGTTTCTACGGATATACCGCCAAGGAAAAAGAGACACCACACTGGTTCTCAAGTTCAAAGGCTCATGAAAACAACAAGTAGGTGAGAAGGAGTCGTGGCTGCCTTTAGTTCTCCACTTGTGCTATGAAGGAGTTCCTGCCTGGACCTTCCTGCCCAGTCCCCCGGTAGGACACTGGAGACAAAGGAAAACCGAGTGCCCGTTCTTGGGTTGATTTCAGTGAATGAGTGCGGTGATCCAAGCCCACAGAAGAATGGAAAATGAGGCAGCCTTTCACGGACCAGAAACACAACCTACTTGGGAAGATTCTTTCTTTCTTTCCTTTTAACAGGGCAGAGAATGAGGTTTTACAAGGAGCGAAACAGCCACAGTCTGGGGGCGGGGGTCCATCTGAGGCCGAGGGAGAGAAATAACCCAACTGGCTGAAACCAGATCCACTTAGTGAAGACTGGATTATCATCAGTTACCTTCCTGCCTCCCCCACCCCACCCCCACAGGCTGTGCGGGTTTGGGACCAGAGAAATCGCAGTCAACTCTTGACTGAAGCCCAAGAGAACAGCTCCATCCAGCTCTCCGCTTCCCTTCTACTCAACCAACAGAACCCCCGCTTTATGGTTGGCAACTGAAAACAGTATAAAGGAAATTAGGTCAATAAAAATCCCGAGACGTAAGTTTAAAGTCAAGCTAAACTAAAAGAAAGAAGTACAAATACACCTTCCTTATCACAGGCTTTAAACAGCTCAAAAACATTCTAGAGAAGTACTTTCTGCCCAGAGAGCACATCCAAGGGAGGAGATAAACTTCAGAGAAAACTCCGGACAAAAGGAAAAGGGGCTGATTCTTATCTGACACTCCTCACCGTCATCACTACCTACTTCTTCCGGGTTGGCTTGGCCAAGTGCCTGAGGCTGACTCAAAGGCGTCTCCAGAAAGCAAGTGGCACCATATTGCTAATGGAAACTCCAAAGACACTCACCAAGGTCCTCCTCACCTTTTTTGGAATTTGCAGCTTGAAAAGTATGTTAAGTTCACCAGAGTCCATTTTTGGCAAGAGAAAGGAGTCCAACCCCAAATTCCCATCCATTCTTTTGGGAGGCCGACGCTACGCTCTGGTTGAGCGTGTGTCCCATGGTGAGGTCTTACGCTCAATGAGAAGCTTTTGGTGGCTGTTCCTGCCTGCCTGGTGAAGACTTCAAATTTCCAGCAATGCTGTGCTTTTAGGCACAGCACACTCTCCCCCTCACCGCCCCTGCAAGTCCCCCAAGGGAACAAAAAACTGTAAGCACCGAAGAGATCAAATAACTAAATGGTGAGGGAGAGAGACGGCTAAGCATTACAAGCGAGATTAGCCTTTTACCCTGCGTTAGCCTGAGCGGAACGCTAACCCTGTAATTATTTTTAAGCCTAATGACTACTTCTAAGAACAAAACGTTTGGTGCCATCTTACTGCCCTCTACGTTTCGTCTGTATTTGTTTGGATTGTGAATGTTAAGGTTTTTTTTTGTTTTAAGTTAATTTATTTATTTTGAAAGAGAGAGAGAGAGAGAAAGTAGGGCAGGGGCAAAGAGAATGGGAGAGACTGAGAGAGAGCAAATGCCCACGGAGGTGAGTGCAAAGCCCAACATGGGGCTCGAACCCATGAGCTCTGAACCGTGACCCGAGCCAGAGTCGGATGCTCAACGGACTGAGCCACCCAGGCGCCCCAGGGGGCTGTTGGATGAATGAAGTAGGGGAGCGGGTAAAGGGACACGCTAGACAGAAGGCGGATTTGATCTGACGCAACGAGAAGCCACATCAGATGGAGGCGGCGAGTGGCATGAGGATACATTAGGAGTGTGGCAAACCACGCCCCCCAGCAGCATGTATTAAACAGATCTGGGGTCCGGAAGTCCTACTGGAGACTGATACAAGAGGGGGGCCTGGGTGGCTCAGTCAGGTAAGCATCTGACTCCTGATTTCAGCTCAGGTCGTGATCTCACGGTTCAGGAGTTCGAGCCCCGCGTCGGGTTCTGCACTGAGCGCTTGGATCCGGCTTGGAATTCTGTCTCCCTCTCTCTCTAAAATAAAAAAAAATATTAAAAACAAAAGTAAAGAGGTTTAGAATGAACAAAAAAGACCGCCAACCGTGGGGTCTTCCTTCCAGTTAGCGGACTCTAGGCTTTTACTGCCTTTGAAATACCCTGCAACTCTGGAAATCCTAAATGAACCACACAGCGATGCAATATAGTTCTTGACCGGAGGCACGCGGAGAACTTTCTGGGGGCGGCTCTGTGGATTTCCTTCTCCACTTGCCGCTGCTTGGGAAAAAAGTCCGTTTCCCAGCCTCTTTGTAAACTCACGCCGACATCTCTTTCTTCCAAGTGAATTTATGTTCTTCTGAAGTCTCCTCGGAACCACAGGTAACACCCGCCTGGCTCTCTCATTAATCACGAGTGAAATACGGGGCGCGCCAGGGCGGCTCCGTCGGTTGAGTGGCCGACTCTTGGTTTCAGCTCAGGTCACGGTCTCTCTCACGGTTCGTGAGTTCGAGACCCGATCGGGCTCTGTGCTGACAGTGCGGAGCCTGCTTGGGATTCTCTCTCTCCCTCTCTCCCTCTGGCCTTCCCCAATTGTTCTCTCTCTCAAAATAAATAAACTTAGAAAAAAATCACCTTAAGTATGTTTTCAATAAGGGAGATGCAAAATAAATCAGATTCTGGGCATCTGAATGGGAAGGGGCAGTGGGACCGAAAAAGACCAGCTAATACAAAACCCTCTTGTAGGAGGGAAAAGAGAAAAGGACAGAGATGGGAAAAGACACAGGAATAAGAATCGCCTGTAATTTTTTTTTCCATTTTTTAAAAAATGTTTTTATTTTTGAGAGAGAGAGAGAGAGAGAGTGTGTGAGCAGGGGAGGCTCAGAGAGAGAGGAAGACAGAATCCAAAGCAGGCTCCAGGCTCTGAGCTGTCAGCACCAGCTTGATTCATTCCTCACTCGCAGGCAGGTGCCGCACCAGGTAACAAGTTGAGAAGTGGAATCATCGGAGCGTAGAAAGATGCCCCCCCGAAAGCCGGTGTCACACCCCATCTTCTTCAGACGTCTCCAGGAATCTGGAATTCTGAGTGAGTTTTTCCAGGAGACAAATCTGGTATCTGTCCCAGGAAGGACTCCCTTTCCAGGGGCGGCAGACCCTTCAGCACTGATTCAGAACACAACGGAAGTATCGCAACAGAACAGTGACCACCCCCGACTGCCAAAGGACACACCCACGCAGACTCCACGGATCTAGGCCCTGGAGAAAGGGCTATTCCACCTGCAGGGGCCGCAGAGAACCTGAGAGAGGGGACGGACCGTCCGGGAGGCAAAGGCACATCCGTGACATGGACACAGACCTTGGTAATGAACTTCGGGGCTCCACGGAGAGCCTGGCACAGCCCAGCCGCCAGGCAGCTGCTTTACCATCAGAGGTCTAACTGGGATGGCGTGTTCGGAGGTCAGTGGCCAGAGCCGAGTGGACACGCATTCTCCGCCCACGTAATAGCGTCAGCATCACACTTGGGCCGCAGGAGCTTTGCTCACCCCCCTAAGGTTTCGCCTACAAACAGGACACGCCCCCATATTTTAGTAAGCATCCCCATGATGGGTCGGCTTAATGATGGGTCTACACGTGGCCTTGGGAAGCCACAAAGACACTGATCACTGTAATAACTCGATGTTTGGGCAACAGAAAAATGATTCTGGGGGCGCCTGGGTAGCTCAGTGAGTGTCCGACTTCAGCTCAGGTCACGATCTCCCGGTTCACAAGTTCTAGCCCCGTGTCAGGCTCCGTGCTGACAGCTCAGAGCCTGGAGCCTGCTCTGGATTGTGTCTCTCCCTCTCTCTCTGCTCCTCCCCTGCTCGCGCTCAGTCTCTCTCTCAAAAATAAATAAACATTAAAAAAAAAGAAAGAAAAAGAAAATTGACTGCCTCCATGATAAAGAATACACGAGCTTCCTTTTTGTCGGAAGATGGTTCTCTGGTCGTTGACCCTGAGGAGGTCAATTCTGAGACCCGCCCTACACGTCACTCGCCAGAAAGGACTATGTCTCCAGGATCTGGCTGACTCTCTGATACCAACCTTCGCAGGGGCCATCTTTGAAATGGGCGTGTGCGCCATCTTTGAAATGGGCAGGGTGAGGCTGGGGGTGGTTAAATGGGGCTGCCCCAAATCAAACACTGGGAAATGGCAGAACCTGGACTTGGACTTCTGAACGTTCAGCTCCGAAGCCTCATCGTCCATCCCGGTTCTGGACACTTCTAAGGGCCTCCAAGATTAAAAGGCTCCAAATATGGCAGCCGCCCACAAGATCCACCTTGACCCATCTCGTATCACCCATCCTCTTCCTACAAGGTTTCCACCTTCTCTCCTTTTCTGATAAGAAACAAAAAGGCTTGGTTTTAAGTTAATCTGGGGAATTATATGGGGTACAAATTATAATGAAATAAACCTACTTGCATTCAATAAATGTGTGTGTGTATGCATGTGTGTGTGTGCACAGAAAGAGATTAACTTAGAAACTAGAAGCTAAACCTCTTACTGGTTCCCCACACCCCTGCTCTTCTGCTTTTATTTGAGCTCATTTCTCAACTCAACCCTGATGAAACAAATGATCACACACACGAAAATAATCAGATTAGCTTCTCGCAGGCATGGCCCTAATTCCTCTGTCACTGTTCCCGGTGCGTGCCCCAGCCCTCAGTATTTCCAGCAGTGTCGGGTGTCCTGCAGGAGGAAAGCCCTCGCCCCAAATCCCAGGTAGGACCCGTGTGACAGGGGCAGCGGGGCTCCAGGCAGCGGTGCCCGAAAGGCTCTGCTGGTGATCCACGCTCTCCTGGCTGGAGGCAAGGAAGACTCGGGAATTTTCTTGGTGGGCTTTACAGGTGTCCTAGACAGACGCGCTGACCCAAGGCGATCTCCTCTGCCCTCCTTCCCTTTCAAGACGCCAGGCGTGAAAAGGAGAGGCGAGCTGGTTCTGAACGTCCAGAGGCCAGAAGGCAGAGCTCGACCCGCCTCGGGGAGCGGGGAAATCCACGAGGCGGTGCCAGGCTGCACGAGCCTCCCAAACCCAGAAACAAACAGGCTGATTAAATGAGGACTGCCAAGCCGCCGAGCTGAGCCCCGAGAACCAATTCAATCGGCTGCCTCTTCTTCTAGCTCATTAACTATTTGAGATTACCATCAAATGGGGAGTAACCTCTCAGCTGGAAATTAAATTAGCCTGGCTATAAACCAGGAATGCAGACGGGAAGAGTATCTGATGAGCGATTCCTGGGGGGAAAAAAAACCAAACCAAACCAAAAAAAAAAAACACCAACCCGCACCGCCAAACGCTCCGCCAAGCATCGTCCCCTCTGGTCTTCCAAGCTGGTCCCCGTCTTTGCAACCGCCCTTCCTGAACAATAAGAAAGACAGCACCGGCGAAAGGGGGGGAGACTCTCTTACTTTGGTTTTCGGAGAAAACTGGGGTTGCTCCTGGTGAAAATAGCCAAAAGGTTGAGTTGCGACTAAATGGTTAGAAATTTGGCATCCGGAAAAAAACCAGAGAAAGATGGGCTTCAGATGGGCGAAGAGGAAAGGAAAGGGGGCGGGAGGGGGAGAGCGGGAGGGGGGAGCGAGGGAAATAAACGCATGCATACACCCTCCCCAACCCCCGCTCCCCCAGGGGTCGGTGCAGACGCACAACTTCCAGTAACGAGGGCGGCAGGCACTAATTGCACATTCAGAACAGGTGTGTGCCTGCAAAGCCACCTCTTAATCACCAGGTTTGGCATCTTGGCACCAGCCGCCCGGCCCTGCTCAGCTTCTAAGAATGCTGGAACCGAGCGTCCCCGGAGCCGTTCTCTCGCAGGTCCGAAGAGCCGAGCCATGCAATTTCTAATTACACGGCTTTAGGCTTTACCCTAATGAAAGGCTCCATCCAGACAACCAAAAAGCAACCAGCTTAGGGGACGCGGGTCCCGGAACCCATCCCGAGAGCATCCCTAGCAATTTGGCCTTGTTTTCTGGGTGGCTTCTCTTCTGATCGCTAGCGAGAGCGATCCCGTTTCGCGCTGCTCAACGGCATCTTGTAAATCTTACTTCGAAGCTGAAATACTTAAGACGGAGACAGGGAAAAAAAAAAAAAGGTGCAGGGTAAACAGCACTACACTAGTGATGCTTTGAAGTCGTGATGTTAAGGCTCAGTCTCCGAAGTCCTCAATCCCTCTGATGCGTCCGAACCTGCTTGCTACCTTTCTCCTCTGCTCATCCTTACTGGCAGCCACGACCTCTTCACGTGGACCTCTTTGCCTTTCCACGTGTATTCCTTTTGCCAAGAAGACTCCCTTCCCCGCGCGGTCTGCACACGAACTCCTATTCACCCGTCAAAACCTTAACTAGGGTGCCCCCTCCTCTCGGAAGCCCTCCCAGTGGAGAGCCTTCCCCACCTACAACGGGTCTCCCTCTGCAATATTTTTCTGCCTTAACCAGGCCTCTTCTTTTTGCGTGTATCAAGGTCTACTGTCCTTAAGCCATCTCAGCCCCCTGCCTTCACCCACACTCCCCCTGGCCGGTCGCTACAAAGTGATGAGGGGTTGTCTAAAAAAGTAGGTCAGATCCCAGCCCTTCCATTCACAGAGCCCCCGATTGGCATCCTCATTAAAAACATAAAGAGTTTCCTCTCTGTCCTCCCTCCCCCTCAACTTCCTTTGATCTCTTCACTGTGGCCACAGTGCCTTCTCTGGGGGCACGTTCCCGCCTCCTGGACCCTCAGATACCCCCTTCTCTTCCTTCAGGCCTCTCCTCAACCGCAGCTCTTGAAAACAGACCTCCTGCCTAAATTAAAGTAGCTCCTTCCTCCCCGCTAGCCCTCCGATGCTCCTTCCTGTTTTATGTCTCCTCTGGCTCTTCTCGGTGGGAGAATTCTAGTTTTATCAGTTCCCTTCTTCGCCTTGACTGCCCGCCTCCCCAGCAGAATGGAAATTGCACGAGGCTCGTGCAGCACTGATAAAATAAAGACGCAATAATATCTCAGCAATGAGCAGATCTCTGCAGCCCCAGCGTCTGGCGCGGGATAGACGCCCCATAGAGTGATCAGAGCTGCACAGCCACAGGGAACAAAAGCCGACCCCGGTGGACGTCCAGAGCTATGCGAAAGTCCTCCCTGGTTCTCCGTCCCTGCCGCCGGTGTCCGGTGGACACGGTCCCCAGGGGTGTCCCTCGTGCTGGCTTCCTCCCGGCGGTCCCCTCGATCCACGCCACCGAGTAGAGAGAAAAACCCAAGGAGCTTGCAGTGGAGGCGGAGCAGCACCAAACCCACATCAGAATGGAACTGACCAGCAGCGTCCAGCTGGAAGCTTCTTCATGGAACTCCCATGTTAACCGAGAGTGGGGCTGACTGCTGACCCTGAACGGTGCGGATGCCCCGGGGAGTAGCTCTCCCTGCAGCCGAACCTCTGTGGTCTGCTGGTGCTGGGGGCGCCCCTCAAGCTTCGGGGACCTACGGACGATCCATGTGCCGCGTGTAGGAGGCCGAGCCACCACGGGGGACAGACACCAACGGGTGGCGTGCCCCTCCCCCTCCTGCCCCATCCACAACGGGACAGGGTCCGATGAGGTGGCTTCTTTGATCGAAGCCCTTACACCGCACAAGAGCTGAAGTCCTGATGAGGCCCGCACGTGTGCTCCCTGGGAAATGCTCTTTTTATAGAACACACACAAAAAGCCAGGAGCCGTATTCTGTATTTGTTTCCAGCCGAGACAAGAGGAAAACACAAGGCTAAGAATAACTGCGAATGACTGAACCAGAGGAGACAGAGGAAGAGGAGAAAGGCCCGGTGCATGGGGGGGGGGCCCCTCCCTGCTCCCCTGGGCAGGCCCCTAATCAGGGGCCCCCTGGCTGTGCTCCCCTGAGCCCCCACTCCCCGCCCCCCAGGGAAATACGACCCTAAACCGCACGGGATGGATAACTGCAGTCACTTTTACTTGCGGACAAGGACAAGGCTCCCCCAACACTTCAAAGCACGGAGCAAAGGCCCTTGGGGACAGTCATCCAAATTACCCAGGGAGTCCATAGGGAGAGGTGGGGTCTGTAGCCAGTGAGGAAGAGCCCCCTGCCTTCTCGTGAGCACCACAGGGAGCAGATGCTTGTTCAAAGAATTCCAAGAGCCACGTACAAATTACCCAGCAAGGCTAACTGCTGTAAGTATTAGGAAACCACCCACAGGTTTTCTTGCTTTTTCTCCTTGAAATACCAAATTATTTCATTTTCCTCAAAACCACAGGAGAGGAGTCAGATGCAAAGCTCATGGGACATCTGTAAATTTCTTTAGTCGGGGAGGCTCAGCTGGCCCCCCAAATCCCTCTGGCCGGTAAGATACAGGGTTCGCTCCCAACGTAATATTCAACTTCTGAGTGGGTTTTTCTCTCCCAATCCCGACACTTCCTCTGTTCCACCCCGGTGCTCAGCCACACCTCTTTCTGGGTCTTTCCTGCAGTGCCGTTCCGCCCTCAATGCTTTCTCTGCTTTCTGGGACCGCGGGCCAGCGAACTCCTATCCATGCTTCAAAACCCAGGGCAATGGTGGCCTCTCTTCGGCACCCTTTCTGCTCCCCCGGAAATGTGTCCCTTTGCTCTATGCTTTCACCATGGCCTTTTCACCAAGATCGTGAGCCCCTTAAGGCTTCTGACAACGGGCCTTAATGTCTCATTTTCCCCCATGCTTTTGTACCACGGGACCCATTCACAGTCTGGTGCATAAAATCAGATTGTGGACGAATGAGGGGTAGACACCACATTCCATCGGTGGTACCATCGAGATGCCTCGGCGCTGGCTCGGCGAGAAGTCGGCCTCATTGCCTGATTTTCAGCAGTCCCCGCGGAAAGAGAAACCCGAGTATTAAATATCTTGCGAAAAGATACATAACTTTAGCGGAAGGGAAGGCAGATAAGAACGAAAAACTAAGTCGAGTACATGCAGCGGGGGACCCCGCTCGGGTGTGAAACGGTCCGCCTCCAGACCCCGTGCCAAGCCCTCGCCAGACATCTCCCCTGTAAGCCAGAGCCCGGGGCAGAGGTGAGGGGGGCGAGGCAAACAGGTGTCAGAATGTCACCCAATACACGGAGCCGATGGTAACCGTAGCAGCAGATAAGAAGGTCATTCCGGCCAGCGGAGAGCGCTTGGAGGGGAACTCCGGAGCCTCCTGTAACTTAAGTTTTGTACAAACAGGTAAACGAATCCCCCTCTCGCTCTCGGTAAAAGGTTTCACTCCTCCTTTCCCAGGGACACCTAATCTGAAAGTTTCCTTCATTTCCGGCGCTGTGCAGTACGAAGAACACTTTTAAAGTGTTCCCCCTTGGCCCCAGACAACAAAAGAGAAAATGTAAGGGTTTTGGGTTTTTTTTTGTTTTTTTTTAAGGCGATTGGCTCCGTCTGCAGCTCAGGGCTGCCCATGTTTATAAAGGTAGCAAGTGAACATTATTTCCCAGGGACCTCAGCCCTCTGTCCAGGGTGGGGGGGGGGGTGAGCGATCCTTCTGGTGGCTCTGATACCATGAGACACGCTTCGCCCTGTCCCCGGCCCCATCAAACACCGCAGAGACGGCGCGCTTACCTTTGAAAGCAGACCTAAGCCTCCTGGAGGAACGCTGAACCAGTAATTAGCCTGCTCAGGGCACCCCGGCCAGGCGAAGGCTTCTAAAGAAGCTCCCAGCAAGACCCGACTTGAAATCCTCCTGAGCAAGTCGGCTTCCCCTGGCCCCGGCCTCCGCTGACTTTCCGCCCAGGCTCCCCCCCAATTTACCGCAATGCCCCCCACCCCCAATTCTCTCTTTTTACTTCTTCTGCACGATCGCCCTGTGGGGGCGCGGTTAAGGGGATGACAACACATCAGGTTTGGTTTTTTTTTTTTATGTTTTATTTCTCTTTAAGAGAGAGTGAGAGAACACAAGCAGGGGAGGGGCAGAGAGAGAGGGAGACGCAGAACCCGAAGCGGGCTCCGTGTGGTAGCGAAGATGTGGGGCTCGAACTCACGAACCTCGAGATCATGACCTGAGCCGAAGTCGGAGGCTCAATCGACTGAGCTCCCCAGGCGCCCCCAGGCACAGGAGGTTTGCGGTAACTTCACAAGCGGGAGAAGCTCGGAGCCTAACTTCAAATCACAAGGGGGCACCTTTTCCAAGTGGCTACGAAGAGAATCCCGCACGCAGGGGGAAACGCCAGCTGCAAGAAAAGTAAATAGATTTTTGCTTTGTTCTGGTTTTTTTTGTTTTCGTTTTGTTCTTTTGTTTGTATTTTTTCTGGTCCGTAGTACCTCTCAGGGCCTTTAATGCGCTAACACGGAACCATTTCTTCAACACATCCCCTATTCATCCTTCCAGAACTTTCTGTTTGCTGGAGGAACGGGACTGGATGCAGTACCTCTCAAAGTGTGTGGCCTGCAGGCTACCTGCAAACTGTCCTCAGGAAGATAAATGCACAACTGGCCAGTAAGCATGTAAAGCTATCGCTAAGTGGGGTACCCGGGGGGCTCAGTTGGTGGGTTGAGCACCCGACTTCAGCTCAGGTCATGATCTCGCAGTTGGTGGGTTCGAGCCCCGCGTCGGGCTCTGTGCTGACAGCTCGGAGCCTGGAGCCTGCTCTGATTCTGTGTCTCCCTCTCTCTCTCTCTGCCCCTCTCCCTCTCAAAAATCAACATTTAAAAAGAAAATAAAACGATCGTAAGTGATTTGACGTTTCCACAACAAACTCGCTGATGGGCAGAGACCAGCGTGGGTGTCGCCTAGGGCCCGAGCTGTGTACCAGTCACGCCAAGTTCGACCACACGTGGGCCCACGGCACCCCGAGTCTGGAAACACGGATGGGCTCACCTCCATTGCACGGGTGGGGATGCTGACACCAAAGACACAGAGCGACTTCCCGAAGGTCACAAAGTCTGTAGGAAAAGGCTGACCCCCTATGGGGGGCCCCCCGTGGAAGAAGAGTCGGTTAAAGGACCGAACACATCTTTTAAACAGGAGAAGCGTGTCATTCGAAGAAATCTGAGGACGAGGATTCTGATTCCGAACGGCCCCAGCGAGCGGAGCTCCGTGCGACCTCTCCCGGGAGTTTTATAGAGGTGTCCAATGAAAACCAAGTCCAACGGGAAAAAGCTAAGCCCCAAATCTAACGAGAATGTCCACGACGAACAAGATGGAAGAAACAGAATTCTGAAATAGTGCGTACCCGAAAAATAAGGCGGGGGGGGTGGGGAAAGGGGAGTTTGCAGGCGGCACTCTGGTCTGGCGCGGACCCGACCGGAATGAGGCAGGTCACAAATGACTGAAGCTGGGGGCGCCCGGGTGGCTCAGTCGGTTAAGCGTCCGACTGTGGCTCAGGTTATGATCTCACCGTTCATGGGTTCGAGCCCCGCGTTGGGCTCTGTGCTGACAGCTCGGAGCCTGGAGCCTGCTTCGGATTCTGTACCTCCCTCTGTCTGCCCCTCCCCCACTCACGCTCTGTCTCTCTCTGTCTCAAAAATAAATAAACATTAAAAAAAATTAAAAAAAAAAAACAAATGACTGAGGTGGCCCAGGGGGAGACAAGGAGGAGCAGTGGGGACTGTGTCAAATGGGAGGACAGCAAGCCCCCCATTCACAGGTGCGGTGTGGCTGCCTCCCAGCTCCAGCCAGCTGTTGCCACGAGGGCTGTCACACCTTCGTGAAAGCAGAACACCCGGATTTGCTTGTGAAACCTTGGGGTCTGTCAGTATCAGCGATGAATTTATACGTTTTTCAACAGTTGCATGTGTTCGCTCCGGGATTTCACGTATCTTGAGTTCAACAACAGGCAAAACTAATGTGCGGTGGGGAAAGGTAGGACTGGTGGTGTGTCCTTGGCACAGGGACAGGGACCGGAAGGGGGCGCAAGGGTGGCTTTGGGTCTCCTTAAACCCTTATCACCTGGGGATGTTGACTTGGTGAACATTCGTCAGGCTACACACTTCTGCTTGGCACGCTTTCTTAGAGGGACATGAAGTAAGACTTGGACTTCAAAGCGAGCCCGACTTCTAGATAAAATAACGAGACATCTTGGAGTTTCCTCCAAGAACACAGGAAAGAAAGAACACAACGTTTCTTAGCAGTGACGAAGGGAAGTCTTGGAAAAGTAGAAAATGTGGCCACGTCGAGAAGATTTACGTGCGTCGGTGTTCCTACAGAGACCATGACCTTTCTGGAGCTTCTGCCTGGGTAGGAGTTCTCTGAACGGGTGCTTAAGGAAAGACAAAGCCATCCAGAAGTTCCCGTGTGCACAGCGGGTCTTGGCACGGGGGAGCAGTGGCGACCCGATCGGCCAGCAAGCTGCAGAGTGAGAGCCAAGTTCTTGGGCAAGAGCATAACCTCGGCGTGGGCCAGGTCTGCCCTATGGTTAAGACCTTCTCCTGCACAGCGGCTGGGGACTGTACAAAGCGAGAGGTCTCCGCTGGTAGGGACAGTGGTGGTTACGGTGTCAGAAAATGCAGAAGGGAAGCAACAGGAAGGGGACAGGGAGGGAGAGGGAGAGTTTCAGTGTGACCCTGGGAACCAAGAATTGGGGCCGGGCGGCGGCGGCTGGCAGTTTCAAGGAACAGGTGAAAGACAACAGGTAGGTGAGGGAAGACATGGAAGGAGGTTGCAGGCAGAAAGCGGGCATCAAATACACTGATCTTACCGCTACAGTGAGGGCTACAGGGGTGACGTGAAAGTGATGGTGGGTGCCTGGGTGACATGCATGAAAAATGCCATCTAGCGATGCCGAGGTCACTCCAGCAGAGTGGAGGCAGAAGGAAAAGTAGGCATGGGGACAGAAAAAAAGAGGGAAAACAGAACCCCGGGGATGTTTTAATGGGGAAAAAAGTCTGTGTATCTTTGGAGGGAAAAGAAACAAGAGAAGAGATGGCCTGATCGGTCCATTGGAACATCATGTTGAATTTCAGCCACCTCCAGGCGCTCTCAGATGGGGCGTTCCGAGGGCTATCTGGGAGGACTTTCGGTTCAAGAGGCTTAGCCACCTGCCGTAGGCAAACTCTGAGAGCGTCCCCTTCCTCCACGATGAGGGGGAAACCACACGGAAGCATCACTCCCTGCACAAGCACGCCCTCACTCACTAACGCGGAGCCATTTTTTTTCCTATCCTATCGCGTAGTAACCGACATTCCCTCTCTTTCCCATCTCCTTAGCGGTCTTTGAAAAGCTCCTGGAAAGCAAACTGTATAAAATCACATTTTAGTTTTCGCTGTTTCATCGAATGCTTCCCGTTCTCCTTAAAATGGTTTTCGGAATTACCGGTGATTCAGCAGGACTAACGATTTTAATTTTTTTTTTTTACATTTATTTATTGCAGAGAGAGAGAGACAGAGCATGAGCAGGGGAGGCATGCAGAGGGAGGGAGACGCAGAATCAGAAGCAGGCTCCGGGCTCTGAGCTGTCAGCACAGTGACTCCGGGCTCGAATCCACGAACCGTAAGACCCTGAGCCGAGCCGAAGTCGGACGCCTAACTGACCTTGCCACCCGGGTGCCCCGGAACTAACGATTTTTTAAATCAGTGCTTAAGTTGCTTTGTGGCGTCTTTGAACCTGTAGGTCTTTTTATTTTAGTTCCCCGAGTAAAACAGGCTCCTCAAGGACAAGTTCATGTCTCTGGTAGTTCCACTGCTGCCTGGGATAGCACTTGACAAGAGTGAGTGTTCACACAGGGCATTTTTAGGGCAGTCATATTATTCTGCAGGATATTAAAATGATGGGTGCATGTCATTATACATTTGTCAAAAGCTGTAACCTGGCGACATCGAGAGCAATGTTGTAAACTCTTTAAGTCCTGAAGACTTAACTCTTTAAGTCCCAGTAAGCTAAGGTCTCTGGATGATAACGGGTCACGGAAGTTCATCAATGGTAACAAATGTACCACTCTGTGATGCACGGGGACAGTGGGGAAGGCCGTGCATTTGTGAGGACAGAGCGTACCTGGGAGCTCTGTTCTTTCACTCCAGAATGCTTTGAGACATAAAGTCTGTATGTTTTTTAAAAAGTTAAGTGCTCCTTTTGACAATAGCCAAATCATGGAAAGAGACCAAGTGCCCATCAACTGACGAATGGATAAAGAAGTTGTGGTACATATATACAATGGACTACTACGTGGCAATGAGAAAAAATGAAATCTGGCCATGTGTAGCAACATGGATGGAACTGGAGGGTATTATGTTAAGTGAAAGAAGTCAGTCAGAAAAAGACAGATACCGTATGTTTCCACGCATAGGTGGATTTTGAGAGACTAAGCGAAAACCATGGGGGAAGGGAAGAGGGGAAAGGAAAAAAAGACACAGAGAGGGAGGGAGATAAAACATAAGAGACTCTCAAAGACTAAGAACAAACTGAGGGTGAGGGGGATGAGGGAGGGGGGGAGAGGGGGTGACGGGCATTAAAGAGGGCACGTGTTGGGATGAACACTGGGTGTTTTATGTAAACCAATTTGAAAATAAACTAGTATAAAAAAAAAAGTAAGTGCTCGAGGCAACTGGGTGGCTCAGTTGGTTGAGCGTCAGTCAGGCTTCAGCTCAGGTCATGATCTCGCGGTTCAGGAGTTCGAGCCCCACGTTGGTCTTACTGCTGTCAGCACGGAGCCTGCTTCGAACCCTCTGTCCCCCTCTCTCTGCCTGTCCCTGCTTGTGCTCTCTCAAAAATAAACTTTTTTTTTTTAAAGCAAATGCTCAATAAATCCTTAAGTGAGTGGGAAACAATAGGTCGGCATGATTAAGGAGAACGTACTATTCAGGGACTGCAGAAAAAAGACAAAATGGTCACCTCTGATTTCTTCCATTTGAGTGTTGCAAGTCAGCGACAGAGTAGCAACCAGCTCTCCTAGTGTCCGCCCCTCCCCCCCACCACACCCACTCACCCGCTTGGGGCTTCGGTAAAAGCTCTGGGCTGGGAACAGGATGTTTACTTCTTTGTGTATCTGTGTTAACTGGCAGCACTAGCATATGCTAAGTGTCTGGAGACTTCTGGAACAATCAGCCTGGAGGGCACCAGGGACCCCAGGAACAGCACATCAAGAGGAATGGCTGGGCTGAACCAGGACTGGTTTCCAGCCCCAGACACAAGCAAGGGGGGAGGGACAGGCCTTTCAGTCAGGGGCAGGAACCGGGAGTGATCTAGGGGTGAAAGACTGTTCTCTAATTGTCTGCTTAGTGTGCCCTCTCCTCTGGGGAGACCACTTTAATGGACCTGAGGTCCAAATCCTGCATTTTTTCAACACCTCCTGCAGCAAAGAGCATGGTCCTAGGTCAGCTTCCCCGTTCTTTTAATACAGGGTGTCTCCTGCTTGTCTGCAAAACCTCCTCCCCCTAAATAGGGTCTCCTCGAAATGCACAACAGTGGTCCCAGGTCACGGTGTAAATCCCGTCCTGGGCTGTCATTCCACCTTCCGCTGCACCCGAGAAGGGTAACCTTGTGAGTGCCCACCTGCAGGCTGGGGGGGGGGGGGGGTGGAGGGGCGCAAAAGGGCGCTCCCGGGTTACACAAGGGGAGCCATTCCAACCCCCTGTGGGTAGGGGGCAGCTGCTGGACCGGACTCAGGGCACGGTCGGGGGGAGTGGGGATGCCGAGCCACCTGGTCTCTGTCCAGCAGTGATTTAGTCATCAGAAGGGGGCCTGAGAGTTATTTGCTTTTCCCTTTGGCTCCTCTTCTCCCCACCCGGGGCCTTTTCCCCTTTTCCTCTTCATCCTGTCCTTTAACGGGCCCCATTTATGGAAATAAAGCTAGTTTGGGGATGCCCACTGGAACCTGCTGGCTCGCATCCCAGGCACCCATTACAGAAGTGGGCGAACCCAGGATTACAGTTCCTCACCCTCCTCAGAGAGAAAAGGGTGGGGGGGCGGGGCAGAGAGAAAGAGAAAACTCGTGCTGCTTGAAAACGGACTCTGCTGATTCACTTCCTTCCGAGCCATCGCATCCTCTTCCCCTTAAAAAGGCAGTTTCCTCGCCCGACTCAAGACCTCATTCATCCCGGCCCGCGCCCCGACAGCCAGTGATTCAGGGAGGACCAGGCCGATCTGCACCCCCAGCTCTGCCCGACGGAGGCACAGATTCCGAGAACACACACCTCCCCTCCAGAAGGCAGGGGAATTTGCGCCGGAGGGTTCCGAACAGAGGGCGGGGAAAGAAAGGAAGGGAGCTAACGGACCCGCGTAAGCGCACAGCTGGGACGGCGACCAAGGCTCTGCATCCGCTGAACTCCACCCGAAGGATGCCTGGCGGCGGGGAAATCCCGCCCCGGCTCCGCCCGCCCACTCTGGGCGGGGCTGTTGCGCAGGCGGAACGCCATTGGTCCCCTGGAAACCGCTCGGGCCAATCAGCGCGCGGCCGCGGCCCGCCGGCCCCCGCCCCCACCCGGCTCAACCCAACAGGTGAGGCTGGCGCGCGGCGCTCGGGCTGGTCACGTGGCTGCAGCCGGCGACCCGCGGGGCGGAGGGGCCGCCCCCGCCCCGGCCTCCGGCCACGCCCCCGACCAGGGAAGCTCCGCCATCTGTCTCCGGGGCTCAGCGGTCCTGGACCAGATGCAGTGATCCCACGCGACACAGGGACGGCGCTGACGGATCCCAGCCGCGGAGCCATTTTCTGCGCCACCTTCCAGGACGCCGGGTCTAGGCGAGCGCTCGTCTAGCTCCCCGATGGTGACAGACACGTGGGCCGCGCCGGGGGCCTTTGTGGGGCCATGTTGGACGCTTCTGTCACCAAGACCTTGCCTCCTGCCCCTCCGCCATTCAGTCGAGGGTGTGCGTGAGAAATCTGCCGCTTCTCACTTCTCTTCCCCATATGTGTGTATTTCTTTCACTCTCCAGTTGTTGCCCCAAGCTTCACGTTGCCCAGAACAATCTTCCAGCCTTGTATGGGTTTCTGAGCAAGTGTAACCCTGTGCACTGCGTGAGATAGCGATGGGGGGGGGGAGGGAGCAGGGGGTCTCAATCCGCTGCCCCCAAGCTGCTGGAAGAACGCACATGGAATCATTCACACTCTTGTCCAATGTGTTTTAAAAACACTGACCCCTTGGCAAGACCGAGTCCAGCCTGGGCTTAAAGAAGCACCAAACCTGATGCTAAACCAGAGTCTTCTTTTAACACGATTTGCTGTATTCGGGAGAAAAATATTTTATCCCAAGAGCTTATCTGCTTGCTAACAGACAGATGAAATTCAAGTCCTAGGGCATATATGTATGTACATACTCTAATTCTAACGCAAGTAGAAAATGCCAGTTCCCCTCTGTAGTGCTCTCCCCGGATCCACAAGTCCTAGGTTCTAAAAGCAACTCTCTCTGGGAGAGGAACAAAACTGTTCAGAACAGCTTTGCTATTAAAACATGTTTCACCCATGATGCAAGGAGGTAAAAATTTTTGAAGGACTCATGAACTTACAGCTATTTTTAATGTTTCAAGTCAGGATGGTGCGTGTTGAAAGAACTTAAGATGCAGATATAAAGGAAATTAAGAACTCCCCTCTGTCTGCAAAGAAAAGTAATGGGTTTTATTAGCACTAACAGTATTTTAACACATAGCCTCTTGGCTGCAATGAAAATGATTTATCGTCGTGTTATTCAAACTGGTAACTGCTCCCCTCTTCGCAACTTTTCCCCAAATCTAAGTTCAGAAAAATATGTGTACATACATCGATAGACACTGACATCAGTTTTATCGGGTGTCGGTTTTATTTCGGTATAGTTTGAGAGCAATCGGAGATTTCTAACAAGGTAATTTTTTAAGTATTAGAAAAAGCTTCATGTTCTACTTCCAAGCAGCTTCCAAAGATACCAGTATCTCATTTCTTCTCAGTCATGGTGAATGTTTGCACTGGAGGTAGGCACCATATTGTACTCATTACCCTTGAAAATATGCCACGTACTTCGGGAATTCATTTTGCTGGGATTCCTGAGTGTCCCAGCAGCCTCGCACTGAAATTTCCCGGACTGTCTGAAATCGCCCACTGTTTAATGAGAGAGAGAGAGAGCCCTATTTGGAAACTAACTCTATTCACAGCCAAAGAAACTGCCTTTCGAGGGGACATTTTGTGTTTCTGTCAATCAACTGTATTTCCATGTTCCTAGAGGGGGGGACATATAAAGTATTGAAAAACCACGGACACAGGAAACAGTCTGCGAGCAATCGTCGTCACGGATTTCAGTTCCAAAGCTCTAAACAAATGCCACTTCCCGGATTTAGAACACTAGTTCACTGGTGGGTTTATTTTCCTTTTTTTTTTTTTTTTTTAATTCCTGGAGTACTTTTAATTCTAAGTAATTTTAGTGATTAAAAAGGGTCAACGTGGGTAACCAGAAAACCTTATATCCGACAACTTGTTTTCAACAAAAAGGCAAAAACCAGTCAACGCATTTCGAATGAGGTTCTGTGACCTGTTAATTTTTTTAAGTCTCAAAAAGTGTGGCTTCGAACATAAATAAAACACCAAAACTAGAAAAACGGCTGTGACAGAGCACTTTAAAAAATCTCAAACAATACAACTTTGGCTGGGAAAATGTCTTTATAAATATTAGTCTCTAGTAAGGTTTTAATACTGGCTCCACTAAAAAAGGCAAAATCTCACTTACTCCGCACTTAATTCCTAACGACAGTATCTTATTTCGGCAAATATTTTTTTAAGGCATGGGCTAATTTTTTAACGACCTGTTCAATAATGTCCTATCCCTTGGAAGATAACTGTAGTTTGATTCATACATCTCAGCATTTTATTTATCTAAAACAAATACGCTGCTATTAAATATTGACTATTTTATTAACCCCGAGCATCTGGGAAAACACTTATGATTAGGTTAATTTATGTTATATTTTCCCCTCCACTTGTGAAAGATTAATCAACCATTTTATGGTCTAATTTAGGTGCCTAATTAAAGACAGAGTTCAACACATGCTACACTGTCTTGCTAATATATCTTGACAGCTTTGTAACATGATGGTTTGTGTTTCAAATTGTTGCATCTGAATGTAGATTTCTGATCTTCGCCCAGTGGAGCTTGAAGTGAGTTGCGTATTTGGCTTAAAGTCCAGGACTGAGAAAGTGCAATTACTTCAAAAAGGATTATCTGCAATCAGATCGTATCTTAAATTTCCCCCTGTGAAGACAGGAGCAGTCTTTTGGCAGCACGTTTTCAGGGCTAGTCTATGGAAAGACAGGGGGGAAATTAGTTTTCTCAGCATCTGTTAAACCGAAATGGAGGAAAAGTGGCTATTTGCAGCTACTGGCTTTCAAGAGAGAGATTTCTGGAGTTCCTGGGTTTTAGAATCTAATTCTAAAAAAAACCTGCTCCAAGTGTTCGTGATAGCTGTCTTCCGGTGAGGAGGTCCAAGTTTTCAGTTTGGATTTGGGGCACTTTCTTTTAATGAATAAATTCCTCCTAAGAAGTTCTGGAACATCTTATTGAACTCCATGTCCTCCCACACCCCCCAGCCTTAAAGAAGGACAAATGGAAGAGAATATATTGACTCTCTGTAGGGCGCTCATGATGTTTTCTCCGCCTTTATATTTGAGGATAGTTCTGTAATTTTAATGAATCCTTTGACTCTGTCCTGTGCAGGCATAGAAACGAAACTTATTCTATAGTGACTGGGAATTATCCCTGCTCGGTTTATAAGCCAACTTGGGATGAAGGCACTCACCTATTCTGGGGCTGACATTCTTTTATACTCATCGACAAAAGTGAGCAGTCCACACTGAGGTCGCCAAGAGGTAGAACAGAAAACTCCAACTCTTTTCTAAGCTAACCCAGTTCTGAACTCATCATGTGTGACCAAACTGGTGTTCCGGTCACTGATCCAGGGGGAGCACAGCCCAGGGTGACCTCTGGATGGGAACTGCCTGGGTTGCTATACTAACGTGGTCACTTTCTGGCTGGGAGACCTGGGGCCAGTCGCTTAACCTCTCTGTGCCTGGGTTTCCTGGCCTATAAAAGCACCTACTTCACAGGACTGTAATCAGGATTAAATTTGCTAATCCTGTAAAACTTGAAACAGTTCCTGGCACACAGGGAAAACATTGGGTAAGTGTTAGCTATCAACATTATTAAACCACCCACAGATTATATACTTCTTTTTTTTTTTAATGGGGCCACAGCATTGAAGTGTCAGCTTATTTTTGTATAACCAAAACTAGGAAAGAAGAATCAAGACAGCGAAGGAGTTCTGGCATTGTAATGTCTAAGGCATATTTCTCTCTCTCTAAAAAAAATAAAAAAATAAAAAAAATAATAATAATCACACGATTAGTAGTTAAATTAATTCCCCAACTGGGGTCATCAAAATTCTTGAAAATCTCCCAAGCTTAAGCCAAATCAAAAAGAGAAACATTACAGAAATGTACCTTCTTAATTTTAAAGTCACAACTTAAACCAATATTCAGAGCCCAAATGAGGGGGCAGGGGATTCCTCCATCTCTGGGTGTTTGTCCAACACCTTCACAAACTGGGAACAGAAGGCAAAGGCCAATTTCACCCCAAGTCTTGATAAGCCAATCCATGGGGGTCCTCTAAGCACCTGTTAGGTGTGGGAGAGGCCTGATCAGAGACCGAAAGAGCGAGTTGGATAATGGACAGGAAAACTAAACCCACAGGCGTCTTCACCCCGGACTAAAACAAACTCAGGTCCCGAGCAGAGGAACCCCACCTCCTAGCACTTTTTTTTTTTTTGGCAGCAGGTAAAGCAGCGGAAAATTCTGGATTTCTGGCAGGCGGCAAGGTCAGCTCTGTGTCCCCACCCTGGTAGGTTCCTTCCTACCGTGAGCCCTGCAGCTCCGGCTCCTACGGCCTCGGTCAGCCAAGTGGAAAAAAGACCTACTATCGAATCCTAAGACTTCACGCCCATCTGCCCAGGCCCCTGGGCTACTGGTGAGGCCACTGGCGGCGGGGTGTTATCAACCGATTAAACCCCTTAACGACTTGCTCAGACACAGCCAAGACCTGGTTCCCCTGCAGACTGCCTGCCACGCCGACGGTCGGATTCAACCATCCGTGCCCCCAGCTCCTTCATGCCTTCCAAACGCCTTCCCCGCTCTCCTATTTTCTGCGTCTCAGGACACGTCTTAACCAAGTACCCCGACTGCAACTCTCCGGTTAATTATTATTTACACTCTCCTGCAGTCTGCGGCCTGACCGTCCGGACGCAGCGGGAGATCGACAATGGGGCACACCTCCAGCGAGCAGCTAGCAGGCTGGGCTGAGGCCAGAGCACTCCCTCCAGCCCGGGCGAGGGGTGCTTCCGCGGCGCCGGATTTTAGGGAAAGCGTGGTGGGACAGGCGTTTCCTCCGGTGTGGTCTGTTTAAAGTTAAAACGGCTGCCTTCAAACTAATGAAGTCCACACATTTGCCCGGACGTCCAGAATATCCTTCATCAATTAAAAAATTAAGCAAGCAGATGGTACTTAAAAGCCTTGGGTGGCTTTTTTTTTTTTTTTTTTTTAAAGACATCCACTAAGCCTGCGGCTCCGCCGGGCGCTGCTGGAGCAGCCCGGGGATCGCGGCGCGTCTGCAGCTTGCTTCTGCCGCCACCCGGTCCGCGGGGTAGCCGCCGCGGGCCCTGGGCCTCCCGATCCCCGTCGGGCCGGGCCCTCCCGCCTCCCCCGAGTCCCGTCGCCCCGCGCCGCCGCTCGCGACGCGCTCCCCCCGTCCCCCGGCGCAGGTCCCGCCCGAGGCTCCCCGGCTGTGGCGCTGCCCGCTGCGAGCGCGCGGCGACGGTGTCCGGCGCGGCTTCGCCCTGGATTCTGCAGTTTTGAGTCCATGAAAAGGAACGCGGCAGGTGGAACGCGGCGGCCTAAGACACGGCGCGAACCCTCCAGCGGGGATTTCCACGGCCTGCCCCAGGTGCTTCTAGAACCGCCTGACTTCACCGACTCGGCGATCTTCCAGCCGGTTCCTCCCTTTCGGAGCTTAGAAAAAATTCCCGGGCTGCCTCCGGCCTCTGGAGGGTGCCCCCCCCCCCCGGAAAGGCGCTCGCGAAAGCCTGCCCTCCGGGCCCCCGGATTCCTCATCCCTGGAGGAGGAGGAGAGGTGGGGGTAGAAGCAGCGACAGGCCACCCGACGGCACTAACAATCGGAGAGGCCCCCACGTGCCAGCCGGGCACCGGAGCGCACCAGCGCGCCGCTCCCCGCCCGGGAGTACCCACAGGATGCCCACCCACTGCACGGATGAGAGCACTGAGGCTCTGCGCCACCAGCGAGCTGCCAGAGCCCGGCCGCGAATCCAGACGTAGGACACCAGAGCACGGCAACGGTGGGAAGCGTGACTGTCACGGCTGGCTAAACCTCGAGACTCGGGCAACTCTGACAATAATAAAAACATTAAGGACAAAAGGGAGGGGGAGGGCGAGGCTGGGAAGAGAGCGATTTTAATCCGCCGGGGCAGCCCCCTTTTATCTCTCTCAGGGGCCGGGGGGGGGGTGTGGGGGGGATGGGCGCAGGGAACACGGGTTCGGTTCGACTTTCCCCTTTTGTTTCCCTGAAGTCTTGGGCCTGGAGGAGTGCCCGTCGGGGACTCCAGAGTCACACTTGCGAGGGTTGGAGGTTCAGGACCAGAGGGAAAGGGGTAGGGGGCCGTTGGCCGCGCCCCTGGTTGGCGACCAAGTTTTTCGAAGGCCGGAGTCCGGACCCCCTTGCCCACGCGCGCCTCACCGGAAGCTCGGTCAACCCAAAAGCTCGCTCCAAAGACCGGTAGCTTTGGAAAGCGTTGGGCAGAGGTCGTGATTATGACCCCAAGGGCCACTGCCCCTTTGGAACCCGACCCGAAAAGCGAAATTTCCTGAAAGCTCGACCTTCGGGGAAAGCACATTTCTCCATCAATGAACCCCTAACATCCTTCGCGCCCGGACGCGGGGCAGGGCCCGCGGAGACACGCGTCCCCGCGCGCGCTCTCCCAGCACCCAGGCCCGGGAGGCGGAAACGAGCGAGAGGCGCCGTAGGCGCCCCGGAGCCTTCAAAGCCGCGCGCCGCGCCCGGCGGCTGCAGTGCGCGCCTTTGCCCGACAGGGACCAGCACCGCTCCACGCTCCGCGCCGGCCGCCCGCCGGGCCACCCGCCCAGCTCACCCTCCCGAGCCCAAGCTGCCCGCCAGCCAAGCGGGTCTGGCCGTCTTCGGGTTCCAGCAAGGAGTACGACTGTAACAAAAAAGTTTGCAGACGCCGTCTGTCTCTCCCGCCCCCATCCCCATCTGGGGAGCAGAAGCTGCTCGAGAAGTTGGTCTAGGGTGGAGACCGTGACCGGCTGGGCGCAGAACATCCCGGCGCTCCGAGAGGAAAAATAAAACACGAGCGACGCTGGATCGATCGCCTCGGGAAACGGCCACGGTTAAGAGGGCCCAGTTGCCGACCACCCCCTTTGATTAATTCCAGGGGCACCGGAGGCCACGGAGCCGCCAGACCTCCTCGAGAAGTTTCTACGGCTTGTGGCGAGAGCGGAGCCCCGCGCACCCCGCACCCCGCCGGGGCGGGATTCCGGGCGCCGCCGGTTATTCGTCTGTCTGCCCCTCCCCGCCCCCGGGGTGGTCGGAGGCTGTACCCCTGTCACTTCCCCGGCACATGCCACGTCTCCGTCCTCTGCGGGTCCGGAGATCGCGGCTGCCGCCCCTGCCCTTGGCCCTGGCCCTGCTAGGGAAACTCACCGGTACCAGGCGAGGCCCTTGTCGTAGCTGCGGTCGAAGAAGTGGGGCTCGGCGCCCACGGCGCGCACGTCGGGGTGCACGCGCAGGAACTCGAGCAGCGCCCGCGTGCCGCCCTTCTTCACGCCGATGATAATGGCCTGCGGCAGCTGCTTGCTCCCGGACCCACTGAAGAAGCTGGAGATGAGACTGGGGGAGTCCGGCGCCTCGGGACTCTGCTCCTCCTGGCTCGCGGCGCCCTCGGCCGGCTCCCAGCCCGCAGCCAGCGGGGTGGCCGGCGCCGCCTGGAACGGCAGCCGCGGGGTCGTCCCGTTGGGACCCGGGGCCGGGGCCGGCGGGGCGTGGGCGGCGCGGGACCCCGAGCCCAGCAGCAGCAGCCCCGGCGCGGCGGCGCAGGAGCCGGCGCACGAGTACAGGAACATGTAGAGCCAGACGCAGAGCATGGCGAAGAGCAGCGCGAGCTTCCTCCTCACCGGTGGCGGGGACGGCGGCGGCTGCGGCAGGAGCCGGCCGGGGACATCGAGGCAGGAGCGGCCGCCGCTCAGGCGCTGCCCCATGCGCAGCCCCGGGGCGCGGCGAGGGACATGGCTCAGCACATGGCGCGGGGCCCGCCGGAGCTGTGAGCGCGGAGGGGGGGTTCCCTGGCCCGCAGGACGCCCGGGCAGGTCGGTTTATTGCCCCCGCGCGCCCGCCGCCGCCGCCGCCGCCGCCGCTGCCGCTCTTCCCCAGGTGGCGGCGGCAGCTGGAGCGGTGGCGGCTTTTGACATGTTGCCCGGGAGGAGCCTCAACTGGAACGAAAGTCGGGGTGGCGGCAACTGCTGGCCGAAGGGCTGCTCCCGCTCGTGCAGGGGAACGCCGCGCTCCCGCTCCGCGGCCACTGCAGACGGGGCGCACGGCCGCTCGCCGGGGCTGCCTTCTCGCGGTCCTGCCCGCTGAGCCTCGGGAGCAGCCCCGGCACTTCCCCGCGGAGGCTGCGAAGAACTGCGCAGGAAGAGAGCAGGAGACCGAGGTGGGGTGGGCGGGCCCAGCCTTCCGGACTGACGGGTCCCTCCACCTACCAGAAGCCCGGAGCGCCCTGCAGCTACAGGCGCTCCGCTGAGCGTTCGGCAGCCAACCGGCTCCCGGAACGTGGGGGTGTGGAAAGGGTTTGGGGCGGTGGAGAGAGGTCGGAGGTTTCTATTGGCTGCAGGACAAGGGGCGGACTCGGAGGGGGCGGAGCCAGGAGCTGGTGACAGGAGCAGATGGTCGGAAGGATGCTGGGTTGACGGAGGGTTGGGAGAGGTCCGACCCCGCCAAGCGGTGCAGTCGGTGGTGCGCTCCCGCTCCCGCGCGCCTTTGCGCACTGGCTCCGCAGGAGCCAGCCTAGGCGTGTAGTTGCCCTTGTGTCGGAACTCGAGTCCCGATCCAGATGTTTCGCTGGCCTGCCCGAGGTGTGTGTGTGTGTGTGTATGTGTGTGTGTTGTGCGGTAGGAAGGGCATTGGAGGAGCGAGAGTCAGGCCAGAGATGCCTGCGAGCCCCCAAACGCGACCATCCCACGCCGGGGACCCGGAAGGGGGTACCTTCCGGGACAGGCACCGGCGTCGGAAGTTTAAGTGGAAAGTTTGTAATAGGCTGTCAACTTTTTTTTTTTTTTTTAAGTTTTTCCTTCTCATTCTTTGCCAGGAGTTGATCTCTTTTCGGGCTGCGTGTTAACGGAGATCGGTGTAAACCGGCCTCAAGAAAAATCTTCCCTCGGCTCCCTGACAGGCAGGAAAGGTCGGGGGAGCGAAGGAAGAAAATGCACTGTGAGGTAGAGTCTGGCAAAAAAGCTTCGTGGTCGGAAAGGGAGTGTGAACGTCTCGTGCAGACAGTTTTGTCCGGATCTGACTGAGTTCGTTGGGGGACGTTAGGTTTAAGGAGATGTTCTCTCCCCCCCCCTCTTTCCCTGAATAGATATTAAAGCCAGCGCCCCATGCGCCTTCATCTGGGAGGCAGCTGGGTTTGCTGACCTGTTACACTAATTGTCAGGTGTGGTTTCTCGACTTGGAGTAAATCGATCGCTGAGCTGCGCTCTATTTAAGTCCGAACCCAGTGGAGGCGGCTGTCCCCGGCTCTCCTGTGCCAAGAGACCCTCGGGGCGCAGGAGCGGAGCAGTAGAGCCTCTCTGCGGAAGCGCGGGCGAGGGGGCCCCCCACGCTGCCGCGTTCTCGCCCCGGAAGCTCCAGAGGTTCAAGTGCATCCCGGGAGCGTCCATAAAGTTTTCAATGCCTGCACGCTCGGCTCCCGCGGGGCCAGCCGGCCTCCGACGCCCGGCTTCGTGCCTTTCCGGGAACAGAACGTTCCTTCCGATTCCGACCCCAGCGCGGTCCCCGCGGCTGAGTGTCGCCCCCGGGGTGACTCACCCGTAGCCGCCGCCCACGCTGCATTTCAGTGTCGGCGCGAGCCTGCACTGCACGACCGACCCGAGCCCTCGTCCCTCCGCCCGCTGTCTGTCACTAGACTCCGGCCGCCTGCCCCGCGCACTCTCGCTCCCTGAGGAAGTGTCCCCAAGCGCCCCGAGTCCCCGCAGCCCCACTCCGGGCGCACACTAAAAAAAAAACCCCAACAGCCCGCCCTTAGCACCTCCAGTTCGAAAATGTGCCCGAGGGAGGTGGCGATGACCCAAGGGTGTTCAGATAACCCAGAGGCCACCACAGGACCCACGCGCCCCAGCTGTGCCCCGGGCCACCTCTTTGTAACCACCTTGAGTCCAAGACATTTCCCCCACAAAACTGCCAGGGGCGGGGGTGGAGGGGGAGTGTAATTTAGGTAGAGGATTTTCCTGCCTAATTTTTGTTCGCCAAGAAGTATTTATTTCCAGCTTTTCTTCCCTCTTGTCGCTGGGATGTTGTATTTGTTCTTCAGAAGTGACTTCTTTGCCTAATTTTAAATTTAATTAATCCTTCATTTCTTTCGAATTCTTAAAACAGGAGAATGCATTTCTGAGCATGAGCCCGACACTTTATTTTGGAATTCTAAGAAGGAAACAGTATCTCCAAAGGGTGTGTCTTTCATAAATTCATATTGAGGGGGGGCGCAGGAGCTCTAGGGCTTTGTTCACTCTTGAAGATTTAGGGGAGGGAGTGGCGGTGGTTTATGACTTGTGTGTTCGGGCGACTTGTACCTCCTGGTGTGGCTAACTTCAGGCCTGGTCGGGTGTGAATCTTACAGTTTGTGAGTGTGTGTGTGTTTTTAAGGATGTTGAGACTCCTAATAAAAATAGTCTGTGTCCTGAGGGTGAGAGAAGTCGAGTGTAAAAGAAAAGAAGCAAGGGATTACAAATCCAAATCGCCGGATATATTTAGGGCTTTTTTTTTTTTCTTTTTTCTTTTTTCCCCGGGGGTGAAGAGGGGGAGGGAGTGGCAGCAGAAACGTGGGCATCGGAAATTGCCTGGGGCGTTCCGCAGAGCTGAGCACCGCAGCGCCGACCCGCCGCCCGCGTCCGCGCCGCGCGCGTTCGAACCCCGTCCAGACAATGGGCGGAGCTCTCGGTGCTGCAAGCGCCCGGGGGTTTCTGCCGCCCGAGGTCGGCGGGTCATCCGTGGCCTGCGCAGCGCCCGCGAGGGCGGCGAAGCGGCGGCAGAGCCGAGCCTGGGCTGTGACCCGGCGCCTCGGCCCTTCCGTCCACTTGGCTGGTGGGTCCGCCGGGCTCGGGATGCGCCCCGACAGTCCCCACGCCTGGGCCGCCGCCCCAGGGTCCGCCGTAGGCCAACGCCGCCCCTCCCATCCTCCCCTACCGCGGACGCGGAACCCCGGCGTCGCCCCGCACAGAGCTGGTGGCCAAGCTGACCGTGAACCCAGTTTGAACCCCGTCCTTAAACTTTGCTCAGCAGCGCCAGGTCCCCCCTACGCCCGAGCCAGGCCACCAGCTAAGCGCCGCCACCCAGAGCTGGAGAAAGGTTTACTTTTGATGAGATGATTCAAAATGTTTGCGTTCGGAAATTCTAGAAAGGAACCAGTTGAATTTGAGCACCTCTGTGAGGTTCAAGTTTTATTTTGGTTGGTTGGTTTGGGATTCCCTAATGGGGTGCTCACCTGGGACCTGGGAGGGGGCGTGGTAGTGTTCTAAACTGGCAGCAAGGGGACAGGGCTGCCTTAGGGGGCCTGTCCTTTTGCCTCTTCCTGCCGACGACCCGCCCTGCGACCCAGTCGGGTCATTCGCTGGCCCTAAAATTCCCCATCTGTAAAAGAGGGGACTTGAGCCCAAAGATGCCCGCGGTACTTTCCACTCGAAGTTTCTCAGATTCTGGCCTCGGGAAGGGAGGCGCCCGCAGCTGCTCGAGCCCCCTGCCAGCTCGGCCTCGTGACCCTGGGTCTCCGGGGTCGGTGCCCCACCGCTGGGGCCGTCACATGAACCCCGCCCTACCCCTGCACCCCAGCTAGGCGGCCCCCCGGGGGTTCGCAGCTGCCAGCTCGCTCCTCCTCCTCCCCGCGCGGCGGCCGCGCCTCCGATGCCCGCCCGCCAGGGGGCGCTCCGACAGCTGCCGGGTGGCGGAAGGCGCGGATCGCGGGCTGCCGCGGCCGGCGGGTCACCCCAGCAGACAGGGAAGGGGACTTCCCACCCCTGCTTGAGCTTCTGCCGAGCCTCCCGGCGCGCCCCGGAGTCCTCGTGGCCTCCCAAGTCTCCCGGGTGGTCTAGATGACCGCATCATCCCCGTCTCCACCGGCGGTGGAGGGCGTCCCTCTGCCAGAGGCGGGCACCTGCCGTGCTGCGCGGGTGCGGCCGGCCAGGCGGAGGCGGCGCTCGAAATTCCGGGTAAGGTGGCGGAGGGCTCCCCCTGCGCCGAAGGGAGCCCAGCCTGGGTAGGACCCGCGGGCCCACGCCGGGGCGCTGCAAGGAGGGTCTGCTTGGTCAGCTCCGCGGGGCGGGAAGAGCCTCCGCAAATCGCAGGAGGCGGGTGACCACTCTGATCTTAGAGATAAAAGAAGCTTGATGCCCAGACTGGTTTGGTGACTTGTGTTCTGAGGAGTCAGGGTTGTGCCCTGATTCCACAGCGCACCTTGCTCAGAGCCCGTTAGTGTCCTTGCCCTCTGCAGGATTGGGGTGGGCGGTGGGGGAGGTGCAGATAAAGCTCCCTCTTGGCTGGGCCATCAAAGGCTGGCTGAATCCCTTCCAGGAAGTCATGGGGAAGTCCTCTCCATACTGTGGCCAGACCCTGGCATGGCCGTCCCCTTCGCCTCTTTAGGCCTGGCCCTTACTAGTGCCCAGGCACCGTGCTGTTCCGTGTGTCCTCCCCTCCTCCAGCGTCTCTGTATGTAGTCCTTTTATTACCTGGTCTCGGAATGTGCCCTGTTTTTCCTGCCAGGCCCCCCCCAGTGGGGTACACTAGAGCTGTGCTACTTTTCCTAATCTGGTCCCCAACCCATTTATTGGCTGTGTGGCTTTGAGTAAGTTAAGCAACCTTTCTGAGCCCCAGAAACATTGTCTATCACTGTGCGCCCCTCCTGCAAATGCCTTCCGCCCCCCCCCTTCCTCCATTCATACCCCGCTGGCGATGGAAATCCTCCCAGGCCAATCCTGTCTCCCACCTTTCTGGCCAGAGCCTAGGGTGCTGGAGAAACTCATGCCACAGAGGTGACAGGATCTTAGTAACTGTCCCTCTGCAAACCTACTATGGTCTCATTAATGCTCCTGCAACTCCCCTCAGTGTCTCCAGGAGGCCCACTTTGCCAAGGGACAGTATTTCTCCAAGCTTCTTTGAGAACAGAGACGCTAAAAGGGGATTGTCTATACCTTGCCACCAAACCTCCACACTAACACCCACACCAATGCCCCTTCTGGCCTCTTGTCACAAGGGAGGGAGCTGCAGACAGCCCCGCACAGAAGGACCCCATCGCTGCTCTGGGTCTCGCCGTTCCAGGGTCAAAGTAAATGAATAAACAAAAAAAATTTTTAATAAAATTAAGGAATTATTGAAGTAATAAATGTATTTTTGTCCCTGGGACTATGGTTTCCTATTTATTTATTTATTTTTTTTTTACTTTTATTTTTGAGAGACACAGAGACAGAGTGTGAGCAAGGGAAGGGCAGAGAGAGAGGGAGACACAGAATCTGAAGCAGGCTCCGGGCTCTGAGGCGTCAGCACAGAGCCCGACGCGGGGCTCGAACTCACAGACCGTGAGATCACGACCTGAGCCGAAGTCTGCTGCTTAACCGACTGAGCCACCTGGGCACCCCTGTGGTTTCCTAAGGTACCTCTAAAGTTAAGAAAATAAAATGTGTACATTTGCAATCATTTTTTTTTATTTACGGAGACAATATTTATTCACTTCTTGCTTTGAAACATGGGTAAATTATCACACTTGCACTGTTTTAACTCCTGTAACTTAAGAAACCATAACTATTGTATACTTTATTTTACTTTATCAAGGTTGATAATATTGACACTTTTTTTTTTTAAGTGTATTCATCTTGATTGGGGGCGGGGGAAGGACAGAGAGAAGGAGAGAGAGAATCCCAAGCAGGCTCCAAGCTGTGCAGAGCCCAATTTGGGGTTTGAATCCCACGAACTGTGAGATCATGGCCTGAGCTGAAATCTGATGCTTAACCGACTGAGTCACCCAGGTGCCCTGATAATATTGACACTCTTAAGCACAATTCCATAAAGTTGCTTGCTTTTTTTTTTTTATTTTTAAATTATTTTTTAATGTTTATTTTTGAGAGAGAATGTGAGCATGAGTGGGGCAGGGGAAGAGAGAGGGGGACAGAGGATCCAAAGTGGGCTCTGTGCTGAGAGCAGAGAGCCTGACTCGGGGCTCAAACTCACAAACCGGGGTTATGACCTAAAGTGAAGTCTGACACTTAACTGACTGAGCCATCCAGGTGCCCTTGCTTTTTTTTTTTTATGTGATTCAACAGAGCCAAGAAATCTGAGAGGCTCATTTTTGGTATGTATTATAGTTGACTGAATTCATGGAATAAACGGCCATGGTTGATATTGTTTGAAAGTGTTCAAAGATGGTGTACCTTTGACACCTTGAGAATGGCTGCCTAGTGCCTTCTTAGACTTGAGGGAAATTTTAGCTGGGTATAAAATTTTCTTTGAGTTACACATTTGTCTGTTTCTTTTCCCATTTAGAATGTTACACTCATTCTGCTTTCTCCTGGCGTAGAGTTTTGCTAGGTCATTCATGGATGGTATCCATTCTGCAATTCAACATCTCCTGAGGACTTTATCTCAATCACTGTCTATGTTTTATTCAGCATCTCTACTTTTTTTTTAACTGTTTATTGGCATACCTTCTTTGTCTAGTCTTTCTTAGGAACTCATGCTCATCAAGGGTAGCAGCTGATACTATGTAGCTGGGGAAGGATGATACAGGATGTTTATGAGGGAGTGCCCTTGGGACCAACATCTATAGAAGAGAGGGGGTAAAGAAAGCAGGCCTTGGGCCGAGGTTGAGAAGCCCTGTTGTGCTGCAGGTACCACATCCTTAGCTGACCCTGCAGGAAACTCTGGAGCTCAGACTGCCCTCCAGAGATTGGCTGGGGTGACCCGGCTCGTGCCCCTTCAGAAGGAAAGCTGGTTTACCTAAAACATCCGATCTATTCTTTGACTCCATTCATTTTCAGAAGAAATCGCGTTAGTAATTTTTGTCTCACTGTGATTTTTTTGAGAGTTTGGGGAATTATTATTCTGACCCCTCGCTTTTCTTTTCGATGAACGCGCTTAATTTTTTAGAGCAGTTTTGGGTCGACGGAAAAATCGGATGGAAAATACAGACCTCCCATTTATCTCCTCAAGCACCGTTCCCACCCAGAGTTCCCCCTAATATTAATATCTTGTGTTAATGCAGCATGATGGTTACCACTGATGAGCTAATATTGACATTATTTTTATGTAAAGTCCATAGTTCCCATTAGGGTAGAATACACTTTGTGTTACACATGCAGTGAGTTTGACGTGTGTCCATCATGACAGTGCTAGACGGAAAACTTCACTGTCTAAACACATCCATCTACGTGTCCCTCTCTCCTCTCAGGCTCCTGGTAACCACCGATCTTTTTACTGTCTCCATTTTCTTTTTAATTTTTTTTTAACATTTATTCATTTTTGAGAGACAGAGAGACAGAGCGTGAGCAGGGGAAGGGCAGAGAGAGGGGCAGACACAGAATCCGAAGCAGGCTCCAGGCTCTGAGCCATCAGCACAGAGCCCAACGTGGGGCTCAAACTCACAGACCATGAGATCATGACCTGAGCTGAAATCGGCTGCTTAACCGACTGAGCCACCCAGGCGCCCCTACTGTCTCCATTTTTGCCTTTTTCGGAATATCAGATAGTTGGAATCATACACTGTTGCTGTTTTAGATTGGATTCTTGCACTTAGCACTATGCATTTAAGATTCCATGTCTTTTCATGGCTTAATAGCTTATTTCCTTTTTTAAGGGTTTTTGAGAAAGAGAAAGCATGCATGCATGAGTGAGCAAGGGCAGGGGAGAGGCAGGGGAAAGGCAGGAGAGAGGGAGAGAGAATATCCCAGGCAGACTGTGCAGAGCCGGATGCAGGGCTCAACCTCAGGAACCATGAAATCATGACCTGACCCAAAATCAAGAGTCGGACCCTTAACCAAGTGAGTCACCCAGGTGCCCCCCATTCCTTTTCAGTGGTGAACAATATTCCGTTGTCTGGATGTATCACAGTCTGTTGGTGTTACCTCGTGGGTTGCATCTGATTTGGGCTATTATAAATAAAGCCATTATAAATATTCATGTGCAGATTTTGTGTGGTCCTAATTTTCCATCTCATGTGGGCAAATACTAAACAGTGCAATTGCTGGGTTTAGGATGAGAATCTGTTTATTTTTGTAAGAAACTACGTTCCGTCTCCCAAAGTGGTTGTATCATTTTATATTTCTACCCACAAGGAATGAGAATTCTGTTGCTTCATATCCTTGTCAGCATTTGATGATATCCACTCCTCACTTCTTAATAAGATTTCCAAACTAATTCTAAACTTGTTTTCCCTTTTGCTCCTTTTAAAGGAGATTTTTTTTTAAATTAGGAAATACCTCGACATACTGAAAAGCAAAGGAAACCATTAAGAGACGCCTGTAACTTCGCTATCTAGATGTTTTAGTGTAATTAATGTTTTTAATAAAATATTACAGAGACAGCAAAGTCTTCCCTTTTTCTTTTAATTAATGACGCAGCGAGGCCTATTTTTACATGGTATTTTAGATTCTATTTTCCATTCTTCACCTTTGCTTTTTTTCTCATTCTGATCTTCTCTTGGATTGTGTTTTCTACGTTTCCTCCCCCTTATTCTTTTATTGATTTATAAATTATAGATTGAATATATATATAGAAAGCCATTCTTCTGATGGTCGTGGTAGAGCATCACACCCATGGCCCTCCATGAAACGTGCCGCCTGGTATCTTTCACAAGCCCTCGCACTGTGCCACCAACCTCTAGAACTCTTTCCATCTCGCGAAACTGAAACCCTATGCTTATTACACGGCGATTCCCCATCCTCCCTTCCCGGCCACTGACTGGTGTCATTCCAGTCTCCGTCCCTATGAATTTGACCACTCTAGGCGCCTCATGGAAGTAGACTCATACAGTGCTTGTCTTTTTATGTCTGACTTATCTCATTCAGCATGACGTCCTCAAGGTCCGTCCAAGTTGTAGCCTGTGTCTGGATTTCCTTCTTATTTAGGGGTGAAGGGTGTCCCATCACACCTGCACATTCTGTTTAGCCCTTCATCCGTTCGAGTCGCTTCTGCCTATTGGCTGTTATGAGTGATGCTGCTATGAGCGAGGGTTTAGAAATAGCTCTTTGAAACCTTCCCTTCAATTCTTTCGGCGATAGATCCAGAAATGGAGTTGCTAGACCATATGGAAATTCTATGTTTAATTATTTGAGGGGCCCACTCTTTGGGTTACTAATTATTCTTTTTCCCACAGCAGTTCTATCATTTTACATTCCTACCAACCGTGCACGAAGGCTCCACTTTCTCTACCTCCTCATCAACACTTGTTATTTTGCTTTGGGGGGGAGGGGTGAGGGGGGAGAGAGGATCTCAAGCAGGTGCCATGCCCAGTGCAGAGCCTGACGCAGGGCTCCAACTCACGACCCTGAGATCATGACTTGAGCTGAACTCAAGAGTCAGATGCTCAACCGACTAAGCCACCCAGACGCCCCTTACACTTGTTATTATTTTTTTTTTTACAGCGGCCATCATGATGGATGTGAGGGTATCTCGTGGGGGGTCTTTTTATTTGCCTTTCTCTAATATTCGGTGTGCCTTGGAGTATTTTTACTTATATTTGGACCCAGTTGAGAAGATAGCAGACTCCTCTCTAAGAACACAGACAAGGCATTGCCAGTCCGTTCAACATTTGCTTTTAAAAACTGAGCCAGAATTTAGATTTCCTGTCAATGCTCTGAAGATCTCGACCTATTTTATACAGATGGGACCTCTTCTCCATTTCCGTCATCGTAGCAGCAAGGGCAGGCACATACCTCCACGGATGGGTCTCTACTGAAAATCTGCCTTCAGAAATCGATACTTTCCTTACACAGAGGGAGGAGCATGGCTAGAAACTGATGGGAACCACACCCAGGAGTGCAAGGGCCCTACAGTAAATTACTCAGGGAATTGAAGGAGCTTTTGAAGTAACAGGTGGCAGTTTGAGAACCTTTGAACCAGACTTTACTTACTTATTGGCTAAAAAGGAATCTTGTTGTCTGAATCAAAGAGAAAATCTGCGGTAGTATCTGAGGGCATCGGCGGTTCTCATCACCTGTATCCCAAGTGTCTGCAGACACTTCTCACGTATTTCAAAGTGGTTGCTCTTGAAGCGGCAGGAAGGTTATTGGCAGTAGTGTCTGGCCGACCGACAGCCAGAGTTTCTGGAGGCGCACGGCGATTTCTCTCCAACCAAACCCACTGAAACACAACTAGTGATCCCTCTGAGATCTTGAAATATGTTCCCCTGGAATGTTCTCTGCGGCCAGGTGGTTTGGTACCCTGTTTTGGTGAATCGTCACCAGATTCTCCAAACTGCTTAAAAAAAAAAAAAGCAAATACACACTATCCCTTGCTCCTTTTCTCATCCAAAAAGGCTGCTGGTTCCAGAGGTTTCCATACCAGGCCTCACTGCCCCTTGCTTCTCCCCGGCAACGCCTCATCACATTCTCCTCACTGTTGATGTATTCCCCTCTTCTGTTTCTCTCTTTCTTAAATTTTTCTTCATCTTTATTTATTTTTTGAGAGAGAGAACGACAGAGCGCAAGCAAGGGAGGAACAGAGAGAGACGGAGACACAGAATCCAAAGCAGGCTCCAGGCTCTGAGCTGTCAGCACAGAGCCCGATGCGGGGCTCGAAGCCACAAGCCGTGAGATCGTGACCTGAGACAATGTCGAAGCTTAACCGACTGAGCCGCCCAGGCGCTGCATCCTCCTCTTCCGTCTCTGACCTTTCTTTTCCACGTTCCACTCTTTCTCCCTCTGGAAAGCACCTCTGCGTTCTTCATTTTCAATTCCCGGCAGTGGCCAAGGGAGGCCGAAGTAACAGACAAGCGAGTTTCCTGTCGTCGTACACCCCGCACCCATCTCCCCAGCTCTGCAAAGTGCGTTAGGGAAAAATTGGCCATACGAGGAATCGCTGGGTGGTTGTTCTTTTTTTTTTTTTCCCTCTGGAATTCCATTAGCACTTTATGAATTTCTTCACTTTCAGGGGAAACCCGCCTGAAATCGGGACACCCGGTGAGTTTTGTGAAGACTGAGCATACGCGTGATGCCGCCGACGTTCATAAACCATGCACGGGAATTCGCACTGTCGCTGAATGGTGGGCTCTGTCTCCACAGTGACCCGCCCAGCTCTTACGCCTGCACAGGCTACTGTCAGACGTTCAACCCCGTTTCTGTCTGGTAGACACAAAAGCACGAATGTGAATCCACCAAAAAAAAAAAAAAAAAATGAGGTTGGTTTATAAAACCCAGAGCGGCGTCTTCACTGGGTTTGTTTAAGAATTTGGCTGGGGGAGGTTAACAGTGTGTTAAGAGGAACACACTCCGTGTTGGGGTGAAGATATTCTGTTGGGACTGCTTTTCTAGCCATCACAGCCATGGCAGCTAACACTCGGCCCCCATGCTCCGCTCTGCCCATCTGGGTTCGTGTCGTTCACCGTCACCAGTCTCCGCCAGCCCCCTCCCCACTTTGAGACGCCCCCTCGCACCCCGTGGGCTTTAGCTGTGCACAGTGGTAGCTCCCAACCTTGATTTCATCTGCAGAACAAGGATCTGGCTCAGTCACCTGCCAACCCAGGACTCGAGAGAGAGAAACTGACTAGTGTCTTGATGCCTCAGTTTCCATCTGTGAAATGGGGCTGGTAATGCCATAGGGCTTAGAGCAGTGCCAGACCTAAGCCAGCATTCACTGGATGCTAGCTCTTCTTAACCATTATGCAAAACGATCGGCGTGTATGCTTCCGCCCCCCCACCCCGCCCGGGGCTCTCATCTGTACAGCGGCTCACGACACCCTCTGATTTTCAGGTGAGGAAGTGGAAAGAGGGTGCCTTCAGAACCTCTGGGGTTGAAAACACATAACAGACATTCTGATCTACCTCCTAGGCGAGGCTCCCGCCCACCCTCGGTGGACATCCCTCCATGAAAATCACTTGCTTGCAGGCTAAACTTGATACGTGCTCTGAAACTCGGTCAACAGTGAGACCGTCAACAGTGAGACCACTAGGACAGGTGAGAAACCATCGAGAGAGGACCAAAGACAATGGGAACGCTCTGGGCTAGCGTTTCCTTGGGCTGTCGGATCTTCCGGGAGAACTGGATTTTGATGGGAAATTGCCTACATTTTGAATGTGAGATGATTTCGAATGTGACATTTTTGAACTAGAATTTGAAGAGAGCCCCAGGAACTATGAACTGTTGAGCCCCAAACGTGTATATCGGGCCTCTGGCACTCCAGCTTCTGACCTCTGGCCTGTACAAACCCCTATTCCTTCCAGAGAGTTCCTGAAGACAATGAGAAGATGACAATGTGAGCGTCGAGAGGACTTCTGTGAGCACCACTGAGAAAAGCACTCCCTTTTATAGACGAGAATACTGCTTTCCAATGTCAACTGACTTGCCCAAGGTCATCTGGACTTCAATAAAGAGGCCAAACAGGCCGTTACCCCACCATCCTACCACACAAGGGCCTCCCCAGTCTAGGTCTGCCCATGGGGGGAGGGTGTGCAGAGATCACTCCTGCGTTGTGTGTTTTGTTCTATTTGTGAACATCCCAGCCCACCACCCAGGGACCAACTCTTCCCTTCCTTGTCAGTCCTGTCCAGTGCCTGCCTGACCCCGGTGCCTGCCATGATCTTAAACCTCTGGTAAGTGGCCAACAAATTGTTGTTGATCAAAGTAATTGAAGTAATGAAGCAGGTTGGATTATTGCATGAAAGTAACAACTTATTTGGGGCGCCTGGGTGGCTCAGTCGGTTGAGCGTCCGACTTCGGCTCAGGTCATGAGCTCACAGTCTGTGAGTTCGAGCCCTGCGTCGGGCTCTGTGCTGACAGCTCAGAGCCTGGAGCCTGCTTTAGATTCTGTGTCCCCCTCTCTCTCTGCCCCTCCCCTGCTTGCACTCTGTCTCTCTCTCCCTCAGAATAAATAAACATTAAAAAAAACTTTTAAGTAACAACTTACTTAATATGTATGGATAATGTCAGTTTGTCATCTGCTTTAGATTCCCTGAATTCTCAAGTAAATGAGTTTCTAGAGTCTTTCTGAGCTCAAAACTTTCATTCGTTCGTTCGTTCATTCGGCCTTTCTTGAGCTGCCCCTCGGGCTAGGCACTGTGTTAGGAACAGAAACAGTCCAGTCCATAGAAAAATCTTGACAGCATTGAGCTGATATTATAGCTATTATAAAGGTATATATTCATGGTAAAAGAGAAAAAAACATAGAAATTTAAACATGAATACGAAAAGTGAATTCGGATGGAAACTGAGCTGTACACAAGGAAGTCCTCTCCCTCTCTCAGCCGCCCTGTCCCTTTCTGGTGACTCAGAGACAGATAGTTATTTCCTAAAGCAACTCAGGAAGTCTGAATAATTCCTGCATGGTGAGTTGGCATTATAGGAGCATAGATCTGAAAGGGGCCTTCAGGATCTCTTTGTCCCATCTAAGAAGGGTTTACTGACTTTTTTTTTCAAGTTGAGAGAGAGAGAGAGAGAGAGAGAGAGCGTGCACGTGTGCATGCGTGCATGTGAGCAGGGGAGAGCAGAGAGAGACAGGGAGAGAAAGAATCCCAAGCAGGCTCCACACCGTCAGTGCAGAGCCCAATGCGGGGCTGGAACCCACGAACCGTGAGCTCATGGCTTGAGCAGAAATCAAGAGTGGGATGCTCAACCGACTGAGCCGCCCGGGCGCCCCAGATTCACCGACTTTCTAAAGCAGCATTTCACGACCTTCCCCTTCCATCTGCCTTTGGCTTTAATGATTCCAGAACATAAACACTGATACTGAGTAACGGCTCGAGCCGTTAGATCCTGCTGTGTCATTCCAGAGAGCATTTATTTTAGTGAATCCGGGCGCAGGGAGCTGATCTCACAGAGCCCAGCCAGCATCTGGCGGCTCCTTTGTCTGGTTCACCTCATCTGCTTGGCCTTTAAATGTTAGGTTTGAGGTCCCTACCTCTTTTTCCTCGACACGGTCTCAGGTGACCCCATCAAAATGCACGGATTGGAATACCACCTATGCTTTAAAGCCTTCCAAATTACTATCTGTAGCTCAGTCTTGTTTTTCTCGCTAGGGCTGATGTCAGAGAAATCACTCACTGCCTGTCGTCCCTTCTAGGACGTTTATGGCTGTGGGTCTCACATTTAGGTCTTTCATGCATTTTGAGTTTGTTCTTGTGAATGGCGTCGGAAAATGGCCCAGTTTCATTCTTTTGCGTGTCGCTGTCCGGTTTTCCCAGCACCCTTTGTGGAAGAGACCGACTTTTCTGCACTGCGTCTTCCCGCCTCCTTTATCAGAGATTAACGGACTATGTAATCGTGGGTTTATTTCTGGGCTCTGCCTTCTGTTCCATTGATGTATGTGTCTATTCCAGCCCGGTCTTTTCATCTCTGAGCCACAGTGTCGTGTTCCGCTCCTTACTCCACACTTCCACCGGGAGGTCTTATAATTATTTCAAGATACATCGAAACAATCCTTTCTCCCCTCAAGTTTCCCTCTCCACCATAATGGCACCATTGTCTGTTCCTATCCGTTTTGTCATAGAAAACTGGGAGCTCTCCTCAAGTTCTCCTCTGAGAACGTTCCTATGAGTTCTCCCTCATCCAGCCAATCCATCCATCGGAAGTCCCTGCCACATCCTCCACCACGACACAGCCGTGTCTCCCTCTTCTCTGCACCCCTCCCTCCTGTCAACCACCTTAGTCCAGACCACCTTAATCTGTCTTGGACTGTCACAAACATCCTCCTAGTTAGCCTCCCTCCTTCCAGAATACCATTCTCCAGTCAGTTCTCAACTCAGCAACCAACGACGTTGTATGGTTTCCCATTGAACTTCAAGTGGCCTCCGACTGCCCTCCAGCCTGCCTGCCTTGTCTTGTGCCCTCCTCTCCTGATTCATGGTCCTGAAATCTCAATGGCTCCCTTAAGGGCCGCGTGTATGTTGCTGTACCATGGCCTTTGCCAATGTTGCCCACTAGCTTGGCAATTTTTGTCCCCGCTTTTTACACTGGGGCCTCCTTTCCAGCCTTAGTCTCACTCAAATACCCCAGTTCGTGGAGGCCTTCTCTGGCACACAAGAAAGACGGATATTAGAAAAACAGCACTCAAGGATCCAGTACATCCTGTCATTCTCTATATTAAATTAGCCTTTCCCCTTTTTCAAGGCACACATTAGAAATGGCAATTGTCTAAGTTACTTGTTTTCTGGTGTCTTCCACTAGAAGAGACGCTGTACGAAGGTAGGGACCATGTCTGTCTCATTTGCTGTAATATCCCTGGCATTTATGTCACATACAAAGTACTCGGAAAATGTGGTCAGACTTCTTCACCTGAAGGAGTGGTCAAGCTGGAGGGAAACCAGTGGGAAACTAGAGCAAAACGGTGGATTAGGAAGCTCCAAGCTCTTGTTCGGCCATAGACAACAAACAAATAAATCAGAAACTGACTGACTGAACTTTGTCAGAACTCAGGGGGGAAAAGTCAAATGTTTAAATCAAGTGAATGTCAAATTAAAAAAAAAAAGTACAGAAAGAAAAGAAAGGAAGAAGATAGAAAAGAAATGAAAAAGAAAAAGAAAGGAATAAGAAAAGAAACCATCTTCAAAGTGGCAGGGAAGTTTTGTGGCATTTTTACTTGACCTTACCCAGCCCCTCCCTGGCGCAGTGGCAGTCCGGCTCTTAAAGTAGCAGCAGCCTGTGTTCCCAGCTTGGGACCTCAGTCCTTCAAAGCAGAGAGAGAAGAGCAGACCTCATTCACAAGTTATGGTCTATATCTCTTCTAAGCTGTCTGGGGGATACTTGCAGGACAGATACAAGACATTTATCTTTGTCTCATGTAGCTTGGAACTCGGGTGAGAAGAACGATGACACAGCTCATGAAAACAGCAAGGTGGGCTAGAGACCCACAGCTGTCTGGGGCAAGAAGTTGTGGGCTGTGACATAAATGGATGACTGAAGACCTGGAAGGAAAGCTGGGGTGAGACTCTTGGGGAAACGAAGTCATTCAAAACTCGCCATGTATGAGAGCGGATATGAAGCCACGCACATCCCCAGGGCAAGAGGCATGCTCAGAAAGACCTCAGAAGACCTTAAGATTTCACCTTGAGTTGGGGCGCCTGGATGGCTCAGTCAGTCAACCATATGACTTCGGCTCAGGTCATGATCTCATGGTTCGTGAGGTCGGGCTCTGTGCTGACAGCTCAGAGCCTGGAGGCTGCTTCGGATATTGTGTTCCCCTCTCTCTCTGCCCCTCCCCTGCTTGCACTCTGTCTCTCTCTCCCTTAAAATAAATAAACATTAAAAAAACCTTTTTTTAAAGTGATTTCACCTTGAGCTAACCCCAAGCTTCAGTGCAAGTGCAAGTCTAGCTTAGTGTTGGCAAAGTGTCCCAGCAGAGAGTCAATCTGCGAAGACTAGGAAGGATATTTTGGTTTTCTGTATGTGTGTGAGTGTTTGCTCCTGGTAGTCCAGGAAATCTTTAACAAAACATTAGCTGAACCAGAGCAAAGGAACAGAAACTTTAGTGACCACATATGATAAGGAATAGTTGTAAAAATGGTTTAGAAAATCACAAAACAGATGGGCCATTATAGCCCTTGTCAATAAGAACAAACACAACAGGACAAACAAAAGGCCCCAGCAAACCCTGAGGAAGACAGAGGATCTGATCTTCAGAGTTACAACATTATAATATTCAAACATGCAACTTTCAATAAAAAGTCACAAGGCATACTGAGAAACAATAAAATATATTCCACTTGATGTAGCAAAATAAACGGACAGAAACTGTCCCCGAGGAATGCCAGTCATCAAACTTCCTAGGACAAGGCTTTAAAACAGCTGTCTGAAATAGGAATTAAAGGAAAATATGGGCAAAGAACTAAAGGAAATCAGAAAAAAAAGATGCATGAACAAAATCAGAATATAATTACAGAGAAAGGATTAATAAGGGCTGAACAGAAATTCCAGAGCTGAAAACTAAAATCGTTAACATTAAAAATTCGCTGGAGGGGCTCAACAACAGATTTGAGCAGCCAGAGAGAAAGAAGCAGCAAACTGAAAGACATGACAATGGAAATTCCCAGGTCTGAAGAGGAAATAAAAAAGAATGAAGAAAAGTGAACAGAGCCTAAGGGACACCATCCAGTGGATAACCAACATCACATGACGGGAGTCCACGAATGAGGAGAGAGAGAGAAAAGAAGGGGCAGGAAGATTATTTGAAGAATTAACCACCAAAACCAGATCAAATTTGATGAAAGATCAGGGCATCCAAAGCCAAGAAGTCAAAGAAACTCCAAGTAGAATCAACTCAAAGGGACCCACAGCAAGCCACGTTATAATCAAACTGTCGAAAGCCAAAAAGAAAGAGGAAATCTTGAAAGCCATGAGTGAAATGACGTAACACATGGGTGATCTTCAATAACATCACTTGTTGATTTCTCCACAGAAATTTGGGACACCAGAGGGCTGGGGGGTAATATATTTAAAGAGCTGAAACCAAAATAATTGTCAACCAAGAATTCTATATCTGCCAAGAATGTCCTTCAAGGGGCGCCTGGGTGGCTCAGTCGGTTAAGCGGCCGACTTCGGCTCAGGTCAAGATCTCGCGGTCTGTGAGTTCAAGCCCCGCGTCGGGCTCTGTGCTAATGGCTCGGAGCCTGGAGCCTGCTTCAGATTCTGTGTCTCCCTCTCTCTGCCCTTCCCTTGCTCATGCTCTGTCTCCAGGTCTCTCAAAAATAAATAAACGTTAAAAAAATTAAAAAAAAAAAAAGAATGTCCTTCAAAAATGAGGGAGAAATTAAAGCATTCCCAGACACACAGAAGCTGAGAGAGGTTGTTAGCATTAGACTCATTCTGTAAGAAAAGCAAAGGGGCTCTTTCAGGTTCAAATGGAAGAATGCCAGAGGGCAGCTTAGAGCTGTAGAAAGAAATAAAGAACTCCAATAAAGGTAAATACATGGGCAAATATAAAAGCCAGTATTATCGTAAGTTTGGTTGATAATTCCACTTTTTCTTTTCCACATGATTTAAGAGACAAATGCATAAAAATAAATATTTATGTTGTTGGACACACAATGTGTAAAGGTGTAATTTGCAATAACCATAACAGAAAAATAGATGGAAAAGCCATCCTCCTTGTAGAGGAGCCAAGGTTTTTTAAAATTCTTTTTAAAAAATTATTTTCCACATTTATTTATTTTTGAGAGAGATAGAGAGAGACACACACACAGCATGAGTGGGGGAGAGGCAGAGAGAGAGAGAGAGAGAGAGAGAGGGAAATACACAATCTGAATCTGGGCTGGAGCCCAGAGCCTGACACAGGGCTCGAACCCATGAACCTCGAGATCATAATCTGAGCTGAAGTCAGATGCTTAACTGGTTGAGCCAGCCAGGTGCTCCAGGAGCCAAGTGTTTATATGCTATTGAAGTTAAGTTGATATTACATATTGATAAAAGGGTCAGTTCATTGAGATAATATAACAGTTATTATAAATGTGTATGCACCAAAACACAGACCCCTCCCCAAATTTGTAAAGCAAATATTGATGGGATTGACTGGTGAAACAGAGAATTCCAGTGACAGTTGGGAGACTTCAATACCTCACTTTCAGTACGGATAGAACAACTAGACAGATCAATAAAGAAACAGAAGATTTGAACAACAATATAAACCAGTAAGACCTGAGAGACATACAGAACAATCCGTACAACAACAGTAGAATACACATTGTCAAAAGAGCATGTGGAACATTATTTAGGATAGAGCATATATTAAGCCACAAAATAAGTTTTAATACATTTAAAAAGGTTAACAACACGCGGAGTATTTTTTCCATTACAGTGGAATGAAATTAGGAGTCAATAGCAGAAGGAAATTAGGAAAATTCACGACTACATGGAAATTAAATAACACATTCTTAAACAACAAATAGATCGACAAGGGAAATTTACGGTGTCTTCAGACAAATGAAAATGAAAAACAATATAGTAAAACTTCTAGCATGTAATGAAATGATCCCTTATTAAGACTGATGCAAAAATTCACAAATAACATAACCGCAAAATACATTCAGCATATGAAAAAGACCATACGACATGACTAAGTAGAAGTTATTCCTGGAATGCAAGGATTGATTCAACCTATGCAAATGGATCAATGTAATACACCACATTAATAAAATAAAGGGGGGAAAAAAAACTCATGATCGTCTCAACTGATGCAAAAAAAATTGACAAAAGTAAACACCCTTCATGATATTAAAAAAAACCACTCAATAAAGTAAGAATAGAAGGGAGCTTCCTCAACATAATAAAGGCCATTTATTTAAAGCCCGCAGGTAACAACCTACTCAATGGTAAATGACTGAAACGTTTTTTCTAAAATCAGGAACTAGAAAAAAAATGTCCCTTTTCACCACTTCTGTTTCACATAGTATTGGAAGTTCTAAGCCAGAGCAACTAGACCACAAAACAAAGAAAAGTCACCCAAATTAGAAGGGAGATGACAAAACCTTATAAATGCAAGAATCCTAAAGATTCTACAAAAAAAAAAATGGTTAGAGTTGATACACATCCCGCAGAGTTACAGGTAGGTGTAAGGACCCCGAGGACAAGGAGGTGCAGGAAACGCCCTTCAAAGCCACTCAATGCCTCTCAAGATCTAAGCATGGTTGCCCAATCAGGAAAACTGTCACCCTGTCCCTGCCCTCCTCTGCAGCGAGCGTGCAGCGATTCTGGGTGTTCCTGTTACGCACTGTCCCCGCCAGGCAGAGCTGTAGTCCCAGGCTCCCGCAGGACAGGTCCCCATTGCAGGACCTGGGGCAGCCGACATGCTTTCCTCCTCATGTTTCCCGCTGGTCAAGGTTTGTCATCTGGGAGCTGTTTCCCTACACCTGCCGATTCCACCATCTGTCCCCTTGTTGACTGTAGGAAGCCAGGTCCCAAGCCGTACAGCGGGGCGCAGTTTTCCAATTTGATGTGGTGGTTTGAGTGGTTGTCTCCCAATAGATGCGTCCACCCCGCCCCTTTACCTGGAAGAGAACCTTACTTGGTAAAAGGGTCTTGACAGACTTAAAGATGAGATCATTATGGATTAGGGAGGGGTGCTAACTCTGCTGATGAGTGTCCTCAGAGGGGAGGGGAGGAGATACAGAGGAGGACAGTGTGGAAACGGAGGCAGAGCTGGGAGAGAGGCTGCCACAAACCGAGTAATGTCTGGGGCCTCCAGAAGCCAGAGGAGGCAGGAAGGATCATCCCTTGGCGGCTCCAGATAGGATGAGGCCTTGCCCACGCCTCGATCTCAAACTTCCGCTTTCCGGAACAGTGAGAGAGTGAACTTTGTTGCTTTGAGGCCCTAAGTTTATGGTGATGTTCATGGCGGCCATCTTGAGAAAGAAATGAATACGAGAGAGAAGGGACAGGTGAGGAAATGTGAGGTGAACCAAATCTGTGTCCAACAGGACCGCCCAGCCTCCGGACCTGTGCGCAGGGAACTCGAAGCCATCAGGACACGGCCCCCTTGTGGGTGGCAGATGGAAGGTGGGGCTGGAAGTCAACTGGGGCCAGGAGGCTGGGAGCCAAGAGATCAAAGGCAACTCCTGGCTCGTGAAAAATGGATGTCGTTGTCAATGAGGATTACTGGCAAGGACGTGAGAAGGAATGGAAAGATAAATACAGGAAAGAGTGGATCCGAGAGGTGGAGGTGAGGGCTGGTGAGAAGGGACTGTTGGCGGGGATTATTTGGCAAGAACTGGATAGACGAATGGCTTGGATTTCAGGTGACAACAGCAGGAAGTGGTTGAGTGGTGGGGACAGGTGAGGCGAGGCTGGAGAAGGTCGGGGCAGAGTGTGATGGTGACCCTAGACATCCCTGGGCATGTGGTGTGCAAAGGCGAGAGGCGGCGGGTGGGCAGAGAGGTTTAGGGTCCAAGACAATTTGCCCTCAACCGGACGAGGGCTCCACCGAGGCCATGAGAAAGGGGAGAGGAGTTTGGGTTGAGGAGTTGGGGGGTCTTCGGGTTGTAAAAAAGGGCAGCTCACTCTCCTATGAAGATGATGGGATGTTTTGTAAGGACGGAGAGCTAATTTCATGAGTGGCTCAGGCAAGGAAGAGCAAAGCGGGCTGATCGCAGATGGAACTGGAACCAGATGCCCAGACCCAAGGAAGTTTTGTTCCTCAGGGACTGAAGGGCTCTCTTGTGAGAGCCTCTTGGTCCACATCCCCGTTACCCCCCTTCATTCAGGACCAGCCCCTGCAGTACCCTTGCTGACCCTCACCTTTATCTGGTACCCAGGTGGAGGTGGCCCCGGAACCAGCCATGTCCTGACCTCAGGTGCACCACGTTTGTGCCTGGGTCTGTGCTGCTAATGGACAGTCCCTCCCAGGAACGTGAGCCCGGCCCCTGGTGCCCTATCTGAATAGGGTCGCTGAGAATAAACATGGCCACCTGGGCACGCCCCTCTGGTGGGGCTGTCTAGGGTGTGGCAGGCTGAAAAATGCCCCCCAAAGATACCAGGCTGTAATCCCTAGAAGCTGTGAATATCAGGTTACACAGCAAAAGATACGGGGTATCTGGGTAGCTCGGTCGGTTGAGCATTGGACTTTGGCTCAGGTCATGATCTCCCGGTTCGTGAGTTCAAGCCCCACATTGGGCTCACTGCTTGTCGGCGCCAAGCCTGCTTTGGATCATCTGTCCCCCTCTCTCTCTGCCCCACCCCTGCTCACACTCTCTTTTTCAAAAATAAATAAACCTAAAAAAAAAATGGTATGATTAAGTGAAGGATGCTGAGATAGGGAGATTGTGATGGATGGCTGGGGTGAGTTCTAATGAAGGATAATGGTCCTTATATGAGGGCGTGGAGAATTTGCGCCTCCCCCTCACACACAGAAGATACTGTGACAAAAGAGGCAGATAGTGGAAGATATGGCCATAGACCATAAACCAAGGAAACTAGTAGCCACTGGAAACTGGGAGAAGCAAGGAAGGGCTCTCCCCCAGGGTCTCCTGGGGGAGCACACTCTTACCGAGATCCTGATTTCGGGCCAGCGATACCGACTTCACACTTCCGACCTTCAGAACCGTGAGGACAAATTTCTGTTGTCTTAAGCCCCTAGCGTTGCGGGAATCGGTTACAGCAACCCCAGGGAACTATGTGGAGAGGAATGAGGCACGCGCAACCGTGGAGCCTGCGTGAAGGAGGGGCTGAGAGAATTTAGGGGTGTGTGTAGAGGAAAGGAAAGTGGGGAGTGGATTGGCTTCGACACGCATGTTCCGTTTCGTGCCTGTGAGATGCAAATGCTTACCCTAGAAAAGCAAGGGCGGAGAGGCGTCACACTAAACGTCCCAGTAAAGATTTTAGCAGGAAACAAGGTAAGTAGAGTTGGGTTCTCGTTAGGAGGCCCTGTATGTGAAGACGGAAGTGGTGTGTGTGTGCGGAGGGCCGGATGGTGAATTCGGCACCTCGACAGAAAAGACCAGATGCCTCGGATGAGTGGGTGATGCAAACAAGGAGACCCAGCCAGACACGAACACGCAAACGTACACACACGCCTACGCCCCACACCCGAGGCCGTAATGATTCGGCTTTCTATCTTGCTCTTCTGCGGAGCAGCTGACCGTGTCTACACAAGGCCAAAGCAACTGGGCGAGTCAGCAAAATCATTAGTCAGACTAAAAGTTCAGTTGAGGCAGCACGGTACAGAGCAAAGGACGTGAATTATTTATCCGATCGCTCACCCTAACTTCTGAAATGGCTAGGAACTGTTCCAGTATGGATGGGGACCTAGGCTGGGCTTGCAGAGGTGGTGACATAGCTCCACAGTCACACAGCTGCACAACCCGCATTTGGATCTGCCTGACTCCTGAGTGCGTGATTTTCCCATCGTGTGTGGGCTGAACAAATACGCGTGCTCTCTGCAACTTCTGAAACTGTCTGCCTGAGATAAAATATGTCAGGGGAACTAAGACACTTGAAAAGTGCAGGGCAAAAATCTATTAGGAAACCGCCTCCCCAAAGGCACCTGGGTGGCTCGGTCAGTTAAGTGTCCCACTCTTGATTTCAGCTCAGGTCTTGATCTCGTGGTTTGTGAGTTCGAGCCCCGTGTCAGGCTCCCCAATGCTTGGGATTCTCTCGCTCCCCCTCTCTCTCTACCCCTCTTCCACTTGTACTTGCTCTTTCTTTCTCAAAATAAATAAACTTAAAAAAGAAAGGAAGGAAGGAAGGAAGGAAGGAAGGAAGGAAGGAAGGAAGGAAGGAAGGAAGGAAGGAAGAAAGAAAAAGAAAGAAAGAAAGAAAGAAAGAAAGAAAGAAAGAAAGAAAGAAAGAAAGAAAGAAAGAAAGAAAGAAAGAGGAAGAGAGAAAGAAAGAAAGAAAGAAACAGGGGCATCTGGGTGGCTCAGTTGGTGAGTGTCCTACTTTGGCTCAGGTCATGATCTCACACTTCATGAGTTCGAGCCCCACATCGGGCTCTGTGTTGACAGCTCAGAGTCTGGAGCCTGCCTTGGATTCTGTGTCTCCCTCTCTCTGCCCCTCCCCAGCTTGTGCTCTGTTTCTCTCACTTCCAAAAAGAAATAAACATAAAAAATATTTTTAATTAAAAAATAAAAACAAATTAATTAATTAAAAAAAAAAGAAAGAAACCACCTCCCTAATATTAGAGACAGCCTGATTTCTCCCCACAGCCTGATTTCCCTGAGGACTCCACGGAACCCCTGAAATTGTTTGCAAAATTGTGTCGGCATATGTTCATTTTCTGAGTGACAAGGGTCTTATCTCTTAGGGGAGTCTCAAAATATGTTAATCTTACTGTTCTAGCTGTAGGAAACCACGCCGGGTTTTATGAGTAACCATCAATCTTTATTAGCATTATGCTAGCTGCCCATAATCCACAAATAAAGACAGCGTTTGGGGTTACCTGGGGGGCTCAGTCAGTTAAACGTCGAGTGATGGTTTTGGCTCAGGTCATGATCTCATGGTTTGGCGGGTTCGAGCCTCACATCGGGCTCTGTGCTGACAGCATGGAGCCTACTTGGGATTCTCCCTCTTTCTCTCTCTCTCTGCCCCTCCCCGGCTCACATTGCCTCTGTCTCTCTCAAAAATAGGTAAACAGACTTAAAAGAAAAATAAAGACAGTGTTTTGGGGGAGTCTATAATACTTACACATAAAATATGTTTGTTTCTTTTTCAATTTAGGCAACTTCTGTCCAGGCAGGTCTGGTCACGTGTAGGTTAAGATATAAAGATAGAAAAGATGCTCCCCAAAGCAAGCCCAAGTCATTCCCAATTACATAAAGACTCGTAAAATTCCTTGAAGCCTTGCGTCTGCATGCCCTACTCATTTCGCTGAAACTTTCTGAGATGCTACCATCCCGTCTCAGTGAAGGGGCAAAAGTTAATTACAAGCAAGGGAGGAGATTTTTCTCCTTACACATTCGTTCTGTAAAGTTTATCTGCATTGGTCTGGGCTCTCCAGAGAAACAGAATCGATAGGATTGATTCCTCGATTGAGGGGATGATTGATTATAAGCAATTGGCTCACACAGGTGATGGAGACTAAGGAGTCCCAAGATGTGTGGTCCAGATCGGCAACCTAAAGACTCAGGAGAGTCAATGAAATGGTTCCAGTCTGAGTCCAAAAGCCCGAGAGGCAGGAGAGCAGATGATGTAGGTGCTAGAATGGCTCCAAGTCCTAAGGGAGGAGAAGGCCAACGTCCCTGCTTGAAGACGATGAGGCGGAGAGAGCGAATTCCCACTCCGCCTTTCTGTTCTAGTCAGGCCTTCCACGGATTGAGCGAGGCCCACCCACACTGGGGAGGGCAACCTGCTTCACTCAGTCTACTGATTCCAATGCTAATCTCATCTACGAAGGCCCTCATAGACACGTCCAGAATAATGTTTAACTAGGTATCTGGCACCCCCGTCGAGTCGACACGTAAAATTAACCATCACACCATCTGTCTCTTTACCCATCGCTTTACCCTACCCTGCCCAGAGGAAGAGGGTCCCATTCCTCTAAAGTGAACTACTCTTCCTGTCCTCATCCTTGTCCTTCACCCCCTAAGTGCCCCTGAGAGCTGCCTAAAGGTAGGGGAACCAGTGAGGAGCAAAGTGAAATCTTCCAGGTAATCGATAGCCCCCCTGCAGAAAAGGGGTGTGGATACTGGGAAGGTCAAGCAAAATTCTAGACCGCAAGCAGATCGCACTTCATCAAACGCGGAAGTGAGGAATCTCTGCAAGTGAGAGAAAACACCACCAAAGGGCGTAAGCCCAAGAGAGGTGGGTTGGCTCATATAAGTGGAAAGTCCAGGGGTGACACCTAGCACCAGTCACCGCTGGACTCAGGGGCTCAGGTAATGTCGTCAGACACCAGCCTCTCCCCTTCTCTTGGCTCTGCGTTCATCTCTAGTGGCTACTTTCTGAGAGAGGCCCTCTGTCGGGTGACAAGATGGCAGCCAACAACTCCAGGCTTCTTTACTCGTAAGTGCAAGTCCAACAGTTCGATTCAAAGGCCTGGGCTTGACTCACCTGGTCATGAATTGGACCGCATGACCTGTCCTGAACAGACCTCTGTGGCCTGGGGGCTGAGAGCATAAGTGGGTAGTTCCACGCAGGGAAGTCAGGGAGCTGCGAATGGAATAAAGGTGAATGGATGGCTTGGTGGTGAAGACAACAGGGCAATTTGTTCTTCGAGAGTAATTCTAAGTGGTTCTCGTTGGAGGCCGATTACATCCCTCCAAGGGATGTTGGGCAACGTGTGGAAACGTTTTTTGGCTTTCACAACTGGGTAGTGCCACCGGCAACTAGTGGGTAGAAGCCATGGGTGCTGCCAAAACCCTATGGCACGTACACGGGGCAGGCCCCTTACGACAAAGAGTTATTTGGCCCCAAACGCCAGTAGTGCTGAGGATGAGAAACCCTGTTCTAGGACTCAGAATGAAGCCATGCAAGGTGAGAGCCGTCTCATCAGAAAAGAGAAAAAGATGTCTGCCCACGTCTATTGAGGACACTCACGTCCGTGAAGTTTACGAAAACCGGTTGGCACTCCAACCTGGAAAAGAGGCCCGGCTCCGGCTCGCTGCCTTAACTCTTGAGCTCAACTCCCAGCCCCAATCTATCCGTACATCGGGCATTGCAGTCACTGAGGTGGCCGTATTAGGTCCAAAGCAATTAGGTGAAAACTCCTAGTGGACATCTTGTAAATCGAGATTACGGGCTGTAGTTAAAACAGCAGATGGGGGCGACGGCCTGTGGTCTTAGTGAATTTGGCCAAATGGCTCAGCGTGCTCTATCGGTTGTATCAGGCAGTGTTTGGAGGAGGCTGCCCACCCGTCTGCTTTTATCGCCTTCTCGTTCCTATTGACTGGTAAAGGGGGCACCAGAGTCAGAGCTTCTGGAACAATTTCTTGGAGCTTCCAACACTACCCCCGCGCAACGGCAGGGAGACAGTGAAGGGCTGTGCGGTCCCCTTCACGTTGTCCACTGGGACGCTTTTGGCTGCGGGTGACTGCAGTTGTTGTAAACAACAGACGCCTCATCATCTCAAAATAACAGTACGGCGAGAGGTCCTACTTGCGCTTGGCTGCGGGTCTCCTGGCCCTGCCCTTCCCGGAGCGTCTGCAGGCGGCTCATCCAGGCACCACACGCTGAGAGAGGAGGCGTGGCCCTGTGTCTTACAAACCAGAGGAGACCTTTTCCAGAAGCCACTCAGCCCACTCTCCTCGTGTCTCACTGGCCAGGACCAAGTCACGCGCCCATTCCCAAGCCAAGTGCATCGCAAATGGGAGCGCAGAGGTTGGGTCAAGAGCCTAATCACTTGGAGCAGAATGGATACAAGGTGTCTACCTGATGACCACTGGGCCCATTCAGCAGCAGGCGCATGCGGACCCTCGGTCCACCAAAGCTGCCTTCCCTGGTATGTGAGTAGCAGAGTCAGGGTTTTCTCTAACCGCCAGATCTGTTGTTATTGTTGAATCTTGTCTCAGACAATGTACAAGGTTGAGTCACAAAGACATTGGAGCAATCTTCAGTTATGAATAAAGGACTAGCTTAGGGCAATTCGCAAGGGTGGGGGTAAACAGGCATTTCCTTCAATGGTGGCGTATTAGTGAGCGCCTCCAGGACAGCCACAGTATTTAGGATATTTAAGAGTATCAGGTGCATCGGGGCGCCTGGGGGGCTCCGTCGGTGAAGCATCCGACTTCGGCTCAGGTCATGGTCTCACAGCTCATGAGTTCAAGTCCCACATCGAGCTCTGTGCTGATGGCTCAGAGGCTGGAGCCTGCTTCGGATTCTGTGTCTCCTTCTCTGCCCCTCCCCTGCTCACACTCTGTCTCTCTCTCTCTCTCTCTCAAAATAAATAAACATTAAAAAATGTTTTTATTAAAAAATGTGAAAATCAATAGCCCTAAAGAAGAAGCAAGCATATTTGGGGGCAATAAGCTGCCCTTTATTCATTGTTTATGATTTCCAACCACTAAATAATCTAGTACTAATTTCGAGCTTCCTACCTTGAAGTTAGATCCTTGGAGACTGTCGAGAGCTCTGTTAATGCTTACCTGCTGGATGTGAAATGTCCTTCAGGTAACTTTTCTTCTTTAAACTTTCTTTTACTTAAACTTCTTTAAACTCCCTGTTGGCTACGTCTCGGTAAAGAGTCTTCCGGGGAGCATCACGGCTAATTCCTTGAAACCTTTCACCTTTTCTTCTTAGAAACAGTAGGTCGTACCGGCTGGCTCTTTTGGGAGGCACTTGGAATGGAAATAATGGGTGCCATTTATGAGCAGGAGCCCTTGACTGCCAGTGGGAGCCCTTCTGGGGCTTTCTTTCCCTTTGCTACAGTAATCGGCAACATTGAAGAAGAGGGCTCCTCTGTTGGTCTGAGTGTCAGAGGTCAAGGACATGTGGCAGATCCCCAGCAAATCTGCAGGGCACATGTGGTTTGAACAACAACAAAATTTTTTTTAATGCACGTTAAGAAAAATAAGCCAATAGCTTTTGGGGCTACTTGTTACGGCGGCGTAAACTAGCCCATCCTAACTGAAACACTTCTCAAAGTCCTTCTTGCGCAGTATCAGGAGAAGAAAGGCTGGAGGAGGGGACAGAACAGTTACATGGTCCCCATGTTCACACTCTGTAATCTTCTTCCCTTTATCAGAGAGGGCACAATCTCGACCTGCTTCTGTACAAAAGAATGTGGCAAAGGTGCTGAGACGTCACTCCTGTGGTCACGTGATGGCTTGTTCTTGGGGGGTTCTCCCTTGCTGGCTTGGAAGAAGTAAGCTGCCCCATTGTGAGCAGGTCTGTGCAGGAGGCCAGTGGCGTGAGGAAGCGTGGGGGGGGCCTCTAGCAGTCCAGAGCTGCCCCATCGAGGGGACCCCGATCCTACAACCCCAGGAGGGGAATTCTGCCCACAACCTGTCAGAGCTCAGAGGGCGACCTTTCTCCAGCGGAGTCTCTGAGGGGACCACAGTTCAAGCTGGCACCTGACTGTGGCCCGATGAGACCCTGAGCAGGGGATCCAGACACCCTGGTGACCCACAGAAACTGGAGACGGTGAACGCGTGTTGTTGTTTTAAGCCGCAAGCTTGTGTCAGGCAGTAATCAAAGAGTAATGTACTCTACGAAAACATTTTTTTGGTCAGAGATTCCCCAAGCATTCAGGATTATTCATTTGAGAACATGGTACTGGGATCGGCGATGGGCCTGGGGTTGGTCTGAGGAACTTGGGGGTGGAAGGTGAACTACGTAGACAACGGTGGTGCCCTAATGCACGTACCGAGTGACCGAGTATTGAGGGAAAGAGTGGGTGACAGAGCTCCTCGTGGAGGAACGGGGTAGCAAAGACCCTTGGGCCAAAGTGAACCTGGCCAGTGCGAAGATGGCAAGGAGGCCTGTGTGGCTTGAGCGCACCCAGAAAGGAGAGAGTACTGGGGAGTGAGGTGTGAAGGGTCCCGGGGTATTAATCATGCAGGGCCTGGTGGGCCATTTACTCTGAGTGTGGGGTTGGGGAGGATCATTGTAGGAGGTGAAGCGGAATTAATTTAAAGCGATGGCTCCAGGGGCACTGGGGTGGCTCAGCTGGTTGAGCACACAGCTCTTGATTGCGGCTCAGGTCATGATCTCATGGTTTGTGAGACTGAGCCCCGCATCAGGCTCTACGCTGACAGCACAGAGCCTGGTTGGGATTCTCCATCTCCCTCTCTCTACCCTTCCCCAACTCCCGCACACATTCTCTCAAAATAAATAAGTAAACTTAAAAACAAACAAACAAACAAACAAAACTGAAGCGATCTCTCCAGCAGAGATGATAAAATCAATAGACCACAAAGCGAGGAAAAGGTTGGAAGCCGGCTGTTGGAGCCACTCCCGCAAGAGACACTGGTGGCCCGTGCAGACAGTGAGAGGTGGCCGGACGGTGGCTACGTTCTGAAGCTACAGTCGACAGGACTTTCAGAGAAATTGGACATGGGGGATGAGAGAAAGAGGGGGGTGTAAAGATCTTGGCTGAGCAGATGAAGAACGAAGCTGCTGTCACCCGAGATGTGAACGCTCTGGGTGGGAAGACGCGGGTGAGGGGTGAGATCGGGAGCCTAGCGGGGCGCGTGGAGGCTGCCATGTCTCTTAGCCACCTAAATGGAAGCGGCCACCAGGCGGTTGGACAGACGAGTCCGGAATTAGCTAGAAAAGTCCAAGCTGGAGAGAGACCTTCGGAAGTCACCAAGGCGCCTCAGGTGTTCACAGCCGTGGGAACTGCCTGGGATCACAAGGGGGTGTGGGAGGGGGTGGGGCAGGAAGGAGAAGAGGGTCAGAGACTGAAGAAGCAGCAGCAGCCCAGGTGGACAGCGGGCGACCAGAGATGGAGGAAGAAAACCCAGGAGCCAAGAGGAACAGAAAACACACAGCTGGGGCCAATGCAGCAAAGGGGTCAAGTGAGGGGAGGATGGAGAAGTGCCCACTGGGTGGAACGCGGAGGTCACGGGTGACCTTGAGTGGTGGGGGCGGAAGCCTGGATGGTGTAAGGGGGCGGGGCGGGGGGGAGGGAGGTAATTGAAAACAGCCAAGTACCAGACGAGTCTCTCTCGACTTTTGCTGCAAAGGGGAGCAGAGAAACGGGAGGGCAGCCAGCAGAGGAAGTGGAGTCGGGAGGGATTTCTGTTTTGTTTTGTTGTGTTTTCCTTTCGAACGGGGGACAGCGGCGTGTTTGTGTGTTCGTGGAGAAGATCCCGCCGAGAATAAGGAATCCGGGTTGCAGGAAGGCGAGGGCAGGCTTTCTGGAGCAACATCCGCCAACAGACGAGAGCAGATGGGCCCGAACGCACGCGCAGAGGGTCTGGTTTTAGGGGGAACGACTCCCCCTGGGAACCCGCCTGCCAGCGGACGCCTGGGAGCAGATGCTGGGAGGCGGGCGATGAGTCAGACGTCGGTGGAAATTCTCTTTGGATTCCTCCAAAGAGCAATCATCGGCAGAGAGAATGGGGGTGCGGCTGGGGGACAGAGGAGAAGGTGGGGACTGTGCAGCTCAGAGGCATCGAGGGGACCCAGGCGCATCAAGACCATGCTGACGGGCTTGCCCGTGAGCTGCACTGAGGTCACCCTGCATGACGCGCGTCCTCCTCCGGTCACCTCCAGCCGGCAGGATGCAGGTGTGAGCAGGCAAAAAGCCAGCTCTCACCGGCGCTCAGGTGAGCTCGGTCAAGTGCAAGGGCAGGAGCACCAGGATGCCGGCCAAGGCGTGGTCCCAGGTGACCGCTGGCAGGATGGGAACCCGGTGAGGCCGGAGCACCAGCTCTTCATCTGAAGCCAGGAGGCCCGGCTGCCCCCGCACCCCCTGGTTGTTTGAGGTCCGCCTGGATTTGAAGCGCGTCCCCCCGCAACCTCCCGGCTCAAGGTACCACCTGAATCTCTCCATTCGCAGCTAATTCGAAGCGTCCTGTTGAAGTAGAGTGGACTGTGTGTTCAGGAAGCACAGAGGGCCTTGACCCGAGGCCGCCTGGGGAGCACGTCCATGCTCGAGCGCTGACCGTGATGGAGGCCACGTTAGCCACTGCAACAAGACCTCTCGGATGGGGCCACTGGGGCCTTTCAAGGGACATGGTGACAGGAGGCAAGCATGAGACCCAGAGAGCCCTGGGCTGGCTTGGGAGCCCCGCTGAGCGGGCTGGCCACCCTGGCGTCCGGCCGTGTCCCACAGCCAACAGAGTTTTATCTTTCCCGGGGTGGGGGCTGCACGTCTCTCACTCATCACGGCTGTCTTAAAGTGGCCTTCGTCTGGGAGCAGGTGTAGGGACCAGACGGCACCACGGTCACAACTGAGGGTGTGGGTGTCGCTGGCCCTGCACCTCTCCGGCCACCGCCGGCCGCCGCCACCCGCCGCGGGGGCATCCAGCCCTGAGAACCCAGTCCCCCCACACCCACCTGGCCCCCCGACCTCTCCCGAGAGACAGCAGCTAATCACAGGTTAGAGTTAGGCTAATTCTTTCCTTCCCAGGCTGTCCCGGCCTCGTGTGTGATAGCCGGTTGCACGAATACGTATGTTAGGGCCTTTGATCTCCCGGTACAATGACATAGATTTATCAAATGTTTGCCTCTTTCTGCCTCTTTGAAGGGCTGATTTATAGGACGCGGCCTTTGCCTCCCTTCCTTTCTTGAAAGATGAAGTGTGTGTGAATGGCCAAGGTAATATTTAATATCCTGCCAACCAGGCTTTCGCACTTGCTAACAAATGAACTACACCCCCCCCCCCACATGGCCCACATCTGTTCGGGCTCCTCTTTTTGACTAAATAAATTAGCATTAAAATACCTCACAGAGAATGCCAAGGGTCCCTTTCTGGCTGAGGGAGCAGGGACAATTCTGAGGGAGAGGGCAGGCCCGGAAGCTGGGGTGCTGCTTCGGCGGATGTTTTCCGTCTTCCTGAGGGTCTAGGGGTGGCGGGCGCAGGTGCCCAACAGGCCAGTGGCCAGGAGATGGCTCGCCCTCTGCTCCCTGCAGATACCCAGGGTTTGTGGGGGGCAGGGGGGGGGGGACGCGGTTTGCTGTCAAAAATGGGCCGGCTGGCTCACTGGATCAAGAAGGGTTTTCCCTAAAGGATTCCTCAGAAGGCGAAGTGTCTTCCATGCAACATCTTATTTAGAGATCAAGGTTGCGCGAAAGGTGAACCCTACTGACTCAGGTGCTCTTTTCAGGGCCTGACTGGGGCTGGGAGCGGGGTGGCTGTGTCTTCCCCGAGCAGGGGGCTGGCTTGGAAAATCCCAGGGGATGGCGGATGTGGTGTAAAGAACAGGTAGGGAAGTGCCCTGGGGCTTCATCTAGTGGCCGGCCTTGTGATGAAATTGACCTTCATCTGTCCCCGCATATACACGTTCGCTCCGGGCCACAGGCGTAAGGGGGTCAGGACGAGCGTGCCCTGGGCAAAGCCTTCAGCTCGTCACCTTGGGTACGGGTGGGAGGGCGTGCCGTGCGTCTGCTCGGCAGCTGGGCCCTGCCTTTGCTGGGACCCCTCGCCAAGGCCTGGGGGTTCTCTTCTGGGGCTCCGGCCACAGGCCCGCTGCCTCAGTGCCCTGACCCCAAAGCCTCCCTGAGGGCCGAACTAAAAGGTACTTCCCGTTCCTCAACCCCCTTTCCCAGCACACTTCCCAAACCTTCATCATGGGGGGGACCACTGGCTTCCGTACACGGGCTCTGACTGACTGGAACGAGGCCGAGTGGGTCGAGAAGGGGCATAAACCCTAAATCAGGCCGACCAGGGTCAGCATGCTTTCTTTCTTCCTAGGTGTGAGTGAGAAGTGGGCTCCCAGCCAACAGTTCCCCACCCACGAGGTAACCACAGTTACCGGTTGTTTTTGGGTTTTTTTGTCATTTTTGTTGTTGCTTTCATTTTCTAAAGCTCTCTCAGGCAGGAGGGCAGGGTTGTTTGACTGTTTTGTTCACTGCTGCGTCCCCGGCACCTGGGCACAGGTAAGTAGTCGATAAATAATTGTGAATGAAAGAACGAATCATTTGTGTAAGGGATTCCCACCTCTTAAGGGGAGAGGGCTTGCCCAGAGTGGCATCAACAGCAAATCGAGAGAACAAATGGTCTCCGGGAGGGAGCCACGCCTGATGCTAGCTTGCTTCTGGGCCTTTCGACTATGTGAACCAATACACTTTTACTCTTTTTTTTTTTTTTAACATTTATTCATTTTTGAGAGACAGAGAGACAGAGCGCGAGCAGGGGAAGGGCAGAGAGAAAGGCAGACACAGAATCCGAAGCAGGCTCCAGGCTCTGAGCCATTAGCACAGAGCCCGATGCGGGGCTCGAACCCACAGACCGTGAGATCACGACCTGAGCCGAAGTCGGCTGCCCAACCAGCGCCCCTATACACTTCTACTCTTAATCGGGCCTGTTTCGGCTGGGTTTCCTGTCCCTTGCAATTAGGAGCCCAGACTGACCCAAAGGTTGGTTAACGACTACCTGCTGAGGGCACACGCTGCTACGAGAGTAGCTGTGATTTTTTTTTTCTAGTTCTGGATAGAGGTCTGTAGTTGGGAGACGCACACGAGCCACCAACGGCAGCCTGGGGCCTGAACAAATGACTAGGCTGGTGGGTTATTTAGATTAGGGAGACTCAGAAGGAGCGGAGGAGGAGAGGGAGGAGCTCCTGTTCTAGAAGGTTTGGGGCAGAGGCACCAGAGGGGACCCGCTGTCGGCCGAAAGGCAAGGCGCATTGTCTTGAGCAAGCTGGTTCTTACGGCATCTTATGACGTGGCTGCAACCCCACCTGGCCAGGAAGCTTTTTCTTGGGTGCCAGGCAGCGGGGAGACGCCAGGCAGAGGTCTGTGTGCTTGCGTGTGCGTGAGGGGTGGGGGCAGGTGGGGACGGCCCGGATCTTCCACTGGAGACCAGACCCACGGTCGAGGCCATCAGGGAACACGGGCAGAGGACGAGAAGGGGACACGAACCACGGAAGCGGATGGCACCACCTTGGCTCCCACGCCGGGACCCTGGAATATCCCAGGATCTCTTTTGTGCCCATCGCCCACCCAGGCCTGTGGATTTCCTCCTGCCCCTCCCCCTCGCCTGCCCGGCTTCAGACACCTGACCCTCAGCCGGTCTCCCCAGGGGTCCCAATCTACCTTCCACTCCAGGGCCTGAATCTGTCTAAGGCGCAAACCTGGCCGGCGGTTTTCTTGCACGCGGGACCTTGCTCTCTGCCGGGAACGCTTTCGCTCCCGAGCCCCCCTCCCCTGCCACGTTCAGCCTGATGCCGAGTGGCCGACGCTGCATTCTTTCCTAAGCACAGAGACCCAGGTGGGATGACACCTTATGCCTGCGTGCCCCGGAAAGAACAGAGGGTGCGAGTGGGGCATGGAGAGCTGTAGGCTCAGTCTGGCTCCGATGTCCTCAGGAAAGAGAGAGGGCCCACAGCCGGACCGCCCTGTGATGGGTACAGGGCCCCGAAGAGAGGATCAGAGCCCGACTAAGAGACACAGGAACCAGGATCCCAGAGAAGTCGGTGTTGAGAAGGCCCTGCAGAGGCTGAGCAGAGACAATCCCCCGGAAGGCAGGGGGGCCCGGAGACCATCCACAGACTCGGGGTCACTCACTGGAGTGCCCCCGTGACCCCCACCCCCCCACCGCAGTCCTCCTGCCCCGCCACCTCCAGGGTGAACTCTGGGAGGGGTCACGGACGGATCTGGGTCCGTCTCTTCGTCCCACAGAAGGCCTGGCACGTAGCACCCTACGTTATCTGCTTAGCGGAGAAGGGACTCCATGGCTGTTGAGCTAACCCACCCCGTCTGAGGGTTAGCTGCCTCTTCCCTCCCTGATGCTTTATTTTGGTTTGTGTTTGTGTGTTTGTCTTGCCTGACGCCTCTTGGACTGCTTGTTTGTCCTCATTACCTTGTGGTCTTGAGATGTCTGGGGGTGGGGTGGGGTTACCCTCCCTGCTCCCGCCAGCCCCCACCTCTGCGCTGGGCTTTGCTTTAGTGAGAGGAGCTGTCTGCTAAGAGCCCCGTCGGCGGGTGTCCCAGCCCGCGGTGACCCCGGGCTGCTGTCCGCTGAGGGCAGACTGGCTTTTACCAAGACACCGGTGCGCCTTTTTCCCCCACTCCATCCGCCTGACCTGCCTTCTCGACCTTCTCTGTGCTCGGGGCCCCCGTCCTCTCAGCCTGTACTTCCCAGGAGGGTCCCGCAGTTTATGGACCGAGCGGCTGACCGGGATGCACGCTGGCTCTCACACGCCAGAGCTACTAGCTGAGCTCACGGTTGCCGGGGAGGCGTCAAAACAGTGGCTTTGGCAAAAGACGGTGGAGCTAGACACCAGATTCTCTGCTAATGTATCTGAAAAAGCCAAAAAAAGAAACAGGCTAGAGAGAGAGAGAGAAAACGAGAGAGAGAGAGAAATAGTGTCCAAGAAGTCAACTTAAGAATGCTTTGCTAAGTGGTTGAGCCAAGACAGCCCTGAAGACAGAGGAAATGTTAAAATTTACCACATTCTGGAGAACAAAGACCAAGCGAAATCAAGAAGAAATGACATGAATTCATCCTGGGTCAACGAGGCTGATTTTCTGCACAAAACAGAACGCCGCGCCTGCCCGGGATTCCGTCACGTGGGGCGGGCGCCGATCTCCCCCACCCTCAAGCTGTTCCGCCGGCTCCTGGGTCCTCTGCCTCCAGTCACTCACTCATTCCTTCTGTCACTGATGGAGCATCTACCTTGCCGTCCCTGGTTTTAGGGGCTGGTGGGCACAGCGGAAAGAGACAGACAGACAGTCCTGCCTTCCTGGGGAAGCAGGGAACAGTCTCTAAACAGGTAAATACAACAGGCGGGTCGCGTTTGGGTGGCTCCGACGGGAGATGGACACGGCAGTAATGGTGGCGGCTGGGGTGGTGGTCTGAAGTTAGAGAAGGCCAAGTCCAAAACATGTAGAAACCGTAAGCTGGTGGCAGCAGAGGTGAGGGGTGGCCAGAGCCAGCGGATGTCTCCCAGCCGGGGGCGGTGACCCAGGCTGGGCCAGTCAGCATGCGAGCTTGGGGAGGTCAGATGGCGTCTCTGACGATCGGAGATGGGGGCGGCGGCGGGCCCAGAGACTGCGTAACAGGACCCGAATCAGGAAGCGAGCGCCGGAGGCTCTTTGATCCAGAAACATCTCTTTATGTCTTATATTTGGTGAGGCAATTGTGGCCCAAAGATGACGGAAATCTGTAATCTGCTCAGCATGAGGCCCGTTATATTTGAGCTTCCAACGAAGAAGCTTCTGCCTCTACTCTAGGCAGATAGCAGGTATCAACTTACCTACAGGTTGACAGCTCCTGGGGAAAGACCAACAGCAACCTGTCAAGTGTCCATTTCCATTGCTGGACCCTGTTTAATTTCCACTTGCCTCCAACGCCTGGTCGGTGGATACCACTGATCCTACCAGGAGGAGGAAGTGTGCCCACCGACAGAAGCAGAGCTTTGTGGGTAATCACTAGCTGACCTCTAATTCCCAGGAAAGAGCCAACAAGGCATCTTCCGGACTCCGTTCTTCATTCAAGGCAAACGAGGTGTCCTCTTGGGAACCCGGGCATGTCACCAGAAGGGTCCGGCAGCCAGCGACAACTGTCGCCTGGAGTGTGTCGGGGAGGTGGGGAGAGGTGCGTGTCGGAGACCCCGGCTCCAGCAGAAACAGAGGAGTGAGCCTCCTGTACACCGGGGTCAGCAAGCAGGGAAAGCTTTGCTGTCTCCCCTCCTGCCCCCTCACCTTAGGGCAGAGAGAAGTGCCAAGTCCCAGCTGTTTTCTTAGTGGACAGGAGGTGGGGACGACGGTGGAGGGGGTCACAAGGGTGAACCAGCAGAGGCAGAGTCAGTTCTGCACGTCCTCGGAGCTAACTGTGGCTCCCAGGAGTTCAGCCCTTCTCTTTCGGCACTGGCGGGAGTGGGACAATGCAGGCACGTGTATTTAAAGGTCCTCCTACTGGGCCAGACGGAGCCCGATGTGTGTCTGAAAAGAAAAGCCGGTTCCAGGAGCAAGCAAAGCCATTCCCCTTACGGCCTTTGGTGACAGGTGGTTTATCCTTATAAGTGACACAGTGGCCTTCCTGAAACAAAACAAAGTTGGTACGGTCTCCCCAGAGTCCGAAGGAACGCTATGCTAAGAATCACGCTTTTAAAAAAGCTGATTAAGGGGCCGGATGTGTCCATTTTCCTTTGCATTCGTAAGCTGTGTTTAGAATAACCAGCCTCCCTGTGAAACCCTGTTTCATATCTCAAGGCCCCCCCTCCTGCCCGTGTGGCCCCCAGGCCTACCCCTGCAACCGAGTGGCCTGAAGGACCTGAGTGAAAACCGATTAGTCCACACAGCACGTCCCAGGCTGTGCTCCAGGGGGCCGCTAATTCCACGCACCTGCCGAGTAGGCCGGGGACTCACCAGCGGCAGCAAACCCTGCTCTTTAAGTTTTACTTCGAGTCCCACGAGGCCATACTACGCACACGTGCCCGGTGACGCCCCCAGCGCACCGCAGCGTGGACGTGACTTCCTGAAGATGCCCCACGAAAGAACGTGCTTCGCCCAGCTGGGGAATGAGGACGAGCATTCCTTAGGGAAGCGGCCAAGGTCGGAGGCTCTAGCAGGTGTGAAGATCCGAGGGGCCCCAGGAGTCCAGGTGAGCGAGCAACATCCTGGGGTCCCAGGGCGGGGGGGGGGGAAGGGCGTGGCCGCAGGAGCTTGCAATCCTCCTCCCACTCCGGACTTACAGCATCCATCGGGCTTTGGGGACGTCACCTGAGAACAGGGTGCCCTCAGGGCGTTGTGTGGGGCGGAAGCAAATTCTCACATCCAAGATCCCTGCGGAGCAAACTGGGTCTGAGTGTGGAGAAGCTGCGGCTTCCTTTGCCGCGCAGACAGATGGCGCCCCAGCCACCGGGATCTTCCGAGCAGGAGCACGAGAGGTGCGGGAGCCCCCGGGGGATGAGCTCTGTGGGGTCGGTTTCAAGGAAAGAAGGGAGAAGCTGGGTGTTTCCAACCCGAAGGTAGGGTAGGGGCGGGCAGGTCATGGCCCTTCTTCTTTTAGCCACAATATTTATGCTCATGATTCTTTCGGGTGTACAGGTATAAAAAAATCCAACGCGCTCACTTTCCCCGCCTTGCAACAGACGTGCTGACTGCCTTCGAACCCTCCGCCGGCTCACAAAAGCGAGTCCAGCGTTAGCAATTCTGCCAGGGCCTGTGCAAACTCGGGGCAAGGTGATTAAATCCATGACATCACACACACCTGCGTTCTTATGGACTGCTTTATTGCAGCAGGAAGAGAGGATGGAGGCATTTTACAAATCCGAGGGCTGCGACGGGGCGTAGATGTTCTCTGTGGACATTCCTATGCCGTGTCCCCCGCAGTAAAGGCCCCGGATACGCCGGGAGCCAAGACTGCAGCGAACTGGAAACAGGGCTCACATGTTCTCTGCACCGGCTTCAGAGATTTTTGAGAACGGGCACGCTGCAGTGACCGTTTAAATGCTGCCTTCACGACTCCCTGAAATGCATCCCTACAGGGGCCCGGAGACCGAGCAAGGAAAACAGCCCGTCAAGCATCGAGACCGTCAGGCACGCGGGGCTCGACAGCGGAGCCGGCGCGTCTGTAAAGGACGGACGGATGGAAGGGACCACAGGTGCCTGGCTACAGGTTAGCTCGCACGACTCCCGGGACTGGACGCTTCCCCACCAAGAGTCCGACCCAAGCTTCTGGCTCTCAAAGCCACTGGACGTGAGGACGCTGATTTGAGTTCAGAAGATACCAGGAGAGAACGGCTTTCCACCGAAGGGACGAGAACGCGAGCTCCGTGGCTGGCTGGGCCGGCTCACCTTCTGGCCTGTTTTCCCTTCTGCGGCCTTGAGGAGCCACGCGGCAAACTGGCGGCCGAAGGCGGACAGGAAGGGGTCAGAGCCCGAGGGACGGCTGGCATGAAGTCCAGCGCTACCCTTCCAGAAAGAAAACGCTTCAGACACCTCCTGTATTTCCAAGCAAACTATAAAGATGCCTTTGATTCCTTGGGGTTTTTGAAATGCTGATATGTAAGGGGGGTGGGCCAGGGGCTGGCAGTCCCGTCTGGGATCCCCTAGGCAACCGTTTGGAATTCTCCCTTCGAGATCGGCCAGCAGCACGTCCTTCGTGTTCTGTTATTGTTCGGGGGAGTATGCGGTTGAGAATATATGTGAGAAAGCTGGATGGGGGCCTTGCCTCTTTCACAGGGGGTGGGGTGGGGGGGGGAAGGCAGTGCGAATTTCCTCCGACGTGGCCCTCCGGGGACTGAGGACACAGAAACTGCAGGCGTAGTACCCCCTTGATCAACGCATCTGGTCACCAGTGAGCGTTCCGACTGGCGGCCTGGGAGTGTGTGAGTGTGTGTGTGTGTGTGTGTGTGTGTGTGTGTGTGGGTGTGGCCAAAGGAAGACGCGGCCTTGTACATCTATGCAAAGAAGAAAATCAACGGGGACGGCAGGGGGGCTGGAGGAAGAACGATACAAAGACCTTAAAGAGAAAAATATTCTCTTCGCACTATCAATCACCTGAGCAAACCTGTATCTTATTTGGGGAGTTATTTCGTATGTTACCATTAAAAACATCGTCGGGTGATCACGGAGCACCAAAGCATTTTACAATCTCGTACGAAACCCCGCGATTTCCCTTCTCGGGCTCTGGCATGGCCAAAACATTCTGGTCTCACCGCAAAGGACAAAAAAAAAAAAAAAAAAAATTGTGCGTCTCCCTGTCCGCTTTTTGTTTTTGTTTTTTTTCCCACGCGCCCGCGCGGTGTCAGCCCCGAGGCTCCCCGCTGGCACAGGGCGCCCCGGGGCGCCGCTTGCAGGTGAGCATGAGCAGCAGGAGCAGCGGCAGGTGCCAGAGGCTGCAGAAGAACAGCTTCCGGGAGCTCTTCCGGTCCGCGTCGGCGTAGAACCGGAAGCCGAGGTAGGAAATGTACAGGTTGATGGGGAGGGAGATGGCGGGGAAGGTCCACGTGGTGACGTCCAGGACGGGGGCGGCGGCCGACAGTCCGATCAAGGCCAGGCAGTGGCGCAGGGCGACGCGCCTGCACAGGGCCGGGTGGGTGACCGACATCATGCAGTAGCCGCCGCGGGAGTAGTCTTCGCGGAGGCCCCAGCTCAGGGCGTTGAAGTGGGGGAACTGCCAGGAGTAGAGGATTCCTCCCAGGAGAAACGCCCCTGTGCGCGGTTTGAGGGGGAAAGGGGAGGCAAAGACACGCCGTCATCGGAGGCTTACAAAGGTATCGCTTCCTGTCGCCCGCAAGCCCTTCTGGCCCCAAGGTGGCCCCCCCACCCCCGATGTCACCCGGATCTCAGATTCTTGGCCCCGCCCTGTTCTCGCCTCTGCCTGTCCAGGTCGGCCTGGCATGGGGACGAGCCAGGGGGAGGGGTTAACTGCACACTCTCCAAGTTCCCTCCACCCCCACCGCGGGACACTGAGCATCTGTGCCTCCCGTCCCCCCAGCGCCCACCACGTGTCCCAGCACTGCACAACCCATAGGCGGGACCTCTGTGCACGGGGCTTGGGCTGGCAGAGGGGGCCTCCCGGACAAGGTCCCTCCCCAGGGTGCCTGGCGGCCCCGCTTGCAGTGACAGTACTGAACTCGCCTCAGGCCCGAGCTGAGCATCCTGGCTTTTGTCTGTGTCCTGACTGAGCCACAGTGCACAGCCAGGGCTCCCGGGGCAGGTGTCTGGCACATTCCAGAGGTACTAAGATGGTGTGTGTCATATAAATGGAGTGGCTTAAAGGAACACGGTCTCCTGAGCCGACGAGAGCTTCTGTGTGGCCCTGTGGTTTTTCAATGAGGACATATTGGTACCTTGAGAACCCTTTAGCCCCTCTGTCTGGAACAGGGCCTCCCCTCCCCCACAGGGGTGGGAGGCCGGCCGCCATCACAGGGCACCTATCAGCTGACAGGGACTTTCACGCAGTTTACCGCATTTAATCCTGACCGTAGGATGTTAGGTAGGGTTCATGGTCATTAAGTGAACCTGAACCATCACAGATCAGATGATGTTAAGTTCTACAAAAGGTGGTGAGGGAGGGCTTCAGAACAAGCCCGTGTGATGCGAGGACGGCCTCCCACGAGTCAGGGAGCCCACTCCCGCGCAGGAGACGGACTCGCTGCTCGCTTACTCCCACGGAAAGTGCTTACTGAGCGCCTACTAAGCGGCGAGCACCGAGCCGGGCACTGGGGATAGGAAGGAGAGCACAGATCCACACGTGCCCCTCCAGAACACGGTTCGCCATTGAGGCGTTCACCGAGAGCCACACTAATGAGTCTATGTCGCCACCCAGCTGCTGTGCACAAGTCCGGGCAATGAGGACACAGAGGAAGACCAGGTGGAGGCAGGCGGAGAAGGCCTCTCGGAGGAAGGGATGTCTGGGCTGGGCTCGGCAGGACAAGTGCCCTAGTCCTATGAGGGCTGGCGGAGGGAAGAGTGGTCACGAAGGGGCCGGAAGGTGCGCGGTGTAGACGAGGTATTAAAAGGAGATGAGGGGGCGCCTGGGTGGCTCAGTTGGTTGAGCGGCCGACTTCGGCTCGGGACACGATCTCACAGTCTGTGAGTTCGAGCCCCGCGTCGGGCTCTGTGCTGACAGCTCGGAGCCTGGAGCCTGCTTCGGATTCTGTATCTCCCTCTTTGCCCTGCCCCTGCTCACACTCTGTCTCTATGTCTCTCAAAAATAAATAAACATTAAAAAAAAAAAAAAGGAAATGAGAACATGCATTAGGATTCACAGACCTGTCTACTGGAAGAAAAACAGGTCAGTTGGACTGTACAATAATTTAAAAAATATATCAGGATCAGAAAAGGAAAGCTAGTGTGGCTGAAGGGACGGGCAGGGCGACCGCCCCCAACTCAGCGGGCTGTGCTTTTGAAGTGCTGGCTTGATCCCCAAAGCACCAAAGCAACAGGAAGCCAGGAGACATGTGGAGACGGGAACGTGTTTCAGCGTGCGTGTGTGTGTGTGTGTGTGTGTGTCTAAGCGTGTACTGGGGGGAGGGCGTGAGGAAAGGGCATCGGTGTCACGTGGCCAATTTGAGAACGAACACACTGGCAGGGCCCAGAGCAGATACGTAAGGTTCCATCGGGGACTGAGGAAATGACAGGTGACAGGTGTTGGGGTCAAGGTGACAGTGGGGAGGAAAGAGGGACTTGAGAGGGCTTTAGGAGGCCAAGTGACAGGGAGTGCGTGCAGAGTAAGAAAGGAGGGGAGGGAGAGGGCACCCCCTTGGTTTAGGGGCCCACGGAGACGCCGGCCATTCTAGGAGACGGAGACCAGGGAGGAGGAGAACAGTGCAGGACTGTGACCTGGGGTGTGTTCGCCGGGCACCCCTCTGGGACACCCAGATGGCAACCAGGCAGTCGTGAAGAGGGGCCTGAGCTAGGATACGTCTCCGGGAGCTACCCACACGTGCTCCCAGCTACCACCGGGTCGACCCGGCGTCCAATCCTTCATTGCTTCTCTGTTTCCTGCTTGAATGCAAAATTCCTTACGGGAATGGCCATCCTCCTTTTCCTTTGCCTCTCTGAAGCAGAATACAGGAAGCGCTCAATGGTCCTGCAGTGGAGGGTCCTCAAAGGCACCAGTGGGAGCCCATGTGTACAAAGAAAGGCTTTACTCAAAGCCGCCCGGGGTTGGTGTGTTTCAGCACTGATCCGTGAGCCCACGGGGCCGAGCGGACTTGGGGCCTGGCTCCTGACACGGAAGTGCCCCCTGGGGGTCCCCGGTCAGAGGGCTGAGGGCTCACTCGCCCACCGTGTCACCTGCCCTGGCCGGCACCGTCCCGCACGGAGAGGTTGAGAATTTGTCACCCCAATCCTATTTCAGGTAATGAGGACCTTGTAAGCCACCCCCGTCTGTGGGAGTGTTCAGAGAAGGAGGGGGTGGGCACCACTGCCGAGACACAACTCGGCAGGAGAGAAGGCGGTTTAGATAATTCAGAGTCATTCAGAACACCAGGCTGGGGCTCTGAGGTCCTGGAGGGCCCCTGGCGTGCACACGCAGAAGAGGATCAGAAGGAATGAGCCCTTCTTTTAATCTCTTATCTGTACTCCTCAACAGCGTGGGCTGCAGAGGGACAAAGGGGACAGGCTTTCCCGTCCCCTAAAAGACAGAATGGTGATATATATTCTTTTTTTACTCCTATTGTTCGGGGCAGAAGCTCGCCCATTTCTGCATTAAGTGTATCAGGCAGTTGCAGAGTATGCAGTGGAGCTCGTGTGGGTGCAAATCGGAGAGGAAGGGGACCTGCTTTCGGATCCAGTAAGAGTTCCTCGTGGGTTCAGTAAGTCGGTCAATTCCCTTTTGGCCTTCAAATATAACGAAGGAACGGAGAATTGACGGGGGCGCCCCTATTTCAGCCGAGCTGCTGCCAAATCCCTGAAATCCACTTTCCCCCATCTACAGGTAACACGCTCCGATCCTCAGGCTGATTACGGACGGACGAGACCACTGTGTGTGAATCCACTCACTTGGTGACCAGAGGGCGGGCGTCTACCGCGGGCCGGGCGCCACGCCCTGCTCCAAGTCTGGAGGGAGGGCAGACACAGACCCATGTGACCGCGATGAGTGCCCCTCACAGTCAGAACAGGGGGACGCGATGGGGGCGACTGGACCTTGGCGGCTCAGGGAGGGCCTTCCCAAAGGCGACACGCACAGCACGGCCCTACTGCGTGGAAGGCCTCGGGTGCTGGGAAGCGTCGCGGCGGGTCGGTTTCCGGGATGGCGTGGAGGCCGCAGTGAGAGACAAGGGGCTCCGGCACAGGGCTGGGCCACGTGGTCACCTGTAGACCAGGTCAGGTGTCATGGGAGGGAGAGGGGGCGGCAGACACCGATCCGTGTACCCAGGTGGGGACCCTGGGGACACACACAGGTGAGTGTGCTCATGGCGGACGCATGAAGAGCTCCACTTTTGGTCACTTGAAGTTTGAGGTGTCCCCAGGACATTCCCGTTAAGTGCTCTGGAGCTGTCACCCGCCAGGCATGGGGGTGGGGGGAGGAAATCTATAGATATACCCTCTCGCGCTCACGACAGCCTTCTCACACGCGGCGTGACTCTCCCCTTACAGAGGGGGAGGTCCATTAACGTGCCGCCCAGGGATCTTCAGCACGACGAGCACGGGATACCGTCACCTTTCTTTTGTTTACTTATTTTAAGTTTTAATTTATTTATTTTGGGGGGCGGGGGGCAGAGAGAGAGAAGGAGACAGAGAATCCCTAAGCAGACTCTGGGCTGCCAGCACAGAGCCGGCTGCGGGGCTCGAACCCATGACCTGTGAGATCATGACCTGAGCCGAAACCAAGAGTCGGACGCGTCACTGACTGAGCCTCCCGGGCGCCCCAACCAGCACCTTCTGTTAGAAAGCTGGACATACAAGGATTGCTGGGGAGGGGGGGGGAGGGTGTGGCTGCTGGGTGCCGATTTAAACGCCGATGCTGCGGGGTAGGCAGCGGGCTTGCTGGAAGGAAAAACGTGCATTTGCTGGTTTATTAGGGTCCCAGGACCTTAAAAATAGCTTGTTTCCATTGGAGACAAACAGATATTTGTCTCGACAGGGAGTCGCCCTGGGGAACTGGGAAGGACAGAAGGGAAGACTGGACGCCTCCTCTGTGTGCTGATGGAAAAGCAGCTCACGCAGGGACCAGCGGAGAAGCCCACCCCGGCTCAGCTCAGGACGGGGCTCACCCCCAAAGGGTCGGAGCAGGTTACGGGCCGCAGTGAGGACGGCCGGGCATGGGGGGGAAGCGGACAAGGCTGAGACGCGTCCTGGCGGGAGAAAGGACGTCAGTAACGACAGAGACCTGGGGGAGGGAGGCGGGGAAGCCGGGGTGCCCCTAGCTGTTCTGCCGTCGGAAGGGCTGAGGAGGAGCCAACTCGGCCCGGAAACCGGACTGGAAAGGGTTAAGGCGATCAGGGCCCCCGTGCGGGCTCTTGCTCGCCTCCCTCAAAAGCCCTCTCTTTTTTGTGTGCCAACTGGAGAACTCTGTTTTGCTCAATATGCATTTTCGGTTATGCTTCTGCTTAAAATAACATAATTAAAAAAATCATTTTCCTAAGAGTAGCATGCTGCTTTTCTGTGCGAGAGGAAATTGGGTGTGGGTTTGGCTCCTGTCACAAATGAAAGAGCTTTAGAAATCACAGCTTAGCCTTAATGGGTCGTAATCAGAAAACCACCGCCCCCACAAGGTTCGTTCTACTCGATGGGCTGGACGCAACTGCCTCTGCTCGAGGAAAGATGTAGAACAAATTGCTCCCTTCATCAAGATAAGGGGACCTGCAGCAGGAAGCCTTGGATTCGCTCGGGGGCTGTGGTGGAAGCCACCTTCCTTGTGGGGTAAGCACAGAGCGCTCCGGTTACTGACTCGGAGGCCTCGCCTCGGCGTCACCCGCCCCCAGAGCCGTGGTTTCACTGGGCCTGTCTTCAGGGCCACCGGATATCTGCAGCGGGCCCACTGTGTGACAGGCGCCGTCTGTCCTCGAGGCCCCTCTTCTGGAGTCTGGACGGGGAGGGGGTGACACAAAGCGGAAGTACTGCCTCTGAACGTTGCCTTAGGTGGAGTGCTTGTGGGCGACCCACAGGAGGAAGGCCCAAGTCAGCCTCTGAGAGATCAGGGGAGGCTTCCTGGAAGAAGTGAGTTGCAAACTGGGATCAGAAGACGGCCTCTGAGTTTCAATCCACTGACACAAACCACGCCTTTTCTGCTTCTTTTAGGGTTTTCTCAGTTTCCTGCCCAGCTCTGTGGAGTCTTTGTACAGACTGGGTTTGATCGTATCTGGAAGACATGTCTGTTTCCTGTCGTTGAAGCAAATACTTGTTGGTCTATGAATACATAAAATACTGCATGTCTGTGGGTATGCTTCTCCGGAGGGCAGCCACTTCCTGGGATCGCGATGCCACAATCCCAGCTCAAAGGCAACTCCAGAGAATATTCAGGTATCCAGGGCACTATTTTCCTCCATATACAGAAAATGGGGACCAGCACATACATCGACAGGGCTGTGTATGCGCGTGAGGGGCTGGCACCCTGCTCTGTCTGGGGGGTAGGGCATGTTAATATATCAATATTCGGTGGGGCAAGGCTAACCCATGACTTCCTCACGACGCTTTGCAAATACAGCAAAACCTTGGTTTGCAGGCCTGATGTGTTCCTGGAAACATGCTTGTAATCCAAAGCACTCGTAGGTCAAAGCGAATTTCAAGAACCGTTGGTTCAGCTGCGATCACGTGAGGTTCGGCATCACGATCTACCCGTCGCTCTTGTATCAAGTTCAAATTTATTAGAGATGCTGGCCCGTCTTGCGGACCGCTCGCAGAACAAGTTACTCGCAACCCAAGGTCTTACTGCGCATGCATTTAAAACCCTCTCAAGACATCTGCCAATCATTTCTACAGCGTACTGACTGAGGGGGACCTCACTCCTTGTCCCCTCTGCGCGGGCCCGAGAAACAGTCTTGCCCGTAGCACACGTCCATCGTTTAGTAGGCAAACAAGGCCAAGGCCATCGCAGCCGGATGGTTTCCCGAGAGGTCGGAGACAAAAATCTTCAAGGTGGAGCTCTGAGTCCCTGTACGTGCTCTTCTGAAACAAAATTCCTTTTGGGACGGAGCTCCATGGCCTCAGCTTGCTCTCCCGGCAGCCCACTGGGCTCACGCTCAACCCCGTCCCACCTCCACCCAGACCCACCCACTGTCATTCGCTGCCCAGCCACGGCCTTGAGGAAGACAAAGACGCAGCTCGGGTGAGGCCTGGTGCTGGGTTTGGGGGTGTTCCTTCCTCAGTACAACAGGTTCCCTCTAACCGTGGCCCTTGGTGGCCGGTCTGTTCCACGACTGGTTGTATTTGTGCTTCTAGGGTGACGCGGTTCTGTAAACTGGGGGCGAGCTGGGAGAGCGGAGCCAAACCCAAAGCTTCATGGTCACGGATTCTGACGCCTTTCTTTTGAGCGCTGACACAAAGGGGCTTGTGAAACCGGTCGGCTTCCACAGTGGAGTGGACTCGGAGGGTGCGGCGGGACAAAGGGACGAGGGCGTGGGCCGAGTTTATGAATTGCGGGTGACAAAAGGGAGGCTGGAGTCTTCTGAAAACAGAGCAGACTGAGTGACCAGCGTGCCCTTGAGGAATTCGCAGGGGCAGGGATGCTCTCTCTCCCTTCCCCACATCATTGCACGCTGCCCGTGTCCACACGGTCACCCTGAGGCCTCAGATGAAGGGAGCCGGGCCGTAAAGGACTCACAAAGCTCTGACTCCGAAAAAAAGCGCTCTCTTCTCTTCTTACCGTTTCCCTACAGGGAGGTTGCGGGATTCTGCGGGTTAGCGCCCATCTGAGGGTATTTCCATCTTTATTATCTGAATACTGATTTGTACACTGAACACTCCCGATCAAATGTGCACCCGGTGCCAGGCACCGTGTCAACCAGAGGCTGCCCTTCCAAAGCCATTTTGTATGGTCTCCCTCCGGAAGGCACTGGCCCCGCCCCTAAAAGGTGTGACCGTGACCGACTGGTCAACCCAGCACAGCTGACTTTGAGGCTCGACTTCCCCGGCTGTACCAATCGGCTGGCCTCCGGTTATACCGCCGATCTTGGGTCTAGCGACATACTTCTAGGACATTCGTTCTCAGCCTTTTGCGTTTTTGTCTTTGAAGAGAACGGGGCTCTGATACTGTTTGGTTTGCTAATATTCCCATGAAGATGTGCCTTGTTCACCCTATCTTTAAAAATATAATTTGTCGGGGCGCCTGGGGGGCTCAGTCGGTTAAGGGTCCTACTTCAGCCCAGGTCATGATCTCACGGTTCGTGACTTCGAGCCCCGCATCTGGCTCTACGGTGACAGTGCGGAGCCTGCTGGGGGTTCTCTCTCTCTCCCTCTCTCTCTGCCCCTCCCCATCCCTCTCTCAAAATCAGTAAGTAAAATAAGAAAACAGCACTTGTTAATGCGACCTCTGAGTCTAGTGAAGGCAAACTCTCACCAAATGAACACGGACATTCATGTTCAAGTTTGATTTCAAACCAGTATGTTGAAGGAAAACGCTCTTGAAATGCTTGGGTTCGACAGTGCCAGGTACTTAGCACGCCCTCAATAAATATTTGTTGGATGAGTGAGTGAATAAATTCCCCCCTTTCCCTAGTCTATTTTCTCATCCTCCCATAAAGGAGGTAAATAAAGTGAAACAGTATTTAACATTTTGTAGTTCACCAGCTGAGGCTAAAAAAACTCCATCTCTTTTTTTGTTACTAAAACCATCCATCTGCCAAATGTCACCTCCTGATAAGAGCCCGCTGCGGAGTCCTCATTTGTAACTGAATGTTGGCTGACATAATTAATGTTTACCACACAACAACATCTGAATTACAAACCGAAGGCAATTTACACATCAACTCTACTGCGGCAGGTCACCCTGGCTCAGTCCTCAAACTCCCAAGACCCCGGATTTAGTCAAATTTGGGAAAAGGACAAAACAGAATCTGAGCCTTTCTGAGAAATGGGGGCGATGGGGAGGGAGGGAGAGGTGGCTTTGGCAAGGAGGAGGGGAAGGTGCTTTAGAAGCCTGGAAGATAAACTAAGTCGTCCCTGGAGGTAAACACTGTTGAGAAGCCTAATGCGTGTGGCTCCAGGCCCGCTGGGAGGGGGCCTGGCTCCAGCCGCACTTATCTGCAGCGCCCCCGCCCCCTCCCCCCAGCGCACCCCTTCGCTGGGGTCCCCCGCAGGTCACACCCGGGGTCAGAAAGCGGCCCTCTCCTTTGGCCTTCATGAGTTTTTGCTGGTAAGCATTTTTCATGCGTTCTGCTGATGGCGGTTAAGCTAATGAATGAATGAATGAAGGAAGGAATGAATGAATGAATGAATAAGAAAAGGCAAAGTAATTAGGCAGGTGGGGAGAAAAGGCCTAATCCCGAATCTCAGAGGGACAGGGACCCGCAGGTAAAACCCCGTGGCGATGAGGCCCTTTGTTGAGATCAACGGGGCTTTTGAAGCTCGCTGTTTACAGCCGGAAACGTCTCGGCCAGGAGACAGCAAAAACCAAGAATTAACACCGGTTTAGCGTTCCCAATTTCCACACACTGACCTGTTTGATTCCCTCTCCGCCCCCCCGCGTCCCGGCTCCCCGGCCAGGTGCTGGGTTAGCCGAGGGGCAGGTCTGACCCCCACGCTTGGCACCCGCACCGCCGGGGCACCCAGAAAAATTCTGTTTTCTCTGTCTGATAAAAACAACCACCACAACAAAGTGGTTGTGGGGGAAGAAAAAAAAAATCAGACTATCCCAGGGGATGTCCTTCTGTTTATTTCAGGTTTTCGGTCTTTGCTGGAGGAGGAGGAGGGAAGGCAGGTTAATCTCCTGCGCTCGGGCCCTCTGGAGGTCTTAATTGGCCCTGTAGCCACCACGGAAACCACAGAAAGATGCAGACGCTGAGAAGGGGGAGAAGGGCTTCGGATCGCAGACATTTCCTTAGTCTGGGATGCAAATCGGGTTCGACGGCTCCTTATTTTATCTTTCTTCTCAACCAGACAGGTCCTGAGGCTGTAGAAACTTCCACCTCACCTCCGTCTTGAGCTATCCTCTCCAATCTTGCCTACGGCCTTCCGGGCCCAGGAAGGGGCCGCTAGGGAGGTTCACGTGGTGGTGGTGGGGGGGGGCGGGGAACTGAGGGACCTAGAGGACGGTGTCAGGTACTGATGTCCTGGCGGAGGAGGGGGGGGAAAGACGAAGGAACAGAATATGCGGTGGCCTCTGCCTCCCTACAGACACGCACCTGCGCCCGCGCCCACCGGCAGGCTCCCAAGCCGCTCATGAGGAGGGCCAGCTTGATGCTGCACGACTCGCAGGGCGAGATGTGTGACTGGGGAAGGGTGGGGGCCAGGCCTCGGCTGGGAGGGCCCCCACGGGAGAGGGGGCGGGGGGAGACGGAGAGGCACACGGGCTCTGGAGGAGGACCCAGGAGGGGCCGGCCACGTGCTGCTTTCCAACCCCACCTGCGGCACGGGTCCATGACCCTGAACTCGGGCCCTTGCCCCTCTCCTGCTTAAACCTCCAAGGGGCCTCTCGCCTCTCCATGAAGTCCAGTTTCTCAGGGAACCTCCAGGTTCCTCTGAGGACCTCTTTCCTGCCGAAGCTCTTAGAGCTCAATGACTTGACACCTGCCTGCCTCTCTCTGAAGACGCTGAGACATGCTTACTGTGAGGACAAGGCCTGGGCTTTAGGGATTTTTGGATCCCTCCGTGTCCAGAGCACAGTAGGTCCTCACAGACACCTGCCCACGAAAAAGGCCGGTGAGCCGAGTGGGTGGTCGCCCAAGCTCTCTTGTATCCACCTCACCCCCGGCCTCCCCTTCCTTCCTGTCCCTGCGGTTCGGTGGAGCACATCAAAGCCTTCTCTCTCCACACGCTTCTCCGAAACGATGCGGAGATACCACAGAAAGGAAACATTCTGGGCCATTTTTCTCTCGGCGGGCCTGTTTCAGGCAACCGTGTCCCCTAAGATGAGAACCCAGATGAGAGCCATAATCTCTGTGGGTGATCCAGACGACACCCCGAGTGCGGGTCGAATATCGCCACCTGCCCCCACCCTTGGCCTGCATCCCCGGGAATTCCCGAGGTATTCTGACAGCCGGATGTCCCTCTGCTGGTCTTTTCAGACTAGCTAGCTGCTCAGAAAGTGGTCCCCGGACCAGGGGCGCTGGCATCAGCCGGCAGCAAACTGTTAGAAATCCAAATTCTCAGGCCCCTCCCCAGACCTGCGGAAACCAGAGGCTAGGGGTTGGGGCCCGGGAACCTGGGGTGGTGTTTAGCAAGCCTGCCCGGGGATTCTGATGCGCACTCGACCTCGAGGACCACTGTTCTCGACTTCGGTGAGACCACAGGCGCGGTCTCCCACGACGCCCTCATATTCAGAGCACAAACTCCCAGGGAAGACAGAACGCAGGTTCGTACGGATGTCGACGTGTTCCTGTCGGCAGAACTGACTAACGGCAAGGACGGAAACGCTGGGTGCCACAGCTACTCACTGTGTGTGGTTGTGGGCATTTGAAACAGGGCTAAGGGGACTGAAGAACTGAATGTTTAAGCTGATTTGAACTCAGAGTTTAAACTCAGAGTTAAATAGCCACCTGTGGCTAGAGGGTACTGTCCTGGAAGGTGACAAGACTAAATATATATAGTCCCACTCAGCCTAGTGGCTGAAATCCCCGCAACGGAAATGTTGAAACTACACTCTTGCAAACTCTGCCTTTTTTCTTTTCTTTTTTTAATGTTTATTTATTCTTGAGAGAGAGAGAGAGCGAGCACGAGCCAGGGAGGGGCAGAGAGAGAGAGGAAGACACAGAATCCGAAGCAGGCTCCAGGCTCCGAGCTGTCAGCACAGGCGGGGCTCGAACACACGAGCGAGCCGTGCGATCCTGACCTGAGCCGGAGTTGGACGCTTAACCGACTGAGCCACCCAGGCGCCCCGTGCCTCTGCCTTATTTCTTTGACCACTTCTGCCTTTACCGTCCCTTGCACAGAGCTGAGGCCCGATAAATATTTGGCGACTGGCCTAGCATTAACCTCGTTTTGTCTGTAAAATGGAAGATGCTGACTGACCGACTGACTCACTCACTCAAATCAAAGATTGGCCGTCCATCTCAGGTTTGCTCTGTCAGATTCACGTTTCGAAACTTCTCTGGAAGCGGCCGAAGGCATCGCGTAAAGCCACACTCTCTCTGTAAATCTGGCAAGCCCTCGGGTACACGACTGGACCTGAGGCGAATCGGAATCCTGGCGGCAGTCAGCCACGCCCTGGTCGTGTGCCCCGTGATGCGTTCTCGGGATTTGGAGAGAAAGGACATCATACGAGCCGAGTGCGGCAGGAACTTCTCTTCGTGCTGACACAAATCTGTCTTGGGCTGCACTGCTCGACGCCAGGGGTCTGTTCAGGCAGGCGATGGGTCCCCTTTTTCGAGATAAGCGTGCATTTTTGCCCTGCAACCTAAAGGCAAGTATAAGCTGGCCCGTAGCTAGCTTCACTAACGAACCTGTCTCCACGTGATTAAACGTGGCTTACCGGAAGACTGGACCCCACATTTAAAAAAATTTCATTTTAAATATGACTGTTAGCAGTTTAGCTAAATGCATACTGTCCCTGAACAAATAAATACGGGCTCCTCGCTGAATGGGTACTCTAAGTGGGAAGACTCTTGCGAAGTTCTTTCTCCCTCTGGCCTCTGGGGGAAGCAACTCCAGGGAACATACCCTGAGGCTCGAAGGCCTCGGAAGGGAACTGCCTGGGAGTACGGCGAAGGCCACCAGCAAGAATCTGGGTGACCGACGGGGCCACAGAAGCGACCCAATTCTGCACGGCCCTCGACTGCCCTGCCCCCACCAATCTCCAAGGATATCTGCCCCCGTAGACAGTAATACTTGACCCCGACCGTGGCTCTGTCTGGGATTCCCCAGAGAGAAAAGGTACTTTTGAGGGCCTTGTTCCTTTTTTTAAAATTTAGTTTGAGTTTATTTATTTTGAGAAAGAGAGGCACGGAGGGGCAGAAAGAGAGGGAGAGAGAGAATTCCAAGCAGGCACCGCACTGTTAACGCAGAGCCCGACACAGGGCTCGAACTCACAAACCAGGAGATCGTGACTTGGGCTGAAATTAAGATTAGGACACTCAACCGACTGAACCGCCCTGACGCCCCTTGGGGGCCCTGCTCCTTTAGGCGGGGTTTGAGGACCCCGTGTAAGGTCCTGGCACGCTGGAAGGGTGTGGGGCTGTCTCCCGCAGGTGGGCAGGTGGCCTTGAGCACCACAAGGCTGCAGGGGGGAGGGGGGTTGCTTTCATGGGCCCCAACCCAAAGTCTGGGCAATCACTAGAAAGGTCTGGAGGGGTACAGGAGGGGAGAGGAGAGTGGGGCGAGGGGAGGTGGAAGTTTGGGTCAAGACTGCGGCTCCGGGCAGAACCAGGAGGGCGACTCGGACCGGGACTTCGGCGGTATACAGGTGCGCTCTCTACATATAAATTACAAACGAGGGGGGAAATGGAGACACCATCTGGTCGGGAGATGTCAGACCCACGCTTCCCACCGTCCCCACCCTCGCTCGGATGGCCATCGCTAACCACGGGCCCAGCGCTCTATCCGCCACGCCCGGAGGCAAGCTCGCCGTCGGCAGAACAACGGCCAGGTAACAGTTACGAGTCGCTCAGAGTTGCCAGACTCAAAAAATCTCATGAGTTTTGAGTTTTTTTTCTGGATCTGCATTACTCCGACTGCTGTACAAATGAACAATACTTAACAAGAACTCACTTAATCCTCACCACAACTCCATGAGAAGGGACCACGGGGGAGATGAGGAGACAGGGCATAAAGAAGCCTAGAACATTCATGCCAAGTCTAGAGCTAGCCACCTGGGTGGCTCAGCCGGTTAAGCGTCTGACTTCAGCTCGGGGCATGATCTCCCGGTTCGTGGGTTTGGAGTCCCGCGTCGGGCTCCGTGCTGACAGCTCGGAGCCTGGAGCCCGCTTCGGAGTCTGTGTCTCCTTCTCTCTCTGCCTCTCCTCCAGTCACACTCTCTCAAAAATAAATAAACATAAAAACAAAAAAAAAAAGTCTAGAACATTCCAAAGGGCACCCCTGCTCCAGAGCACTCATTCCTCACCGCTGCGCTGCACTGCCACTGCTCCCGCACGGATGAGATTCTGGTGTGGGGTTTATCACCGAGCAAATGAGCACGTACGTTCTAGAATATCTTATCCGTAGCTTCGTGGACCTCCATTTACAGGCCATGAAAACCGCGCTAAGAGACAATCACGCTAAAGGTGTGACCGCCTTTGTACGCTTGCCGAGTCAGGGTGTACGGGCTTTTATGAAAAGTTTCAGAAATGCGGCTTGCGGGGCAAACCGTTTATGGTCAGCTGCCTTGTGATCGCTCATGTGAAAAATATGTACTTACGTCTGCTGCAGGAAACCTCACCACTTCCTTCCTAAGTGTCGGTCAGAAACACTAATTACCTGGCTAATTAGACCGTGAAACTTCCCTTACCGACGGTAAAAAGGGGCTCTTTTCACCCCACAAATTTCGGTGGGACATACCAAAAAAAAAAAAAAAAAAGTAGATGGTTTCAATGGTTTTATTGTAGACACCACAAACGACTGAAGCAAATCATATAAAAGTAAATTAGAAGCTAATGAAGAGAGCCTGCGCCTTCCGAAGGCGGTGGGGGGGGGATGCCTGGTTCTGTGGGGGCGAGGAGCTAATGCACGGGGCCGCCGGCAAGGGGACGTCGACGAGGACAGGAGAGCCTGGAGACCGAGCACCGGACCCCGGCTCCACAACGCGGGACGTCCCAGATGACTGATCGGCCCTAACTCGACCCGTGATTTCTAGAAACCTGCTTTTTCACTCGACCTGTTGTCACTGGCTTTGTCACTGGCACTGGCTTTTTTTTTTTTTCCCCAGGCACTCCCCGCCCACCCGGGAAGCACACGTCCCCCTGGAAAGCCAGGGGACACGGTCTCCAGCTCCGCGCTCACGCGACCGCAGACCGCTGCGTCCGCCCACCTGCCGCAGGAATGAGCTCGGGCTCAAAGGGACTCTGAGGCCCGGGCTACCGTTCCGGGGAGGAAACGCCTCAGACTGGCAGGTGCTCACACAGAAGAGCCACCGAGTGCCGGGCCCTGGCGCCCCTGCCACGGGCCTGCAGGCCGAGGCCGAGCCCTCTCGACCCCGCACGCGCGCGCGAGACTCACCGGCATCCAGGCTGCCTGTGGCGGCCGTCCAGCCCATGACGGGGGGGATGGCCCCGACGACGGCTCCGACCCACGTGTTGGCAATGCTGACCCTCTTCAGCGGCGTATAGCAGCAGGTATACAGGAAAATGTTGAAGACCGCCAGGGCTCCCGTGAGGGGGTTCACCCCCCACGTCAGGAGGGCAGCTCCCGGAACAGCGCAGCAAGTGGCAAAGGACACAGCTAGCAGCGGGCTGAAACAGAGCAGAGAACACAGAGCAGTCACTCTCCAGCCCTGCTGCCCACGCCGCGCGGAGTCAGAGCTGTCGGGGACCGAACCATCCAGCGATGCGGCACGGTGGCCCGGGAGGCAGGTTCCGGGGACGGACTGTGTCTGCAGGGGCTCTGGCTGCTCCTCCGACATCTGCCGGCCGGGCCTGAAGTCCAGCAGTCCAGGCGAGAGCGCCCTGGGTTCGTTCCGTCCCCTCCTGGCTGTGGCAACTGGGGGCGCCGCTCTGCTCACCTGTACAGCCGAGATGGTTCCCCGCTCTCGCCCACGGGCTGGCGTGAGGGCTGAGGCAGATGCTGCCTGCAGGGCCCAGGGCTCTGCTCTACAGGGAGTGTCACCAAGTAGGTGACAGCCATAGGCAAACCGCCCGGAACACGGTACCGTTAATGCTGGGGCAGAACTAGCGACGTGGCTCTGCCCATGAATGTACAGTTTAAACGCATCACCCGATGAGCAGTACCGGAGAATGACAGTGTGTCTGAGTGTCTCTCTCTGTAACAAATGACAGGCTTGGCAAGGGACCGGCCTGTGCCAACGGCCACACGCCAGGCGGCGGCTCCGCACAGAGAGCTCCATCTCACTGCCACGGCTGGTTTCAGAGTGGCGGGATCTCCAAGGAGCCGCACCACGTTCTGAGTGCAGCGAACACGGTCAGATATAGGTCCCCACCAGCCAGGGTGACCCTATGCCTGCTTTCCACCAGAGCCCACTTTTTTAAGTTTATTTAGAGAGAGAGAGACGGCATGAGTTGGGGAGGGGGAGAGAGGGAAGGAGAGAGACTCCCAAGCAGGCTCCATGCTGTCAGTGCAGAGCCTGACGCGGGGCTCAAACTCACGAACCATGAGATCATGACCTGAGCCAAAGCAGGACGCTTAACCGACTGAGCCACCAGGTGCCCCTCACCAGAGCCCACTTTTTGGTTTTTAGTGTTTGTTTATTTTTGAGAGAGAGAGAGAGAGAGTGAGCGAGCAGGGGAGAGGCAGAGAGAGAGGGAGACACAGAATCCAAAGCAGGCTCCAGGCTCTGAGCTGTCAGCACAGAGCCCGACGCGGGGCTTGAACTCGAACTGTGAGATCATGACCTGAGCCGAAGTCGGACGCTTAACCGACTGAGCCCCCCAGGCGCCCCCAGAGCCCACTTTTTAAGGTGGATTTCTTGTGCGACCTTGTGGAGGCTTTTTGCCAGGTGTAGAGATATTGGACCTACGAGCTCCTGATTAAATGCGTGTGGATTTATTCTTCCTTAAGAAACCTGAGGAAGTCCCTCCAGCCTGCCTTCTCCTGGGGGAGCCCCAAATTCTGCCTCCGAGGCAACTGCTGAGGGCGCGGTGATCCTGATGACCCCAGGAGTGGACCCTGGGGCTGGCCCTCCTGGGAGACGGCCCCCAGCGGAGGGGGCTCTGTGACGGCAAAGCAAACGCACTGGAGAGGCGGCTGCCCGGGGGCTAGAAGAACGGAGACACGTCTTACCCGCGCTCCATCCAGATGGTGAACTTGCACCCGGCCTCCCGGCTCCCTCGGGGCACCGGGTCCCTCCCTCCCATGGCGCTCACCAAGACCCCCCCTCGAACGTTCGCTCTGCCCTGTCCTTCCTTCCAGTCGCTCCCACCATGGTCTCCGCTCCGGCCAGAGAAGGCCCGCCGACCATACCATCGGGCCCCACTTCCCAGACGAAAACTTGGGAAGAGGTCTCTGCTGCGACTGCTCACCCGTGCCCCGAAGACAGCATTAAGACGGCCCCAAACGCCAGCAACTGTTACGACTGCTGTCCTTCTTGCAATAAGGTAGTTTACAGCTTATAAGAACAGAGGGGGTTTTTTTGTTCTTTTTTTTTTTCTCTCTCCCTCCTACGGGGACTGTAAAAAGCGAGTTTTATTTTGGGTGGGAGAAAAATGCGGCTCATAAACATTTTTATTTTTCCTGAATTGGACCTTGTGTAAAAAAAAAAAAAAAAAAAAAAGGTTGTTTGCTCCTTCCAAGTCTGTGGAAGCCAGTCGGATTCAGAGGTATTAGTGTTATGAAAAGCCCTTTGAGAAAAGCACACATGAATTTAATTTATGGAGATAAAAGGCAATTTTTTTTACATGGAAGTTCAGTCTCTGCCCCCGGGCGGCGTCACGGAAAATCGGGAGGCTTAATTCTGGTGTTTGGGTCAGCGCGCTCGGGGGTGCGGGTGGAAACTGCACCGACTGACGAGCTCCAGAGAGAAGAACGGGGCCACGTGCTCAGGGAGCCGGGACCATCCCCGGCCCCTGGCGGCCCAAGGGACGTGTGTCTCTCCCGGCACAAGGAGACCCGAATCGGCGAACTTCACGGTTTCCTCACCGGATTGTGAACTCTGTGAGCGTTCCCTTCCTGTGATGCTTTCGATTTTCCTAAAACATCTCTGATGGGAGTCAGACCCGTTCTTTTCAGAAAACTTGAAACTACGGAGACCGGCAAATAAGGAATTCTAAATTATTCAGCGAAACACCCTGGTTTACATCTTTTTAGCCTTTTTTCAATGATGTGTCTATTTAAAAATAGAGAAGAGGCTGAACTCTTTTTACTTTTTTTCATATATCTTCTTTTCAAAGTTTATTTATTTATTTTGAGGGAGAGACACGAGAGAGAGAGACAGAGAGACAGAGAATCCCAAGCAGGCTCTGCACCGTCAGCCTGGAGCCTGACGCAGAGCTCTGTCTCACGAACCGTGAGATCACGACCTGAGCCGAAATCAAGGGTGAGACGCTTAACCGACCGAGCCACCCAGGTGCCCCTATATTTCAATATATGTTAATAATTTCCCTGTGCTGTTCAGAATTCTTTTGTAACATCATCAATGGTACACAGTGGCCTATTCTGTGGATATAACACAATTCATTCAGCCAATATGGCCTTTTTGGACACTTTTTATTCTTCCTTTTAAATTAGAAATAACGTTGGCGAATATATCTTATAGACAGACTGCTGTTCATAGTTCTGACCAGGATAAATCCTGACGATAAATTCCCAGACATGCGACTGTAAGGTCAGATGACACGCATGGTTTTAGGGATTTGACTTGTACCCGCCGTCTACGCCCCAGAGGGTTTAGGCTAGTTTACACTCCCACCAGCAGTACATGAGAAAGCCTATTATTTCTAGAACCTGTATCAACACTATGTATGGCATTAAACATAATAACAAAAATTAACAATGTAGAAAGCATGTTTATTGAGATAGTATCATACCCATTTCACAGAAGAGAAACTGAGGCTCAGATGGCCCTTGAACAATGAGAGGAATGGGGTGTCGACCCCAATGTACAGTTGAAAAATCCACATGTAACTTCTGACTCCCCCAAAACTTAACTACTGAGAGAATGGGTAAGTTTTGATACGCTTTCACTGTATATAATAGATTTGGGTGTATTTAGGGTAGTATATGATACAACAGACTAGCATCTACAAATATATATACACGCATCCAGGACACACCTAACTTTGTAACTTTTTTGAAATATCTAGGCTATGTGGTTTGAGTTTTTTCAAATTGTTGCCCATCTCCAACCTTTTTTCTAATAGATTTATTAAAAAATAATCCACATAAACATACCAAGGGACCTGTAGGCTATTTTTTAAAACTTTGATTTAACCATGAAATCTTTAAAAATCATGGTGATATTAAAGCTACTCAAATTTACCCATTTTAGAGGTGCCTGCGTGGCTCAGCTGGTTAATAAGCATCTGACTTCGGCTCAGGTCATGATCTTGAGATCTGTGAGTTTGAGCCCCGCGATGGGCTCTGTGCTGACAGCTCGGAGCCTGGAGCCTGCTTCGGATTCTGTGTCTCCCTCTCTCTCTGCCCCTCCCCAGCTTGCGGTCTCTCTCTCTGTCTCAAAAATAAGCATTAACAGGAGCGCCTGGGAGGCTCAGTTGGTGAAGCGACCGACTTTGGCTCAGGTCATGATCTCCCGGTTTGTGAGTTTGAGCCCCGCGTCGGGCTGGCAGCTCAGAGCCTGGAGGCTGCTTCAGGTTCTGTGTCTCCCTCTCTCTCTGTGTTCCTCCCCCACTCATGCACTGCCTCTCTCTCTCTCTCTCTCTCTCTCTCTCTCTCAAAAATAAATAAAGATTTTAAAAAAATTTAAAAAATAAGCATTAACAAAATTTTTTTTTTAATTTAGCTGCTTTAATAAAGAGATTTATTTCTGATGCAGAAAAAGATTACTCAAGTGCATTCATTTCTCAGCTCGGTTAAACACAACTATGACTTTCTGCCTTGGTACACATAAAAGTCTGGGTGAATCTTAAAACTGGAAGGGCAATTTTGCCACAGACTGACTTCTTGTTATCTTAGGGCAATTACTCAATACCCTCTTCCTCCTAATCCTACCACTCAGCCCTTGATCAAACCCTCGTCCGCGCTCTCCCATTCCTGGACGGGTTCTGGAAAGTATCCCCAACCTGGAGACACACCCACCCCCCAGAGTTATTTTCCCTTTTATCATTTATTCCGTATTTAAAATTCCGTTAAAACCCCCCCCCCCCGCCATTGTTCCTTTTGCTCTTCTTACATCAGAATTTCCCAGATGGGGAACGGAATGGGTGCTTCCACTTCGAGTGCCTCTCTGAGGCCTGATTTCTAGCAGCAAAACTCGAGAAAAGGCTAGCAGGTTTCCTTGGGATTCCCTGGGCTGAGCAGTACCCGACAGGCAAGCGCCGAGCTGGGACTCCCCGGTGGAGCCCAGGGTGCTACGGAGGTGTGGTGCCCGGGACCACAGCGTCAGCAGCGCCTGGGGCTTGTCGGAACCCGGGTGGTCCGCAGGCTTGCCGAGGGTGGGGGTCCCACCCGGCCCGCGTCCGGCCAGGCCTCCACGTCCCCTCCAGTTCCGATGCTGGGTGCAGCTCGGCTGAGCTGGCCCGGCTCCCGCTGCCCCTAGACACACGTCTCGACTTATTCCAAGTGGACGGGACGCAGCCCAGCTTGGTCGTCAATTCACGGAGAAACCGCAGGGGTCTCCGCCACCTCTGCTCCGTCTACCTTGATTCGATCTCGACACGCTGCCAAGTGTTTTGGCCCTTACAAGGGTGCCATGAAGCAAGCGTGGCCGAGTCTTGATAATCTTGTGGATTCTGGGTGACGGGAACACTGGAGTTCACTGTACTATTTCTAACTGTTGGGTCTCCTGGAAACTTTTCATACTAAAAAAAATTTTTAAAGGCTTTAATGTTGTTGTTATTATTATTATTTATTATTATTATATGATCTCCACATAGTAGCATAACTTAGCGTGGCTGACAACAATCTGGTGGTCTGAGTTCAAGTTCTGGTTTGAACCAGCTCTGTAAGCGTGGGCAAATCAGCCTCTCTGATCCTTGGCTTCCTCAACTGTAAAACAGGGGATGTGTTAGGGCTACTTTTAAAAATGTTTATTTATTTTGAGAGTGAGGAAGGGAGAGGGCATGAGCGGGGTAGGGGCAGACAGAGAGACAGAGAGAAAGAAAGAGTGCCAAGCGGGCTCTGCGTTCAGCCCGATGCGGGGGCTCATTCCTATGACCACGAGATCGCGGTCTTGGCCAAAGTCAAGAGTTGGACGCCTAACTGACTGGGCCTTCCAGGCGCCCCTGTATTGGGCTATTTCGATGGCAAGGTTGAAGTACAAGTCAAACTGGCTTACACGAAAATCCTCGGTAACAAGACCACAGGGACGGGCTCTATCATTGAGCTGTGTGATCCTGAGCAAGCATCTAACCCGTTGGTCTTCGTTTCTTCATCTGTAAAGCGGGAGGCACTTGAGAGTGAAGAATCAAATGCAGGAATGTAAATAAAGCACTGAGCACAGGGCTCACTAAAAGGGCACACAGTGCTCATTCGTTCGTTTATTAAAATTTCTCACGGATACCTAGTCAGCCGCTACGCTAAGTGTGAGTACACAGGAGTAAACAGAACAGGCACCAACGTCTACTCCAAAAAGGAAGGTGGACATTCAACAAACACGAGTACTACCAACTCTCAGATTGTAAAACCAACTACAGCACGAACTGGCGAAACGAGACGGCGGTGTTTAAATAGGCAGGGGGTGATGAGCTTTCAAGTTGTTTCCACTGATTTATTCTTTTCAAACTTATGAAGACATGCGGATGCGTGTTAGGATATGAGAACAGATGTAGAGATATCCAAGAATGTCATCTCAATTATAAATTACAAAAAGCGTTCTTTTGAGGAACCTCCACACCGTTCTCCAGAGCGGCTGCACTAGTTTGCATTCCCACCAACAGTGTAGGAGGGTGCCTGCTTCTCCACATCCTCGCCGGCATCTATAGTTTCCTGATTTGCTCATTTTAGCCACTCTGACCGGTGTGAGCTGGTATCTCAGTGTGGATTTCATTTGTATTACAGTTTCTCCACATCCTCACCAGCATCTATAGTCTCCTGATTTGTTCATTTTAGCCACTCTGACCGGTGTGAGCTGGTATTTCAGTGTGGATTTCATTTGTATTACTCCGATGTTTATAGCAGCACTTTTGACAGTAGCCAAATCATGGAAAGAGACTAAGTGTCCATCAACTGATGAATGACCCACTCTCCCCCCTCCCATACCTCCCTCAACTCTCAGTTTGTTCTTAGTATTTAAGAGTCTCTTATGTTTTGTCTCCCTCCCTCCCTAGGTCTCTCAGATTTCATTCTTTCTCGTTGCTGCGTAGTATTCCATTGTATATATATATGTACATATATCTGGCCACGTGCAGCAACATGGATGGAACTGGAGGGTATTATGCTGAGTGAAATAAGCCAGGCAGAGAAAGACAGATGCCATATGTTTCCACGCATAGGTGGATTTTGAGAGACCTAGCAGAGAACTATGGAGGAGGGGAAGAGGGGGGAAAAAAAGGCACAGAGGGGAGGGAGACAAAACATAAGAGACTCTTAAATACTAAGAACAAACTGAGGGTTGAGGGAGGTATGGGAGGGGGGAGAGTGGGTGACAGGCACTGAGGAGGGCACTTGTTGGGATGAGCACTGGGTGTGGAAACCAAGTTGACAATAAATTGATTAAAAAAAAGCGTGATGGCTACATCGCACTTTCTAATAGTAACTAAAGTGGCAACACTTTATTTTAGTTTTTAAATATTTATTTACATTTTTGAGAGAGAGAGTAAGTGAGCTGGGGAGGAGCAGAGAGATGGGGAGAAGACTCCTAAGCAGGCTCCATGCTGTCAGCGCAGAGCCGAGCTCAATATGGGGCTGGAACTCACGAAACTGTGAGACCGTGATCTGAGCCAAGACCAAGCGTCAGACGCCTAAGCAACTGAGCCACCCAGGCGCCCTTTACTTTTTATTTTGAGTCATGGCTTTAAAAATTTAACTTTATTATAGCAAATTACCAAAAAAAAAAGTAAAAATAAAATAAACCGGCATCAGGAAAAAGTAGATGGATCACAGGGGAAACGTTATTTTTTTCCCTCCTGCCGGTGCTTTCAAGTAGCTCCGGCAGTGGCTGTGACGGACTTTGTTAAGGAGAGAGGATGCGTATCTCCGCGAATGGGTCTCGCCGGAGTGAACTTCCATAGGAAAGATCAGAAAAGCCGAAGAATGGGGTGTGATGGTATTGTGAGCAATTTCTAACTTTCAGCAAAACGGAATAAAGGGATGGATAAAGGCAAGGAACACCCTGGGGTGGGGAAGGAAGGATGGTGGCAGGAAAAAGGAATCTAGCCATTGAACTAAACGACTTTTTCATGTCCGTTCACTCACGCAGGCAGACGGGTTCACGGCTCACGTGCGGAGCTGAATGATGATTTATTTCCGAACTCATATCTGAAACTGAACTGCATTTCAAATGGAGAGCTCTCTCTACTGAGCATCGGCACGGGGACGGCCGTCTCCTTTTGGCTTTCCTGCCCGGGGCTACACCAGAAAAGGAACAACAGACCAGAGAAGGGGGGGGGGTTGTCAACATGTTCCTATGAATTATTTATTCTTCCTTTAAAATACTGTATTCCTTCGTACACCAATTTACTAAACACCAATCCTCAGTAGCTCTAGCGAAGTGGAATTTTCTGTAGACATTAGGAACAAAAATAAAATATGCAAGCTTTAATTTGAGGGCTATTTATTGCACTTAATAAACATAATCTACATTACGTGACTCAGAAATAACTTACGGGAGAAACGTGGTCTTTCTGTTAAAGCGATGTGTCAGAGAGGTCTGTGAAACGTGACATTAAATCCAAAAAGCTTTATATTGTAAGCAGCTCTGTACGTAATTGGTTTATACAAAAGTTAATCTCATACTTGGCTTTTCTTCCAGAATAAATGATTTTTAAACGACAAAAGAAAATTTCCTTTCTTTAACAACAAAAGAAAACCCCAAACCTTAATCAACCAAGCCAATTTAGCTTTTGTTTCCTGGATGAACCCCACATTTGAGCTCTGACCTGAGTTTTGGGGGGTAAGCCCCTCCAGATAACTGCCTTGCCACTGTGTCCCCAAAATCTATTCAGGAGTCTTCTATTTCTGAACACGACCCGAGTTATAGGTACTGCAAGGTATGACAGGACAGAGGAAAAGTCAGGATTTAAGGAACAGGTAAAGCAAATGTGGATGCAAGACCTATTTTATTTACTTTATTTTTTTAATGTATTTATTTATTCTGGGGGGGGGAGGGGCAGAGAAAGGGAGAGCGAGAACCCCAAGCAGGCGCCGCACTGTCAGCGCAGAGCCTGACGCAGGGCTCGAACTCACAATCCATGAGATCATGACCGGAGCCAAAATTAAGAGTTGGACGCTTAACTTACTGAGTCACCCAGGAACCCCCGCAAGACCTATCTTAAAAGAGACTTTAAAAATGTTTCAGAGAAAATCGAGAACGGGCAGGTGTCTGGGGCATGACCGTATTCAGAACGAGGGGCTGTGGCATTATGTTGTGAGAAAAGCTTTTTTTTTTCCCCCCAGGGAGGAAAGCAAAGCAGGTCTGGGCTGAATGCATTCTGAAAATCGACTGAGAGCATCTTACTAATGTAGGAAGGAGGTAAGAAAAGACAGGCAGGGGTGGCGGCGTGGAGGCTGGAGTAAGAGTGAAGATGAGCCTTAGCCACTGTCGACCTCGGAGATGCAGGTTCTGATTCAGGGATAAGGCAAAAGGCAGACTCTTGAGTTACACGACGTCAATTCAGTTTAAATTAAGGAGAAACTATTTGTAGGAAGACTGGAATTTTCAGAGAGAAGAGATTCCTGTTGTGTGATCCCATCCGTGGAAACCACGTTTCTAGCGTAGGGGTCTCAAGTCAGTGTCTTTCTCGAACTCCCGAACTCCGCGACCCCCAGGTTCCCGAGCACCTTCCATATCTGTCCTGTTTCCTGGTTGAGCCAGACGGTTTAATTTTCTTACCCCACTCCCTTTTTTTTTTTTTTAAGTTTTTCCATTTATTTTGAGAGAGACAGAGAGCCAGGGAGGGGCAGAGAGAGAGCGAGGGAGAGAGAGAGAATCCTAAGCAGGCTCTGCAACCCCAGCGCAGAGCCCGACCTGGGGCTCGAACCCACGAACTGTGAGATCATGACCCGAGCTGAAATCAAGAGTTGGACACTGAACCGACTGAGCCGCCCAGGCGCCCTTCTTCCCTCCTGCCTTTCCAATTTTTAGGGTTCTATTGAAGAAAGCAGTGTTGTTCACCTACATCAGGTTAGGGTGAATGGATTCCAAGGAGGCTCTGGGAAGCTCTCACAGAACACAGTTTACGAAGAGCGAGGCTGGGAAGTAAAACCAGCCATCCCCGAGGCTCAGTGGAGCACCTTGGGGGTACGGCCACCCACGGAGAAGGTGTGGGCGCAGTTGACCTCACCTGCTGCAGGGCCCGCTCGGACGGGAGCCTGCGGTCGAGGGCGGTCTGCAGACGCACGGATACCCAGAGGGACCCGGCTGGCGATCTACCAGGTCAGGTGGGCCGACCTGAGAAAACACACGTGATGAGGGGCAGGGGGGCCCGCTCCTCAGGTGTGACCGGCAGACACCAGGTGGGAATGCGCCCAAGAGCCCAGAAACCCGGGGCTTTCTACATTTTCTATTTTTTTTTTTTTAACATTTATTTATTTTTGAGAGACACGGAGACAGAGTGTGAGCAGGGTGGGGCAGAGAGAGACGGAGACACAGAATCCGAAGCAGGCTCCAGGCTCTGAGCCATCAGCACAGAGCCCGACGTGGGGCTTGAACTCACAGACCGTGAGATCATGACCTGAGCTGAAGTCGGCCATTTAACCGACTGAGCCCCCCAGGCGCCCCTACATTTTCTATTTTTAAATGCTGGCAACATTAGAAGAATCCAGCAGGCCAAACAACAGCAACAACAACAGAAATGCCCCTTCAGGATCTGGCCGGCCGGCTGCTGTTTTGCAATCGGTGGCCCAGGAGAACGATCTCTGGGGTACAGATAACACCACCGGCCCGGAGTGGACCCCCCACCCCATACTTGTTCTGTCTTCCGTGCGGCTATTATTTCTTTCCCATCCTCTGAGCTTCGGCCTGGACCTCAAAACAAGTCCCCCAAGAACATTCTCGCTCAGCCTTCTCTCCCTCCTGCTCCCCTCCCCCGGCCCCTGGGTGGTCTGCACGCCCTCCTGGGAACAGCGCCTCTCAGTCCTGACGCTGACAGACCCGCCGCCCTGCCCGGCCGCCACACCACACCCGACTCGGTTCGGTGCCTCCACTCCGTGCCCGTCACTTTGGGTCCCCTGCACCCAGGCTGGCGCCCCCAGTGCTGGCTCAAACGGACCTTCGCGAACTGTGCGAAAGACAGAACAGACACCACCTTCGGACCGCCGCCCGCACACCACCAGTCACTGGGACGGGCGTTTCATGGCGCCGAATCCTGTCACCTCATCTTATTTGAGGAGAGAGAGAGAGAGACGGTGATGGGGTGTTCGGCTCACAGACTCCAGGTCATTAACAAAAGGTGTCAGGTGTCTGCTCCTGTGTGACACAGGTGGCTACAGGTGACTGGATGGGTTACTATGATAGGACAGTTAACTCTTCACACTAATGCTTCCTAGACTATCTGAATAGAGTCTTGGTTATAAGATGGGACATGGGGACTGAAGAACCCCCGCCTCCCGCACTACTGACAAGAAACGTTCACAGCTCACGATGCTTCGGAGTAAGTGTCGGGGTGGCTGGGTGGCTCGGTCAGTTAAGCGTCTGATTCTGGATTTTGGCTCAGGACCTGACCTCATCGTTCATGAGTTCGAGGCCCACATCGGGCTTTGCCCTGACAGCACAGAACCTGCTTAGGACCTGCGATTCTCTCTCTCTCTCTCTCTCTCAAAAATAAATAAAGAATAATTATAAACGGTTTCATCTTGCTTATGACCATGAGAGAAAGGAACGTTCGCTTCCAGAAGACCCTGGCATTCCTCTCTTCCACCCGCTCTTGTGACCAAGCACGATGATACGCACTAAAATTTTCTGTAGATGCTTCATACTGTGCGGTTCGTAATGCTGAATGATTTTAAGAGCAGAATTCTCTACACTGGCACCACCATTATTGAGACCGAATCTATCGTTCCTGCCACTTGGAATGACTGGTTAGCACTAAGGAAAAAAAAATTCCTATACTTATAAAATGTTTATGTTCTTATCACATTTGCAATATATACACGCCGAGACACTAATCATAACAATCCCTGGGAACCCTGCGGAGCGTCGGCCTGGTCTGGGTGCGCGTCCGCGGGACCAGGGTGACGGGGTGATGAATAGTCTTCGCAGCTCTCCCCGCGGCCTGCAAACTGTTTACATTTGCTTAAGTGCTTACTGGTAAAACCTTCAGTAAATTTGAAAAATGTCTCCTGTAAGTCCCTATAATGCTCAAGCTAAACCCTGTTCTTTAAGCTAATCATGCCAACGACACAATCCATTCATTCCGCTTCGAAAACTCAATCTGCGTCATTTATTTCAAAACCAGGCACTGGCCGCCCCCCGACCCCCAGTGTGCTCATCTGTCCGCTCTCAAGAGCCTCCCTCTCTCTCTCTCTCTCTCTGTTCTCGCCCGCCGTCTCTCCTGCCTGCAGCCACACCTGAAGCTCACCAGCTGCGGATCGCTCTGGTCTGATCCGTCACGTCGGAAAGGCGAATGCTGACGTGTATTATTTCCCCGTCAGCGTCGCCAGGCCGCAGAAGGGATACTTCACGGAGAGGTCGTCAGACAACACATGCGTTTCAGAATCGCCAGGCCCTCTTCTTCAGGAAGCTCCTTCGCTGGCCAGGCCGTCCTGACCCACGTCCCCTTTCCCTGAACCCCCAGAGGACTTCTCCCGTGTCCTGATTCCCTCGTTCCACCCAGTGCGTACTGATGGACTGTCCCGCTGTCCATCTGCGAAGGCTTCTGCGCATCTGGCTAATTTTTCACCCAGATCGTGAGCCTTCTGAGCCTTGTGAAAACAGAACTTCGGGTACTGGGAACATTATGGGTAGTCAACACGTTGTCAATGACCTGAACTGGACAAAGGGATTATTTAATTTTAAACTAATCCAGAAGACACAGGAGACCTTGGCGTTCTTAAGAACAACCCCTTTTAGTTAGAACAGACCAGGGAAAAGGTTATTACTTGAAAAAAACCCCAAAAACATGTTTAAGACACATTAAGTCTGAAGGACCTCAGAACAGGTAAAGACGGCGGATTAAAGGTGTCTGCCTCCCTCTTGTCCGCGAACAAAGAGAACCCACTACAGAGAACTCTGGCTTGCACAGGAGCAGGGACACTCCTGCAGAAGAGCGGCCAGAAACAGGACAGCGAGGGAGGACGCACTCCACACGGGAGGCGAAACACAAGACGCGATCGATGTTAATTTTTAAGATCTTCGCGGCAAGAATTGGTGCACCGGGGGTCGGGTCACGGCTAGAAAGTTACAAAACAGAATGAGGGCTCGAGATCCACAGCTGGCCAAGGGGAAGCTCAAGTGCGGCGGAAGGAGCCCTGGGAGCAGCAGCCTGGGGTCCTTGGTGTGACCCCACCCCGACCCCCACCCCTTTCCCTTGACAGGACCAGGGATGGGACACGGGGCCCAAGCGTGGGCAATCCCGTTTCCTCTCGCAAGGCTTCGGAACTGGGACAGGGGACTTGGCTGGGAGACCAGGGGGCTGAGGTGAGGCTACCATTCCAGTGATGAGTCTGTTTAAGCCGAAGTGGGGTCGGAAGGGCCAACACGCTGAGAGGGAAAAATGAAGCTCCCGTACAGAGAAAAGCAGAGGTGGACGGTGGGGGAGGAAGCTACGCCGAGACCAAAGTGCCGAGCGGGACCCCCTTCCTGGAAGGCCGGTGGTAAGGAGACTAAGGGAAAAACTAGATGCTGATTCGGCAAACGCTCGTCTAAGCAGAAGGGCCACCCGTCCGAGTACTAAGTCAGAAGAAAGGGCCCCAGCGGGGTGGTGGGGTTGGAAGAGGTACGAAAGACACCCCAGGGAGAGTCTGAGCCCAACACTTGGCTCTCGGGGAGCCGGTCTGTGGTCTTTGAGCTTGGGGACCACAGGTAGACACGGGTCCCAAGGGCCCCGCGCCCCCAACAGCTGCCAAAATCGGGTGCCGGATTCCAGCAGCCCTCGTCTTATATTTGGTCCTCTGACACAGAACCGAGGTGCACCTTAGGAAGAACGACTGGGGACATTCACTCCTGTCCCTCTGACCCCTCACCTTGGCCATCCTAAAACTACCAAATCCATTAAAAAAATGTGTTTTTTTTATGTTTATTCATTTTTTAAGAGACAGAGACAAGAATGCAAGCAGGGGAGGGGCAGAGAGAGAGGGAGACACAGAATCCGAAGCAGAGTCCAGGCTCCGAGCCGGCAGCACAGAGCCCGACGCAGGGCTCGAACCCACGCACCGTGAGATCATGTCCTGGGCTGAAGTAGAACGTTTAACCGACTGAGCCGCCCAGGCGCCCCCAAGTTCATTTTATCCAATGAGCACCGATGCTGCAGGTGGCCAGGGATCTCCGGTGCATGGCAGGGGGTCAAGGGCGCTGGACCCCTGGGATCTGAAAGGGGTGGAAGGAAGGGAGGTGCCGGCGAGGATGGAAACACGGCAGGGCGACAGGAGGCCCAGAGGTATCGCGCTTCTTCATCGGGCCTGTGACAAGTTCCCCAGCGACACGCGGAGCCAGACTGACCAGAGCTGTGGGTCCGTCAGGCTGCGACGCGGCTGTGCTGACACTCGGCCTCAGGGGAACAGACGCATTGGGGTTGGCTCCAAGTCAGGAGGGCTAAACTCTGGTGAGGCGCCAGGCTCAGAGGCTAAAACAGCGCCACTCCGACCCTGCGGAGCATTCTCTGCAGACCTCTTCCGATGCAAATGGAGACGGTCCGGCTCTTCGGCCAAAGGCACCAGGACTCTGGAGTCCGGCCCGCGTGCATCTGGGATGCTTCCTAAGAGATGTGAGGTGCCACGTGCTCCAATCATCAGGTGCCCCCCCCCCAAGCCATTAAAGACGCTGATAAATAATTCTACCGTGAAGGCTCCAGGGCTAAAGTAAAAAGCAGAAAGCCAAGGGGTCAAATGTTTCCACAGGAATTACATTTGGTAAACAGAAGGTACAATGGGATGTTTCCATTAACCACCTGCAATTATCGTTATGGCCACCGCGTTCTCTCCAACAATCAGAATCATCACTTCTCGTGTGCCTACGAGAGTTAGGACGAATTTAAACATGTCATCTTACTGTTAAAAAAAAAAAATCCTTTTCCTTTCCACTCGCGAGGAAAACAAGAAAGCAGCATTTTTCTGACAGTTGATGAGGAAGACAGTCTTTCTTTCGTTAACGGTAGGTGAATGTCTTAGATCTACAGAACTGTCACTTTATGGAGGCAACAGAGAGATATTAAGAAGTACTGTCATCTGTATTCTCCTTGGGAAAATGAAGTAACTAATAATGTAATTTCATAGATTTTTATCCTCATTAAATGGTATTTTAGTTCTAAGGATTTTTGCCTTGATTCTCAACGAAATTGCATGAAATTTTTCTGATGCCTAAAACGTAAAGGGGGTGTTTATAGTTTCAAGGGCTATTTTGAAAACAATTATCTTCCTATTCCTTGTTGATTACATACATTCAGTGTCATTTCTCCATCACCGGAAACAATACAGACAAAGCTGCAGCAGCCACTCAGGAAACACAAGGCAAGCAGCGCGGAGGCTGGAAACCAACGTGCACTTTCGCTGCCTTGAAACACAGTGGAGTTGGGAGTTCATTTACTTTCTGTGGATCGGCCCGAAGGTGAAAACACAGCAGACTCACAGCTGAAACCCTTCGAAACCCTCTGCCGTGGTCCATGAAGGGCATGCGAGCTTAGGCACGTACGGTTCGGGGAAACGACGGCCACGTCCACTAAACTACGAGAATCCTGAGTTACATCCGAAGAGGGAACAGAGGGAAGGTCTGTATTTAGATGGCGGGGCGTTCGTACCATTCCGCCCTTATGACTCCCGGTGGAGGAAGAGACGGGGAGTCCCGAAGGGGCCCGTCTGCCTGCAGGGTCCACTCTGCTCTGTCCAGACGTCCGCACTGGCACCCAGACTGCACGGTCACGTATCTCGGCCGTGGTGGTTGTGAGCGCTCGACTGGACGGCGGGGCTGCTGCTTTGGGGGTTCGGGGCTAACGTCTGCTTTGCTACACTACCTCTTCCTGACGAATTACGTGCTACCTGTACGAAGACCGCGGAGTGTAAGAAAGGTGGAGACACGTGTAGCCAGTGGAGACCCTCCTTAAGGGAGGTCCTGAGAAAACTCGAGGAGACAGGCGGAGAGGAGCGGGAGGCGGAAGGAGCGGGAGGCGGAAGGAGCGGGAGGCGGAAGGAGCGGGAGGCGGAAGGAGCGGGAGGCGGAAGGAGCGGGAGGCGGAAGGAGCGGGAGGTGCGCGGGCAGGGTGGCAGGGATCGGCAGGGTTTTTCCCGTGATCCACAGCAAGGGGGAACGGCTTTGAAAGGGGTCACAACTCAAGTGAACTTGCAGGCGGTGGAGGCCAATCTGCGTTCTGGACTGCCCTCCAAGGTGACCGCCCGGGTCTAAGCCGTCCTCAGCTCACCGTGGGCGGGTACCAGGCCTCCGCTGGCCCTCGTGATGCTACGGTACATTCTGAAGACTTCCCTTAAACACATCACCGTGATCACAGCGATCCCGTACTTAGACTCGCCTGTGGCTCTCCGCGGCACACTGCGTCTAAGTCACTTGTGACCTCACCTCCTCCCACGCTGCCCCTCCTGGTCCCCCGCGGCCCCGTTCCCTTCCCTGGGCCAGGCACACCCTGCCTGCCCGGGCTTTGCACCTGCTTTCCCTCTGCCCACGCTTCCCCCCTCCCCTGCATCCTCACCCTCCGGGTCTTAGCGCAAACGCCACTTCCTCCAGGGCAGCGTCTCTGTACCTCTGTCTCGAGCGGTCCCCCCACCAATCGCTCTGTATTCTGTTTATTTTCTCTGGACAACTGATGGCCATCTAGAATGACCTTTGAAACTTTACTTGGTTCACTGGTTTACTTTGTACCTCCCCCACAGGACAGCAAGGAGGGCCAGAGCTGGGTCGCGTCAGCCATGCCCCGGCACTTGACGGGAGCCGAACACCCGGAAATAACTCGGCACATGGTTGTTGAGAAAGGAGGAGCCACCGCAGTGACGACCGCACTGCCACTCCCTGCTGCAGAAGAAGGGTCGCGTCACGCGCCTGCCGGGTGGGGCAGACAGAGAGGCTGGGTTCTGAGTCCAGGAAGACTGACCCCCAACTCTCACGCTCCGCAATCGACATCAATGTGGTCTCCGGGGAAAACCAAGGTCCTGAGAACCCACTCGTTTTGCACACAGCAAAGTTCACACGTTTCGGGCGTACGGTTAGTTCTGAGTTCTGAAAAAGGTACACAATGGTGTGAGCACCACCATAATCGAGGTACAGACGACTTCTGGGGCGCCTGGGAGGCTCACTTGGCGAAGCGTCCGACTCAGGTCAGGATCTGACGGTCGTGACGTCGAGACCGGGGTTGGGCTCTCAGGTGGGCGTGGAGCTGCTTAAGATCCTCGCTCTCTCTCTCTCTCTCTCTCTCTCTCTCCCCTGCCCCTTTCCCTCACTCTCTCTCTCAAATAAATAAATAAATAAATAAATAAGGAATATTTCTGTCACCTCGCAAAGTTCCTTCAGGCTCCTCTGTACTCCGTTCCCTCCTTTTCCCCCAATTCCTGGTAGCCATTGATCTCGTTTCTGTCCCGAGGGTTCTGGCCTCCAAAGGGTCACATGCATGGATTGCACCCTACTTACCCCACCGTACGTACCCTTTTGTATCTGTCTGCTCTCACTCACGATGCTTTTGAAATGTATCCGTGTGTATATCCATGTATTCTATGCGTATATACTCAGCGGCTGAAGGACATTTGGGTGGTTTTCAGTAATAATGACTGCACCTTATAAATATTCATATACAGATCTTTGTCTGGACGTATGTTTCCAGAGACACATAGGACTGGGGTTATGTGGTCAATCTTGTTTGACTGACTTCATAGGAATCTGCCAAACTGTTTTTACAAAAGTAAAGGCACCGCGTTGTATCCAGGCCAGCCTAGAGAGTTCGGGTCGTCCCCCGTCCTTGCCGGCATCTGGCGTTGTTGCTTTAGAAATGTTAACTGTTTTAATAGGTGTGCGGTGCCGTCTCACTGCGGTTTTAGGTTTTAATTTGCATTTCCCCAAATGACTAGTGATACTGAAAACCTTTTCATGTGTTTATCTGACACGCATATTTCCTCTTTAGCGAAATGTCTGTTTCAATATTTTGTCCAGTTTTCGGCCGAGTTATTTTCTTGTTATTGGGCTTGAGGGATTCTGGATGCGCTCTGGCCACCAGTCCTTCATGAGCTCCGTGCTTTGCAAATATTTTCTCCCACTCTTTGGCCGGTCTGGTTGTTTTCAGGAGTGTTTCTGGGAGAGCAGAAATTTTTATTTTGAAGTCTCATTAACCGATGGCTTCATTTATGGTTTGTGCTTTTTGTTTTGTTGCTTTGGTGTGTTTTCCATAAGCATTCTGTGCCTCGTTCCCTGCAGCCGGATTCTGGGTGCTGACCTTGCATCCTGTGTCCTCACTATATCCACGTACTGGGTCTAGTAGATTCGTTTGAATTTTCTGGGCAAACCATCCCACGGTCTGTGAATAAACAATTCATTTCTTCTTCCCCAATACACAGGGCTGTTCTTCTTCTTGTCCTGCGCTGCCTAAGAGCCCCCGAAACCACAGGGACCGCGGTCCAATCCCTCCAGCATAGCCGGGTCGCAATGGTGGGGCAGGCGTGCTTTCTCAGCCTCCTCCCCGGCTTTGCTTCCTTACTACACTCCTTCAACTCCTGCCCTCCGAGTCTGGCTGAGTCAGTTATGTTTATCCTTAAACGCGTGTTCTGCCCTCCTCAGCCACCACGATGGCTACTCATCCCCTTGACGCTGGAAGCCATGTCCTCCTGTCTCAGAGTCTTCGCTTCTGTATCTGCCCCCCCCTTGGGAGATCATTTCTACTTCCCTAACTCCTGTCCATCTGTCCGTCCATCCACCCCTGGTGAGGCATCAGCGGTCGGCCAGCTGTGATGGCCAGAACGCGTGCTCCGTGACGGGAGGGATTGCTATCTGCTTCATTCCGCCGAGCAAACACACGAGGCACTCAGAAAACTGCTTTATCTAAAGGATCTTGGGGACTGGAGATAAGCAGATGGAACACTCCATCTTTGTGCCGGAAGAACGCACAACGTGATGGAGAAAGAGACACAGGAAAGGGTTTGCAGATGCTGCGTGGGGCTAGGACGGGGGCGTGCACGAAGAACAGGGCAAGCCCCAGGACAAACACCTAACCCCGCCTGCCCCACTGGACTACGAGGGGAGCTGCCCCTTCCAGAGGAAGGAGAGCTTGGCACCAGACCTGCCCAGGCAAGGCAAGGGCAAGGTCGGCACACCCGGCGAGAGGGGAGGAAGCACGGCGCTTCGGTGAGAACACCGGCCGTTCCATCCGGTCCCAACGTAACACAAAGGGATGAATGAGAAACGCTGAGCATTGCGGCGCCTGGGCGGCTCAGTCGGTTATGCATCCGACCCCTGGTTTTGGCTCAGGTCATGGTCTCACGGTTCTGAGTTTGAGCTTGGTGTCGGGCTCCGTGCTGACAGTGCAGAGTCTGCTTGGGATTCTCTCTCTCCCTCTCTCTCTGTCCCTCCTCCTCTTGTTCTCTCTCTCTCTCAAAATAAATAAAAAAACATTACAAAAAGAAGAAAAGTGAGCACAGTCGGAGGAGGAGGCTGGACGGACCAGGAAGGGTCGGACCCTGAAAGGCCTCACATGTAAGACATAGTAAAGCACGGAAAACAAACGTTGCTCCTTAAATATATCTAGAGGACCCCCAAGGGTTTTAAGCCAGACGCCAATGTGATCCTGTAAGGAAAGCTTGGGGAAGACAGACGGAAAGAGGGCTGAGAACGGGCCGGGAGAGCAGCTGGGGTGGTTCTATGAAGCCGGGCAAGCTGGGGGTGCTCTGTCGCCTGAGTGGGGGGCGAGAGGGCACATTCCAGGGTGACTTAGGGGGCTGGCCAGACACGGCCTCTCCCACGACCGGGTGAGGGGGACCGGACGGGTGCCCGACTTTGGAATGCTGGTTAACACAGACGTGGGGGAGGGGAGCGATGGGCTGGGATATATACCTGAGGAATCTGAGACTCCCACAGAGGACCCCAAGAGAGATTTTCGCAGGCCTTGGCTCAGAAGAGCGGTCTGGGCTGGAGGTACAGACGGGGCAGAGCGTGGTGTCTGCAGGGAGGGCAGGATGAGGAGGCCAGTGGCCACCAGCAAAGGAGTGCTCAGAGGAGGACGGAACGGAGGGAACTTGGAAAAGGACAGACGGGCTCAGCTCCTCCTCATCCTCCGGTTCTCAGCCGCGAGACCTCGAGCCTCCGCCAAGTCACCCTGGACGTCCTCGCGTCTCAGCCAAGTCGCCCTGGAGCTCTGCGGCCTGGGTCAGGTGCTCCTCTTTGGGCTCCCGCATCACCCGGCATGTCCCTCCTGCAGCGGTCACCGCTACACCTCCGGGGTCCCGCGCGGTACCCAGCTGGCAGGTGCACTCCGCGTTACATTTGTGGACTGCACCCTGAGAGCGCTCAGTGTGCTTACACACGTGAGCTGCCGGCTTCTCGACGTGGTCCTAAGAGGATGGAGAGTAGGTCATCCACCTTGTAGTAACCCTGGCCACCAGCCCAGTCCTCTACAGGGACAACATTCCCCATCGACCTGTTCTGGCGCCGGCAGAGGAAGGAAGGACTCGGTAACACGCCAGGGGTGGTCCTATCAACGTGACCCTGATAATTGGAACACACATAACATCCACTTTCTGAGCTGTCTGACTTTCCAAGTGTTTTGCTTCTATCTCCCTATCTAGAAACTAACCTAAATTTTTTTTTTAAGTTTATTTTGAGAGAGAGACAGAGAGAGAGAGCGAGTGAGTGGCCAGGGGGAGGGGGCAGCAGAGAGAGAGGGGAGAGAGAGAGAATCCCAAGCAGGCTCCTTGGGGTCAGTGCAGAGCCTGACGCAGGCACAAACTGTGAGATCAAGACCCAAGCTGAAATCAAGAGTCAGATACTTAAGTGACTGAGCCGCCCGGGCGCCCCTCTAAATTTCTTTTTTGTTATTGCCTGGAAGTATGAAATTTTTGTATTTTAAAGCAAATTTTGAAAACAGGTGAAAGTTCTACAAGTGACTACTCATTGTTCTAGAGTTTTAAACCTTCTCCCCGACAACGCGCATGTATTTGCAGGATTTTGGTGACCTTCTGGTTACCTGCACCACAGCGGCGGGAGATGAACGGGGTTGGAATTACGGTCCCTCCCTGAGAGGCGAGGTTAATTCAGCGACTTGCCCAAGCTTAGAGTCCAGTAGCTAACATTTTTCACTGGACTCTGGTTATCAGATGAAGAGTATCAGAAGACTGAGGGGGTTTCTACTATGGAGATTTTTAAAAATTTGCTAGTTAACTTTCTCCAGCTGCCAGCGTAAAACCTGGATCACACGGAATCTGACTTTCTGATGACGAGGCAAAGTTCCCTGACATTTCCCTTCACTGAGGGACTTTGAGCTTGCGGGTTCGACTCCTGAAGTGCGCTGACTGGCCCTTCACTGTGCATTCCTGCGGACGCGCGTGTCACGTGTGACATGATTTCTACACTGTGCTCTCAGCCAGAGAATCAAAAGGGAGCTCTAAGCCAACACCTTCCTGATAACAGTCGCTCAGAACCATGACCATGCCATTTTTGCCAGAAATGTCCAAACGAGTCAGTTGGTCTTATACACCTCCAGTTTTGAGCAAATGTAGACACTGTCATTGTTTTTTAAAGTTTATTTATTTTGAGAGACAGAGACAGCACGAGTGGCGGAGGAGCAGAGAGAGAGAGAGAGAGAGAGAGTATCCCAAGCAGGTTCCACACTGTCGGCACAGAGCCTGACTAGGGGCTCGAACTCACAAAACCGTGAGATCATAACCTGAGCTGAAACCAAGAGTCAGACGCCTAACCGACCGAGCCCCCCTGGCTCCCCAACATCGAGGGTCCTTTTGAAAAAGCTAAAGAGGTCTGTATCGCAGTGTGGACCTGCACTCTGACTCAGATACGACATACTTCCCATTTATGTGCGTTTTGTTTTCTTCCTACAAACTGGAATTTGCAGGAAATAGGCTCAAAAAGGAGGAAATTCTGTGAACCTCGCAGTCATCACCACCAGCCCTTTCTATTGGGTGGCGTAGTTATCACCCAGCCTGGACATTATTGAGAGTGGGACACCATCGACAATCCTGGCGTGAACCAGGACTGTCCCGGGCGAACTGGGACCAAGAGCCACTGGACGGCCCGTCCCCTTTCTGGCATGTTCCCCACGCCGCCTGACGCACACACGATCCCTTTCACGGGCTCAGCCTAACCCCTGGAGCAAGCAGACGTGCCAGAGAAGCTCCTTCGGGCAGGAAGCAGCTTCCTCCCTCCCGCCTGCTTCAAGAAGATTCGCTCTAAGAGGTTCTCGGCAGGAGCTGTTCTTTGGTGTTGATTCTCTGGCCTGCAACCGGGAGATGCCTTAGAAATAGATTTGCTTCCTCCACGGAAGTCACGGAGGACATTCTTCTAATATCATCACCAAGTGTCGCTTTGATTTTTTTAAGAACGGAGAGGCAGAAGTTTGGTCTCCCTAGAGTGGTGCTGCCTTCTCATGGACAAAGAGGTTTTAGAGACGGTTACATGGAGCTGTTAGGAACTCGGGGCGGGGAGGCAGACGGGCCAGGACAAATTTTGGTTCTGCCAGTTATTGATAACACTTGGGTCCTTTAGTTCTCTCCCCTGCGTACCGGGGGCATTCAACAGCGTCCCAGCGCGTGGTGCTGTAGGGAGAACTGAATACTGCACGCAATGCTGACCATTACGATGGATCTGTGACTTCACCAGGAAGTGCAGGATGAAGTTTGCGGGTCAACCTTATTAACCACGGTGAACTTGAGAAGCGTTCCTTGTTCTTACCATTTATCACAGGTTCTATTTTCTGTAACCCTGACTTTCTTTATGCATTTCTCTGTTTTAATAAGATATAGTCTCGCGATACCTCTAATCCTTTCTGGAATACAGAATAAACAAGCAAAAGAGCCCTATCTTTGGGGCACGTGGGTGGTTCAGTCGGTTGGGAGGCTGACTCTTCATTCTGGCCCAGGTCATGATCTCGTAGTTCATGGGTTCGAGCCCCACATTGGGCTCTATGCTGACAGTGTGGAGCTTGCTTGGAATTCAATCTCCCTCCCTCTCTGCCTCTCCCCTGCTCTTTCTCTCTCTCTCAAAATAAATAAACATTAAAAAAAAAAAAAGCACCATCATCTATGTCAGTTCTAGAAGGCATTCAGTGCCCACCCAGCCAGCCACATTTTTCTAAACCAGAAAGCTTAAAAACAGAAAGACAACAGAAAATTTAGAGCATGGCCGCCATGTGTATGCACGAATGCACGGACGGGTCCACCCAGTATTTCCCAGGTTCTCAAAATAAAACAAAAAAAATAATAAAACAACTAGTCTAGGCATATGTTTCTTTCCTTAATTATATTCCTTTAACCTCTTAGAATATAATTTTATTCACTTCAGTAAAAATTTTTAAAACTAAATTGCAATCACTTCAAAAAATTAATGCCATACATAGGGCACCTGGGTGGCTCAGTCGGTTGAGCCTCTGACTTTGGCTCAGGTCATGATCTCATGGTTGGTGAGTTTGAACCTCGCATCAGGCTCCGAGCAAAGGCAGAAACAGTTGTCGTCGGCAAACGGCAAAAGGAAAGGATTTCCTTCCCAGACTTACCACGCCTACTGCTGCCCACCAATAATGACGGGAACTTACACTTCGCACGCTGAACTGCAGTCTGTGACGCTGGACAGATTCGACAAGGCACATCCCAGTCAAATGGGACGGTAAATTCCAAATCAAGAATTTCAAAATACACCGGCTGGGCTTTGCACCTAAGTGCCCGAGAGCCATCGTGGATGTCAGAACCACCAAGGCTGAGACAAACGCTCCTGGATGGTCTGTGAGACTGTACCCCACCGCCAGCCACTTGGAAAACCTCTGGGTCGTAGATAACGATTCACTAAGTTATCATCAAGACTAACTGGCAAGAGCTCAAGTCTGCAGTTTTAAAGCCACGACTCTCGGGGCACGATTCCTGCCGATTTAATAAAATACATCCTAGCTCCGAATGTAAGCTTGAGTGTCTTTTTCCAGGCCTACAAATTGCCCTTTTGGAGGCTACGTTAGGTAGCAATTAAGGTTTATTATCATCAAGGGGATTCTTCCCCGGTCATCTTGCAAAAAAAAAAGATGAAGTTACAAGTTTAACAAGACTAATAACTAGACGACAGCTTGTCTCTCTTAAAGGACGGGCACTGCCGAGGCCAACTACCACGCCCCCACTCTGGATGCAGGAGAAAAGGACCACGCTGGGCAAAGTAAGAGGAGACACCAGTAGAATGGCAGGCCTTTATCTGATCACCATCAGGTGCCTACTGGCTACTTCCTGGGCTTGTCTCGAGGATGCCTTGCTTCCAGAGGGTACGACTTCACTGAGGAAAGGAGCGAGAACTTACGTGTGATCTGACCAGTAGCACGAATAGCTTCTGGTCTTTGCAATGGCCTACAGAGCTTACATTTGCTCTTGTAAAACAACTTCACTCAGGGGCACCTGCGGGGCTTAATCGGTTAAGCATCCGACTCGATTTCAGCTCAGGTCATGATCTCATGGTTCGCGGAGTCTGGGCCCTGCATTGGGCTGTGCGCTGACAGCACGGAGCCTGCTTGGGATTCTCCCTCTCTGCCCCTCCCCCACTCATGTCTCCACACACACACATTCTCTCTCCCCCTCTTCAAATAAAACAATTTTTAAAAGCCTATAAGACAACTTTGCTCAAATAAAAGTACTTCTGGGGCACCTGGGTGGTTCAGTCAGTTAAAAGCATCCAACTTCAGCTCAGGTCATGATCTCACGGCTTGTGAGTTCAAGTCCTGCGTCGGGCTCTGTGCTGACGGCTCAGAGCCCGGAGCCTGCTTCGGATTCTGTGTCTCCCTCTCTCTCTGCCCCTCCCCTGCTCACATGCTGTCTCTCTCAAAACTAAATAAACATTAAGAATAAGAATTGGGGCGCCTGGGTGGCTCAGTCGGTTAAACGGCCAACTTCAGCTCAGGTCATGATCTCACGGTCTGTGGGTTCAAGCCCTGTGTCAGGCTCTGTGCTGACGGCTCAGAGCCTGGAGCCTGCTTCAGATTCTGTGTCTTCCTCTCTCTCTGCCCTTCCCCTGCTCACATTCTGTCTCTATGTCTCTCAAAAATAAATAAACATTAAAAAAATAAAAAAAAAAGAATAAGAATAATAATAAAAGTACTTCTGACACTTTTTAAATAAAAACACAGCAGATGGCTTTACTTCTAAGAGACGAGATTTCTGCTCCCCTAGGTTTTCATGGCTCCTTGCCATATAATGGTTTTTTAAATTCACTTAGGAACTGAATGGCTACAAACAGCTAATACTGAAAATCGCCTTTGCGCAGACTCCTGACTGTGCCTGCACTTGCTTCCTTCCCTGTTTTACTGAAGACGTCTGATCGGTCTGATCCACGAATGTTACCCCACGCGCTTCAAGCTCCACGAGGGCACTGTCTGGAAATGTGAGGGCAGGACAGTCAGTATCAACCACTTGCCTCTTTTTATTCTTCGTGGCTCATGATATCCACTGGATTAAAATAAAATATTTTTTAAAATGCCAGTTTCAAGGACTCTGGGAAGTTACAATGTTTAATTATTAACCATTAGTGATATTAAAATATTTATATGCCTTTTAGTTCTACTTAATTGAATTTGGTAGCGACAGTGATGGAGGCGGCCCTTCCCTCGGCAGATGACAGCATTATCAGTTTGTCTGAAAAAGGCAGGCTTCGGACAGCTCTTTCTTCGGAGACCCTATATGGATTTGTCTGAAGCCATCCGTGCTAATGGACTGTTTTCACCCTCGGCCACGACAGGTGAAGCCAGCCCATGTCTCAGTGTGGACTCCCATAGAGATATCCACGGTGCGAGTTTGTCCGATAGCGGGAGTTCTAAGACTCTTAGATCGGTTTCAGGTGCTCTGCGGTACACTGTGGGGAGGCTGGAAAAGTGGGGTGTGCCCACAGCTGTGTGCCCTCTGGCGGGCTGTTACTCGCCCTTCACAACTCAAGGCACAAGACGGGGGAAACGACTCGAGATGAACCAGCAAATGAATGTTCTAGACGGCGAAAGAGTCTCCTATTCGTGAGTTTACCTGATCTGTCCGCGAACCAGAGGTCTGTTCTTTGTCCTATTCATGTTCGAATCAAATGGCACCTCAAAAAACTGCAAAAGAGATGGAAAAGAAAGACAGAAGGCATTACATACAACCTGAAGCAATTCTTCTCTCCTGCTTCCATTCTATAATTTTGTCCACAGCAAATTTCATTTTAATTTTGATAGCACGAACCCACACTCCTGGTACCCGATGGAGGAAAATTCTCTGGGAGAGACATGTTATAAAATTATATATGAATTCATTGTCCGGGACATGCACGGGTCCCATGCTTATCCACTCTGAAAACCACTTATTAAAGACACAGCTGCTTTCTCCAGAGCCACTGTTGCAGGTGTAAAGCATCAGTGCTCACGATGATTTCAGAGCCTTGCACACATCCCGAAGCCTGCGAATCGACCAAGGATAAACCAACCCTGGGAAATGGGCGACTGAAGTCCAGGACCAGCGCCGAAGTGACTAAGACCCCAGCTGAAGCTGTATGCAGCCAACGAGGCTACCCTGTGCCTGAGTGACAGCCCCTCTCTGCCTGGGCTGTGGTCCCAGCATCACTCGTCGTGACCCCTTTCACTCTCGAAGCACCCGGGGTTGGACAACACAGTGGTATGGTCACCCTAACAAAGAGGTACTAGATTTGCTGCCAAGGAATTCACACTACAGTGGAGGGGACAGCAAGCGCTTAGCTTAAGGGCCACAGCCAGCCTGCACCTGCTTCTGAATGGCTCGCAAGATACTAATACGTGGGTTTGTTGTTTTTTTTTTTTTACATTTTTTTAACGATTAGAAAAATAAATCCAAAGAAGGAGAATACTTGGTGAACGTGAAAATTACATGAAAGTCAGATCTCCGTGTCCACAAACGGAGTCGCCCTGGACCTCAGCCGCACTCGCTTTGTCCACACCTCGCTCTGGCTGCTTTCACACCACAGGGGCCGGGCCGGGTCGGGTCGCTGCAACAGGGACGACGGCATGGCCCAGACCTCAGCCACACTCGTTTTGTCCACACCTTGCTCTGGCTGCTTTCACACCACAGGGGCCGGGCCGGGTCAGGTCGCTGCAACAGGGACGACGGCATGGCCCAGACCTCAGCCACACTCGTTTTGTCCACACCTTGCTCTGGCTGCTTTCACACCACAGGGGCCGGGCCGGGACGGGTCGCTGCAACAGGGACGACGGCATGGCCCAGAAAACCTAAAATATTTACTCTCTGGCCCTTTACCGAAGGTTTGCAGACTGGCATACAGATGATTATAATAGCATGTATAGCGCGATGATGGGCTCGGAACCAGCCGGGGAGGGAGAGGCAGGGAAAGTATCCTTCCAAGCACTCTCCAACAGACTGAAAGACTCGGCAGGAGCCCGATGCTTTGAGGGGATGGCAGGGAAGAAAAGAGTGACCTAGAGGCACCACGGGGAAGCCTACAGAAAGGCACTGGAGGCAGAGATTTCATGATGTGCTCAAGTAGCCGGAAGAACTCGGGACAGCATCGAGGTTAAGGGTCCCGGCTTTGCAGTCAGAGATGAGGGTTACGTTTCCGCTTTACCAGTTACGAGTGGGTAAGGAACACTGTCTGCAAGCCAGTCTCCTCATCTGCAAAAGGAGGGTGATGATATAGAACTTGCAAGATTAAAGTGAGGATTAATACGATACTGACACACAGCACAATGCCTGGCATATGCAAGGTGCTTAATAATGACTAACTTTTTTTACTGTTTATTTTTGAGAGAGAGAGAGAGGGCGTGAATAGGGGAGGGGTAGAAACAGAGGGAGAGGGGCGCCTGGGTGGCTCAGTCGGTTAAGCGGCCGACTTCAGCTCAGGTCATGATCTCACGGTCTGTGGGTTCGAGCCCCGCGTCAGGCTCTGTGCTGGCAGCTCAGAGCCTGGAGGCCTGCTTCGGATTCTGTAGCTCCCTCTCTCTCTGCCCTTCCCTTGCTCACTCTCTGTCCCTGTGTCTCTCAAAAATAAAAAATAAAAAAAAAGAAAAAAAAGAAACAGAAGGAGACACAGAATCCGAAGCAGGCTCCGTGCTCAGTTCTAAGCACAGAGCCCAACGCGGGCTTGAACCCATGGACCGTGAGATCATGTCGTGACCCGACTGAAGCTGGATGCTTACGTGAGCCACCCAGGTGCCCCAACTCTCCCGTCTTTAAGTAGAACCCCGAAGTGTGCAATCCTGCTCTTGTCCTGAGTTCTGATTTTGTCATGTCACTTGGTGGCTGGTGTTTTTCCTTTGGATGTTTTAATATAATTGCAAAGGCAATGTGTTCCAGACTGACCTCAACACATTTCCATGCAAACCAAGTGCTTCTCCAGAGCTCTTTTTTCTTTTGGTCAAATATATACCTTTTTCTCTGATAATTCATATCAAAATCTTCAGAATCAGCTTTGATTTCTTCTCTTCACTGACCAACCATATTCATCACCAGGTGCTGGTCATTTAAACTTCATAAATGTGTCTCAAATCTACCTTCCCATTTTACTGTACTATTAACACCTGTACGGAATCATAATAAAACTACTTGCTCAAAAATATTTAATGATTTAATGTTCTCCTCGCTGCTCATTCTCCAGAGGCCTTGCAAAAGTCCACACCTTTTTTTTTTTTAAGTTTATTTATTTGAGAGAGACCGAGACAGCGCAAGTGGGGGCAGGGCAGAGACAGACAGAGAGAGAGAATCCCGAGCAGGTTCTGTGTTGCAGGGGCAGAGCCTGATGTGGGGCTCGAACCCATGAAACCACAAGATCATGACCTGAGCCAAAACCAAGAGTTGGAAGCTCAGCTGAGCCCCGCAGGTGCCCCTGAAAGTCCAAATTCTTTGTGTGTTACATGGCTTGAAGGCCATCCCTCATCTCGCCCCGCCACTATATGCAACCTTATCACTTAGTGTACTTCTGTCCCCGTGCCACACGTGTCACTGTCTTGTGAACACAGCCACGTGCCCTGGGGAGGCAGAGACTCGGGCAGCTTTTAACTCTGAGGCCCGAGACAACAGCTGGCGTCTGGAGCCTCAGCTTCGTCGAAGCTAATGAGATGAAGCCCTCCACCTCACAGAGCTGCTGTGAGGATTTAAGAAGGCCGTGCCCAGTGCCACGCTGTGGCACACCACGGAAAGAACTTCTGCTCATTCCTCACCTACATCTGCACCTGCCGATTAGCCTGACAGTTCCTGAATTTTCAGCTAACAAATCTGACCTTCCTTCAAGATTAAGTTCAAGTTCAACCACGCAAAAGGAAGCCCAAACCTCTGACTTGATGTGATTTTTCCTCCTTTCACCCCCCATGACATGAGTCTCAACCTCTGGGAAGCGTGGTTGCACCTTGTGTGAAATCGCAGTAGTATACGTGAAATACACCCTTGTCAAGAATTCACACAGTCAGGGCACCTGGCTCGGTGGGTTAAGCTTCCCACTCTTGACTTCAGCTCAGGTCATGATCTCACAGTTCACGGGACTGAGCCCTGCATGGGGCTCTGTGCTGACAGTGCAGAGCCTGCTTGGGGTTCTCTCTCTCTGACCCTTCTGCGTGTGTGCTCTCTCCCTCTCTCTCAAAATAAATAGACATAAAAAAAAAAAAAAGAATCACACAATTTATAAAGCAAGAGATCAGGCAAATAAGTCTGTTTATGATTTCACTCCATATTAGTGTCACTCTAGGTGGCAAATAAAATACAGATTTTCCATTTTTAGGTGCAATCTTTTTGCTTTTTAACTTTATTGAAATATAACTGATGTATAACACCTGCATATAAAGTATATAATTTGGTAAGCTTTCACTTAAGTCTATACTCATGAAGGCATCGCCGCAATCAGGATACGGTACATACCCATCATTCCCAAGTTTTGTCATGTCTTGCTGTAATCCCCCCCACACACAGCTTTTCCTCAGGCAGCAGTGAACCACTTTGAGTCCCTATCAACAGATCACTTGCATTTTCTAGACTTTTATGTAAACAGAACTTTATAATATGCACTTTCCGTCTGGACTTTTTTTCACTAGGCAAAATTATTTTGAGATTCGTCATATAGCTCAGTGTATCAATATCAATATTGCTCAGTGTATCAATAGCTCACTCTTTTTTATTGCTGAGCAATATTCCGTTATATATATTGCTAATACCACTATTATGGATCTATTCACTTGTTGATGGATATGTGGGTTGTTTCCAGTTTGGGGCTATTATAAAAAAGCAGCTATGGACATTTGTGTTCAAGTCTTTGTGTGGGCATACGCTTTTACTTTTCACAAGGAAAGAGCATGCATCACACAGTAGGTATATATTTAAACTACATAAGAAACTGTTGAACTGTTTCACAAAGTGGATTGCCATTTTACATTCCTCCTAGCGGTGTGTCAGAGTTCCATTTTGGGACCCTTCAAGAACTCCGTTTTGGGTCATATCATGTGCCAAGGACAAGGGGAAGACGGCATGGCTAGCACACCAAGATAGTTATAAATACCAGCAGGGGTCCTGTGACCAGGTGCGGATACGTGGAATGTAATAGTTTTGAGTACTTTTCTCCTCTTTGGATATAAACATATTTGCATATATAAACCGAAGTTTTTACTCCCCTCTCCCCTCCTCCTAGTGTCGAATGTACGCTGACAGTATTTAATCTCGTGTCTCAGAACTGAAGCTGGACAAACGTCAAGGGGGGGCTGTGACCCAGCTTGACGAGGGATGAACATCACCCAAAGACGCAAAAAGGGACTAGTGAGTTTCGGGTCAGTGAGTTCAGGGGTGTACGAGGGATACCGTCGTCGTGTTTGGCTACGGTCTTCTCTGGCAGCTAGGTTTGACCGAACGGCCTGGCCCATGCTCAGCTGACAAGGCGTTGCATTCGCGTGCTGCGCCAGTCTAGCTAACCCGGAACCACACTGCCCCACGCTCCCTTTCCTGCACAGCTCGGGGGTCGGGACAGCCGCAGAGCTCGCACGAGCTCTGGAAGGTGGCAGTGAGACAGCGGCCATGCTCACACTTGGACAACTGCTCTAAGCTCAGGCACTACTGGCGCTCACACCCAGCTGGTGGGGAGCTGCCTGCTGCCTTGGCTGCCAGAGGGGCACCCGGCCTGCGGCCAATCCCTGAGCTCGCCCCTTCTCAGAATCCTGGGCCAAGTCTGTGCGCTGTTTCACGGTGAAGCACACGTGTCCTTCCGCAGGTTACCCGCGCCATCGAAGCTGCTGACGGGGAAGCAGCAAGAAACAGACACGAGTTCCGAGTTCCGGCGGGTTCTGGTGAGTTTCACCCCAGCCTTGCAGACTGCAGGTGGCTCCTGCTCCCCTCCCTCCCTCCCCTCCCCTCCCCTCCCCTCCCCTCCCCTCTCCTCTCTTCTCCGAGGGTCCTGCTATCCTCAGCTCAACAGCAGGTACAGGCACCACCACAGCCTTCCAGACGGCTTCACTCTCAGCACCGCGTTTGGCTTCATTCCCCACAACACATCCCTTAAATCACTCACAGTGGTTCTGACGCTCTGCCCAAACCCCAATAAGGGCTTCTTTCTCTACTACGGTCAATACTGTCACTAATTTAAGGGTATTTAAAATGTTTATTTATTTATTTTGAGAGAGAGTGCAAGCCAGGGAGGGGCAGAGAGAGAGAGAGAGAGAGAGAGGAGACACACAATCTGGAGCAGGCTCCAGCTCCAAGCTGTCAGCACAGATCCCATTGCGGGGCTTAAACCCACGAACTATGAGATCGTGACCTGAGCCGAAGCCCCGCGTTCAACCGACTGAGCCGCCCAGGTGCCCCTAAGTTACAAAGTATTTAACCTCTCAATACGCTCATCTTATCTGAAGTTCTGAATGACAGGCTTCCTGAGATATGTGAATTTATGATTCTTAAAGAGAACCATCCAAACAGGCACAAATAATTTATTAAATGAACCATCAGTGGAAATGAATATGTACATTTGCAGATAGCATTACGTTCATTTTATAATGACTTATAAGTGTTAAAAAATTCTTTGCCCCTGAGAGTCTCTATTCTTTCTTGAACTAGTTCAGGTTACATGTAATTAAAATGCTCTGTCTGTTTAAATTCCCTCCCTACCCCAACATTCAAACACTTTCTATAGGTATTTGAAATAATCTTTCCTTCGTAACTCATTGATTTAATTTCACAGGGGTAATGAGCATTCCCATTATAAATCATGCTATTTAAATGCTGGTTAAGGTGTTAGCTCATATAACCTAGAAACTCTCACATAAACAAGTATTTTGGCAGTGCTCAAGGCGTGCTTCAGGAACTGAATGAATTATTCAGATGAGACAAGGATACCAGCCTGTCTCCATTTTCAGCACGTCAGCCATCCAAAGATGGGCACTGAGGTCCAGGACGCGCGGTCCGACTGCTAGATGCCAGAACTCAGCGGGAGCGTCTGACTCCCAAGAGTGCGTGTGTTGTTCAGGACGAGCAACGTCTGGGTAGAAATACCATGCTAACCACGCTAACCAAGGCCGGAGGTTCGTTTCAGTGAGCATGGACCATCCTTCCCAGCACCAAGGGACCCACAGCTCATTACCCTACTTTGCGCTGTTTTCTGTGCATTTCCTAGAAGGCCTTTCAGTTTAGATACTTAAAGCACATTTCCAAAACATAAAATAGAGCGTAGTCAGATAACAAATGTAAATACTTTAGAACCCACAGCTGGCTTGTTAATCTACTCACGTTTTGTTCCTGTGCTTTATAATAACTTTTTTCATGAGGTTATTACCATTTCGGTTGGCTCCAACTCCTTCTTCAGTAGTTAAGTAAAACTGCTGCACTTTGTATTAAAAACAAAATACATGGGCGCCGGAGTGGCTCAGTCAGTTAAGCGTCTTGACTTTGGCTCAGGTCGTGATCTCATGGTTTGTGAGTTCGAGCCCCGCATCGGGCTCTCCGCTGTCGGCGCAGAGCCCTCTTTGGATCCTCTGTCCCCTCTCTGCCCCACCCCCCGCTCAAAAGTAAATAAACATTAAAAACTTAAAACCCCCCTTAATCGCTATGAAATGGACGGCAACATTTCTCAATTAAAATAAAAAAATACAAATGCAGTATTACCAGCCCTTAGAATATACTGTTCTGCCCCCTTCCCACACCTGCCTACTCTGAATGACAGCAGAAGGAACACACAGTAGTGGGCACAGTCTGGACGGCTGCTCAGGCCACGCTGACTCTGTCGGGGGTCAGGCTCGCGCTGACCCGCCTTCGGAAGGCTCTGTTCACGGGGTCCCAGAAGGCCACAGAAGCCAGGACGCAGACCTGGACACAGTGACTAGTTTACTGAGCAGCGCTCTGATGCGAACTGGGCCGCCGGGCGTCCCTCCCTCCCCTTCGGTTGTGTGAGGCCCGGGGCCAAGTCACCTCTGGGGCTCCGCCTCTGGCCTCCGACGCCCTAACACGCGAGGACTGCGAAATGTTTCACACGTACAGCGCCGTCTGGCCCAGAAGGTAAGCAAACTTTGCTTTTTCCCTCGGCAAACAACTGACTTCTAATCCATCTGTGTTCGTTTTCAAACACGTGTTTCAGCCTCGTTCCTCATAAAAACCCACCAGTCTTCTGGCTTTCTTTTCCTTTTAAACTTTTCCCTTTCTTTTCAGGCCCCCTACCTCGTCCCTTCCTGTACGCTCGGTCCTGTACGCCCCCTCCCGCGAGCCCCTATCGACTGTCCAACGGTCTGGCTCCTGATCGAAAGACAGCTCGAAGTAGCTCGGAGAGGACGGGGCTTGGTCTATGACAACAGGGTGGTGGCTGCTTCGGGGAGTGACTCGATTTGGTGTCGAGCGTGCTATCACGATTCCCATCTCTTGAATCTGCGCAGCGGATTTCTGCTTGCAGGCTCTTTCCGGCAAACAGCCAAAACGGCACTGGCAGCCGCAGACTCTCGCGCTCCCGGCAACCTTAGCAGGAAGTCTGCTTCCTGACAGCTCTCAAGGAAAAGCCCAGAACCAGCATCGCGGCCAGGAGATGAGGTGACCATCCTCTGAGCGGGGAAGGGGTGCTGGAGGAGAGACACAATGACGCGGCATCTCCCGCAGGCCGCGAGCGTTACTTTCTCTATAGGAAAGCGCAACTCTATTCCCAGAAGAAGGCAGGAAGATGGCAGGCAGACAGAGGCAGGGAAATTATTCAGAACTCACCTAGAGAATCAACACCCCCAAGTCACTTCATCCCCCACGTCACACTTTATACAGTAACCTGCCTACAGCCTTAGCGGTATTCCTAGGTGAAGCATCCGAAAGGCATTCATCAGTACGAACGTAATAATTTATATTCATCTCTGTCTTACAGTCGGTTTGGGGATCGGTTTAATGGCTCTAGTGGACAGCGTAGTAAGCGGATCGGGTTTCTCCTCGTGGCGACTTGGGGAAGACACAGCACACTGTTACGCCAGCGGACGGGCGAGTGTTTATTAGATGCGTACTATGAGGCATGTGCTCTTCTATTGTATCCTGCCTTCCTCCTTGTAATTATTATTACTCCAAAGAGGTGATGCCCAGATACAAACTATGCCTATTAATCCTAACGGATAACGTGTACCGACGATACTCCTGAACTTCATGCGTGAAACTGACAACAGCTACCACGAGCGGAGAGAAGCAGAACCTGTTCCCCAGTGATGAACGCCCTTCCCCTTACTCTGATCGACTGCACGCTACGCAAAAAAGGAGATGTACTGTGGACATGTTTGTAAGTCAGGCTCAGAAAATACTGACTCTGGTAACAAGGGGGAACCTTCTTTCCCCTGTGCTGAGTCACCGGAGCAGCGTTCTTCCTGAGACTCGATAGGAAAACAAACACGAGAACCCGGCCCGTGTTTGTGTTTCCATCCATCTCCTCGAAGCTGTCAACAACCGTTTGTCATTCCAGTGCGGCTCACCGCTCCCCGGCCCCCGATAATGCCGCCATCAATCTCGGGCCAAGTTAAAAGGGACGCTAAAATAAATAAATAAACAAAAGCACCGGGAGAGGCCCCTTACCCGGCAGGATTCCACATGCCATTACTTTCGGCTTACAGATCAGTTAAGATACCCAGCAGCCATTACTCTTTGGTGTTACCCATGTTCGACCTGCCGTACCCCGAACAAACAGGTTAAGCAAGACTCCTTGTTCCCACTGATTTTTCCCCACGAGGCATCTGAACCCATGAGTGCATCCGTGCCCCGGCAATCGTCCGAAGTGGCTCTTCGCCTCAGGTGGTGACGCGGACACCGTCCTCCTGTAACCATGCTATTCAAGCCATCTACCGCTTAGTAAGTTGTATTTTAAGTCTTCGCGCTTAAGGGGAAAAAACAGAAAGGTGTAAAAGGTCGCCCAGCACTTCTGAGACACCGAAAGCCCCACATCCCGGAAGTGACAAAACTCAGAAAGCCTCACCAATTTTGACCGCCCTCAGAGAACCCCACTATAGGTCACCCCCTCTCCCGCCCAGAGGGGTCTGGGCTTGCAATGCCGCTTTCCGAAAAAAGGTGGAGGGAATATACACCAAAATGTCTACAAGGATTGGTCTCCGGGTAGAAAGATTTGGGGCTATTTATTATCCCTTACCCTTTTGTATTTTACAATTGTCCATAAAGACAACGTATTTTCCACTTTGGAAAAAAAAGGTAATAAAAACATTCTCCCTAACGGATACAAATACAATATCTGGACAGGCCCTCTTGCGGTTAGCCAATAAAGAATTACTGAATTGATCTAGGACAAAACCCACGTTTACGAAGCCCTAGCCGACTAGAACTCCTTATCCCCCAGAAAGAACCCCACGAAGACAAGCGCTAATCATCCTGAGTATTTCTCAAGTACGCCCATTACCCCCCACGCGGGCTCGGCGCGGGTCCCTCAATTCCAGCCCCCCACTTCTTGTCTCATAGGTCGTTAACAGCCCCCCAACCACCTCCTGGAGCCAGGTACAGACCCTCGGTACCAAGTTTTCACTTGGTGGCGGGAGTGATCTTTCCGGACGCGAGGCGGCCCATGGGGCTGCCACCAACCAGTTCTGCCCCAGGGGCCACCGGGCCACCTGCCGCAGGGGCACATGCCTCCAGCTCCTTGCCAGGACCCGGGCCGCCTCCGCTGCTGCCCCCAGGACTTGCTGCTCAGCCCCACAGCGGGCTCTTCTCCGGGTGGGTGTGGCGAGGGGGGGGAGAGGAGTGGGGGGGCACTGCACCGGAAAGCCCACCCTCCCCACGGCAAGGTCATCACCCCCAGTTTCACGCGGCTCCTCTGCGCTCTGGACTGCCCGCATGACCTCTCTGCCAACTTGGCCTGTGCCCCTCGGCAAGGAGGCGTCACGTCTGGCCGCTCGCCTCCCTTCCACGCGTGACGTCTAACGGGGCACTGTCGTTTCCCACTGTCACCCCTGGAGACGCGGCCGTGGACACGTGCGGCCTCCTCTCCCACCCGGGGCTGGTCCCTCCACCCAGGCTGGCGACCGCCTTCCCTCCCGCCTCCCAGGAAAGCCGTTCTGTCATCTCTCCCTTTCTCCACAGCACGTTCAGCTCGAGGCTTTTCGCCGGATCACCCCCATCTGTATCCAAACACGCTTCGTTCTCCCCCAGCCCCCACCCTCCCCCAAGCCCCGCATGCACCTCGGCGTCATTACCTGACTTTAGCACAAAGCTGGTAGCATCTGGAAGAGAGAGACAACGGTCTCTTCCCCCAGTACAGATGAAGTTTGGGGCCCGCATCTCAGCCAGAGTGGGGCCCAGGGCGAGCTTAAGAGCCCTCCAAAACCTCCAAATAAACTCCAAGGAATTTCGGCTCTAACAGCTGCCAGGGACTATAATCCCATCTCTGCAAAAAAACAAAAAACCAAAAACCGAAAACCATTTTAAAAATCGTTTATTCTGAAGGCCGGTTTTGAAGAACAGCACATAAAAGCACTAAGGCCCACTAAAGGCTGTGAATGGGAAGAGATATTTTGACGGCAAAATTCAAAAAGAAAGCAGCTTTTTAACCAGGGACGTAAGAGATGAGAAAAATCTTTCCTCCCCGAGTGCTCTACAGGTCATCGTAATCTAACAGGGACACGGGACTGTCCTCTATGCATACCTTCCTCTGGATCCCTCCACGACTGTAAAACAAACAAGGCACGCTTACTGACAACGTTAACAGTGCCGAAACAGTATGACAAGGGTCTGACCCCTGAAACAGCTCCCTAAAACACCACCGAGTTTCAACGCCACTTTAAAAAAAAAAAAAAAAAAAAAATTAGGACATGAACACTTTTAACAGGCAAGAAGTAAGTAAAATCACCTTTCCCTAGTACTCCGTGGCAGAAGGATGGTAGGACAGACTCAGAAAAGGAAAGGTTACACCACACGTGGAGGAGTACGGCGGGCAGATGGACAGCGGTTCGAATGCGGCTGTAACATACATCTGGCCGCGACGGGGCCGGGGCTCGAGAAATCATTAAGCAATCTGAGAACTCCCAAACAAAGAGACTGTAAAATTCTGAACTATAAAGCAAAGGAAACACACTTAATCCCTCAGGGGCTGCAGTATGTATTTCAACTGGGTTATCCTTTCCCTCGTAAGGACACGGCGATACACCAGAAGGTGGAGTGACACACTGTCTCCACTGTACGCATGTGGGCACGGAGCCAGCTTGCTCCTGGCACCTGTGGTTTTAATCATCCATGGCCTTGCTCTACAGAGCAGAGGGAAAAGGCGGGGGGGCGGGGGGGGAGCCAGAGAGAGGCGGCTGGGGTGGGGGGAATGGGGAAAAAAATACATGTGTCATTCATTCTGCCTATCGGAGAATATATATATATATATATATATATGCCTTTGAAAAAAATCATTAACACATTCTTTCCGTAAATTTTCGGTAACATGTTGAAAGCTTAACACATTTCTTCTAAGATTACAGTTTGTTTTTGACCTTGGGGAGACTCCGCGACTGAAGAGGGAAATGACTGGTGTGCCAGGAGACACCGACTTTCTTAGCAAATGTTATCTTAGCAAAGGGGCCTGAAACCGCTCTTTAATGACCCTGTTCCTTCCGTCGCTGGGAATCGGTGACGGGGGAACCCTTGCAGTGTATTCCAACTTTAGTAAAGTTTCTCCGCTGCCCGTCCCCTCCACAATCCTCAAATAGTCCCTTACCGACTCACTAAAATTATTTCCAAATAGCGTCTTAAACATCTTCGTGTTTAAAGCGAGTGTATTACAAAATGTGCTTCTTGATGAACTTCAGTAAAAAAACGGAAAAGTGGAATGGTGAATTAAAACGATGACTATTCCATCAAAATAAGAATAAATAAGCGATAAGAGAAGTAACAGCATTTGCACCAAAGGATAATAAAAATAGCGCAAAAGGTAACACGGGACATTTCCAGAGGGCATAAGAAGGTGTTATCTGATGGTCATGAAGTGAAAAATACTTGTGATATAGACTTTACAATAGTGTCTGTTCCTCTATCCCTGCTGCTCTCCCTTCAACCTGATGAATGGGAGTGCCTTAATTCTGCATCTGATACGCTCGGAATGTCTATCTAAACACAGAGCCAGACCATCCGCATGACAGAGGAGGGCCTAGTGTCTGTCTCCCGAAAGCCAGGAACGGGGAGAGAATTCCTCTACTCGGGCAAGACCCCTGTCATGGGCACAGGGTGTTGGGTAATTCCCCCGAACCCTCAAAAGTTTGAGTATGTGCCTTCTTTCCTGAAAAGTCCAACGAAAACCTGGAAGGTACCGTAAGCGCGGTCGCCCGTGTTCTGAGAGTGTAATGTGCAAATGTGCCACCTTCTAGAATGATCCGAAAACAACAAAGAGCTCAGTCGGCAGGCAAAATGTTTCCAGTCCTCCTCCAGTCGAGACCAAACTGGGAGAAATGTTTACTTGTCTAAGACACGTGGCTAAACCCCCCTAGTTACTAGGAGTTACTAAAAACAGACAGGAGGGTTCAGAGGTGCATTTTGGTTTTTCGAGGGCAACTTTCGGGAAAAGTTTTAATCTAATTAATTAAAAATGGCATAAAGAGAACTTAAATGTTTCTAACTTTTCTGCCAAATATCAGCTGAACCCAAAAAAGCAGGCCACATTTCAAAATGTCAATGAATTACACTAATTGATGTGTGACTATGGATTTATTAGTAAGACTATACAGCTTAGATAAATGGACTTGGGCATCGAATCCCAATATTTAAAGAATTACAACAGACTTAATCATGGTGAACAGTGACAGATGGTAACTACAGTTACCGCGGTGGACTCGGCTTGGTACACAGAATTGTCCAATCGTTCTGTCGTACATCTGAAACGAATACAACGCTGCATGTCAATTACACTTCAAAAAAAAATAGTTTAAAGTTTTTAAAAATAAAGAATTACAATAGATTCTATATCTGTATGTTTCCTGTCTGCATTACGGCTTTCTGTCTCTGAGGTGATTCTTAGAATATTAGGAACATATATATAAATATATTTATATATATTATATATATATATTCTTGTGTATATGATTTTTTCTTTTTTTTTAATTTTTTAATGTTTATTATTTTGAAGGGGGGAGGGGCAGAGAGAGAGGGAGACACAGAATCCGAAGTAGGCTCCAGGCTCCGAGCTGTCAGCACAGAGCCCGACACGGGGCTTGAATCCATGAACTGCGAGATCATGACCTGAGCTGAAGTTGGATGCTTAACCGACTGAGCCCCCCAGGCGCCCCTCATGTACGATTTTCTATATTTGCACAACCACCTGCATAAAACAGCAATCTCACAAAGGAAGAGCGTTAAATGTCTTAGTGAAATACTTCCAAAGAAAAAGGTTTTAGTTTTACTGACTACATTTCTTTAGAGTTTCTTTTTATTTATTTATTTAATTTTTAATGGTCATTTATTTATTTTGAGAGAGAGAGAGAGACAGAGAGAGAGGGAGACAGAATCCCGAGCAGGCCCTGCACTGTCAGCAGAGAGCCCGATGCGGGGCTCAGTCTCATGACCCGAGAGATCATGACCTGAGCCGAAAACAGGAATCGGACGCTTAACCGAATGAGCCGCCCAGGAGCCCCGGGTTTCTTTCCGAGGACACTAGTGGGAAGGCAGGTTTTCTGAGAGATGCTTACTCATGTTAAGGGGGGGACAGTGAGAGCACTTGAGGGTCCCATGCTAGCAACGGTCACAATAAAATAACAAATGATGCAAAGCTGGGTACTGACCTAAATTTTAAACAATGGGTATCCAAAGTCAGATTTTACAGATAAAATATTTTAAAACTTATTTGAGTGCACTTCTAATGAGAGACGGCACTTTAGAAATGTCAAATGGTTCACAATTCTCAGTTTGATGCAATCCTATATTAAAAAAAAAAAAATCTTCCAGATCATGTACTGTTTTCTCTTAAGGGAGGCAGAGAAATTCTAAGTTATACATTCCAAGATAAAACATTAAATAACAACCATTATCACTCCAGAAAATCTACAGCAAATAAAAAGATGAACAGACCCTCTATAAGTAAATCTGTAATGAAACAATGTTGGAGAATAAATGTCTTTATAAGACCACAGTCTGCGATGGCAAATTATCTAACCATTACTACATTGGGTTTTAGCCCATCCAAAAGCCAGTGACTTTTATTCCATAATTAAGAGTGGACTAAAATACTCCACCTTCTTATAAAAGGTATACTTATTGTTGTATACGAATTAATACGACAAGTCACATTGGGGAGTGGGGAGGGGGGATTTGTCGACAAATCATTAACAAATAGATAAATTAGCGCTGTAACTTATAATTAGGTTTGAAAATCCCAGAGAATGTCCTCGTGTGAATTTTTGAAATTCCTCATTTTTTGAGGAAAAGCAATAAAGCAGAATCTAGTTTAAATCAATACTTTTTTTCAAAATGGTAAGTGAAATAGATCTGAGACATCATTTCCTTCATCAAGGAGGACTTAAAAATTAATTCTATTAAAAGTGTCTTTTTGTTTTAAATAAAATTCCCACCCCAAGTGAGATTTTGAGATCTGGTGGCCAAGAAACCTGATGTAACCTTGCGATTAAATGAAGAGCAGGCTTGCTGAAGATTATTGACCCCACATATTATGTATCTAATAATCTAAATTTTACATGGTCTCGTAACCAGTCAATGAGACTACCCTTAAGAATATAAAATGAAAAAAAAAAAAAGAATTTAAATCCCTTAAAATTAAAAATAAAAACCCATGCAGGAATATGAAAACAAGAATATATTACTTCAGTATCACTCACACCTGAAAATGGAAAATGTCCTTCATAAAGAGCAATAAAGAACTGTAAATGTAATGATTAATGATTCACTCTAAATTTAATTATAGTTAAATTTATATTTATAAGAAGGATTTAAATTTAGCTTACTCTTTGTTTCAGAGGGGTGGGCCTATGGTGTTTTGTTCTCTTTTCAAAGTTTTCTTTTATTATAATAAAGAAGGAAAAAAAAAGAATAAACACAAAGAACAAATTACCCACATAGATGCGGCTGTATTCTTTAAAAACAGATTTGCACGTGGTTTGGGACGATTTCAAAACATTCAATGTGACATTACGTGGCCCAAACCATCTTAAATCAGGTTAGGTTTTCCAAAACACATTAGAAATGGAAAACGTTCATCACAAAGGCTTTGGAAGGGGAGTCTGAGGGTGGAAGGTCCTTCCAAAGACCATGCAGGTTCAACAGACAAAGGAGAAGTTGTGTTTATAAAAGGTTTCTTCACTTTTTAAGGATGTTTGTCCAACACGATCCTGCCCAGAGCTTTAAACAAAGCCCAGCTGTAGCTTCCTAAGTCCATGTTCTTCCGAATTTTTGTTTTATGTTTATTATTACGGTAGCACGCTCTAGTTTGCTCCAGAATTTACAGACATTTAGACCAGCAATTGTAGGTCACAATCCAATAAATACTACACACTGAAACCATTCTCGACGCTAAGGTTATGGAGGTAACGAAGACATCCTCCTTGGTGCAGTGAGGCTTAATGTGCGCCTCTGTCGATTTTTCCACCTTGAGGTGTGAAGCCAATGAACAAAATATCTAAGTCTGCAATCGCTATATGCAACTTTTTTTTTATCGCCAAGAAATCCCATTGGCTTATTTAGGCATAAAAAAATGTAACCAGGCTACGTCATTTGAAACTGTCTGATGTAACTTCCACAATAAAATAACCTTTTCTTCTGATCCACTTTCCACTTGAGAAAAACAGCGCCCGCGCACAGCTATGGATGTAGCGATGGAGGAAATAGATTTCGTACGGGGTAACCGGGATATCCGTGATGAATACCTAACGAACGGATCCTGGCTAATATCGTGAGGGCTTGCTGAAATGCTCACCTCTCGTGATCAGCTATTCACAACTTCGGGAAAGCAGGTGACAATCTATAGTTAGTTTCATAACTGAATGAATAGACAAAACAAAGGGCACCGACGGGACGGTGCTTTTTTATCCCAATAAGGCTCCAGCAATGCGTGGATGTATGTGTTTTTGCAACCAGGAACCGTGTGCCTCTATTAGTTATTCCTTTCTGGGGCTTTACCGTTCCCAAGCCTGTGCGGAGCGCTCTGTCCATTAACCATTACCTCACATAATCCTCACCGCGGTTCTATTAGGTGGGTATTACCATTATCTTCATTTGAAAGAGGAGGGAAAAGGGACGCACGTGAGTAAAGTAATTAACCTAGGTCATAAGATCTGAATTTGAACCTGGACAGTCGGATTCCAGAGTCCCTGTGGTGTAATCACTACCCTCCAGATCGCACGGCATTTTATGCTTGAGCAAGAGACAATGGCCAGGATGAGTCCTTAAGGCAGCAGGAGACGAAGACCTCAGCTCCAGCTCCTGGTCTAGCTCGGGAGATAAGATACTTATTTGTGAAACAACGGGAGGCAGTACGATGAGATTCACAGAACGGAGACGGTAACTCCCAGCAGGAAGTTCAGGGGCAGGAGGACTGTGGTTCTCAGTGCTGGGACCTGGAACCCTGGCCCGCCAGGCGCTGGGGTAGAAGACACCAGAGAACGCAGAGCAAAAGTCTACGTTGACTTACGTGGCTTGCACCCAGGAACCGGTGGGGCTAACCTTCGCACAGAAGAACCACGAACCCCCAAAACACCGGTCTTGCCACCCATACGGTGGTGAGCGACGGCGAGAGCGTGTTTCAAATGATTTTATTCTTTTCCAGGAGCACCACTTGCAGGTTTACCGTGCAGGGGAATCACTTCTAAATTATTGGACATAATTCCAATACCCAACAACACGGCATTAGTTCCTGTAAGTTTTGCTTTACGACAATCTACCAAGTTTTAAAACCCTTTTGAAAGCAAATAGTATTTAGCGACCTGGGAAGCTCAGGCCTTGATCTAAAAACAAAAAAGTCAGATCGTGGCACTTCGCATAGAGTACAATGCCTAATTGTGGGTGTGTACTGAAAAAAAGTTAGACGAGAGCTATAAACCGACATTTTATGACTGAGTGATGCTATTTCCTCTGTAAGGAAACTCTATTCATGTGTATCCCTTTAATGATCACTCTGAGTAACAGTTGAAAGAATCGGAGACCGGAGTACTGAGATTAGCTCATTTTTAAGGTAGAAAGATTGCTAGGTTGTAAGAATGTTGAAATGTATTGACTTGCCCATGCCATTCAAGAACGTTTTGGAGTGAAAGAGCTCTGACAGAACGGCAAAGAACAAGCTAAGAAACCAACAAAATGGAAGACAGGCAATTTGTTGGAGGACATGCCCATTCATTTAGACTCACGAATTGCATTTAAAACGGAAAACAGCAAGGACTTCCCAATATGGAAGAGAATGGTCCTCCCAGAACGCGGCGACTCAAATTCTCCCTTCCTTCGGACACTCAAAATAGTGGACTTCCCAGTCGGCCTTAATGCTGTTTACTTTTCCTCCCTTCACTCTGTTATTCTGAAGTGATGCGTTTAGAAAGTTGTTATGATCTGGGCATCAGCATCCTAACCATGCTGTTTTAACACTACCCTTCTGATTTTCTGTATTAAAACATGAACTATGTAAGGACTCGCACAGGGAGAATTATTTTTAATCTCTTCATCTCTGTTCAGTGTTTTAAAAAAGAGGTGTAAATATTTACTTACTCTCACTTGGGATACATTAATTTCTAAAAGGAGAATTATGGGGTTAGAAGGTAGAACTATTTCTGGATCTACCACTCAGATATATACACATACATACTATATATATATACTGTTACAATCCAGTATTATTTCTTTTAACACTCAGAAACTTGTGCCATTAAATAGCATTTGAAAATGTGACTTTTAAGACATTGCATAGTATTCCATTATCTGGATAATACCTAATTAACTGAGCCCATTTTTTTTGTATGTTAAAATTATGTCTCATATAAAGTACTTGCATACATTTTGATAGCTTATTGAAAACAATTCTAGCCATGTTAAGTGTTGGGTTGAAGGGAATTTACATTTTTAAGAATTTTAAACTATGCTTCCCAAATTCCCGCCCAGAAAGACTGCCCCAATTTATACTCTGACCAGCGATGAGAAGGCCTCCCTTCCAACATCCTCACTGACTGCAAAGAAAACAATTTAAGAGGCCCCTGGGTGGCTTGGTCGGTTGAGTGACTTGACTCTTGATTTCAGCTCAGGTCATGGTCTCACTGTTCATGAGTTCAAGTCCTGCGTTGGGCTCTGCACTGACAGAGAGGAGAGCCTGCTTGGGATTCTCTCTCTCTACCCCACCTCGCTCTCTCAAAATAAATAAACTTAAAAAAAATTTCTTTTAAAGAAAGAACAATTTAAGATTAAAGAACAATCTAAAATCTTTACACAGTTAACGGCTCGTTCCCTCACGCAGCCTCAGATAGCCTTTCGTGTGGATTTAAACCAAAGTTCTCGGGACAATTGAAGTAAACTAAAAGTTCGGATGGTTTTAAATGAAAAATATAAACACAAATGAAAAGATTTTAACAGAAGTTGTAAACTAAACCCTGCAACTCCACTTTATAGACAATCTTTAGGTTAATCAAATGTTGATTTTTAAAACACAGCCATTGGGGACACCTGGGGGGCTCAGTCGATTAAGCGTTCGACTTGGGCTCAGGGTACGATCTCACAGTTCATGAGTTCGAGCCCCCCATCCGGCTCTGCACTCACCCCGTAGAGCCTGCTTGGGATTTTTTTTCTCTCTCTCCCTCTCTTTCTCTGCTCCTCCCCGACTTGAGCTCTCTCTCTAAAAATAAATACACTTACAAAAGGAAAATATGGTAAATTTAAAAACAAAAACAAAAAAACACAGACATCAGCACACACACACAATCTGTATGGATAGACTACAATCATCCCCATCTCTGTCTCCTTTCACTATACTTACTCCCTGACGCTCAGAATCCCACTGGAGCTCGTGTGCCGCGAACCGCATAAATAAGATGATTAAGAAAGAAAGAAAAGGGGCGCCTGGGTGGCTCAGTCGGTAGAGCGTCCGACTTCGGCTCAGGTCACGATCTTGCGGTCTGTGAGTTCAAGCCCCGCGTCGGGCTCTGTGCTGACAGCTCAGAGCCTGGAGCCTGCTTCTGATTCTGTGTCTCCCTCTCTCTCTGCCCCTCCCCGCTCATGCTCTGTCTCTGTCTGTCTCAAAAATATATAAACATTAAAAAAAAAAAATTTAAAAAAAAAAAAGAAAGAAAGAAAGAAAAAACTAGCAGAAAAAAGTAAGATCTCCACTATAAGCTTTGATGTGTATACACGTCCAAACGACCAGTCTGAACTGTGCTGTATGGCAAGAAATTTCCTAAAACATCAGTACGTCACAGCCACGCAGACCAGGAATGAATGAGGGGAAATCAAGACGATTTCTGTTAATAGCAAGAAAAAACGTTTACGAAAAAGCATATACAGTTACTTAGCCTTTCCTGAGAAGGGTGCCTATTACTCAAAAGTCAAGTGAAGAAGCCACACGTCATTTTTCTGCCGTCTCTGGAAGTGAAAGGTTGCATGCCCATGAATATTCTAGATTAATGAAGTTATTTTTCTGCTTTGAATATCTATATTTACAACACTAAAATCAGGTTTTGATGGAAATGTTCCCAAAATTTCTCCGGGTCCTGAACTTTCAAAACAATTCACTGAGCATCACTTCCTCTTGTTTTCAATGACTCAGGATGGCTGTCTTCCCAGGGCGCTGCTCTAACTCCTCTAAGCTTTTTAAATAAATCACTGTTATATTTTCTTTGTTTTGTTTTATGCTAATGTTTCCTACCTCATCTACTTTCATCTCGAATCCTTAACTTATCACTTGCCATTTTTTGTCATTACTTAAAAATAAAATTAAAAGAGGTTTGATGAAAAAAAAAACAAAAAAAAAAAAACCACCAGCCTACTACTTGATTAAATGCAGTTATCCAAGGCCATGCTTTTAGGACAGTTCTGTCTCCGTTCCTAGCTCGCTTCTTTACTGCACAAACACGTTTGCTGCTCCCAAGTTCCTGGCCACAGATTTGAAAAAGATTTCAACCGGAGGGCAGACGTGTTGCTGAACTGTAACTCTGAAATCTAAAACTTCTGGTAGGTGAGGACTACAGAGAACAGTAGTTGCATATTTAAACAAAAAATCTGGAAAATGAAAGTGACAGTCTTCAAATACAGGGAAAAATAAAACCATTCTTTCGCTTCTACAATAGAATTCTCGAGTAACTAATCGAATGGTTTTCAATTTGCAGTTCAGGGGCCACTGGCACCAAAATCCTCTGCCGTGGTTAATTATAAATGCAAATCCCGAGGCCCCACCTGGAATTTCGCAAACAGAGTGGAGACAGGGAGCCTGCATTTTCAGCAATCCAGGTGATTCTTCATACACAGGAAACTTTGAGAAAAATCGAATCTCTAAAATCAGTGATGTGTTTGCGAAATTAACCCTAACGTTTTTTCATTCCCAACAAAAACAGCTGCCTTCGTTCCAAAGAAACTTTATCAATTGTGATACTGGTTAATTACCAAAAATTACTGAGATTTCAACTTAATATAGTCCATACACCATCCTGATTTTAAAAACCCAAACAAAATCTGTCAACGGAACCAACAAACCAAACCACACAGGAAAGCAAAGAGCATTCCATATAAAATTTCATTAAGATTCAACTTTTCTAAAATGAACAGCTTTACTGTAGGAATCTTTAAGCTCTCAAAGGAGTAACAGAAATCCCATCACGTTTATTAGCTTAACTTTAAAGATGATTTTTTACCTGTAGGGTTATATATACACTTGCTGTCCTTCCTTCGGAATAAAGGAAAAATAATAGTGCTATCCTTGGCCATGCGGCCAGATTTCATTAAAAAAGCACTTTTAAAACACGAGGGTGAGTCAACATCCTGGCTCTATACTGTGCCAGAGTCCTACTAGCTGTCTCCACGGGGGAGAGCGGGAGAAGGGCACACGGGCTCCCTCTCATTTCTCACAGCTGTATGCTAATCTATGATGACCTCAAGATAAGGAGTCCAATTTTAAAAAAACACCCAAGGTGGCTGGTCCCTTTACTTGCCACTAGTCAAAGAACTACCATGGAAGGGATACTCTTTGCTATGGAAATTGAGGGGCATTGCTTTTTTTTTTTTTTTTAGCTTATTAACAAGTGAGTTGATTTCAAAACCCGTCCTAAGAATGTGCTACACCACACATATTCTTTGGGAACAGGTTTCACCTCCTTTTCATGGGCTCCCTACCCCTCTCCGGAGGTGCAAACACCCGTGTCCCGCACACACAACAGAAGCAGGCATCGTACGGAGTTGTTCCGTGCTGAAACACTATCTGACAAAGGCACGGACGGGCTCTTCATCTTCCGGTGTGAACAGCCCTTAAGGTAGTTCTGAGACCCAGTTCGGTTTTTTTCCAGAAATCAAACAGTTCCTAACAGATCAATTATTTACGAAAGCAAATCTGAGAAGGTTACTTTATTTTTATCTCCTTCGTATTCTTTAAGCATGCATTAACGAGCATGTAAGTATTTCATCAATAACATTCCTAAAAGGTCCCGAGTGTCAGGGACAACTCAACAAAACACGAAAAAACCATACTCTTTAAAGGTCTACGTGTAATGGGTTCTGGAGAATCACTGCCTTTTCCCTCAGGCACTAACATTTGCTGAATCTGGAGACATTATGGAGTCTACATCATGACACCTTTAATTACAAGTAACTGAAGGATTATAAGGATTATTATTAATATTTACGGTGCCAACAGGAATGCTTTAACACCAAAGCAAAGAAGAACAAAAGAGAAGTCAGAAACACGGACTCGGAGAAACAGTGAACACCAGAGCTCCTCCTATAAGATGCAAGTCATTCGGTGTCTGTGCCTCTGAACATATTTTACAGAAAGAAAGGATTTCTGTAGGACACCAGGTGGCCTCCCGTATGCCCTACAAATACGTCAACACAGGCTAACACTTCACTAATTACGATTACACTGGAACGAATGAAAAATCTGAATTAGATTTTGTTTGTTTCCTTAATTTCAATCATGATAAAAATTTCGTGAATTTAAACTTTACTAATTAGTCATGTTTTTCAACATCTATACTAAAATCAGGATGAAACTGATCTGCATTCAGGAAACTCTTCCTATGTGGTAGCATTCTGTAGTTTTAACAATATTCCGTGTTGGCAGTGATGGCAGGCATCTGAAATGCTTGATAACCAACTATTCAAGTACCTTCAAATGTATTTTATCAAGTACTTTATATCACACATGGCACATAATTACAAACAAAATTATAATTGTTAATTCAATTAATTACATTATTAGCTACCGTGGGGCATATAAAAATAGACACAATATCCACACTCAAAAGATTATTCTTAACGGTAAGAAACTCCTCGAGGACTTTATTAAGTTGAAAAATAACACTATTGGGTTTCTTTAGAAGTATTCCATAATTTGAACTTTCGCAAATCTAGTTAGTACAAATTAATGTAATCTAACTGAAGCTATAATACCAGAGATTAATGGATAACCAGAGGCTCCCTCAAAGCTTCCTTCAGTGTGTGATTCACAGAAGTATTTTATTAACAGTTCTCTTGTTTAGATGTAAATACACATTTTATATACAGTAATTATTTTAAAAATATGTTCAACAAAGTTGTTACATTTTGATTTTGTTTTCATTGCAAGTACAAAAAGTACCTGCAGTCCAACCCAATTAAATGAATACAAAGTCTAATTGCAATGATACACAGTTTTAAAATAGCACTCTAATAACAGACTATGGACTAAACAGCTTATTTTTAATAAATTTAATGGAAATCCCAGGAGATTTTATAAAATCTACATTAACCCAAGCTTGCCTTGGTTGACAAACACCACACAACACCTCTATAAATAAGCTACCAAAGTTACATTACAAATTTTTAACTTAAAACTTCCAACACAGTTGAAACAACTGTTTCATTTGGGAATCAAATAACCCTAAAGTGAACTACACTTAAAAAAAAAAATGCTTAAAGTTCTAACGACACAATTTGTTCAACATGATTAGATTATTAAATTTCTATTAGTAATAATGCATAATGTTCCCCTACTGCTACCTAAATATTTTTTATGCTATGATTTAACATCAGCATAAACACAGGAAAAGCCAAATCAAGGACTGTTCTTTGATACAGTTGTTTCTTAATGTTAACGGAGTTCTTTTTCGGCTTTTCAAATAATTTAATGGGTTAGAGGTTAAACTACATACACCTCTCTCTCCTACTGAAATTTAACAGTTTATAAACAAATAGCCTGCAATATATCCATATATTTGTAAGAGTAAAAAAAAATACGTAAAATGGTAGTTTTTAAGATTAGCAGAAAATTATGGATAGAACATGTTAAAAATACAAGCTATTACTCCCGCTGCCGCTGCCACCGTTCAGTAAAATGCCTGTAACTCAAAGTGACAGAAAGCGGAGGGTCGAGGAAAGGAGTATTTAGTAACACACGGATCGTACCTCCATGATGTATAAACTGACGCGTCCGTTGCGTTCCTGCAGACGAAGCTGTCTTAGGAAACGGATGTGACCATAGACACTGGTCCTCCATCAGAGTTGAAAATAACAGAAGCACAGAACCTGGTTTCATACATGTGTCTCGGGGACAAGTGACTGCACAGCTGTGGATGGAGAGCTACGTCTCAAATGTCAAAAATTCCTGATATAATAAAACGGTGTAAACGTAAACCACCCATTTCTAATCCACTTACTTTATCTCCTCACCTCATCTGCAATGAATTCATGATGTTTGGATGAAGAAAGATGTGGGCATTTTGTTTGTGACTAAATGAATTCTAACGGAGAACGCAGGCATTAGTATGGAAAACGAAACCCAAACGCAAGCAAATTCAAGTACTCGGACATAAATATAAATAATAAAAACGCACGTATTAAAAAGGCAAAGACTAGTTACCAGGAAGTCATAAACAGCCTGCTTCTTCATCATTTTATCATTTAATCCCCCAATTCTGTTTGCGGTCAGAAGATCCTCTAAATGAAAAGGACTCTGTCAAATAGCTAACTGGCTCTGGTTTCGGAGCCTCCCCCCAACGGCTTTCCACACCCGACAAATGTCGGATGGCCACACACACGTCCCCGTCCTCCAGGACGCGGGGTCTGTCCGTTTCCTAACACTGCCGTGCACTCGCCATTCCCGTGCGGGAACGGTACGGGCCGCGGTAAGATCTGCCTTATGGGATTTCCTAATACCGCTTCCTGAACGACTACCATTAGAATAGTGAAATGGAAGGTTCTGTCTGTCTTATTTGCTCCGTCCGGTGTATTTCACGGTCGAAGGTGATCATGCACCCGGTCACTTAGCTCATCTAAAACTATTTCACCAACGCGAAGCCCGGGCCAGAACGAATGCCTTCACAGGGGACCTACCTTCCTCAGGGAAAATAAGCTGAGAATTGGGACCTTCCCCTTCTTACTCCCTTGGCTTTTGCTAAGGGGCTCTGCCAGACACGGAGGTAGTTTTAACGTCGACCTAGTGTCCCAGGAGAGGAGAGAAGTCAAAGAGGCAGAAGTCCCCTGGTGCGTTGAGACTGAAGTCGGGGAACGGAGTGGGAAACACAAGCTGAGGCAGGGGCTTTTTGCGTTTCGGCTGTTTCATCGGCGCTGCAACGGGATAATCGCGTGTGCTCTCAGAGCTGTTCTAGGAACTGCGGAGGTGAAGCGCCCGAGTCTGGCGTACACTAGCTGCTCAGCGAAGCACTGTTATTCTTGTTGCCAGCCTGCGATCCCTTCAACAGCGTTCGGGTTGCGATCCACCTCTTCTCATGGGACAGGTTAAATCTTTCAGCCCTCACAGGTTTCTTAATAAATTATCCTGAAACGGCATTTCACAGCTTACACAACGTTTGCACGTGTGTTATCTCACTCGAAAGCGTTTTTTCATAGGCATATTTTTATGTACCCTTAGGTAAAATGGGATGGCTGGGTCGGTGCCACTTTCTGTGTCTCTGTATCACATCCTGTTTGGTTGCTTCTAGGTTCTCCCCTGGGCTGAGATTTCATCGCATGAAACTGAGGTCCTTTTTGCTAAAAAGACTGTTGATGCAATCTTTTTAACCACAACATGTAAGCGATACATAGCAGGGGCAATTCAAAATAGTTAGCCACTAATAGCACGGGCGGGGGGCCGGCCCAGAGGGATACCGGCCCCCTTGCCATCGCCACGGCTCTGAAGTCTGGGAGTCCTGGGGAAGGGGGGAGGGAGGCAGCAGCTACTTACCGACCCTATTTTAACAATCAGTAACTGCGAGATGGCAGCCCTGCACGTAGGTGTCTGTCCCTGCCTTTACACTGGACCACCGGACTGTTCAGGATAAGGGTGCCAGAACCTAGGGTTCTGAACACTCATTCTCCTAGCCCCACGTACAGTCTCTCCAGTGACTGTACGTTCATCTGGTACATTTCACATACGCCTGAAATGGCCTTCTGTGACACAAGCTCTAACTTCTGTACATCGGCTGAGAAATTATAAATCGGAGTTATTACGAAGCAGGGCTTAGTAGTGTTTGGGTCTGGGAGTATTGCTTTTTTGGTCTCGACAACAGTGCTAGTGAAATATTTAAATGTTTTATGGAGTCTTCTCTTGTATCTGCGAAATGAGTAGAAAAGGAAACACTGAAAGCAGAGGTACTGGTGATCAGAGAAGCTGCAAAGGAAAACCTGTGCTTAGAGCTTGCAACCTTTGGGGTTTGGTTATGGGATGAAGCTGGGGGTAGGCTGTTTGACTCTGAAGGAGATAACCAAAATTTTTATACCCTGGGAAAATTCCAGAAATAGAGCACTGAATATTATGTTTAATTAGAAGCTGTAATTAATACTTAATTTAATGATGGGGCGCCTCGATGGCTCAGTCGGTGGAGAATCTGACTCTTGATTTCGGCTCAGGTCATGATCTCAGGGTTTGTGAGACTGAGCCTTCCATCGGGCTCCGGCTCGGAACTGAAAGGGTGGAGCCTGCTTGAGATTCTCTCTCTCTCCACCCCTCCCCCACTAGTTCGTTCTCTCTGAAACAAATAAACTTTAAAAAAAAAAATAAGGACTTTAATGACAACCTTACACTCGATGGAAGTATCCAGAACTCTATCTTACAACAGGCAAAACAATTCACTCATCATTTAATGTATTAAACAGTTTTCCTAGGCTTTAAACAAGTTTCATGCTTTGTTTTCTAATTAAAAAATCAGAAAAAAATAAAAAAAAGAAAGAAAACCACAGTGCTGCTACTCATATATAAAAGGTTAACAGGGATGGTCGATTAAGCGTCCGACTTCGGCTCAGGTCAAGATCTCACAGCTCATGGGTTCGAGCTCCGTGCTGTGCTCTGCGCTGACAGCTCAGACCCTGGAACCTGTTTTGGATTCCGTGTCTCCCTCTCTCTCGCTCTCTCTGTGCCTCCCTTGCTTGGCCCCCCCCCCCAAATAAATAAGTAAACATTAAAAAAATTAATATAGTTTTATCTGTGTCTTCATATGGACTGTTTTGTAACATGTTCTTTCATTAGCAACACAGAGTGAACATCGCTGGTGTGAAAATACAGAGACACACGTACAGCCACCTCATCCTCCGAGGCGGCTGCAGAGTAATTCCTCCTGTGCACACGCCTTTCGGTTTTTCGTACGCTGCCCTGTGGTTATTCTTCTAAATCAGAGCAACCGTCGGACTTTCTCTTCAATAAACTGCCCGTTTTAAGATGCTTACACACCAATGACCAGTGGCCTTTCCTTTAAACGACTTGAATATATCTGAACGACACATCGCAAGGGAGATGCAATCGTTCATTTATTTGAAAAGAATGTTCTTAAGCCTCTATCGTGTGCTGCTGGGCACACGGCGGGGAAATAAGTTCCTGATCTTAGGGAGCTACTGTTTGATGAGGGCACGACCACGGAGCGGCCACTCTGGGGGGGTTCTCGAACCCCGCCCGTCTCCAGGGTTTTCAGTGTTGCAAGAGCCCCCAAGGCTCTAGGAGGGTGTCGGAAAGGTCTTCCGCAGTAGAAGACGAGGTAGGAGAAGAGCAGCAGAGGAGGAGGGGGAGGGGGAGGCGGAGGACAGGAGGAGGAGGAGGGAAAGCAACGGAGATGAAGGCAACGAGGAAGAGGGCCCTGAAGACGGGACACGGCAAAGACGACGGTGACCGCGAAGACGACAGGCAAGAAAACAAAGACCCAGGTGAGCAAGTGGCAGGACAAAGTGAGAACACTTACAGACCTGATTTAATTCTGAGAAACCAAGTCTACAGCGTGGATGTTACAGGCCTCCGTTCCTACACGAAAAAGCCAAGGCTCGCTGAGATTATGTACTGATGCACACAACACACTGAGGAAGCGGGCCTAGAACGTGATTCTGAGCCTGCTCCGCTCCCGAACTAGTGACCGTAACCGGGACTCTATTCTACAGGTTCCTGTCTATTTCAAATACGTGGTGCGGAGTTCCGGAGAAGTTTAACTGCCGGTGAATATGTAACAATATGATAACATATCTTCGCGTGATAATATGTAACGATATGATAACATATCTTCGCGCCTTGATTTACAAATATGGGAGCAAGATTCTCTTAGGAAGAGTGGAATCACTCTGAAGGGAGGGGAAATACACTCAGTCAGCTGGTACTCATTTTTGCAGCGTAATTTCACTGCGGACTAAAGCCTCCCATTTACAATGAAGGATTTTAGTTCCTTGACTTCTGTCAAAACTCCAGGGGCGCCTGGGCGGCTCAGGTGGCTGAGCGTCCGACTCTTGATTTCGGCTCAGGTCATGATCTCATGGATCGTGAGATCAAGCCCTGCGGCGGGCTCTGCGCTGACGCATGGAGCCTGCTTGGGATTCTCCCCCCTCTCCCCCGGCTCTCTCTCTCAAAATATATAAGTAAATAACTTAAAAAAAAAAAAGAAACGAAAAGAAACGCCAGGTGGACACTGGCTGACTTCGGCACACCCACCGTGCTCTCCCGGGAGACAGGAGACGTGAGCAGACGCTGAGGCTCACGGTTACGCACACCGGGGACAGAAGGGTATCGCGGGCTCATTTATCTGGGTTTCTTCATACGTGACTGTAGTATTTCCTGGACAAGCTGCCAGACAGGCCGAAAAGGGAGAAGCAGGTTTGCAATCTAGATTCTTCAACAAACGGGAACAAACCGGGGACTGGCCGTGTCTCACCCGGTCTCCCCGGGCCGTCTGCCAGCCCGGCCCCACGAAAGTGGCTTCTCCATGGCCTGCTTTTCGAGGCAACGGGGTCTGCTTCTGTGAAGCCCGAGCAGCCTCACTTGCGCCCCTGGCTAACGGGACTCGGGGCTGGCGGTGCTCACCACGCAGCGAAGAAAGCCATGGAGGTGGTTACGAGGAGTTTTCTCAAGAGGCCTTCGAGGAACAGCGTTTAAAAGCGCACAAAAATATACGAGGTTGAAAGAGTTCGTTTGCCCGTTTAACGAAGTACAAATAGCTCTACCGCATTGGCGCTAAGAATGAGATCCTGGTAAAGGTTACAAAAGATGGAAATACCACAGGAAGTTTTAGGCTGATTCAGACAGTGTGTGCAGAGCCCGAAATCCAACAATGGAATCCAGGTAGGAGAAACGGAGAGTCTGGGTAAATAGTTCTGAACGGCAAGGGGCTCGTCGGCTGAGGAAAGGTTACATTATTGACACACGGATGTGAAAATACAAAGTACTGTTTCATCAAAGGGAAGACATTTCATTTCTGCCAACTAAAATTTAAACATAATGTCCCTAGCAGTATCTTAAATCTAAAGAAAAAGATTTAGTTTTACTAATGCAAAGCAGGTGTTTAAAAGAGAAATAGATGTAGAGATACAGATTTTAGAAATGTACCTGGTGATGGGCTCTTCTTAAAGTTAAAGGCTTTTGTTTAGATTCTGCACGCCTGCTGTAACTCGGTCCAGCTGTGCAACCATAACCACCCCCCCCATAATGTACTTAACTTCCCACTTGGAGCACCCTGCTCCCCTCCGCCAATACCCTTTTTATTTAATTATCTAAATATTTGAGCTGAAAGCATTTTTGCAAGAATTCATGCATGCAGAACAATCGTAGCATCCCTATGATACGCACACCCTCTCTGGAGAATTCTGGACAACGTGTGTCCTCAAAGTCACACCATTTTGACGGCTTACTGCGGCCAAAAGAGTATCTGAAGTTAGCTGTTTTCTGTCCAGAAATATAAAATAGAATAGCGAGAAAGAGGCATTATCCTCAAGTCATAACTGTAAAAAAAAAAAAAAAAAGAATTATCTGATATTTAGCATTTTTTATTAATGACTACAGGCCTAGCTTTTGTCAAATAAGCACTATTTCCTGCCGGTGTTCAGAGCGAGGGTTTTTCTCTCCCTAAGTATACAGCAAGCCGAAAACATAAATTACAGTTAAGAGTGCAAATGCTCAAAACTGTGGCATTAAAATGGAGATAAAAATGACATAATCCCATAATCCTTTTGTGTTTTAAATTCTACTTGTGAGCCTAAGATAGCTTGTTTTCAAATATTTTCCTTTTACTAAGAATTTAATTCAGTGAGATTTGCTCATGAAACTATCAGAGGTAACAAAAAGGAGTAAAATCAAACATAAAATGTCTACGCTGTAAAAAAAAAAAGATAAATCAGATTTATATACAGCATCTGTAACAAATTTGGGGTACTGGCTAGGCCTTCAAGGTTCCATGCTATAATTTAAAAACCACACGCCCGCGTACACACATACACACACGCAGGGTTAAAGATTCGGATTACTATTAAAAATGCAGCTTTCGAAAAAACTAAAAACGCTTCTGAAGGTGGTGCTCACTTTGATGTGGCCATGTTACCAGAAGGTTTCAGTGTTTGAGGGCAAAATAATAACTCCCTAGTAGTGTGTCATTAGGAGAACGACATCTAAGGGCGCAAAAAAAAAAATATTTTTAAATACAGAATGACGGAGCGGCAACATTAACATCTTAATTTTAACACAAGGCAACGTGCACAGACGCTCAGCACGGCGCATTCACGCACACGCGTAAAACTGTGATTTAATAGTACGCGCTAGCCCAATATTGTTTCTTAGTTTCGGGTTACATAAATTGAACAAGTAGAATGCATTGACTGCCTTCAAAGTTTTGGAAGTGATCTTAAACTTCCTATAGGTAGAGAAAATCTAAACGGACTACTTCTTGTTTTCACCTCTAGACTTTCAGACTTTACATCAGAACATATCTGTCCTGTTCTTGCTCGCCAGCACCCTGTAATACGTGAGCAAGCAGAGGTATGACTAATAGATAGTGAGATGTTTATTGCGGTCGAGCTGTCGCCAACCCCATCGGAACGTCTCAATGCCCCAACTTTATTCCACAGGGCACCAGGAAAGTGGATACAGGAAAAATAATCTTCCAAAAATAATCTACTCAAAAAAATTTAAATTAAAAAAAAACAACAACACACAGCTACAGTAGAGAAGTTGGTACAGTGAGGAAAGCAAACAGCTGAAATTTACACATTGCCGGTTAAAACGAACTCTCTTTAAAAGAGCCAAAGCTAATTCAAACGTTGTACCGCAGTCTTGGTCAAATTAAGCTATTTTCTTTCAAGATTATATTTCAAAGATTTAAACATGAAGCCTGGGACTTTCAGTCCTTTGCACCAAATCTATGATTCTATTATTTAAGGAAACATGAATTAGAGTTATTAACATCCTATTTTTCCCCTAAAGTTAAAAACAAATTAGAGACCAAATCAGGATAATGTGGCCTATTTCAATGACGCTCACAGTGATTAATACTTAAATTTTTCCCGTAATTTTTAAGCCTAAGAAAACAGTACACAGAGCAAAAATCTATTCCTCTATCTACATAGATTTTAATACTGCAAGAGCTTGAAAGAGTTAAATAAAACGCCAGATTCCCAGAGGCCCGTTACCAAGTTCTCCCCATCACTTGCTCCCAGCCGACATCTCCCCCCACAGACACCCTCCCTTCACTGGGCTTAGCAAAAATGATTTTCATCAAAATCGTAAGAAAAGTAGAGCCGTGTCCACTGTCACGGTTACACACACAGCTCAATTAGATGGCCTAGGAATGCGTGTATATGGCAAGTACAGAGTGCCATATTAAAATTTCAACACATCTCTATAAAGTCTGAAAGTTGCGGAGGAAAGTTAGTTTTCAGTTGCTAATTAGCTGGGCAACAGGATGTCTCTTAGAGCGGAACTTACTTTTTAAAATGTGCATTCTACCTCTTTAAAACTAAGAGGAGGATTATAGAAATCAGAACCTCTCGGAAGGGTGTTTGAATGCGGTAATTCAAGAGTTTATACTGAACCTTTTATTCAATGGTTTGACTAAAGGAATTTAAATTAGTGAGACCCGAAGGGCTTACGTTTAAATGGATATTGATGGAGAAGTAAACATTTGGGTAGGTTTTAAAATAAAGATGAAATGGTAAGTGCCTTCAAGCTAAACATATTTAAAATAATAAATAGCAAGCAATGAAAGATGTATCCTTATAAGGACGGAGGGGGAAAAAAATCCCAGCAATGAATCAACACAAGTACCCCTTATTAATCGCAGTGTTTTGTTAGAAGCATTTTCTAATTGACACTGAATTAGCATTTACTATCCCAGAGAGAGTTCTCTGTGGCACACACTTTAATGGAGGTTGTCTGATGGCTTTGGCTCGTATTAGAGGTGTAACAAAACAGATTTAGCGAGCGCGGCTCGCCGTGGCCGGGCGGGCGGGCGGGCGGGCGGCACCGTGAGGAGCCCTCCTCCTCGCCCACAGAGCAGGCTAGGCACGAAGGCCTTGCCCTTGACTAATATATTAGGTCCTCTAAAACAATACGTTAATTATGCATTCACTGGGAGTTCAGACACTGTGCTTAATATGATTAGCGCTGCTGTCTGCCCTACTTCGGGGCTGACATGTATTTTAAAGACAGAGAGCCAACTGGATGCCTTCTCCCCCCAGAACATTAGCTGTGAGGTCTTCTCAGAGCGCGTGCAACCGAGACGAATACCGCATGCCTCACCTACTAATACCTGGGAGAGTCCCCTGACTCTCTTAACCCCTTCTCGGATGCGTTTGCCTCTCAGGAGAGCTGCGCTTCATCCTCTGCCTCTGAATGTGTTTCAAGTTTTACCAGGCGGTTTTCAGTATCAACGTAGAGATTCATTTTTCGGTTAGCCCCAATGTTTTCCCCTCGATGGCAACGAAGCCCCTTGGTACTGCACGCGGCTAACTCGGCAAAGAGCAAACTTGACACTGCAGAAACGAACACACCGCACCTAAGCGTCCGTTCTAGACGGCTGCAGGACTCGGCTTCGTTTTTATTAATAAGACGACAACGGTGTGCCAGGAGGGCGCGCCGTCACCTCCTACCAGCTGCAGGAGCGGAGCCTTCTCTTTTCAGGGCACAGTGAAAACCAGGGCCTCCCTGAAATGTTCCAACTGGAGGTGACAGGCTAAAACACGTCCCTGCAGTTACTTTACCGATGTGCGTTCATCGGTGACAACCTGTGTAAACACATTTTAGGACGAAGTTCACATTTCATCTTCACGTGCAGATGGGGGAAAAAACCCAAGCGGCATCTCATCAATCAATCTGTCACCTGCTCTTACCGGCCCTTTTCTATCTCAATCCAAAGTGAAAACTGATAGGAAAAGGGGAAGGAGAAGGAGATCTAAACAATTTTACACAAAAAGGAACACTTCGAACACTGGGGCACTCTCTGTCTCCAGGTTAATTTATAAAACGATCGATCGGTAGAGATGCAACAATGAATCAAATCGTACCCGACAAATGTTACATCCACATTGTAAGTGTCCAATGTTACATCCACATTGTAAGCGTCCAATGTTACATCCACGTTGTAAGTGTCCAATGTTACATCCACGTTGTAAGTGTCCAATGTTATATCCACGTTGCAGGGAAACACCTAACCCTTAACCTGCCTCTCTGGGTGGGGGGAACGAAGACGCCACGTTTTGACGGATCAAGACACCGACGTGCGCCAGGGACGCAGAGGCAGCGTGAGAAGGGCCCCCCCCCCCCCCCCCCCCCCCCCCGCCCCGCACTGGACCACCTGAGGGCCAGGACCCGACAGGTCATTTTTGCCCTCTTGATGCAATTCCCACAAGTAACCGCCTAACAACTGGGTGTTATGAAAAGGAACACAGCATCTCAATTATCAAGAGACCCATTAACACATGACACGTGCACATGAACTGTGAGCACACACAGACACACACACACACACACACACACACACTCACCCCGACGAAGGGCACCAGGACTGGCAATGGCACACCCAAACTCTAACCATCTGAACACAGTAAGGACAAGAACCAACTGTGAAGGCTCCTACGGAAATTTTGTTGTGACCTCTTGATTCTGTGTTAACGGAAATCAGGAAGAACCCCAAATGGAGTTTCTTACGGAAGAATCTTAGGATACGTTGCTAATTTGCTACAGACCCCCCCCCTCCCCCCCGCCCCCACCATCCTGGGCGAAACGGCAATGAAGTCTACTGAACTCTAAATACAAATCCCTCCAAAGCGGCTGCTCACCGTCCACAAACTCTGTGCCAAGTTAAAGACGAAGCGATTCTTTCTATCGCCAGAAGGGAGCCGTGGCATTTGACAGACGGGTCACCCTGCAATATCTGATGCAACAGCTGACCTATTTATAGCCGGACTGGGCAGAAAACAAGAGTCAGGTACCTGATTTATTCTTCAGAGACCCACTGTCACACCGGTAGGGGCGAGAAATGTGAAACTAACCACCATGCAATCAACTGTAACTGTTGTAAACATTTTATCTGCTTTTAAGTAACAAAAGGCAAGCTTAGTTTCACAGCTGGGTACTGCTAATACGAAGCCCAGAGAAAAGGGAAAAGTACTTGATACTGAGAGCAAACGTGTCTGTGTCTGAACATCATATGGTTTGACTTAAAACGGACTGATTAAAGATATTTAAACGACTCTTGAACATAAATTGCACGCACCTGTTGTTCTCAGAGTGGCTGCCCTTCCACGCCCCTGCGAGCATGAGAACGCTTCCTTCTCTACAGAAAGTCCTGCCTCACCGCTGCCTCACACGGGGAGGAGAGCGGACTTATTAATCAATTTCACAGCTTCTTTGGGATACGATATTTACATTAAGATGTAATACCAAATAGACCACAGAAATAACATTTACATTCTCTATTTAATGCCTTCCATTATAAACCTGCCTTCCTAATTTTGTGATTTGTAGAATTTTTCTTTTTAATCAGACAAATTAGTTTCATGTGTTCCCATCACGCTCGAGGCCACTCAATCCACAGCGGGGGGGAAAATCTGGAATTCTTACAGGAGCTTTCGTTTTCACAGCTCACGCATCAATCGCCTCGCCTACGTGGGTCCGTTCTCTTCATACGATCTTAAGAGCGGTACTGAGTTAAGGCTGCTGCGGAGAGATTTGTGATTTGGAGACCCAGACTCATTAGGGCAGACTGAATCTTCGACTTGAAAATCCTGCAGGCAGCACTTCCCCAGATCGCAACTGGGCAGGACGGGAATTGGAACTCTGGGCCTCGGTTTCCTAACGTCCTCAGTTGGTGACCCCACGTACCTCAAAGAATTGTGGGAAGATCCAAGACCGGCCGATGAAACAGCTCAGTACGCTGTAAAGCGCTCTAGATGTGGCAGGCGCCATAGTAACAGTCCCACCCCTACCCTTCCCTCCGCACCCTGGGGCCGTCTGGCGCTCCTGCTGAATGGGCTTGGCGTCTTCTCTCAAGGCCTTTGTGGACCAGGAGGAACCGTGTGGAGGCAACTCCCCCAGAGACAAGCCCTGGGAACATCAGCTTGGTTTCTTTGGGTACAGGCAAATTTTACTGGATTCTGACAGATGCGCAATCATGAAAGAGATTAATTTAATGCGGTTTCCTGCAGCGACAGTATTCTGGCCAACGGATGGATCCAGCACCGACGTCCAGCACCTTGGCTTTTGGGACGACGAAGAACAGTGTGGTGTATCTCGTGACAAGTCTGAGAGGTCACAGCGCCACCAGCCAACGGGCAGGCCTTCCTTCAGTGGGCCAAGGGCATTTTTCTTCGTCAGATGATCTCAACGGTCACTGCCACCACCCAAGGCTCGTCAGCCCTGCATCTAGAAAAATCTTGGACTGGAGTGAGGAGCCAGAACAGAGAGAGGCAGGGCAAGCCTTGAAGAGGCAGGCGGAAAACATCACAGAAGCAGGCGAGAGTTGGAACAGAGGCATCTGGAGTGAAGGTCGGGTCCCACACGGCAGGAGGTCAGGTGAGTGCATCAGAGTCGAGACAGAAAGAACCCACAAGCCAGATAAAACTGCCATGACTTCTACTAGCTCTGCCATTTGGCCAAACCACCTCGGGGAAAGCACTTAACATCTCCGGGCATCCATCTTCGCGGCTGTCAGACGGTGGAAACAGTACCTTGCCTACAGGGTTGCTATGAAGATAGAAATCAGATGTTGTCTGTAACGTGCCTTGCGACCTAAAGTGATGCGCTGTTATCATCATCACTAAGATACACTTGTTTGCAGAGTCGCAACGCCAGAGTCCGAGGAAGCAGTGAGTCACCCAAGGCACAAACCTGGAGGTTTTACCTACTGCAAGCAGAGCCTAGTGGGAAGTTAAAGTATATAACCCGCTCGACAAGGAACCAGAAGATGCGAGAAACTGGGAGTGGAGGGAACCGCTAGCCAGCATGCAGATGCAAAATTGTCCTGATCTCTTGCCTGAAGCATAACTGAGTGGTTTTTTAATTTTTATTTATTTGCGGGGGGAGGGGCAGAGAGAGAGGGGAGACAGAATCCGAAGCAGGCTCCAGGCTCTGAGCTGTCAGCACAGAGCTCGACGCGGGCCTCGAACCCATGAGCTGTGAGATCAGTACCTGAGCCGAAGTCAGATGCTTACCGTACTGAGCCGCCCAGGCGCCCTGTTACTGAATTAAAGCTGAACTCCTACCAGGCAACTGTGACCCTCAACAACATGGCTCCAGTCTTACGGCCAATGACTTCCTTTCTGCAATCTGACATTCTAGGTCCTTCCATACCATACACGTGGATCCCTGCGTGCGGGCTTTCCGGCTCCCCTGTTTTGGCTCAGGCCATTTCTTCCGACCGGAACCACCATCTCAGCTTCAAACTGAATGCACGCTCTCCTCTGGAAGCCTTCCCTAACTCTCTCCACCATGCGAGTCAGAGACCCTCTTTCGTTTATGATGTCTTATGTCGCTTTATTTCTCTTATTTATTTCCGAAGCTCAACTGCGGTTACCTGTGTACATACATCACATCCCACTGGGTTGTAAGAAGAGAAATAATGTTCTATTTCCCTGTCTCCAATGACAGCACAGGATACAGGAAGATACTGCTATTGCTGTCTCCATTTTAGAAATGAAGAACTCGAAACACAGCCAGGTTAACTAATTTGCCACATGTCACACACCTATTAACAACCACGACTCGTACCTGTGTTCTTAACGAGTGTGCTATTTAGCATCTCAGGACGCGGTGACTGCTAGAACTCAGGATTATTTTCACATTCATGCTGATTACTGGGCTGCTGAAAGCTTGAGTGGCCAGGCCACAGCCACTACAGCACTGGGTATTAAGATATGCGTCCCTAACCGTTAACCTTGCTTAAGTTTTTCAAGTTATTATTTTTTTTCCTTGTCGCAGTTCTTAGAAAGTACCTGGGAATAAATACATAAACTAAAAACACATTTTTTTATTGTTTGTTTATTTTTGGGACAGAGAGATCATGAGCGGGGGAGGGGCAGAGAGAGAGGGAGACACAGAATCGGAAGCAGGCTCCAGGCTCTGAGCCGTCAGCACGGAGTCTGATGTGGGGCTCGAACCCACAAACCGTGAGATCATGACCTGAGCCAAAGTTGGACGTTTAACTGACTGAGCCACCCAGGCGCCTCTCATAACTTCTGTTCTTAGGATCTGAGCTTCTTGTCCCCCAGCCTGGACAAGCCTGGGGATGCTATCCTGGGGACGCTATCCACCATTTTCGTGTGAGCGTCCCACACTCCCACCCTTCCTACCTCCATCTCATCCTTTTTTTTTTTTTTTTTTTTTTGCTGGTCACACATCTGCTTTTATTGGGAACAGCAGGTGGGACGCTCCCAGCCCAGCCCTGGCAGGAAATCAGGGAAGCCTCCTGGCTGGTACTCTTGGGAGCTCATAAGTAGATGCCGGCACAGAGCAGCAAGAAGAAGACTCCAGAGCCCAGGAAAAGCGAGGCCCCGAGGCCCCGAGGAGCCCTCCGTAGCTCTCCCGAGTGCACCTGGTGGAGCCAACCTCGCGCGTGAAGGACCAGGCGGAGAAGGACGTGCCAGAGGCCGACAGCACCACGTCCGCGGGCGGCTGGCGCCTCTGCTCTCGGCGCGGAGCTCCACCCTGCTGGGACTCCACCCCTCCACCACGAAGTCAGCCACTTCGTCCTCCCCTCCCCTCCTGCCACCCTGGCTCCTGGGACCACTCTCCCGCACGACTCCTTAAAGTACCGTTCGCTTCTATCCCATGTGGACGGCATCTTCTGGAACTCCCAGAACTGCCGCGGCCTCCCCACCCAGCCGACGACCCAAACCCTGGATCACCACCTCCAAGGGGCTTTCAGTCTCCAGCGCACACAACCTCCTGGCCCCTCCCTCCTTCTTAAAGATGCCCCTCTGCTTCTGTGATACCCTGGCTTCCTTCTCTTTCTTCTTAGTGTCCTCTGCAAGGTCATGCTCTTCCGGGTGCCACCGAACAGGGTGGCTCCTCAGGGCCAGCCCCAGGCCACCGAACCTCCCCCCGTGTCCTCAGCTATAGTCATCCCTGCTGTACAGATGGCTCTCAAGTTTCCCTCCGCAACCCAGCCCTCCGTTCTGACTTCCGGGGCCACACACCCACCGTCTACTTGACTTTTCCTCTTGGCTACACTGAAAGGACCTCAAACTCACCGTTTCCAAACTGAACTCACGGTCCTTCCAGCAAATCTAGGTCCTTTTTGAGCAGGGACTGAGAGGTCGCCATCCACTGGGTCTTACGAACTGTGCCCCACCCCCACGAGGGGTCATCCGTGACAAGGTCTCTCCTTTTTTTCTCCACCGCTAATCAATCAGTAAGCACTGTCTCTTTTATCTCCTCGAATCTACCCCCTCCGGCGTCACCCTGGTGTAAGCCATCACCGCCTCTTGCCTAGAGCATGGCAATCCTCTGGGCTCTACCCTCTGTATCGATTCTGGCTCAAACCACAAATGGGATCACAAGGCGTTATCTCTCTCTGCTAAAACATGACAACGGCTTCCACACGCTCTTCAAAAAAACCAAAACGACAAAAAAAACACAACAAAGCAACAACAAAAAAACAACCCACAAACTCAGCATCACTCACAAGACCAGACCACACGCGGTCTGACCTCTGTCCTCCTCTGCAGCCTCATCTTATCCCCCTCCCGATCTCTGCGAGGTGACAGTGCGCTCAGTGTCCCGAACCTCGCTCCCTCCTGCTGCGGGGCCACCTGTGCTTCATCTGCCTAGACGGCTCCTCCTCCCTTACCTGCCCAGCAAACTCAACTCACCTGGAGGAAGGAGCCCAGCTCCAGCGTCATTTCGGAAACTTTTACAAGCTCACGCAGTACCAGGGACCTCTCGCTTACTGCCCTCACTAAAGCATCTGACAATCTCCACTCAAAGCTGCAGTTATTTAATTTTTGTCCGCCTCCTACTCCCCACGAGGCGTTAGTTAGGTCTACTGAGAAGAAGGATCATGTCTGTTCCTTGCTTACTGCTGTGAAGCCCTGTTGCCTAGTGACTGGTGTACATAACTGATGCTCCGCTGAAGACAGAATAGTTGAACACGAGTGGAATACGTGAGCCAGTTGCTTCCAAAAAGCAAACTTCTGCAGAACAAGAGGAAGTGGGACCAGGAGACAAAGCACTCCGGAGCAGAGGCCGCTCTGTAACCTCAGAGTTAGGTGGCAGACACCCGTCTGTGGCAAACAGCAGGGGCACGGAGGACTGGGACAGCAAGGGCTTCCGCTTCATGCGGGGGCTGCACACTCTGCACGAGGGCCGATGCCACGGCCGAATATGCCTCTCTGGGCTCAAGGGCGAACACACGGGGCAATCGCAACAGCGGGACTGTCCAACGTCCTAACAGGAAAGGTGGCGAACGGTACCGAGAAGCAGCAGAATACATAAGTTTGAAAACAATCCTACCCGGGAAAAACTAGAAGTAAATTTGGAGAGCACTGGCTTTTTACTCTCAATTCCATCGCAGAAGAGCTGAGAAGATATGACCACATACTTGTGGGGGGCGGGGGCAGCGCCACCTGGGCGCAGACACACGGAGAAAGAAAACGGCTGACAAATGAAACGATTTTAAAGAAACTGAAATTAAGCGCTGACTAAGAAAACTTAGGAATGCACACTCGAAAACAAGCACAAGGCTCTAAATTTTAGCAAGTGCATTTTACTAAAATATATAGTGTGAGCAAACAGCACAGATTTAGAATATTTCCTGGATTCTTCTATGCCTCTCCCTTCTGTTTTAACCTGCCTGAAACTGGAATTCATCTTCAGACTGATGAGTAGCTCTGATGCTGTCTCGTGTTCTACCGGCACCTTCCTGTCCCCAAGTGTTAGCAAACGGTCTTAAAATCTCAGAAACGCTTTTGGATAGGAAGACCCAACAGCACAAAGATGTCTCCCTTCCTCAAATAAAGTTATAGGTACAATGTAGTTCTAATTAAAGTCCCATTTTTCTTAAGGACTTCAAAACTGATTCAGCTGAAACAATAAACTAATGAGAAGCACCACAGAAGTCTTGAAAAGAAGTGAACTGTGGCAAGCCTTGCTCTCTCGGACATTAAAGTATGTAGTAGAGATACATTACATAAAGGGTGTGGTTCTAGAAACAGAAGAGATTAGTGAAACAGAAATCTATCTGGAGAATAAACGAACTAACTAACATAGCTGTTAGGAGAGTGGCACTTAAAAATAATCCTAGGATGATACGCTGACAATTTAAAACCGAAGCAAGTTACATCACCAACCGACAACCTATTTTGGAAAAGAATCTACATGCTAAGATATAAGGTCTTTGTAATCATTCTTCTCAAGGAAGAAGCCATTATAAAATGACGGATTTGAATATTTACGAAACGTCATGCTTGAAGACACAGCCTTGAACAACACAGTGGGCAGGACCCCAAATCCACCTTCAACTTGTGACTCCCCAGAAGCCTAGCTACTGATTGCTTCCTGATAACAGAGTTGAGTAACACATATTTTGTATATTATAAGTATTATATGCTATAACCTCATAATAAAGCCAGAGGAAAGAAAATGTTACTATGAAAATCACAAGGCAGGGGGCCTGGGTGGCTCAGTCGGTTAAGCCTCCGATTTCGGCTCAGGTCATGATCTCACGGTTCGTGAGTTGGAGTCCCGCGCCAGGCTCTGTGCTGACAGCTCGGAGCCTGGAGCCAGCTTTGGATTCTGTGTCTCCCTCTCTCTCTCTGACCTGCCAGTACTCATACTCTGTCTCTCTCCCTCTCTCTCTAAAAAATAAACATTAAAAAATTTTTAAAAAAATGAAAAAAGAAAAGAAAATCACAAGGCGGAGAAAATACATTTCCAGGACTGTACTATCTTTATCGAAAAAAAACCCGTGTAAGTGGACCCGCACAGTTCCAACCCGTGTTCCTCAAGGGTCAGCTGTGTTCCGAAACCGTGTCAAAGATAGGCAGGGAAAAATACTCGCGACAAATTATTAAGCACCCAAGAAGCTCTTATACATATCATTTAGAAAGAAAATATCTTCATGCTAAAACGGACAAAACACGTAACAATCATGCCAATTAAATAAGAAAGTACAAATGACTAACTAATGCTCATAATTCACGCATTATGAACGTAAGGCTGTCGGTGGGGACTGAGAGCGCTGGGGACCATGAAAGACTCCAAAGCCTCTGCCCCGGGGAACCATCACATGGGATCGATTAACCGCGGCTGAGACGGCCAAGCAGAGCAGGGGGAGGTAATAGATCAGAAGTTTGGTTTCAGAAGCTACGTTTCTGTCACGCTGCAGAAACCCCAGCGGAGCTGTGGACAGAGTAGACAGGATATAGGGAGAGCTGGGTTCCTCTATCTCCCGTCTAAGCGTTCTGTCTTTCTGATGAGGAGATGTATCGCTAGAATATGTCCTTATTTGTCGTAAGGACAGAGAACACGTCACTCCTGATGGTACCTCCAAATGACTTTGGAATACCAAGTAATGAAAAAAGTTTTTAAAAACCTTCAAAAAATGCTTTAATGTTTATTTATTTTTAAGAGAGAAAGAGAGAGAGAGAGTATGTGTGCGTACAAGCGGGGGAGGGGTAGAGAGAGAGAGAGACAGAGAGACAGAGACAGAATCTGACCTAGGCTCCAGGCTCTGAGCTGTCATCACAGAGCCCAATGTGGGCCTCGAACTCACAAACCGTGAGATCATGGAAGTCGGACCCTAAACCAACTGAGCCACCCAGGTGCCCCTTAAAAACCTTCCCATAATAAAGGAGACAAAATGAATACACAGTTTCATTTAGTATTGTGTACAACACCCTACTCTGCTGTCGCAGGGAACGCCTACACTCTCCTTCACTGTAGCTTGAGTTCATCTGTTCCCCTAGCAGTACTCAATTTCAATGTACCTTGTTTTATTACAATCTCCATGCTAATCCTTTCAAAAACGATGAATAAATTTCCAGGAAAATTTGTACAAATAATAGGATTATCTTCCTCCTCACCACAATCGTAAAATGCTATTTCGCTTTTAAATGATAGCTTCCATGAAGTTGGAATGAGGCAAGAGTAACAGTGTTTATTTCGGCTCCTTTAACCACGCTGAGCTCGGGTTCTCATTTGCTGGCTCATTTTCTCATTAGTTTCCTAGACAGCCATTCATTGAGAGCCAGAGATTAAAATAAATAAAATATGCCCTTTTAGCCAAAGAGGGGCTCAGAGGCCAGTCGAACATTCAGATGCGTAAATGGAGAAATATACAACAGAGAAATATACAAGGAGTTATGAGATCAGAGTAGAATGTGTCAAAATCCAAAAAAGGTGAAGCCCGAACACTCAAGTTGATGGAAAACAAGTCCTAAACGAATGTTGTTGTAAATGACCTTACTGCACAAGGTCAAACATAACTAATATGGGAGTGGTTTTGTGCTACCACTTACTGACCTAATAACCATACTCACGATACCCACTGTAGCTGTTTTCTATCGGACAACTAAGAATTGTATACGACTGTAGTTCTTTCGCCCAATGACCGAACTCCACAGTATTCCCCAAACACGCAAGACGGGGTCCTCCGTTAAGCTAATTAAATAACGAGGCCATCGCACTGAGGTGGTTCTAATACCTTAGCAGCTAGGACGTAAGTAACCGATAATACCACAAACAGCCGGCTTTTCCAAACACGGCAACCGCGTCAGCCATGGCCAATCGAATACTTCCCTGCTTTGTTCCCTTCCTCATCTTCTCTGGAAAAGTCTCTCCTCAGCACTTCCGATTTGGTGCTGCCCAATTCAAATCTAGTTTTGCTCAAATACCCTCTAAGAGATTTTTAGATGCCTCAGTTTACCTTTTCACACCTCTCGCATAGAAGAGTACGGTGTCCATGTCGCCCGCTGGCAACGAGACGCTTCGTACTGAAACATCGGTGGCATATCTAGAAAGCATTTCTTTGATCAATGAAGTATTAAAAATGAATGCTGAATTCTTTACTATTACACGACCTCATACAGACATTTAGAAAGCAAATTAAGAATTCTACGGTCAATTGCTATTTAGATTTCAGCGTGATGGAAGTGATAAAAGGATGAAAACAAGTATGACAATGAAAATAAGGGTGACAGGTTTACATTGACTTGATTTTCTCTTCCTGCAAAAAGAGCAGTGAAATTAATTGGCTGTCTAATTCAAGTGATTTTTTTTGTTGTTGTTACAGTTCACGGGACTTCTTTTTAAAACGATGCTTGGAAAAGAATAAAAATACTTGGAATATTGTACTTAATGCGTGTGTAGACATTCGTGGAGGGTGGGGATGGGCTAATGAGGGAAAGAAGGATTAAGAAATGTGGGTAACTACTGAAATACTTAAGCCCAGAAATGTACTAATATGGAATGGCACGAAATGTAAATGAACTTTAGGATCGGGTCTCTTAATTTGACAGCTGTTTGACAACTGCAAAATGGAAAGCTGACCTCAGACAACTGCAAATAAATGAGAGACGATTAAGCCAAAGAATTTCGCATGGAATGATACAATACACATTGCAGTAACTCCTCACAGGGGAACAGATAAATGCAGGCTGGAACTTTCATTGTCTTTGAAGGTACTTATATTCAAGGGACTTAAATTTCACCAAGAGCTGTGTGTTACTCTTTTACAATTAATGGTACTTTCTGAAACATAACGCCATCGCCATCGGGGGAGAAATAATTGTAAACACATTTGAAATTTCCAGGTGTTTCTTGAAGCAATTTTTATTTGATCTTCCTTGACTATACTTTTTGGATGCTAACACAATACCAGCCCCCCCCTTTTTTTAATTTAAAAATAATGAACTCTTCTATGGTATAGCTGGAGAAGCCACACATGTCCAAGAAAGCTAGCAGCTTAACCCACAAAGTACAATTCAGCATCCACAGCTTGCTTCTAAGTAAATTAATGAGATATTCTGAGCTTCACTCTTCCTGCATGGCGAAAATAAGGAGAGAAAACTACATTTCACTATTTAGTCATTAAGAATTCTATTTTCAGGGGTACCTGGGGGGCTCAGTCGGTTATGTGTCCCACTTCAGCTCAGGTCATGATCTTGCTGTTCGTGGGTTCGAGCCCCACGTCGGGCTCAGTGCTGACAGCTCAGAGCCTGGAGCCTGCTTTGGATTCTGTGTTTCCCTCTCTCTCTGCCCTTCCCTCCCTCTCTCTCGTTCTCTCTGTGGAAAATAAACATTAAAAAAAAAAAAGAATTTTTCAGAAGGAAGGCCTTTTTTTTTTAATGTTTTTTTAAATGTCAATGATGATATATAAATTATATATCCTATTTCAAAGGCCAGAACCAGTGTGTGGGTGTGGGGGGGGTGATCCTCAAGGAAAATCCCACTACTGATAGGTTTGGTTTGGTTTGCAAAGGATTTCAACAAGATTGACCCAACGACAACAAACTGAGACAACACTTAACACTTAAAACTCAGGAAATTTCACATGAAAGGCCAAGTGTCTAGCCTGTAATGAAAAACCGGAGGTTCTGGCAACGCGGGGCCTGAATTTATCGAGGCCACTCGTAGCAGCTGCTCCCCTGGGTCAGGACACTCACTCTCCAACCCATCCAGGCCACCCCGCAGCCCTCAGACAGCCAGGAAACATGTAAGGAAGAGACCCACGAAGATCTGTCTCCAGAAATAGGAAAAGTCACTGTGGGTAACTAAGATGCCCTCCATGCGATCAGGGAACAGCTTTAAAAAAAAACCTCATTTCTAAGGCTTGCCTATAATCACCTTCCAGCAAGACTGTTTCCTACAAACACAATTACAGTCCTAAAAACGAAGCAGCCTAGGGGGGGTGTGGGTGGGGGAGAAGCCTGGCTAGATCTGGCCCCAGGGGACCCCCTCCCCACCCCGGAAAGCACCAAGTGCGGGAAGAGGGCCAAGCCCAGGTCTCCACTGTGGCCTCCTCCCGGCGGCATCGACCCACCGGCTCTACCTCCCGGAGAGGCGGCCCCTCCGTGCGCGACCGCTTACGGTGGCTGTAATGGCGCATTCACTCGGAGCGTTTGACGGATACCTAGTTCTCCCACCAACCAATAAGCAACATTCAGTGTCACCTCCTCATTCATCCAAACACTGCGCTCCTACTGTGCGCCGGGCGATTTTCTAGGCGCTGAGGGAAGAACAACAGAGGAGGCCAAGTCTCTGCTCGCATGGTGCTGATATTCCAGTGAGGGAAACAGACAACAGATGGGAGGAACATGCCAGAGGGGAGGGCTGGGGGTGCAGAGGGCGCGGTGTGCCCCACCTCTCAAAGGAGGTGATGCCCGAGAGAGACAGGGATAGGGCAGAGAGAGAGGGAGACACAGAATCTGAAGCAGGCTCCAGGCTCCGAGCTGTCAGCACAGAGCCCGACGCGGGGCTCGAACCCACAAACCGTGAGATCGTGACCATCGCCGAAGTCGGACGCTTAACCGACTGAGCCACGCAGGTGCCTCAAAGCCTCTGCCCTTTACGAACGAGCAGGTAGAGGGCACAGGGACTGGCAAGACTGTGGGGCAGGAGAGTTCTCGCCGGGCTGAGGAATGGGAAGGAAGCAAGCACAGCTTGTGAGCAGAGAGCCAGGGTGCAGAGGGGGAGGAGCAGCGGCGGGCGGATCACCCGGGAGCCAGGACGCAGGTTTGTCCATTCACACTCCTGTGCTGAAACATTCCTCCCATCATCCAAATATCCGGAGATGTGTATCCTCCCATCACAGAAAACACCGAAACTGTCAACACCACTGCTGCCCCCGGGTCCCTAGCTCTCTACTGCCCTCCCCCCACCCCCAAGCCCTGCCCTCATTCATTCCTGCAGTCAGCCCACCAGCAGCTTCACAGGACCAGCCCTTCCCGCTGAGGGCTCTAGTCATCTCCCCCTGAATATACCCGAAGCACAGCACGTCCACCCCCCGCCCCCCAAATCCAAGCTGAATTGTCCCCTTGCCAAGACTCGCCCCTTCCTCCAGATTCCCCACCTCACTGGATGGCAGGCCGCCAGGTCAGAAATTGACGAGGTACTTTACACGCCCGTCTTTTCCTCACCAGGCCGTCCGATTAAGGACCGGGCCCTTTCCACTCGGCCTCCCTCCCGACGGTGCCCCTCTGGCTCTCAGCATCTTAGCTACACTTTGTTATCTGAATGGGTCTGTCCCCAAGCTTTGGTTCCCAGAATGGCTAAGCCGACTTTTATGGAAAGCAATCTCCCCACCTCCCTTCCTCATTCAATACATATTTATTAATAAACAGTAGTAATAATTAACATTAATCACATGCCTACCAAGTACCCAGGCCCTTCTCTGCGAACTAAATACACTAACTCATTTTCTCAGTAACTTCATCTGCAGGGACAAGTAGGTCGACCGCCCAAAGCCACAGGGCCGATGAAGTGGCAGGTACGGGACCTGCACCCAGGCAGTCTGCCCACTGTCCTCGGCCATCAGCCCCTACTGGCCTCTGAGCAGCTCCCTGGGCCACGGGGCCCCTGCCCTCGCTGAGCTTACAGTCGGTCACCGGAATGTCCACTTAAAATCGTGCGAGGCACTGAAGCAAAGCCGCGTGGCGTGGCCTCTGAGGAAGAGCTGACCAGGTCGGGGGTTCGGAAGTCTGACCCGAGAGGGTGCAACTTCTGGTTTTACTTCCCACTCAGTGCTGTCCCTGCCTGACACTTTCTCGCTAACGTACTTCCTGCCCATCTCCTGTTCTACGTACAACACAAGAGACGTGACCTGCCTGCATGCCCAGCACAGTCCCTGGCACGTAACAGATGCTCGGGAAATGTTTGTCTCCTGGATGACATTTTAGCCGAGATCCGGCCGGCGTCCTGTGATCTGAGGTGTGGGCAGGGGAAGGAGAGGCTGGAGAAGAAACAGGCCAGGCAGAGGCTGCAGGTCAAAGTTAGGATTTTCTTCTCCAGGCGTGGAGTAACAGAAAGCCAGAAGTTGTGCTACGGCCTCATTAACACTTACCACTGGTTGCCCGATACCTACAGGGTAAGTCTGCACGCTGTTAGCGAGGCAGGCAAGGCCCAGCTAACGACTTGGGCCAAAGCTCTGGTAGAATGCTCCCCAGCCTGGGCCTTGGGTTTCTGCAGCACGGTAACGTGTGCAGGACACCAAATGCTCTCCTCTGCAGAAAATTTCACATCTGAGTCTTTACTCATGATGTCCTGACGGCCGGGAAAGTTCCTCTCATACACATCTACCTGGGAAACACCCACCTGCCCTTCTGAGACTCCCAAGAAGCCTCCCTGACCTCCACGGGTAGAAACGCCCCCTCCCCACGCCATTTTGTCGTATACCAAAGGCACTGCCTGTTTCTACCGCAATATCAAGGTATTTCATTGTTCTCTTGTACTTACCTGGGTCTGTCTTCCTCCACCAGACCGGTGGCTGCTTCAGAGCAGGGAGGAAACTTCTTATCATTAGCAAAAGGAATCACTAAATACGGGAGGATCCTGTCTGAAAATAACTTTCAAGAAAAGCCCACCAGGTAGCATCAGCACTTTCTGCTACTTTTAATGACACCTTGCTTTCTGGTCCCAGCCGAATCGAAACTTCCTTCCAACAGGCAGGTAAGCGTCCAGGGGATTTCTACAGCCTCCCTGACTCAATAATTCTAACCTGAACTGCACAGAAGAAACAAACCTCCGTGCAAGTGCGAACTCGCTCAGTCGTGTTTTCCCGTCTTTCCGAGGCATTACAGCAAAGTCTCAAAGCCTGCATGTTCACCAAGTATTTGTGAAGCGGTCATTTTTTAATAGAACTCTGTTCTACTTGCGCCTGAGGTTCTGGGACGGCTGCATATCTATCTGTTGAAAAACCTATAAACTGTGTTCTTCTCGTGAGAAAACACTTCCAATGTGAATCAGGAGACTACCTAATTGTCCGAGGGTAGCCGCACGCCTACTTAAATAAAGCTACTTTGCGATTTACTCAGCCACTCACTCGAGAGTAAGTGAGACTCATGGAGGGATCCGGGCTCAGTATATACTGTCCTTTACTAACGTCCCAACTTTCAGATTCCTGAATATTCTTGTAAGAACTAAGAATCGGGTCTTGAGATATCTTTGTATTTGGCCCCAATCATGTTACATTGGGAGAGGACAGCTGTAACTTTAGGGGAGGGATCCTCACGCACGTAGGTGGCTTCGGCGAGCGGCCCGTGGACATTCCACTTGGCCCCGGTAAATCCTCCTCGGGCTCACCCGGTGACAGCAGGATGAGCAGTGACATTCTCTAGATCATCGGCCACACTTTCGCTAAAAGCAATACCAGGTCAATTCTACTCAGATACATTAGTGAAGGGTTAGGATGTTACGCTAGATTTTTATTTCAGTGGTAGTCTTCTGTCTTAGAAGCTGGCAGGGAAATCTCTTCTGGGGCCAAAGGAACTTCGGGTGGAATAAAAGCTAAACTTGCATTGATTGCTGTCTTGGTATTTTAAGGTTACACCACAGAGTTTGGGGCATAAGGGTACTCGAGATTACGAGTATATATAAATCTTATTAACTACCAAATTTTCTCTTTTGTTTCATCCTATCTCCACATTCCATCATTCGGATCCTTTAGAATTTCTTTGTTCCCTCCGCGATCGCGGCTTCCGGAAGAAGCCTGGCACGGGATCTGAAGGAAATGCCAGAGCGAACTTTCCCCGAAGATTAATCACACAGGTAAGTAATTTCCTCTTCTTGCCAAACAATATTTTCTGAAACTTTTTAGAAAATCAGTAAGACAGAACTGGGTGGTCATGAAAATGTGAATTTTAGGATTTACTTAATCACTTACACATAACTTTCAAAGGTCTAATCGCTTGCCCAAAGCGGCCCGAGGCTCTGTTAATACAAAGAGCAAGAATTCCCCGCGGCTGGTCTGGGATAAGGAGCGTGAGAAGCAGTCTGTCCCACCGCCCATTCCAGAGACCCCGACTCCTACTCTCACTCTTTTCCAGTGTCTGGGGGCTCAGCAGGGAATTCAGAATCATCCAATGACTCGAAGACGTTTAAAGTATAAATATCAAGGCATCACGATTTTTCACGTACGAAAGCCTAAAAGCAGTTTGTCACGAAGGCTAAGGGAGCGAATATGAGATGAGGCAACGGACAGTCTCCCAGGGACTGGCCACACGGTCGGTTTCTCATCCATGTCATCAGCCCTCAGTCAGCTGGGAGTGCCCCTAACCAGGTCAGGGAGGGGAGCCTGCTGTTCCCAGCGGAAAACAGACACGCTCATGAGATTCAGAAGAACAAACTATCGGCAAAGGCAAAACATAACTGAAGACCTAAGAAGGAAGGAAGGAAAGTAGGAAGGAAGGAAAAAAAGGGAAGAAGGAAGGAAGGAATCACTTGGGAAGAAACTCGGCTTGATCTCACCTTGGCACGACACAGAGACATCCAGGAAGGGGACGAGCCTCTGAGTCCCCCCAAATCGGGTTCAATCACGACACGCTCCCCACAGACACAAGCCAAGAATCATTACTCCGAAAATCCAAACTGGTATTATTTCCATTTACTTCCATTAAGTCTCAGTTCAACATCTGCTTGTTCACTTTATGAGCTTTTTTTTACCAGTATTTCTTAGATTTACTAGAATTGCCTAGACAATTCCACAATAGCCTATGGAATGGCAGAGAATCACTAATGTCGGCTGAGCCTAAGGGACCACACAACTCAAATATGAAGAACTCAAATACAGGTGGATACACACTTAAAATAAATGTACACACACACACGCGCGCGCACACACGCACAAACACGCGCACACACTACAGTTTGCAAGGACAGCCCAGGTCTGTCAGTGCGCTGAGGGAAAGAAATCCACCTCCCGTCCCATTCTCCCCATGGAGGCTCTCACTGGAGATAGGGACAGATGACCAGGCTCTGAAAGTGTGCAGGAGAGGGGCTGAAAACACGCTGGGTCAGATTGGCCGGGAGTCTTTGAATAGCATGTGGGAAAGGGTCTCCAGCTAAATATGTAACAACAGCTAACGTTAATTGAGCACCTAGCTTCCGAAGGGCAAATTGTGTTGTCCTCCGCTCTCCTTAGAGACGGCTCTGCTCCCGAGCCCGTGAGGACACCTTTCTCCAGTACTTCGTGGCAAGGACCTGAGCAGTTAGCTTGGTAGAAAGCAGACTCCTATTACCGGGAACGACCCTATTCCGAAGTGGTGACTGGACCGGGACGTGGCGATTGAGAGGAAACAGCAGTGACTTGGGGTTCACCGTCCACAGGTTCTGCTCGACCGTTTTCAGATGTGAGGTCAGGGGACGCTAAGCTTCATTCTTCTACAACACAGGGAAAATGCCACCCCCCAGAGATGTTGTAAGAAGCAAAATAAATAAATGAATTGATTAAATCACGACCGGTTCACAAGGCACGTAAATTACCAAGCACCATCTACGTACACACGTGTTCAAAGTACCACCATCTCCGCGTTTGCTGCAGACTTCGCGTGGAGTGATTCTGGTTAGGAATGCCAATGCCAAACTCACTCTACTCGGATGGATCGTTCCGGAGAGGGGAATCAAACGCAATTTAGGAGCTATTTGGGGTTACATAAAGTCAGGAAAAGAGACTCTGCACTGAAAATGTGTTTTCTTTTTTGGACATTGTTCCGTGATGCTCATCGCCTGCCTTATATAAAAAACATATTTAGCTGGAGACCCTTTCCCACATGCCATTCAAAGACTCCCGGCCAATCTGACCCAGCGCGGTAGCTAATCCGAATCATCTGAATGAGCCACAAGTTACGGACTTCAGAGGCCGCCGAACGAACGCGAGCTGCCCACCGGTTAAAACATCAAAGCCAGACAAATCACAACATTCAGGGAAAAAGTGTATTTCTCACACTGACTTTCCTTACACACATGACGCTCTATGAATCACACCGCTGGTGTCTGCTAACATCGGCCTTCTCCTCCTAGAATACAACGCCACGCGTAATAACCACTTTGGCTCGACGCGGCAGATGAAAGCCAAGTCCTATCGCTCCAGGCGGACTGCACAGTCAAAACACAAGGAACATCACAGAAAGGGAAAATGGAGAAAGATGCATTAGATATTAATCTCGTATTCACTGGGAAAACAGAAGACTCTTTATCTGTTTCTCCTTTCAGGGCTTACAGGGCTGTGAATTTTCTGTTGCCCTACCCACCCTATAATTCTGAGCTTTTTATCCAAAGCTCTTCCTTTTTACCTTATTCCAGCCATGAAAAGTCTCTCAAGCACTGTCAGTGTCAAACAAAAAAACACACGTCTCTTCTTGACCTTGCTTCATTCACACCTCATGATCTCTTTCATTTCCTTTCATAAAAATGCTTCGACATTCACGGATACCCTAGGTCCTAAAGATAACATCCCCTTATCAGCTTCACGTTCTAATTATAACCTACCGCTCAGATCTCAAAATCTACTTATGTTTCATGCCTTTCTTGTAATTTTCTCCAAAATAAAGTCTCTGAGAACATCAGCGGTTCTCAGAGCTAATTCTAGGTTATGAATTCGTTTTGATCTTTCAAAACAGCCAGTTTCTTTCTTTCTTTCTATCTTTTTTTTTTTTTAAGAAATCCTATGAACCCAGCCTTAAACAGATGAGCTCGTGTAAAATGCTCACGACAGTACTCGGCACGTAGCAGGTGCGGAGGAAGTGTTAGCTGCGGTGCTGTTATTATTCACACTTCTTGCTACTTTCCCCTGCTCCCCCGTAAATATTCCTTTATTCCCAACACGGCTTCCTTCCTTAGGGATTTCGCCCTACTGACCGCGCTACACGCTGTGGGAAGAGGTACTAGATGTATATAATAAGTAGGTCATACCCGTTGGCCTCAAGGAGGTAAGAGTGCCTGAGGGAAGAGACACAGGTGAATACCGCAGGTGCCATGACCCTAGTTAGAAAGTGATACCTTGCGAGCAGTGTCACGTGGAAGATGACGCACCGGTTTTGCCCAGAGAGGAGAACTATGACCCATAGGTTCCAGTTACGGAAGGTGGGCTTGGACTCGACATGAGGAAGACACTTCTAACCACCGGGCTGCCGTGGAAACCAGCGGTGACCGCCGTAATCGTAGCTGCAGGGATACGGTAAAAACGAAGGCGGTCCGACACGAAAGAAACTGCCGACATCCTGGAACAACTTACTAGCGGGGGGCAATGGAGGAGAAGACTCTGTAAGCCGTTTTCCGTGTGCACACGGGACACCACGATGAGGCCCGCCAGCGGAGTGTGCGCGTAACTACGGAAATGGCAAAGGTGAGACGAGCCGGCTGACCCAGGCTGCGGTGCGGAAACCCATACTTGTTCACCGAGGGCACGCGCGGACAGAAAAGCCAGAGCCCGAGGCCAGAGCTTGTGGCACGAAGGCACTTTCACCACGCCCCATTTACAGGGAAAGACTGCGGGCGCAGGTGGACTGTGTGTGCACAGAGCCCGTATAATTTCTGGTCCAAACTGGAACACCGGAGGGTGAGAGAGAGGCATGACAGATAATTACGCCAGGAACACAAACACAAACCAGGACACATGGTCACCCCGGCTATCCGAGGGTTGTTACCCAGGAAGGAACGTGAGCCAGAGAATGCCTGGGGCAGACACTGGAGCCGCGATCTCAGGTAAAGATCTGAGAGTGAAATCGAGAGTAGAAACCATTAAAGCAGAGGTTCTCGACCGGGGGCGATTCTGGTCCCCAGAGAACGCCTGGCAATGTCTGAAGAATTTCGGTCCTCTGGACTACGGGGCGTGGCCCTGGAAACACCCAGCGGGTGAAGACCAGGGGTGCTGGGGCACACCCCACACAGCAGGGGACAGCCCCGCACAGCAAAGTCGTCCACCCCGCGCTGGCAGGAGGGCCGAGGCTGAGAAACCCTACGTTGAAAATTGAAAGGTCTGCACAAATACAGGAAAGAAAACAGCAGAAAATAGCCAGACCTTGCTCGCCCAAGAGGTGGTAACTAACAATCCAACCCGCACACATCAAAACTTGCTGGCAAACACAAATGGCCAATGTGAAAAAACGCCTCCCCAAACCAAAAATCAACTCCCGCCTCCTAAGTAACCAAAATAACTTGAATTAAAAGGACACACCGAATGCTACCTACAAAGCTGGCACAGACTTTCTTCTTTCTTTATGGTTTATTTTTTTAATCTTCATTTATTTATTTATTTTTGAGAGAGAAAAAGAGAGAGAGGGGAAAAAGAGAGCACGAGCAGGGGAGGGGCAGAGAGAGAGGGAGAGACACCGAATCGGAAGCAGGCTCCAGGCTCTGAGTCGTCGGCACAGAGCCCCACACGGGGCTCAAACCCACGGACGGTGAGATCATGACCTGAGCCGAAGTCGGACACGCAACCGACTGAGCCACCCGGGCGCCCCAAATTCCCAATTGTTATTATGGTATCGGTAAGCTTCTCAAAGTACAGTGTTTTCTAAATAATGTGGGAAGCATTTTAGTTTTGGTATTGCTAAGCAGTCTTAGAAAATTAAAACAAAGGAATGTGAGAACATTTTCATTAGTGCTTTTAATTAGTGGAAGCGGAACGAACAGCACTAGACAACCAAGCTTTCGCGGTGTTCTGGAATAGCAGGTTAATAAAGAAGTAGTTGCTGGTGAAAAGCAAGAGCTTACTGGGTTTTGGGGGGAGCTGGCGTTCGACTTAAAGAATGCATATATGTGGCTGGAATGTATAAAAGTTTTCAGCTTCTAATAGAGTTCTGCGGGAGAAAAAATTTCTTTCTGTCCATGTTTATAAAAGGATTCAAGTAACATTTCATATTTTTTAAATCCGTCTTTTAGCTGTTATTAATTTAGTTCTGAGTGTTCCTTCTTTGTACCCTACTTCTGTGATCTCTCTGTGAAAGCCGGAGAAGTACGGCTTTGGAAAACAATTCCTACATTTGTTGTCGGGAGAGAAAATGAGCTTCAGCTTCTGATTTATGAAGTAATGACTAGTGCATACAGATACATATATATATGTAAGAAACCACGAACATTAAAATGTAAGAAGGAATTACATCCACGTTTGGTGAAATATACACATGCTTCATTTGAAACCATAGCCGGGCCTCAAAGCGAGTGCGCCTTCAAAGGCTGAAAGCCATCCATAAAATCTGGCAACTGAGAGATAAAATGCGCTGGATGGCTCTGACGGATCGCATCTTGAGAAACGAGCGGCTCGGAAGTGCGACGCTGAATAAACTCAAGAGAGAAGAATTAAGAAAGTGAGTAAGATTTGTCAGGAAATTATCAGTGTGATTGAGTGTTTGACATAGTAGATATTGTTATAACAAAGTGCGTTTGGGGCGATTTCACTTCTGTTCCAGAGAGACAATGGCTTTTAATAGAGGTTAAGCTGCAGGGTGCACCTTCCTGGGGACCTGCTGCTCCTCCCGACGGAGCTGTCCCCGCTCTCTCGACCGCTTCCCCGCCGTTGCGGGGGGCTTTCCGTTCCTGTAGCTGCACCGCACACATCTCTACTTGTCTGTATGTTTATTTAAGTTTATTTATTATGAGAGAGAGAGAGAGTGCATGCGAGCTGTGGAGGAACAGAGAGACAGGGAGAGAGAGAATCCAAGCAGGCTCCACACCATTAGGGCACGGCCTGACACACAGCTCAAACCCATGAACCGTGAGCCCGTGACGTGAGCCAAAACCAAGAGTCGGACACGTAACTGACTGAGCCACCCAGGCACCCCGTCTCTGATTGTTTGTAAAGGGTGACGTAGTGGAAGTGTCCCTAATGAGATGTGGGCTACCAGCCAAAGCATGGGTGTGACTGGTGACAGCTGGAATGTACATGGTCTAATTGCTGACATTTGTCCGGTGTCGTAGAGTTTACAAAGCATATTTACATGAGTTCTTATTTTATTCTTATTATTTTTAAAGTTTATTCATTTATAAACTCTGTCGGCGCAGAGCCCGATGTGGGGCTCGAACCCACAGAACTGTGAGATCATGACCTGAGCCGAATCCAGAAATTAGACACCTAACAGACTGAGCCCCTGGGTGCCCCTACATAAATTATTATTTTTTTATTTTTTTAATGTTTATTTATTTTTGAGAGAGAGGGAAAAATGGAGCATGAGCAGGGAAGGGGCAGAGAGAGAGGGAGACACAGAACCTAAAGCAGGCTCCAGGCTCTGAGCTGTCAGCACAGAGCCCGACGTGGGGCTCGAACTCATTGACGGAGAGCTCGTGATCTGAGCCAAAGTTGGATTCTTAACCAACTGAGCCGCCAGAAGGTCCATACGTTACTACTTAAACCTTACGACCCTGCGAGGTAGGGGGCATTAGTGCCATTTGTATTTGTAAAACATTCTGTTTCACCATTGAATTATTCTTTGTGAAAGCGGCATTTAAAAAAAAATGTGTTATGCAAATAATGTTTCCACTGCAGATCAGTGAGAAAATATTAATAAGCAAAAATAACAGTCACATTTTGTATTTTATGTGTCCCTGGTGCCAGACACCCTCTGTGCTTTAGAGTTACAGCAGAGAATGAACGGAAGCCTCTGGCTTGGTGGGGCTTTTAAATCCCACCTACCAAGTGGACTCAGCGGTTAAGAGTTTGATTTGTATTATTACAGACTTTTTTTTTTTTTTTACACAAACGCAATCTTTACATCCATAGACACTTCTCACAGAAATGATTTACGCGTATAATGCATCTCGCCTCTGTATGTTTTCTCCTTTAAGTAGTATACCACGAACATTCTCCCGTGTCAATATTTGCTGATAACACGGCTGTATATAGACACATCGGGATTTCTTTAATCAGTCTCTCCTTAGTTGACATTTTGGGAAATTCCAGTCTTTGGGCTACGTAAATAATGCTGGGCTGAAATTCTTGTAGCTAAATCTTTGAACATGTCCTTAACTATTTCTTTAGACAGATTACTAAAACTGTGCGTTAAAAGGTGTAGTTTTAAAAATTAAAAAGTTAAAATCAAAGAAGAAGATATGTATTTTAAGTACAGGGAAATTTCTTCCCAGCAGCTCTTTTGTGTGTTTGCTTTAAATCACCTTTTCCGGCTTCTCTTTGGCACCGTGTGAAGTGCTTTCGCCAACACTGTGTATCAGAAAATGAGAGGGTAGAGGCGCCCAGGTGGCTCAGTCGGTTAAACATCCGACTTCGGCTCAGGTCATGATCTCGCGGTTCGTGAGTTTGAGCCCCGTGTCGGGCTCTGTGCTGACAGCTCAGAGCCTGGAGCTTGCTTCAGATTCTGTGTCTCCCTCTCTCTCTGTTCCTCCTCTGCTCATGCTGTCTCTCTCTCAGAAATAAATAAATAAATAAACAAACATTAAAATTAAAAAAAAAAAGAAGATGAAAGAGTAGAAACGTGGTCCCCAGGAGCACCTGTGTGGGTCATTTGGTTAAGCCTCCGACTTTCGCCCAGGTCATGATCTCGTGGTCTGTGAGTTCGAGCCCCGCGTCGGGCTCTGTGCTGACAGCTCGGAGCCTGGAGCCTGCTTCAAATTCTGTGTCTTCCTCTCTCTCTATCCCTCTCCGACTCACGCTGTCTCTCTCAAAACTAAACAAACAGTATAAAAAAAAAAACCCACGATGGAATTCAACAACGGTGGCGATCATTAAAATTTTTAAGTATTGTGACGTTCCCAAATGAAACTCGACTCCAATGAATACAAGAAGGGGAAGAAATTATCCCACGCCCCACAAACATGGATGAAGGGCCCGGGTTCCCCACGGCAGGCGTGAAGAAGCCCGGGGGAGGGGCGGGGGCCGGTCACCCAGGAGGAGGAGGAGGACGAGGACAGGGGGCGGAGAGCAGGGGAGCGGGCAGGAGAGGCAGGCGTTAGTCCGTCAGTACCAGAAAAATCCCCTCTATAGTCTGGTTCTCCTCCGTAGTTTGGAACTGACGGACTCTCACTCACTTCCCCACAGACGGCAAAACAAAGCAGCCATCTAAACTCATTTAAACTTTTAAAATCTCTAAATGTTTGGTTTATGTTCAGTTTCTGGAAATTTCTGCCTCGGTGTAAAAAATCCATTTTTTTCCTTCCAGACATTTTCTTGCTACAGTCGACAGGCTTTTTCCCCCAGTAATAAATTCGTGAACCACCTGTGTTTTCGGGCGGCGGACAGGAGGAGTGGGGCAGCTCGAACTCACGGCAACTCTGTTATTTTTTATACTATTTTGAGATTTCAGAACCACTTGATGCCGATCAGCTAGTTGCTGATTTTCTGAGTGTCTACACTTGCATTTTAAGTTTTATTTAAAAAGGAGACAGCGGTTAGTGCCACGAGGATACATGCGGCTCTTCGACTGAAAAAAGGGGCCTGAAAACTGGACCGTGTTCCTGGCTTAATCTTGTGACCTAGATTTACAGCCAAACAGAAGTAACGATGTAGGAAACATTTTGAAATACAGACCCAAAATAGCAGCACAAATCCATTTTGCTTAAATTGCTTTCTATTCAAAATTTCATTAGAAACATGTTCGTGGTGGCACCGTGATGACTGGGCTGGCCAGGCGGTGAGGGCAGGGGCAGACGGAACAACTCGGCAGAGCGGGGCCGCGGTCTGCAGGAGGGGACGATGCTCTCGGAAGAGGAGCAGGATCATTCGGACCGCCCTCCCCGTGGGACTATTTCCACGTTAAAAACCGTAACGACGAAAATAAATAAATAAACCTGACGTGAAATAGGCTGACCCCTCCCCAAGCAGCTGGGAACACGTGGTGACAGCGTAACGATCCGAGGCACCAGCAAATTAAAATTCCCGCGTTTTGCAGGATACCGATTTACACATCCACTCGGCCACGCTGTTTTCCTACTGGTAACTTGAATTCCTGTTTTAAAACTGTGCCAACTCCCCTTGGGTGTTCTGGTGATGAAAACGACTTTCCTTAAGTTTCAGCCAAGGCTTTTTCACTCCGGTATCAGATGAAAAAGATGCGTGCTGAGGTGCACGCCACACTGACCAGGCCGGGGGGTGCGGGGGGGTGGGGTGGGGGGGTGGGAGAACTATTTCAGAGAACTTTCTTGATATTTAAAGTAATAGGGCGACAAAATGATGCATTAAAGATAACATGCTAATTATGTTTTAAAAAGTATATTCTCATTCTATACCCCAAGTTTACTGAATACTGCATTACTGATTTTTTTTTTTTTTTTAAAGCTGGATACGCTTGTTTAAAATATAAAATTCAGGAGCACCTGGGTGGCTCAGTCAGTTATGCATCCGACTCTTGGTTTTGGCCCAAGGGTGATCTCACTGTTTGGTGAGTTCGAGCCCCGGGTCAGGCTCAGTGTGGAGCTGACAGTGTGGAGCTTGCTGGGGATTCTCTCTCTCTCTCCCTCCCTCTCTGCCCCTGACCTGCTTGCACTGTCTTTGTTTCTCTCAAAACAAAGAAACCTCAAAAATTAAAATAAAATAAAATAAAATAAAATAAAATAAAATAAAATGATAAAATAAAATACACATCGTGGTGTATGTAACCACACGCAGACAAATACAATGGTGAGCTCAGGGGAATCTGCCTGAAACGGAGAGAGCAGAAAGCTGGGCAAACAGCTCTAAACCTTCCCACCCAAGGGCGCCTGGTCCTCTGAAGCCGATACAGGACTGTCCTCCCACCCGAAAACCATTCACCGCAGAAGACACAGACGGGCCCTGTAACCCGCAGACCTCTGTAGGACACACGGGCCCTGTGACCCGCAGACCTCTGTAGGACACACGGGCCCTGTGACCCGCAGACCTCTGTAGGACACATGGGCCCTGTAGGACCTCTGTAGGACACGTGGCATCACAAGCCCCCAGGACCTTTCCATCTCTATACGTGGCTTTAGAAGTCATTTTTTTAACGTGACAATACCGTCGTCTAAGAGAAAGTAATAACCCCATAATCGCGCTGAAAAGGGACCGACTAACCTGATTGATGGAGTTGGCAGCACAGGATGCAAGGCCTGTTCCCACGAAAGTAAGGAGGAAACAGGGCAGGTCAAAAGGTCCTGGGGCCAGCGCAAATCCAGCCGAGGTGGTGCTGACCACGAGAGCTGCAATACAGAAACAGAGCAGACCCATCACTAACACAGACTCGGGACTGCGAAGGCCCAAAAGCAAGCCCTCTTCCACACACACCCATCAATTTCATCAGTGATGCAGACTACAGGCTAAACCTCTCTCGTTAAAAAATTTTAAAAAAAATTTCTGATTATAAACATTGTATGTGTTTATTATTACAAAAATGCTAATTTTCCTTTAACTCCATTATACTCAAGAGTAAAAAAATCAGTAGTGTTCACTTCTTCAGCCAAGAAACCCTTACCGAAGACCTAATTCCCCTCAGCACCGTGCCACGCGTCAGGCGGTGTAGGGATAAAGGTATGCAAGGTCTCGTTCCTACTGTCGGTGCCTTTATTCGGCAGGGAGGTGACAGACGCCACGTCAGTAACTCTAACACATACAGCAGGAGTCCCAGTTCCGTGACAAGCTCCAGACAACCCGAGCAGAGGGCTCGGCTGTGACAGAAGATGGTTCCGGGGCCCAGAATATGGTTAGAGGATGACCAGAGGGACCGAGGGCAGTGGCGAGGTGCAGACGCGAAGCCGTGGCATGTCAGCATCCAAGGAGGATGCTCCCGTCTTTAGGCTCTGGCCCTTCTCTCCTGGGGGTTTACAGAGGCCGGCAGGGCCAGGAAGCGCCGAGGAGTGGTACTGATACACGGCTGTAGATCCGCTGGAAAAAGGACCACCAACGGAGGGCTGACGGGAGAAGGATATGGCATCTAAGCTGGGCCCTCGGGAGGGAGGCAGGAAAAGGCAGAGTGGTAGGGTGGGAGACGTCGCAGGCGCTTGGCGGTTCCAAGAACAGGCACGAAGGCAAGAAAGACCAACGTCAAGAGTCTGAAGTAATGTGACACCATCTGCCCGATTTCAAACCAACCACCTAGGAGGTATTACTGAGTCTCGCCCTGCTTTCCTTCCCATCCGCTGCGAAGGACTGTCTATTAAACCCATGTCTACTGCCACCATCGAGCCCGCTGACTCACAGCGAGGGGTGGCTCTGCCCCCAGGGGACATCTGGTAATAACTGGAGACATATTAGGTTGTCACACTGGAGGTGAGCAGATAATGCTCCCCCAGAGGGCGGAGCCAGAGATGCCTCTAAACATCTTACAGCCCATAGAGCAGCCCCCCACCAGAGAATTTTCTGGCCCAAAATGGCAATAGTGCTGAGGTGGATAAACACGCAATCTGGTCCAAGTTGCTATCTTGGGTGGACAAGCGTAAGAGCCTGTCCCCTACATGGCCTCCTTGCTTCCACCTTGTCCCCTCTCCCAAATGAGATTTTGTAAGTATAAACAGATCAGTATCGCCCTGCTTAGAAAGTCCCCAGGGAGTGCCTGGGTGGCTCGGTCGGTTAAGTCTGGGCTGCGGTGCTGCGTGTGGACCCTACTTGGGATTCTCTCTTTCCCTCTCTCTCTGCCCCTTTCTGGATCATGCGCACTATGCGTATGCACTCTCTCCCAAGATAAATAAATATTAAAAAAAAAAAAAAAGGAAGAAAGTCCCTTAACACTACACCTGGACTAAAAGGCAAACTCTTTCCTCTGCTCTGTGTGTGTGTGTGTGTGTGTCTTGTACCTCTCTCGAGCCCACGCACTGCCCTCCATCAGGAAGGCGGGGCTTTCTTGCTTCGGGGTCCCTGTGCTTCTGTGTCCCCAGCCTCCTCCCGTGGGGTACCCTTTCCCGTCCTTCAGATCTTGTGTCAAATACAACTTTTTACTTTTTATTTTTTTTATTTTTATTTTTTTTTTAATTTTTTAACGTTTATTTATTCTTAAGAGACATAGAGTGAGCAGGAGGAGGGCAGAGAGAGAGGGAGATACAGAAACTGAAGCAGGCTTCAGACTCTGATGAGCCATCAGCACAGAGCCCGACGTGGGGCTCGAACTCACAGACCGTGAGATCATGACCTGAGCTGAAGTCGGCCGCTTAACCAACTGAGCCACCCAGGCGCCCCTACTTTTTATTTTTATTTTTGTTATCATTTACTTAGAGACAGAGAGAGACAGAGCATGAGCGGGAAGGGGCAGAGAGAGAGGGAGACACAGAATCCGAAGCAGGCTCCAGGCTCTGAGCTGTCCACACAGAGCTCGACGCCTGGCTTGAACCCACGTGCCGGGAGATCATGACCTGAGCTGAAGTCGGACGCTCAACCGACTGAGCCACCCAGACGCCCTTCAAATACGACTTCTTACGGAGGGCCTCCTCTCCCTGCCCGGGTCATCCACAGCAGGCCCTCGCCGGAAACCCCTTAGGTAGGAGCTCTGAGGGTGGGGTTCACGGCTGCTAGATTTTCGAGGCTTGTGCTACGGGAGACCCACAGCAGTATTTACCGGAGGAAGGGGGGGAGGTGCAGGCTGTCGCACCGCACGCAGAAGATCAGGCTGAGAAGTCTGTATGTCGTTTGGTTGGCAGTGGACTCACTGATGGCCCCATGCACAGCAGTGACCCGTCGCTGGAAGCTGCACGCCCGCAACATACTTGGCAACAGGCAGAGAGTTTTTCAGAGAAACAATTTCAGAGGCTATACTGTTGTTGATTTTTTTTTAAGTTTATTTATTTATTTTGAGAGAGAGAGAGAGCACGAGCAGGAGAGGGGCAGAGAGAGAGAGGGAGACAGAGAATCCCAAGAAGGGGCCGCGCTGTCAGCACAGAGCCTGACATGGGGCTCGAACCCACAAACCTTGAGATCATGACCTGAGCCGAAATCAAGAGTTGGACGCTTAACCGACTGGGCCGCCCAGGCGCCCCCAGAGGCTATACTATTAATCTACTCTGAACAAGGTAGAAAACACAGGACTCAAACAGATATAAGGGATATTGTGACAGGCCGATCGTTAGGACTTGATAATTGTGAGAAGCAGAAAGACCAAACGAAGTAGCACCAAGAGAGGAAGAAAGGCAAAGCCTGCACCGGGTGACCTGCAGAAGGATCAGAACGTTAGCAGGAAGAAGTGCGCCCAGGGAAAGGTGATGCGGCTAGCTGGTCGCACGGAGGTGTGCTGTCCTGAAGAACCACGGACGCCTTCGGGGAATGTGCAGAGAGCACGTGGACTGTGAGGCCGGGGCTCGGGAAAGAGACGGGGAGGCAGGAGTCTCTTGCCCAGAGACCAGGGCCGAGCCCGAGGGGAATGGATGCGATGGGCAGTGGGAAGAAATGTATAAAAAAGTCAGGACCTCACAGATGGGGAAAGGAGGCAGTGACAGACACAGACAAAGAACGCCAGGAGACGAGAGTCAGGAGGGTGAGGTGTCTGGGGGGGGGGAGGGGCCGCAGGGAACACAGCCAGAGGCAGCACCCACCACGGAGTTCAACAAAACTGCCACGGGAACGGAGAATTCCTCCTAAGGATCCCGAACCGGTGGGCGTGTCCTTCAGTCCAGTGTCATCGGCAACATCAGGAACGCTCTGTTGTTTTACCCTGGGGACGAGCCCCTCACATCGAGACGGACACAGGCTTCCTGGTGTTTCCGTATTCCTCTGACTGGGCTCACGGCGACGTGCGGCGGTGAGTGTCGTACGCCTGCTGAGATGGGCTCCCTGAACTAGAAGTCTCCAGCAAACATGTCCTTTGGCAAAGGGGTCCCCCCTTTAATGACGTGAGCCCCAGAAGTCTCCAGCAAACATGTCCTTTGGCAAAGGGGTCCCCCCTTTAATGACGTGAGCCCCAGAAGTCTCCAGCAAACATGTCCTTTGGCAAAGGGGTCCCCCCTTTAATGACGCGAGCCCCAAATGTGGTTTGCATCCGGATCTCCTGGGAGGTGATTTAACCTCCGGAAGAGAGAGGACGGATGCCCAGTGTTAGGTGGGCCGCGGAGAGAGTCCAGGAGGGAGAACACAAGTCTGGACGAAGGTTACAAAAAAAGCAACAGATCGGGAGCTGAAGGCAAAGAAGAGAAAAGGGCCTGGCTCAGGCCAGACAGAGGGCACTGTCCCCTCCCCTCCTCTGCTCCGGGGGCCCTGCCTGCCCGGCCCACGGATGGCACTACGTGTCAGAGCACGAGACTCGCACCCGAGGATAGCGCACGGCCACCTGGAGACGTGCGCCCAGAAGAAGGCGGCGCCTCGGTGACCCCAGGCTTGCGGACGGCAGCTGCGGGGGCGTGGGAAGGGGCGTTTTGCCCACGCGCCACAGGGGAGAAGGGCTTCGCGTTTCCGGGCCGCTCAGCCATACCTGCACGTACGTCACGGCTACCAAGCGGGGCATCTTGTTTAGAGCAAACGAAACTCCTTGTACGATACTCGGAACGGCTCCGTGCTTCGAGGACTCTTTAGGATGTCGCCCCACCAATCACAAAGCCTCGGGGACAGTCCCGTGTCCGAGACTGAGCGTCACCTTGCTTTCCGCACAACTCAGAAGCTCCGGAGAGGGCTTAGATGACTCCTCGCATACCACCGGGTGTGGTGACAAGCCAGGACGGGAAGAAAAGTCTGGAACACCCAGGTTACTTCTCAACTGAACCACCAGCAAGGAAGCTCGACGGTGGCAGTGGGAGAACTGGAGGGAACGGAGACCGCGGGGCTTTGCCTCTCAACGTGAACTAAGCAAGTTTTTTGTATCCATGTAGCCAATCATTTGACATCATTTTTTTTTTATTTCAAATTTTTTTTTTAACGTTTGTTTATTTTTGAGAGACATAGAGACAGAGTGTGAGGAGGGGAAGGACAGAGAGAGAGGGAAACACAGAATCCGAAGTAGGCTCCAGGCTCTGAGCCATCAGCACAGAGCCCGACGCGGGGCTTGAACCCACAGACCCTGAGATCATGACCTGAGCTGAAGTCGGCCGCCTAACCGACTGAGCCACCCAGGCGCCCCCATTTGACATCATTCTTGACTCTGAGTTAAGGCCTTGAACCTTTAACCAAAACCAGACTAAACAACCAGGGTCATTAAAAGAGGTTAGAAAATCCACAGTAACTGTCTCAATACCTCATTAGTAAAATCTAGAGTCACCAGAGTCACTTTCGCCGTCTCTACATATCCACACCAACATTTTCTACTGTGTTTTACAAGCAACTAAAAACGAACAAGCCACGTCCACCCCAGTGGGCGAGACGGCACCGTAATCCCCGACCTGGCAGAAGAAAAACGCTGTGAAAAGAAAATCTGCTTTGTTGACACCCGCAAAGGGTGCGTAGCCACAGGAAGCCAAAACTGGTCGTTCAGAGGAGAAAGTCTCCTGTTTTTCTTCTTCTTTGCCTCAGAGCTTGACTGAGTGATGGGCGACAGAGGAAGCCCATCAGATTCCTGATGGGTAAGTAGAGGAGAGACGGAAAGCGGTTTGCGAAACACTGCCACCGGGAAAGCACGGTGTCTCAGCGAGACAGAACGGTGACTCAAGTCACAAGGTAGAAGGACGGCCTGATGTAACGCCGCCGTGCGAACTGTAAACAGCGACGCCCATTACAAAACGACAGGAGCCGTTATTACTACTGTGGAGAGGAAATCTGCGTTTGGTAACACGTTTCGGACACAACATCGAACCCTAACAAAGAATGTGTTTATACCTGCTTCGTCAAGGCAGTTAATTTCACGAGAAGAGAGGGGCAGAAAGGATTGATAAACCACACAAGTAAAACTGACCACAGCGATGTTCTCATACGGAACTGCCGCAACTGTAATTAAACTTTTCATTGATTTCCCGGGATTCATTATGCGGGACCCTTTTGCAACACCAGGATCTCATTAAAAGTGGGTGTAATATAGTCTCTCATTAATAACACTTGAAATTATATTTTATTTGGTAATCTCCTATTCTGCCCCTTCACACGTAAACACAAAATCAATGCCGCCGACGAAGCGTGACCCGTCCCCCAGAGGCCCGGAGGCGCTGGACGGCAAGCCCGGACATCTCTGGGAGGAAGTCAAGGGAGAGTGACACTCCCGCTCCTGGTGGGGCCTGGCCCCCGCTCCCGGGCGGGTGTCCACCCGGGGAACCGCGCGCACCCTGCGCGAAGACAGCCCGCGGCCGCCTGTGCAGGTGCCTCGGGTGCAGGCGGCCCCGCCCACCAGGCCCTGCTCGGCCCAGCTGCAGCTCCACCCGTCTCTTCGGAACCATAAAGTCCGTCCTGAGACGGGCCGGGGCCGCCTTCCTCCAGGGCCCGTCATTCCCAGGAGTCCACAAACGCGGTCTCTTGTCTGCCAGCCTTCTCCGGGGAGAACCGTACGATACAGGTCTGTCCTGGAACAGTGGCCGGTCCGCAGGCCCCACGCGGCTGGAAGGCGGCAGAAGTCCCCGCGGCGAGCCGCCTAGGAGGGCCACGAGGCAGAGAGCGGCAGGCGGCCTGGAGGAGCAGAGCAGTCGGGACGGACGGCTGGAAGGGAAATGGGGAGCTGGGTCCCAGGCAACCAAAGAAATGAACTCTACCAACAACCAGCGAGCCTGGAGGAGGACCGGGGGTGAGAACCACAGCCCCGACCACCACACTGATTTCGGCTTGTGCGACCCCGAGTGGAGGACCCGGCCGGCCGGGCCTGGACCAGTGACCTATAGGGACTGGGAGAGAACGGCCGTGTGCGGTTTTCAGCTGTGCTACCTTGTCGTGCGGCTGAAAAAAACCAGGAGGCACTGTCACGAGGGTGGCAGTTAGGAAAGGCCGGTCTCCCGACCACATGGAGACCTGACTGGCATCGGGGAAACATACTCAGGGCACCACGTAAAGGCCACTGCAGTGCGCTGGGAGGAAGGGGTGAGGGCCGGGGAGGACGGCGATGGTACAAAACGGGGGAGGGAGGGGGGGGGACAAGCGGTTTGGAGGCACAGAACACATGGAAGTGGTCACAGCAAAGGGGACAAAGGACAACAAAACCTTGCAGTTACGGAAACAGTGACAGGACAGTTAAAGGGAACTCAGGGCCGACGAGCGTAATCTCGGTCCTGAGGGAGGAACCCCGGACCACATCTAGGGATGGGAGCGACCTCCCGATCTGGGGGCTCCGGGAACCCCTTCTGCATGGAACAGCGTGGCTGACTTGGTTGTCTCGAACCAGGTCCCATCGGTTTCCTCAAAACACCTCCCTACGGACAAAACTTTGTCTTCCCGAGCGACTGGGGAGTCCTCTCTCTCGGCACAATCCTTCCATCCCGCAGGCGCAGCTCTCCCACGGGCTCCGTCTCCCCACGGGAAGGGTCCCTGGCGACCACCAACGCTGGACTTCCACACTCCTGTCCACGCCATGTGGCACCTTCCAGAGACACACCAGTGGTTCGCCACGGCAAAAGCACGTGGCACAATGGCAGACCAGACGAAGAAGGGACCAATGAGCGGTGCTCCCGCTGAGTGCTGAGGCACGGCTCCCAGAATTCTAGATGAAACAGGCCGCTAGGCTCAGACTTCGCATTTCAAAGGGGTGCCGTCAGGAACTTCGAGGAAGGACACAACACTGCCTTAAAGCTCCGCGTGCCTTGCGGGTGTAACCCGAGGTACCAGTGTCACTCTGGAGACCGGAGAACAGTCCTTCTGTAAACGTGGGCAAAAAAGGACAACGGCAGAAACACAAAACGTGCGTGTGTGGAGCACTTCACAACGTCGAGTGCCCTGACGGGTATTTAAATCTGAGAAGAAGCAGGACGTGGAGAGCTCGGGGACAGGAGGACTTTCACTTATATTGACTCTGCTTATTTTATTTCATTTCTATTTTTTTAATGTTTATTTTTATTTTTGAGAGAGAGAGAGAGACAGAGAGAGAGAGAAAGACAGAGCATGAGTGGGGGAGCGGCAGAGAGAGAGGGAGACCCAGAATCCAAAGCAGGCTCCAGGCTCCGAGCTGTCAGCACAGAGCCTGATGCGGGGCCTGAACCCACGAACCACGAGATCACAACCTGAGCCGAAGTTGCATACTTAAAGCACTGAGCCACCCAGGCGCCTCTGACTTTCCTTATTTTAAAACACACATTTTGCGTATCTTAAAATTAACACAGCGCGTTGGTATAAGAGTACCTGAGTTTCACTTACAAGTAACTATACGTTTTTCTGTTTTATATGACATTTACGTGCAACGGCATAAATACTACCATAAATACCCGTATGTGCACCTAAAACCTTTTTACCGATGAAACACGTGACTAACAAACCTCACAGACCCTGCTCTAAACACACAGCGAGGCAAGCACGGTGGACACTAAGCTCTGGTTTTATCCATGGAGATACTCGTGCACAAACCAGTGGCAGTGAGCTCCACGCAGCATGTAACCAAGAGAGAGAGTCATACGGTGTATGCACATTTGGCTTTCTGCCTTACGGAGTATTCTTTGACAAGGACGCCAAAGACTCATTTCCAGAAGAAGAAAATTCCACAAAACGAAGGGACACGCGTGCACACGCGTGCCCGTGCACGCACTGCCTCCCCTCCCGCCCCCCATCTCCTAAGGGTTACAGAGTCACAAACCAGCCCAGGAAAGCTCAGACAGCACCGAGCACCTGCATGCAACCCACGACGTTGTCTCTTCCACCGCGGGTTTTAAGGAGACTGCGACGAGTCGCAGAGGAGGGAGTCCGGTCTGGAAGGTGGGAAGGAGCCTCCCCGCACACACCGCTGCTTCTGCGACACAGGGCGCTTGCTCTGTCGCCACAAACTGGGGCTCCGTCTGACTCGGGGTGGGAGTTTGGCCACCGCCTCCAGCTCTAATCTCAGAGCGTACTTTCCAGAGCAGCGAGGAACGCCGCAGAGGGCTTTGCCGGTACTAGGAGCTCTTCTTGGAGAAGCAGCTTCATGGAGGATTTTTTTTTAAAGGCTCAGTTTCTGAGCCTGAGCGTAACGCAGGTGCTGGATTTTCTTTCTGAGATCGTCAGTTAAAAATAACTACAGAGAGGGGCGCCCGGGCGGCTCAGTCGGTTCAGGATCCAACTCCGGCTCAGGTCAGGATCTCACGGTCTGTGGGTTCGAGCCCAATGTCGGGCTGTGTGCTGACAGCTCGGAGCCTGGAGCCTGCTTCGGATTCTGTGTCTCCCTCTCTCTCTCTGCCTCTTCCCGGCTCTCTCTCTCTCTCTCTCTCAACAATAAATAAATGTCAAAAAAAAAAAAAAAAAACAGAAAAAACAATACAAAAATAGTATTAGAAAACTTGTCCCCTGCGTCCTGATTTCATGTCTTCTAATACCTCGCTATTTATTTTTTAAGCATGAGCTCCTAAAGAAATAAGTGAAAAACAAAATTCCAATAAATCAATTTGAGTAATTATCAACTCTGGTAAAAGATTTAGCCAAAAGATTAAAACCCCTGCTAAACGAGAGCTTGAGATTCTCTGTAGATTTCAAATTCTCCGTGTCATGCATTCTATCCCATCACCCCTGACCACGCGTACTGTGCGCTACTGGAATCCGAATCCTACAAACCTGAGACGTGCTCTTGAAGCTCCCGGACGTGCGAAGCTGCCAGGGAATCTGTATGTGGGTTTTGCTCACATGTGAGTCCGAGCAATGGAATCGCTTTTCTTACCTGATCTCGATCTCGAAGTTCCAAACGGAAGAACTTAATTAAGAGGCAGGAATGAAGTCTTTTCTGATTCTAAAATGAGCATGTAGTTTCTGCTTAATAGCTGTACTTAAGATTTCCTCCTCTCTCTTCATTTCTATTACCAGCTTAAGCTTCAAACAGCTCCATTTCTAATGCGAGTGAGATTTTTAGGCTTCCTGGCTAGGCAGCGGTCTGTCCTGACATAGCCATCTTACCAAGACGCATTATCAAAGAGGGTGGTAATTCTTATGCTCACCGTTCAATTCAGAGGAAAAGTCAGCTGATGAGCGACAGGGACTTTTTCCCTCCGCCACATGAAAGGGTATTAATCAGGGGAACCTGACTACAAACTGGAACCACTTCTGGTTAAAAGATAAGACTTTTTATTGGGCTTTTTAATAACACAGCTGCAAAATTAAGAACTTCTGGGCCCCCTTCCTGTTTGCCTCTTTCTTTTTCTCATATACTTAATGACCAAAGCTGGGCCAAAAAAAAAAAAAATATATATCCTAGGACCAAATTAAAACTCATACTTCAAACCGGTGGAGCAATACTGTTACCAAAATGAAACATTTAAGTACGGGCCCCGGGGCAATTCGCCAGGCAGCATTTGGTCTGCATTTACAGTTAGCATTCAGAAAAGGGAAATGAAATTATCTATCAAGCCTGTTTGAGTAAACAAAGAAAACCTGTTTATATCTAAGTTAATAATGCAACACATTTGAATGAGACCCTACGATTGTTCTTTCGATTAGTTTTTTCTTGAACCACGTAAGCTTTTCTACTTTGTAAACATTCTATTTTTCGTGGTTTTTTTCCTTTCCAATAAAGAAATATTTCTTCTCAATATACTTAAAAAAAACAACACTTTACCACCTCTGTAATTAACTAAAAGCCTTTTCCATAAAACTGATGTGCATTAAACTTTTTAAGAAGGGGAAATCTGGGGGGCGCCCGGGTGGCTCAATCGGTTAAAATGTCCGACTTGGGCTCAAGTCATGATCTCACAGTCTGTGAGTTCGAGCTCCGCATCGGGCTCTGTGCTGACAGCTCAGAGCCTGGAGGCTGCTTCAGATTCTGTGTCTCCCTCTCTCTCTTCCCCTGCCCTGCTCAAGCTTTGTCTCTCCTGCCTTCAAAAATAAATAAAAACATATAAAAAATAATTTAAGAAGTGGAAATCTGGGCGCCTGGGTGGCTCAGTCGGTTAACTGTCTGACTTGGCCTCAGGTCATGATCTCACCCCGCAGTGGGCTCGGTGAGGGGGGTTCCTAAGCTAGAAGCCTTCCCAGGCTGAAGGCAGAAGGGTAAGAGGAGTTAACCTGATGAACAGGGAGGAGCGTGAGGTTGTTAAGTGTGTGGAAGCAGAAGAACAAGCACAAGGTGAGAGAATATTCTAGATAAACATCACCTCCACCCCAGACACCTACAGGCAAAAAAAATCACAAAGTGTAAGTACAGATAAAAATGCACCCTGTACCTTCTTCCTCTTGGTGCGTCAGCATTGCTCTTTCTCTTCTCTGCTTCCAAAGTCATCCCCCCGCCCTTCCTGGGATATACAAAATAAAGCTCTGGAGTAGAAACTTACTTTAGCACGTAAAGAGGTAACTCTGGAGCATTCTTTTAAAACTGCTTTCCTGTTTCATGCTTTAATCTCAATAAATGAGATGCTAGCAGGCTTTGCTTTGCCCTAGAAACCAGGCCCTTGATAACAGCCCAAAGAGATAACAAGGTCCCTGGGCGAGTCTGACCTGCGGGGTTCTGCAAGTGTTCCTTCCTCCCTAGAGACCCAGATGACACACCCTCCCGGGGGGAGGGAGGTCAGTGTGGACTTGCAGGACCTAACAGGACTCCCACGTGTCATGCTGATGGAGCTGTCCAGTGACTACAGGTTGTCTGGGGAGAAGAAAGGAGGATAGGGGAGAAAAGGCAGTGACAGGTGCGAATTCAGATGAACTGGGGTGACAGGAAGTCTCCAAGCTCCTGCATGACGAGAACAAAACCTTCATTTCTGTTTGAAATGAGAAGCCAGGTAGTTTGCTGATGGCCAAGGTCAGGGTAGGGAAGAGGGCACTGAATGAGTTCTCCAGAGAGGAGGAGTTTCTCAAAGTGGGTTCTGGGGACCATCTGTAAGCAGACCAGCTACTAAAATACAGATTCCCAGGGGCGCCTGGGTGGCTCAGTCGGTTAAGCATCTGACTCTTGATTTTGGCTCAGGTCACGATCTCACGATTTGTGAGATCAAGCCCCTCGTCAGGCTCTGTACTGAGAACACACATCCTGCCTGGGATATTCTCTCTCTCTCTCCTTCTCTCCCTCTGCCCCATCCAAACTCGCTCTTTTAAAATAAGTAAACTTAAAAGAAAGGAAAAAAATACAGATTCCCAGACCCCACCCCGGACCCAAACTGAAAGAATTGATGGAGATGAGGCCCAGGAATTTGCGTTATAACAAGCACTCCAAGTATCTCAATGGGAAACAATGTTTTAAAAGCACCTCGAATAGTGAGGTTCTCTGGGCTGATGGTGAGACTGGGGGTGAAGAAAACGGAGCCAGATGCCAAACCCTTCGGTGCCCAAGGGAGCACAACACCCCCACAGGCTCAAGTTTCACCATCAACCTCTACTCTTTCAGTCCAGAAGTACCCTCGGGCTCGCTGGCTTCCCTCTGCTGCAGCGTCCTGTCCGGACAACCCTCCGACACAAGCTAGGTGTCACCAAATGTGTATGAGATTATCAAGATGACAGGGACACCCTTTCCTGCTTTGTCGAAGATTAGTGGGCTATTATACATTTGTGGGTCTGTTTCTGGGTTCTCTATTTTGTTCCATTGATCTATGCGCCTGCATTTGTGCCAGGACCATACTGTCTTGATGATTACAGCTTAGTAATATGGCGTGAAGTCTGGAATGGTGATGCCTCCAGCTTTGCTTTTCAACACTCCTTTGGCTGTTCAGGGTCTTTTCTGGTTCCATACAAATTTTAGGATTGTTTGGTCTAGCTCTGAGAAGAATGCTGAAAATGGCTAAAATTGACAACTCGGGAAACCACGGATGTCAGCGAGCATGTGGAGGATGAGGAACGTTTTTGCACTATTGGTGGGACTGAAAACTGGAGCAGTCACTCTGGAAAAGAGCATGGGAGTGCCTCAGAAAAAGAGAACTATCCTACGACCCAGCAATTGTACTGCTAGGTATTTATCCAAAGGACACAAAAATGCTGATTTGAAGGGGCCCACGCACCCCAATGTTTGTAGCAGCACTATCGACAATAGCCAAAGTATGGAAAGAGCCCAAATGTCCATCGACCGACTAATGGATAAAGAAAATGTGATATATACACATATATATATACATATATATGTGTATATATACATACACAATGGAATATTACTTGGCGATGAAAAGGAATGAAATCTTACCATTTGCAACCATGTGGCTGGAACTGGAGGGTATTATGCTAAGTGAAATAAGTCAGCCAGACAAAGGCAGATATCATATGATTTTACTCATATGTTGAATTTAAGAAACTCGACAGATGAACATAGGGGAAGGGAAGGAAGCAGAAGATAAAAACAGAGACAGACGACCACAAGAGATGCCTAAATACAGAGAACTGAGGGTTGCTGGAGGGTGGGGGGATGGGCCAGAAGGGTGATGGGTACTAAGGAGGGCATTTGTTGGGCAGAGCACTGAGTGCCATATGTAAGGGATGAATCACTGGGTTCTACTCCTAAAACCAATATGAATTTAAATAAATAAATTTAAAAAACAGAAGATGAGAGGAAAAAGTGCCGGCACATCAGGGAACATCCACACCCGTGACAGGAAAAGGAAATGGCGAGCTGGCAAACCAGCCTTTATTTAAATACTCTACACTCGAGGCACACGTGTGGTGAGGTCCCAGGGCGGGCGCAGGGGTGGAGTTCTGTCTTTGGAAGAGCGGACAGCGCGGAGACAGGCGGCCTCGCGCCCTCCCCCTGGAAGGCGACGCGCCGCGTGGCGAGACAGCCCGGCGGGAGGGCGCTCTGAGGACACAGGGCAGGTGGCTACTGACGGCTGAGCGCGCTGGGAGAAGGCGGAAGTGAGGAGGAGGCCACCCCGCACAACCTCCCGCAGCCAGAGGGAGCCAAGCTCTACGGTCCCGGCCAGTGAGACGCCAGGAAAACCCCAGTCTGGAGCTCTCCTTCCCAAACACAAAGGCAGGGTCTCGAAAGGAGGCTTCTGCCTTCCTCCGATGTCCCTGGGAGGAGTGGCAGTCACCTTGCGGTCTTGGGGACAAAAGCCGCAGGCGAACAATGGCAGCAAAGAGGAAGAGCCAGGTATGTCGACAACGTCCCGCAGCAAAAGCTCAGGACTTCAAGGTTCCAGACTCCTCGGAACAAGAGAAAACCAACCCTTTATTTAAGTCACGGTTTGAGTTTTCAGTTGCGAGCAGCCGAGCCCGTCCTCAACTTCGTTTACTTTTTCCTCTCTCCTCTTCAAATTTGTCGGTATTTTTTGAGGATGATTATCTTCCTCACGAAATGTCTCTTGACGTTCCTCTGGCGTCCACCATAGCATCTTACACTTACAATCGAGTTCACTAACATCGGGCTGATTTAACGCAGTTAAATCCCCAGAAAACAGAAGAGCCCAGGTCCGTCTGTCTGTCACCTAACTCAGAACAGAGGCTCAGGCATCTCCGTGGCCCGCCCCTCCCAGAAGCCAACTGAAATGAAGGCGTAAAAATAAAAACCAGAGAAGGACCTGCATCGGCAGTAATCGGGTAGAGAGGACCTACCAAAAGCCTCGCGAGAGGTTTGTCAAACATGGTGCAGATGAAACAGAGTTGAAGAGGCGGCTGGGAGGTGACTCACTGCCTTCGCTCTGGGATTGGTAAAATACGGGACTGACGGAAGCACCCACTCATAAGGGAAGAGAGGACGACTCTCTCTTGTGAAGGGAAGGCTCTCTGACAGGAGAGGTAGGGAGCAAGGGGCAGAGGCCGGGGAGGACCGCAGCGGGACGGGCCCCCTCCATGCGAAGCCCCCTCCCCATCACGGCAGGGCCATTTAGAGGCGAGAAAAGTGGTCTTCACACCGAAAAGGAAGCGGGGCCTTGCCCGGACACACTTCTCACGGAGACGAGGCGCAGCCGTCTCAGAGCGTCGGGCTGGGGGGGGCGCGACACCCCGACACTGCGCCCTCGCGTGGGGGGTTTCTCCCGCCCCGCAGGCCGCAGCCGCGGAGAAAGGCTGGGCGCGGCCGAGGGCAGGGGCAGACCGCCGCTAACGACCGGACCGGGAAGCAAGACGCCGGCGGGCGCCGTGACTCCAACACGGCGGAAACAGCTTTCGGGGAGGGGGGAGGGTTCCCTTGCCGGTGGCCCGCCCTTCTGCATCTCCTCAGGCCACAGCCACCGCCGCCCCGGTCAGGGAAGCCGACGGCCTCCATCGTCCAGCTGAGAAGCAAGGGGAGAGGTGCCCCCGTGCCGAGGCCAACTGCCGGGCGGTGAGGAACAACCCGCCCGCGGGTTCGCGCGGGCCGGCCGCAGGGAGCGCCCGCTGGGCGCCGGCCCTCGCTCCAGGCGCGGAGGACGGACGGTGCGCGCGGCCAGGGCGCCCGTCCTCCGAGGAGCTTCCGCGCTGCCGGGGTGCGAGCGCGGTCCCCACGGCCTTGCCTTCCCCGGGACGGGTGAAGAGGGAGAGAGGCGAGACGGGCCAACGGGAGCTTTCAGAGCCACAAAGAAAGCGTCTAACACAAACGACGAAAGGGAGCACGGAAGGAGCAGAGGTGAGAGACATTTCTGCAGAAGACGCGCCACAGAGCCAGGGGACGGTAAGCTCCCTGGCGGGGCGGGACCCAGGACGGGGACCCGGCCGGCGGCGGGTGAACACGCGCACGAAGCCGAAAGACGGACCCCGCGAAGCAGAATAAAACGGCCGAGAAGGTAAACAGACACAAAAACTGCCGTCGCGGAATGTCAGAGGACAGGAGAGGTGATAAAATGCAGAGGCGCAAAATCCGATCGGGGTGGCACGTAACACGCCGCGCCGCCTCCTCCTGAACGGAGGGGACGCTACAGTGAGGAAAGAAAGAGGACGGAGAAGAAAGCAGCAATGACACCAGAAAAGTGAAACAATTGGTATAAATGTGGAAAAGGAGATAGCCTGATCGTTACGGGACCGGCTGCTGGAGAAACTCAAGAAATAATCAACTGAAATTTTTTTTACTATTAAAAAAGTTATTATTATTATTTTTTATTTTAGAGAGAGAGCACAAGTTGGGGAGAGGCAGAGAATCTTAAGCAGGTTCCACACTCAGCACAAGCTTGACACGGGGCGATCCCACGACCCTGAGATCACGACCTGAGCCGAAATCAAGAGTCAGATGCTCAACCAACCGAGCTACCCAGGTGCCCCATTTTTTACTATTTCAAAATTAATTTATCAAGAAGAATATATAGTCTATTCAAAGAAAACTATGCAACCTGAGAGAGAAAAGATTTGGATAAACGAAGATGATGTAATACGGTAAAGATCTCAATTCATCCCCAAATGAATCTGTAAACGCGTTAAAATTCCAATCAAAATACTGACAAGAATTCTGGGGGGCTAAGGGGTATTAAGGTGTGTCCAGGGACAGAGTTTCACAAATTCTTAAACTTGTGGGTATGGCATTCAGCCCTGGGTAAGGACTTCCTAAACACTGGGTATCTCCACCGTATGCCGTTGGCTGAAATACACTTCCTGTAAGTGAAATATTGAAATGTAAAATATAAAAATCACAAAATTAGAAGCGCAGCAAATATTTACAAAACTTGCATGTGGGAGAGCCTACACGATACAGAGCCCAGAAATTCCAAGGAAAATACTGACAGATGTGATCACACAGAATGAATGTTTGCACCTCAAAATAACTTCAGTGAGAAGAAGCAAACAACATATAAGGTGTCAGACATTTACACTAAATATATATAACAGGGTTTGAATCTTTAATACTTAAAGAAACCTCACAAACAATAACTACAGACAAACACTGAAAGGAAAGGAAAGAAGGCAAACAGGTCATTTGCAAAAGAAACACAAATCACCAATCAGCATGTGCAAAAGAAAATATGAAACATCATCAGCAGTTTTAAATACAGATTTAAAAACTCCAGGAGCGCCGGGGTGGCTCAGTCAGTTAAGCACGCGACTTCGGCTCAGATCATGATCTCGTGGTCTGTGGGGACAGCTCAGAGCCTGGAGCCTGCTTCGGATTCTGTGTCTCCCTCTCTCTCTGCCCCTCCCCCACTCATGCTCTGTCTCTCTCTCTCTCTCTCTCTCTCTCTCTCTCAAAAATAATAAACATTAAAAACCAAAACCCTCCAGAGCCATTCTTCACCCATCAAATAGGTACTTATTTTAAAGGTATATTTTCGGGGCACCTGGGCGGCTCAGTCCATTAAGCATCCGACTCTTAATTTCAGGTCACGATGTCAAAGTCGGTGAGACGGAGCCCCACATCAGGCTCCGCACTAACAGCACAGAGCCTGCTCGGGATTCTCTCTCTCCCTCTCTCTGGTCCTCCTTCCCGTGCTCTTGCTCTCTCACTACTCTCTCAAAAAAAACTTCAAAAATAAAATTTAATGTGTTAAAAAATAAAAATATATATTGTTATCTAGCATTCATCGGTGAAGGTACATAGAGTTGGTTTATCTGATGACAGCACAAAACTGGCAAAACTTTTACCAAGAGAAATTTGCCAGAGAAAACAAAAATGTCAAGAATAAGCACAGCCTTTGACCCGGTAAGGCCGTTTGCAGGCACCTGTTCTAGGGAAATCATCACAGATGCAACACTGAAGACACTCATTACAGCACCATTTACAATAGTCAAAAATGATAACGATCTAAAGGGTATAGGGATAAGTAAATTACGATGCCACTATGCCACGGCATGCTGTCTATCCATTAAAAACAAAGCGTACGTCCGAGGCTCTTCTGGAAATAAATGTGTACAAGGACGTATGTACGATGATATTAAAGACCGTTAGTTTTAATAATGAAAGCTACAGACTACCTAAATATCAATTAGTAAGGAAATGGTTCCATAAAGTCAATGTATCCACGCCATGGAGTACCAGCAATCTTAAAAAAATGGAGGTAGATTTAACCATAGTGACAAGGAAGTCTGTCTGTGACATATGACTTAGGGAGGAAAGCAAATAACAATGTGTGTTATGACCCCATTTTCATAAAATAAACATACCAGCAACTATGTATACATTAATATACTACAATGCAATATAAAATATAATATGATATGATACACAAAAATAACTAATCTTTCTTGAACCATTACCATATGCTAGGTTTGGTCCTAAATTATTTACCTGAATTATCTCACATAATCTTCCTAACAAACCCATGAGGTACGATTATCCCTATTTTACAGATGAAGAAACTGAGGCTACAGAAAAGGAAAATGAAACGTGCCCATTACGACAAAGTCAATTAATGGCAGACCAGAGAGAGATTACAACCCAGCCAGCCTGAGTCCAGAGGCTGTGCACAGGAAGAGGCTGAAACAGTGTATGCAAAAGACGGATTAACCGCACAGACTGAAGGGGACTTTTTTATATTATAACGTGTTTCCTTCAGAAGAAAACACTACTTTTAAAGCTTAAGAAAAAGTCACCAGAAACAGGGCAAACATACGGACACAAAACATATGCACAGAATAATATTTTACAAAAATCACAAAAGCATGTACTTTGTGATCTTATACTTGTGTGAGAACCAAACACATACGAATAGGATGTATGGAAAAAGATTCTAGAATATGCCCAAATCATCAAATTGGTTGTAATTCTGAAAGGCAAAATTAAAGAGAGAGTACATTCTTTTCATTTTTGTTTTATTTGTATTTTCCATTTTGCTTTCTAAAAGTAAACAACAGGACACCTGGGTGGCTCAGTCAGTTAAGTGTCTGACTCCTGATTTTGGCTCAGGTCATGATCTCTTGTTTCATGGCTTCAAGCCTCACACAGGGGTTCCATGCTGACAGTGTGGAGTCTGTTTGGGATTCTCTTTCTCCTTCCCTCTCTGCCCCTCCCCATACTCTGTCTTTGAAAATAAATAAATACACTTTAAAAGAAGTAAAATAAGGGGCACCTGGGAGGCTCAGTTGGCTGAGCGTCCAACTGCAGCTCAGGTCATGGTCTCATGGTTTGTGAGTTCGAGCCCCACGTAGGGCTCACTGCTGCCATTGTATCCTCTGTCCCACACCCGACCCCTCTCCCACTCATGCTCACTCTCACTCTGTCTCTCAAAAATGAATAAAACATTTTTAAAAAATTAGAAATAAATACATTTAAAAAGTAAAATGAAATAAAAAGTAAAAGTTAGCAATAATAAAACACTATTTAAACAGTTACTAAGCACATAATTATTAAGGTAATTATTTGAAACTATAAATGAAAATTTAGGAAATTATAATTGTACTCAATATTTTTATGAAACTGTGAAAGGTTCCTTATACGGGATCTCAGAGTCGAAGATTGCAGTAAATTGACTTTTAAAAACTCCACAAGCAATCTAAAATAAAATTGCATCCTCTACTCTTGTTCCTTTTCTTTTAATAAAAGGCATATTAAGTTCTGGGTGGGGGGGGAATCTATACATTGACAGACTGTAGTTTGTATCAGTCCCATCGACGGCATAACCTATTGGTTCTAACAATCTGTTTTCGTGTTTTGGTCTCAGAAAGTATGCTGTAGCTTTTCAGCACAGATGTTATTCAGGGGAGGAAAAAAAAAAAAAGCCCTGCTTTTTATTGACCTGTATTAAGTATAAACTCAGCTGAGTCACCAAAGCCTCTTGTGATCCTAACCCAAATAAAATTTCTTCGGCCCAGTGTGGTCCTTGCAACAAACTCCAAAAACATACTGTAAATAGCTCAGTTGGCAAGAGGAACTCAAGGGAGACATATTATTATTTCTTTATAAATTCAGTCTTACTTCCTTTCGTACGAGGCAAAAAAAAAAAAAAAAAAAAAAAAAAAACACCCACACCTTTAAATCGTATACCATTTACCAGCAAACATTTGGCTCAGATCCTGGCATAATGTCAAGGCATCCTACTATCCTGCAGAGGAAACAGAAGTATGATCACATGGCCCTTCACTTATTCTACAGTTAATTATCCTTGGTATATTACGGCTATAAACAAAGGGAGGCAAAGAAAGACTAGTTCTATAAAAGTGATCGCTGACTCTCAGATATTCCTGCCCTGGCTATCATTAGCTATAAATGAATGGCCCAAGATGCTAAGAGTCCGAAAGAAATCAATTGATAGATTCCGGGGATTTTCTTAAAGAAAAAAAAAAAATCCTGCTGACTCCAAGACATGTGTGAATTCAAGTAATAAACTAAATAGGGAGGGAAAAGGTCAAAGAAGAGGGTAGGGGTCACCCAAAGGGTGCCGCCTCTTTAAATGGAATAAGCAGAAGGAAATGACTTTAATTCAATTAGCTCGGCCAGCAACCTGGGGCAAGGAATACATAAAATGATAGGAGGGGAGATTTACTGCCCTGCGACTCCTCCGTCCGTGATTCCAGGGGACGCTGCTGTCCCCCTCTTCCTCGGTGCAGCTTGCTTTTGCACACGTCTCCTGTGTGGTCCCCATCCTGCCCCAGCTGGCTTCTCCTGCCGCCAGCGACGGCGAGGGCCGCTCTGGCGCTCACGAGGCGAGTGCTCCCCACCTCCGGCCAGACCGCCAGGTCTGGGATGGCCGCTCTTCCTGCACAACACCTACTTCACCCGCTCGGAGGGTGGCCCGGGACCACCTGCATCAGATCGTCTGGCGTGCCTGTCAAAAACGCACATCTCTGGGTCGGGGCCCGGCCTGCCGGATCGGAATCCCCGGGGGAGGGTGGCCAGGAAGTATCGCCTGAACGTGCGGGCTGCGTGTGCTCATTAGCACGCCGACACGTGGGATCCGAGGAGTCAGGGCCGCCATGTAACGCATTATGTACTACTAGTGAGTAATTTAACCACAGCTTTAGCTTTCGGTCACCGGGTTTTCAATATCAAAGCCTACATCTGGATAGCCAGTGAGAAGGAGAGAAGGTGCGGCCCCCACCGAAAAGACGGACCCTAAACCAAATACACTTTCCCAAGTCTGTTCCTAAAGAGGGGAGCACTAGGAAAATAAACTTTAAGGGATTATTTTAAATTAATCGTTTCAAGTACCTCATTCAAGACTCGAAGAGGAAACGCTAATAATCATTTCCTGATTCAGCAGCCAGTCAACACAGACTTCCTAAGGGCCCAATAAAGCAGCTCTTTCTAGCCAGCCGTCTTAGCAGGCCTCTAGCATTTAAAAGTGCCCATCTCGGGGGACTTGGGGGGCTCAGTCCCTCAGACGTCCGACTTCAGCTCAGGTCTTGACCTCACGATTGCCGAGTGCGACCCCTCCTCAGGCTCTCTGCTGTCGACGCAGAACCTGCTTCAGATCCGCTGTCTCCCTCTCTCTGCCCTTCCCCCACTCATGCTCCTCGAGCACGCGCATGCCCCCCGCGCACTCTCTCTCTCTTTCTCTCTCAAAAATAAACATTTAAAAATGTTGATCTCTTTCTTGGGGCGCCTGGCTGGCTCAGTTGGGAAAGCGACTCTTGATCTCAGGGTTGTGAGTTCAAGCCCCACGTTGGGAGTGGAGTCTACTTAAAAAAATAAATAAAGTATTGATCGCTTCCTTTATGAACTGCGTCTTCTCTTGGCTTCTGTGACTACACCCTTTCCTGGTTCCCTTCCTCTGGTTGCTCAGTTCCTCGCAGGCTCCGTTACACGCTCTACCCGATCCTTAAAACGGGATGCACCCCAAACGTCCTGGGCTTTCTGCTTTCAGCACACGCCGCCCACGGACAACGGTGCTCACCGCCGCGGCTCATGGCCGCTCCACGCTGAAGACCCCTCGGTCTCGCACCCCGCACCACCACGATCCCTCCCAGAGAGCTGGCGGTTTTTCTAGAGCGGGGACAGCAAACTCACACTCGAACGCCCGACTCCTTTGCCTTTGCAACACCATGTCCCTCTGCTCACCATCCTTGCCTTCAGCATCTCGTAACACCCCTTTGCTCCAACCCCCTTCAGAGGCAGAAACACTCCCTTCCCTGGGCCCCCACTCTGCCTTAGGACACAGCTGCTACAACGCCACTAACAGGGATTTCCCGAAGCACGGATATAGTAATACTAGTAACAATACTAGCTAATTGAGTGCCTACCAGGTGCTGGGCACGGGGGTGTTTCACACGCACTGTCTCAGTTAATCCCCATGATGAGGCCATAAGGTGAGGCCCAGTCTCTCCATTTTACTGGCAAAGAAACTATGGCATTCCAAGGTCAAGCCAATTACCCAAGATCATAAAGGTTACCAAAAGTTCTGGGTTTGAAACATAGATGTATCTGACTGCGGTGGTTTTATCTGGAGGCCTCCAAAACCTCCCCCACCGGACTATCAGCTTCTTCTTGAGGACAGAATCCTGTATCTCTGTATCTTCAGCATCTAGCACGAAGGTGCACGGTAGATGCCCCACAAATAACACTGAAGGGGAGGCTGGCTCTTAGTATTAGTATTGCCGAGTTCCACCCGCGAGAAGATGCAGGAGTCCCCGCGTCACCTTGTCTCAAAGATGATCTGCTTCACGTGGATGGCTCCAGTGACGAGGACCACCGCCTCCCAAGGCGGCCCATTTCACCCCCTATCGTTCTCCTGCGAGCCCTCCCTCCCGCTGCCCGCACGTGCAGTCCCCCCCCCCCCCCCGTTCGCCCTCGACTGTAAGCCAGCAGCACTGCTCCTTTAAGTCAAAGGGGCTACAGACACTGGAGCGGGACCATCGTGTCTTCATTCTCCTCTCCCTCACCTGCTTTCTCCCTCCTCTCTCCCAAGAAAAACCACCTCATCCCCCCAGGGACGGGGTTTCCAGCTCCCCTCGTCCTTGCACGTGCCCTCCTCTGGACAACTTCAAGTTGTTAACTTCCCTCCTAAAATCAAGTCCGTATAAATGAGAAGCACTGTACTCGGAGAGCGACGCGCACGCAACAAGGAGACGGCACGACGTTTGCCCGCAGACGTCTTGGGGGAAATGGAACACACGTTACCTAGACAATCAGACGTCTACCTGTAATCATCTGGAAACTAAGCTTCGAGGTGCTCCCCTGCGTCGGGCATGCTGTTGGGTACTCTGAAAGCACTGTGTGATTTAACTCTGATGATTTATTATTGCTCCTGCTCTACGGATGAGGAAGTTGTCTCAACAAGGCTGAGAAACGGCCCAAAGGATCTGAACTCATGTCTGGTGGACTTCAAAGCCATATTCCAAGTTTTGAGAAGGGAGACTGGGGCCAAGAGCAGGCAAGAGAAGGCTTACTGGGGAAGTCTTGAAAGGCTCTAACTGGATATAAGAGGGGCAGGAGGAATGGGCATGGGGGGCTTAAGGAGGAGCTAACAGGCAGGACAGGGTCGGGGGGGAAGTCTGTTTGTGGGGAAGATTTAATCATTCCTCTCAGGTTAGGCAGAGCAGAGGCAGAAGGCCATATGGAAGGACCGCAGACTCCTGAGCAGGTTAGGAACACGTGACAGCAGTGCTTTAGGACAGTGGGTCTGGCAGAAGAGGGGCAGACAACACGGCCGGCAGCGGCCGCAGTGACCAAAGGCATCCTGTTTTGGACCTCAGCGAGGACGGCGGCTTCAGAAGGGCGGATGAGAAATCTCACGGGCATTGCAGAAGACTCCAGTGCTAACAGTGGGATGTCAGACTAGAGAGGAAGGGAGACTGTGGACCAAAGACTTAAGAACGATTCTAAGGTTTCTGGTCTGGGGGCAGCAAAGAATGCTGGTATTACTGCCGGAAATGGGACAGAGAGAGACAAGTGGTCTACAGGACGAGAGGGGGATACTGACGTGGACACGCTCAGCGGTGGTGCACACAAAGCACGAAGCTGCTGCTGTTAGCGGAGGCCACTTCTGCTGCCTTCAGACTGGAGGACTCGTTTCTGGGGTGACATCCTCATAATCGTTAACGGGAGTCATTCTTATGGCAGCACCACGATACACCACGTGTACAAATGACAAAAGCAACTTTCATCGAAACGTGATGATCCCTTGCTCAGCTACCCTAGAGCGCGAAGGCACATTTGCAAGGAGGCCGCTGGAGTTAGTCTTACTGTTTTCGGGCTACACTGGGTAAGTCTTACTGTCTTTCTTCAGCTCTTCTGTCAAACTCCCTATGCCTACTTTTCATCCCCTGCCCCCCAAAAAAGATTTTCTTTAAATGACCTTGGTCACTGAGGAAACAAGTTACCTGGTTTGCCTCCTTTTACCTTGGATTTCAGGCTCGACTCTCCTGAAACACACACACACACACACACACACACACACCTACCCTTTCCCTGATTTTCTCTACTCTCAAAAAGCCCCTGTCTCATCTGTTCATTTCTCCATTTTGACTCAATAACATGACTTCCCACTTCTCTCCTCAAAGAGTACTTGGTTTCACTTTATTATTCACCCGTTATACCTCTCCCTGTGCTCGTCCAAGAGAGAAGGAGAGACGGGGTCTTCGAGCTGCGGGATGACCAAGAACAAGCCTGCTAGGCAGGTTAGCCCAAAATAGGCCACTTCTAAGTTTAGCGACAAGGCGGGATGCCAACAATAAAGCTTTGCCTGACTCACTGGCGGCTGTGACAACCAACTGACGTAATTACGGGTTGATACCCAATGTGTACGATCAAGTTTGGTACTGTTTCCTAGACTGAGGCAACGAAAATCTGGTTCCAGACCATTACGTCAGAGAAGCGCGCTAATCCCCTGGGGGACAATCCCCCAGGCCCTGCAGGAAGTGAAACGCAGCAGTGAGCTCGGAGACCCCGTGGCCACCGTGAGTTCCGTGCGTACCAAGCACAGGCGTGCAGGCAGTTCTGTCTCCGGGACTTGACCAGAACGCATCACCCGCTGCGGCCGTAAAGGAGAGCAGGCGTAAACACACAAAAGACGGGAAACAGGCAGGACAGGCAGGCTACTTTAATTGCAAACGAAAAAGAGACCAGCTTTAGTACAACAGGTGTAGTGCAAAACCATTTACGGTTCTGCGCAAACGGAACTTGGAAAACCCGATTTTAAATCTCAATTACGTTGAAGAGAGCAAAAAACACCAATGGGGGGTCGGCAGTTTCCAGATATCCCCTTCGGGGCGGCCTCTGACTACAAATAAAGCCTGGAGCGAGGACCTAGGTGTGTCGGGAAAGCAGCGTACCTGTGAGTTTGAGCTTGGACAGCCGGGCCAGGATTCCCGGCAGATCGTCCAGACGGAGCTTCATCTCCTGCCACTGCTTCTCGTCCTTGGTCTCTCTCCCCGCATCCAGGGAGCCTTCAACCACGGAGGCCGACCCCAGCTCCAGCAGCTCTTCCTCACGGGGCTTCCTGGGTAACGGCAGGTGAGGAGGCGGAAGAGGTCTCGCTTCACAGATTTCTGCCTCGGCCTGAGCCAAAGGGGTTTTCTCAAGGAAAGGGGACACCATGGGTTCTGGCTTCCGTTTCACTTGCTGGTTGAGGCTTCTGTTCAGCTGTGTGACGTACTAAATAAAAAAAGTACCTGTTACTATCACTCCAAGGCCCAAAAGGCTCTGACACGGTTGTTTCGGACACTGTCCATCAGTCTGATACAGTACTTGAGAGATTTTCCTAAACCTTTATAAATAGATGCTGAATTAACGAATACTGGAGTCTGCTACATGGAAATCTCTATGCTAAGAGGTATGGAGACTCTAACTAGTGCCTTAGTCGTGATTTTTAATTCTATGGTTTAGAAAGCCCTAGAAATTTAAGTTCCTCGAAAGAAAAATCAATTTATTTCTTATTCATTCCCTCCAGCATTTTCCCCAACACAGTACCACAAACTGGAGACTAACACTCCAGATACAATGAAAAAGTTTGCTATCATCGAGAGCCCAAGTCAATCTGTCGTCTTCCCATGTTCCCAGGCAAACAGTGCAGAGAGGGGCTCGGCGGTGGGGTAGAATTCAGGACTACGTGACATTAAGGCACTGTATATGCAGGAAGAACACGAGTTTTAGGGTCCGACAGTCTCTACTGCTTACTAGTGAAAAGTAGTAACTACTACTACTAACATAGTAGGGCACTTCCTAGTTTTACGAAATACGTATCTTTATAGTTCATAGATTTAAGCTTCCAAGAGGCTATTTAAGAAAACGGTCATTATCGGTATCTCTTTCTTTAACCTACAAAAGAGAAAACCAAGGCTCAGAAATAAAGTGACAGAGTCGATGACGAGTTAGTTGTAACTGACAAGAGTCAACAGCCAGATAGCTGTAAGTGCCCCTGGTACCTGGAGCCACCTATTCTGATGACCGGGTCACTGATTCTCAGTTATATCACTCGAAATGACATACGCCAGTCCTAGAAAGGAATGAAAACTCTTGAACCAGAGTTGTGTTTACATTAAAAAAGGTATTATATACATACTTCTAAATATCCGTTATAACCTTGACCCCCAACTTGAAGAAATCTGAACATTTCTGGAAATGTGGATCTCTTATCAAAATAATGAGTTTCATTAAGATTTCAAGTTACTTTTAACGTTTTAAAGTGGCCGTTCTAAGTTAAAAAAAATCTAAATCAGATTTTAGGCGATGAATTTGCTAACTGCTCACACCTATGTCGTAATTGGCAGTTTTTGGCTCTCATTTCTCCATTCTGTACTTTTCTAGGTGAGAAGTAGCAGACGCCCTCGCTGGGAATTAAGAGTCCGTTACCACGCTGCCCACGAGATTATGGAGCCAGCCTAGAGTACCCGATGTATGAGCAATGCTCACTATGAGGTGCCCGGCAAATGACAAGATCTCCATTTGCACGCGTCTACTCAGAAACACAGGAGTTTAAAAGGCTTTCAGACGCAAGGCTGAGGCAGGAACACGGGTCACGCTGTTAAAGAAATCACTTCCATGTGACTGATATACTCACAGAACTGCACAGAATTTAAAGCGATGTGTGATACCCGTTCAGCTTTTCCTAGTTTTACCCGAGGTGAAACATGCCAGAAGTGTTCCGTCTTTCTCCAGACTTAATCAATACGATCATACGTTTAACCTCGGACACCAGGGTTTTTCTGGCTTCAATTACGAATAATCAAAACAGGGGTGCCTGGGTGGCTCAGTCGGTTAAGCCTCCGACTTTGGCTCAGGTCATGATCTCACGGTCTGTGAGTTCGAGCCCCGCGTCGGGCTCTGTGCTGACGGCTCAGAGCCTAGAGCCTGATTCAGATTCTGTGTCTCCCTCTCTCTCTGCCCTTCCCCTGCTCATGCTCTGTCTCTATGTCTCTCAAAAATAAATAAACGTTAAAAAGAAAAAAAAAATAAAAAAAAAAAAAGAATAATCCAAACAAGGAATTAAAGTTTTGGATAAACTCGAGAGGACACTAAAGAAAAGTCTTTTTCAAGCAGTTCTTCTTAGAGCTCTCTGACAACAGGAATTTCTCGAATGCCCTCCTACGAAGAAAGAGAAGGCCGACGGCGGCACGGCGAGGGGGCGCTTGCGAACGTACCATGCGCCTGAGGAAGGCGAAGTGCTGGACCGTCACCCAGTGCTTACGGACGCTCCTGAAACGATGCAGGAACTCGCGGGGGCATCCCTGCATGGCTCTTCTTTCCAGATGCCAGACGCATCCTCCCACCCAACCTGCAACAGAGAAAAGGGGAAAACAGTGTCCACGTGGCACCGATGCAGAAACGAAGCCGGTCAGCGTGGGAGGCGGCGCACGCGCGATGGGTCAGACCCCTGGGTTTGCTGATCACCGCGGTGTATCAATTCTGTTCACCAAGACGGCATGATTCTTCAGCACGGACGGCGGCATTTTTCATTTTGGGATGATTATGCTTTTATTATACCAAATTCTGTGGTGAACATGCTGTCGACCTTTTTGAAAAAATATAAGACCAACAGTTCGGTCACTTTTAAAGCAGCAGAGGGGCACCTGGGTGGCTCAGTCGGTTAAACGTCCGACTCTTGATCTCGGCTCTCAGGTCACCATCTCACGGTTCGTGGGATCGAGCCCCGAGTCGGGCTCTGCACTGACAGCTCAGAGACTGCTTGCGATTTTCTCTCTTTTTCTATCAAAATATATAAATAAACTTCAAAAAAAATGTTTTAAAATGGTAGAAAACAAGAGACAGTTTTTCTTAGTAAGTAACAGTAAACTGGAAAATACTTTTCAGATTAATATTTTGGACATGTTTGGGGAAGACCAAAAACCAAAAGGAAGGGGAAACAGTCCTCAGTGAAGTGGGGCTCTATCAACCAAATCAGGAAGAAGCAAAACAGCGGTGCCTGAATTTGGCTTTTAATCAAAAGACACCTCCTCCCAAATAACCAATCCAGTGCTTCTGTGTCCGGCCGCGGAAGGGAAGGTTTCATCACCTCCACGACACTAAATATTTCTGGTTCTCCACCGCCGTCACTCACCGCCTCTCAGCTTTTTTGTGGCATCTCTCCTTGCTGCGTGGGGCCACTCTAAGACAACCGTGTACCACCGCATACTGTCCCTGAGCACATGCAATCGTGGGGTAACTTCTGATCTTCAACTCACTTCTAGGGCCATCGTGCCTGCCACCCACTGTTCTCTCAGCACCTCCACACCGATGGGCTCTCACCGACAGGCTTTCTTCTGGAAGCCCAGGACAGACGCTACCGGCTGAGACGTGTGTGTAACTCCTCGCTCTCTGCTGGGCGCACCGCACAGTTTGTCCATCTGTGTTGAGGTCTCCCTGCTTTTGGTGTCTTGCCTCCGCTCTCTGCCTGTCAAATTTTCAGTCTCTTTTCAACTACTTTGGCTTATTAACCTCTTTTTAATGGCACTTCTTACTGCAAACCTTCCATGTGTCTCCACCATCATGTTTTTGGGTTCCCTGACGGCAGGAACCCCTTTACTCACCTCTGCTACAAGAGCTTAGCAGGGCGCTCTCTGTACAATGACAAGATCATGTTTGATGACTGGATTTCCTACATGACTTACGTGGACTGTGGGAGGAGGCATCGCTGCCCCTCAGAACACATGGCAATTATCTGAGACTGGACGTGTCACTTCTTCACTGAACTGACACTCTGCGACCTCAGTGAATTATGAAACACTTATTTTCCATATGTGTGAGGATGCGTTGCCTGCATACATGTACACGAGGGAAGAACAAGGCTGAAATCAGTCCTCTGGAAGTTCCATTCAAATGAGGGTCAAGGGCTCTTTTTTTTTCTCTCTTTGATGATGTAGAATTTTCCTTTTATTGCCTTGACACTGTTCTTTGGGAAGACAGGATTTTAATTTTTTTTAATGTTTATTTTTGAGAGAGAGACAGAGAGAGAGTGAGCACGAGTAGGGGAGGGGCAGAGAGAGAGGGAGACACAGAATCTGAAGCAGACTCCCGCCCGGCTCTGAGCTGTCAGTCCAGAGCCTGACGCGGGCTCGAACTCATGAACTGCAAGATCATGACTTGAGCCAAAGTCAGACGCTTAACCCGACTGAGCCACTCAGGGGCCTGCGGAAGATAGGATTTTAATATTAAAAGATTATGTCAAGAAAACATCAAAGTTTTATTGTTCTGGGTCTTAATTTCAAAACCAGTTTGCTTTTTTTTTAAGTTTACTTATTTTGAGAAAGAGAGAGAGAGCTTGCAAGCTGGGGAGGGGCACAGAGAGAGGGAGAGAGAATCCCAAGCAGGCTCCCCGCTGTCAGTGCAGAGCCCCAGGCAGGGCTTGATCCTGACCGCTGAAACGGGAGATCATGACCTGAGCCGAAATCGAGTCAATCGCTCCACCGACTGAGCCACAGGGGTGTCCCTCTGTGGAACCAGTTTTGAGTTCCTTTGGTCCAATGAGAAATACAAGTTGCTGGGAGGGAAAGGTTAAGTGTGTCAAACCTAGATTTTCCAGAATAGTAGTAACAAAAACAGAAAACAGCTAGGAACCCACACTTTTAAATGATGAAAACACTTGATTCGGTCAAACCATGTTATATTTCTAAGCGTCGGTGCCTACACTCTGAAAGACATTTCAGCCCTCCTTAAATGTAGGTTGTAAGATACACAGAGCTTACGATATTTATATTAAAAATCCGTAAACACGTGACCACATCCACTATTCACATCAATACGAGTCACAATGGTAGAACTTTTATTTTTTTTGGAGCAAGCGAGCGAGCAGATCCGTGCACACACAAGGTTGGGGTGGGGAGGGAGGAGAGAGAACCTTAAGCAGGCTCCACATTCAGCACAGACCCCGACACTGGGCTCGATCCCACGACCATGAGATCATGACCTGAGCTGAAATCAAGAGTCACCGACTGAGTCACCCGGGTGCCCCCATCATGGTTGAGCAGTCACACACGGAACTGAAAGGTCCTGACTTTCTTCTAGTGGCTGTATGACACTTTGAAGTTTTAGACGCAAAAGCAGACGTAACCATTAGACGCCTAATCCGGTCCCACTGACTCCACCTTTCTGCCACCCCTTCCAACCACGTTGCCACCGTGTATCAGTCAGGCTCTTGTAATAACCTTCCAAGTGGACCATCAGCAGGGTGTACGGACCACTTCCTGGCAGATCTTCTGGCACCCGTGTTCACGGTTTCCGGACGCTGAACTGTCTATTAATGCCTCTCACCCCAGCTTTGAAAAGACTGAGCCGGCACCAAGCATGTGAACCACATGCAGCCGGCTTACTGGAACTGGGGATCTCGGAGCGGTTAAGTGAGACTGTTCTCGAAGAAACGGAAAGTGCAGACCTGACCGTCTCGGAGGAAGGCACACTGGGAAAACCTCTGCATGGAGGGGACAATCAAGCACGCAGAAAGGGGGAGCTCTCTGAGAATGAGGGCCTGGGGTCAGGATCGAAGAACACTCCCGAACAGGGAGGACAGAAAAAAGAATCACAGACCTCTTAAGAAGACTTTTCCTTAGGAACAATTTCCATCATACGCAACCACGTCAGAACACAGTGAGCTCCGCTCCTCACTCCTCACTGCAACCATTACTAAAACCATGGCCAATCTGGTTTCATCTCTCCTTCCTCTCGCTTCCCCCGCCCCTTCTCTTCCTTCTGAACCAGAAGGGACCCTTGAGATCACCTGTTTCAACCACCTTCCTCATTTTACAGATGTGTAAACTCCATTCCGGAGAATGCAAATACATGTCCCGAGATTACACGGCCAAAGGAGACCCGTAAGATAACGTGGTTCTGTTAACACAATATTTAACATTTAAAGGTAACATTTGTTTATTTTATTTTATTAAGAGAGAGAGAGGAATTTCATAGAGTCACTGCGATCAACGTTCCTGGGGGCTGCAGGGAGCTGTGACAGGTGAGGCCACCTAAACTACCTGGGATTTGACCAGAAAGGAGTCCCCGGCTTCTCCTACCCACCTCCAATATGGACCACCAGCGACACATTCCTCATACGGTCATTTGGTAGCATCAAAACTATGCGGAGCAAAACAATTCCCAGCCTCCTCTTTAACATTTCCTTAGCATCTTCATAACGAATGAACAAATACGAAGCATTAACAAACAAATATTGAGAGCCAACAATATTCGCCGGGGACCGTTTTGGGGCCCTGGGGGAGGGGCACAGAGATGAGCCGGAAGAGAAACTGTCCCTAACCTCCCCAGGATTGACCTTGGGGTTGGGAGAAACAGGTAATAAACCTTTATATAAATCAGTTAATTACAGACCGTGCTAACCGTGGCCAAAGAAAGAGGAATGATTGAGAAGAGAGAGGCAGGGGAGCTCTACCTTAAATAGGATGGTCAGGGCAGGCATCTCGGAAAAAGTGACACTTGAGATGTCCCAAAAGGGCCACGGGGGCGCGGACCGCCTTCAACGTATAGTTGTCACAGGTCTTTCAAGCGGGAGGATGGGATCAGGCGCCACCGCCGACGGCGGAAAGCGAAAAGTTTGAGAGAGGCTGTGCGCCACCGTTCGTGGCTGTCATCATCTGATCACTTTATCATGACAACGTGCTCTTCGCTGTCATCACAACCCCTTCTACGGGAACAAGGCTTCTGAGCGAGGGCAAAGCGCTCGCCGGTCCTTACAAGGGGACCTTACGAGTAACTTCCACGTGTAACTAGCAACCGAGGCTCTGAACAGCCGGGAGGCTCCTGGGGCCCCAAGGTTCTGCTCCGTCCCCTGGGGCAGCCTCCGCTCGGAAACCCGAAAGCAGCACCGACACCAGCCCTCCGGGGGAGGGGGACGGAGGCGGTGGGGACCACCGGGGCCACAGCGCAATGCTAGACCCTCGCTCCACGGCCTCTTCACTTCAGGCTGCTCCGAAGGTCACTCCCCCCCACCCCCGACCGCTGCCGTACCGACCTCGCCAAGGGCTCCCAAGGTTGCAGCCGGCCGGAAGCACGGCGCCGCACGTGGCAAAAAGATGAGAATTTTCCCAAAGTGGTGCCCAAGGGCGGGTGCAGTACCTGTCAGGAGGCGTGAGGAGACAGTGTGCGGGGAGGCGGCCATAGCGCACGAGTCCCGCCGCTCCCCGGGATGTCCCGTGTCCTCTCTCCTCACCGGCTGCTGGGCGCCGCCATCTTCCTTCCCCGCCCCCGTGGGAAGAGAGCCGCTTCCTGTGCGTCACTTCCGGAGGGCGGGACGCGGAAGCGCAGGGCTGTGGCTGCAGGTGTTTGCACGGGTTGGGCGGGAGCGTGTAGGGTTGGAGGTCCGAGGCCGGAGGCGGTTTCGAGAAACGCGAGGAACCCGGAGGGCCAAGGCTTCCGGGGAGAGAGGACGGCGGCCCCGCGCCTCTGTTTCCAGAGGTTTCCAGGCGTTGTCTGACCGGATCCCAAGGACCTCGTGCGATGAGCAGGGCTGGACTGCGGGCTCCGCGCGCCTCAAAGTCACGTTTGGGATGCTTCTGGCTGACTGTATCGTCCAGAGGAAATGGTTCTTGGGACGATGCCTCCACCTTCCAGGCTGATAAGCTGCAACTTCACTGTGTTAGCCGTGAAGTGGGAAGACCGGTGACCTGAGGGCTGCTTGTCCCCTGAGCCACACCAGGGAGTGGAATCGTCAAGAGTGTCTCAAGATGTCGAAGGTACGTGTGGGACTTGGTCTCGGGCTCTGGTGGGAGGGCTGCCTTGGAGTCCTCACTTCACCTCCTCCCCTTCTGACCTGCGGGAGCAAATTCCAGAAGCCCTCCCAACCTCAGCTAAGGATAATAATCTATTTCGTAAGATGGGACAGAGAATTAAATATTCGGTCTCTCTAAGGTGTAGACAGACGCCCACTCTGGATAGGTTCTAATAATGACCCTTAGTGTTGTGTTGTGATTACCAGAGCAGATCTTAGAAGTCCTCCCTTTTTCTGTTGTTTTCTTTTTTTTTTTCCTTAATAGTGGAGTTCCACAAGTAAAAGGACTGACGAAAAAAGATTCAGCTTTTGAAAAGGGAAGAGAAATAGGTAACTGGGTTCTATAAGGGCAGATTCTGGCTGTCGTCAATGATAGCTAATATGGATAGCCACAGGATACTGAGAATACGACTCTCCTGATGTAGAAGCTTGCGGTGTACCAGTGCGGGTGGGAGAGGTTGTCGGTTAACAGGGTCAGCACGATCGGGTAATTTAGAAGATATTTGCAGAAATACAAATGAGATAGCAATTCTGATGGAGTCAGGGAAGGCTTCAGGTTTGAACTCTCCTCAGTGGGAGGGACGGATTTTTTCTGCATACAAGGGAAAGAACACTACGGAGAGAAAAACAGCATTCAGTACTATAAGTGTTCATATAAGTGTTCTGCTTTATCATATGCTTTTAGAAACATTTGATGTTTATATCCATAGCACGTCTTTATGAATAACACATTCAGGCTCAGAGTTTTAAGTCATCTGCCCAAAGTCACTGAGCCACTGAGTTCCAGAACCAAGACCAGAACCTCTGATAGCGGTTACGGTGTTATTTCCACCGTAATACGGTGCAACCTTATTCACCAAGCCTCTGGAAACGTCCCAGCCTCTGTGATTTATAAAACACGGTGTTTCAGCCTTGGCTGTCCGTCACAGTCACCCAGAGGGCTTGAAAAATTACAGGTGCCTGAGCCACTTCCAGACCAATTAAATCAGGAAGGGTGTGGAATGGAAGGAAGAGACCTGTAATTTTCTTTCTAAGGCACCGTGGGTGATTTTTAGCACATAAAACTGAGAATTACTGCATTCCAGCCTTTTTCTTTCTTTTTTTTTTTTTTTTACTTTACGACACAGCTGTGTCTGAAAGATGGATTAACATAAATGTTGTATTTCATACACTCAGAAAATAGGAGTTTCCAAGTGCATTTGGCTTACGAGAGACGAAGTGTTTAATAGACTTGCTCCTCTCTGGGCAACAGATTTTTCCTTCATTGTAAATCCTTTCTAAAAACAGGGGCAAGGTATGATGAAGTACACGAATTAATGCATAGGTTTTTGTGTATTGGGAGAAACCAGAGTGAATGTTTTATGTGAGAAATGTCTAAAAGGTGAATGCTTCCTGGCTTGATTGGTCAGAAAGAGCCCTCGTCTATCTCATGTTTGTAATTAAGTTGGCCCAGGTCAAAAGTCTGAAAGCATACTCTCCTGAAAAGCAATCCCCGGAGGTACTTCTGGAAAGAACCAGGTTCCACGGCTATATGTAATGATTTGGCTGCCCGTAGCTGCAAGGGAAGCTGTGACTAGCGTAAGCCAGTCAAGTGTCCGTCACTGTGGACTTAGACATATTGCTGTCACAAAGCATGTTAAAGTAACATTAAAACGGAGGAAGACGTAGGAAGTGGGTTTTGGGTAAGCAACTAAACGTCTCCCACAATTTTGTTGAACCGTGTTGTTTCCAAACATCGAATACAACCCATTTTGTGAAATCCCATGGAAACTTGGAAAATGCTAGCCTTGCACACACACACGCATACACACACGAACAGTTTAGGAGATTGCAGTGTGTTCGTCCTGACAATTTTTACTTGGTCTAAGGTGAATCAGACTTCCTGATTTGGAACTATCTTGCTTCATTGGGCTTAGTTTTTCTGGACAGGTTTCTTTAGCAAATGGCATATACAACCCCCTGCCCTTTTCCGTGTGTTTTCAGTGTAGGTCAGTCGGACTTGCAGGGGTAAGTAGGCCTCAGATATCTGGATAGCTCGACCTTTCTACGTCATAGGTTTGGAAAGTGAGTCCAGAGAGATTAATTCGCTCTAAGTGACACAGCCTCATCTCCAGACACCCAGGCCACCACCTTCCCATCCCATCACAATAAAACCTTGCTTTGTGAGCATAATTTGTTCCGGAAACATGCTTGCATGCCAAAGCACTTGTATATCAAAGCGAATTTCAACAGCCGTTGGCTCCATTATGATCACGCAACATTCAGCATCACGTACTACTCACATTGCAAGACGTCGCTCGTTAATCCCAGTAGAACTTACTAGAAATGTTTGCTCGTCTTGCAGAACGCTCGCAGGACAAGTTACTCGCAATCCAAGGTTTTGCTGGTATGTTGTCATTCTCGCCCCTTACTCCACCTGTAGCATCTCCACTAATGAGAGGATGCAAGGTGTGGGTGTCGCCTGGCATGCCGCTGAGAGACGAGCTTTTGGAAGGATGGCCAAAGAGATGAAAAGACTGGGTTTGACTTCACGTCTTCTCTTTGGATTCAGTCTTTCGAGATTTCTGGTCTTTGGGTTTTCTTCTCCTGGAATAATATACTGTCACTACCCACCACCTCTGATGGTTCTTCTGGTCCCGTGATTTTGGGGGACCAACAAGCCTAGGTGTGTTCCTTGCCCGAGAGAGCGCTCCTGCTTTGAAAGGGGCCCAGGAAAAGAGGGGATGCTCAGACTTCTAAGCATCTGGGCTCCCACCTGGTCTGGCGGTGCTCACCAGAGTTGGGGTTTCCACATAACCGCGTGCGTCCAGAACCTGAATTAATACTAGACAATGGCTTGGGGCGCCTGGGTGGCTCAGTCGGTTGAGCGTCCGACTTCGGCTCAGGTCATTGATCTCACAGTTCGTGGGTTCGAGCCCCACATCGGGCTCTGTGCTGACACCTCGGAGCCTGGAGCCTGCTTCCCATTCTGTGTCTCCCTCTCTCTCTGCCCCTCCCCTGATTGTGCTCTGTCTCTCTCTCTCTCTCTCTCTCTCAGGAAATGAATAAACATAAAAAAATTATAAAACATAATAGTGAACAATGGCTTTCATCTGCCCTTATCCTCCTTCGGAGGCGTAGGAAAGGTAACCTCCTACTGCAGTAGACAGCTCAGGTGTGAGGAAGTGTGGCTATCTCAGGACCCCGCCCTTGACTGTCTGTGTCTTCGCGACAGCACTGCTGAGTCAGATCTGGTCCGGAGAGGGGAGTCACGCCCACCATTTGAACAGGGAATTTAACGTAAAGATGAACACGTACAGAATTGGTAACTGGGCAACCAGGAGGGAAAAGAGAGATCTGTGAGGCGTCACAGAGGTAGCACCGGCAGGAAGCAGCTATATCCCCTGTCCGGCTGGGAGAAGAAAAGGGAGAGGTCAGGATTGTTACAGTTTAGAAACTTAGAGGCACAGGGGGTGCTCAGCTCTCTGAGGGGGGTCCGACCAGGCTGGTTCTTGAAGCGTTACGGAAGCCGCACACCAGGCTCGCCTACTGCCGCTGGCGTGGATAGGCATGGGAGACAGAGGCACAGAAGCCGCGGGCGGCCCAGCAGCGGGTGGGAAGAGGGTGCCCCTTCCCCCGGTCCCAGCCCCGCCGCACTGCCGTTGCTTATTGGCAGAGCCACACCGCCAGCCCGCAGGAGTGTGGCCTGCCAGCTCCCGGCTCCGGCACCGCCAAGGCACAGGACCCGGGGTAGACTTGGAGCCAGGGCAGAAAAACCGCCCTGAGTTCTTGTGGGGAGAGATGTTCCTCCCTCCCGTGTGGATCAGAGTTTACAGAGCAGCGTCCTGTGAGCTTCGAACAGCTCACGTCGGTCCCTGCGATCCGCTGACGGTTCCTCCGGGCAACCGACAACGTCAGGGTCTGATCCGAGGCCGGGATCGTGCTGGTCAGATGCGACCCCTCAGCTGTAGCCTGCCGGCCGCCCTTTCACCTCTCACCTCCCCAGGGCTTGGTTCCTCACGTGGTATCTCAGGATACCAGAAGTGCAAAGTGCCCTTCTACAATGCAGAAAAAGGAAAAAAAACAAACAGGGGGATGCACTATAGGAAATTCTATCCCCTGCCATGGCCTTCTGCCGCCTTTAATAGCACCCTGATTTTGTTAAGGGAAGCAGTGTGCCCAGCCCCAGGAGGTGAATCATGATCGCCTTAGGTCAGTCGGCCTCACCTCGTTCACATTTCTCAGAGTTTCTTCCCTCCAGAGATGGCCATGTCACACAACCTGGCTAGAGAGAGAGGAGAAACAGGCCTGCAGGGTTTCTGGAAATAATTCTGTTTACTGCCAAAAAAAAAAAAAAAAAAAAAGCCAGGCATGCAAAGGCAGGTGCTTTCTTGACCCTTCCATTTTATACTCAGGAAGCAGGGCTGAGCGTGTGATTGCCGGAGCCAAGGCAGCCATATTGCAGCTAGGAAGAGACCAGCTTGAGGGCAAAAAACACACAGAGGAAGGCACAGTGGAAGAGATAGAGTAGCGCCCAGTTTCTGGATGAAATCGTTGAGTCGCTGCAGCAAGGCTGTTAGGTCTGTCTGCAGAGTTACTGCTCCAAGTGTATTTTTATTCTTAAGCTAGCGTGTAGTTCCCTGTTCCGTGCATCAGCTCAACAAAGTAGGAGAGAGGAGGGCAGCAGCCTGGCCTCGAAGCTTGCTGAGGACAGAGGACACTTAGAAACGACTGGAATCATTGTCAGACATCTGAAAAGCAGGTCTCATTACGTTCAACAAAAATAAATTTGAACCTGGTGGCTGTTTCAAACACGGTCTATAAATCCACAGCGGTCTGTGTAACACAAAATTAGAAGAAGCAAATCTGCATAGATTAGTTTCCTGTCCTTTTGCTCGCTATTTTCTGTGTGCCTACCTTCTTGGATGATGTCGACTACCCTGCCTCCCCACACCAGGAAAGCGTTGCTTTCTTTCCTGGTCCCCTCTGTGGCATCCTGGGGCCGAGTGGAAAATGGGATGAACTGTTCAGGAAACAAGTCCTTTTGGGCACTCTGCGTTGGGAAAATCATAACCCAGAAAGAGCACCCTTTTTTTTTTGTTGTTGTTGTTTTTAAATATTTATTCATTTTTTGAGAGAGAGAGAGTGTGCACATGAGTTGGGGAGGGTGGGCAGAGAGAGAGGGAGACACAGAATCCAAAGCAGGCTCCAGGCTCTGAGCTGTCGGCACAGAGCCCGACGCGGGGCTAGAACCCACGAACCTCGAGATCATGACCTGAGCCGAAGTCGTAGGCTTCACTGACTGACCCACCCGGGCGCCCCAAAGAGCATCCCTATGCACGCATTTTCTGTTAGCTACTGGGAACTCATAAAACTGGTCCTGAGGTGTTTCTGTAAGTGACCTGCCAATATTATAAAAATAGAGAATTCTGTGATAGAAAAAGACAATAAGGCAGGTTCACGAGAGGAATCCCAGAGGAGTTATTCTCACAACGACACTCGTTCATAAGCTCCCAGGAAAGCACGGACATCACATGTATTCTAAAACGAGTTCCTAATTCTCTCCTCTGGGCTCTCTTCCTCCCTGCATTCGTTCCTTTAAAGCCAGTCAGGAGCAGAAAATGAGGATGTTGGTCTCCTTTTTGAAATCAAGAACCATGCGCGTTTGCAAAAATATGTCCCTTACCCAGCACCTACTTTGTGTGAAGTGTCTTGTCACGCTCTCCCATGCACTTCCGCAAGAACCTTGATGGGCTGTTCCCATTTTCAGATGAGAACTTGGCACCATCGGCGACTCCATAGTTTTCTCACGTTCACACAGCTAGCAGATAAGCACCACAACTAGAATTTAAACCTTTTCGATTCTATGTGTTCTAATCCCAACACTGGATCGTCTCCCATGTTTTATGTATCACGGAGCCCTCATTATCTGGCATTTTTTCCTTCCAGTCTGGAGTTTCACGTTTCACCAAACTAGTGCAGTTCAACCTCAAAAAAAAAAAACTACTTGATTTTACATTTTCTCACTTGGGTTCAATTTCCTTTGACCTCAGTTTCCATATTTTTAGAGCAGGAATCCCAATACCAATCTACCGCTTAAATTCTATTGCACTTTCAGGATTTAACGAGAGTTCATGTCTGGACACCTCCAAGTAACACTCGTTCTGGAGGTCTACCTGAGGCCTGCTGGATCAAAAATCTTTGGGGGGGGCCGGGAATGCCACAGTTAAGGCAAATGACTTCGTTATTTTATAAAAATCATATAAGCTTTGTATAAAAAAAAAAAGTCAAGAGTGCAGAAAAAAACGTTTCCAGGAGAGAGAGCTACCCAAAGAAGGTGATTGGGGCCGGGGGGGGGGGGGGCGGGGGGGAGGCCACGAGGATACAGAGTATTTATTAGATCCTTCCTGCAGGCCAGAACTTAGTATCTCGTGCCATCTCGTAACATTTCGCCTTCTCTCTAATCTGATCACAAATTTCTACCCTCCTTTTATAGATAAAGTAATAGAAGTGCAGAGTCTTTGAGAAATCTTTATCCGTTTCCTAGAGCTTCCGTAGCAAAGTACTGCAAACTGGGTGGCTTAAAACAACAGCCTTCGTATGGCCATCTTCCTTCTGTGTGTATCTTCACAGGGTGTTTAGGGTGTGTGTGTGTGTGTGTGTGTGTGTGTGGTGCGTCCAGATTTCCCTTTTCTTATAAGGACATGAGTCATGAGATTAGGATCCACCCTAATGACCTCTCCCCTTCATTCAGTTACATCAGCAAAGACCCTACTTCCAACTGAAGTCACGTTCCCGGGTCCCAGGGCGGGCAGGACTTCAGCATCTCCTTTTGGGGGACACAATTTGACCCGTAACACCTCGCAAGGGTACAACGGCTGGTGAAGCGTAGAACTAGTAGATGCTAGAACCTCTCCCCTTGGCCATCAGCCACCGCACGAGCGCCGGGGAGGTCGCACAACCCTGCCTTGAGAAACGGGAAGGTGTGAGTGGAAAAAAAAAAAAATCTTGCAACTATTCAGTAGAAATTTATTTACAAGAGGTTGTTCTCAGATATTTCCTCTGCAACAGTTAGATGCCAAATGACTCCATGGGGTTTTGAGGGGAGAAAGTTATGAGCTAAGAACTTTATACTCAGCGATCGTCTTTCAGGGGGCCAGGCGGGCATTCTCAGAAAGGCAAGGGCTCAGAAAATATTCCACTTGCTGAAAAGCTATTTGACGATACATTCCAGTGGTTCCTAGGGTTTGGGATTGTAGAGACCACAAAACATTTCGAAAATCATTTAGAAACCTACACAGCGTTGCCAACTTTTAACTTCGCGAAGGCGTTTTAAAACAAATCAAACTACCATCTACGGTACGTGGGATTGCTGCCTAAGAGACAGGTCATTTTAATGCCAAAAATATTAAGAAGGGTATAATCCGATAGCTATTTAAGTCGAATAGTTTCGCTCCGTGGGAAAAAAAAAAATACTCCTATGTAATATATTTTACCCTGGAGTTAGGGAAGAACTTTGCCACAGATAAGATCTCATTCATGAATGGGTGTTTGAGAAGCAGGAACCAACAGGAAAGCAGAGGAGGACATGAACCGAGTCCTGGCCAGCGTGATTTATGCAACCTAGGGAAAAATATTATTTGAAACTGACCGTAATCATTTCCATTTTCTAAGGGAAGTTTCAGCGGGGAAATAAATCCCGGTAGCTAGCGCCGCTCCCTTGCACGTGCGGGGCGGGGGGGGGGCTCAGATAACTCACCCCCTCAACTGACATCTGGGTTTCCGCTTAGTTTCTCCAAGTTCTCGTGAAAATGCTCACGAAAGAACCGCTAGTCTAAAATGATGCTTTGCGCTCCCACATTTAACTAATTCTCCCGCCCCCCCCCACCTCCACGTTCTCTATGGAAAGAACATGTGTGCCCGCGAAATCGGGGGAGGTGCTCACTTGGCTAGAATTTCCAAGAACTCCTGCAAATTTCGCGCCTAGGCGAGGCCAGATCGAGAAAAGAGCCCATCCGTCCGTGATTCGCGGCGCACGAAGGGCGAGACTCACGTACGGAGAGCGAGGAGGGGCCCCCGAGCGAAATTCAGCCGATGCCTGCCTCCCCGGACCGAGAGCCAGAGGGGCCCGGAGCCAGGACAAACAATCTGGGATGGAGTGTCTCAGGGACAGACACAGAGGCTGCTTGAAGCATTCGATGGCATTTCTGCTTGGAATGAGTTCCTGGGCTCAGGAAGCCGGGTCGGCAGCACAGGCTGGCTTCAAACCGGAAGCGGGGCTGTGCCGGGGAGGACCGCCCTGCTGCGCCGCCCCGCAGCCCGTGCGGAGCGTGAGCTAGAACCACCGTCGGGAGTAGGAGCTTTGAGGCTCCTACCGGGTATCCGTCCCCTTCCCCTCCTCTCAGGCAAAGGGCTCCCCTGTCCGGTAGACGTGGCCATCGTGGTAAATGAAGACGCCACTCCCCTGTCACAAAAACGAGACCTATCGATGCGCGGCCTCTACGGAAGGACTATACTATGGTGATAAATAGACCCGCAGACCCGTGTGGCTTGACACAGACCGAAGGTTTGTGTCTTGCTCACTTAAAGCTTAGCGCAGGCTGGGCGACTCCCTGATTGCCATCCTCCAAGCCGTCCTTCAAGGATCCAGGCCGCCTCCACCTTCGTGACTCCGCCGTTCTCAGGACGCGGCCTCTGTGGTCACCACCTTAGAGGAAGAGAATGCGAAAGACTCTTCCTTGCCTCTGATCCTAAATGGCAAGCGTCTCTCACAGCCCCAGCTCGTTGCTCAGCGCGCATCAGGTGGCCCCACCCAGCGCAAGCCGCGGTGCACGGAAAGGACGCGCCAGCTTTCTGTGTTAGGGGAAAGAATACTGCTCACTCTTACTTCTCTCCACCATACTCTATGGCTGTAACGTAACCCCAGGCACAGTGCCTAAATAAAATGATTCCAGAGTGCTTCAGGAAGAGTAGATGAGCAAGAACAGCTAAGAAAACTCAGAAAATAAAATGGAATAAGATAGGGCTCTCCACAGAGGTATTACCAGGTCTGGAAAGTGACCAATAACGGGGGCGCCCAGGTGGCTCAGGCAGTTAAGTGTCCAACTTCAGCTCAGGTCATGATCACGCGATCCATGGGTTTGGGCCCCGTGTCGGGCTCTGTGCTGACAGCTCTGAGCCTGGAGCCTGCTTCCGATTCTGTGTCTCCCTCTCTCTCTGCCCCTCTGCTGCCCATACTCTGTCTCTCTCAAAAATAAATAATAAAACATTTTTAAAAATTAAAAAAAAAAGAAAGTGACCAATAGGTAAACGAATTTGGTGGTACTTGCCCAAGAATAGATAGCAAGATCATTGAAATAGAATGAAAAGAATGAGAACAGACCAAAGACTACAGAAGTACCAAGCATATTTAGGTGAAGGCTATACGTTAAATTCGTATAGAGAAGAGTATGCATATATGTACATACACACACACGTATGTATCTTACATTTTAATCCAAATTCCAAGTGTACGATAACAGTGCTTCAACACTTGCATATAGCGCCCAGCGCTCATCACAACAAACGAGAGTGCTTATATTAAAAACAGCGTAGGAACCACTGAATCATCACACGGGGAGAAAAAATGTCCCATCTACACCTCACACTACTCTCCAAAACTTGTTTCGGGTGGGTTAACATTTTTAAATGAGTTACTAGCAGAACATATAGGCTTGGGAAGAATAGTCTAAGTACCACTTAAGTCATAGAATCCATAAAGATGTGTGCATCTTTTAACCTAAAGATTTTTAACTTGTCTGTGTTCCAAAGAACAAATCAGGTTAAAAGGCAATCGAAATTGAGGAAAGAAATTGCCTCGCATGGGACAAAGAAATACTGCTGTTAAAATGTGAACAGCCTTAGAGATAAACAGTAAGTCACAAAATTATATGAACAGAGAGGAAGATATACATTTTTTCAATAAATATGATAAAAACTTATGTATCATTAGGGCACCTGGGTGGCTCAGTCGGTTGAGCATCTGACTTCGGCTCAGGTCATGATCTCACAGTCTGTGAGTTCAAGCCCCTGCGTCGAGCTCTGTGCTGACAGCTCGGAGCCTGGAGCCTGCTTTGGATTCTGTGTCTCCCTTCTCTCTCTCTGCCCCTCCCCCACTCACACTCTCTCTCTCTCTCTCAAAATAAAGAAACGTTAAAAAACTTTTTTGAAATAAAACAAAAAAAAATTCAGTGTCATTAAGAGAAGCCCAGATTCCAAAGAAAGTGATATAATGTTTTACCTGTTGAATTGGCAAAGATAAAAAAAGAAAAAAAGAAGAAGAAGAAGAACTATCAGTCAGTTCTGTTAAGTGTAGGATGACGAGGAACATGATCCCGGAACTCTGTCTGGAAGAAGCCTCAAGTTCTAATCCGTGCATTCTACTGTTAAGTGTTTATCCTTATGACGGATTGGTAGAAACAATGGTCTGTTAAAATAGTCACTCAAGCTCACTTTCAGGAAGAAATTTGTGAGCAGCCTAAAGGAGCAGTTCCCAGTAAATAGCCAATAATTTATCTTGACTGAATAAATTGTTTTATGTCCGTATGCTCAGACATCGTAAATATTGTTGTAAAGGCTGTTTACGGGCATTAAAATGTTCATAGGCTGTTTTTGAACGAACAATGCAGGTTACCTACAGTATGTTCCTGTCTTGATTGTGTAGAGTTTATACATGCATTAAAAGTTCTAGAAGCATATGTTCAAAATTAGCAGTGCTTACTCCTGGTTGGGAGAATTAAGGCGATTTTAACTGTTCCTTTTGATTGCATTTTAAAACGTATCATATAATAAGCATGTCTTAATTAAAAAATGGACAAGGCGGAGGGGAAGATAATTGTGGGACCCCTGGAGCGCCTGCTGTCAAGCTCTGGAACGCGGGTCACCAGAAGAGAATGCCTGGGGTGCCCTCATGGCTCCCTAAAAACACGTATTTCAGAGTTGGCTGCGTACTTTGTGGGCAGCTCTGTCTTCCAAGGGCTGAGTTTTGCAAACAAGCTGAGCAAAGTACAGCGTGTGCGCCTTCAGGTGGTTTTTGGAGTTCGCCGGGTACGAGGAACACCGGCCCGTTTATCTTCGGATGCGTTTGTGTGCCACGGGGAGGTGCCGACAGAGCCTGAGCGGAGGACAATGTCGATTTCTACCTGCACACAACCGCTCACGATTCCCTGAGCGTGCGACTCTCTCGTCGCTCACGCGCAGCGTGCAAACATTCGCAGTTCTCTCCCCCCCCCCCGCGATCCCTCGTTTGGCTTGGCGCGGCTTGAGCACACGGCGAGGAGCGTGGCAGAGCGTGGAGCCGAATGCCCTGATGGATTCCCGGAGAGGGAGCAGTTGCCTGTGCCGGTGCCACTTTGGACACGCTGAGATCTCGGAACTTGTGTTTTTGCACCTTGGCAACTAATTCATGTCTGCATTGTTGATTCTAGAAGAGGGATTTAGCCATGTATGTACGTGCGTGTGCGTGTGTCGCCAGTTGGGGTCCTCCGTAATGCCAGAGCCATAGCGGCTATCAGACGCCTCTACAGAACGAACATTTCCTAGAAGCCAGGGTTTATTATGGCAAATTTTTAAAAATTTTTTTTAATTTTTAAATATTTAAAAAGCAAAGACACTGGTACGATGACCCTCCCCCAGTACAGGGAGGGGTAATTGCGTCAGCAGTCATCAGCGCGTGGCCAGTCTTACCTTCTTTATAATCCCAACTGCCGCCCCCCCCTCCGCCCCACTAACTGTTAGACACCGCGAATGCCCCCGTGGAGGTGGAGTTCAAGTCGCAAGTCTTAGACCCTAACCAGCAATTGCGAATTGTCGGGGGGAGAAGAATAGGGCAAACACTGAGGGAGCCCCGTAGACCTGATCCGAGTCAGGCTTGACCGCTGTAATTTGCTGGTTGACTGACCTCAGAGCCCTGAACTTTGATGACCCTCCCCTGTAAAATGGCATGATAGTGTATAATTTGCCGGACAACTAAATTAAACGCACGGTACCCTTAAAGTACCAAGCACCGCGCTTTGTATCCAGCAGGTACTTAATTGTTATCTGATTACGGTTTCTATCCCTCCACCTAGAGCAGGCCATCTCAAGAATGGAACGTCCTCCACAGTATCGAAGTTCCTGAATAGGCTGATGCATAGTCAGTACCCACTCGCCGAGGTCACTAATCAGGAATGGGTGGCTTCTGGGAGTAAGACCCGCAACCGGCCATTCTACTTAGCGTAAGCTGCTGCCTTCTCCATGTAAACGGCAAATACTACCTACCCAGCATGGTCCGAGATTTCACCGACACCGGCCTGCACGGATTGAAGGAGACCTGCCCCCCACCCCCAGTTGCCTAGCCATTTCTTTGGGTTAATTCTACAGATGTAAATAAGGCAGTCATGTTCTCATCAGCCGAGTCAATTAGCTTTCAGCCTCGGTTGTCAGTCTTCCAAGGAGGAAATGAAAAACAGAGCAGGTACATTTTGGCGGGAAGTTAGGGTATGAGGGAAGGTAGGAGCCTGAGGTTGGGGTGCGGGGACAGTGGGGCTTTGATCGGGTAGGGGAGATACGGGAGCATGACCCACCTGGAGAGCGCGTGCTGAATGGGAAGAAAAGTCAGCGAACTCGGCCACAGGACAAACGTCAACACGGGTTCCAATCCAGTTCGCGGTCCGGGACGAATAGGGCGCCACCTCCCAGCTCAAAATCAAGAGTAATAATATCTTGGAAGAGGCCCGTTAATTCTTAATTGTTCTTCCCAGCGAATTTCCGGTCTGAGGCAAGTCACGCTGCCCTAGTGAGTATTCTTCTTAGCATCTGGGCTTTGAGACCTGGGTTGTCTCTCACGTTGAAAGGATGTGTCTGTTAGCAGCTGTGCTCGAGGCTGGCACAGAAGCCTGCTGCTTAGATCCCCTTCAAGGCAGAACCCGCCGTACACCTGTAAGGGAAGTGCAGTTGGCCGACAACCTCCAGTGCCAGCACCTTCAAGGATCCAACCAGCTTTGGAGCCGACACCATAGTCTTTCTAAGAAATGCGCCAGCCAGCGGCCGAGCATGACATGAATCCTAGGGCTCGGCCACTTCTGCCAGATCCGGGCTCTTCCCGGGGTCCCCGCTGGGCTCACCTGAACCTTGTCAAATCTGCATCACAATCCGGGGCTTCCGCTGGGAATCCTGCTTCCCTCCCCGCCCCTTTTTCTTTTTTTAAATTTTATTTTACATTTATTTATTTTTGAGAGACAGAGCACAAGCGGGGGAGGGTCAAAGACAGAATAAGACACAGAATCCAAAGCAGGCTCCAGGCTCTGAGCCGTCAGCACAGAGCCCGACGCGGGGCTTGAACTCACAAACCATGAGATCAAGACCTGAGCCGAAGTCAGACGCTTAACCTACTGAGCCCCCCAGGTGCCCCTCCCTCCCCCTTTCTTCCGGAAGAGTTAGATCTATCTCAGGATCTACAAGCTTCCTCTGCCCGATTCTGCTTCCCGCCCCTTTTATTCTTCACAGGTGTCCCCCCCCAACTAACCTGCTCGCATTCCTAACTCAGTTCCAGACGATCCACCTGCCACGTGTGGCGTGACACCCGCCTTCCGAAATTACAGGGAACCGTCTTGTTTGTAACAAGATAGTAACGGACTTAAAACATAAATGCTCCTACTTCTAAAGCTTATGCCCCCTGCAAAACCAGCCACGTTTAAAAAACAACGCAGGGCGCCTGGGTGGCTCCATCGGTTAAGTGTCCCAAGTCTGCATTTCAGCTAAGGTCATGATCTCACAGTTGTGAGATCGAGCCCCATGCCCAGCATGGAGCTGGCTTAAGATTCTCTCCCCTCTCTCTCTCCTTCTCTCTCTCCCCATCCCTCCCCCCCATCCCCTCCCCTGCTCACACATCCTCCCTCTCTCTCAGAAAAAATAAATAAAACTGAAAAACACCTTGGCATTGTGATAACGATTCTTTCATCCTGGAATTAACAATTCAGAATTTTCTTTCCAGGCCCCATGTTTCCATTGGCCGTGTCTGTTGTTACCAATTAGACAATGACATACCCCTTCCCAGCCTTCTTTCCGGGATGAAGAATATGATTCTTTCATTCTGCCCTTCTGTATCAGCGCCTTGACCTTTTAACTTTTCCTTCTCCAAGTATGCTTTTCTTGAAGGTTTTCAATCGTTTTCTTTAAAGGGATGTCTTAACGTGCGATCAAGACAAGAAAAGGTTCTGGCAAAGTTTTCTGAGTCCATATGTCATATTCGTTATTTAGTTCAGCTACAAGTGAACATTTCTTTATAGGGGCCCAGCATCCGTTAAGAATTGTATTTCAGTGCTAACAGTGTTCCAAATAAAGTAGTTTAAAAAAAAAAAGGAAATTTAGGGGCGCCCGGGTGGCTCAGTTGGTTAAGCCTCTGACTTCGGCTCAGGTCATGATCTCACGGTCAGTGAGTTCGAGCCCCACGTCGGGCTCTGTGCTGACAGCTCGGACCCTGGAGCCTGCTTCGGATTCTGTGTCTCCCTCTCTCTCCGCCCCTCCCCTGCTCATGCTCTATCTCTCTCTGTCTCTCAAAAATAAATGTAAAAAACAATTTCTTTAATTAAAAAAACAAAAGGACATTTAAAGAACTGCAGAACGTGATGGCCTCCAAGCTGTATGACACTGTGTGCCCTGGAGCTCCCTTTCCCGTATGTCCCTGGTTAGAGAGGCTTGCGGAGAGGCCCTGGGGAGGTTTGGGGAGGAGAAGGGCCACGGCAGCCATTTTGTAGCAGACGGCTGTTCTTGCTTATCTGCTAGCTCACCTCCTTGGTGTGAGGCAGCGTCTGGGCCCACAGGCGTTCCACCTTTTCTTGGAATGCCTGGGTCAGGTGTATGTATTCAGCTCCACGACGAAGGTCCCCAGTTTCTAGGGGCTGTTTACCCCTCGCAGGTCGGTAAGACCTGACAGGGGCTCAGCCTGTCCCAAGGCCTCCGGACGTGCTGGTGTGTTCCGGCTTGTTCTCCTCTTTCGTCTCATCCCGTCTTTGCTTCTCAGCTGCGTGCAGTCTCCAGCGTCAGGTACAAAGACGGCAGCCTTACACATTGGGCTTTCCCTGCTCCCGGAGCTTCTCAAGGTCCAGCCTCTGTCACAGAAACACACACACACGCACACACACACACTAGTGATTCAGCTTCTCCAATGGAACCTTCCCTGATGCTTTGGAACGGCGGTCCCGTCCAGTCATGAGGGGTTCCGCCCCCTTGTCTTCTAGCTCAGCCACCCTTATTACAAGAGCTTCAATCCTGAAGATCCCAAGGTATAGACAGCATTTGCTGTTCCCTGCCAAAAGACGGGGAAGAAGCGGACGCCAGAAATAAGGGGCGGGGGGAGCGTTCCCTGAAGCCCCTCTCCGCAACCACCATAAACATCCCTCGTCTTCTCCCCCAGCTTCAGAGAGGGTGGGAAGTGGAGCTGTCTAAGTTGGTCCACTTCTGAGGATTTCCTCACCAAGACACAGAGCGGCGAATGTGGCAACGGGAAGTGTCCGTGGGACCTTCTGTGTCTCCGTCTCTCCCTCCCACCAGAGGTGGGAAAGGCGTGTAGCCGTAAACTTGGGGGCATGAAGGCCTGAAGTCTAAACCTCATCTGTACGTACCTTCCAGGAGCAGCTAATTGAAGAGAATAGGACAGCGAGCATAACCCGGGCTCCATATAAACGTCTCAGCGAAATTAAGTGTGTAAGAAGGAGATGGGAGGACTGGAAATAGTGTAAGTGGAGTTTTTGGAGAGGGGCTGACACACTTATGTGGGAAGGGTCTTCCGGAAGCAACTACCCCCTGCGACTATTGTTTCCATTGTACACTTCAGATTTCCGGGTGTATGTCTGAATCTGGGTGCACGTGACATGAGTGTCTCTGTAAAAGCAAAAGGTAGTGTGTCTTTTTCCTTGTTTGTGACTCGTAAGCCAGAAAGATGTTGTTGTTGTTGTCGTTAATACCGACCCCTTTTAAGTACAGAAAACATTTTTTTTAAATCCATGTTAGAAAAAATATACATCTTAATTAGGAAACAAACTGTATTACACTTCTCAAGACTTTTCCGTGACTGTCCCCTTCAAATAATAACGAGGGCAAATGTGGCATAAATGCTGGGGAACTGAAGAAAGTTTAAGGGGAGCCAAGTAGGAAAATTACTGCATTAATTTTTTTCTTATTCATCTCTTCCAACTATTGCTTCATAGAGAAGAAAGCCAGAGACCTTTATTTACCAGGCCTGTATTTATTTACCAGGCTGCTGCTTTTCTAATGGGTCAAAATGTCCCATTTTGTCTGAAACAGTCTTTTTTTTTATACAAGTAAAAACTTGTATAGCAGTTTGGGCTCCACACTAATTTGTTTCTTGAAAACGAGAAGACAAACATACTGAGCTTAGGTAACTTAAGATGTTTAAAAATTTTTTTAATGTTTACTTATTTTCGAGAGACAGAGAGAGAGTGCGAGCTGGGGAGGGGCAGAGAGAGAGAGGGAGACACAGAATCTGAAGGAGGCTCCAGGCTCCGAGCTGTCAGCGCAGAGCCCGACGCGGGGCTCCAACTCACGGACCGCGAGGTCATGACCTGAGCCGAAGTCAGACGCTCAGCTGACTTGAGCCCCCCAGGAGCCCCCAGATGTTTTAAACATTGGCAGAATAATCGGAACTTATTATTTCACCAATAAATTCTGAAATATTTGTGCTGTTAGCAAACTTTGTCTAGAATGTGAGAGTTCAGCATATCCCCGTTAGTTAATATCAGGGAAATTTGAATTTGCTTAAGAATTCCTTAAATGTTGTTTTTGAGAATTAGGCCATTTTTTTTTTAAAAAAAAAAAAGCAAAAATGTTTTTCTAAGGAACTACATCGTTTGCCATTAAAAACTATGCACTTCGTGCTGGTTAAAAGCATGATGTCAGGTAATATTAGAAATCTCTGTCTCAAAATAAACAGTGGTGCCTGACTGGGCAGAAGGGAGGCTGGGAGGTAGGACTCAGCACCAAATAGAGGGGAACAAAAATGTGCCCTCTTTTATTTACCTTATTTCCTTTTCCCTGTAACCCCTTATCTTCTTTCTTTTTTTTTAATTTTTTAAAGATTTATTTACTTTTGAGAGACAGCGCGCGTGCAAGTGGGGAAGGGGCAGAGAGAGAAGGAGACACAGAATCCGAAGCAGGCTCCAGGCTCTGAGCCGTCAGCCCAGAGCCCGACGCGGGGCTCGAACTCATGAACTGTGAGATCATGATCTGAGCCCAAGTCGGACGCTCAACCGACGGAGCCCCCCCGGCGCCCCCTGTAACCACTTATCTTCTGATCCATCATGGAGGAAATTTGAACCGGGTCCACCCCGCTTTGCACTGTCCCTCGCTCCCCCCCTCCCCGAAATTCTGGTAAGCTTCTGTAATAAGGTGTGCATTTGTGAGGGGGGAGCGACAGGTCAAGGGAAAACAGTATGTGTTGATCATTTGAGTTCTGGCTCTGATTTTTTTTTTTTTTTACTCCCAGCTAGCCTCCTCTGTTCATGCCCTCTCCTTCCCCCGTTTCCTTGTGTGTGAAGTTCCTCCATCCTTCTGAAAGCCCCCCAACTCCTGGGGGCACCAGTTTCTCTGCTGCTCGTGCTCCCTCCTCCCGTGCAGGGAGCAGCCAGAGGTGAGGCGCTCTCTGCCTACATATGTCCCGTAACTCTTCTCTAGAATCTTCCTGTCTTCCCAGGAATCTCTCTGGGGAATGTAGACGCAACTCCTTCTCCTTACTTCCTGACCTTCCCGGGCCTAATTTTAGTGCAGAAAACAGAGCCTCCTGCTCAGGAACCCCCCACCCCCGGGTCTCTGTGAGCATTTATGTCACCTTTGTGCAAATCCGAAAAAGGCACCCGTCTGAATGGTGCAAATCGGAGACGGTGTGCCCTGTGGGTGCCCACAGCCACGCGGGCTCCCTGCTTGGGGAGCAGAAGGACCTTTGTGCAAAGAAAAGGGCCCCCTTCCTCAGGCGGAAAGGTGGCGTGGTGGGAAGTAGGATGGATCCCTCACCCACGGTCTCCTTGCTTCTCTGATCACAGGGAAGAAAGGTTTCCAAAATCGATGCTTTCGGAATACAGGTGGTTAGCTCTCAATAGTTGGAAAGAGATTTCTTTTTCTTTCCTTTTTTTTTTTTTTAATGTTTGTTTATTTGGAGAGAGAGGGAGATAGGAGAAGAACAGGGGGAGGGGCAAAGAGAGAGGGAGAGACAGAGAATCTCATGCAGGGGCCACACTGTCCGCACAGAGCCCGACTTGGGACTCAAACTCATGAACCGTGAGGTCATGACCTGAGCCAAAACCAAGAGTCAGACACTTAACTGACTGGTCCACCCAGGTGCCTGTCTTTCCTTTTTTTCTAATACATGACCTCTCTTCGGCAAACAGCCCAGAGTCACCTGACTGCTACTTTAAGGTGTGTGTGTGTGTGTGTGTGTGTGTATATGTGCGCATGCGCGTGCGTGCATATGTGTGTGTGTGTGTGTGTGTGTGTGTGTGTGTGTTATGGAGTTGGGGTGAACAGCGGGCGAGGCAATTTTCTGCTGATCTCTTCATCCTTCCAGGCAATTAGAATTTTAATCTGGAAAAGAAAAAGGATACATTTCCCTTCTCCCTTTGTCTGGAACTGAGACATTTGGAAGGGAACGAAAACAATTCTGACAGAATCCGTCTCAACTTTCAGTGTAAGACAAACACAGATTCCGCGTCAGGAGAAGTAAGCAGAAAAATGAGCACGCCTATGGCCAGTAGTTCAAAACGAGGGAACCGAATTAATTAGCCGCACAGGAGTGTCCTCGTGGAAACGATTCCTTGTCAGCAGTGAGATGTATGTGGACCCCTAAGCCGTTGACAGCTCTTCACAGTTGTTCATAAAATTGTAATGCATTTCATTTTTCATATATTTTACTATAAACATAGTTAATAATCTTGCTCTTGTCAGGGATTACAACGAACGAGTCCGGTGACAGGAGTAAGTACCCAACTGTGACGATATGCCGATTCTGAGGGAATTAGGCAGATTCTGCCGGAAGTTTCTTCCCACAACGGACTCGGAAGCACAGATAATTTTCAGAATTCTGTTCTGGCTCTGGATTAGGCTCAGAGAAGTGTGTGCAGATCTTGAGATTTTTTTTTTTTTTTTAAAGATTCAAAAAATAAAGCTTCCTGAACCCATGTCCCTTGTTAAACGGTCACCACCTGCTCATTATGTTGCCCGCCCATGACAGCATTTGTGAGAGAGCAGGCATGTCTTCACATGAATAATGGTCGCTCACTCCTCTTTTTTTAATTGTTTTAATGTTTTATTTATTTATTTTCAGAGAAAGAGAGTGTGAACAGAGGAGGAACAGACACACAGAATCCGAAGCGGACTCCAGGCTCCGAGCTGTCAGCACAGACCCCGCTGCAGGGCTCGAACCCACGAACCGCGAGATCATGACCCGAGCCGAAGTCAGATGCTCAACCGACTGAGCCACCCAGGCCACCCCGCTCACTCCTTCTTCAGCTACGGCGATCCCGTAAAAATGATGCGAAGCTCAGACTTCCAGAAAGATCTCCAAGTGTTGTTATCAGCGTTTCTCATCATCCAAGTGCGTATGGGCCACCCGGGGAATCATGCAGATTTTTATGAATTTATTATGCAGACTGATTCTGTAGGTGTGCATGAGGTCTGAGTCTCTGCATTTCTGACACACTTAGGTGACGCCCAGGCTCCTGGTCCAGTGCCCACACTTAGAGTAGCAGGGTGTCACGTGGCCGGGAGATGGAAGGTGTTGCCCCGCCGGGAACTGCAGGTAATCTCAGGTTGGCCTCCTTCCCCATCTTGCCCACCTGAGTTCCAGTGGGTGGGGCCTCTCGCGGCACCAGGAAGTGGTTGTGCACTTCAGGTCATTGGTGTGAACCAGGTGGGCCGTAGGTCTGGATGGACGTTGGCGTGTCAGCGCTGCTCTGAGTGTGTGAGTGGCCCGTGTACCAGGCCCTGTTCTGCGTCAGAGGCCATAGTGTATTCAGGGGGATTACTTCTCCAGTAGTCAGTTCGAGTCCTCATAGGGTATGAAGCATGTTTGGGCTGGGCCACGTCTCTGGCGGGGTCCACGTATCAGGGGTGGTCGTTGTGTCCAGCCACTCAGTCTATTGCACGTTTAGTACGTCTGGCCCATCGTTGTCAGTCCATCTGGACTGGTCAAGTGTTCAGCCTTCGCATGTTTCCTGCACCTCATCAAAAACCTGACAAAGGCCCTGTAGGCAGCTCTCCGTATCGGGAGAGCAGCGCGAGGATATGTTTCGCAGGCGGGCTGGAGTTCCGTGGGCCCGGAATGGCCTTTCTGGCTGGGCCCTTCTGCAAAAGGAGCCACCCCCACGCTCTTAAAAGATGTCTGACTCTGTTCCTCTTCCTTATCTGGGCCCGTTCCCAACCCCAGGTACTCCGCACGCGGGAAGGTGCCTTCAGGGAGCCTCAAGAAAGAGCCACCTTTGCCAGATACCAGCCGGGGTCAAAGGGCTTCTCTGCTTTCTCCCCACCCCCCCACCCCCAAAATCCAACGAATGAAGCAACTACCCTCTCCTACCTCCTATCTGTAGGCTTTTTTGTAGTGAGGAAAGTTAAGAAAAGCACAGAACTCTTCCCTTTCCCCACCCCCCATCTCTGGGCATCAGTTTCCCCACTGGTAACATGGGAGGATTGTTCTGGCTTGTGGAGTTTGGGGGAGGGTTAATGACATCACATGTGGCATGACGTGTCTTCGCAGCGGGTAAAATGATAAAGGGCAACAATTTCTTTTAGCCGTAAAAACTCTGAAGAGGCACTTTGTGAAAACAAGGCTCAGCTGAACCTCAGGGAAACATAATTAAAATTTGTCTGAAAAGTGACCAGACTGGACACAACTGGACATCCATATGCAAACATAATCTAGACACAGGCTTCACACCTTTTGCAAAAATTAGCTCCAAATGGATCATAGCTCTACATGTAAAATGCACAACCATAAAACTCCCAGAAGACACGGAGGAGAAAATCTAGGCCACCTTGGGTTTGGCGATGACTTCTCTAGATATAACACCATTCGAGAACTCCTGCTCCCCAAAAAAGTCACCAGGAAGAGCAGGAGGAGACAAGCCACAGACTGGGAGGAAGTCTGTGCCAAATACGTATCCGCTAAAGGACTGGCGTTCAAGATTCAAGAAGAACCCCAAAATACAAAAAGATTCAACTGAAAATTAAGAGGGGTCCCTGGGTGGCCTAGTTGGTTAAGCGTCCGATTTCGACTCAGATCATGATCTCATGGTCCGTGAGTTTGAGCCCCACATCAGGTTCTGTGCTGAAAGCTTGGAGCCTGGAGCCTGCTTCAGATTCTCTCTCTTCCTCTCTCTCTTGCCCCTTTCCACTCGCACTCTGTCTCTCTCTCTCTCTCTCTCTCTCTTTCTCTCAAAAATAAACAAACAAACAAAACCTGAAAAGAAGACAACCCATTGATTAAGACTGAGCCAAAGATGTGCACAGGCACCTCACCCAAGAAGATATACAAATGGCAAAGAAACAAGAAAAGGTGGTCCATGTCGTATGTTACTGGAGAAATGTAAATTAAAACAACGAGGGGGCACCTGGGCAGCTCGGTCAGTTAAGCGTCCAACTTCGGCTCAGGTCATGATCTTGCAGTTTGTGGGTTCGAGCCCCACGTTGCTCTCTGTACTGGCAGTGCGGAGCCTACTTGGGATTCTCTCTCTCTCTCTCTCTCTCTCTCTCTCTCTCTCTCTCTCTGTGTCTCTCTCTCTCCTCTCTCTCTCTCTCTCTCTCTCAAAAATAAAGAAATAAACTTTAAAAAGAAAAACAGTGAGTTACCACTATACGCATATTAGAACCAACCGGTCAAGTTTCAGAATTTCGATGCCATCAAATGCCAGTGACATGGAGCGACAGGGAGCTCCTATTCATTGCTGGTGCGGATGCAAAATACTACATCCACGATGAAGACAGTTTGGCACTTCCTTACGAAAGAAATGAACTATGTTCTTACGTAGCGATCCAGCAGTTGGGCTCCTTGAACTGAAAACTTACGTTCAGATAAAAACCTGCACACAGAGGCTATTAGAAGCTTTGTTCGTAATTGTCAAATCTTGGAAGCAGCCCAAGATGTCCTTCGGTAGGTGAATGGATAAACAAACTGTGATCCATCCGGACAAAGAATAACTATTAAGCCGTAAAGAAAAATAAATAAATGAAGAGGCACGAAGCCGTTAAAAGGCATCGAGGAACCTTAAATGCATATTGCTGAGGGAAAGCAGCCAATCTGAAGAGGCAGTGTGCTTTATGATTCCGATTATATGACATCCTGGGAAAGATAAAACTATGGACACAGTAAAAAAAAAATCAGAAATTGCCAAGGAATAAGGGAGTGGGTATGAGGGAGGGATGAATGAATAGAGGACGAGAGATTTTTCGGGGAGTGAAACTATTATTCTGTAGGTCACCGGATTGGTGAATCCATGCTATTATATACTTACCAGAAGCCTCTACAATGTAGTACAGCAAGCGTGAACCCTAATGTATAGACTTGACTTAGTAAAAAAGTATTGATACGGATCGACACGTTGCAAGAAATGACCACCCCAACTCAAGATCACTTTCCTCGTAGTTTTTTTTTTTTCCTGAAAACCTAAAACCGCTTTTAAAAAGTTGATTCACTTAAAAAATATAGCTAAGACTTGTAGAAGAGAGACGCTTTGAAGAGACAAGAAATTTCATATATACACAAAAGTACTTCCAGTAGGAAAGGACAAAGCAGGACAAGAGAAGCAATAATGAAAGAAATTAGTCTTGAGAAAGATTTAGATATTTAAACCAAAGGGCAAACTTAATACTGGGCAAATTTAGTCAATTTTTTTTTCATTTTGAAGAATTTAAATATAATGGGGAAAAAATTAAGGATCCTTCCCCCCTCCCCAGAAAAATAAATACCAGTAGAAAATGAAGATTAAAATATAATTCTGCAAGGGCGCCTGGGTGGCTCAGTCGGTTGAGCGTCAGACTCCAGCTCAGGTCATGATCTCACGGTTCATGGGTTTGAACCCCACGTCGGACTCCGTGCTGGCAGCTCAGGGCCTGGAGCCTGTTCAGATTCTGTGCCTCCCTCTCTTTCTGCCCCTTCCCCGCTTGTGCTCTGTCTCTCAAAAAATAAGTAAATGTTTTAAAAAAATTTATATAATTCTGCAAGATAAAAATAGTAACCTCAGTATTTTATATCAAGCCAGTATGGTTTTATGTGCAAATGTGACAGGGACATTCTTAGATATATTTGGGGAGTCAGAAAATGCACCTCATATCATGCCTGTCCTGAAAAAAAAAAAAATGACCTGAAAATGTCCTGCTTACTAGAGATAAATTACAGCAAAGAATTCAAGAAGAAGATAATATTGTATAAAAAATGGTGATGCGTGGTATCTATCCAGTATAAAAGCATGAAAAAAGTTGACATTTAAGTAGTGGTTATTACTGTGATCAAGAAGCAGTGTGAGCAAAAAGAGCAGATCTTGAAAGAGACTATATCCCATATCATGAAATATTTACAAATACTGATCATTTAGAAGCCACAAACATTTCAATAAATTCCCATCATAGAAACGACACGGCCACAAAATGCAAGAAAACGGAAGAGTTTCAGCACGAGCATAAACACACCCCAAAATAAAACTTCTTGGCGATTTACAATGTTCTCAAATAACCTGAGACAAAGAAGAAATCCAAACAGCAATTTTGGACTAAGAAAATACTGGCGATTTCAAAGTTACATCTCATAATTAATCAGATGCGAATTAAGCCGCACTCAGATAAATTTATTCCCTTGAGTACAACGAGCATCACTGAACTAAGATTTCAGTTCGACTCATCTTTTAGGATGCCTTTAGGCTCTGCTGTTTATTTGGTTGTGGCTAATTAATGAGAGCAAACCTCCTTTACATCCTGTTTCCTGCCAGCTTTTTCCCACAGATGCCTGGATGTTCACGGCGATTCTTGCTTTTGCTCCAGCGAAGACTCTGGAACAATCTTGCCTAAATGGTGGTTTTCGAGTGCGGATTGGCCAGCGCACGGCGAGGGCCTCTGACGTCATAGATGCGATTCCTTAAGGACATAACTGTCGGTATCTGCTTGATACTATGCATATGGGATTCTGCAAAAGAAAGTTTAGCAACCCCCACTGAAATTGAAGCAGAAATTGATACTGTGCGGTCGGTTTAAATAAAATGAGAAAGATGATGTTTGTCTTTTTTTTTTTTTTTTTTAAAAAGCTACTGTTGGATGTAGAAGGTGAAAAAATTTTCTTAATTGTTTTTAAGTTTATTTATTTATTTTGAGAGAGACTCAGCATGAGTGGGGGAGGGGCAGAGAGAGAGGGAGGGGGAACCCCAAGGGGCAGAGAGAGGGAGGGGGAATCCCAAGCCGACTTCACACTGTCAGTGTAGAGCCCAATGCAGGGCTCGAACACAAACCGTGAGATCATAACCTGAGCCGAAATCAAGAGTCAGACACTTTACCAACTGAGCCACCCAGGTGCCCCTCGAAGGTGAAGGATTTTTACTGTGTATATAGGCATATAAGGATCTAAATTGCCTAGCACAGGCAGGGCCTTTTATTTGATTAATTAATACATTTTAGTGTCTGCACTTCCTACTGCTTGCGTGTCTTCTGGTGCTTGTTATGTCAAAGTTCTGCAGAGATGGGCACATTTAACCAAATGAAACAGACTGTGTAAAAATGTACGATTTTCACCTGTAGAACCAACTGTCAATTATAAATAAAATTTTGCCAAAAACAAATATTATTTGGATTTACTATTTGGAACTGGGGCTTCATGAGGGAATTTGCAGGCTTGCCTCTCCTAGCCCTCATCGTATTCTTAGGGAATGTCTTGGGAACGTTCATTGTGAGCATAAGAGGGGGAGATTGAGCAAAGACCATGGAATAAGCTATATAAACTACCGGTATTTATCCCTTGAACTGGGTTTGAGAGACCATCTCATCGTTTCCTAGGATGACAGCGGCCACCCGAAGGCTAACATCATTTCCCGAGCTTTCAGGCCAATGGTGGTCTCTCTTCTATATTTCCCTTGAGCCCCTGGGAGGCCACAGGAGGGGCGGTGGGACACCCTTCACTCTAGGACACTCACAAAGAACCACTACTTCATAGCTGCATTATTGACAAGTCAGAAGAGGCCCCAAGTCTGCCTCGTGGAAGGGAGTACACTATTAGAAATAAGGACATTTTTTTAAAATAAAAAAAAATCTTTTATGTGTACTGACTTTATTTTATAAATAGCCATGGAAACGTCACATTAGTGGAAATAGCCTGCTAAGAGGAGAGTATTGCACACTTTTGGTATTTTGAAAGACAAGAATTTAATGTCGCATCTGATTTTTTTTTTAACTGAAATTGTTTCCAAAATGCCCTCAAGCTTCATAATCTCCTGTACTCACAGAAGAGTTTTCAGATACTAGGAGCCTCTGAGTTAACTAATAACTTTATCATAAAATTCTACGCCCCGGGTTCTAACTTCGTCATTTATCTGGGATACATTAAGAAAAGTCCGACGGTGCAAGATAAAGGGAATAATGGATTGGTATCAGATGAATCTGAGTAGTTGATATTCCAAGACTAGATGGGGATTTTTGAAAATTCTAACTTGCCTTTGGTATTAGATCGTTTATGTGAGAAGCTTTCACTCATTGGTTGGTCATTCATTCATTTATTCCTTCATTCCTTTATTAGTATAGTCCATTAAGTGCCTAGGCATCTGTCAGACCCTGAGCACATAAAAGCATCAAGCATCTCCCAAGGAGATTTCTGAGTAGTGAGGGATACAAGCAGTACTGTCAGAACCAAATCCGGGGTCAATGAGAGCATGGAGAAAGAACCACTAACCCGTCCTTGGGGGGTTACAGCCAAGGGACACAGGAACATCACAGCAGAAATCCAAGCACAAATAGGGTCGCCTGGATGGCTCAGTCAGTTGAGCGTCCAACTTCAGCTCAGGTCATGATCTCACAGTTCATGGGTTCAAGCCCTGTATCGGGCTCTGTGCTGACAGTTCAGAGCCCGGAGCTCTCTGTTCCTCCCCCCACTCATGGTCTGTCTTTCTCTCTCTCTCAAAATTAAATTAAAACATTAAAAAAAAATTTAGAAATCCAAGCACAAATAAGGTTTAAACAGGTGAGGGGAGCAGGGTGTGAGGGCAGTGAGAAGGATGAGGGCCTGGAGGCTTATCTAGAGATTCAGAAGGAGCCCTTGCTGACAGGGGTGTAGTGAAAGGGGTATAGAAGAGATAGGGGAGAAGCAAGTCTTGAAAGGGAGGGAGAGTCCAAATCTTGAAGGGCTTTCCATGTCTGATAATTTGGATTTTAACCTTAGAGCAATGAAGAGTCACGAAGGGTGCTAAATAGCAGAGCAATGTAATCAGATTTGTTTTAGGAAGACAATTCTAAATGCAGAATGAAAAAATAGTGTGAAATACAGTGAGAATTTTTTAATATTTATTTATTTATCTTAGCATTTACTCATTTTTGAGAGAGTGTGAGTCTGGAAGGGGGAGAGAGAGAGGGAGATACAGAATCCAAAGCAGGCTCCAGGCTCTGAGCAATTTGTTAGCAGAGAGCCCGACACAGTGCTTGAACTTATGAACTGCGAGATCGTAACATGAGCTGAAGTCGGACGCTCTACCTACCGAGCTACCCACGGGCCCCAATAGAGTGAGAATTTTAACAGGAAAACCCGTCAGGGGACTGTTAAAGCAGTCCAGACAAGAGATTCCAGATAAAATCCAGATAAAAGGTACAAATGGCATCAACTAGAGTGCTGGTTTGAGGGATGAACGGAAGTAGATGTATTACTCACCGGTTCAGACAGAACTGACAGGGCTTGGAACAGATGGTTTAGGAAGTATAGAAGACGGAGGGGTTCAAGATGGTGCCCATGTTTGTGGCTTGGACCGCCGTGCAGTCTGTGGTTCCATTCACTGAGGAGAAGGGAGCACAGGAAACACTGAAGGTTTGATAGTGGAAGGGAGAGAAGACGGTGAACTCTATTTTGGACGATCTCGTTGAGATTGGAGATGAAGATTTCCATTGGGCAGGCAGGTGTGCCAATCTCAAGTGGACTAGAATAAAGCCATAGCAATGAATCGAATCAAATCAAATCACTTCTGGGAAGTGTTCAGCATAACAGGGCTCAGAACAGACACTAGCATAAAGAATATGTTTAAGGCCGTGGGGGTGGGGGGGGGCAATCAGCAGAAGAAAAGACTGTAACCCGAAGATGTATGAAATGATACCACAAGGATGCGATTAGTAAAGCCCAGAAAATGAAAAATTCTGCAGCCCTTTAGATTATGGGACAATTAACAGACATAAAAACCAAATGCAACGTGTGAATCTTGCTTAAACAAACGGGAAAAAAAAAAAAAAAAAGAAAAGAAACAAGTGAGTAATTGGGGGAAATTTAAACCCTTCCTGGCTATTTGATGAGGCATTCGTGTTAATTTTTTCAGTACTCAGGCTACTGTGGTTATGGGTTGGTTTTTTTTTTTTTTAAGTTTTTTTGGTTCTATTTTTTATTGTGGTAAGATACACGTAACGAAATTGACCAACTCAACCATTTTTAAGTGTACGGTTCAGTGGTGATAAATTTATAATGTTGTGCAACCATCACTGCCATTGATCTCCACAGTTCTTTTGATCTTGCAAAACTGAGACTCTGTACCCATGAAACACTGATCCCCCATCTCCCCCTTCTTCTTAGTCCCCGGCAATTCCAATTCTCCTTTCTGTCTCTATAACTTTGATGACCCTAAGCCTGTCGTATAAGTGGAATCCTAGAGTATTTGTCTCTCTGCGATTGGTTCATTTCAGTTAGCATAATGTGGTTATGTGTTTCGCAAGAGTAATAATTTTTAGAGATGCACACAGAAATATTTAGAGATACAATGGTGTGATGTCTGAGATTTACTGCCAAATAATCTTATCGGAGCAGATGGTGGGGGAATGATTATGGTATGAATGCTATAAGAATAGCCCTGTATCAATAATTACTGACACTTGATGGGTACATTGGAATTCACTCTCTCCTATTTTTGCATATGTTTGAGATTTTTCAATTTTTTCACAATTTATTTTGAGAGAGAGCGAGAGAGCATGCATGTAAGTGGGAGAGAGGTAGAGAAAGAGGGGGATAGAGAGACCAAGAATCCCAAGCAGGCTCCACACTGTCAGCACAGAGCCCGATTAACGGGGCTGGAACTAATGAACCTCAAGATCATGATCTGAGCCAAAGTCAGTTGCTTAACCAACTGAGCCACCCAGGCACCCCAAGATTTTTCATAACTGAAGTTAAAAAAGAACTCCTACCCCCACCCCACCCTGACCAAACTCAAGTAGAACTTTGTTCCTAAATGAAATTTCATGTGGAAACTCAGCCTACACAGTATGGGTTGAAGGAGCTGTTTACACACCCAGGGCTTTGAACCCAGAGCCCATAGCTCTGACTTCCTGGTAACCGTCTTGCCCTGCCTCTTGCTTCCCAAATTCTAGTTCTTTCCCAGAAGACCGAGGGCACGTAAGAAGTATTACCAATGATATGCTTCAACTTTCTCCTCACGCCCATTGGACTCTCTCGAGAGGCAATGAGCATACAGACAACACTGGACACCTATTTACCTTGAGGTAGAGTCCTGTGAATTCCCTGGATTTCTTTAAATATCAGGTTTAGTTATTCCTTTAGATACCAAGTTAAATAGGGAAAAAGTGTTCTGTGACCATCACCTCTTAAACCGGAGAAAAACACACTGTATTTCTATCCTGCTGAAGATAATTTCATGAACATGTTTTGCTTTTAAACGTAGCCTTCTGTAGTAAATTTTCATGTCCAGGAAAGATAAAAATGTACCGTCAAGAAATGCCAAAGTAACACAGTAGGATGCTATTCAGTAAACTACAGATAACATTTGGATTTCCTCCGTCTTTCCACGCATGACCTTTCTCCTCTCTGGGATTCGGTCCAGCATGCTACAATGCATTCAGTTATCACAAGCCCTCAGTCTCCACCCATATGTGCTCGTTAGAACATCAAGGTAGCACTACCCTCCTTCAAGGTTGCAGATTCCATGAAAGGTGGGGAGCCGACAGCCCTTACAGATGGTCATCTGTCTAATGAAAAGGAAGTTTTAGAGCTGAAACACGCCCCCCCTTATGCCTTGTAGCTTCTTTTACCCCCTCACTTGCCTTTCCCCTCTTCTGTCCAACCCAATCTAACTCTCCCGGATGGGATTCAGCCCACATGACAATCCTCTACTAACGATGAGCTTCTGTTTACAAGCCAAGTTGGTCCTTGCTGGTGTCTAGAGAGGAAAATGGTTCACTCAGCCGTAGAGAAAGGCTTTCAGGTGGTTTTACGCACAAGGTCCGCTACGTGGCCATTCTGTACTTAGTAGTACACTCACTCTACTAGAACCCACCATGGAACTCGTGCTTGAGATGCCCCTTTTAAAGCTAGGGTTGCTAAACCACTCATACTTTTATTTAAAAAAAAAAAACAAAAACTACAACGAAACACAAAACTGAACCTGACTTAGGTAGCAGGAGCTCCTGCTTTATTGATGCATTTGCTTTATGGCCTAAAATGGGGTTTTAATAAATTTATGCTCCGGTAGACACATTCGAAGCCGGGGTATTTTATATCCGGGCTGGTGCTTTCCTGCCAAGGCTTAGCACTCTTCATCTCCCTCAGGGTCCCCACGAAGGCAAAATGCACACTTATCACTACTTAGACTCCTACTTGCCTTGGGCTCTCTCTCCATAAATACCAAAATGTATTACATCAAGTGTGAACAGGTCCACTTTCTCTCCACCATCTCTGTGATAGCTTTCTTTTCATCAGTACACTTAAAGAGAAACTACCAAATCAGAAGTCACCCTGCTCCCATGCAAACAAAAGTGAAAACTCATTCACCTAGGGGGCGCCTGGGTGGCCCAGTGGGTTAAGTATCTGATTTCGGCTCAGGTCATGATCTCGTAGTTTGTGGTTCAAGCCCCTCATCAGGCTCTGTGCTGATGGATCAGAGCCTGGAGCCTGCTTCGGATTCTGTGTCTCCCTCTCTCTCTGCCCTTCCTCTGCTCATGCTCTGTCTCCATGTCTCTCGAAAATAAATAAATGTTAAAAAAACTCATTCACCTAGGCTTCCCTAATTCCACTGTTCTATGATCATCGTTCATAAAGAGTAAAACACTTTAAGAGTTGAATCTTCAGTTTGCTCAGGGGTAAAGTAAGTCCATTCCCATGTCAGTTGCTATTTCAAAAGAAGGATCGAGCTTACGAAATTAAAGGTTTTTCTAATATGTCTCAGGACCTAGAGATTTGTGTGTGGAAAGGGATTCTGACATTTGACGTATGACAGCGCGATGGGCCGATTTATTACTTGGCTGGTAATAGGTACCATCTCTGAACATAATGGAACCACTTCTTTAAAACCGACGTGCGATTTAGAATTTTTGCTGTCAACTGAACTCTTTCCCCAACTGTAGGATAAGCTCCTTGAATTTAAGGATCACGCAATTCATATATTTTTTTTTTTTGGTGTCCTTAGACTGCTTGCTCAATTGCTGCCTCATCACGGGGCTCGTAAAAGTGCCTTAAGCAGAGAGAATGCTTAGTAAAAGGGTTTCCTTAAGTATTGTGACACTTGCTTATTCTGAACGTGTGGATTCAAACCAGTTTAAAGCAGCCGGATGTGCTCTCGTTAGTCTCTTAATTATCTAGTTTTTACAAATCTCTCTTTAAATTGTTTGCTTTATATTTTCTCTCTCCTTTTTTTAATGCTTATTTATTTAGAGAGAGAGAAGGAGAGAGAGAGACTGTGGACAGGGGAGGGGCAGAGAGAGAGGGAGAGAGAATCTCAAGCAGGCTCGGTGCCATCAGCGCAGAGCCCGACACAGGGCTCAATCCCACAAACTGTGAGATCGTGACCTGAGCCAAAATCAAGAGTCAGATACTTAGCCGACTGAGCCACCTAGGCACCCCAGTTTGCTTTATATTTTCAATATGAGTATGCTATCAGGATGATTTGAATTCAAGTACCAAAGAATCGAACTAAAGTGGCCTAACAAAGAAGAAAATTTATTATCGCAGGTTGCAAGAAGTTGAGGGGTAGAATGGTTAATAGGTTGATTCATTTAGAAAGTCGGCAGTAACATACAGGACCTGTTCTCACTATGATAGCTAAAGCCTGACATCCCTCATGGTTGCAAGATGGCTACAACAGTTACAGCAAAGATATCCCCACAGCGGTGTCTCCAGAACAGAGAGAGGGCCTCCTTTCTTCTGTCCCTGTCCAGAGGCTCCCCAGAAGACTTCCCTTCATGTCACAGTCCCATTCCGACACTGGTCACAGCCAAGGCGGGTGGAGTTACCTGGGTACTGCAGACCGATGAAGATTCACCCCAAGGCCATAAGGAGCCCCCTGTGTCTGGAAAGCATTTGGCTGCTCAAACACAGAAGTGAGAGGGTCATTTATAAGAAATATACCATGGTCATCTGGATGATGTATGGCCTTCGTTCATAGTTCCATCCAAAACCCTAGGAGCTTCCCCAAAGCTGAGAGGGAGGAAGGTGTCTTTTTCATGTTAATGAGGTAACTTAAGGACTCTGCCTAAGGATGGGGGCTAGTTGCCTGGAGTGTCAACCCTGTGATTAGGAGGCTGGAACTTTTAGTCCCTCCCCCCCCATTGTCAGGGATGGGGGCGGAACAAGGGGTTCAATCAGTCAGCGGCCAATGACTTAGTCAACATGACTATGTAACGAAGCCTCCTTAAAAACCCAAGAGGGAAGCTTTGTGTGGGAACTCCTCTTCTGTCTGCCTTCATCTGACTGTTGGTTCATAGGGATCAAAGAGGGTTTCCCTGAGTTCTGCAAGCTGTTTTAGCAAATTAATCAAATTTAAGGTTATTGGAACCTCCCATCTGTAGTCGGTCAGCCAGAAGCGCAGGAGGCTTGGCGTTGACGTCCGAAGTGGGGGACGGGGACCCGTCTTGTAGGACCGAGCCCTTAACCTGTGGATCTGATGCTGTCTCTGGGTCGAGAGTGTCAGAAATGAGTCGAATTCTCAGACGTTCTATCTGTGGCTAAGACTTGCTTGGTGTCGTGGTGGGGGGGGAACCACTCCTCACCCCCATATGGGAATTGGGTCCAGGAACCCTAGAAGAATAAGCAAATCTGGTACCATTGGTAAGAAAGGGGTTGGGAATAACCATTGGGTACAGGTAACAGGGTGTGGCCACAAGCCACACGTCTTACTGGAGAAAACTGGGTATGTAGCCCTGTGCCTTTTTCATCAGTAAGAACTGCTTCCTCCTCGTGGCTTTCCTCTCTGACAGATGTAGCCCTGTGCCTTTTTCATCAGTAAGAACTTCTTCCTCCTCGTGGCTTTCCTTTTGATAACCTAACTTAGATTTTGTTCAGCTACAAGGGGTCACAGACTAAAAGAAATGGATTCTAGTCCTAGGTGATAAGTTAATGATGTTTTAACACAGTTATGGTCAGCCCACTTCTGTTTGCCAATGAACAGTTTAAGGGAGTCCAATGACCCCATTCTCTTGCATGGGTCTCCGGGAAAGATGTTTCTGCCTGATGACAGATGACCCGACTTGCTTCCTGCCTTTGAGCTTGGTTGCATGAAGACATGATACAGATTTGCTGCAAGCATGTCATGACTTTGAGCAGAACATTCCTGACATACAAGACAGCGGAACAGAGAGGCAGAAAGGACCTGAGTATTGTGGATGTTACTGAGCAGTGGCATCAACCCTGAGACTACTTCCCTCTGGACTTCTCCTTAATGAGATAACAATAAACCCCCCTGATTTACGATTTAGGTGGCTTTTGCTACTCGCTACTGGAAGCATCCTGACAGATGGATAAACTTCCTAAAACTGTTAACCGCAAAACCCTTTATCGGGGTAGATGTACAGAAAGAACATAAAAGTTTTCTTTCCTTTAAAAACATAACAGAGGCGCCTGGGTGGCTCAGTCGGTTAAGCATCTGACTTCAGCTCAGGTCATGATCTCGTGGTTCATGGGTTCGAGCCCAGCGTCGGGCTCTGTGACTGGAGCCTGCTTCGTGGATTCTGTCTCCCTCTATCTCTGCCCGCCCCCCACTCATACTCCATGTCTCTCTCTCATTAAATAAATAATTAAATAAATAAATAAAGCCAAAAAAAACCATAATAGCTGAAGTCAGCCTGGGGCAAAAAGACAAACAGAAAACATATATGTGTACATAATTGAAGCTCAGTAAGTGTTCATTTAAAAAAATCAATAGATGTTCTATGAGTTTATTATAATGGTTTTCTCAGGAAACATGTTTTTTTGGATACTTACATCAACTAACATTATTTCTTTGGCACTTCCAGGAATTCTGTTTATGTGCTCCCTGGAAGCTTCATGCCTTTCTACACATTTTTTTCCCTGCTACTTTGGGATCTTGGGTGTTCTTGGAAAGAACCACTTGTAACTTCCCTGGCTTCCCTTTCATTGTGAACTTGTAACTTGCCGTTGCTAGCCGCTAGCTAGCTGCCAAGCATCTGTCCAAAAATATGTTCCCACAATAATTTCCTTTTACAGTATTGAGTATACAAGGCAGCTTAAACATTTCTCCATAATATTCTACTGACCATTCGTCTTTTTACTAAAAACAAAACAAACCAAAAAACTTCTAATATATGAAAGACTTGAAATACTCAGCAAAGCCCGGAAAGTTAGATGGCAAATAATCATGTACTCAGTACCCTTGGCCTCATACTCATATTAAATTCAGGTGTAATCTATGTTAGAGTGGCCACATTTCCTTACAGATAAAGCCGGAGATTTACCCCCACCCCTCTCCTCCCCTCCCATTAGAGGTAACCATTGTCTTGATGATGATGGTAATGACAGTGACGATGAGGAGGGTGATGATGATAATGATGGTAATAAAAGCAGCAAATGTACTGTATGCTGGCCATTATTCCAAGCACTTTGCATATATTAGCTCCTTTAATGCCCACTGTAGACATATGACACAGATACTATTTTCATCCCCCATTTTATAGATGAGGGGAAGAAGAATGATTGGTTAAGTAACTTGTCCAAGGGCATAAGTATAGCTGGTAACCTCGATTCTAACCCAGGCAATTTCGGTTTCCCGTATACCACCCCTAGACCGATATTGCCGTGTGCATTACATACGTTCTCTAGATACATATGCACCCATAATAAATATATGCTGGATTCTTTTTTACATTTAAACAAATATATGCCTTGATAACACTTGTGGTTTTTTTCCCTAGTTTTTTTTTGCAGTTACAAGCTATTTTGCCATAAACACTGTGACGCATGTGTCCTTGTATGTACCACTCTGTGGCAAACATCTAGAAGGCGAATTTCTGGTTGGTAGAACATCACCCACATTTTTTCGTTATTCCAGAATCGTTCTTCAAACTAATTGTGCCAATTTGCATGATAGAAGGCTTCCCATTTCCAGTAGCCCCACCCATTCTTGGAATTGGATTGATTGACTATTGACTCTTGATTTTTGCCAACCTGATAGGTAAGGACGGTATTTTTTTTTTGTTCTAGTTCGCACTTTCTTTGATTACTAGATAGGTTAAAACATCTTTTCCTATGTTTATTTGTGCTTTTTTTTTTCTTGGATTGTTTCAATGGATTTTTAAGGAATTCTGTTATATTCCAATGGTATAAAGTTAGTTATATGGGTTCTAAACACCTTCCCATAGTAGGTATCAACTTCCTTTTTGTCATTTTCCTGGTATACAGAAGTCCATAGTTCAATATGATTATATCTACAATACTTATTTTCTCAATGTGGCTTGCACTTTTGTTACCATAAATAATATGACAGTATCCAGATGCCATCAAGATATTCTCCTAGATTTTCTTGGTAAATTTTGATTTTTCACATTTATGTGATTTTTGTGCATGATATGAAGTAGATATCCAGTTTTACCCTTTTTCATATGAATAGCTGGATTTCTTTTCTTTGTTTCTTTCTTTCTTTCTTTCTTTCTTTCTTTCTTTCTCTTTCTTTCTTTCCCTCTCTCTCTCTCTCTCTCTCTCTCTCTCTCTCTCTCTCTCTCTCTTTCTTTTGCATATGGTGGTGTCTGAGCATCATTTATTGACTACTCAGATTCTTTGCCCAGTGATTTACAGTGCCATCTCCGTCATATTCCAAATTTCCATAGCTAAGTGGTCCTATTTCTAAGCTCTCTATTCCCTGTGGCAACATTGCATTGTTTAAATTACTATAGCTTTATGATGAGTACCAGGATTCAAAAGGATAACCCGTCTTTGTCTTTTCCTCCTCCTCCTTATGAAGCCTCTTCCCTCCTTTTTTCCTTTGTAATTTATTAGCTTATTCTTGTCAAGTCTTTGAAAAAACCTGCCAAGATTTTTTTTTGGAAAGAATATTGAATGTATAGCTACATTTGGGGAACATTGCAATCTTTAAAATACTGGACCCTCCCATCCATGAATATAGTAAATCCTTTTTCCTTTCCCCCTTCAATAAGGTTTTGTGGCTTTCTCTATAAAAATCTTACACACCATTTGTTAGATTTATTTCTGGACACCTTAAAAGCTTTTATTGCCATGGTTAATAATGTCCTTTAAAAATAACTATTGATTTTTGTGTATTGATCTCTAGCAACTCGTTAAGCTTTCTTATTAGTGCTAATATTTATTTGTAGATTTTCTTGGATATTCTATATAAACGTATCATATGTAGTGATTATGTTATCCGCTTCTCTCCAGTCTTTAGCCTATTGTGCTTTTAAAAATCGAGATGTAATTACCAATGAAATGCACAGATCTCAATCATTCAGTTCAATTAGCTTTGGAAACGATAGACTCTTGTGTAATCAGCACCCCAGTCAGGACCTAGAACACGCTCATCACCCCGCATCCAGAAAGCTTCCTCCCTGCAGTCAATCCCAAACTGCAGCTGATTGCCACCTCATAACCCTCAGCAACCAACAGTCTTCCTTCGGCGGCTATCAGTTAGTGTTTCCCATTCTCGAACTTTCTATAAATGGAATCGCACGGTATATTTTCTGTTGAGACCGGTTGGTCCACATCGCATAATGTTGCCTTAGGATTCATCCGTGTACTTACCAGCACCCGCTACGTTTTGTGACTGAACAGTATTCCACTGTGTGTACAGTGCACGATTTGTTTGCCTGTTCTCCTGTTGATAGACAGGAGTCATTTGAATTTGGGGTTATTTGGGGTTGCTTTGGATTTTTGGCCATTGCGAATAAGGTTGCTATAAACATTTCAGTCTCTTATTTTCTTGTTAACACCTTCAGTATCACACTGAAAGCAGAATAAGGGGGTGTTCTTGCGTTTTTAACGTTTGCAATTTCAGTATTTGCAATGGGTTCTTGAAAGATGTCCTTTTAAAAAAGTTAAGAGAGTTGCCACCTATTCCTAGTTTGCTTAAGAAGATTTATTTATTTATTTTGGGAAAGTATACTTGGATTAATCAGGAATGAGTGTTTGAATTGTATTAAGTACTTTTCCTGCATATATCAAAATGATTTTTCTCCTTAAATCTGTTAATGTAATGATTGTATTAATTGATCGTCTAAGGGATTTTTACATTCTTGAATAAATCTTAATTAGTAATGAGTTATGAAATTGCACTGCCGGATTTTTTTTTTAATGTTTATTTACTTTTAAGAGAGAAACAGAGAGAGAGAGACAGAGTGTGAGCAGGCAAGGGGTAGAGAGAGAGAGAGGGAGACACAGAATCCGAAGCAGGCTCCAGGCTCTGCATTGTCAGCACAGAGCCCAACACAGGGCTCAAACTCACGAGCCGTGAGATCATGACCTGAGCCAAAGTCCAACGCTTAACTGACTGAGCCACCCGGGCACCCCAGCCTTTTTTTTTTTTTTTTTTTTTTTTCTTTTTTCTTAGATAGAAAGAGAGAGCATGAGCAAGGGAAGGGCAGAGAGAGAGAGAGAGAGAGAGAATCTTAAGCAGTCTGCAGCATGTTGCGGGGGCTTGATCCCAGGACCCAGAGATCATGACATAAGTCCAAGTCAAGAGTCGGACGTTCAGCCGCTGAGCCACACAGCCACTCCACACTGCGAGATTTTTTTTTTTAATAACCTGCTGTTTAATACATTTTTCTCTTTGTTCATGTACGACACTGGCCTGTGGTTTTTCTTTCCAGTTCTGTTTCCAGGTTTAATGGCCTCATAAAATGAGCTGGAGAGCTTTTGTCCTCCTTCTGTTTGTCTGAAGCAACTTTATGATATTAAAATCATCCATGTCTTGAAGGCAGAACTTACCGGTAAAACCACCCACGCTTGGCGACTGTGTTTGTGTGTGTGTGAAGGGACGACTGCTGCAGGAGCAGGTGGATTGAGTCTGTTTCTTTGATAGGAACATGCGTGCTCACATTTTATATTTTTCCTGGAGGGGTTTTGTTCTTAGCATTCTTCCAGGAAATTGCCCTTTTTAATCTAAGTTTTCGAGCTTGTTGGCATCATTTATATTTATCTCTTATTTTTCTACTGCATATCTTTTGTTTCCTCCGTTTGGAGCATTGTTGATTTTTATTTTAATTCCTCTTCTTTTGGTCATGTCAGCCAGATGTTTGCCTAGTTAATTTGTCTTCCAAAAGAGCCATTTCCTCCCCCTTCGTAAATCTTCTTAACTGTGTCTTTGTTTGTAATGTTATTAACTTCTGCTCTTATCTTTATTATTTCCTTCCTTCTAATTCTCTTGGGTTTACTCCTCTGTTCCTTTCCTAACCCTTGATTTAAATCCTAAGGAAAATCACTTTCAACCTTTCTTCTTTGTTTAATAAATGAATTTAAAGATATATTTCAGTCGTTAACGTTGGCGTGCCAGAACCAACTATAGCCAACTCCTCTTGGTTAGTGAGAGTCGATTTTGTGTATTTCTTCCTAATTTCACGCTTCATGTTGATAGTTTGAAAGAGACCGGGTGGGATACTTCTACTACAGATGTTGGCCGTTGCTGCACGTCTTAACAAACACACATACACACCCCGAACCCAGAGAACCTGTTGGAACATATTAACCAGTACACCTCTTGCTGTTTTCCAGATTTGGTATTTAGTGTTTGTATTATGATTTGGTAAAATTGCGTTATTTCTTCCTTATTCATTGGTTGCTTAGAAATATTTTGTAAAATTTCCAAACATATTAACTCATTCTTTGTTGTTGTTGCATTTTTTTAAATCTTTGTTTATTTTTGAGAGAGAGAGGGTGTGCAAGCAGGGGTGGGGAGGTAGGGGTAAGATGAGAGCTGGACAGAGAATCCCAGGCGGGCTCTGTGCTTTCAGCGCAAGCCTGATGTGGGGCTCGAACTCGAGAACCTCAAGATCATGACCTGAGCTGAAATTAGATGCTTAATTGACTGAGCCACCCAGGCGCCCTTGTTTTTGAATTTTAATTTTATTCTGTTGTAGTCTGTAGGATATCAATTCTTTGTCATTTGTTGGAACGTGATTGGTAGCATAGTATATAGTCAGTTTATTTAAAATATTCTATTTGTACTTGAAAACGTATGTTCTTCAATTCTCAGGGTTCTACATATGTCCCTTTAATCGACTTGTTAATCGTGTTGTCCAGGTTGTCTCTACCATTACTGATTTTTTGTCTGCTTAAATCTGTCAATTCCGACAGTGGAATATTAAGATTTTCCGCTGTATTGATTCATAAAATTATTTTTGTTGTTGATCCATTCTTGCTTTATATGTTTTGAGGCTAAATTGTTAGGTACATATATAATTACTATATCATTCTGATAAATTTTTCGTCTTACTAATAGGTAATGTTCTCTTCATCCTCAACAGTGTCTTTTACCTTAATTATTCTTTTATCTGATACTTATGTCAAACAATGACCTTTTTTTTTTCAGTTAATATTTGCCTGGTATATATCTTTCCATCTTTTATCATTCACTTTTTCATTATGTTTTAGATATGTCTTTGATAAACAGCATCTAGCTAATTTTTTTCTTGATGTAAGTTTTTCCATATTTTAATTAGTAAGAAAATCTTTTACATTTATTGTGGTTGATCAGGTTTTTCTTTAGACTCACTTTTTTTACTTCCTGCCTTTTCCTGCTCTTGACGATAAGGTTATCGGTATCGTTATTATTATTCCTATTATTTACATGAAGTATTTCATACATGCAGATAAGAGGAGAGACCAGTATAGATATAACAAACTCTGTGTACCCAGTACGCAGCTCTAGGAAATTTTAATGTGATACTGCATTTGTTTCAAGACTTGTGTGTGTGTGCGCCTGTATGTGAATGTTTACTTTATTTTCTTATTTCTGATCTTCTCTTTGGAAATTATAAATTCTATTCCTATTTATCACAGCGTTGGCCATTAGCATGTTAACATGCATCCGTGACTTGACATATGACAGGGACCTCAGAGTGCTTTAATTCCAATGCTGTCATCCATGCAACTTGCATATTATGTTTTGTTAGTATTTTAGTTTTAAATGATATCTTCCCAGGGGCATCTGGGTGGCTCAGTCGGTTAAGCATCCGACTTCGGCTCAGGTCATGATCTCACGGTTCATGGGTTCGAACCCCGCATCCGGCTCTGCCGACAGCTCGGAGCCTGGAGCCTGCTTCGGATTCTGTGTCTCCTCTCTCTCTCTGCCCCTCCCCTGCTTGTGCTCTGTCTCTCAAAAATAAATAAACATTAAAAAAATTTAAATGATATCTTCCAAAGTATGAATATTTGTATTTTTTTATATTTTGAGCCGATGTTTATATAGCTTTACCTATATGTTTGCCAGCTGTGCAGTGTGCCCCATGGTGAGCATATTATTTTTGCTTTATTTTCCTGATGGCAAACACTCACAGCCCCTTCTCACTTTACTTCACCCTCACTCTTCAGTGTAGCTGATAGGAGAATTCTAAGTTGCTGGCGATTTCCCTTCAGTATTTAAAGCTATTACTCCATGCCTCCCAGCCTCTATTCCCTGCCTTCATTTTATCATATTATTATGATATCATATTATTCTATGCCTTCATCACTATCTGGGGCACCTGGGTGCCTCAGTTGGTCGAGCACCTGACTTGATTTCAGCTCAGGTCATGATCTCCTGGTCATGAGATCGAGCCCCACCTAGAGCCTTGTGTCCACACCACACCGAGTGTGGAGCCTGCTTCAGATTCTCTCTCTCCCTCTTCCTCCGCTCCTCCCTGGCTCACACCCGTGTGCCCACGTGCCCTCTCTCTGTCTCTGTAAAACAAAAAAAAAAGTTCATTGCCTTTAGATTATTGTGCTCTTATTGATAATTTATCCCCCTTCCCCCTGAGATATTTTCATTTCCTTAGGTTTCATTTAATTTCAATGAATTCAATGAATCAATACAACGATCTAAGTGTAAATTTATTTTTATTTATTATGTTTAGATTTAATGTGCTTCTTTAATCTGAAGATTCATTTTTTAATCAAATCTAGATAATTCTAATCTATTATGATTATCAACACTATTTCTTCTCAATTCTTCCCCATTGCCATTCTCTCTGTTTCTGGAATTCCTATTAGATATACATTGGGGTTTTTAAATTTATATTCCATGTCTTTTAGCTTCTCTCTAAAATTTCCTGTCTTCTAACATCTTTCTATCTGTGTTCTGGGCAATACTCAGATCTAGCCTCTAGTTCATTATTTCTTTTTACACCTTATTATTTCTGTATCATTTAACATCTTTATTCATTCATGTCATAGTGTACCCTCAGATTATTTTTTTATTTTTTCATATTTGGGGGCTCTAGTTTTTATGTTTCCTATTTTTGTTTGTTGACTTGCATTCACAATGAATAATTTCCTTGTGCACTTTATAATTTGGGATTATAAGAGAGACTTTCTTTTTCTTTGGGAATCTGGGCAGTCTGAGTTGTCAGAGTCCCCTCCAGTGTGTTTTTGTTAGCTTCTCCTAAACACCCCAGAGCCAGCACCAGCCCAAGAACAATTTTACACTCCTTTTTGGCTCAAGGATTTCCCACACCATGAATGCAGTGTAGAGCGAACTCTAAACACCCAGGCCTGGTATGTTGAGTTTTCATGGGAGGATTGTTTATTGATTTAGGCTTCTAATTTTCCAGCTAGACTCATGGCTGAGACAACTTCCATATTGTCTCCCTGGACTAGTGGGCAGAGTTTATTAGCCCCGGTTTTCACTGAGTTAGCCATCCATCAAGGGTTGAATTCCTAAACAACCAGATTAGATAACTGCCCCCACCAAGGGCTAGAACATCAGCTCATTCACGTACCCGGCACCCCTTCAGCTCTCTCCTAACTTCTGACCTGTGGGGTTTCTTTTCCTTTCCTTGAGCACAGCGATAGGTTGTTTGTTTTTTTTTTTTAATTACAATAAAATATACATAACATTCAACATACCATTTAAACCATCTCCAGTATACAGTTCAGAGGTATTACGGGCACATCATTGTGCAACCATTCCTACTTTCCCTTTTCAGAATTTTTTTATCTTCCCAAACTGAAACTCCGTATCTATTAAACACTGACTCCTCCATCATCCCCGACACCCAGCCCCCCGGAACCATGATTCTACTTTCTATCCCTATGAATATAATGACTCTGGGTACCTCACATAAGGAGAATTGTATAGTGTCTCTCCTTTTGTCACTGGCTTACTCACATAATGTCTTCAAGGTGCATCCGTGCCGTGGCGTGTGTCAGAATCTCCTTACTTCTTAGGGTGGAATAATATTTCCGTGTGTGTATATACCACATTTTGTTTACCCATTCTTCATCCATCGATGGCCACTTGGGCTGTTGCCACCGTTTGGCTATTATTGTAGATAATGCTACTAGAAACACAGGTGTACAGATATCTGTTCAAGTCTCTGTTTTCAATTATTTGGGGTGTAGCGGAATTGCTAGATCATTTGGTAATTATATGTTTAATTTCTTAAGAAGCCGCCATAACCATCTTCCGCGGCAACAACCATAGACTCTTCTTTTCTTACCCAAGGTCTGGCTGGGATTTTTCCAGGTCTTAGATCGCATTTTAGAATCACTGCGCTAACACAGGTTGGCTTGGGCAAAGAATGGACATGACACGTGGATCTGGGTGAAGCAGAGTGCCCCCCTTCATAAGTTTGGATGGACAAAGACTCTCTGAGGCAACCACTCTTATAAATGGGTTCGCTTTTACTTAAAGATATTTTAGGTTCTTATCATGTAAGAATATATTTGATCACAGAACTGTGTGCTGTTTTTCCCACTTATGTCCATTCCAAGTGTATTTCATGGCAAAGAGTTTACCAGACTTCCTTTATTAGAATATAAGCAGTGCTAGGGGCACCGGGGTGGCTCAGTTGGTTAAGCATCCGACTTCGGCTCAGGTCATGATCTCATGGCTATGACTGATGAGAGATACCAATTTTTTTAAGTTTATTTATTTTGAGAGAGAGACACTGTGAGCAGGGGAGGGGGCAGAGAGACGGGGAAGAGAGAGAATCCCAAGCAGGCTCCTCACTGTCAGCACAGAGCCCGACACAGGGCTCAAACCCACGAAACTGTGAGATCACGACTTGAGCGGAAACCAAGAGTCGAACGCTCAACCAACTGAGCCACCCAGGCGCCCCTGAAAGATACCAATTTGAGATGCAGCAAGTCGAACAAATGTCAGAAAGGATTATGTAAGAAGAAGGGCCAAACCCGGGCACATGATATAATGACAGTGCCGAACATGTAAAGTCAAAGACAAGATCTTAAGTGAAGCCACAGAGAAATCATGGATTCCCCCATGGAGAAAGTGCCGTTTAGACTAAGCCTTTCTCCTCAACAGCAGCAATAGAAGCCAGAGGTCAGTGAAATCTTGTCTTCAATATGAGTCAACTTAGATGATGAAGCGGGTCTTGTGGAAGGAGTAGGGTGAGGAAGGGCACGTAGAGACGTGTCTTGCAAGGACTTCTGTGATGCTGGAGCAGGCGCATTGTGAGGGGGGATGATGAGAAATGGTCAGATAAGCGGATAGACACTCACATGGCATCCTAAGAATTCGGACCATAGCTAAGGACTATGTGAATTCTTTGAGGGCCCTTACGTAGGGCATTAGTGCTGGCTAACCCGTGGGGAGTGTGCTCACCATCCTGACTTCCCGTGTTTCCTGTCCTTATGAGTGACTTCTTATACTACGTGGCTTTGATCTGGACTGACTACAGGGAGTGCCCCGATCAAGCTGAGGTATCTGCCCCAAACGACAGTTAAGCTAGGAAACTAGCATTCCCACGTCCACCTGGGCCTCACGTTCTGTTAGGGCTCAGTCTCCCCTGGGCCTTGACATGGACAACCTTCCGCTCCTGCAAAGCATAAATAAGTCACTGATTCCCAAGCCTCTTGGGGCTTCAGGATGGTTTGGGGAGGCTTAGAAGAGTGAACAGATACAAAGGTCAGCTTACAAACTCTAGTGTGGAAAAAAGGTGACTCGTTTCTCTACATTTCAACCAAAATTTCTTTTTTTTTTTTAATGTTTATTATTTATTTTTGAGAGAGACAGAGACAGAGACAGAGTGCAAGCAGGGGAGGGGCAGAGAGAGAGAGGGAGACACAGAATCCGAAGCAGGCTCCAGGCTCCGAGCTGTCAGCACAGAGCCCACTGCGGGGCTCAAACTCATGAATCACGAGATCGAGACCTGAGGTGAAGTCAGACGCTGAACCGACTGAGCCCCCCAGGCGCCCCTCAACCGAAATTTCTAATTTTGGGTGCTCATTCTGGTAGGGGGCTCTCAGTCCAAGACATCTCCTTCCCCAAGGGGTCCTCTAAGTTACGAAAGGTTTGAAGAAGCCCATTCGAGGTGTAGGCTCTGCGTCTATCAGTCCTCGCCAACCTCTGTCACCCTACCTGCTTCACGGTCGTTGGTTACCTTGAGTAACCAAAACCAGTTTCCTCAATTCCAGTTCCAAGCGCGTTCTTGGGTGGCAGCGAGCTCATCCACTTCTCGGAGTGTGTGTCGGTACATGAAAAAACTGGGGAGATATCCAAAGCTCCCCTTCCTAGACATTCCACACCCCAATTCCTACTCTGAACTTTGCCGCATCCCCATGCATGGTTCCAAGCAATAAGACCGGCATCTTCCCTGGTCAGAGATTCCACCTGTTAGGTGTAGATTTCTTTCTCTTTCTCGAGCGTTCTGTCCCGGGAGCAAGAGCAGGGCCCTTTTCTCAGGAGCTCCTCCACGTCTCTTCCCTCTGGAAGGACTAGATGTCTCTGCTCTGTTCTACCTGAGAGCAGTCTTCAAACACGAAAATACTCAGAATAAGAAGCCTTTTTGAGTGCCTGTTATTCACACCGATTTGACAGAGGGCGAAACTAAACCTTGGAGAGATGAAGTAACTTCCTACTGTCCCCATAAATAACGGAGCTGGGGTCAGAGTTGAGGTCTGTCTGGCTCCGGGATCCGTGCTCTAAACCTGCCTTCGTCTCTTCGTCTAACTCTTAACCTCTTAGTCCTCAGTCTTACCTTCTTCAAGAGAGTCGTCTGGAGTTGTGTCTCTCAGTTGGGCTCTCACCATGCCCTATGATACTTTAATCGTAGCATTTGCCACAGTGTATTGAAATTATTATTTTTTTAATTTTTGAGTTTATTTTTTTGAGAGAGAGAGAGGAAGCAAGCAGGGGAGGGGCAGGGAGAGAGGGGGAGAGAGAACCCCAAGCAGGATCCACGCTGCCAGCACAGAGCCCGGTGTGGGCCTCAGACTCACAAAACACGAGATCACCACCTGAGCAAAAACACCAAGGGTTGCACGCTCAACCGACTGAGCCACCCGGGTGCCCCTGCATCGCAGCTTTAATGAGAACTGCCACATCCCGTCTGAAAGTCCCAGTGCTTGCTTGCAATCTTTTGTTATTTATTCCAGTCTATGCCTCTGAGTACTATTTTTATACAGTTACTTACTATGTATTCTCTATTGGTTTTCTTTTATGGGAGAAGGGAATTTAGCTTTCTTATATACACACTGCCTCTCCCATTTTTTGCAGTGCGTTATATCAACCTCCTTGATACAAGTGGTTACTGTTTGCATTATTAAGGATCTGTGGTTATTCTTCACAGCTAAGAAAAGTTGCACATGAAAGCCATTGTTCCCTTATCTACAACTTTTGTTTTCCCTAGGGGTTTGTAAACATAGCCCATTGTTGTTTGCTTGGTTTTCTTGACAACTATCACTGATTAGCACCACACTTTGGAATCGAACTGTAAAACCTCATTCGACCTGGCAGATGTAGCGAGCGACTCCTGCTTGATCGTTTTGATCACTTCGTTTTCAATGCACAAATGTTATTTTTGTTACGAAGTTGGAATCATGCCTTGGACACTTTTGTTTTTACCAAGCAATACGTCACAAACATCCCTGAAGATTAAAGCATCCTATTTAGTGAACGCATAGGATTCTGCGCGAACGCACCGTAATCCATTAAGCTAATTGCCCATTTCGACACGTTTATGTAGATTTCAATTTGTCACTTTTATAAACAGTCCTGAGATTCACATTCCTGAAGCTCCATTTTGCCTCATTATTTCCTAAGATAAATTCGGCGTGTAGAATTGCTGAGGCAAATGATGTATAGATTATGAAGGATTTGATGTATATTTTCCTGTAGAAAGTAGTGCCGATTTTGAGAAATGTTGCCAATTCTGGGCTTTATCATCTTAAACATTTTGTCAATTTAAAATGCTGGGCTGTGTCAGTGTTACTTACTTCCTTTAGCGTTTCTTCAACAGCCGATGAGGCTGTGTGTGTTTTCATACGCTACGGTGATGTTCTGGTTTTTCTATTTTGTGAATTGCCTGTGTATATTCCTTGCTCATTTTTTTTTATTTTTTTTTGTTATAATAGTTTATTTTCAAATTGGTTTACATATAACACCCAGTGTTCATCCCAACATGTGCCCTTTTTAATGCCCATCACCCCCTCTCCCCCCTCCCTCATCCCCCTTACCCTCAGTTTTTTCTTAGTCTTTGAGAGTCTCTTATGTTTTATCTCCCTCCCTCTCTGTGTCTTTTTTTTCTTTCCCCTCTTCCCCTCCCCCTGGTTTTTGCTTAGTTTCACAAAGTCCACCTATTCGTGGAAACATATGGTATCTGTCTTTTTCTGACTGACTTATTTCACTTAACATAATACCCTCCAGTTCCATCCATGTTGCTACACATGGCCAGATTTCATTTTTTCTCATTGCCACGTAGTAGTCCATTGTATATAAGTACCATAACTTCTTTATCCATTCGTCAGTTGATGGGCACTTGGTCTCTTTCCATGATTTGGCTATTGTCGAAAGTGCTGCTATGAACATTGGGGCACACGTGCTCCTATGCATCAGCATTCCTGTGTCTCTTGGGTAGATTCCTAGCAGTGCCATTGCTGGGTCATAGGGTAGCTCTATTTTCATTTTTTTGAGGAAACTCCACACCGTTTTCCAGAGCGGCTGCACCAGTTTGCATTCCCACCAACAGTGTAGGAGGGTGCCTACTTCTCCACATCCTCGCCAGCATCTATAGTTTCCTGATTTGTTCATTTTAGCCACTCTGACTGGTGTGAGGTGGTATCTCAGTGTAGTTTTGATTTGTATTTCCCTGATGATGAGTGACATTGAGCATCGTTTCATGTGTCTGTTGGCCATCTGAATGTCCCCTCCTTGCTCATTTTACTCTCAGGCAATCCTTTTTTCTTTTTTAATTTTTTAATGTTTATTTAGTTTTGAGAGAGAGAGGGGGGGAGAGAGAGAGAGAGAAACAGAGCACGTGTGGGGGAGGGGCAGAGAGCGAGAGGGAGCCATAGAATCAGAAGCAGGCTCCAGGCTCTGAGCTGTCAGCACAGAGCCCGACACGGGGCTCAGACTCATGAACTGTGAGATCATGACGTGAGCGGAAGTCAGATGCTTCACCGACTGAGCCACCCAGGTGCCCCTAGGCAGTCTTACTCCTACTGCTCCTTTGTTTGGAATTTTCACATTGTCAATCTTACTCTTTGCCTTGGAGCTCTTCCAGAACATTCATCATGCTATATTCATGTCATGATCCACCTAATCATGGATCTCTCAAATGTAAGCACCACTGCAGTCTTCAAGGAACTATAAACACAGTACAACAATGTCATGGCTCTTATGGGACTTACACTTTAGAAGGGGAAGACGGGGGCGCCTGGGTGGCTCAGTCGGTTGGGCATCCGACTTCAGCTCAGGTCATGATCTCTCAGTCCGTGAGTTCGAGCCCCATGTCAGGCTCAGTGCTGACAGCTCAGAGCTTGGAGCCTGCTTCGGATCCTGTGTCTCCCTCTCTCTCTGCCCCTCCCCAACTCATGCTCTGTCTCTCTCCTCCTCTCAAAAATAAATAAACGTTAAAAAAAATTAAAGAAGGGGAAGACAGATAATAAGTAAATAAGCAAAAAACAGTTTAAAAGATCAGGCAGTTATGTGTTCGAGAGAGGCATAATACCAGGTACTGTACTAGGGGATAATGGAGGGGCTCGTTTAGGTTTACAGCTCAAACCTCTGAGGACGTTGTGCTTCATCTAGTGTCTCTGTGTGACATGCGGGTGGGGGGGGGGCAGCCATCTAAAGAACAACATTCCAGGAAGAGGAAGCTGTTAGATAAAGAAAGCTGTACCTACTGGCTGATTTGAAATAGAAGCATTCTTTCTTTAATTTTTTAAAAAAATGGTTATTTATTTTTGAGAGGGACAGAGAGTGTAAACAAGGGGAGGGTCAGAGAGAGAGAGAAGGAGACACAGACTCCGAAGCAGGCTCCAGGCTCTGAGCTGTGAGCACAGAGCCTGACACGGGGCTCGAACCCACAAATTGTTAGATCATGACCTGAGCCGAAGTCGGACGCTTAACCGACTGAGCCACCCAGGTGTCCCCAAAATAGAAGCCTTCTTTAAGGTGAAGTCTCAATTCTGTGAGATTTTTTGGAACCATTTTGGCCCAGAGTAAACACTTTTTGATCTCATATAAACCTCATTGTCTGAACTACATGTCACTTGTCTAATTCATAGTTTACATTATTATCTTAGGTTTATTACGTTTTCCTCTATCTCAGTAAAGTCTAAGAGTTTGTGGGGGTTTAGGGACTGCCTTTATTATGCATCCAACATGCCTACATTATCCGATATAGTCTAGATGCTAAATAGCTATATTTATGGCTCATATATAAAATTAGAATCCTGTTTGCTTGCCATAAGACTGTAATTCAGTCTTTGAAATCCTGCAAAAGAGCCACGACCTATGTGGTCCTTGGTTCAAACAGGCTAAAACTAAAGCCCATTACTGTAGGACGTGACATCAAATAGAAAGCTAAGTAATTTGCTTTCTTCTCGATGAAAGTTTTACAGAGGAATCAGCGGAATAGAAAAATCTAGGTCCAAAGTACAATTTAGATAACTGGTATTTGAAAGGGAGCGAGCCTCTACCGTGTATGTCAAGCGTGTGTGTGTGTGTGTGTGTGCGTGCGCGCGCGCGCGCGCACGTGCGTGAGGAATTTATTTAGTATCCTCTATATGTTCTTGCCTATACTGGGGGAAAATGGAAGGGAAATTTCAATGAAAGAAACCTGCTTCATGTCTTCAAAGATCCTGTGGTCTATTGGGGAAGAAGAAAACCCAATAACCTAGAACTCCTAAAACTGCCCCAAATCCCTGGTAACTTAAAAAATTTATGCAGTAATGTCATCATGCTACCCTCAAGAACTCAAAAGTGCTGGGGTGCTGGGTGGCTCAGTCGGTTAAGCATCCGACTATGACTCAGGGCATGATCTCACGTTTTATAAGTTTGAGCCCCGCATCAGGCTCGGTGCTGACAGCTCAGAGCCCAGAGCCTGCTTCGGATTCTGTGTCTCCCTGTCTCTCTCCCGCTCACACTCTATCTCACTCTGTCTCTCAAAAATAAGTAAATGTGAAAAAAACTTTAAAAAAAAGAACTCAAAAGTGTGAAGCATGGGGATAAGGAAACAGATGGTTTATTATAAAGGCGATGGCAGAAGACTAATTGCAGACCGAGATTGTGCGTGTGCACACGCCATACTGTTGTATGTTGGACACACAGGAACTGGAATGCTAACCAATTTCCTCCCACTCACCTTTTATATGATTCAATCCATCTGTTATTTGTGTCTCAATGAGTGATTTCCTGGTTCTCACAACTCCAGGTGTAGTGACCCAGAAACCCAGAGAAAAAGGTCCAGAGAGAAGGAAACACGAAACCCACGATGTTTTCAGGACACCCAAGCGAAGCTATGTTAAAGGCTCCCAACCAGAGAATGAAAATCACTGAGCCCCAGCAACCTTTAAGGAATTTTTGGATTACTGGACTCATAAACTGATAAGGATTGGTCAATGCCAAGTGAGGCCAGTGAAGGGGTTCAGTCAGTGAAAAGAGAGAAAGATTGCGTGGGAGAAGGAGAATGACATCTCGGGAACGGGCCCCTGGGTGGCGCAGTGGGTTAAGGCAGCCTCGCCGTGCCTCTCTTTTCCCCATCTGTAACATGGGGATTCACTTAGCCACAAATAATTAGCAGGCATCTGATAATGTAACGGGCTGCCGTGGGGTGTTGGACTGTTGTTGTAGACGCTGTAGAGCCGTGCCCTTCCTCAGAGGATGCCATGAAGTTAGTCCATCCGCGTAAAGAGCTGAGAACAGGATTTTCATCATCCGATGGAGAAATACATTTTACAACAGATGGAGAATAGGGCAGACCGAGATGAGCAGACTGCCGATGGAGTTAATGGAATAATGAAAGGAGACAAGAAAGGCTGTCCTAGAATCCTCAGTGGAGTTGAAGGTAGATTGAAATAAAGAGAGGGGCACCTGGGCGACTCGGTCTATTAAGTGTCCAACTCTTGATTTCGGCTCAGGCCACGATCTCACAGTTCATGAGTTCAAGCCCCACGTCGGGCTCTGTGCTGACAGTGCGGAAGCCACTCGGGATCGTCTCTCTTCCTCTCTCTGTCCCTCCCCCACTTGTATGTGTGCATGCACTCTCTCTCTCTCTCAAAATAAATAAATAAAGTTAATAAAAAAGAAAGAGAGAGAGAGAGGAAGAGAGAGAGAGAGAGAAACAGAGAGAGAAACAGAGAGAAACAGAGAGAGAGAGAAAGGAAGGAAAGAAAGAAAGAAAGAAAGAAAGAAAGAAAGAAAGAAAGAGAAAGAGAGAGAGAAAGAAAGAGAAAGAAAGACAGACAGACAAAGACAGAAAGACAGACAGAAACACAGACAGACAGAAAGAAAGAAAGACAGAAAGACAGACAGAAAGAAAGACTGAAAGACAGAAAGAAAGAAAAAAGACAGAAAGAAAGAAAGACAGAAAGAAAGAAAGACAGAAAGAAAGAAAGACAGACAGACAGAAAGACAGAAAGAAAGACAGACGGAAGGAAGGAAGGGAGGGAGGGAGGGAGAGAGAGAGAGAGAGAGAGAGAGAAAGAAAGAAAGAAAGAAAGAAAAAGAAAGAAAAGAAAGAAAGAAAGAGAGAGAGAGAGAAAGAGAGAGAAAGAAAGAAAGAAAGAAAGAAAGAAAGAAAGAAAGAAAGAAAGAAAGAAAAGAAAAGAAAAAAAGAAAGAAAGACACCACCTGGTACATCAGTCTTAAACAAAAGCCCGTGCCCAGAACTTACCTGGTCTCCCTTTCTTCAGTATCCCCACACTTTGGCGCATCCACTTCTCGACTTTGCTGCCATGTTAATTTCTCAAACATCACCCGGAGTTACACCCACCCCCACACACTGAGTGACGCCCAATCTTCAACCCAAACTCTCAATGTTCCAATTTGAACATTCAAGATCCTTCATAAAATCATCTCGACCTACTTTCCCAGCCTTTATTTCTGACTCCCCACCCCCCACATTTTGGGTCACAGACCACAGATAATGCGTTTGAATGGCCCTGCCGTGCTTCGCGGGGTCTTTGCCCGTGGCACGATCTCTTATTATTTCCCACTTTACGCAACTTTTGCTACCACAGCTATTCGAACTTAGGAATCTCCCCTTCCCCTTTCCAAGTAATCAAACGACCTGCTCTGATCAAGCTCGCCTTAATTAATAGGTTAATTAATTAATTTGCCTTTAGAGGTAGCAGAGTGCCTTGTGCACATTAGGGACGCAGTTAATATTAGTTTCCTCCCTCTTGCCTTTGAGCTTTGTTCATGTTGCTCGCTTTCTCAGCATGATGTCCAAGAAGCTAACTGTCTTTCCAGGACTCGCTCAAAAGTCAGTGTCTTTAAAGCCGATCTCTTTCCCTTTCGAAGACACCTTATATACCGGACTTCTCAAATGTCACCATAATTGACATTGTTTTGGGTGGGTGTCTTACAGCTACGCGGGCACTAAACACAATGACAGGGTCCCCAGTAATTTCTGTATCTTTGCTATCTTCACCTAGCACCCTCCGCACAGTAAATACTCAAGAGCTTAAAAAGAAATTCGTTGAGAAACAGAAGCGCTGGTGACATCTTGAGCAGAAATGGGCCAGTGGAGGTTTGTTAAAGGGCTGAGTGGTTGAAGAGAGGCTGTGTATGGTTCCTTCCAGACTTTTCTCCAGGTCTTCCCTGCCATACCCGCCTTCCCCCCACACCCCAACCCCTCGGCTGGACACAGAGTGAGTCTGTGTTCAGAGTGATGTGTTTTAAAGGTCACATTTATTAGCAAATCGCTGTGTTTACAAACTTAGTTTGACCAAAAAAAGGAGCCTTTGAAATTAATACTGTCTACTGAAACTAGAACCAAGTTCAGTCAACAGTGCGCAGAGTCTGGTTAGGGAAACGTGCCGTCAAGGTGGCTTTCACAATCTTATACCCCTCACCCACTCTTTTTATTTTTTGAAACGTAAATTTTTTTTTAAAGCTTGACTGGACTTTTCAGGCTGGAATTTATTTGTCTTGTGTCAACCTGCCGTTGTCATGATATTCTGCTTCGAGAAGTTTATTTTTTATTTTATTAAAAAAATTTTTTAATGTTTATTTTTGAGAGAGAGAGAGAGAGAGAGAGGAGAGACACAGAATCTGAAGCAGGCTCCAGGCTCCGAGCTGTCAGCACAGAGTCGGACGCAGGGGCTCGAACCCATGAACCTGTCCAGCTCAGCCACGCCGCAGGACCCTAGTTGACCTTCTCGTTGAAAATCTGGAAGACAGCAGGACTGGGACTGTGGCGTCCCCTGCTAGCGCCCTCCCCTCTCTGCCTCAGAGCGTCCTGCTGGAATGAGTCCCCTGGGATATTAGTGGACTGAGATTTCTAATATACAAAAGAAATGCTGTGTCAAAAGCTGGAAGAGGCGCTCTCTGATGGGAACGGTGTAGGCTCTTCAGGTCCCCAGGTTCCAGCTCCACAGAGAGAAGACTCGAGGCAGAAGGTGGCCCCAGGAGCAGAAATTCACCTGAGGAGGAGATTAACCCAACCCAGAAACTTCTTTCAGGAAGAGGCGATTGTACCTCAAGATTATCTAACTCTTTGTTGCTAAGACTAAGTTCAGAGAATGGAAGGTGCGGAATCATCTAATGATTCTGCCTAGAGAGGTCAAGACGCCCACTCCAAAACCCAAGTGAAATATGGAAGAGTTGACCATTACAGATGGTTTCCTCCATTCTATGAGGAGAGCACAGGATTTCAGAACCTCTTCCAGAGCGAGAGAGGGCGCATAGTTGTGCCAAGTGAGGGGCTCCCCTTGGGGGACATTAGTGACTATCATACCCTCCTTTGTAAGAGAAACAGATAGGAAATGATGATAATAAATGGGTCTTCTTTCAAAATACTCACTTAGGGGGGGCTCTGCTTCCTCCTTCCACTCCCCAAGAGCCTCAAATGCTTTAAGAATTCCACTCTGGAGTTACTTCTGAGCTCGTTTATATTTTCGACTTCATCCCTCTGTAATTGCACCTCACTTTGTAAACCCCAAAATAGTCTCCTGCCCGATCAACAACCTTATTCATCAGACTTGGCTCCGGATGGGTTTTGGTTGTTTCCAGAAATGAAATTCATCCTCCAAACTGAAAGATTTATGTTACCGAAGCTCCTTGCGAACTGTGACTTCAGCCCTTAAGAACTCAAGAGGCGTTCCAGATATATTTTGGAATGGAAAAAAAATATTTGCCTCCTCAGTGGGCTGTCCAGTCTCATACGCTTTCATATCTTCTTCGTGAATATTGTTTTAGAGACGAAACCCAGACCTGTATAAACGAGGGTAAGCGCATTAATCAAAGAGTTGCGCCCAATCTTGCCATCAGTAATTAAGTTTGTTGATGCTACAATATCTCTTTGAAAATGAAAGAAAGAAGGGAGGAAAGATAGATGTAAGAAAAAAGTAGAAATACATATCATTGAATCGTAGGAGGGTGATAGATACCGCCGGCTGCTTCTCTGTGTAGGCTCCGCTAGCCTTGTGGACATTCCGTGCATCAGTAGGCTACATACAGCTTTGTTTTCTTCATGTTACTAGAGTAATATTTATTGTAGAAAATTAGGGGAGAAAAGGCATAAGAAAGCGAATTTAAAATCATCTGTAACGCCATCAACTATAGGTAACCGATTTTGATTTTTCATCCTTCTAGCCTTTTTTGGGTGGATCGTTTCATTTCTCTCGCGGCAGATTTAAGTCACTACTTTTTCGTTTCTTGTTCGTTTATTAAGATTCCCATAGAAACTTCCATCGCAAATATAGACAGAGTGAATCGTGTGAACCGCTCGTCACCCCCCGCCTCCTTTCCCACTATCCAGATTTTTTGCGAAACACATCGTTTTCTGGTTCTTCGTCGTAATTTTTTTACTATTTAAGCCAAAGGCAATTTTTCTGTTCTTCTCTATCATCAGCAGCATGGCACCATGAGTTTTTCTCTACTCGAGGGCGATCATTATTCTTTTCGATGCTCGAATCATCTTAAATAGAGACAGTGGGAGTGTCTTCAAGCAGTTCCTGTGAACTCTTCGCACCACGCCACGGGGCAGAGCCCTTCTTTGCTTTCTGACACAGTGACATTACGTAGGCTCACCCTGTAGGCTCCCGGCTCCGAACAGCGCTCCACGGAACCCCGATTTCTGTTAGCGATCCACCGCGTTTTAGAAATCAAGACCCGGGCACTGCATTCGCTTTGCTTTTCGGGTAAAAATGTTGCAGGTTCTCAGAGGAGAGAACCGGGGGGCAATACACACCCTGTGTATCTCTGTCACTCACATACTCAAGCGCATCCGGAAAACCCATGCATCACCCTGTTCTCTGCGGTCCCAGCTGGACGTCCTGTCACGCACTTCGATTCGGACACCGTCTACCGAGGCTCAGCATTAGATCCCACATGTTAAGCGCTGAGTCCCTGCAGGACCGCCCCTCCCCGCCCAATTTCAGACACCAGCCGTAAAAAAAAAAAAATTTTTTTTTAATATAGGATATAACAAAGGGTGTGAGCGAACAGCCAGATGGAGAGACACACAGGGCAAGATCCAGAAGTAGCACAAGTGAGAGGGTTGTGATCCTCGCGGACTTGGGGCGCTCCACCCTCAGCGCGTGTAGCTGTGGTCACCCACCCGGCAGTTCCAGAGCCCGTACTTTCAGGATTTTTCTGGAGGTTTTTTTTTTTTTTTATGCAGGCACGTCATGGATCATTGACTGAATCTCCAACCCTTCTCCCCTTCCCGGGGGATGGGAGAGGGGGGCTGAACGTTCCGAGCTTTTAATCCCAGCTTGGTCTTTCCGGCACCCAGCACCCTCCCGAAGCTTCCTGGAACCCACCGAGGGTCCCCTTATCGGAACAGAGACACTCTTATCACTCAGAAAATTACAAGGGTTTTTGGAGCTCTGGGCCAAGGAACCAGGGGCAGAGACAAATTTTCATATATCTGTGTTATTTCATACATTTCAAGTTCAAAATTAGCATTTCTATTTTTTCTTAAGTTTGTTGGTTTTAGACCTGGATCTCCTCTATATCCAGCCCATGCATATGTGTGTGTGTGTGTGTGTGTGTGTGTGTGTGTGTGTGTTGGATATGCGTGATAATTTACAAAGCGATCACTGTGTACGTGGAACTGTTCTGGAGAGGAAGCAAGACCATACTCGTGGGGAAAAATGCGGGGGGGCGGGGCGGTGAACGTGACCACCACAAACACACCGAGAGTGAAGAAGGCTCTCTCTCTCGGTGACAGGCTTGGTCTGGATGAACAGAGCCCGCTTCCCGGACCGCAAGTGTCTGCCTGCAGAGCTCCTAAGGGGATCTTGCCAACTTAGTGGACCACACCTCCGGCCTTCGGAGACCCAGGTCAGTCTGTTGTCAGCCTGGTGCCTCCGATGCCAGCCCCAGACCCCGGGCCTCCCGTCCTTCTGACCGATCGGCTGTCCGCGGGTTCCCGTGACCCCCTCCTCAGGCTGGAGCATTTGGTAGGAAGGCTCCCAGAACTCAGGGAAACACGTTGCCTGGGCTGACTGGTTTATTATAAAGGATACAAATGGAGGAGACGCCTAGGGAGGGGCGTGGGGGCAGGTGCACCGAGCTCCCGTGCCCTCTCCGACCACACCCCCTTCCCTGCAGCTCCCACCTTGGAAGTTCGGGGGTTTTTACAGAGATTTCATTAAGCAGTCACGATTGAGTAGGTCATCGGCTGCTGGTGGTGAGCTCAGTGTCCAGCCATCTCCCTTCCCTGTCATCGTGCGGTTGGCTCCCCTCCTCCCAGCCCCCAACCCGCAGCTCTAGGGGCACCGGGAGCCACCTCATCAGCACAGACACAGGTAAGCCTGAATACATCGGGGGCTCCTCTCACGCCCGTCTCTCAGGGTTTTAAAAACCCCCATGCCCAGAATCAGGGACAAAGCCCAAACGTATATTTCTTTCTTTATTTTTTAAGTTTATTTATTTATTTTACGAGAGAGAGAGGGGGCAAGTGGGGAGAGACAGAGAGAGAGAGGGAGGAAGAGAGAATCCCAAGCAGGCTCCACGCTGTCAGCCCAGAGCCCGACACGGGCCTTGAACTCACGAATCGGGAGATCGTGACCTGAGCCGAACTCAAGAGTCGGGTGCTTAACCGAGCCACCCCAGGCAACGCCCCGCAGATATACATTTCTTATTATATCACAATGTCCCAGCTTCGCAGACGACAGCAGTGAGCTCATGTCTACTCCTGCGTCCGATTTACTGTGAGGTCACATACGGCGTAGCCTCTGGAGACCTCCGCCGGGTGCTCAGGAATGAACAGGAATGGAAACGGGTGAATAACGCCTTGCTATTATTACGAAAATCCTTATCATCTCTCTGATACCCCAGAAGGATCTCAGGGTCCCCCAGGGGTGACCAGGCCACACTCAGAACCACCGGCCTAGAGACAGGTGCAGTGGAGACAACCTTATTGGAAATCCCGAGTGAAGGTCTTACGATCTTCTGGCCAGACCTTTACGGCATTGCGCTTAGGAACTCATCCTGCAACGCACTTTAAATAGAAGCTCATCGTGCAGAAGTCTGCAGAAGTTGAAGTTGTCCTCATTCATCTCTGGAGCTCTAGCTTCTCCCATGTAATGGCAGCCCAGCGCCTGCGCTCCGTTGTCCAAGAGACTTTTCAGACTCGGCTTGTCCGGAACTGGCCTCGTGCTCTTCTGCCCGTGAATCTCCCCTGCGACATTTCCCGTTTAGTTCCTTACCGTAGCTGCTCAGGCGCCAAACCCCGGAATCCTATTTTTAAAGTTTCTTTTTGTTTATTTTGAGAGAGAGTTCGAGAGCAAGCAGGGGAGGGGCAGAGAGAGAAGGAGACAGAATCCGAAGCAGGCTCCGTCCGTGCTGTCAGCGCAGAGCCCAATGCGGGGCTCGAACTCACGAACCATGAGATTAAGTAAGACCAGAGCCGAAATCAAGAATTGGACGCTTAACCAACTGAGCCACCCTGGTGCCCAAGGTAATAAGCCAAGACCCTGGAATTAATTTTGATTCCCCTCTTCCCTGGAATTACTTTCACCTGAGCCACCAGCATCTCCCACCTGGGTTCCTTCTGCCCATTCCCTCGGCTCTTACCCGCCCCACCCCACACCCCGTCATTCTTAGCTTGACAACCGGAGGGATCCTTTTGACACCTAAGACCACACAATTTTCTGCCTAAAATGATGAAGCTGATTGTTTCCACTCAGAGTCAAAGCCGACTGTTGAAAAGGCCTTTAAGGTCTTACCTGGTCCCCGAGTATTTCACTTTATGACACGAATCACCCTCTCCCGATTCTGCTCTGGCCCCATTGGGGTTCTGGTGAGCTGTGTTTTTAAGGCCCCGAAGCAAGGGCCCTGGGTCCTCAGCGGCCTTCCAGGACCAAAGGCATTTCTCCTTCTGTGGAGTCAGAGCAATGCTTCCTCTTCACTGCCAGTGTTTTAATTAACAGAGACTTTTAAACATTTAAAAATTTTTTTTAATGTTTATTTTTGAAAGGGGAGAGGAGAAAGGAAAGGACAGACAGGACAGGACAGGACAGGACAGGAAAGGAAAGGAAAGGGAAGTGTTCAATTCCAAGATAAGCTTCAGGCATAGCTGGATCCAGGGCTTCAAATAATGTTATCAGGATCCCGTCTCTTTACTTTACTTCTTTGTTTTACTCCCAGGCAGGCTCTCCATTTGTGGCGGTAAAGACATCACAGGCGTCTCTAAGGTTCTATGTTCCCAGCTCCACCACACCCCCGAGAAAGAAAGTCGCGTTTGTCGGGCGTTCTTGCTCCCAGGCTCTCAAGGGGCACGGCGAGGGAGTGTGTGGATTCATCTGTATTTATTTCAATGTCTGTCGCTATCAGTTGGAAACCGCAGGTCTACTCCGATCCCTCCAATTTCCAGTCCAACAACCCAGGGATTATTCTAGCTTTCTCCCTCTGCCCGTACGTGCACCTCCCTCCTCTGACAGTTAGAAGGCAGGCTCCGTCACCTTCCTTTATTTGCTCATTCGGTCACTGCTTTTGTACGTGACCATTTCGCCCTCGCTCGGAGTCTCCCCGTGGACGCCCTCCGCACCCCGCTCCAGCTCTGACACCCCTTTGTGGCAGTTTCCTCCTCGCTCCTTGGGGCTTTGAGTCCCCGTGCCTGGCTGCCCCTCTATGGGGACGCCCTCTTCCAGCTTTGACCCTGAGTCCCCACGCTTGCTGCTGGCATCCGTACCTGTCCTCCTCGTCCTGCTGGGTCTCTAAGACCCACCGTCAGGCTCAGACACCCCCCCCCCCGGCCAGGCCACCACTTTGCAGGGACACTCCTGTCGCCCCTTTTGGACTCATACCCTCCGGCCGCAGTGTTTCCCTTTCCTTGCTGCAGAGATGCTGACTCTCGTGTGCCACCCGACAGCCTTGTGGCTGAATTGTTCGGGAAAGGAAGAGAGGGAAGAGGAAGCAGAAGAGCCTTTATGTCAGCCACCCCAAGAGACTCAGGTCTCCTGGGCTGTCACCGATCCGGGGACCTGGATGCCCACACGGCTTCCGTGGTCCGCGAGACAGCTTGCTGGCATCCCTCAGGCAGCCGAGGGCAGGGACCCCCTCTCTGCTTTCCCTGGTGTGTTTTCCGCCTGGCTCTTCTCCCCATCCGGCGCGGAGCAGGCTCTTACCCGCACGCACTCAGAGCTGGGCCTGGCCCGCAGAGGGAAGCATCGAGGAGTCTCTGTTAACGAATGAGCCCCACGAGAGAGTCCTCCCGCGTGGACAGAGAGGCTGGGAGCCTACCACCCAAGGAGGGTGTCCCGGGGTCCTCGTGGGGCTCACGGAGGCCCGCGTGTCCTCCTCCCTCGCGACACCCCTGGCAGGTGGAACTGGTCTCTGCAGCTCCGTGGCTTCTGGGAGCGGACAGACAAGGAAGTATAGTTAGCACTCCTTCATTGCCTATGTTGTACAGGCTGTCACAACTAATGAAATTTTATGACAGACGGGCAACGACCAGCTTCCTGGGGCTATTTCTCTTTCTCGCTCCTGGCTCGGAGCGCCGGGCGATTTTTCATTTACATTTAAAAATGCCAAGATGACTAAGCGCGACTCGCCTCCTCAGAAAACTGGCAAATTGTATCAATGCACAAATGTAATTAATAATCATCAGGCATGAGAAACGAGAAGCAGCTAGGCAGGAAGGTCTGTCTTTCCAGGCTCCTTCCTCTCCCCGCTCCCGTTTTCAGCCGGTTCCCAAACTCCGGGCACATACATCACGCACACCCCTCCCCCCCCCTTCACTGTTCATATCTGAGAGCCGGTCTTCGCAAGGACAAAACAGAAGGTTCTGGTGACTGGCGACACGAGTTCCCATGGCTCAACGGATTTATTTGTAGCAGCCTTACAGGGATGATGCAAACAGATGTAACACGTAAGGGGGGAAGAGATGGAAAAAAAAATCCGACGGAAGAGGGGAGAGAGGTCTCAGGTGACCCGTTAATTCTAGATTGCGAGGATTGAGAGCGTGTTCACAGAACCAGGAGAAACCTGCAGGTCCCATCCATCATAACAGCCCCACCCGGTGACCCGTATGGGCTCCGGACAATTCTTTCGTGTGCGTCACCTTGAATTCTTACCTGCTCCTTCTTGCCACGTGTGATCTGCACTCTTGTCTTACTCTTGGCCGAACCTGGGATTGGCCAGGATCTTTAGCCTCTGCGATTCCCGGGGTCTCCCCGTCTTACTTCCGGGGGTATTTAGAGGTAAATGGTTAGTTCTTTGCATCATCTGTATTATTATTACTATTATTATTATTATTATTATTATTATTATTATTATGTCTTTTCTGCTGGCCCCATTGGGGTTCTGATGAGCTGCGTTTTTAAGGCCCTGAAGGAATGTCCCCATGTCCCAGGGGCCCTCCAGGACCCAAGGCATTTCTCCTTTGGTACTGCTGGTGTTTTGATTAACAGAGACTTTTAAACATTAAAAAAAATTTTTTTAATGTTTTTTTTTTTTTTTTGAGAGAGAGAGACAGAATGCAAGCAGGGGAGGGGCAGACCCAGAATCCGAGAGGGAGACCCAGACTCCGAAGCAGGCTCCAGGCTCCGAGCCCTCAGCACAGAGCCCAGCGCGGGGCTCGAACCCACAAATCGTGAGATCATGACCAGAGCCCAAGTCTGACAATTAACTGACTTGAGCCGCCCAGGCGCCCCAACAGAGACTTGTAAACTGCGCTATTTGCATTCCAAAGCCTTCTCGATTTTTTTTTTTTTTTTTTGGTAAACAGGCCATGGGCAAGGAGACAAAGCTGAAAGGCAAACATTATGCTCTACTTGAAATCCAAACCGCTGCCGCCATGACTGAGGCTTTGTGAGGGGGCCAAGCTTCTCTGCTCAGCTATTCTCCCTCACGATGGGCTGTTTCCCAGAGGGCTCCCCCAGCCTCTAGGTGCCTTGGCCCCGGGGAAGGCCTGACATGTCCAGACATGCCGGGGTTACAGCGCCCGCGCAGGCTCCAAATGGCACTCTTGATTCGAAGGTGTACTTACAGAGAGTCCGCTCTGTGCCTGGTGCTCCGGGGCTTTCTTTTTTTTTTTTTTTAAATGTTTATTTATTTTTGAGAGACATAGAGACAGAGCGTGAGCAGGGGAAGGGCAGAGAGAGAGGGAGACACAGAATCCGAAGCAGGCTCCAGGCTCTGAGCTGTCAGCACAGAGCCCGACGCGGGGCTCGAACTCACAGACCGCGAGATCATGACCTGAGCTGAAGTCGGCCGCCCAACCGACTGAGCCACCCAGGCGCCCCGCTCCGGGGCTTTCTGACGGACCAATCAGACCCAGTACCTGCCCTCAAGGACTTTATTATGCGGACACGTAGCAAACAACCGAATGGTAGGGGAAGTAAAGATAAGGGGAGCAGGAGAGCTACCGACGACAAAGAAGACGACAAGAGCAGGCGATGGGGTAAAGAGTGTTGTCTCCACGGAGTTGAACTAGGAGGTTGGACTTGAACGGAGCCGTAAGAGATAGGATCGCGTGGAGGAGGAGACTAGAAATTGTTCCAGGAAGTAGTTCCTCCAGGGCCTGCGGAAGCCAAAGGTGGATGTCACTAGCAACACGCAGGGAATGGCAAGAGTTCAGACTGGCTAGGAAGGGGAAGTTTGGGGAGATTATGGTGAAAGGTGGTGGGGGGGGGGTCAGACTGGACACAGGAGATCCTTGACCAGCCGGCTGAGTCGTCTGTGTCTTATTTTATGGGCAGCAACATATAGCAAACAGAGATAATGTGTCAAACAGAGCCATGAAAAGCCAGGGAGAAACAGGAGCGTGTTTCTAGATCAGCTGGACCTTCCTGAATAGGAGAAACTGAGGCAGGGCAGATTAGTGAGGGGGGCTCTGCAGAAGAAGTACGTGTGGGGTGGACACAGCGGGGGAGGGAAGAGAGGAATCTAAGAAAAGTCGAGCATAAGCAGTCAGAAAGAGCAGCAGGGTGCCTTGTTGCCTCACTGGGTCAAGCATCCCGCTTCAGCTCAGGTCATGATCTCGTGGTTCGTGGTTCGAGCCCCACGTCGGGCTCTGTGCTGACAGCTCGGAGCCTGGAGCCTGCTTCGGATCCTGTGTCTCCCCTCTCTCTCTCTCTCTGCCACTCTCCCACTCATGCTCTGTCTCTCTCATTCTCTCTCAAAAATAAATAAACATTAAAAAAGTTAGAAAAAAAAAAAAAAGGAAAGAGAGAAGAGCATCACGTCCAAGACACAGAGTGAGTTGTTTTTTTTTGTTTTGTTTTGTTTTGGCGGGATCACGAATGGATTCGTATCTTCGAAGCAGCTTTATAAGGTGGGCGGGAGACAACGATCCCCATTTTGGAGGCAGGAAAACTGTGCCCAAGAGTAGCAAGTCCAGTGGTATGTCCATGCTCAATGGAACTGTCTCTTACACCCAGACTTTTGATTTAAAAACCATTTACAGGGAGGGTCGTAGAAAAATGAATGAAAAAAAAAACAAAACAAAAAGAGTAGTGAAGACTTACGCTATTGGTGACCAAATAGAGCACGTCGTAACGGTTCTTGGGGAGAACCATCAGGCAAATGAACTCTCTTAATCCAACCGGATAAGAAATTTCTCGGCCATACAGATCCCCAATTCCATTTAAATCCTCTGAAAGGAGAGGCCAATAAGAAAATCAACTCCAGGGAAAAACAAACTAGAGAGAGGGAATAATTGTGCAGAGACACTGGGCATTCGCCCCCCCCCCCACACACACCCTGCCTGGGATCGCAGCCTACAGTAAAAGCCATGAAATCCCTAACAGAAATTGCTTCATCCCCAAGCTTCTGGAAGCTCCATGCGTTCATAACTGGGACGCTCATAACAGACCTACTGCTGTTGGTGATCTTCGGCGATAACCAGCTGCTTATGAAAACATCCGCTCTCTGAGAATTCGGACTCTGGCGTGGTCTGGTTTCCATTTGGGGATGAAACGGTGTCGCGTTGTGTTTCTCTTCAGCTGGTGAGGAGGAGAGGTGGGAGAGCCAGGGTCTTGCCAACGTCCTCTTTTTCCTTTCTGTTTGTTGTTGCAACGGGCCTCGTCAGACCCGGCGAGAGCTGCCCACATTTATAACTCGGGCTCTTCTAATTAAAGTTCCACCGAAAAGCCTACTCCTCTCTTCTGACTCCCTCGGCAGGAATGTGTGCTCATAACAGAGGCATCTGCCCCCTGGACTAACCTTTCTTGAAACCAGATAAACAAAGTAATACTAATAAAAATATCCATCTGTGCTTAAAGATAAATAGAGCGTTAATATACCAAGCCGAGATCTGGAATCTTTTGGAAGCCTGCTTTAATGATATTAGACATCTGTTCCAGCTTGCTATCTGCTCGTTTTCCATGTGCACATTCGTGTAAGGAAACAGTGTGGAAGGCGTTTGTCTGGGGGACACGGAGCCGCCACCTGACCGCTGTCTTTTCCGAGGCCACCGCCCCAACGGAGGGTGTGACACAAAAGTCTAAGTCAATGAGGTTCCTTAAAATTTGGCACCCTGCTTGGGTTTCATCCTGGATTCTGAACCCTGCGGTCTTTCTTCATTTTTACTTTTAGATGCCTGAAAGCCAGTTTAATCATTCATAACGGTGAGGAGAATCGTCACGTAGGCCAGATGCACAAAGGTCATAGCAGCCATTCCCTGGCTGAAGTCAAGAGGCGAGAGTATCGGGGAAGCGTCTGGAACCATCCATTTACAAGGAGGGAGCACCAGGTCAGGTCTACAAAGAGGGAAGATGCTGGTTTCTTTTTAAGGATAGCACGCGGAAGGTAGAAACCAGCCTCTCAGTGTTCCTGTTACCATGGTTAACACTCAGGAAGCATTGCAGGCAAGGTGCTATGGTGGGAACATGTTCTCCACTTGAGGGCAGACCCATGGACCTTAGCTTCTTAGATTTGGCGCTAACGCCGAAGAGATCCCGGCGAGTCAGGAGGATGAGGGCCAAGACGGAAATGGACAGGGGCATTTAACGTTGTTCCAAGGATAGGGTGAAGTGTTGCTGGCGGTCAGTGCCTGAAGACCAAGGATGGCCAGGTATAGCGACGTAAGGAGCCGGCTGGCACAGCAAAGGCTGGCCAGTCCCAGGCGCGGATGACTTAGTATTGAGATGCATTGACATTTTTAAAATAGTGAAAATGGGGGCGCCTGGTGGCTCAGTCACTTAAGTGTCTGACTCTTGGTTTCGGCTCAGATCATGATCTCACGGCTCGTGGGATCGAGCCCCACATAGGGCGCTGTGCTGATGGTACAGAGCCTGCTTGGGATTCTCTCTCTCTCCCTCTCGGCCCCTTCCCTGCTCACACGCTCTTTCACTCTGTCTCAAAGTAAATACACTAAATAAATAAATAAAGAAATGATAATGAAAACTTTTTTTTAAACAAAATCTTACACAGTACCCGCAACATATAAAACATATTAAAGAAATGGTATTTTTCCTGAAGGAGAGGAAGTCCCCGGAACATTTTAAGGAATATGGGTGAAGAACCACTATTCTAGGGGCACCTGGGTGGCTCAGTCAGTTGAGAGCCCAACTCTTGATTTCAGCTCAGGTCATGATCCGAGGGTCGTGGGATCGAGCCCTATATCGGGCTCCATGCTGAGTGTGGAGACTGCTTAAGAGTCCCTCTCTGGCTCCTTGTGCCCTTCTCCCCTGCTCTCTCTCTCTCTTTCTCTCTCTCTAAAATAGAATTTAAAAAACCTCACTATTTTAGGTGCTACTCAGTGGCCACACAGTTCTAACAATCTGCCTGGTTGTGCACTGTGCTAAGAATTGAATGATTTAAAAAAACACATTTTTTAAAACTATAATTTTGCTCCCCTCAACATTTTAGATGGAAGTTTTTAAACATACAGAAAAATGGAAAGAATTGTAGACGCCCACGTACCGACCACTTAGATTCTACGGTTGCCAATCTTTTGCAGTTTTCGCCTCCTCCTGGATCTTTCCGTAGGCATCGATTCATCGTATTTTTAAATCCCTTTCAAAGTGAGTTGCAGACATCAGCACGTTTCGTCTCTAATACTTCAGCACGCACGTCCAGCATTAACTAGAGTTCCGCACTTGTGTACAGTCCTTTTAAAGAGCCAAATTTACATGCAGAGAAGTGAATAGATCTTCGGTACCATTTGGTGAGCTTTAAAATTTAATTATGTGTTAAAAAAATTTAATTATATGGCAAACCCTCATCAAGGTATAAAACCTCTGAAAGATATTACCTCCGAAAGTGTCCTCCCGGCCCCTCCCAGCCAGCACCCTGCCCCTCTCCCCGGGTCCTGACAGCCGCCATTCTAGTTTTCTTTTCACTATAGATGAATATTTACCCACCCCAGGGCTTCGGATGAATTGGAGCATTGTGTAAATACTCTAGGCGAGGGACTTCTTTCAGCGAGCGTAATGCTTCTAAGACTCATCCGCCCTGTTGCTTTTATCGATAGTTCCTTCCTTCTAATGCAGCCGGTGGTGTTTTGGGGCTACAGACTGAAGAGAACTTGGACTTCAGTGATTCACGATGGGACATCTCAGCGCTAGGCCACTCTCGTTCTTTCCAGGGGTATCAGCTTTGTCTAAACACCAGCAAACAATCTGACCGTGGAGTTCATTCCGTCAGGCGAGCTGACAGCTTGCAGGAAAAAATCGTTAGAGCCAGTGTCTGACCAGACTGGGCAGTGGTAGTCAGGAGGCTTGTGGCCCATCAGGAATACCGGTCTCTTCTACAGCCCGCAAGCCTGAAGGTCGGGCTGGATCCTTCGCTCCCCTTTATTTTTTCTTTAATTGCACTGAAAGATCTATAACATAGGGCCTGGTAGCTCAGTCGCTTCAGCTCAGGTCGTGATCTCATAGTTTGTGAGTTCGAGCCCCGCGTCGGGCTCTGTGCTGACCCCTCAGAGCCGGGAGCCTGCTCCAGATTCTGTGTCTCCCTCTCTCTCTGTCTGTCCCTCCCCTGCTCATGCTCTCTCTCTCTCTCTCTCTCTCTCTCTCTCTCTCTCTCAGAAATAAACATTAAAAGATCTATAACAAAATTTACCATTTTAACCAGTTTTTTGTGTGCACTTTAGCGACGTGGTCACATCGTGCTGTGACCATCACTCCTATCCGTCCCCAGAATGTTTTCACCACCCCAAACTGAAAGCTCTGTCCCCACCGAATGCGAACTCCCCACTCCACATCCCCCCAGCCCCTGGCAACCGCCTTTCTCCTTTCCGGCTCTATTAATCTAACCACGCGCCTCAGACCAGTGGATATCACACTGCATCTGTCCTTTTATGGCTGGCTTAATTTCACTCAGCATAATGTCCTCAAGGCTCATCCACGTTGTCACGTGTGTCAGAATTTCCTTCCTTTTTATGGCTGAAGAATATTCCATTGCACGCGTATAGCATACTGTGTTTCCCCGTTTATCTGTTGATGGATGCTTGGGTTGTTTCCACCTTTCGCCCCTGTGAAGAATGCAGCCGTGGGCACAGGTGTGACAGACATCTGTTCCCGTCCTTCCCTGCAATTCTCCTCTGCCTTTCTTCAGCCGCACCTGCGGTCATCATGGCCCATGCCGAAAACGTGCTCAGACCCATCTGAGGCCAGTCCTGTATGTACCTGGCATTTTCTTTTTATCTTTGAGAGAGAGAGAGAGAGAGAGAGTAGGGGAGGAGGAGCAGAAGGAGAGAGAGAGAGGGAGAGAATCTCCAGCAGGCTCCACACTGTCAGCGTGGACCCCAAAGCGGGACTTGATCCCACAACCCTGGGGTCATGACTTGAGCCGAAATCAAGAGTCGCACGCTCAACCGACTGAGCTGCCCAGGCGCTTCCTCTACCTAACAGCAGCCAGGGAGCTTTCGAAGGCAGTTCTGATCATACTCCCTCCCTGTTCGAACTCTCCAGTGGCTCCCGATCACCCGTAGGAGAAAACACCAGTGCAGTCCTGCCCCCACCCCCCGCCCTGGTTACACTTTCCCTCCCATACTCTATGCTGAAATGACTTCTGTTTGCCTAAGCACACTCGGTCCCACTCGCCTCTCCCCTTTGGCACAAAATGTATTTGCCTGGTACATTCTCCCTGCTCCTGTGATGCCCTAACTTCTTGTCTTTTAGGATTTAATGTAGATACCGCTGCTTCTGAGAAGCCTTCTCTGTGCCCACCTAAGACAGAAGTAGGTGTACCCATCGCTTCCTCCCTTAGCGGCCCCCAGGGATGTTGTTCTATCTCCTGAGACATGTTTGGGACATACGTCTTAGGTTGTAATATCCTCGGTGTAAACACAGGTCGCATCCCCATGGGGTCAACCGCCAGGTTGACCCTAGTCCATCGTTTCGGAGAGACCTGACCTCTGAAACTTTGGAAAGCCTTGTGCTATCGTTCCAGCGAGGTGCTGATAAGCCAGTTTTCCAGAAAAAGTTCAAACAAAAAAACCCCGAGTTGCGGTATTCGCTGATTTTTATGGCGTCGGTTCTCTCCTCATGGCCAATTTCAAGCCGCTGTCGTGAGGTTACTGGGCACGGACTTGGGAAGCTAGCCATGCTCGACCCTACCCCAGGGGTTTCCTCCCGAGACTTTTAAATTCTGCCGCATTGAACAAATCAGTTGTTTCTATCAGGTTCCTTCAATTCTATACACCCATTGTCCTCTTTCAGATAATTTTCTACAAACTCCTTCAGATGTTTTTCTATTAAAAAACTCCCTAAATAGTCCGAAGTGCTAAGGAATGTGTTACAAAGATATGAACAGCATTCGGTGCAAGACAATAACAAAGCCAGCATGTATTAAATGCTTACTGTGTACCAAGTACTGGGGAGTGTCTGTGTTTTTCCTGTTAATCCTCATAATCCTGGGAGGTCGGTATCATTATATTCCCGTTGTACAGAGGTGGAAACAGTCCCAGAGCCAAGAACGGAACTCACTTCCATCTGATCTGCAAATCCGTGCTATGGCAAATCGCTCTCCAAGCCAAGACAAAGGGAAGGAAAGTTAGCTGCTCAGAAAACAATCCATCAAAATACTGTCGCCCTCATTTCTTGGTTTCCCTGTTGTTCCGTAGCTTCATTCGTAACAAATTACGTGCTGTCTCCCTTTTCTTCTTCTTGCATCTGTTCCTCCTGTCACCTGGCTGAGGATTTCTTGAACTCCAGGGTCCGTGTGCACAAGGCAAGGGTAGTTCTCACCACCGCAGGCTTGGCCGGTGTGGCTCTGACCTTCCGGAACTGTGTTCGCCTCTCCTCAGCCGTATCCTGATGCCTAGCGCAGTGCCTGACAGATACACATTGTATTTTTGGTCATCAGGCAACTTGATTTTGAACTGGGGGGAGATTTCGCTCAAGGGAGAAAAGGTGGGACATTTGAATGAATGTCACTGTCAGCAACAACACAGTATGGTTGGTTGGGAGAAGGTACCGGCTTGGGGCTGGGTCCCAGGCCCAGGTTTTGCATTTATTTCATGTGTCACCATGGTTATGTGACTTCACTTTTCCAATATCCTCATCCAGAAAGAGACATTGCATCCATCTGTTTTATAGATACTTAGGGAAAGTGTAAGGTGCCAGGTGCCCGTTGTAGAGAACCAAACATAGGCCTTGCCCTGTGGCGCTTACATTGCAGACAGAATCAAATACTGATCTGAGTAATAATGGGTCAGACACGGATAGGGCCTAGGAGGAGAAAGAGAGCAAGGTGACGGGGTGGGGAGTGATTGGAGGTGCTTTGTAAGCGGCGCGTGGCCAGGTGCGCCATTTTGGACGGGTGACGTTTGACGGTCAGAGGCTGAGAGAAGTGAGGGGAAGCCCACGTGGGTTTTTCTTGTTCTTTCTCTCTTTTTTGCAAATCGCGTTAAAATATACATAATGTAAAATTTCCCATGTTGACCCTTTTTTTAAGATTTCTTTTTTTTAAGATTTATTTATTGAGAGAGAGTGGAAGTGGGGGAGGGGAAGAAAGACAGGGAGAGGGAGAATCCCAAGCAGGCTCCACACTCAGGGCAGAGCCCAACGCGGGGCTCGATCCAAGGAACTGTGAGATCATGACCCGAGCCAAACCAAGAGTCAGACGCTGAACCAACCGAGCCACCCAGGCGCCCCCATTTCAACCCTTTTGAAGAGTACAGTTCTGGGGGCGCCTGGGTGGCTCAGTCGGTTAAGTGTCCAACTTTTGCTTTCAACTCAGGTCATCATCTCACGGTTCGTGAGATGGAACCCATGAGTTGGGCTATGCGCTGAGTGTGGAGCCTGCTTGGGGTTCTTTCTCTGCATCTCTCTCTCTCTCTCTGCCCCTCCCCCACTCTCTCTCTCTCTCTCAAAAATAAATAGATAAACTTAAAAAAGAAGAGTAAAGTTCTACAGCATTAAATGCCTTCGCATGATTGTGCCGTGGTCAGCACCATCCATCTCTAGAACTTCTTTCATCTTCCAAACCAAAGCTCTGTTTCTCTTAAGCACTGACCTCCCCACCCCGTCTCCCCCAAGGCCCTGGTGACCACCCTTCCACTTTCCATCTCTGTGAATTTGACTAACTTAGTCACGTCGTAGAAGTGGAATTGTGACCCACTGGCTTCACGCAGCACGGTGTGGCCAGGATTCATCCAGATTGTAGCGCGTGTCAGAACGGCCCGCGTGTCTGAGGCCGGTTACCGTTCCATCGTATGTCTGTACCACATGGTCTGTATCCATTCACTTGTTGGCAGACATTCAGGTCATTTCCACTTCTCGTCTGCTGTAAATAAGGCTGCGACGAACATGGGAGTGCAGATATCTGTTTGAGTCCCTGTTTTCAATCCTTTTGGGTATATAGACGTCTACCCAGAGGTGGGATTGCCGAATCACAGAGACGTTCTATTTTTCATTTTCAAGGCACGACCACACTGTTTTCCAAAGTAGCGGCACCGTCTTACCTTCCTACCGACAGCGAAGGAAGGTTCCGATCTCTCCGCATCATCGCCAACATTTGTGATTTTCAGTTTTCCTTAATAATAACCATCTTAACGAATGTGAAGTGGTACCCCCTCGTCCATTTGATCTGCTTTTCTTCAGTGATTCGTGGTGTTGAACTTCTCTCCACGTGGATTTTAGAATTTTACACGAAGGACGTAATAACAGGAAACTAACTGTAGGACTGACCTGATCAAGGTCCAGATGGAAGACCATGTCTGATTTGGGGGCCCTGGCAAGGAGTCTGAGTTCGCCTCTGAGTGGGACAGGAGTCTCCAGAGGCTTTTGAGCAGGGCCGGAGCACGATCTGACTACATTTTAAATGGATTTCATTCTGGCTTTCTGACCACACATATTTTTTTTTTTTTCATTTTTCCAATGGGGCACCGTCTGGGACTAATTATCCCTGAACACACTTGCGGTGATATTTATCATCATCATAAAAACACACTGTGGGTAAAGAGATTTACGCTTTGTAGAACGCCTCCTCGTACATCATCTTGTTCCGTTCTTGGGACGGTTTGTGTTGCCTCCTGTCTCCTTAGTCACTGGATATTTTAAGAGAGGCTCCTGGGCGTGCCCCCTCATGATCAGAAAAGAGATTTAGAACCTGGCTCTGGCAATAACCTATGAGTGGTGGGGTTTTCTGGAAATTAGCCCCTCTGTTTATAGCTAAGCCACACTTGCCTGTGCAGAATCACGCATGGGCAATCCCAAATCTTCCTTTAAAGCCATTCGTCGGCTACCCTTTGACACCGTGATGTTTTCGTAGTGGGCCATTCGTCGTCACTGCCTCTTTCTTCATCCAGGGCTCCTGAAGATTCTGTTCCATGTCAGTGAGCTTTAGAGACTCTTTCGATGGGTTTTAGTGGTCCTTCCTCTGGAACAACTCCCAATTCATTCATCTGTTGATTCGTTCATTCACCCAGTGTGTATTTATTAAGAGTTCACTGTGTATAGTAATTATAGTGAACGCTGGAGACGCAGTGCTGAACAAGCAGAGGTCGTCTTTGGCGCCCTGGGCCTGGGGAAGCTAGATGGACTCACCAGGCATAAGGGATAAGGGTAAGAAATGGGCACGAACAACACACAACCCTGCATCCACACTCTACACCCATGGGGGATGGACGCACACAAGGCCACACGCAATGTGATGCTGGCATTCAGAACAGAGGGTTGCTTGGGAAGCCCTGGCTTCCTTCAAACACCTGTTGGCACAGCCACCTAACAAGCAAGCTCGCTCCTCAGTAGAATGAGACCCAAGACCCAGTTAACCACAGAGAATATCCTGCAGGACAAGGGACAGCCACTGGGGACAAACGGACTTTTCACGTGGCAGGAATAAACCCCCTAAGTTTAAGGCAAGAGTCCAGAATTCCAATAGTTATATTGTCCCAAGAGTGTAAAGACTGAGTCAGTTTTTATCACACCATCTAACTGTCCTTTCTGGTCAGGTCTTACCTGCAGGACTGGGTGACCAGAAAAGCTGGTGGACTCTGGGTGCCTCAGTGATTGGACAGTGACCTGTGAAGCATGGGAAAGAACTTTCCTTATTTCCCCCACTCCATGGACTTCACGTTTTTGATGATTTTTAGTGGGGGTGTCAGAAATGTGGGGCAGCTTTGTAGGATTCCCTAGCCTTCAGTGGGAAATGCCATGAAAAGACAAAAAAGCAGTTCAGAACCAGCTGTGAGTTCACTCGTTTCTCAGCAAGTATTTATTGAGCACCTACTTTGTGTCAGGTATTGGTCAGATGCTGGGGACAGATTAAGAATTCTCTCCTCTCGTGGAGCTTACATTCTCTCTGTAGCAAAGACAGTCAATAAAAATGAGTAAATCGACGCTCAGTCCGTTAAGCATCTGACTCTTGATTTCTACTCAGGTCATGATCTCACGGTTTGAGAGTTCTAGCCCCGTGTCAGGCTTTCTGCTGTCAGCACAGAGCCTGCTTTGGATTCTCTGTCCCTCTCTCTCTTTGCCCCTCCTCTACTAATTCCCTCTCTCTCTCTCTCTCTCAAAAATAAATAAATTCTTAAAAAATCTTTTAAAAAGGAAAAGGTAATCGGGACAGAATCGAGAATGTAGATTCACCTGGATGGGTGTCCTAACCAGGCTCCGAGACAGGCATGGGAGTGCGAGCAGTTTACTGGAGAGGTCATTCCAGGAAAGACCAGCAGAGGAGTGGGGGAAGTATGTCCGAGTAGGGAATTAGTGACAAGTGTGGTGCTGAACAAGTGACTATGTGGGTACCTGGGGGACCAGTGTGCACCTGTGCCTCAGAGTTACCTCAGCGCTGGGGTGAAGGTACAGAGTGGTCTCCGGAGGTCAAAAGCCTCAGGTGGAGCCCCAGTGCTATGTCTAGAATCCAGCCATGTGCACACCCAACACTGCCCATGACAGCATCAGGGTGACGTTGCCATCCTCCATTCCCTAGACTAAAGTCAAGCAGGAGGTAGCCACGGAGAGTTCTGGGCAAAGAACATTCATGGCAAAGGGACAGGGCATGTACATAGGCTGGAAGTCCGCTGGGGGTGATGAGGAGGAGGCAGGCAGGGCTCTGGGTTCACGGCAAGGAGGTAGACGTCATTGTAAGCCAGCGGAGAATTCTGGAAGGGCAGAGCTACTTTACTCTCCACCCCACCTACCTCATGGGATCATGTTTTCATCGCTCTGGAAGGGACCGGCCACTTGGAGGAAGGGTAAAACAGCGTCGCGGAGGCAGCCCAGGGCATAGAAAGCAGAACCTAAGACAATGAGGGCAAACACTGCCCAGCCCAGCGCTGTGGGAAGGGCCTCTCTTTTGTACCACATTCCGATTTCAAGTGGAAACAACCCAGGCGGGGACCCTGGCCTATTTTGAGGATGGCCAAGCCTTGAAGAAGAGGAACAATTCGATAGTAAAAGGATTGGAAAACGGGGAGTTTCCAGGGGCCCTTCCTTTGTGTCGCTCGTGATGTGTCTTGACAAAGTGTGAAGCAGGGAGAAAGGCACAGGATTGCAGGACTGCCTGGCCCAGCGCGGGAGGGCGGCTGACAGCGGTCGCTCGCACACAACGGGGTCCTCTCCTCCAGTTATGGATTTGGAACCGAAGCATGCAAAAAGAGATTACAGTTTAGCATTCACTGCATGCATTCGGTGAAAAATGAGGCTGTCATGCAGGCTGGGACTCAATCTGCAAGGGAGTGTGTGGACACAGGAGCCCCGGCAGCTGAGCACGGCCGTTGGGCAGGAATGGCCAGGCTGGAGGCTCCGGGCTCCAACAGCTTTGGGTGAGAATTTCTTCTTTTTTGGCTATTAGTTCCATCCTTCCTTGCGTCTCTGACCCCAGGAGGTTCCTTTGTTTCTTTCTTTTTTCTTTCTTCTCCTGCTTAGTCTCCATTAGAAACGTGTCACCTGGCTTTCAAAATTAGGTGGCCAATGTGGAGAAGGCCCTTTCAGTTCCGGAGGGAAGAGGAAAGCATTCAATGCATTCAAACCAAGAGAGTACCCTAGAATCAGGTGGATTTTTTGGGGGCCATCGAGATTCATCCAATCAAAACCCCTCCATCTAGAATGAGAAAACAGAGCCCAGAGATGCTAAGTGACTACTCGAGGTTCCCACGGCCTCCCGGTTGGCAGAGCCAAGGTCAGAGCCTAAGTGTGCTGACTTTCGTGCCAAGATTCTTTCCGTGACACCCACAGGCTCATTCTCCTCCTTTCTGTGTGGGGAGGCTTGAGTTATTGGCAGAGTTTATTCAAAGCCCCAGACAGCCGGAGCCTTTGGTCTGCCAGTAAGCTTTGCTCCTTCCCAGATGCCGTGGAAGGAGCGTCCGTGACTCATTGTCCATGCTCTTTCCTTTGTGCAGGATGAATTCCATGCCTCGGACTTAGCATTGGAATTACAAGGGAGGGGGGCGTGGCTCAGGAGAGGGGTTTGCACCCTAAGGAGATGACTGATGGACTAGTAAGCAGTGTGGTTAAGGCCAGTCTTCCAGAACCAGACTTCCTGGGTGCTCACCTCAGCCCTACCTCTTACGAGCTGTGGAACTTGGGCGTTTCATTTTATCTTCCACCTGTAAATCAGGGATGCAGGTACACATACCTGTTAGTTATCTTTTGCTGAGTAACAGTGTTGCTATACACATCATGGCTTAAAACAACATGTATTTATTCTCTGCATTTCTGTGGGGCAGGATCTGGGCACCACTCAGCTGAGTCCTCTGCAAGACTGAAGGCAAAGCGTCTGCGGGGTTGAGGTCTCATCTGACACTCGACTGGGGAAGGATCCACTTCCGGCTCAATGCAGGTGTCCGCAAAGTGTATTTCCTTGTGATTGTGGGACTGAGGGCTTCAATTTCTTGTCGGTTATTGATCAGAGGCCACTGTTGGTTCCTTGCCATGGGGGACTGGTGTGGATTCTTGCCTTCTCAAAACCAGCGAGGGAGAGAAAGAGGCTCCGGCAAGTCAGGCACTACTAAGTAACATAATCACGTCACCTTTGCTGGGTTCTGTTGATTAGGAGCAAGTCACAGGTCCTGCCTGCTGCTCAGAGTGGGGGTGGGTGATGACACAAAGGTAGAAACACCAGGAGATGGGGTTCCTGAGGCCACCTTTAGAGTCTGTCCGCCACTGTGTCTCAAAGGGTTATTGTGAGGAGTGAGTGAGGTAATATACATCACGCTCTTTGAAGAGGACTCCTACTGGAGAATTGCTGTGACTACTGGCTGTGGTGAAGGTCATGTTATCATCGCCATCAAGATGACATGCCTTCTTCCCTCATACTTGCTGTCGAAAAGTCTTCCAACAGTCTTTACGGGACCTAGGAGGACAAGATTCAATGTAAGCAGACACCTACGAGAGGTAGCAAATAAAATAGCTCCAATAACTTAATTTCATTTCATTTTCTAAGTTGGAGTCTCCATGGTGAATGGAAAATATACAAAGTTTGGAGTTTTAAAATCTATGAATATATGGGCAACTTCCTCTGGGCTACACAAATGTTGCCTGTCATCTTTACTTCTTCTTAAACTAGACTTTCCAATTTATTACAACTTTTTTTTTATAATTATGAGGTTTAAATATTAGAAAAGGATCTAGGGTGGTATAATCGCCACTGCTTTTACTTTTGTATTGAGGCGTAATTGGCATATAGCATTATATTAGTTTCAGGTATACAACATAATGATTCGATATTTGTATATACTGTGAATTGATCATATCCCCTATGTTAACCCCCACGTGAACATCCCCCATGGTACATAGTTAATAAATTTTTTTCTCGTAATGAGAACTTTGAAGCTCTATTCTCTTAGCAGCTTTCAAATTTGTAATATAGTATTATTAACTATCGTCACCACATAACATCCCCGGACTTACTTATGTTATAACTGGAAGTTTGTACTTTTTACCCTCTACCCATTTCATCCCTTCACCCCCTCGCCACCACCTCATGTGTTCCCTGTATCTGTGAGTTTTGTTTTCTTTTTAGACTCCACACGTAAGTGAGATCATACGGTATTTGTCTTTCTCTGTCTGAGTTGATTCATTTAGCACAATGCCTTCAAGGTCCACCCCTGTTGTCACAGTCCAAATTATTTTTTATTGTAGTACCCCAATGGTTAAAAGTATCTTATAGGGGCGCCTGGGTGGCTCAGTTGGTTGAGCGGCCAACTTCAGCTCAGGTCATGATCTCACGGTCTGTGGGCTCGAGCCCCACATCGGACTCTGTGCTGATGGCTCATCAGAGCCTGGAGCCTGCTTCAGATTCTGTGTCTCCCTCTCTCTCTGTCCTTCCCCTGCTCACGCTCTGTCTCTATGTCTCTCAAAAATAAATAAAAACGTTAAAAAAAAAGTATCTTACATTGGGGGGCACCTGGGGTGCTCAGTCAGTTGAGCGTCTGACTCTTGATTTCAGCTCAGGTCATGATCTCATGGTTCGTGGGTTTGAACCCTGCCTCAGGCTCTGCGATGTCAGTGAGGAGCCTGCTTGAGATTCTCTCTCTGCCTCTCTCTCTCTGCCCCTCCCCTGCTCACCTCTGTCTGTCTCTCTCAAAATAAATAAATAAACCTAAAAAAAATAATCTTACCATGCATCTCCAGTGTATGCATCTGCATTCATATTGTAAGGCATGCACACAGTAGAAATTACAAAAGGTCGGGATAAATAAGAAATAAGCAATAAAATGCCTTTCTAACCCTCAAGGGTTCCAAACATTAGCTCATACTTCAAGGCACTTTGGATGAGCTTTGTCATTGACAACACTGGATGGACATTCATATTTCAGACTTCTGTCAGATATAATTAGCCCCGTTCTTTTTTTTTCTTTTTTTTTTTTACGTTAATCTTCCTCATAGTGTGGCTGACAGGGACATCAAGTGGAAAAGGGAGAATGGACCGCATGTCTGTGAAGGACTCTTTGCCGTGAGGCTACGTTATCACCCTGTCTTCAATTCTGGTATCTTCGCAAAAATCTTGTCTAAGCCGCTGGTCTGTGTTGTAAGAATTGGTTTAGGTTAAATAAATCATATAGTCAAATTAATTTTACTGGTCTCACATAAACTGTGATGTATCACAGTCTGCTTGAAGTATCAGCAAGGAAGGACATTCCTTCAGTCTGTCTCCTGTCTCTTCCTGTGGGGGACCCATGTCTCCCATGAGACAATGTGTCATCTCTCATGAAGACTGCAAGCAGGTGCTTGAGAAAGCCTAGATACTAGAAAATTGTAAGAACGTAGTTTCTTTTTAAAAATTTAGTTATTTTGAGAGAGACTGCACAAGTAGGGGAGGAATCGAGACACAGGGGGGAGAGAGAAGAATCCTAAGCAGGCTCCGCACTGTTAGCGCAGAGCCCAACACGGGACTCGAATGCATGAACCGTGAGATCATGGCCTGAGCCGAAATCAAGAGTCAGACGCTTAACCAACTGAGCCACCCAGGCACCCCATTTTTTTTTCAGACACAAATAAATAATTCTTTTGATTTTTTGAAGTTTTATCTTTTTTTAAAATTTTTAAAAAATTTTTTTAACGTTTATTTATTTTTGAGAGATATAGAGACAGAGTGTGAGCAGGGGAAGGTCAGAGAGAGAGGGAGATACAGAATCCGAAGCAGGCTCCAGGCTCTGAGCCATCAGCACAGAGCCCGATGCGGGGCTCGAACTCACGAACCATGAGATCATGACCTGAGCTGAAGTCGGCCACTTAACCGACTGAGCCACCCAGGCACCCCTTTTAATTTTTAAATTAAATTATTTTTTTGTTTGTTTTGAGAGAAAGAGTATGAGTGGGGATGGGAAGAGATAGTGGGAGACAGAATTTGAAGTAGGCTCCAGGCACAGAGCCCGACACGGGTCTTGAACCCATGAACTGTGAGATCATGACCTGAGCCGAAGTCGGACGCTTACCCGACTAAGCCACCCAGGCACCCCAGCACTTTTGAGTTCTTAAGTGTAGCATGACTACATTATTGCATAAATTTGTTAAGTTACAAGAGGTTTTTGGCAATTTTAGGTGTTCAAATAAATAATTCTAATGTCTTGTTTTTATACATAAAGACTTCATCTTATATCCCCCTCGGGAGCTGAGCCCACAATTTGGAGACCTCCCTTTCTATGTCACACAACACAAGTTTCGCCTTCTTGCCAATTGACTTTTGGCTTTTTATAGATGTGTCTGGAAACTTCCATCCCTCTCAGGTTGGTTGACCTCATGATATGCTTCCATCATGCTTGCGAGACAACTGCCCCACGGCAGCTCTGAGCTCCCACCCCGGGAGTGTTTTAGCAAAGTCTGTGAAGTCGGCGAATGTTCCCGGGGCCGGGAACTGTGAGGGACCGTCTGCACAACCTTTCTGAGAGGAAAAATTGCTGACGGCCCCAGCAGCAGCCTGCAGGAGCCCTCTGTCATCCCCATAAACAGGGTCAAACTGGCCTGCTTTATCTCTGTGTGCACAATGCAGATTTAATAGGAAGTGCCCTCAGAATCATTGCTGCTAGGTTGCGTCTCCAAAGGAATTAGGGATAACAGTTTAATAACTGTAGAAAGAGCTTAGGCGCTTTGCTGTGTCGGGTGTATCTGAGTTAGCTACTGAAAAACGAACTCGGGACATTAAACCCTTTTATCACTCAGATAGCGCCATGTGGGGAAAATCCATTCCTTGGCAGGGGATGAGTTTACCAGCTTCTGAAGGGGGTGTGTGTTCGAATATGATAGGGAAGGGAGCATTTGTCAGAGTGGAAGGTGGATCAAAAGACAAATGAATTCTTTGAGTTAAATAAGAGCTTTAAATTATCTGGCTCTGAACCGCTTCACCATTAGCGGAGCGTGCTACCCTGAAAGCCAGCCCGTCTTTCCAAGGTCTGTGGATGGCACACGGGTCTCTATCTGCTAATGCTGCATTTTAAAGGAACAAGCAGTGTTAGGGCAGATGGCTGAGGCTGGGGAGGCAAGATAAATGTCTATTTAGCTGGGCGATGCAGTCACTTTTGCTAACCTATTCACCCAGAAGCCTGCAGAAAATAAGAGATTTGGACAGAGCTGGCTCCCCTCATATTAGTTAGGTTGGCTGGAAGTCATCCGTCCAGACCGAGGATGGATAAATCAGGTTAGCTTAGCCCCGGTGGCTTCCAAATTTGGGCCCATGGAATCCCATAAGTTTACCTTCTATGGAAGACGGAAACACGGTCACAAATTCTGTCCGTTCCTGCGTTCATACCCTTGCCACGTACCACTGCAAATCCTTCCACCAAGAAGTGGAGACTGTCTCTCCACTCTTGGGATCTGGTTTCGGTATGTGACTTGCCTTGGGCAGAGAGACACCATCAATGGTGAGAAGGGGGAAGGCTTGATAACCATTTGTGCACGAAGGCTTGCCCTCCCCGGGGGCTCAGAAGCCATGAGACACCTAGGTCTGTCTGTGACATGAGGAGAGACCCGGTGGGTGTCATCTCAACCAGCCAGACCCTGTAAGTAGATCTGCCCGGCTGACAGGTGGCGGAGAGAGACACAGGAACGGCCCCCGCTGAGATCTGCAGAAGAAGGGTTCGCTGAGCCCAACCCAACTTGCTGACTCCCTGAAACATCAGCTAATGAATGGCCGTTGTCTTTTCTTTTTTAAGTTTACATATTTATTTTGAGAGAGAGAGAGAGCATGCACGTGAGGGAGGGAGGAACAGAGAGAGGGGGAGAGAGAGAGAGAATCCCAAACAGGCTATGCCCAGTCAGGGCAGAGCTCAACGTGAGGCTCGAACCCACAAACAGCAAGATCACGACCTAAGCTGAAAGCATGAGTCAGACGCTTAGCCGACTGAGCCGCCCCGGCGCCCCATGAATGGCCATTGCCTTAAGTCGTTAGTTTTGGGTGGTGTGTAACGAAAACTAGAGGCAGAACAAGGGGGACTGAGGGCAATATTACGAGCCCCCAAATTTGGTTTCGCATGGAGAAGCTCTGATTTGCTTACTCTTTCCTTGAAGCTCCTGTTTGAACAGCGTTAAGGGGTCGGTGGGAGGGGGAGAGGAGGAGCCTTTGCCTTGGTCTAGAGTATCCCAGAACACTCCTATTGCTGGTGAATGAGCCTTGGGCCATCTGATCTGAAGCTTCTGCTTCCGGTTTTGCAGTTTAGAAGCTGGGAGACGTTTCTTGGGGCAGCTGATCTGTCCCCGTAACCCCTGAAACCATTCCTGTTTCATTCGAAGTGCTACACATCTCATCTTAGGGTCCGTGCCCACCAGGGAGGACAGGAGCAAATCAGTGTTTGAAAAGCTCAGACATTTGATTTTTTTTTTCTCACTTAAAAGTGAAGCTTTTGCCTTTATCTTGCTGCCATTCATTATTCCCACAATCCTCTTGTTCTTCGGCTAATGCCATAAGACGGGATTTGTTCTTGAGAGAAGGGGGGAGTTAGACGTCTTTTCGAGAAGTAAACTAGAGAAAGATGCAACCTTATCTGTAGATAAGGGACACAGAAATCCAGTCTTCTCACAATTTCGCATTGCATGGGCACGCCATCTTCCCATCGGCCTTTCAAATGTTACGATTAGGTGTGCGTGATGGACATGAACACCTCTTTCTCAAACGATGTTAATCTCCCTTCTTCTAATAGTGTCCTGCTTTTCCCTTGGGTTGCCATCCTTCCTTCCGCTGCATACGGTCTTGGTGGGACTGTGGTTCCATGTGCCTCGTCATCCCCGGTCAAGGTGAGTGTGCGGTCCAAGCCACGCCAATTCAGTGCTCTCATCTGAGGGCCTGAGAATTTCACGAATGACATGAGACTCGATGTGATTGTGGCTGGTTCATACTCTCAGAGGCACTCTGATGAGCCATTTAGTCTGGGTCTATTTTTACACAGCCTGCGTTCCGTCTCAAAAGTCATCCTGTCAATGGTAACGCCATCCACCTGGGCACCCGATGAAACCTCAAATGGTCTCTACTTCACCTTTCTTCTTCCCCTCCTGCGTCCAACTGGTTACCCACGTATGTTAATTCTACAACTGCAACGTCTTAAGTCCCTCCCCATACGTCCATCCTTTCTGCTCTCGCCCGATTCCTGGTACTCCTTGTGGCTTACCTCAAGGAAAGGAATAGCTTCTTGTTGTTGTTGTTGTGTTTGTTTATTAATTTTGAGAGAGTGAACGAGCACAAGCAGGGGAGGGGCAGAGATAGAGGGAGAGAGAATCCCAAGCAGGCTCTGCACCGTCAGCACAGAGTCCAACGCGGGGCTCAGACTCACAAACCATGAGATCATGACCTGAGCCGAAATCAAGAGTCGGACACTTAACCAAGTGAGCCCCCCACGAGCCCCTAAAGAAACAGCTTCTAATTGTTTTCCTGCCCCTAGTGCTTCCAAACTCCTTTACACGGCTACCACTTGTCTTTATTAAACGCAGACAAAATAACCTCATGCTGCACGTGGCCATTTGTCACACTGAATAAAGCCTGGGCATTTCGTCGTGAGACTTCGGTCATACCGTACGAAGCCTGGAGGTATGTGACTGCTATATTGGTTCAGCACCTCAGTGACCTCAGGGACGGTGAGCCTGCCCTTCCTTCTGCTTCCCCCTCACGGTCACAAGTAGTTACCCCAACACCAGGCATCACATCCAGTATCCACGACCTAGGCAGGAAGAAGGGGGAAAAAGGTGTTTCCAACCACATTCGTCTGCATTACTGAGAAGGGTAAAAGCCTTTCTAGAAGTCCTCGGCCAGCTGCTTCTTCTGCCCCATCGACCAACCTAGGACCTCCTGGCCACTCCGAGCTGAAAAAAGGGGCTTGAAAACCTCAGCTGCTCTCTCCTCTAACGAAGGTGGACAAGGACGAAGGGGGCCGAAACCAGGAGTAGCATTGGCGGAACGAGACAGTCCGCTGCTTTCCTTCCCATGCTGTCAACAGGACTGTGATGTCATTTCGTTAACCTAGAAATATACTGTCATAATAAAATATCAAAGAAAGTGCAGAAAGTGAGTGCCAAGAACATCCCAATACGTTAACTGAAATGCAGACATTACAAATATCGGACACGCGGATGGTGTAAACCGTAACCATCAGAGAAGACCGAACAGCCAAGGTGGGTCTTGAGCTGAGCCAGGGAAGCCTTTAAAAGTCCACAGCGTAATCCCCGGCTCTCAGAGGATTTACGGTCTGTGGTGACGTAAGTGTAACACACACGAGACACGAGCCAGCAAGGCAACCCATAAATAAGCCTTAAAACCAGAGGGAAGAGATGAGGTGTCGCAGAAATTAAGAGGGGAGAGAATTAAGGATTAAGTCTTTTCTGTAGCTCAATTTCTCTCTTTCCCAATTGCCTCAGCTTTGGAAATACAATGTCTGTCATCCCAGGTAGTGAAGACGCAGTGAAGTTTTGGGGGAATCACGCTGTCATCTGGCTACACGGCATTTACCAAGAAGCTCCTTCTTGCCCCGGCCCCTCCTCTTCTGGGCCCACAGGCATTTCCAGAACCTTCTATGCCACTCCAGGGCGTTTATGACCCGCTTTGCATCTCAGTTACTGAGGCAGATTCCAGGAAACTCTAGGAGACTAATTTTTTGAAGTTCTTTATTTATTTATAACCGAGCTCAACGCAAGGCTCAAACTCGTGAACTGTGAGATCATGACGTGAGCTGGAGTCAAGAGTCAGACGCTTACCACGCCAAGCCACCCGGGCGCCCCTGGGAGACTACATAAAGCCCAGCTTCCCTGACACGCCACACAGCCTTCAGGTGTGGCCCAGGGAACTCGCCACCTCCAGGATCATTCCCGGAAAAGGGGGCACACGACGCCTGTGCCCTTTTGTCTCCTACCTTTTTAGCGAATTTGCTTCTCTCTGGAATCTCCGGGGGTGCGTTTTTGTCACAATGTGAAATCCGACAGTATGGTCAGACATTTCAGCGATCCTCACATCCACACAGAAACATTACATGTTTTTTCTGAGGGAAAAAAAAAAAGTTTTCACGTGACCGATTTTCAATACACAGAAAAGTAGAAAGAATGGCAATGAACCCCTATGAGCCTGTGTGCTACCCTAGCCACTGTTACTAACATCCTTCCGCTCTTGAAAAATGGCCATGCCTTTGTCTTCACAGAAAAAGTGTCTCGAAGCGAAAGCTAATTTTTTTTTCCCTCCTGGCGAAATTTTAGTGAAATTCGGCCTTTGTGTCTAGGCTCAGAAATCAATTCAACTGAAATGATTTTCAAGAAAAGTTCGTTTTAGACAAGATTACAAATTCCTTTCCTGACACCAGCTCACCCAAGAACCCTGAGCTTCCTGCTTTCCCTGCCTGTCTACACAGGGACCCGGGTATAGATGTCACTCTTTTTCCGTCGGCGTCCCTCTGTAAGAAGTGGGTGGAATGAGACTTGGCTTCGAGGCCAACCAGGTAGCATTCCCCTGCATCAGGACTCCTCGGAGACCATTATATGTAATCACAGAGTGTCACCGGCATGACATGAATGATTATGCAGAACTCTATGCCCAATTTCCAAGTAGCTCCACAGTTTTGACAAAATGATGTGGCCATTTGTGAAATGCAAGCAAATGGGAGGAAATGGAGGGTATAGGATTTCTGCCCAAGTGACAGACTCATCCAAGAGCAAGAACTCTTCCATTCAACCAGTCACACAAAGCAGAAATTTTTACCCCGAATGAACCAGCCTTGTGAGGTAAGAATTTATGCCCAGCTGTCACCGGGGAACACTGGGATTCGTTTTAACCGGCCGTGACACAGCCAACCTGGGCTCATTTGGGCTTGGGTGAAATTCTGCCTGTCCCCCACTCTCACGGGAAACACTTCAAAGTGGGGATAAGAGTGCCCCTGAGCTCCCCAGCAGCTGGCCACGAAGCGGACACATATGCGGGGCACCTGGGTGGCTCAGTCGGTTAAGCATCCAACCTCAGTTCAGGTCACCATCTCACGGTTCATGGGTCCCAGCCCCATGTGGGACTCTGTGCTGACAGCTCAGAGCCTGGAGCCTACTTCCGATTCTGTGTCTCCCACTCTCTTTCTCTCTGCCGCTTCCCCCACTCGTGCTCTCTCTCTCTCTCAAAAAGAAACATTAAACAAAAAAAATTTTTAATAAAAAAAAGAAGGTGCATACTCTGTGGTATTTGGAACAAACTTGGGAGAATGACATTCCCTAATGACGACCAGCTAGTCACTCCTCAGGGACTTTGGTATAGCAAACTCTCAGACCGGAAGCTAAGAGACTTGTTAGGAAGCATTTCTGTGACTCTGATATAGTATTGAGCATCTTTGGAACTCAGTTTTCTTATCTATAAAATGAGAACACTAGGGGCCCCTGGGTGGCTCAGTTGGTTATGCGTCTGACTTCGGCTCAGCTCATGATTTCACAGTTTGTGGATTCGAGCCCCGTGTCGGGCTCTGTGCTGACAGCGCGGAGCCTAGAGCCTGCTTCAGATTCTGTCTCCCTCTCTCTCTGCCTCTCCACTGCTTGCACTTTGTGTCTCTCTGTCTCTCAAAAATAAATAAACTTTAAAAAATATCTAAAAAATGATAACGCTGGAGTAGGTGATACTGCTGGCATCCTTCTGAGATTTAAACTGTGAGCACTCTGGGTTTCTAGACTATTAGGTCCTTTCTCGATGCTGCTAGTGAGGATTTCATAGCAGCTGTATGCAGATTTAAACAAGAAAAGTAAAGACAAGAAGAAAAAAACCACATGGGAAGGAATTCTCTTCCCACGTTGACAATCCTTTCCCTTCCTTTGTGTTCCAAGTTCCATACGCCACTTGAAAGAGTCATAGTTTCAACTCCCATCGTTGGCTCTTTAGTAGACTTTTGGGGAGGAGAGCTTCTGGAAGGGCAAGTGTCTTGCTCAGAGTCACAGCTACTGAGCAGTAAAGCTTCCAGCACACGGTAGATCCCTACAAAGATCTCTGTGGAAGGTGACCCAGAATTGTCTCTTGTTTAAACAATAAGCGAACGCTTCCTCAATGACTGGCAAAATGCTCTGGCTTTGTAAAACTCATCCATCACTACGTAGACACAGTCTGCTCGCCACCCACCCACTCCAGCCTTCCCAATCTGATTGTTTCCGGTTTTATCTTTCACAGCAGCAAGGTTAAATAGGGCCATGAGAGGGATGGATCCAACCCCCACCTTTTGCATGTTCCAAGGTCCTAGGTGCGACCGTGACGTCTGATGAAAGCACCCACCCATGTGGGAGACAGACTGTGGATCCCTTTCTGGGTCCTTTAAATGTTCCTGTAAAGCTCTAACGATAGGGAACGAAATATGGTTTCTTTTCAGTTGTGACCAGGGGGCTGGTCGTTGGGTTCAATGGCGGGTGGTTTTAATTAATCTTCAGCTCTTGAACTCAAGCCAGCCGAACGAGGATTCCTCCACCGAGGATGGGTTAATCTGTAGATGCCAGTCAGCTTTTGGATGTTCACCATGAGCTGAGTTTTCGAGTTGAGACTCTTTTGTCTTCCATAAATGCCACTAGTCCGAGATGGAGGAGCAGAGAAACCAAGTGACTTGATAACATCTTTAGAAACCAAGTAACAAGCCATTAGGAGGACTAACAATGAATAAATGCATTTTCCATTCAGTGTCTCTGTGGCAATCCAGACGAGCATACGACTAGGAAAATGTAATGAAAGCAATTGTAACTCTTTCGGTGGAGAGGTAATTACAGTCTAGGGCTGCCTGACTGATGAAAATTACACTGCTTATAATAAATTGCCACACAGCTAAGTCTTTTCTGAAGTCCTTAGTATGATTTGTGTTTGTGCACTTACTTAAAACATCAGGGAACAATTTATAAACATGAGCCTTTTTGGACACTGCCAGGCTCGGCATTTACGATTAGAGAGCCTGTTTAAGGTTTCCTGATTTATAGAGGACAGATCATATTTTCCCGACACTCTCATGGTCAATTACAGACCTGCATGGTGCATTTGGTAACTTAAAAGCAAATTTAATCTTCTTTTTTTTTTATTTTTTTATTTGCGAGGAGGCCATGTCAAGAAAACGTTTTCTCTTAGCTTGATGAGAAAGAGGTTTCAAAGACAACTTCCTATCGACGTACTGATGCCGGTGGGGAGCAATACCATGCCTTGTTTGTCTTCTTCCAATAGAAACATCAGGAACTTCCATGTGGAAAAAAAGGGCACCAGGCTAAGTACCCGAGTCCCCAAGCCCTCATCACGAAAAGTTCAAGAAGGCCACTGCCTTCGGTGTCACTGCCTTGCTGACCACGAGAACCATCGTGGTCTATCAGAAAGTCACCGGGCACAGGTTCTAGGGCCTGTTGTGTAATTGACTACCTTTGTGATCTCGGGCAAATCCCTAAGTCTTTCTTGGGTTTAGTTTTCTCATCCTTCAAATGAGGGTTGGGCTCATTGGGGTCCAGGTCCCTTGGGGCAAAAGAGCAACGATTCTGTCTCAGCTCAGGGGTTCTCAACTGTAGCTGTACATCAGAAATACCTTTTTTTTTTTTTTTTTTTTTGGTAACATCAGAAACACCTCTTACAAATTACTCAAGCCCAGGGCGCCTGGGTGGCTCATCTGGTTAAGCATCTGACTCTCGACTTTGGCTCAAGTCATGATCTCAAGGTTAGTGAGTTCGAGCCCAGCACTGGGCTTTGCGCTGACAGTGCTTAGGATTCTCTCTCTGCCCCACCCCCACTAGTGCTCACGTGTACACTTTCTCTCTCTCTCTCTCTCTCTCAAAATAAATTAATAAACTTAAAAAGAGATACTCAAGCCCAAGCCCCACTCCTGATAATTAAGTCATGAGATCTGAGAGTATTTGTATATTAAAAAAAAATAACACTACACAGGTGATTCTTTTTTTTTAATAGTTTATTTTCAAATTGGTTTCCATATAACACCCAGTATTCATCCCAACACATGCCCTCTTTAACGCCCGTCACCCCCCTCCCCCCTCCCTCACCCCCCTCACCCTCAGTTTGTTCTTAGTCTTTGAGAGTCTCTTATGTTTTATCTCCCTCCCTCTCTGTGTCTTTTTTTCCTTTCCCCTCTTCCCCTCCCCCCATGGTTTTTGCTTAGTCTCACAAAGTCCACCTATGCGTGGAAACATATGGTATCTGTCTTTTTCTGAATGACTTATTTCACTTAACATAATATCCTCCAGTTCCATCCATGTTGCTACACATGGCCAGATTTCATTTTTCCTCATTGCCACGTAGTAGTCCATTGTATATATGTGCCACAACTTCTTTATCCATTTGTCAGTTGATGGACACTTGGTCTCTTTCCATGATTTGGCTATTGTCGAAAGTGCTGCTATGAACATTGGGGTACACGTGCCCCTATGCATCAGCATTCCTGTGTCTCTTGGGTAGATTCCTAGCAGTGCTATCGCTGGGTCATAGGGTAGCTCTATTTTCATTTTTTTGAGGAACCTCCACACCGTTTTCCAGAGCGGCTGCACTAGTTTGCATTCCCACCAACAGTGTAGGAGGGTGCCTGCTTCTCCACATCCTCACCAGCATCTGTAGTTTCCTGATTTATTCATTTTAGCCACTCTGACTGGTGTGAGGTGGTATCTCAGTGTGGTTTTGATTTGTATTTCCCTGATGATGAGTGACATTGAGCATCGTTTCATGTGTCTGTTTGCCATTTGAATGTTTCTTTGGAGAAGTGTCTACTCATATCTTCTGCCCATTTCTTCACTGGATTATTTGTTTTTCGGGTGTGGAGTTTTACACAGGTGATTCTAATGGGCAGCTGTGGTTAAGAGCTTTGCTTTATCTTTTTGAGATTTCTGAAAGCCTTGATGACAAGAAGCAGAAGAGACTGAGCCCCAAGAACCCAGGGCCCTGATCCTTTGCCAGAAGTTCTAAGAACCAAATACTAACTGAAACAGTGCTTAGGACCCACTGCCGCCTATTCGTGGACTTCTCGCCCCTCGGAACACTTCCGATGATAAGCAGATGGAGTGAGTGGGTGTGAGAGAAGTCCTAGGGTAGGTTTTGGGGAGCCACGCAACTTAAACTGGTTTTCGCTGGAACCTTTGGAAGAATAGTGTTAGCATTTTGCAGTTGAGAGTCTAACGACCCCCAGTGAAACCCAGACAGTCCAGGTGCTGAGCCGGGCTGAGCCACCGAGCATTCGGCTACAGTAATTCTGCCAACAGCCATCCTGCGAATCCCAAGGGAGATGACGCCGTGGCGGGGTGGAACCCACTCCCACTGGCTCGCGGGAGCCAACGGCAAACGTCTCCACCCAGTCCTACATTTAGTGACATCGCATTGGTAGCTTTTGAATCCAGCCACAGCGGGGTTATTTACATGGCAGAAATGAGCAAATGAGGCCCATGGGCACCCCTCCCTGCCCAAGTCGGTTGTTAAGCATTTATCAGCACACCGCTGAATTGAAGTATTGAGGGAATCTTCCACCCTGGCAGCCGGGACCTTTTCATAGTCTCCTGGGAAGAAAAAAAGCTCTGAGTAAATATTTATACATTAACTTTGCCTCCTGCTTGGGAGTTGTCACGTACTGGGAAGGCAGCAGAGTGGCCTTTTGTGCCTGTTGAACTGTACGAAGTTGCCTGAGACGGTGGGGTTACCTTTAAAGAAATGGAGAAAGCCTGGTCTTTTCCGTGGATGAATTCAGCTTTAAAAAAAATTCTTTTTAATGTTTATTTTTGAGAGAGAGAGAGAGGGAGGAACACAGAATCTGAGCAGGCTCCAGGCTCTGAGCTGTCAGCACAGAGCCCAACGTGGGGCTCGAACGAAAAACCCCATGATCGTGACCTGAGCCGAAATCAAGAGTCGGGCATTTAGCCAGCTGAGCCACCCAGGTGCCCAAGGATGAATTCAGTTTTAATGGGGAGACCTGCAGTCCACCGGAAGAGCAGCAGCTGCCCCGGTATGGTCCTTGAGCCAACGGCGGTAACATCACTTGGGAATTTGTTAGAAATACAAATTCTTAGGCCTCGCCTCAGTCCTACCAAATCAGAAACTCCGGGGCGGGGCTCAGCAATCTGTTTTAACAAGCCTGCCAAGTGATTCTGCTGCAAGCTGAAGTTTTGCGAACTGCTGTTCTAAACAGGTGTGCAAGAGGCCATAAAATGATGCAAAGATTCTATAATGACAGAGGTGGACAGTTGTGACCCAGATCGTCTGGCCCAAAGGACCTCAAAATTTACTGTCTTTCCCCCAGACACCCTGCCCTGGGCCATTACATGCACACACACACACACACACGCACGGACATGGGCACACACACACACACTCATTCATGAGCACTCTCCCGCAAAATTTATAGACTACTAGCCATTATTACCTCTCGAAGGAGTTGGTGTTACCTGCTGTCACCGATTCCTCACCTCTCACTCTTGCCTCAAAGCTCTGGCACTTTTCACTCCCTCAAACCTACATATTCCCAGGTCTTACAAAAGTTTATTATTGCTAAATTCAAGGGACACTTGAAAATCCTTAAGTCCATCTCTCTTTTTTTGTATTGTTTGCTACAGTTGATCATTACCGCCATTCTGAAACTTTCTTCCATCAGCCTCGCCGACACTTGCCTACACTTAACTTACTTGGTCTTCCCCTTCTTCGGGGGACTCTTCCTTCACTGCCCAGGGACGGAAATCAGAAGAAAGGCATATCTATGAAGCCTCGGAAGAGAGTCCTTTGAGAAGGAGAATAAATGGCTTTGCAGGCTGCTCTTGGCCAACGAACGTGCCAGTTGAAAACCCTCATTTTTGGGGCACCTGGTTGGCTCACTCGGTTAAGTGTCCAGCTTCAGCTCAGATCATGATCTTGTGGTTCATGGGGTCGATCCCCGCGTCGGACTTTGTGCTGACAACTTGGAGCCTGGAGCCTGCTTTGGATTCTGTGTCTCCCTCTCTCTCTGCCTCTGCCCCTCCCCCACTTGCACTCTGTCTCTCTCTCTTTCAAAAATAATAGACACTAAAACAAATTTTTTAAAACCCCTCATTTTCTCCGGTGTGGTCCTGTGCCCTCACAACATTACACACTTGTGCTGATGAATTTACTCACGCTGAAGCCTTCCCTGACCATCTTGTTAGGGATCGCAAACCCAGAGATCCTACTTCTCCTGGATATCTTCAGTTAATCATGCTTCTAGCACCTCAAACTCAACATGTCTCCCCTGGAAGACACTGTCTCCCCCTTAGGGCATCACCTTCTCTCTCAGTGTTCCCACTGCGGTGTGTGCGACCAACGCCTCTCCACGTCCTCCAGTTAAAAACTGAAACCGCCATGACCGCCCATTAACGTGCTCTGCTGAGCAAAAGTCAGTTTCCTCCTTTTGCTTTCAGCCTTTAAAGGAGTCATGAACTCAGTGCCTCCAAGACTTAGGAAATGAAAAAAAATAATAATAATAGGGAGCAGTAGGGACAATGGCACAGTGGAGAGGCTAGGCGGCTCCTCCCTAGCACCCCACCAGATATGTAAATTCTTTGAATTTTAAATTCTGTTTTGGCCAAATGAATTTCTCCTGCAAGCTGAATTTCTCTCTCAGACCCCGGCTTGGAACCCCAATTACCACAGCAATTTAAGGCACCTCCTCCGTGCAAGAGGTAAATTATAAAAAGTAAGCCGATAATCTATGTGCTGTTTTGTCAACCATCTGTTAAGCTTAAAGTCTAAGGAAGATGTCCCCATGTCATTAATATTCTATTAAATGATTTGTAATGGCTGCATAGTAGGTATGTTTAATACTTTATTAAACAATTCCCCCTTATGTGGACATTTATAAAGATTCTTACTGGGTATTTTCCCTACACACTCAACATGTCTAAAACGAAAATCACCTTCTTTATAAATATTTCCGCGAAACCAGATCTTTAGAATTAGAGGAATCATAGGTTATGTGTATTCATGAATCTGACACATCTGCTAGATTATGCTGTAGAAAAGCTATTCCAGGGGCACCTGGGGGGCTCAGTCGATTAAGTGGCCGACTTCGGCTCAGGTCATGATCTCATGGTTCTTGGGTTTGAGCCCCACGTCGGGCTCCATGCTGACAGCTCAGAGCCTGGAGCCTGCTTCAGATTCTGTGTCTCCCTCTCTCTCTGCCCCTCCCCTGTTTATACTCATGGTTCATACTCTGTCTCTCTCTCTGAAAATAAACATAAAAAAAAAGAAAAGAAAAGTTATTCCAATTTGTCTCCTCATCAGGCTGATATAAGAGTGCCTGTTGTTCCAGGAAATGTTGGGTATTCTCATTCAAGAATGAGGTAGGTCATTACTTCCATTTGCATCTCTTTGACTACTAGTTAAGATGAACACCAGTCTCCAGTCAGGTCCTCTGGAAACAGACCTGAGATAGGCAAGCTGCCCATGTGTCAGTTGGGGAGCAGTCCTTGGGACACCACCTGAAAGACAGTGAGCGGAACAGGACTGGGCAGAAGAGAGGCTGACCAGTAAGCTGGGTTGCGTTTGGAGTTGACTTGAAGCAAGAGTGGGAGGGGGTCTATCCTTTGTAGCCCCTCATTCTACCAGTCACTGGGTGTGGGCTCTTCCAGGGGAAGGACGCCATCTTGGGAGAGACAACTACCTTTGGGAGGGAAGTCTAGAAAGGGACTCAGCCAGAACTCCTGGCTGCCGACATTCACAGGGTCTGGGCTGTGTTGGCTGGACAGACCACGTCACCCTCCACCTACAACCCTTTTCCATATTGACAGACACAGGGTCTGGCCTAGAGGAGGCATAAAGATTTATTGCATAAATTTCTCTTTCTTCTTTTGTTCATGCCTTGTGCCCATTTTGTTTTCTCTTGCCATATTTATCTTTCTTCCCCCCTTATTTCTTTGCAAAGTGCTACTTGCTTTTTAAAATAGTAACTCTTCATCATATAGTGAACTATTTTCTTCTATTTGCCATTTGCCTTTCGGATTTCATTAGTCTCATTTCTGTGATATATATGTATATGCAATATATACCTTTCAAATTTTTTTGTGGCTCAATCTATCCATCTTTTTTTTTTCTTTTTTGCTTGCGTGTTTTGTAAATCTTTACAATCCCCAGATCAGAGAATGCTCACTTCTCTGTATTTTTTTTTCAGGTTCTTTTTTAGGTTTTATTTCTTCCATTTAACTCTTTGACCCATCTGGAAAGTATTTTGGTTTAAAGCATGAGGTAGAGATCTAACTTAGTTTTGTTTTTTTTTTTTTTCCTTGGGAAGATCCCTTTATATCACTCCAAGGGATGTGGATTTTATTTGGAAGTTGATGGGGAGTCCCTGAACAAAGCCGGGCGGGGGCAGCGATGCGATCAGGTTCGCTGTAATGGCCGGCTTTCAGCCCCATGGCACCTGCATATGCGCAGATGGTTTGGGGTAGTGGGCCTTCCTGCCTCTCCCATCACACTGTGTAAGGCTTTCTCCACCTTCCTGGAAGGCAGGCTGTGCCTTTCAATGATTAAAGCAGGATCCACCGACACTTCAGGAACGCATCATAGAAACCCATCATGAATTTGCTACAATTCAGCACTTGCCAGAAGCTGGCTGGAGACATTTGATGTGTGTAAGCAAGCACTGAGGGCTCATGTTAAACATCCATTCATCTACATTCTTTGAGCTCAAGTCTGGTATTGAGTTAGCTCTTCAGAAAGCCGTGTGTCTGGTGCATATTATCTTCGTCCCCTTCAGAAACACTCCTATTCTGTTAAGATTTAATGTTACTTCCCTAGCTTTTATCTAAGGGACATGCAAGAAACATCCATTTTGAGAACTTTGCTGTATCTCTCATAAAAACACATGGCAGCCGGGGCTTGGTCTTTTCTTTGTTTGGTGAAAATATTTTACATGTGTTTTAAGATTAAAATTTATCTCGGATTCTTGGAATTTATAACCGACAAATGTCCAAATTAATGTTCAGAGGGCCTCTCGAAGAACTTCAGAGAGGTGTTCTGAATGTTAGGTGAGCCCTGTCTTTGTCGGTTTAGGGTGCTCTAACGGAGTACCACAGGCCTAGTGGCTTAAACAACAAACATTTAATTCTTACAGTCTGGAGGCTGGGAAGTCCAAGATGAAGGTACCAGCAGATTCAGTGTCTACTTCCTGGTTGACAGGCGGCCATCTTCTCATTGTATCCTCGCATGGCCAAGAGAAAAAAATTCTCTCTCTCCTGTTATCTTCTAATAAAGGGCATTCTTGAGGGCTGTACTCTCATGCCCTAATCACCCCCAGAGGCCCACATCCAAGTAACATCAAATTGGGGAATGGTGTTCCAACAGACACATTTTTGGGGGAGACATACACTCAATCCATAGCAAGCCCTTTGGGCTCAATCCTGTAGAGACTCTCAGAATTTGCTTCTGACTTACATAGGCTGGGACCAATCAGAAGGTAAGGGTGTCCTGTTTTGGTAGAGGTCAAAGGGTCTGCTGGCCCCATATCACTTGAGCTTCCAACTTTTAAGGACGCCTGCCCCCCATCTTGACTGGTAACATCCTAGGCATTTCACAAAGTGATGGAATTCTTTGTCCACTTACTAGAGGCCCTTCTGGGGCTTGAAGTCTACGAGGGCAGGTCTGTCTCATCCATTCTTCACTCCTCAGTGGCTAGCACCAGGCCTGGCCGTACCATAGTAGGTGTTCATTAAAGCTTTGTTGAATGAGTGAGTAGAGCATGAAGTTAAAGACCGAAGGCAGCGGAATCCAGAAATGGAATTTTAGACTCCAATTAAAGAGAAAAAGGACCAAAGGCATCTTCAGAGTTCCTTGGGAATCAGTCAAATATTTTTTCATAGTGATTTCATTCATTCTTCATTTAATTCACTCAAAAGTACCTTTTTTTTTTCTGAGTTCCTACTCAATGCCAGCTACTACATAGGAAGCTTATTTGAAATCTCAAACGTGGGGTCCACAGACTAAGTCCCATGGGCCCCATCTGGCCCACTGCCTGCCTCCATCTGGCTCTTGAGCTAAGAGTAGCTTTTACCTGTTTAAATGGTTTTTTAAAAATGAAAAGAAGAATATCATTTGTGACTTGTGAAATTTAGAGGGAATTCAAATTTTGGTTGTCCACCAATACATTTTTTTTTTAAGAACGTAGCCAGGCTCATTTGTGTACATATATTGTGTAGGGCTGCTTTCGCAGGAGGTGGTGGTTAATTTTACGTACCAAGTCAACTGAGCTAACAGATGCCCAGACAGCTGGTAAGATGTCATTTGGGGGTGCGTCTGTGAGGGTGTTTCTGGGGGAGACGGATATTCGGTCCAGGAGACTGAGTTAACAAAATCAGTTTCGCCCATGTGGGCAGAGGCCATCCAATCTTTAGGGGGCCCGAATGCAACAAAAAGGTGAAGGAAGGGCGAATTCTCCCTTTCTCAGCTGGAAGGTCCATAATCTCCAGCTTTCAGGCGTTGGAGCTCCTGGTTCCCAGGCCTCAGGACTCAGACTGAACTCTACCTCCAGTTTGCAGATGGTAGACTGTGGGACTGCTTGGCCTCCCTAAGCACATGAGCCAACTCCCATCACAAATCTCTAGATAGCTCTATGTCTCTAGATAGATATATGCCAGATAGATAGGTAGGTAGATAGACAGACAGAGAGGCATATAGATTCTACTGCTTCTGTTTCTTCGGAGAACCCTGACTGATACAAGGGTCCATGGCAGAGCACAGTAGTTGTGGCAGGAACTGTGTGGCTCATGAAGTCTAAAGCACTTACTCTCTGGCCCTCTGCAGGAAACATTTGCTGGCCCCTGCTCTAACACACAGAGTGCACCCTCAAAACCCAGGGCGCACGCCCCTGCTGTCCTGACTTTAAATGATGAGGGCATAATGGCAGGGAAGGACCAGCTAGGGCCAGCCAAGGGCAATCTGCAGATACTGTGAGTCAGACAGGCGATGGGGTAGGAGCAGGGCAGTGAGGCAGCTGGTGCGGCTCTGGCAAGTACAAAAATCAAGTTCAAGAAGGCAGCTGAAGCACGAATGGCCGTGGAGACCTGGAAGGGTCTCGTGTTTTCCACTGTGAGAGGCAGACGATCAGCCTAACCAAGGTAGCTAAGGAAGCGCCATTTCCTTCCTCCTGCGGAAGCTGCCGTTTGCTCGCATGTCCTCTGGGCATGAGGAGTGGGCAGAGCTCACACCGGATGCTTGCAGGTAGGGCGGACCCTCCAGGGTGCACCCTGGGTTTCAGTAAAGCTGGGCCAAAGTCAGGGCTGGGGGGAAGGGGCGCGACTCCTGGTAAGTTCATTCACTGCCGAGGTAGACGGAGGGACTTCTTGGAAAGACCCGAAAGCTGGAATTCACAACACAAGGGAATGCATTGAAGCCATTAACAGGGGCCTCCTCAGACTCCTGTCTGGATTGCCAAAGTACTTATCTTCTTGGCATCTGAGTGCACTAATGCAAACATGAAATATATGTTGCAGGAAAGGGGGGGAAATAATGAAAAATAATAAAAAACTCTTGATTTCATACAACGTCGCTTTATACGGCGACAACCCGCAATTTGTTAGGGGAAGTCTTGCTCTAAAGTGATCTGACATTCCTTTGCGACATGAGAGAGAATAAAATCTCATCAATGCTTCTGAGGGAGGATATTGATTTCCATTCCATTTCTCCTCGGCAGATCAAGAAAACTGAGTTAGGCATGTTAATGGAGTCGAAGCCGGAGTGTTAAACACAGGTGGTTTTGCACCATTAACCTCAGGGAACCGTCAGGATGCTTGTTTTCATCTTGGTGTGGTCCAGCTACGTCTTTCAGTACGAGGAAGCTGGGACTGACAGCCTCAGTTTCATAAGGCAGGAATTTTAAGGCCATTGCGTATTTTTATTCGTTAATGGATTTGTTCTGCTTAAATATTCAGAAAAGGGAAAGCACAACTCCTCATAGAACATGGGTCCGGCCAGAGACTTCTGTAACGTCTAACATTAAGCAAATTGCTGCAAACTCTTTTGATCTTCAGGAAGTTCTGGAAAAGCAGGGAATGGGAAACGAAGGCATTTTTATTCAAATAGGGAAAAAAAAAAAACGACAGAGAAAGCACAAAGAAAAAAATCTTAATGTCCACTTATTTTGGGGGGGGAGAGGCAGAGAGAAAGGGAGAGAGGACCCCTCAAGAACTGTTTTCTAAGTTCTTGACCTGTCTTTTGTCTCCTTACTGTTGTCATCAGGGAAAGGAAAGATGGAAACCAAGACGCGTCTCTTCCTGTACCGCCAGGTTTAGTACCCTCGGCCGCCACAGAAGAGGATAAAACAAGACCTTGTATTTTCCAGAAAGCACATCATTTCCCAGTTCTGAGAGTCTGTGAAACACAGTCTGCATCTTAGAAATAGAACTTCGTGGGGCACCTGGGTGGCTCAGTCGGTTACTTGTCCAACTCTTGATTTCCGCTCAGGTCACGATCTCACGGGTCACGGGTTTGAGCCCCACCTGGGGCTCTGCGCTGGCAGTGAGGAGCCTGCTTGGGATTCTCTCTCTCCCTCTCTTTCTGCTAAAAAGGAACTGGAACTTTGTTCCTAGAACTCTGTCTTCTCTCTGCTCCGGTCCACCACTTACAATCTATGAATAATTGAGTTCATTCCAGCGTCTGGTCTAGTGATTTCTAGCTCGGTCCGTTCAAGGCTCTTTATCTGAGTTTCTTTCCCTCCTCTCTACTCTTGCTGCTCTTAAAAGCCACAACCTCAGCCAGGGGTTGAGTCTGGGAGGAGGGATGTCCTGTTGGAAACCTCTTGAGACCCTCCCTCTCCCTCAGGAGCTGTTGCCCTTGTGGGGTCTTTTCCTCTGTTTGGCAACAGGAGAGACCCTTGGTGGCCCTGGGGTGTGGCACATGCAATTACAGTGTAAAGGTTTGGCATGGATTCTTCTGTACTGAGGCAGCCTCGTATCTGGCGAGGAACCCAAGACATCACTTTGATGCGTTTCCTTTCATTTAACCAGGCAGCTCCCCGAACTGGTCAGGGCAACCCTTCAGCTACTTTCTGTCCCTCAAAGAAGTTTGAGTGCCCCCCCGCCATGCCATCTCATTCCTAGTCTATGGGCAACTCAGGGCCATTTTGAATCTCTCATATTTAAATAGACCATCCACCTCCTGTTTTGTTTTCTGGGCCCAGGGCTGCCACTTTCAAATAACAGCCGGGAGCCAGTCTGTCAGCCTTCCTGCATGTGCCCCAGAATTTTGTGGGCATCCTTTTTCTCCCTCCTCCTTTTTTTTTTTTTTTTTAAATGTTTATTTATTTTTGAGAGAGACAGAGCATGCATGGGGAAGGGGCAGAGAGAGACAGAGAGAGAGAGAGAGAGAGAGAGACAGAATCCTTAACAGGCTCCAGGCTCAGAGTTGTCAGCACAGAGTCCAACGCGGGTCTCAAACCCACAAACCGTGAGATCATGACCTGAGCCGAAGTTGGACACTTAACTGACTGAGCCACCAGGCATCTCTGAAGGTTTTTTTTTTTTTTTTTTTTAATAATTTTTTTTTTAACGTTTATTTACTTTCGAGAGACAGAACAGGGGAAGGGCAGAGAGAGAGAGAGATACAGAATCGGAAGCAGGCTCCAGGCTCCGAGCCGTCAGCACAGAGCCTGACGCGGGGCTCGAACTCACAGACCGTGAGATCACGACCTGAGCTGAAGTCGGCCGCTTAGCCGACTGAGCCACCCAGGCGCCACTGAAGTTTGCTTTTTAAGTTCGGTAGTATTGATTCTCATCCATTCTCTCATAATTTTTTGTCTCACCGAAAATAATAGGTGTTTAGTTTTGTTTTGACCTAGAAATTCACCTCCGGCATCTTTGCTGTTGGCAGAATTTGTTTGCCAGGCGGGGCGGGGCAGGGGCAACAGAGAGGTGGAGGGAGCGAAACAAGATTCCTTCAAGGAACACCTCACACGCCCACGGACTCTCCTGTGATATTTTAATAAGTGAATATTTGTACAGAAGACGAAATTGATGAGATTACGTGACATTCACGTCTGCCTGACAAGATAGCACGCGTAATAGTTTTAAAGGGCTCTCCCAGATGCGGTCCTTTGGTTGAGCACTGTCACCGTTCAGTTGCTCTGCAGGGTACACCCAGAGACCAATTTCCTCCCACTACCTCTTCCAACCGGTTTTGTTCGCATATTTTGCTCTGCCTCTGGATGAAATCCCAGAAAGTTCCCAGAGCGTTGCTGGCTACTTTTCTTCGGGGAATAATGATAATGCAACCCAGGCCAGTCTAACATCCGAACTCGGGCTCTTATTCAGTTGAGAGGTTCTTCCCTCCCTCTGCTTGCTCCCAGATGGGCTTGGACGTCCGCGGCGGGAAGGGGAGACACGTCCAGCCCCTTCCCCACTTCCTCTCACTCCCGCCTCTCACGTTTGCTAGCCAGGGCGACTGTCCTGAGCTTGAGAAGGCTGCATTCTGATGTGGATGATGCTGTTTTATCAGGCGTTGGTACTTTCCTGCTGTGTCATGATGAACGTTTTGGCTTCTTTCTTGTGTTGTGTGGTTTGGGGGAGTTTCTTTAGAATCCCTGCCTGCTGCTGAGGTCTGCTCCCTGCAGTTCCATTGACTAGTGAACTATTTACCTGACCACTAATCTCCCTCGTCTCCTGGCTTTTGTTGGTTTACCTCTTTTGGGGGTCACCTTGCTCCTCTAGGTTCCTCGGGCAGGGTCCATTTGAAAATGACTTATGGCCAGCTCCCTTCCAGAAGGAGCTCATCCGACCCAAAGCCACATGGATGTATCCTTGGCAAACTCTGAGATGCCGGACCATCCCTAACACAGCTGCCATCACCGGGATTCTCCCACTATTTCTTCTTCAGGTGTGAGGCAGCTACCAGTCCCCGTGGCCCCAAATTCCATGGGAAAAGGTCAAGTCTTTGACTTTTTCTCCTGAAGTTCCTATCGTGGCTTAAGGGTGGGGAGGAGCATTTTATTTCTCTCCCCCTTGGGTAAGAGAACGGAAAGGTTGCCCTCTGGAAAGAAAGCTTTATACGTTCATCTTCCTCCTTAATCTTCTGAACCTCCCATTAATAACCTCGGGGCGGGTAATGGGGTGACGCGGGCGTATGAATTTGGGGCTACCTGTTTTACAAGTCTCGCGTACACAGTCTAGCATCTCACTATAAAGAGGAGAAGGGGCGGTGCTTGGCACCTTTTCCTCTTGTCCTTGGACGTCGTTACTGAAATTGATCAAATAGGAAAATTCTTTCGCTCCCTTTTTAGAAGCAGGTGCTTATGTATAAGCCTCTTGTCCTACAAAAAAAAAAGTACACCTGATACCAAGTGATGACCAGCCTGATGACACACCCTCATGTTGCCTCTTCTTCTGCCCCTGGCTCACTCCTTTTCTTCCTCCCTCCTTTCTCCTGGTGCTGTACTGCCTACTTAAGTAGGGGACATAAGCCTTTGCTTTGGGCTCTGCTTTCTGGGGAAACCAGGCAACCATTACCAGCAAGTGGAAAACGGCTGGCTGCCTGGGGAGGACACAAGGTGGAAAAGGAAAGATGGTTCTTCTCAAACTCATTGAGCCTTTGGAAATGGATGTGAGGTTAACCACAGCCGAGGGGAGGCCCCGTGGTTGGAAAGCATCTCCCTAGACCAGTCTTAGGACATGCGTTGTTACCTAACTCCATTGTTTCCTCAGCCGAGTCACTAACCAATTTCTTGCTCATGATCTGGGTTATAACAAGGAGTTGGAGAAATAGGGGCTCTTCTTGGGAAGATCAAAAGTCTTCACTGGGAAATACTGTGATCACAGAGATGCCATCTCCTTGTTAAATCTCTCTACTTAGCTCCCAACACACAGTAGGCCAACAAGTCCATTAGACACAGAGAAAGGCCATTGCAGATTAAATGTTCTCTGCTTCTTGCTTTCTGTCTCTCTAGGCTAATGCGGAGTAGCTCTGAGTGTACCTTTTTTTTTTTTTTTTTTAAACTCTAGGCTCTTTTATCTATTCTGTTCTGCAGGTCACTTCTTAACTTTCCACTAAGCAGGAGTCAAAAAAGACAGAAGAAAAAAGTCTGCCATGTTCGAGGTTAATTAACTTGGCATTAAAATGGGTTCATGTGCACCCATGCATTCTCGAGTGCACATATATCCACGTTCTTGGATAAATATCCTCTTATTAAAAGTAGCCGAAACTCTGGGGAAATTAACTGTTGTAATAAACAAAAAAAATGGTTTTGGCCTTGGCCCCAAGATAAGCATCAGCCATAGATTTGAATCAAGGCTGGGAGGAACGCATTTCCCATTTCCCACTGGGAGTAGTAAAATCATGGCAGCTCTGGTATCTTGCCCAGAGGCAGTCTCCTTGTGTCAGGATTCTGTTCAGAGATTCTTGATGTCCATTCTTAACAGCAGACATGATGTTTTGATTAAGTCCAAACAAGAAGACTGAATGATGATCTAAGGAATCTGGTACTCTCTCCAGCACTACCTGGCGATATTTTGACCTCCACAAAGGCTCTATCATCCCGTGATTTGTTTCAAGTCAGCATCTTATTACCCGTGAGTGCAGATCCAAGTTGTGTCAGACCATCAAGACACAGAATATTTCCACCCTCCGTCTTTAGCTTAAAAAGCATATTTAGTAGCGAAGAATTAGCATGGCTCACAGATGCCGTGAGTCTTTTGAGGTATAGCAGGAGAAGAAGCAGAAGTGGTTGAAAGAATAGTAATAGAAGCATCAGAGAGAATGCCGGAATCGTCAGGAAAGATGGGGGATGGTCCTTGGTCTCTGCCTCACTAGCAAAATAACTTTAGACACATGACCTTCCGATTTGCGGGGCCTGAACTTATTTATCTGACATGTGAGATGACTGAGTTTGACTAGGGATTAGGTACTCAGATGTCTACAGACTAAGCAGGTCACTCACATGGATGGGGTGCCCAAGTGCGGATAGACACGAGTATGTTTTGGAGTAGTATGGATGGTTCAGAACAGCAAAGCTTGCCCTGCTGTATGTGCCTTGAAAGCCATTCCACCTTACTTCTTTTCTAAAGAGAGCCGCCAACACTCCACTTGAACCTCTAATTGCCGTGATGGAATACAGCCTCGATGATACCAGGCGTTTTCATTTGTAGAGAAATTAGAAATCCAGATTTGAATGTGAAATCCTCCAGATTTTCAAAGCCTGCTTAAATTACTTACGAGCATCATATTGACCAATCGAAACATGTCTGTAGGCAATATCTAATGTTTGAATACTCCCTATGGATCTTTGAACTATGTTGACATTTTTAAAGTGTGCTCCTGTACAGTAGATGCTAATAGATGGAATTGTCAGAAAGGAAGGAAGGCAGGAAAGAAGGAAGGGAGGAAGGAAGGAAGGAAGGAAGGAAGGAAGGAAGGAAGGAAGGAAGGGAGGAAGGAAGGAAGGCAGGAAGGAAGGGAGAAAGGAAGGAAGGAAGGGTAAAAGGAAGGAAGGAGGGAAGGGAGGGAGGAAGGAAGGAAGGAGGAAAGAAGGAAAGGAAGGAAGGAAGGAAGGAAGGGTAAAAGGAAGGAAGGGAGGGAGGGAGGAAAGGAAAGGAAAAGAGAAAGAAAGAAGGGAGGAAGGAAGGAGGAAAGAAAGAAAGAAAGAAAAAAGGAAGGAAGGAGGAAAAAAGGAAAGGAAGGAAGGAAGGAAAGAAGGAAGTGAAGAAAGGGAAGGAAGGAAGGAAAGAAGGAAGTGAAGAAAGGAAAGGAAGGAAGGAAGGAAAGAAGGAAGTGAAGAAAGGAAAGGAAAGGAAAAGAGAAAAAAAGAAGAGAGGAAGGAAGGAGGAAAGAAGGAAAGCAAGCAAGAAAGAAAGAATAGAAATTAGTTTGGAAACCAAGGGTTAAACCAAGTTAAAGATGTTTCTTTACTGTTGACCTTGTCAGAGTCTTTTTACTATTCTAAGGCTGTCCTGTTCAATATGGCAGCCACTAGACACATGTGGCTATTGAGCTCTTGAAATACGGCTCCTCAGGGGCGCCTGGGTGGCTCAGTTGGTTAAGCGGCCGACTTTGGCTCAGGTCATGATCTCACAGTTCATAAGTTCGAGCCCTGCGTTGGGCTCTGTGCTGACGGCTCAGAGCATGGAGCCTGCTTCGGAGTCTGCGTCTCCCTCTCTGTCTGTGACCCTCCCCTGCTCATGCTGTCTCTCTCTCTCTCTCTCTCTCTCTCTCTCAAAAATAAATAAACCTTAAAAAAAATTAAAAAAAAAAAAGAAATACTGCTCCTCAGTATTGAGACGTGCTGTCAGTTAAAATACACACCAGGTTTTGGGGATTTCATATAAAAAAATGGAATGTAAAATATCTCGTTAATAATTTTTATATTAATTGCATCTTGGAATATTCATATTTTTGATATATTGGGTGACATAAAAATATTATTAAGCTTAAATTTAATTTTTAAAGGTGGTTCTCTGAAATTTTTAAATTACAAATGTACCTCACACTATAATTCTCCTGGACAGAACGCGTCTAATGTATCTCGTGATCATCCAAGAGATGGACGAATTATGAGCATTTCCAAAATGTATTTGACTCCAGATTCTTTTTATTCAGGGAACAACTCCCGAAGTTAGTGCTTCATGGGACCTACTTCAGGAAAGGGACTGAGCTCTGACACTCGACGTTACGCTATTCAGAGACGAAGGAGCAGGGTTGCCTTTGATTTTGGTCTGTGGCCCCCGTGGTCAAAGTCTGTGAGTTGGCACTGAAGGCACCCCAGCCTAGGCTTGGCTAGCACTCTGGCCTTCTCATCTATTCAAAACTTCCTCACCTCTTTCTTCTTCCTTAATTTTAAAAACACTTTATTCCATTTACTGATGAATTAGAACTTATATCAATTTGTTGACATAGTATAAAATGCACCCATTCGATGAGTTATACCTGCACAACCATCACCACCATCGAGACAGAGAATATTTCCATCATCCTAAAATGTCTCTTGGGTCTTTCTCAGTTAATCCCCATCTCTCAACATCCAGCTGGTGTGCCCACCATTCTGCTTTCTCCTTCTGGTCTTTTGACCTGCGATTTCTCTGTCTCCTTTCCTCCCAGCATTTGAGTTTAATACAGTTATTCTATCTCTCCATACAAGTCTTTTCATCTCGGTGACCTGGCTTCCTCTACCCCTTCCTGGTATCTGTTGGTCTAACCAGGATTTCTGTTGAATCAGAATCAATTCCTTCCAAAGGGGATAAATCAACCAGGTAGTGAGAAATCAGATAATATGCCTTATGGACCATGAGGAAATGTGTTTCTAGAGCCTAGAATCCTAACCGTAGTGTCAGTTCAGTCCCTCGTTCCATTTCCACTGGGTAATTGTGACGAGTGAACCAGTCTCTGCCGTAGAGGAGAGAGGTGGATGGATTTAAGGCAATGAAAAATTGAGAAAAGGAGCCAGAGCAGAAGGAAGTTGAGGAAATGGTATCGCAGTTCTCAGTCTGGCCCACACGTTAGAATCCCCCTTGGAGCTTTGAAATGTAATCAATGTTCAGGCCTAGTTTCAGGGATTCTAATTTCATTGACTTTATATTTAAAAAAAATTTCCCCAACCGATTTTAAAATCTAACCAGTCTTAAGATCCAAAAGCACAGCGAGATCAATCAACTTGCTCTCTTGGTGAATTACCCGTGAGGATCTTCTAGAACTTTGGCCAGAACTTGGGCTGTGAGCTCTCAAACCTCATGTGGAGACAGGTGGCAGAACAGTCATTCTGTGATGGGTTTTTGCGGTGAGTTCAGGTGGAAGTAAGACCAGGACAAGTTCTGTCCAATGGCATCTAGGTACTGGTGCTGCCCCCCCCCGCCCCAAGCTGACCCCGACATAGAAATCATCTCACTTCCCTTTTCTTACAGCCACACAGCCAGTAACAAGAAGGCAGTATCCCTCTGAGTATCCCTGGGGTAGAGGACTACAAGCAAAATTATTAAGGCAAGAGGAGCAGATTTACAGGGAAACTGTAGGGAGCTCAGCATGCCGTAGGATAATGTGTGCAGAGAAAAACTGCAGGTGGCTGGGGATGGCCGCAGCATAGAGCGTGGAGACGTGACTGGTGACCACGTTAGACAGGGAAGCAGTTGGGCGGCGATCTTGGGTCCCATGCAAGTGGATTGACATTTTAGCCTGGAGAGGTGATGAGGCCATTACTAACTTTGCACTTATGAGTCAAAGGTCTAACTTGATGGTGAGGGCCTTCTCTGGCCAGAAGGACTTGGAAGGTGGTTGGTGGCACAGTCTAGTCCTTCCTTATGGTTGTGAAAATCCATTTTCCGGCCCCACGGCTACACTGGAAGAAGCCCCCAGAGGAAGACCGTCTGATGCCTCGTTCATTCTGGTCCTTAGAGCTCTCTGCAGCATCAGGGCCGTGTGGGGACCCTGGTGAGAGGCCAGGTTATGCTTTAAGCTGGTTGGGGCAGCAAAGAACCACTGAGGATTTAGTAGCCCCAAGACTGTGGACTTTCTGGATGGTGGTGCAAGTCTCTGGACAGGGTGTTTGCTTCAGGACTCTACTAAGACGTTTTAAAATAAAATGTCTGGGGTATCTGGATGGCTCAGTCCATTAAGTGTCTGACTGTTGGTTTCGGCTCAGGTCATGGTCTCACGGTTTGTGAGTTCGAGCCCCGAATCAGGCTCTGCACTGACAGCACAGTCAGAGCACATGCCTCTCTCCCTCTGTCTGACCCTCCCCGCCTCAAAATAAGTCAAAATAAATAAACATATAATATAATATAATGTAATATAATATAATATAATATAATACCAGCATTTGTAGTGAGGGTTATTTCCCATAGTCGCATGACCGCGAGCAGCTCTATAAGACTTCTAACAGTGCCGCCATTGCCGTCAGCCATCTTTTTTCATCTTGACGTATTACCTGCAGTTTGAATCACGTAGGAAATCAGTCTGTTACTTTTGAGTCTACTTGGATTTCCCATGAAAGCGATACATTCTTACTACAAAGAAACTTCATCCTTCTGCGACACCAACACTGCACCTAGACACTGACCTGATTCTCCTTCCTTGGCTCCAATTGTATGTTACCTGTTTCCAAACCTCATGTCCCATGCAGAGGATTAAGATCTGCCACAGCCTCTGGAGGAATTTACAAAAGAAGGAATTTACTCGCTTCTGTAAATTCTGGAATATTTGGTAAGAATCCATTCATTACCTTATAGTAGCACCTCATAAAGTTGGCCCCGAATCCAGATATGGCCCCTGAGAAGTGTCCATGAAAATGGTTTCTCCAAGGGAGCTATTACTAAACAGACCCCTGGCTCTTCCTTGAGCTGGTTGTGTCTGCAAAGGAGCCAACTCCTGCATGACAGCGTCTCTTCCTCTCACACATGGTCTGCAATTGGCAATGATCGCAGCCATTTTCTCCATCCCTTCCTTATAGACCGGAAACCTTTTCATGAGATGCAAAGACTCTCCCCATTTCTTTGAAGGCGGTCATTTGTTTCCTAAAAGAATCACGTACGGAGCGAGACCACAAATACTGCTTCATCCGTGTTACTCTGCTTCTGTAAAGGATGCTGGCCAGTTCTTATTTCTTATTCTAATCGACATGAACTCGGAATTGTCTTGGCACCTAAACCTATATTGGATCCATGGATGCTCAGGTCCCAAGATGGGCTGGCCGCTTTTCCACAGGCTCAGAAAGCTGCTCCCGGCAAGGACATGAGAAGTCATTTGGCCCATCTTCTTGGCTTTACAGATGAGGATAGAAGACTCAATGCTCCTATTCTCAGCTTAGACGGAAATCTCCGCCCAGGCAGAAATCTTAAGGACAGCAGAGGCGTGTTATGGAGAAGAAGATCCTCCAAGGGATGCATGGGACCCCAACAAAGCCTGTGCAGCTCTTTCTGGACCACTCATTAAAAGGCTTCCAAAATTCTCTGAACGTACTACTTGCTTTGGACACTGATCCCAGAGGGCCACACAAATTGACTTTTGCCATCCCTTAGATTTGGCCTCGCTTCCGTAGATACCTTGTGCCCAGTTCCCACTTGTCTCCATGCCTGTTTGACTTTACTTTCCTAAAGATTTGGTGATTTATCCTCATTTCTTACCTTGCCCCCCCCTCTCAACTGCATTCTTGTGTTGGGTCCTTTAGAGCAATTAGTACCCAAGTCTTCCTTGAAGCAATTCTTATTCAAGATAAAATTTCTGCAGATGCCGAATATGTAAACCAATGCGGACATAAAAGCCTGCTTGACCCCCATGCGTTTCGGAATCTTCAGAATCACTAATGAATTACCATTTTTAATCACATGTTTACAACATCTAGGATGCATCCTACAGCATTCTGGGTACTACCCAGATTCAGAATTAGGGTTTGGGGTTCAGTCCAGGAATCTGTATTTCAAGTATCCCTGGAGATTCTGAAGTAGGAATTTAAGTGTTTCTGAAGTAAATTAAAAAAAAAATTCGGGGGCGCCTGGGTGGCTCCGTCGGTTAAGCGGCCGACTTCAGCTCAAGTCATGGTCTCATGGTCTGTGAGTTCAAGCCCCGCGTCGGTCTCTGTGCTGACGGCTCAGAGCCTGGAGCCTGCTTCAGATTCTGTGTCTCCCTCTCTCTCTGCCCTTCCCCTGCTCACGCTCTGTCCCTATGTCTCTCGAAAATAAATAAATGTTAAAAAATTTAAAAAAAAATTCGGTGATCTCATTTAGTGGACCACGTTTTGAGAGACACTGTCATATGGTCTTAAAATGTTACAGTTTTTTTTTTTAATGCTGCATAAGAGGATGGCTGGCATGGGACTCATGGGGTTTAACCCAATCATAAAGCATACCAGAAGGGAAGATGCTGTATCCCCAGGTTCTACTGTAATGCCTGACATGTAATGGGAATTTAGGAAATCATTTTTGAATGGATAAATGAATCAACAAGCTAATGAATGAGTGAATGAATTCTAATGCCTTTCACTTGGCCTTGTTGTAGTAGTGGCTTCCCACTACCTCAGTGTAACTTGGGCTTATGTCCAAATCTTAGGGAGAAGGTGAGATGCAAATAAAATCTGAAAGGCATTTTCACTAAAAACTCGTAAGATGTCAGGAATGTAATGGCATCGCTTATCCGTTTATGTAATAAATGGAGTGAGACGCATTCTCCCTTGTTGTGCTGGGAATCCAGAGCTGCTTTGATGTCCAGAGGGCAAGCGATCCTTTGAATTCTATAAGCCTTCCCCATCTGCGTGAGCACATGGGAAGCTGGGTGGTGGGATGCAGTCAGCATTGGCCAGCAGCAGGTGGCTTGCCAGTGGACAAAGGGCACAGTGGCAAAGTGCCTTCGTGGCCCCTTACAGGCAGTGGGAGACTCAGACATGTATATCATCAAAGAGTTCTTACAGAGCAGAAGAGAGGGGATTGGCAGGTACCACATGGTAGATGACATGACAAATCATGAGCCATTTGTGGACATCGCTTGTAATAAATGATGAGGTCTTGGCAGAAAACTAAGGCAATGCTTCTTAAACGTTAGTTTACACCAGGGGATCTTGAAGATTTTGATTTAGTAGGTCTGGGGTGGGCAGTGAACTTCTGAATTTCTTTCTTTCTTTCTTTCTTTCTTTCTTTCTTTCTTTCTTTCTTTCTTTCTTTCTTTCTTTCTGGGGTGGGTAGTGAACTTCTAAATTTCCTTCTTTCTTTCTTTCTTTCTTTCTTTCTTTCTTTCTTTCTTTCTTTCTTTCTTTCTTCCTTCCTTCCTTCCTTCCTTCCTTCCTTCCTTCCTTCCTTCCTTTCTTTCTTTTAATATTAGAGAGAACACACATGCACAGATGTGACAGGGGTAGAGAGAGAGGGAGAGAGAATTTCAAGCAGAGTCCCCACTATCAGTCTGGAGCCAGACTCTTATCTCACAACCTCATGTGAACCATGAGATCATGACCTGAGCTGAAATCAACAGTTGGATGCTTAACTGACTGAGCCACTCAGGTGCCCCTGAACTTCTGAATTTTGAAGAAGCTCCCAGGTGATGCTAATGCTACTGGTCCATGGACCACACTTTGAGTGGCAAGACTCTAAAGGAATTATAATTTAAGGTGATGATAAGAACCAATGAAGTAAATGTTCTTACTATTAGTGGGGTGCCCTGAGTATGCCCATGTTAGTACTGTTTCAGGAAAATCTAGATTTATAAGTGAGAAGTAAATTCAGGTCACGAGAACTTACTGAAATAGGTATAATATTCTACCAAGGGTCTTGATGGACAAAATTCATTTGAGAGAGAAGTCTTTGGGGGTGGTTTTCTGAAGACCTTAGCAGAACCAGGATGGGGAAATACTCTTCTTAAGAGAGAATGGAAATTATAAAAAAGGAAAAGAGAATGAGCACTTGGCTGTCTTTTCCACCCTGATTCCTTTTGTTGCTAAGAAGAGGCAATGTCAGACCAGATTGCTGTTGTTTTGGTGGGAGTTTGGATCTGGAATGGTGACTGTTTGTTTGTTTGTCTTTTCAAGTTTTTATTTAAATTCTAGTTAGTTAACATTTAGTGTAATGTGGTTTCAGGCTACAATTTAGTGATTTATTACCTATGTATAATACCCAGTGCTGATCCCAGCAAGTACCCTCCTTAATTCCTATCACCTATTTAGCCCATCCCTCACCTACCTCCTTCCATCAACCCTCAGTTTGTTGTCTATTATTAAGAGACTCTATGGTTTGCTTCCCTCTCTCTCTCTTTTTTTCCTTCCCACATGTTCATCTGTTTTGTTTCTTAAATTCCACATATGAATGAAATCATATGGTCTATGTCTTTCTCTTACTTACTTTGCTTAGCATAATACACTCTAGCTCCAACCTCATTGTCGCAGATGGCAAGATTTCATTCTTTCTGAGGGTTGAGTAATATTCCACTGCTTACATATGCCACATCTTTATCATTCATCAGTAGATGGACATTTGGCTTTCCATAGTTTGGCTGTTATGGATAACGCTGCTATAAACATCAGGGCACATACCCCCTTCGAATCTGCATTTTTGTAATACCAAGTAGTGCAATACCCGGGTCACAGGGTAGTTCTTTTTTTTACTTTTTGAGGAACCTCCATACTGTTTCCAGAGTGGCTGCACCAGTTTGCATGCTGTGACTGTTTGTTAACAAAGGAAAAAGTTAAGTATGTATGAGGTTGATTAGATTAGCTCTAAGGGTCTTGCCCCAATTTAAACTCTACAATTCATTGGTTTATGTAAGTCTTACTGCGCAGTTGGAACTCTAAGTTCTATTGTTTTGATTTAAAGGAAAAATAGATTGGATGGTGCTTTGTAAATATTTACCAACTTAATCAAAAAAATGTAAGTGGATTCTACAATTAAGTATTACTATCACAATAATAATATTATCAAAGTTACAGGGCGCATTTATAAACATGCAATGATATTGTAGTCCCTCAAAAAATGATAAATAGAGCAGGAAAGATCAGAGATGAAGATATATCTGTATATCACATTTTACTTTTCACTTATTTTTCTGTCTGGCAACTCTTAGGGTCTTCTCTGGAATTCTCTAATTTCACAGAAATGCACCTTAATGTTGATAATTTTCACTTACTGCATGGGTACTTTGAGGGCCTTCTTGATTTGGTAACTAAAGTCACTTAGCGCTCAGGAATTTGGCGTAGTACTGATTTGATAATTTTGTTTTATATTCTCTTTATCTCTTCTTAGAATTCCTATCTATAAGTTGTTAGATCCTTTGGGTCAGCTTTCTAATTTTCTTTTCTATCCCATTTTCCTTCTAATTTCTTTATTTCTTCTTTTTTTCCAGAGAGAGTTCCAATTTTATCTTCCAACATTTTTACTGAGTTAAAAAATTTACCTGCCAAATTTTTAATCATCGATAAATCTTTTTTGTTTTATAATTAAACAAATAGTATTCTTGTTTTATTTTCTTTTGTCTTCTCTCTGGAAGAAAGCTTCATGAAATCAAATACTTTTTTTATGTATTTTGATCACTACTATATTGCTTGTATGTGGAAAATGTTTCGCACACTATTAACACTCAGTAAACATGTGTTTAATAAATGAATGGGCCTCTCTGGAGATACGAATTAGAGTTTCTCTGAAACTGTCTCTTGATCCCTGCATTGTCTATCTTGTTTGATTGTTTCAGTCTCTGCCTTTTATGCTAGAAGTTTCCTTCAAGTGTCAGAGGACCTTTTGCTATCTGTTCATATATGAAAATGAGGCTGGTTTTAGACCGAAAACTATTTAGAGTTTGCCCAACCCCGACCCTCAATGCCACCCCTTTCAGTCTCACTGGGTCATGCTCATAGGGCTTAACAAGTGATGAGCTTCTTTGTTGGACCAGTTGGGTTTTTTTTAAATCAGCGATACTATATATTAGCATATGCAGATGTTTGTTATTGGGGTTTTTAGTTTCTTGAGAGAACAATACCCTCATTTACTAACTTACTTATATATTTTGGGGGGAGGTGAGGGCTAGGAGAAAGCATGGTGTGCTGAATACACCTAGTTATTGGTCAGAGGAGGAGGTCTCGAAGTCTCCCTGTTCAGTGCATAGGCTTCTTACTTCATCCCCCTGGTATTACCCTAGACCAAAGGGGCTATAAATTATAGCCAATTGGTCTATTCCAGTTTTCATAAATAAAATTTTATTGGCACACAGACACCACCAATTTGTGTATTACCTATGGCTGCTTCTGTGCCACTGTGTCACATTCAAGTAGTTGTGAGCGATCACATGGCTATGGACCATGAAGTATTTATGATATGGATTTTTACAGAAAAAATTGCTGACTCCTGCCCTAGATTCTCATCGTCATCTCCTTTATGTCTGGTGGCCCGAAGTCCAAAGCTTCTGTCGTTCATTTTCTCCAGAGACTCTATCTCCCATTTCCTAAAGGCAAAGAAAAAAGATAGCGCCTAAAAAAAGAAAGGAGTGGGAATCTATATTTAGGAGTTTAATTTCTTCAAGTACTTGCTCTTATACAAGGCTCATGTCTTCAGCAATCGCCCACAATCTTTAGCAGATTGAAATGAATCTTTAATCCAGTTCATTATTTTTGTCAAAAGTTCTTCAAGCCGATGATTAGTATACTACTCTGTGAGTGGCCTGGTTTGACTGTTCTCAGCTTTCCTGAGCCATTTTCCATTTCTTCATTCAGTCCTTGTCTTCATGCATTTTTTTAAAGGTTTGAATTTTTAGGAATCACTACACCCAACACGGGACTTGAACTTACAACGCTTAGGTCAGGAGTCACACGCCCTACTGATCAAGCAGCCAGGTGCCCCTGTCCTCACGTATTTTGGCTTAGGGTTCAAGAAAGTCTCTTAGTTTTACTCACATGTGTTTCTGCTTCTTATTCTTTTTGTCGACTTACAGTGATACAATTATCTTGAAGTTCAAGTGGAAGTATAATTTTTGAGAAACACAAAAACCAAACATACTAAAAACCAGACCTCAGAACACCATATAAATCCACTGTGTTGGTCCCAGTCTATCACAGGCACGAGTATATGGATAGCGACCAATTCAAAATGGATTCATGAATGTAGCAGAGTATCTTAGTATATAAGATAACTATACATGTGACTGTTTTGTCAAGACTTCCTGTGGCAGACGGTGGAATTCAATCTAGGTAGTTTAAGTGAAAGAATTTGTTAAAGGTAAGTGAGGTGACTCCTGGAAACTATCAGAGAAGATGAAAGAAAAAATGGTTGGATGTTACGCAGTCAGAAAGAAGGTCCGATCATACTCAAGACTCTTCAAGGGAAAGTATCGTTGTTGCTATTCAGTTGCTTGGCGTTTATGATACGAGAACTTGAGAAACCTTTCATAGCCACCCAAGAGAACAAAGTACCTATTCTACTATATTAACCAGGAAAATGAAGATCCCTGTGCAGCCACTTACACTGCCCTCTCGGCGCTAAGACTCGCACAGATTTGTCTACTTTGTGGCGTGCACATCACATGTGAAGCCAACGTACAGTTGATCTGAGAGTGTAGGATTTTAGCCTTCCAGACTCTCAATCTATATTATAGGAAGGTAAACTAGAAGGGAGAGGGGCTGACTGCTGAGGGAACCCGACTCTAATATCTCCCACAATGACACAGCTAATGTGGTAACACATCTGAAAGAAACTCTCATCGGACCGCTATTCCTGCACCGTGAACAATGCAGACAAAAGAGTAGGGTATAATAAAATTTGGGGAAAAAAACTCACATGGACTAGCAATTTCAGTGGAATAAGTTTAGCAATACAATTCTTGTAAATGAATCTTAGCCTTCTGAAACAAGACAGGAAGTCCGGAAACTACAGAACGAAACACTTTGACTATGTAGAAGTGAAAAGTTTTGATTGCAAAACAGAGATGGTGTAGCGTTACTTTTAGAGTGGCTGGTGGACCCACGCCAGTCTAGGGTTTGCTATAAACCCTTGTCTCGATAAGTAAGACACTGAGAATAAGCATTTATAAACTTTTACAGCACTTCAACACCGCCATGACATCTGAGTGTGTGATTTTGTATTTTATGAAAACTTGATCGCCTGTGGATTGGAAATTTTAAAATACTGGGCCTTTGCCACAGGTAATTTGAGTGAACTGCCATAAACAAGGTACATATATACACGTATGAGCTCTGGAAAAAAGTGATTTATGGTGCAGCTGACAAAGTATTAAAATCTATAGTATACAAGGATTGTACAAATTGTCATGAAAAAATGAAAAAATGGATCAAGGAATAAGCTGTAATTCATAGAAGCAAAATCCAAATGTTCAATAAAATCATATGTCACTTGAATTCCTGAGTGGTGAGGGCTATGTTTCTACCCTTCAGACGTATAAAAATTGAAAATAGCTGTAATACCTATTGCTAATATAGATATGAGGAAATTCTCGTACATTGCTGGTGCAACTGTGAATTATTATGGCCTTTTCAGGAAGCAAGCTGACAGCATCCATAAAAATAAAAATAAATGGAACATACTCCTTGACTCAGCAATATTCCTGGGAACCTATCCCATCGAAATGAAAGCACCCCTAGCCACTCAAAGGTGTTTCCTGCAGCCTCATTCATAGTCACACACACAAAAAAAAAAAAAAACAGAAGCAGAGTGAGTGCCAGTAATAGGGGAATGGCTGAATAAGTCATGGTCCATCCGCCCTGGGGAGACTTACTAGCTGTTAAAAAGAACGAATTAGAATTCTGCCAATTACTTTGGCAGGATTTTTATGAGCTCTCCTTAAATGAGTAAGACCAGATGCAGAAAATGTTGAATATAAACTCATTTTCATGAAATAATAAATGACAGAATGCTGTATATGTTCCCGTATCTATATGGATGGATGGATATATAGTTAAGAGAAAATGGCAAAAAAAAATTAGAAAAACATATACTAGGTCATTAACACGGTTATTATGGGGTGTGCTGCGGAAGATGTAGATGGACATGGGGAGGGGCTGGAGGAGAGACAAAAAAAGCACAGAAGGCTTCATTATAAATCCCATCATGCATAGGAGGTTTCAATTTATGTTCTAGAAGTATCCATTTTGTGTATATACACAAAACATCTTTTTTTTAATGTTTATTCATTTTTGAGACATAGAGACAGAGCGTGAGCAGGAGAAAGGCAGAGAGAGAGGGAGACACAGAATCCGAAGCAGGCTCCAGGCTCTGAGCTGTCAGCACAGAGCCCAACGCGGGGCTCGAACTCACAGACCGCGAGATCATGACCTGAGCCGAAGTCGGCCACTTAACCGACTGAGCCACCCAGGCGCCCCACAAAACATCTTCTTAAAATGCTTTATTTATTTATTTATTTTGAGAGAGAAGGAGAGAGCATGAGCAGGGGAGGGGCAGAGAGAGAGGGAGAGAGAAAGAATCCCAAGCAGGCTCTGCGTTACTAGTGTAGGGCTCAAACCCACAAACCGTGAGATCATGACTTGAGCCAGGATCAAGAGTCAGACACTTAACCAGCTGAACCACCCAGAAGCCCCACACGAAACACTTTTTAACATAGTAGCTACAAGAGAGGAGGTACCGCCATAGGAACCAACTTGTTGAGGTGGTCATGATATAATGACACTAATATAAAGGAAGTCAATGAGGACATCAATCAGGAAATCAACAAGGAAAAGGTTAATATCTTGGCAGAAAAATGTGCAAGGGACATAGACGGCAATTCACTAAAAGGCAAGTACAAATCTCCCACTTCCCACATGAAAATGGTGCGAAGAATAAAAGCTAAAAGGATAGTTCTGGGGAAGATATCTGCAGTGTGCTTCAAAACAAGGAGATGTCATTGACGTCGATGGCCCTTTGGAAATTTTGTCTTATAAACGTAAATATATCCGTGGAAAGAGACTTTGTGTGTGAGTGAAATTATGCCTTACCAATAGGTGTCAATAAGTGAATGCAATAACAGAATCCCATATTATTTAAAGTAGTGAAGCATTTGGAACTGCCTAAATACCCAACAGAAAGGAACTAGTTAACTAAAATGTATACCACCGTATAAAATTTTGCCTGTTGTTCTAGAAACATGCTCCCAACACGCTGTGACGGAAGAACGCAGCAGTATTCACAGGCTGTTGACTTTCAAGTAAAATATTGTGGATTGATATGTAGGAAAATTGGACAGACACAAAAAATGTAACATTGGGTGGTCGGTGGGAACATGGATGTCATTTTTTGTCTCTGCGCCCTTCCGTGGTTTCCAAGTCTTTTTTCGCATCCAGCAATAGTTTCCATTAAAATGAAAAAAGACGTCCTAAAAATGTTAAAAGGCTATAAAGATTACCATCTCCTGGAAAGCGCGCTCGGAAGGGAGATTAAGCAGGTAGGAGTTATGTGCTGTGTTCAGGAAGAGAGCTGGCCACCAGGCTATGTCCGTCTCTCAACTCTGGTTTGGCATCTGAACCCTAACCTTTTGCTTTCAAAGCTGGAGACATAATCCAGGGTAGGTCGTTAGTTAATTGCTCTGAGGTTATTTCTGAAGTCTCTAGTGGGCTGTTGTATATGATTAGTAATATCATTATTACTTACACAATTGTGGGCCAGGCTATTATTGCTTTATCAGCACTGACTCAGGGATTTATAGGCAAATGGCTCTCAACTTGGGGTTCCCTAACCTCAAGAGGTCCAGAATGGTGGTAAGCTCTCTGAACTACTTCATGTATATAAAAAAGTGTCAGGAAATTCTGCATTTACCCTTACAGTGCCGTATGGGTTGACAGAGCTTTATTTTCATTGCTTTCCTTTTTCTTTTGATAGAATATACAGTTTTCAGTTGATCCGTTGTGATGAATTGGTAGCTGGAATGGTCTTTGATCATTATCATGCATCGGGAGAGTCGGTTCTTCAGTAAATTAATACAAATTTCAACTTTAAAAAGGTCTTGCAAACATAGAGTCAAAAAAATTTTTTTCTGTCTCTAAGATTCTTCTTAGACTTACTATCCGTGCTCGGCCACACTAGTTAGGTACACATAAGGTTCAAAACCAACTCCATGTATTTCTGAGGGAGAAACCATAGGGAAGACCCCACCTAGCTTAGAATCATCCTTTGTTTTCCAAGTGGGCAAACCGAGGCACAGTAAGGAGCGAAATCATGACTAAGGGCTAAAAGAGCTACTACTGGAAACTGTATTTCCTGTTTCCTGGTTTTTCATTTCTCTTCGAGATCTAGGGCTCTTACTCTAAATTAACTTACACAGGTTGAAGGTGACAAACACCCACGCACGCACTCCAAAACTCAGAGGGAGAAGGAGAGAGTGGGGGGAAGGGGAGAGGGAGAGACATTCTTTGTACACAGTAATGTAATTATTTCAACACCTCTATGCCATTGTTGCTCTAAATAGTTCTTTTAAACAGAAGAAGGGCTGAAGCACTGAGAAGCTGAGCAACATGCTTGAAGTCACACAGCTAATCAGAGGCAAAGCCAGGATTTGAACTTGGGCAGTCCGAACCCAGAGCCTTGGTCTTAACCCCTTCTGTCACAACATTACATTCCCATCCTTGGTAAAAGAAAGAGAAAAGTCAACCAGAAGTACTGTGAAAAAAGTTCTTTAATTAAAATGACAAATCCTGGCAAGTGGCCCAGAGAGAGATGTTCGTTTTACTTCCAATGCTGATACATATCTTAAACTGGGGGGTTTTTTGCTAGAAGATGTTTAAAATCTTAATTGTAAGGGGCTCCTGGGTGGTTCAATGGGTTAAGCCTTCGGGTCTTGACTGCTCAGGTCACGAACTCTTGGTTTATGGGTTCAAGCCCCATGTCGGGCTCTGTGTTGGGATTCCCTCTCTCTCTCTGTCTCTCTCTCTCTGTCTCTCTCTGTCCTGCCCCCATCCTCACGTGTGCTCTCTCTCAAAATAAATAAAATAAATAAATAAACTTTAAATTTTTTTAATTGGCTGAGGAACTTTATTTATTATTTTTGTTTTTTTATGTTTTATCTATTTTTGAAAGCAGGAGAGACAAAGCGTGAGTAGGGGAGGGGCAGAGAGAGAGGGAGACACAGAATCCAAATCAGGCTCCAGGCTCTGAGCTGTCAGCACAGAGTCCAACGCGGAGCTCAAACTCACAGAGTGTGAGAGCATGACTTGAGCCGAAGTCGGACATTTAACCGACTGAGCCCCCCAGGTGCCCCTGGCTGAGGACCTTGAAAAACACGCACACGCAAAACACTGACTAGCTGAAAACCCTGGCCTCCGGTGATCCTCCAGCATATTACATTTTAAAGAAAGGATTTTTTAGCCAGTTTGCACCTGAATTAAATTCATAGCTTCTCAATCCAGCCAGTTAGTGCTTCTGAGAAACATGAAGTCTGCTCTTGGTCTGTTCCGTACGTGGTCTGAACAAAGAAAGGGGTTTTACATGTTACTTCCTTTGCTCTTTTCGGAGCCTATTTGAGTTAAGTGAGTATGCCGGGCTGTCTCAGCTGTTGGAAACCTCGCCCTGTAAACACAATTTTGACAGTCTAGGTGCTTCCAGGTGGAAGGTTAGGTTTGCATTTTGGACTCTCGAGAAAAACTTTCAATAATAAAAAGTTAAAAAAAAAAAGAAAAAGGCTTAGGGGGAAAATATGATGGTCGTTAATGTATGTGTGTGATGGGGGTTTCAGGGAGAGGGAAGGGAGGTGGGTGGGCTCCCCTTTTTTTTCTTTTTTGGAGGGTCTCCTTTGTTGATTTCCTCAAGTCTTCAGTCCCGCTAGCCAGGTGCATCAATCCCATAAAGCATTTGTTGTTGTTGTTGTTGTTGTTGTTGGAGTGAAGAAACAAATGAGTCCCCAGGTGGTGTAACCACCCAAAAGCCCTCATCCACTCAGTAGAACCTTTCGAGAATACAACAGCCTCTGGTCTGTCTCTTGCTGGATCGAGAAAATGTGTGGAAGAGATTTCACCCTCTCGGCACTAGTCATAAAATCCAGTATCTTATTACAATCTTTTTCAAAAGTCAAAAATCCAACCACTTACATTGTAGACATGGTCTCTACATCATCCTCCATGTATGATCCTTGACTCTTCTTGAGGACATTCTTCCCACGTCAAGCTCTGATTATGAATGCTCCTCCTTACAGTGTATGTGAAAGGGTCAGATGGTAAATTTGGGGGTGTATGTCTGTGGTGCCATTTTCTTTGGCACTGCCTCCTTAGCGAGTCTTCCCATCCTCAACTGGCTGTCTTCTTCATCCCTTTTCTGTGAGCCCGGTTACAACAATAAGGCACAGCTCCGTCATCTCTTGCCATCGCCTCTGTTGAGGCCATCAGTGTCCTTCACTTTTCCAAGTTCAGTGGTCAGTTCTCACTCTTCATTACTACTTAAGCCATCAGCAAGATTTCTTCGGACTGTCAGAACAAATACTACCCTTTTTTCATTTTTCTCCCGACTCACTGTGTGCTCCTTTCTCAACTGACTTGATCCCTCCCATCTTTCAACCTTATACTCAGAAAAGCATCAGAACCCAAACTTGGATCTCTTCTCTAACAACATTTGTATCCTGTGTGAACTCATTTGGTCCAGTGGTTTGAAGTACCAACTCTATGGTGATGCCCCACCCCACAGTTTCTCTTAAGCATGAAAAATCTCCATGTTGCCTATCGGACATTGGTTGAGTGTCTCATAGTCGTAGGTACTCAGTATACCTATAACAAAATTCCTAACTTGCATTCACCGCTAAAACCACTCCTTTCTCAGCCTTTACTGTATCCGTTAAAAGAGAAAACAAGAACAAAGACAAACACACAAACCTGGAACCATCTTTCTAAGTAGTATCCAAAATTCAAGGAATCTTGACATGGACTCTCCTTTCTGACTTACCTTATATTCAGTCCATCCTCAAATTTTGTCAATTCTACCTTCAAAAAATATTGGGGAAAAAAGTCATTTACTTACATCACTTTTATTCCATGCTAGGATTTCTTTGCCTCGACGACCTCATTGACATTTTGGATTGCATCCTTCTTCTTGTGTGGGGGCCTGTCCTGGGTGTTGTAGGATATTTAGTAGTGTCTCTGGTCTCTACCCACTAGATGATGGTAGCATGTTCCACCCCCTCCAGCTGTGCCAGTTAAAGGTGTCTCCAAGCACTGCCACGTGTCCCCTAGGAAGCAAAGTCATTCCCATTTGAAAACCATGGCTCTATCCCAGGCTCCTTCATCCTTCCCCTGGATGACCTCGGTGGCCTCCCAACTGGCTCTTGTTTTATGTCTTGGTCTCCTGCATTCTCTTGTCGACCCAGCAGCCAGAGCGATCTTTTCTGTATACAATTCAGACGATCTCACTCTTGTTGGCAGCCATGATGATGTGCTGTTCAGGTCTTCCTTCCAGAAAACCTACTGGGAGAAGGGTGGTTGAGGAACAGCATCCAGCTGCCACAACCTTGGATCCGCCCAGTGTTCAAGCTCTTCTCAGTCATCCTGTCTCAGGCGGCTCCCAGCTGATGGCTGAGCGTGGTGAGGGCCTTTGGGCTGGACTTTCGTGGCCTCACACATGGGAGGCATTTGAATTTCTCAGAGATGTATTCCAGTAGGAAGCTGCTCCAAGTCTGTTTTCCTTCTTTCCATCTCTCCAGACATACACAGTGGCCTTCGGTCTATCCCAACGTACTCCTATCTCCCTAACAAGCCCTTGCATCTTTACCTTCCACAGGAGTGTCCCCAGTAAATCTTCTCGACTATCTGGTTCCATCCCTGGCCTCTGCTTTTCAGAGAATACAAACTTAACTCCTTTGCTCAAAACTTTTCAGTACCTTTCTTCCTCACTTGGGATGAAATCCAAAGGCTTTGTAACAGCTAAAACGGCCTTTTGTCTTGTCCATGGGTATGTCACCGATCTCAACTGCTACCACTCTATGCCTTATTCCTGTTGTCCTAACCACACTGGTTTTGTGGCCATTTCTTAAACATGCCAGGCTTCCTTTGCCTTAATCATTATTATCATCTAGTCCCTCCTCTTGTAATTCTACTACCCTGGATATCTTTATGGTGAACTTACTTAAAGTCTTTGATTAAATATCACCTTTTTAAAAAAAAATTTTTTAATGTTTATTTATTTTTGAGACAGAGCATGAGTCAAGGAGGAGCAAAGAGAGAGAGAGAGAGACACACACACAGAATCTGAAACAGGCTCCAGGCTCTGAGCTGTCACCAGAGAACCTGATGCAGGGCTCAGACCCATGAACTGTGGGGCCCGGACCCACGAACCACGAGATCATGAGATGAGCCAAAGTTGGATGCTTAACCTACTGAGCCACCCAGGCGCCCAGAAAATATCAAATTTTTAAATTCAGACAGGATCTGTGACAGTCCTTTATTTCTTTTGACAGGTGTCATTACCTTCTGAGAGCCTCTTTCTGGATCAAAATCTTGCTATTTCCTCAAATGTCTCTTAGAGGATATGACATTTAGATCTCTCGTCAGTTTGCCATTCGTTCACTCAACATATTACTTATTTATTGAATACCTTCCAAATGCCATGCCGAATAGGAATTACAAATTTGTTATATTAATAAACAAGTAATTACCTAATTACAGTGATTTTTAAAGATACTCACAGGGACTCTCTGCTCTGGTAGAAAGAGGAAATATTGACAAACTGGTGCATGGCAGAGAGGACTGGGCTGCATGATGAAGGACCCTTACAACTGTTTTTCTTCACTTATGAATTCAACAGATATTTGTTTACGATTTACGCGTGCAGGACTCCGTACATATCGGTTAACCTTTAACAGGCTAATAGGCAATATAGTCTAGAAACTCAAGGTATAAACTAACTACTTTTAAGAGCAGTAATTTTAAGGAAGGAATGCTCCTTTGGTAAATTACTCTAAAAGAAACTCTTTACTGACTACATACCACTGCGTTTCTCCAGCTGGGTATCAGCAGTAGCTAGAGACAGAGTAGACAGAAACAGTGGAGAGAGGCACTTCTTGATCAGCCATAACAAAGAAGAGAAATAAACCAATTTGGCAAAAAAAAAAAAAAAAGTAGACAAAGTACAGCGATGAATATGTTAGTGAAAGAGAAAGCGCATTCGGAGGCAAACCTTCGGTGCCATCAGCTGCATATGAAAACTACAGGTTGCTCTCGGTTCATCTCTACTGGTTAAAGTTTTAGGGAGGGAAGGACCCAAACTGCATCCTTTGTTCATAAAACGGAATGACCGCTTTCAACCCCCAGAAGGGAGTATTGGCAGATGATGTTTTAAGTCATTTCCTGGAGAGCTGTGGCATAAATGTTGAAATGAGAGATCACTACGCGATTCCTCTTTGTGGGAAGGGGATGATCTGGGAAAGAACAAGATTGACCTCCTCTCTTGGGAAAAGGGGATGGAAGAGCTGGAATAAGGAAGACAAATAAGACGAATCCAGACAAGAGACAGGAGATGAGGTGCAGTCAATGGTGTTATAAGGAGACTGCCCTGAGCAGTGGTGGGTATGGACCCATTGAACTCAAATGACAACTCAGTTAACACTGATAGAACGTACACAACGTGTAAGAAACCGCCCTGTCAGGGAGGCAAGACATGGTCCTTGCCCCTGAGATGCTGAGGAAAAATAAGGAAGAAAATAACATTCATGAATCATTTTAATACAAAGCAATCTCTGGTCCATCCTAGTATAAATATGTAAAATACATATGTGTACTATGAAAATAAGACATAGATATATGTATGCATATGATTTTTAAGTGGTATATGCATATGCGAAAAATCATGCATATTTTTTTCCAGTAGTATTAAATATCCAGCTTTGCACTCTTTCTCCTCCTTACCTGGAAGCCATGACATTGTTTCAAACTAGCTGGTTGCCCAGAAAGAGACCCAACACGAGAAAAATCAATGGCGCCCTTGAAAAGCAGTTGGTGTGACTCACGTGTGACTCGATAGGGTAGGACCGTGTCCGGGCCCCTTTCTCACAGCGATGCTATGAAATTGGCCACTTAAGATGACAAAAATCTGCAAGAAGGTCCCAGTTAATTCACTATTGTAACCCACCCCCTCCCTCCAAGCCACGGGTCCTGCTGGGTCACAGACTCACGGATCGCCCAGCCTTCTGTTTGGAAGAACCGAGAACAGCTGCCTTTCATGCTTTATGGGGATGAAAAGCACAGCCCTGTTGCTGTGCATTTCTGAGTGCAGCCTCTCATCAGTCAGCTTCGGCAGCGTGAGTGCTAGGAGTCGATTGTCTTAATTGCTGATGTGGCCAAGATGGTCTGGTCTCGCGCCAAGGTTCTTGGATCTCTGGCTCTTGTTCCCGAAAACATCTGTCTTCTAGGTGACACGGACAGGAGAAATGAACTGTCCTCCACGTCCTTAAGCTCTCTATTTTGTCAAAACAACACACACGGCTCAATACGCTGGGGGTTTATCTTTTAACCTCTGCTGGTGTGTCTGGCTTTAACATAACTGACCTGGGGCTCCAGGCCTCAGGCAAATGGACACATCTATTCTTGAGACACTGTTTGTCCTCCAGTGTCAATATTGGCAAAGGGAGTGGGGCGGGGGGTGGGGGGACAGGAATCAATGGGAGGCTAGCTAGTCAAATTAGTCTTTGGAGGGAAGAGAATCAAAGACCATGTCAACACTGGTTTGACTGATTTTTAACCTCTTAGACAAGTCGATTCAGTGTAAAAGAGTTGAAGACATTGGACATGGAAGCTCACATGTACCAAGTACCTCCCGAGCCATATCATAAGAGGTGAAACACAGATCGGTCTTAGAGGCCCACCCAGAGCCTGAGCGAGAACATCATTTGTGCTGTTGTACAACAAGAAAAGAGAAAGCTACAGACTGCCTCTCCTGCTTGGAAGGACTTGTGTCTCGGAGGTCCGAGGTGACGTGCATCATTCTAGGGAAACTGCAGAATTCCCAAAATAGCAAACCGTGCCTGGCATGGTGCCCGATGGTTTCCATTTTCACAGGAGTTATTCTCCAGTCAGTGCGAACTTGCTAATTGAATGGGTAAATTCCGTTGGCACTAATGAAGTCTTGACCAAATACTCCATGGGATATTTGTTGCTGTCTTTGAATTCTTCCACTCCTGCCTTTTGTTTCGAAATTTATTGGATATGGAACCCAGGTGGTCTATTTACTTTATAATTTCAACACTTGTGTACCATGAATAATACCTTCACAGGACCCTTAGGCTTGAATAACTCCAAGTAACACTCTTCTTCTTTTTTTTTTAATGTTTTGGATTTTTTTGAGAGAGAGAGAGAAAGAGACACACAGAGTGTGAGTGGGGGAGGGGCAGAGAGAGAGGGAGACACAGAATCCGAAGCAGGCTCCAGGCTCTGAGCCGTCAGCACAGAGACCAACGCGGGGCCTCGAACTCAAGTAGCGCCCTTCTTAAGATTACGACACTGTCTTGGGGAAATACAAGGGAAAACACTCCTTGCCGTGGATGGTTACCATAGTTTCTAAATGCAATAGTAGCATCTTAGAGACTGTCCTAGGGGAGTCACCACGATGAAGAACACTGTTTGAAAAGCAACTGTAAGGAGTCCCCTGGGGGGCTCAGTCGGTTCGACTTCAGCTCAGGTCACGATCCTGCAGTTTGTGAGTTCGAGTTCCCCGTCGGGCTCTGTGCTGACAGCTCAGAGCCTGGAGCCTGCTTCGGATTCTGGGTCTCCCTCTCTCTCTGCGGCTCCCCTGCTCGAGTGTGTGCGCGTGCTCTCTTTCTCTTTATGTCTCTCTGTCTCTCTCCCAAAACTAATTAAGCATAAAAAAAAAGAAAGAAAAGAAAAGCAACTGAGTTGAGGAGCCACTGGAAGTGTTGAGGCTGCCTGTCCCAGGGAAGTGATGATGTGGTGTCACTCTAGTTGAAGATGACGAGGAGAAGGAAGAGGACTTGAAACGACACCATATTATTCCAGGTAGTAAAACTAGGACCAACGTGTGAATGTTATAAGGAAACAGATTCTATGCAAACTCCGGTAGAGAAATTTTCATTAAGTTGAACTGTTCACAAAGAATAGATCACGTTCCCTCGGAACGCAGAGAGCTCCCCATCACTGGATATATTAAAGTTCAAACAAGACCAAGTGCAAAGGGCTATTGTATTTGATGGAAGGGTGCACTGTGGTGCCTTAAATGCTCTCCGAGCACATATGATCATTGGACTCTGTGAAGAGAAGGGACGCTCACAAACACACAAGCTTCTCCTCCACTGGGACTTCAGATTCCCTGGAATTTGTCCAGGATCGACAGAATTGCAATAATCAGCAACTTCCCATGAATTTACGTTACGCCGATAACTCCTTCAGGCCGGAGACGGACACAAAGTGAACTCACAAGAAATTAGAATTGTCTACCTTTCATGCTGTTTGAAGTCAAACCTCTGAAGCATTCTTTCTTCCCCGTGTTTCCCCTACCCTCTTTATTTAAAAGAATTGTGTCAGGAGCTCTCTTCCTCTGAAATTACCCCCTGTCACTGCTGCTCAGGAAGGTTTTGCTAACTGGCAAGCAAATATTTCAGAGACAATGGATGATGGGCAGTTCTAAAGAGGAACATGGAGACTTTTTATCTCAGCTTTGCAAAGATGGCAGCTTCTAGTCAAGAGCCTCCGACAGCCATTGACGTTGCCTGTAATGTCTTCCCAAGATGAGAGGCTACCCTCTCAAAGGGAATCCTCCGCACGCGAGCTCCCTGGCACCCCTGTGCCACTTCAAAGACTTGATTTGCCTGACGGAGAGAGATTCCTGCCAGATTAAGGCTTCAGTCATCATTAATAGACGACTTCAAGAAGGACCAGTCTGTTTTGCTAGATTAACAGTCGGGTTGGTTATTGGAAGCCACGTTCAGAGGAATGAATCGTATGGCATTCATAGCAGCCAAGGTTGAGACCCCCTGTAGAGGACAAGGGGCTGTAGTCGGCTTAATTTGAGAGGGGACTGATTTTCATCATGGTTAAATGAAGCACGGGGGAGTTCAAAAGAGATTTCGGGGCCAGTCTATAAAGATGCACACTGAGACAGAGTCAAATGTCATATGCTTTTAGGAGCCTCGTGGCTCCGAACCTGAATGGGAAGCCAGGGATCACGTCATTCAAAACTCTTCAGCATGACTGGTTTTTGCCTTTTATCCTCACAGACACAGCCATAAAACTGACTCGGATCCTTCAGTGAGGCGGTGGGAGATCCAGGACTCCTGGGTTCCTCACTCCACACTATGAGCAACATTTTATCCCATTAGGATTGTCACGCATTTCTATCCATTCATGATCAGATTCCATCCTACCGGAGATCGTGTATAATAAAACTCTTTGTGGAAAGAGGAAGAGGACATCCTCCCTCCAACCCTCCTTCCCTCCCTTTGTGTTCCCCGCCCCACCCCCTGCCCCGTTCCAGCCCCCACTTCCAACTCTTAGTTCCCGACTCTGACATTTGCCTCCATGGTGATAAATCTCTAGAAGCAGCAATATCGGCACACTGTCAGTTATAGACATTATCAGTCGCTGTCCTGTTGTGGTGAACAGAAATTTAGCTCTTCCCACAGACCCCTGCTTTCCTTCCCTGCACTTTTCCAAAAGAGTTAACCATAATTTTTAATAATAGTCAATGACGTTAACACTGACCATGTTCACAAAACCTAGTTCACTGTTAAGCCAAGGTGTATGCCATTATTATATTTTCTCTCAAAAAAACCACTTTCTGTTTCTTCACATGGCGTATCACAGTAACTAAGGACCACTTCCATGGGGGAAGAAACCACCGATTATACCCTTTATTTCACTTTTGAGAATGATACCAAACAAGGAAATAACCTGGAAATGTACTGTTCGTTGTTACTGAACTCCAGAAAGTAAGCGTAAGTCGAAGAGTAGATGTGGCACAGATTAATTGGGTAAAACAAAATCTGATGACATCGAATGTTGGATTAGACACAACATCTGAAGCTTTATCCCTAATCTGCACATGCAGGGATGGTGGTCGGAAGCAATGGTCTGCATGATTGGAGCCAGCTCTCTCCTCCAGGGCCTCCCTCCCTCTGGCATAGGCCAAGCCTGCGGCTCAATGTAGCTTTTGAATACGCCACCACCACCACCACCATCATCATCCTCGTTGCCATCCATATCATCATCATCATGGTCTGTCTACACAGTCAGTTTAACGTGACAAGCACTGATTCAGCTGTGCCAGACCCTGGCTAGGAACACAAAGACAAAACTATAGGATAGCTTTGTGTTTAAATGGCTATCATGTATGAGAAAGTGCGTGATAGAAAGGACAAAGTATGGGGGTGGGGGGCTACAGAGAAGGGAATACTGGATTAGGAACAGTGGGGGGTTCAGTGATAGTTACCGAGAGGAATTAAATGCTGGAGTCTTTGGAAGCACCATTTCTTAGGGCTAAAAAAAGAATGTGGTGAGGCCAGTGAAAGTGTATCTTTCAATTCCAGCTTTTCAATTTGTACTCATTATATGCGTTATTCAGGGTTCTTTTGGGGGCTAATGGCAGAAAACTAACCCAAATGGGTCTAAGCTAAAGAAATGAATCAGTTGACTGGCATCTCAAAAACTGCAGGATGCAGATTTCAGGCATAACTGGGTCCACGGGCTCATTAGGGCTTGGTCACTCTTCATTTCTTAGCTCTGCCCTCTTCTGGTTGACTTTATTAGGGATACCCTTCACATATGATCGTAAGGAGATCACCAGGATCTTCAAGTTTGTAGCCTATCTTCTCAGTGACCTTAATAGAAACGGTGCCTCTACCCCACAATCACATAAAAGTTCTGGAGTGATGGGGTTATTTTGGTTGGCTTGGTTTAAATGTCCACCATGCTTGTGCGAATTCGCTTGTGCGAATCCAGGGAGACGGACATCTCTGATTGGCGGGTCTAGTTCACGTGTCTACCCAAAACACATAGACGGGGTGTGGGGGCGGGTTATTCCTTAAGGAAAATTAAACCGTGGTTACAGGAAAAATGAAGGATGGATGACAGGCAAACCAACAGATGTCCATGGTTCCTTTCCTGTCCTGATTCAACTAGAAATTTCCCTCTACTCTTTCTGAGTCCCGTAGGATAGGATTGACAACTTTAGCGGATAGGATTGACAACTTTAGCGGATACAATTGACAACTTTAGCAAATACGGGCCACCCAGGCAAATCTGAATTTACGATAAATAAATAATACTTTTTGGCATAAATGTGTTCCATGATTGTTATTTAACCGAAATTTAAATTTAGCTGAGCATCTTAGTACCTTTCAGAAAAAAACAAAACCATTGGAGACACTAAAGCATAAGAAGTTTTTAATAGCTTAAAATACTCCCCGAATGTAAGTTTGTTGTTGTCCCGAACACCCAAGTTTTGAGACTTTAATTAAAGCGGTGGCCATCAATTTTGCACACTGCACACAGGAATCTCTCAAGCCGCATTATAAATACTAACGACTGGCTCCCACCCTAAACACGCGGAGTCAGAATATCTGAGGTGGGGGCTTAGAATTTTTCAAGTCTCCCTAGAAGACTTCCGTATATGGCCAGGATTGAAAAGCACAGAGCAAAAGTATTAATTCTATGAAGGAAACTTCTGCATTAGAAAACAGAGGAAGAACAGTCTAGAAGGTTCCCCCAGTCTTTTTTTTTTAAACATTTATTTATTTTTGAGACAGAGCACAAGTGGGGGAGGGGCAGAGAGAGAGGGAGACACAGAATCCGAAGCAGGCTCCAGGCTCTGAGCCATCAGCACAGAGCCCAAAGCGGGGCTCGAACTCACAGACTGCAAGATCATGACCTAAGGCTGAAGTCAGAGGCTCAACCAACTGAGCCACCCAGGTGGCCCCCTCGCCCCGGTCTTTTTAAGCACACGCCACTAGCCGGTCATCCACTCTGCCATCTACAAGATGATTTCTGGTTTGCAGAGCACACTGACAAATTTGACAAAAAGTCACCCTTGGAATGATTTGTCCAATGCACACCAGCAAATGCAGCCCGAGTGTAATTTTTACAAAGGAGAGCCCACAGAGGAGCCTCCTTGCAAGGACAAAGAATGTGAGAAAGATGGTTAAGTTGTTATTTAGGTTCAATTTAAAATAAGAGATCTTTTATTTCCTGTAAGTATTAGCTGTGTAGTTTCCATACTTTCTGTTGAGCCTTGTCATCATGGGAGATTTACAAGTTATCTGAGGATCGTGTTTCAAAGGGTCGTAGTAAAAGACAGCTTCATGAGACATCAGAATAGCCAGGTTTCAAGCTGCTTACTGTATTTGCCCTCTGCATATCTTCCCCTCTCCTCTGCTCCCTTTATCTTTACGTCATGTTGGATTTTTGTGACTGTGACTTTGGTTTTAATCAACTACATGTACATAGATGGATATATATTTTCTCCCATGACTCCAGTTACACACAGCAGATCCCAGAACTTAGTCCAGAGGTGAGCTGTATCAGCATCACCTAGAAAGCTTAATAAACATACACACACACACACACACACACACACACACACACTCTCTCTCATTCTAGTCCCAGCTTTAGTAATTTGACACAGTTGGTCTAGCCTAGGGTACACACCATTTTTGTTGGTGACGGAAAATATCATCCCAAGTGAGTCTGCTGTACATTTGGCTTTGAAAACCACTAGGCTAATTTTTTTTAATGTTTTATTTATTTTTGAGACAGAGAGACAGAGCATGAGAAGGGCAGAGAGAGAGAGGGAGACACAGAATCCAAAGCAGGCTCCAGGCTCCGAGCTGTCAGCACAGAGCCCGACATGGGGCTCGAACTCAGAGACTGTGAGATCATGACCTGAGCTGATGTCGGCCGCTCAACCGACTGAGCCACCCAGGCGCCCCCCCCCCCCCACTAGGCTAATTTTGAATGTTCAGCAATCTGTGTGGGTAAGGCTGACGGCAATGCAAGTTACTATTTATTATGTCTGCTGTGTTGTCCAAAGTGTGAAGCACGGTAGAATCTCTTTTCATCTTCCATGTGCCCAGTGAGGTTTTGTCCCCATTTCACCAATGGAAAGACAGAGTAACCGAGTATTGTCGAGATCACCTAGCTCGTGCATGGCAGAGCTGGGGGGCACTGGTGTGAGGTTGGGATATTTCCAGAATGGAAAGAATTACTCCAAAATCTTCAAAGAGTTCATGCTCTCTGCAACTGGGGCTTTCTGAATGATTGCGTATGCTGTTAGCATAGCTCTGTTTCAATATGGTAATAGTTTCATAAGACCCTTCCAGCTGCTTGCTACCCTAAGTGGCTGGTTATTCAAAACAAATCTTTGGTAAATATGATATTTTTTTCCCTCGCATTCCTCATTTCTTCCTGCCGGTCTCTCATGCTATGAGGCCACGGGGTCCTGTTTTCTTTCTATTTCTCATTGCCACGCTAAACAAAGGATGAAGACATCCTGATGTGTGTGAGAGAGGCAGGCCACGGAGACGTTCCCAGTAATCCGACAGCAGAGGAGGCGTTGCGTTATGTGTGGAGGAATCCAGTGGCTCTGGGGTCAATGATCAGCCCTCCAGCTGTTAACATTGAGGTCACTGTTTCCAATTTCTGCCTCTGGTAGCAGCAACCTGGAAGCCGGTCCCTCTCATCAGGAGTCAATGGGAATGATTTACCGGCGCCGTTGCACTTCCCAGGGGAACAATTCTCGTGGCTTGGTGGACTGTCAAGATTTATCTTGTAGACATCGTCTAGTTAGGGTCTCCAAACCCAGCCAACCGGTGGAATCTCAAGTAATTTTTCTGCCATTCAGGTCCCAAAATTGCAGCTTCAGGGAATGATACAAATGCTCTTGTCCCGTGGCTTTAGCTCTGGGCTTCTGGGAGATCTCGGGTCCGTGGAAATGCTTCAGGGGCTAAGGGGGAGCGAGGGGTCAGGGAGTACATAGGACTCCCGGTGTCTTCTTCCTGCTTCAGACAGAACCACTGCGTCCTTCACATTCAGGTTTCATACAAGATTTTGTGGAATCCGATGGGGGTTCATTTGGGGGTTTGGCCGGGGCAGCCTACGTTATCCTGCTCCAACCGCAGCCCGCCTTCCCTTGGAGGAATTCCCTCTCCCCGCTATGTGTGGTTTCAGTGTCTCTTCTGCCGTGGAAGATAAAAGGGGTCTCTGGGTTTCCTTCTGCCGGCCCTCTTTGTTTGCTGGCCTGATGCTACCAGTGAAAAGGCCACGTACCCCTAAGCATTGCCAATCACATAGTGGAACTTCGAATAGTAAACAGGGAATGCAAAGGCAAATAAAACGGTTGGGTTTCATCTATGTCAGTAGTGTTGCCCGATGCTGCCCTATTCTGGGTCAGCTTCTGCTACCGCTGCCAGGTTCCTTCTAGTGCTTTTACTTCCTTATCCTTTCTGCTTACAAATCAATTCCACGGCCTCTGGTATCCTCCTATGAATGACTTTTTTCTTACCATCAAAACACCCTAACTTATACAAAGCCCCTTATTTGGGGAGGACACACTGAGGGCAAGCCGGGGCGTGTATCTCTCACTCAGCAGTTCCCTTGCACTAAATCAGAACTAAGGCTAGAACTTAGCCCCGGCTTCCTGGTTGAGCTCTTTCTCCTGCACAAGGGTAAAACTTTCAACTACCTACGGTGGCCAGACAGCCAGCATAAGTGAGTTTTAGCTTCCACTTTTCCATAAATTGCATGGCCTTGTCGGTCCTCTAGTTTTCCTGCTTTTCATTGGGAAAGGGGCACAGAAAAAAAATATTTCTTGGCTATAGGAAAAACGTAGTGTGGAGGCAATAATAATTGGCCACGGACGCTTGGCTCCAATATTAGGTAGACAGTAGGGAGTAGTGGAGATTGTGGAAAAGTAGGAAATACTTTCCATCTAAAAGTAGTGGGTCACCATTCAGGTCTAGATTATTGTTCTGGAATAATTTTGTCCTTGTGTTGCCAGAAATACATTTTTTTTTAAGGTAAGCTGGAAATCTGAATTTTTAAATATAAGATGTTCTGATCTTGTTCGTGACGGCTCAAGTTGTTCGAAACAACTATAAATGCCAAGCAGTATGTCTCTGGGTTGGATTTAGCCCACGAACCGTTGGCTTGTAATTTCTTCCTTATCTCAAGCCCATTCCTCTCTCCCCATAGATATGTGCGCCATACATATGTGAAGACGTGGGTAACTCCTCTTCATTCTGGAAACAAACTGTGTTTTGAGCCTTTAGATGCTCTCTGACAGAAAGAAAAATGCGAGCTTCATTCATTTTCAGTTTGGCTGTCCTTATATTCTTAGCTAAAGTTCAGGGTGAAGGAAAAGGCTTAATTAGACGATTCATTAATTAGACTGTTTAGTTTTCCTGTAGGGATGAAGTGAGTATCCGTGGAGCTAGTCTGCCGCATAGAGCGTTATCTAGAAAGGTCAGACATGAAGAGATATTGATTTCAGGTGTTAAGATGATTATGCTGCAGCCCTGTGCAGAAAAAATCACTGTGACCTATATTTCCAGATCTACGAACAAATGGAAGAACATGCATGGCCATATTTTTAAATGATGTAGAAAAATGGGCTTTAAAAGTAGCGGGTTTATAATGAGCGATGATGAAGATTGAAAATCATGTTTTAAGGACTGTGAACCATGCTGCAGGGAATTCCCACAGTAAAAGTCTAGACCAGGGGTTGGCAAACTACAGCTTGTGGGACAAATCGGAACCATTGCTGGTTTTTGTAAATAAAGTTTTATTGGAACACAACCGTGACTGTTTTGGGCATAAATGGCAGAGTCGAGTACTTGCGGCAGAGCCTGAAAGGGTGGCAAAGTCTAAAATCTTTGCTATCTTTAGTTTCTCTTTCAGAGAAAAAGTTTGCCAGTCCCTGTTCTAGACCTCTGAGAGTGTTGAGTCCTGTTTTAGAGATGAAAATTAAAGACGTATCCAAAGAGTCAGTGTAGCCCAGATAGAGGTACAGAGTAGAGACCAAAGTGGTAGAATTTGAGGTTTATTTTGAAGGTTCATTCAAAAGGAATTGCTGGTGGACTGGATGAAGGTTATGAGGGAAGGTGAAGGCATTAGGGGGTTAAAAGAGGCAGGAGAAGTAAAGGGACAGTTGCAGAACAGAGCAGGACCCCTCAGCTTCTTAGAATCTTGGAGAACCCCTGACTTGTTCCATTTTGAGTTGCATCCAAGTGAATAATGCCTTGTGTTTTGTTTTTAATGTTTATTTGTTTATTTTGAGAAATAGAGAGAATGTGCACAACCAGGGGAGGGGCAGAGAGAGAGGGAGAGAGAGAATCCAAAGCAGACTCCACGCTCAGCACGCAGAGCCCACCGCGGGGCTCGATCCCACAACAGCAAGATCACAATCTGAGCTGATCTCAAGAGTTGGATGCTGAACTGACCGAGCCGCCCAGGCGCACCAATCATGCCTTGCCTTTAGATGAGAATGACATCTGAGCCGGTGTGTCTCCGGGAGTGGGAGAGGTCAAGGTCCGTGAGGGTGGATAGTTCAAGTGTGGAGGGAATCGCAAAAACATATACAACCGCTGGGGAATGTCCTTCAGTGTATGACTCCTACCGCTCCTTCCTTCTCCGTGTGGGCTGGGATAGATATTCAGTGATTTGCTTTTAATGTTGCACCACGCGGCGGTCTTGAGAAGGAAGCCGTGCGTAGTGGAACGGCAAGAATTGAAGACAGTGACTAATAAAATAGAACATCATCCAGCCGTGGGCACACTGGTCCCAAATGTCCACCTTCCTCAAGCCAGGGCTACACTGGCTCTGTAATGTGGGACTAATTGTACTTAATATAGTATATACTCTGGAAAGTTGTCAATTCTGATTATTTTAACCTGGTCCTGAACACGAGCATTTTAAGGGCTTTGTCCCAGGTTACCAAACTCGTGGGCTCCCTGGCCATTGGAAGATTGTGTTTTCATTCCCGATGTTGGTAATGTATCCGTTCTCTCTTTTTTCCTTATCGGTTTTAATAGAAATACATACGTTTTTATTGATCTTTTAAAATCACCAGCATTTGATTCTATTTTTCTCTATTGTTATTCTTTCTGTTTTCAATTCGTTCCCTCAGCTTCTGTTGCGTCTCTTTAGCTATTTTTTTCTGGTCTCTTAAGGAGGAAGTTGTAGTGATAGATTTGAGACTTTCCTTTCTCAGCATGTACATTTAATTCTATAATTTTCCTCCAAATTCTGCTTTAGCTACAATGTAGTTTCTGACTTTTGTATTTTCATATTGTTTATTTTTTATTTCTTTTAAAATTTTATTTAAGAGAGAGAGCAGTTGGGGGGAGAGAGAGAGAGAGGGAGAATTTTAAGCAGGCTTCACTCTCAGCACAGGGCCTGACAACGGGCTCAATCTCATGACTCTGGGATCATGACTTGAACTGAAATCAAGAGTTAGACTTTTGTATTCCATTTTAATTTATGTACTATGTTTTCCACTACGTCTCTTGGTGTAATTTTTAGTAGGTACTATAGTGGTTAAAATATCCATATGTATTTTTCCACGGTCTACTTAGAATGTATATTTTACCATTTTTTTTAGTGTTTATTTATTTATTTTTAAGAGAGAGAGCGAGCAGGGGAGGGACAGAGACAGAGGGAGACAGAGGATCCGAAGTAGGCTCCGTGCTGACAACAAAGAGCCCGACGTGGGGCTTGAACCCATGAACCGTGAGATCATGACCTGAGCTGAAGTCGGATGCTTCACAGACAGAGCCACTCATGCGCCCCCATATTTTGCCATTTCAAATGGAAGATAGCAATCTTATTACCGTTGAGGTCCCATGATTCCCTTCCCTTCATCTTGCAGGCGTCTTATATATTACATTTACATTCATCGAAAAGCCACCATCACACAGTGTTTTTAATTTTCAGTTTCAGGCATCAAGTATATTCTTAAAAACTTAGGGGATAGACTATTACGTTTACGCAGGTACTTACCACTTATGTTGCCCTTCCTTTACGTCTTTCAAATAATACCAGGTCATTTCATGCGTAGTGCAAATACCTCACAAGAAAAATATTCCTGATTCATCCCTCTGGTCCCTTGTATTTTGCTGTCATTTAGTTTTCTTATACATAAGTGTATGTAAATATATATGCATAGATAATCAATACATCGTTGTGATTATTATTTAAAAAAACTGTTATCTGTTACATCGATTAAGAATAGAAAAAAATATGTGTTTTGTTTTCCCTTTATTCATTAATTCTTTGACGTTCTTCCTTCTTTTACATAAATCGAAGGTTCTGGTCTATGTCATTTTCCTTCTATCTGAAGAACTTCTAACATGTTTTGCAAGGCACGCCTACTGGCTGATGTTCTGACCAGGTTTCTATGGGTTGTGGGTTTTTTTTAATTTTTAATGTTTATTTTTTAAACTTTTTAAAATGTTTTTATTTATTTTTGAGAGACAGAGAGAGAGAGCACGAATTGGGAAGGGGCAGAGGGAGAGGGAGACACAGAATCTGAAACAGGCTCCAGGCTCTGAGCTGTCAGCACAGAGCCTAACAGGGGGCTCAAACTCATGAACCACAAGATCATGACCTGAGCCAAACTCAGACACTTATCCGACTGAGCCACCAGGTGCCCCAATGTTTATTTATTTTTGAGAGGGAGACAGAGGCACATAGTGCAAGCAGGGGAGGGGCAGAGAGCGAGGGAGACACAGAATCAGAAGCAGGCTCCAGGCTCTGAGCTGTCATGTCAGCATAGAGCCTGACGAGAGGCTCTAACTCATGAACCGTGAGATCCTGACCTGAGCTGAAGTTGGACGCTTAACTGACTGAGCCGCCCAGGCGCTCCTATGGGTTGTGATTTTAATGGCGGTTATACGTTCAAAGCCGGATCCATCAGATACGTGCTCTGCCCTACGGTCAGTTGGGGACCTGGATGGTAACCGTTGACTCCAGTGCTCACAGTCTTGGGGACGGTGTTTAGGATCAGGTCCACACATGCACAGTCTGTGGGCGAGCTTGGGAATTCATAAACAGCATTCTTCCCTGAGTTCCTTCCCCTCTGCGATTACCCTAGTTCTTTTAGACTTCCCGAGGCTCTCTCTTTCTGTGTTCTCTGGCCAGAAACCTGGGGTCTAATTTCCCTGGCTCTGCCACGTTCTCTCTGTGACGGTGCCTGCTAAGCCAAGAGCCGGGAGAACAGAGAAGAGAGCAATGGGGAAAGAGATCCTTCCCCCCGGGACCACGGCTCCTCCGATCAAAACGGGAGGCACTCTTGCTTCAGAGTTTTAAGCTTCCATGGATCCCTCTTCCACGACAGTTGCTGCTGCCACCAGAGGCATCGTGGACTTGCCCGGGGGCTGAGGTGCAAGAGAGTAAGAATATAAGAAATGGATTTCTTTTTTTTTTTTTTTTTTTTTTAATTTCGAGACAGCGTGCGTGTGAGAGAGAGCAGGGGAGGGCCAGTGGGAGAATCTTAAGCAGTCTCTGCACTCAGGGGGGGATCGTGACCTGAGCTGAAATCAAGAATCAGGCACTCAGGGGCACTTGGGTGGCTTAGTCGGTTGAACACCTGACTTGGGCTCAGGTCATGATCTCACAGTTCGTGGGTTCGAGCCCCGCGTTGGGCCCTGTGCTGACAGCTCAGAGCCTGGAGCCTGCTTCGGATTCTGTGTCTCCCTCTCTGTCTGCCCTTCCCTTACTCACACTCTGTCTCTCTCAAAAATAAATAAACATTAAAAAAACAAAATTAAAAAAAAAAAAAAGAATCAGGCACTCAAAAGACTGAGCCACCCAGGTGCCCCAGAAATGTATTTAAAAAGAATAGATAACTGAGGGGCATTTGGACGGCTCAGCCATTAAGCATCTGACTTCGGCTCAGGTCATGATCTCACCGTTTGTGAATTTGCGAATTCGAGTCTCAAATCGGATGAGCCAAGCCTTACTTACAGTGAGCCCTGCTTCTCTCTCTCTCTCTCTCTCTCAAAAAAAAAAAAAAAAAAAAAGAATAGAAAAATGGAAGACTTCCCCTCGTCTCTGAGTGTGCAGGTACTTCAGTTCTGCTCCTTGGTACAGACCTAGAGGGCTTCTCCTGAGGACGTCTGTGTGCCCCGATCCGCACTGGTTTCAGGTTTCCTTAAGTCCACGTTGAAGGACCCCAGAAGGGAAAAAAAAAAAAGAAACACACCAGTTCACCTTCTAGTCTTTTGCAATTTTCCTGCCACTTAATTCCCTGAGTCCCCGACTAGCTGCTCCCTGCTCCCTTTATCCAGATTTGAGAGCCTCACTCAGTGAGAAAGTCAGTGTGGAGGGCTCTTATCTCAGCTGATCTGAAACCAGAAATACCCTAGATTTTCATCCCTAGCAAGCCCCTTCCCTCCACCAGTAGGAGACTCTAAGTCCAGCGTGATTCGAGACTCGTTATACCTGTAATATACTAGCAGATGCAATAATTCAGTAGGCTGGGCAAAGGCAAGCCTGAGTGATAGAAGAATATAAGAAGTGAAACAGACAGCTCTGCTGAACTTCTCATACCAAACCGTTACATTTGGGCCGTAGGAAAACAGCGATCAGTCTCCACGTATAAAATAGATTTATGGGGGAGCCTGGGTGGCTCAGTCGGTTAAGCGTCTGACTCCGGCTCAGGTCATGATCTCACGGTTTGTGAGTTCAAGCCCCGCGTCGGGCTCTGTGCTGACAGCTCAGAGCCTGGAACCTGCTCAGGATTCTTTGTCTGCCTCTCCCCTGCTTACACTCTCTCTCTCTCTCTCTCTCTCTCTCTCAAAAATAAACATTAAAAAAAATAGATTTATTTTCTTAGGGAGTAACTCATTCTCCTCTCATTTTGTACCTAGAATGCATTATTTAGGACAGTTTAAATATTCGTTTTAACCATACTTTATCTTCATAAAGTTAGGGAGCTGATATCTTTGTGGTTCAAGTTAGGATGTACGCTGCATCCTGATACCGTTCAAGTTGCAGCCCTTTGAGGAAGAAGCCTTCATTCTATCGAACATTTTCTGTTTTACAACATCAGACCTCCAGCGCGTTCATGCTCCTCCCTATTTTAGAGACGAAAACAAAGGCCAAAGATCTCCTGGGCTCCCGCACATAATTATTCAAAGCCAGGCTCTGCCTCATTATTTTATCCTCTGGTCACCTGGAGAGGAATTGTAGCAGGTGCTGAAGGTTTTGGCAAGCATGCCGTATGAGAAGAAAATTCCTAAACGCAGAGCTTCTGAACACAAGAATAGCTATTATTACTTTTTTTATTTTAGAGAGAAAGCGCGCATGTGCGAACCGAGGAGCGGGACAGAGGGAGAAAGAGAGAGAGTCTTAAGCAGACTCCACACTCAGCTCGGAGCCTGACACGGGGCTTGCGCTCATGACCTTGGGATCCTGACCTCAGCAGAAATCAAGAGCAGAAACTAACCAACTGAGCCGCCCAGGCATCCCCACTAGAATGATTATTAGGCAGAGGTGAAGGTGCAGAGATAATTTCCTCATGGAAATACGTGAAAAGAGATTTCTAGATTCTTCTATCTCTCCACTGTTATTTAGTCCTCAATCCACTACACCCTGGCACCTGCCCTCCTTCCTCTACTGAAATTGTTCTTGCAAAGAGTCATGTAAAGAGAGAGAGAGAGAGAGAGAGAGAGCTCACATTCTGTACCTAACTCTCCGGCATAACAGCCTCATTAGCACTCCTGATACAATCTAACTGCTTCTGTCCCCTTGTTCTCTTTCACCCCCTTCTGAAGTCGCCTTTCGAGGATGGGATCGGAGATGCAAGAGAAATCACCTGAAAGGAGTTAATTGCCCCTGCTTCTAATTACCTTCTTTTTTCAAGGGCAATGGGTTAATTATCAAGACACTAACCACATGTTAGATTCCCTGAGTGAAAGACGCTCTTCCTTTAACATGATCACACTGTGTTAATGATACTCATCGCTCCCAGAATACTGCTAAAATAATTTCCCCCAAGCAGGTTGCTTACAGAAATATTCATCCAGCATAGAGCATTAGCCCCCTGATTGCATATTAAACACATTTTTTTTCAAACTATAAAATTACTTAGCAAGAAAAAAAATACACGAATTAAAAATCGTAGTCAGCCCAGAACTGCATTTAAAATGTTCCAGAAGTGGCAATTTAAAGAGTTAGAAAATACCACATGTCTCTATGTGCCTCCTGTACCAAATAAAACTTTTCATATTTACTCTGCAGTGTGGACCGGTGCTTTTTAAGGTTTGGTTTCTTTTTTTTTTTTTTTTCCTTAATGTTTATTTTTGAGAGAGAGAGAGTTTGAGCAGGAGAAGGGCAGAGAGAGAGGGAGGCACAGAATCTCAAGGAGGCTCCAGGCTCTGAGCGCGGTCAGCACAGAGCCCAACACGGGGCTCGACCTCAGGAACCGTGAGATCATGACTGAGTCGAAGTCGGCCGCTTCACCGACTCAGTCACCCAGGCGCCCCAAGGTTTGGTTTCTTAACAGCAGTAAAGGGAGTTTTAATCACCCCCAAATTGGCTTCAGGTCAACATGCACGGAATTCAGTTTGCAAGAAGCACTGCTCGCTGACCCGAGCCTCTGAAGGCATGTGGATATGTCACTCTGACATTCAAAGTCTGGGATAAAGATGGCAGCCTCTAAATTCCAAGTTCAAAGCCAAGTGCTCATCATTAATACTGAGAACTCCTCAGGCAAATTCACCTTGTGGTACAGAGGGAAGTGGCTCTCACACTCGATGATCAGAATCCCCTGGAGGGCTTATTAAAACACAGATGGTTGGGCTACCATCCCCAGAATTTCTGATTCACTAGGGCTAGGGGGAGGCCCCGGAATTTGCATTTCTAGCAAGTTTCCAGGTGTTGTTAATCCTGCCGGTCCCAGAACAACACCTCGGAGAATCACTGATCTAAGTTAATGAAGACGGTTAGCACCAAAGATACGGCGTGGTTACTTCCCCCAGGGAAAATTCCATCCTTCCTCTGGAGGGTGAAGCTACATTTCCAGCTGTATTTTTTGCTTGTCTGTCTCCTTTTTTTCACCACGGACCTACTGTTTTGGCCGTACGATTGTCAGTATCCCCTTGGTGGGGCCAGGGCTGTAAACAACAGAAAGGTGAACTCCAATTGGTCAGAGAAGTTATTAAACGGATTTGTGTTCAGCAAGCACAAGTCACCAGCTCACCAAGGTGAGGTCCAGGTGCCGAGTGACCGCCAGTGTTGCTTGATCGGTGACCTGATAATGTTTTCAAGGAACCACAGATTTGTCATCTGTGTCTCTCCTCTGTAAGCCACAGTTTGGGTCTCATCCTAAGACTGGTTCTCTCTGTGGCTTTAGGATGGCTGTCAGCAGCAATGAAACTTACAGGTTGTTTGCTTGTGTCCATTGGGAGAGAAAGTGACTTCCCGGGGCTCTTTTCAGAACAGAGGAAAGTCTTCCAGCAGCTTCTGGCAGGTCTCTCGTTATGTCTTCTTGCTGGGAATTAGGACACATGCTCATTCCTGAACCAGTCATTGGCATGGAAGATGGATTTACCTTTTGCCTAATCATATCACTTCCTAGAACTGAGGATATAGCATCAGATTCTCCTGAGACCCATGGTATCCATGATTGTAGACCTACATAGAACCGGTATTTCCTAGGGAAGAAAGAAGAGAGAATGGGTACCGGGTAGCCATTAACAGTGTTCATTATACTTTCTAAGCCCTTCTGAGAATAGCTATTTTTAGAAAACCAGAGAGCCGACTGGGAAAAAGAAACTATTTTGTATTTTTTCAAGGCATGACATTTTTTCAGGGAAAGGTATTTCAAAATTCATTGGCCAATGGGAAGAGCAGAGGCAGTGTGGTAGGGCTAGAGTTGAACCTCAGGTCTGCCACTTATTAAGAATGAAGTCTTGGGGGGCCCCTTGGTTAAGCATCCCACTCTTGATTTCAGCTCAGGTCATGATCTCAGTTAGGGAGATCGAGCCCCACACTGGACTCTTCACCAACAACATGGAGCCTGCTTGGGATTCTGTCTCTCTACCCCTCACTCTCTGCCCTTCACTCTCTCTCTCTCTCTGTCTCTCAAAAACAAACAAACATTATTTATAAATAAATTAATAAAATTATCCCACATGTAATAAACGGGTGCACACACCATGATTCGGGGAGCACACTTTCAGGTGTATTAGTATGGTAATTATATCCAACAAGGAATCTGAGTCCATTCACTTGACCTCTTCTTCCTAGAGGAAGTTTGTTGGTGTCTAGTCATCCCTGAATTCTTCAGTTTCCTAAACATTTAAACGTGTTTCATAGTCAGATACGGAATTTTGCCAAGACTCTCTATCAAGCTTAACATTTTGAAATTTCCTGAGTCTTTGCTGTTCTCATAAATTGAGATCATCTGAACTTTGCCAGTTGCTGGTCTAGTTTCAACACACACACACACACAAAGAGAGAGAGAGAGAGAGAGAGAGAGAAATACATAAGAAGGAATTAGTCCAAAGACAGGACTTCAAAACAACAAGGAAGAGAGAGGCACAGCAAAGAGAAAGGGGGAAGAGAAAAAGAATCACCAACATAGATCAGACCTAGGTGGTGTGTTTGCAACTGACTCCGTTATTATCCCAGATGGGGACAGTTCCAAGAGATCGAGTCCAGGTCCTCCGCGCCCATTTTTTCCAGTCCTAACAACCCTGAAAACTGCATATTATCCTCCTTTTAAAAGTGAGACTACAGAAGCTCACAGGTGAATTAAAGCTTCGTTCTTTTTTCTTAAATGTCTATTTACTTATATATTTTTTAAAAATTCAGGGGCACCTGGGTGGCTCCGTTGGTTGAGTGGCTGACTTCGGCTCAGGTCATGATCTCATGTCTGTGGGTTCGAGCCCCACATCGGGCTCTGTGCTGATGGCTCATCAGAGCCTGGAGCCTGCTTCGGATTCTGTATCTCCCTCTCTCTCTGCCCTTCCCCTGCTCACGCTCTGTCTCTATGTCTCTCAAAAATAAATAAACATTTAAAAAAATTTAAAAAAATTCAATACTTATTTTTGAGAGAGAGAGAGAGAGATCATGAGATCTTGACTTGAGACAAAACCAAGAGTCGACACTTAACCAGCTGAGCCCCCCGGGCGCCCTGCACGTGGGATAATTTTAGATGCACTTACTCATGTCGCTCACCAGATACTGACTGACACTGTGTGTTCACCATCAAGGCTCAGGAGGGCAATGTTCTCATCCTTTACGTGGTGGCTGGTATGCTCACTGCCTACGCTGCTCCTGGGGTCCTTCTGATACCACGGCCCACCTGCTGGGGCTCCGTTTCACCTTCTCTCCCGTCTGTCAGCCCATCTCTGCCTTCAGCCTCCCTCCTGTTCACTTTCTCAGCACCCTCTTCAGAACCTTCCCCCTGCCCTGTCCTCGCCGGCAGCTTAATCTCTATCCAACTGCCCACACGGTCTCAGCTTCTAGGTCCTTTTCTCCGGTAGCTCCTACAATTGCCCAGCAACCCTCTTGCTCCCAGGGTCCTCCCTTCCCTCAGTCCTCACTGCTTCATCCTCAGAGTCAATTCACTGACCTGCATAATATTCTCAGATTTCTCAAGTTTGATTTCTCAAGATCTCAAGTTTGCACACCCACTGGCCCAATATCTTCCTCCTTTCTTGCCTGGCCGGCGAGCCCTCGGCATATCCCTTAGCTGTTTTTCTAGATTCCCCGAGATGAGAAGCAGCAGACCCACTTCTGTCTCCATATTTTGGCATCTCTGGGTTTGTCCTCTAAGAGTGCATATATTTTTTTTCGGGAGTCATAGCCCTTTCCGCTTTTGCATATTTATCCACTATTTTCCTTTAAAAAAAAAACTCCATCTTTGTGTATGTATAAAAACGAGACAATTATTTGAAACTATCAAAGAGCCAGGGGTGCAGGTGTATGTGGGCTTGGCATAAGTCGTGAGGGGAGTGAAGGACTGACCGATGTCTGTTCAAACCTTTTGCCCATCTTTCGGTTTGGTTTCTTTTTACTGTTGAGTCGTAGGAGTTCTTTATATAAGGGTCTGGTAAGACCCTTATCAGATAGACAATTTGTAAATGGTATCTCCTGTTCTGTGGGCTTTTTCCTTTCTTGATGGTGTCCTTTGCAACACAAGAGTTTCTAATTTCAATGTAGTCCAGTTTTATCTGTTTTTTTCTTCTGGATGTATTTTTGCTGTTGTATCTAAGGGCAAAGAAATCAAATTACAAAGAAACTTAGTGGGGGGGAACCCACGAGAATCAAAGTAAATACAATTATAAAGATAAATACAACACAAATATTTAAGAAAACATGTAGCCGGTCACTACTTTTTACATTCTGTTGTTCCCCGTGTAACTGTCTTCCTCGCAGAATAACGTCACCTGGAATAATCTGGAAGAGTGGCCTCCTGCAATGTGGAAAGCAGCTTGAGCCACGCAGATCCCCTGAGTCACAGGCAGGGCTGGTCCAGCCAAACCGTGCAGAGAGAGTTGCCATGGAAACATCCATGTCTCCACAATGCCCAGCCTAATGTCAAAAGCCCTGGTAGCGGCTTTGTGGTCGCCTCTCCTTTCCAAAGAGAGGGCCCTGTGGTGTTACGGAATTTCTAAATCAGCCATTTTTAGCTATTAAAGAACTTTGCTTTTCAATAGCTCTCTCTGTCTCTTCTCCTCTCCCCCCACCTTCAGTGGGCGGCATGGCCACAGGAGCCATATTTGGTACCCATATTTCTCACCAACTAAAGCACACCCCCAATGTTTATCATCTTACGTTCTCCTTGTACAAGAGCGAAAACATGTGTCTTTGATTCCTTTCGCCCCTTTGAAATACCAGAACTGTTCAACAGCATCCCGGATTGGATTCGAAGTTCTGTGGCGGCTCAGAAAAAGGGAGATTATATTGGATTATGTCATTCTTATTATCTGACGAGAGACCACAGGCAGGCTTACTTACATACAGAGGCAGCGCTGCTCGAAACTGAGGCAGGAGCGATTACCACACAGGGTCTCACACGGCAGCTTTCCTCTAAGAGCCCGATCGTCCGCCAGCCTGCCCTGTTTCAACTGCACCCTTCCAGGTGTCCCGGTGAAAATCTTGGGGTTCTCGTTCTGTTCTCTCCTCTCCTTCTCTGTACCCCAGGTCCGCTCCATTAGAAAAAGAAATGGGTTTCTTTTCCTAATCTCTCCAGCATCTGCCCTCACCTCCCCGCCTCCACTGCTAACACCTAGCTGACTCACCTCTTGCCTGCATCCCTGCCCTGCGGCTGGACCTCCTGCTGCTCCTTGCCCCCCCAAACAGCAGCTGGAATGGCCTTTGCAATCTAAGTCAGAATGTCTCACTGAAGCTCCAAACCTTCCAACAACTTTCTGTTTCAGAATAAGTCTGTACGTCTTAACCGTGTTGACGACCCCCTCCCCCCCCCCACCACATGACCTGTGTTTCTGAATCTCGCTAATTCCCCCACTGCTGGCTGACTCTGCTGCATCCGTGCTGGTCCCTCGCTACTTTGTGAACAATCCAAAGGGCTCTCGCCTTAGAGCCTTTGCTTTGGTAGTCCCTCTGCCTGGAATACTTTCCCCTTCACTTACCACTTCCTTCTGCACAAATGTCACCTTAAATTTTTATTTAACATTTATTCATTTTTTTTCGAGAGACAGAGAGAGACAGCATACAAGTCAGGGAGGGGCAGAGAGAGAAGGAGACACAGAATCTGAAACAGGCTCCAGTCTCTGAGCCTGTCAGCACAGAGCCCGACGTGGGGCTCGAACCTACGAACCTCAAGATCATGACGTGAGCCGAAATCGGATGCTTAACTGACTGAGCCACCCAGGCACCCCCTGCACAAATGTCACCTTAAATCAGAGAGGCTTGCCCTAACCACCCTGTATAAAAATAGCATTCGTATATCCTGTACCCTGCTTTAATTTTGTCCATGTCACTCATCCCTACAAGATCTAAGCTTATTTATTTGTTGCCTGCTTCCCCCCACTAGGAATACAAGCTCCACCAGGCAAGAATGTCTGTTTATTGACTGCTATGTATCTAGGGCTTTTGCATGACCTGGCATAGAGTAGGTGTTGGATGAATGAGTAGGTTACAGCATTGGGATTGAGAATGATGTCGCAGCAGTCCAGCCACCTGGGCTTGAATCTCAGTTGAATCAGCTGGTGAACTTTGGTAGGTGAATATTTAGCTGTTTTGTGCCTCCATAGCCCTCTCTGTAAAATGGGATCGACCATTATGCCTGCTTCATAGGATCGTTGTGTTAAAAGAGGTGATACAGGGGCGCCTGGGTGGCTCAGTTGGTTAAGCGCCCGACTTTGGCTCAGGTCGCGATCTCGCGGTTGGTGAGTTCAAGCCCCGCGTCGGGCTCTGTGCTGACAGCTCAGAGCCTGGAGCCCGCTTCAGATTCTGTTTCCCTCTCTCTCTCTCAAAAATAAACGTTAAAAAAAAATTTTAAAGAGGTGATACAGGTGAAGTGTTTAGAGCAGCAGTGAGTGGAAAGCAAATGTTCAATAAATGAATGTTAGCGATAGCCGTTGTTGGTTGCACATCAATCACCTTGTGAGGCAGAAGTAGAAATGGAGAGGCATATACGTTAAGTAGTTTTTAAAGAGTTGAACAACAAGGGAATAGTGGCAAAGGAAAATGGAGAAGGTTGGATTCAAACCCAGCTCCTGTGGCTCCACTGCACCATGAAGGGGGCTGTATCTGTGGCTTTCAAAGGTGTCATTATTGCCAGGAAGACAAGGTTAACCTGGGACTGGAACCTGAAGAATGTGATTTACCCTTTCCCAAAGTCTGTTCCGTGGAACACCAGTCCAAGAACAGGCTCCAAGGAAAACATGGCCCAATAAGGTTTGAGAACGCTAAACACTATATCCCTCCTTAGCTATTACCAGTGCAGGTCATCGTACTAGAGGCTCTGTGAAGTTCTCCTATAAAGGGTCCCGTTTAACTATCTCACATTTTCTCCTTAAGAATCTGTTTAACTGTTGAACTCTTTGTGTGTGTCATGTCTACCAACGACCTGCAGAAAATATTTGGAAAAAACACCAGTGTAACAAAATCTACCCAAACCGGGTGTTGGTTGATGGTGGGGGGTTAGTCAGACCAGTGGGGGCTTATATCTGAAGGATGGAAAGTTCTGCACAGTCAGGGCAGCCAATTGGAAGCCGACACAACAGCGGGAGGCCCTGGGAACATGCAGTCATGAATGAGTCTAGAATATCAGGGTGGTAGGGAAATGGAGGCCCAGACAAGCAGAGCATCGAGGAGTGACCAGAGGTAGTGCACGGGTTTCCTAACACCCTGTAGATCTCGGCAACTGTGAAATCTGGCCATATGCTAATGTTCGAGGAGGGAATGAGAATGACAGGGGCTAGTTGATAAATGAATCTCAAATTTAAGCATGAGGTTCGGGGATAGAACCACGAAAGCAAGCAATACACTCATCTCTAGGGGCCGGAAATGCTACTGAGGAATTTGGCAAGAGGCAAAATGGATCATGACTAGGTTAAAAAGTGGGATTAGAATTTCCAGAAGCTTCACGTCCAGAAGCTTCACGTCAAGGAGCAAAGTGAGAGTCTAGTGAGGCTACGTGGAGAAGAAGACCAAACATGACCCTTTAAATCCTTCATGACTTTGAATTCATGGTCACGGACTTGAGCTGGGCCTGTAGGTGAAAGCCAAGGGGCCGTGACTGTGGGAAAAAGAGGTACAGGATCAAGGCGCCAAGGTGGTCATTACGGAGTGGAAAGTCAACACATCCATGAGACATATTCATATAGCAGGTGGCTAAGGCTCCATAGTTATGCCTCCTTATTGCATCCTGTGCCTCTGACTCCCACTGAGTGCTGCCTGCACCACACCACATGCATCCCACAAGGCACTTTGCAGCCTCAACGTTGGATTTGCAGCCTTTGGCACCCGGGAGGGTAATCACCCTCCTGTTTGGGCTGTTCTGCACCATTTCCTAGGGACAGACTCCCCTCCCAGAGTGACTGAGGTACTTTGGCACTCTAAGAATGCAACTATAGAGACTTGGTTGATGTCCAGGTTACGTTTTTAAGTAAGAGAACTTGCCATTAAATTATCCTGAGTGACTGTCATCACTCTGAAGCCAGCAGAAGTTACTCTGCTCAAGAAAGCTTTGAGAAATATGTTTGTTGAGCCTTCAGCAAATTTACGATTCTCTTTTCTCAATTCATGGTTAAGACTAGGAAGCCAAAGAATTTTTCCCTCTGTCTCTGCTGAAACCAGATAAAGCTGCTTCATACCATTATACTCTAAAATATCCAGTTAGGAAATGTGGCAGGCCTTTCTTTAAAAATTTGTATTAGATAAGGCAGAATGCAGTTAACACGGTATAAGGCAGACACTTAGCAAATTGCTGTGAGAACAGGAAAGGAAAGAATGATTCCGATTAGAATGGTAATCCAGGAGGCCTTCATGGAAGAGATACAGTTGAGTTAGGCTTTGAAAGGTAAAGAAAAGAATAATGCATTGCGGATTTACTTGCTGACCTCCAGAGGGTTTCAATCTGGGGACCATCTCACAGGGGAATCTCAAAGAGAGTTAAAAAGGACTTGCTTTGTTTTTAGCTCTAATATTCTGGCCCCAAGTTAATGACCACTTAGGTAGGAATGAGAGCCATTACTGGGTTCTACTCCTGAAACCAATACTACATTGTATGTTAACTAACTTGAGTTTAAATAAATAAGTAAAAAAAAAAAAAAAAAAAAAGAAAGCAGTTCTTTCCTTCCTCTTAGTTTTGAGCTGCCTCGGGTAAGGGCAATAATAGGTATTTTGTTTTGTTTTCCTTTGTAATGTGGAGGAAGACAGCCGGAGGGTCAGCTCTAAAGAGGCGTTGTTTGCAAACGTTGGTGGGGATTAAGCCTGCGGAAGGGAGAGGCTGCGGACTGGTGCAGTTGCAGAGGAAGAATGAATGGACCTGAAGAAGAATGTGGCAAAAGAGCCACGTGTGTATCAGGAATGGGGGTCCCCGTGGATGCAACACCCCAGAGGTAGCAAGACCTCACGTGAGTGTGGCTTGGGAGTCCACTGAAAGCCTGGGTGATGAAGCTAAAGGCCGGTGAATCTGACTAGGAAACACAAAGACCATAGACAGTGAAGGAACACTGACTCCCAGGGGCATCAGATACCAGAATCCTCTAAAGAGCAGACGCCTCCCCCAGTTTTTTAGACCCATGTAAGCCCAACGGGATAGAGAAGAAATCTTCAGTTGTTACTTGATGTTGAATTCCAAGTGGGGTCTGGTGTGTGAAGACTGTAAACCAGATTCTAATCTGATTTATAAAAATGAAGAAGTATTACATCTTTCCACATTGAGTATCATGGGAAAATTCATGACTATCATATTTCCAAATCTGCAATGGTACATTAGAATTCTGTATCTAATTTCCAAGCTATTCTGCCGAAAGCATCTTCAGTTTTTATATCCATCTTGTAGTCATTAAGAGCTATGTCTTTGGAATCAGAAAGAACTAGTTTGAATAATAACTGTGCTTCTTACATGATCTATAAACAAAAGTCACTTAATATTTTTGAGTTTCGGGTGCCTCCATTGGAAATAGGGATACTTACCCGACAGGCTTATCATGGTGTTAATCGGATAATCCATTCCAAAAAAAAAGAGCTTAACTTCTTACCGGGCACTTAGAATGCCTTCAACAAATGGTAGCTTGTGTGATTATTTTTGTGGTGCTGGGGTTGGGACCAAGAGTGTAGTCACCTAGACTCTATCAACACTGGGACAGGAGCTTGGGAAAATCACCCGCATGTCAGTGTCCCCCATTTTTCCACCTGAGACGCTTAAAAATGACAAACGACCACCGCCCATGCTCAGAAGGGAAAGGGTGTTCTTCCTTCTCTGGTGGGATTTCTTCCTATTTCTGGAAGGAACGTGAATTCAGGATAAGCTGTGGTCTAGTGGCTCTTTTTTTTTTTTTAACATTTATTTATTTTTGAGAGACATAGAGACAGAGTATGAGCAAGGGAAGGGCAGAGAGACAGGGAGACACAGAAGCCGAAGCAGGTTCCAGGCTGTGAGCTGTCAGCACAGAGCCCGACGCGGGGTTCGAACTCACAGACCGTAAGATCATGACCCGAGACAAGGTCGGATGCCCAACCGACTGAGCCACCCAGGTGCCCCTTATTCATTGGCATTTCCGATCGCCCTCCAGGTGACCCAACATGCGGCTGGTTTGTGGATTATACTCTGAAGGAAGATGAGTGGAGAGCGTCGCTGGCTCCCCAGAAAACACTCTCTGAGTAGAGGCAGTGTGTTCCCCAACAGCTCCCATCCCAGCTGAGGCTAGCAGCGTGAAATAGATCCTCAAGCTGCCTCAGCTGTCCACAGAACCGGGTGGAATGGTCTGGTTACTAGAGATCTTCGTTTCACCACTCAACCTGTTGGTGGTCTCAGTATAATTCAGAATGATAGAGCCTGCCCCCCAAAGGTACTTAGGCACTTAGCGGGAAGTAGAATTCCATTCGTTAATTGACCATCAACCATTCCGGGGAACTTCCCCCATGCGAAGGAGTGGGCCAAGTACTGTGGATATTTTATTTTCAGTTTTACCCAAACATAACACAAAACCTAAGTGTGCAGTTTAATGAGTCTTAAAAAAGCAAAGCATGTAACCACAGCCCAGATCAAGGACTAGAACATTCACCAGCGCCACAGAAGGCTCTCGGATCCCCCGTCGGCCGGTTACTAGGCCCAGGACAATCCTGACTCCTGTCACCAGAGATTAATTTTGCCTGGTTTTGAACTTTAGGTAAATTAAATTGTAACGTGTATATGCTTGTGTCTTTTGTGTCCAGTTTCTTTCACTCCATCCTGTGAGATCCATCTGTGCTGTTTTGTACAGTCACTCCTCATTCTCCCTGCTCTGTAGTTTTCCATTGTGCGAATAAATCACACTCTTCCAACCTACCGGTTGGAAGACCTTTGGGGGGGTTTCTATTTAGAGGCACTGTTATGAGTTTCTTTTTTTTTTTAATTTATTTTAATTTTTAATAAATTAACTTAAAGTTTATTTATTTATTTTGAGAGAGAGAGAGAGTGCGTGCCAGAGTGGGGGAGGGACAGAGAGAGACAGAGAGAGAGAGAGACTCCCAAGCAGGCTCTGCTCTGTCATGAACCCTGAGAACATGACCAGAGCTGAAACCAAGAGTCTGACGCTCCACTGACTGAGCAACCCAGGCGCCCCAAATTAATTTATTTTTTTAATTTTTAGAGAGTTGGGGGAGGAGCAGAGTGAAAGAGAGAGAATCTTTAAGCAGGCTCCACGCTCAGTGCAGAGCCCCAGGTGGGACTCAGTCCCAAGATGCCGGGATTATGACCTCAGCTGAAATCAAGAGTCAGACACTCAACCGACTGAGCCACCAAGACACCCCAATGCTATGAGCATTCTTATACATGTCCCATAGCTATTGTCAGATACATACCTAGGAGTAGAATTTGTAAGTCACGAGAATTTGTATTTAGCGCAGACGACGTCCAAAGTGATTACGCCAGCTTGCGTGTGCCCCAGCAATGAACGAGGATTCTGGTCGCTCCATAGCCTTGTCGACATGGACTCACAACAGCCTTTTTCATTTTAATGATTCTGGTGGATGCGTTGTTATCATGTCTGGATTTTTTAACGTGTACAGGTGGAGAATGTTGGCAAGGAGACTAGAGAGTGAACAGGAATTTGGAGGTGAGGGCAGGTTACCTGCGGGAAATGTTTCTGTGAGTGAGAGCGGACTTTAAAGCGGGAGCTACAGTGGGACAGGCCATCAGTGCTCTCCTCCGGGGATGTGGGAAGCAACGCTTGAAGCGAGAGGCTAAAAATCAGAGAATTCAGCAGAGTGTGAGTGTTGACTTAGGCGTTCAGAAACCGCAAACAGGGAACCCGCATACTCATGAAAAAATCACTGAGCTTTCGCCTTATGTTAGAAGCTGCATTACCTGGACACTGTGGTTATATATAAAAGTAAATAATGTTCAGAAGAGATGAGTAAGGTTGGGGCACCTGGATGGCTCAGTCAGTGAAGCGTCTGACTCTTGATTCCGGCTCAGGTCATGATCCCCCAGTTCATGAGATCAAGCCCTGCATCAGGGTCTGCGCTAATAGCCCGGATGGAGCCTGCTTGGGATTTTCTCTCTCCCTCTCTCCCCGCCTCTCCCCTGCTTGCACTCTCTCTCTCAAAATACATAACTAAACACATTAAAAAAGAAGAAATGAGTAAGATCTATAATAAGGCATGGCGATAAGTGCCCCAGTAGAGATTCCTACAGACCGGAAACAGGAAGAAGGTATCCCTCGGTTGGCCTGGCAGGGCTGGGAATACTTTCCTAGGAAGTGACATTGGTTCCGAGTGTTGGTAAATTAGAGCTGGTTCGTTAAGAAGGTAATGAACGGAGAAGCATGAGCAATGGTTTGAAGAGGTAGAAGATTATGGGGATGTGGCTGGAGAAAGTCCAGTAGTTTTGCACAGATGTGTGCCAGTGGGTGACGGCTGACTGGGAGCAGCCTTGTCAATACCACCGAGCACAAATGTGCCGTGGGCACCGAGAAGCTGCCGAAGTTCTTCAAAGCGGGCTGCCAAAATCCCTTGGAAGGATATTGCGATAGCGCGGGCCTTGTGATCTAAGGTAGGCAGCGGAGGAAATAAAAAGAAAGCGACAGATGTGACTTCGAATAAAATATGGATCCGTTCTCCTCTCGCCGGGCAGAAGTCCTCATTTCTGGGGAACTGGAAAAGTACTTAAGGTGATGATTTTGTTCTGCTAGGGTGGGCCCAGTCCAAAGGTAATTTTTCAAAAGCAGCTGCTCTGAGCGTCAGTTAAATGGTGCCAGGGGATTCGCTGGACACAGGTGTCGTGTTCAGTCTTACTCATCTATCAATAAAGGCAGACTCCGAGTGCCGGCGGGAGGCTGGATGGCAGCCGGGTACCTCTGAGACAGGAATTCTATTAGCCGATGCATCTCCCTGCTTCCGTCTGGGGCTCTGCTGCAGACTTCAAAGATACCCTCCAGTCCTGGACTTCTACTTTGCCCCTCCATCATTCCAGCTCCGACTCCTGCCCACGTGACCCAAACACACTCTTCCCATTGTTTGAGATTGTTCCTACACTTTTTTTTTTTAATGTTTGTTTATTTACTTTTGAGAGAGAGAGAGAGAGTGGGGAAGAGGCAGAGAGAGGAGACAGAGAATCCCAAGTAGGCACCGCACTGTCTGCCTAGAGGGGCTCGAATTCACGAACCGAGAGATGATGACCTGAGCCGAAACCAAGAGTCAGACACTTAACTGACTGAGCCACCCAGTCACCCCTTCCCCTTTGCTTTTAATACCAGAAAGGAATATTTAAGCACTAATCCATTTTGATGAAATAATAAAAGCAGTTACATACATTTTATAAAAGGTACGTAGGAGGGGGCGGTGACAAATGAATGGCTCCTATATTCCTGTCTCCAGTCACCTACTGTCTCTTTCCAGAGGCAAATACTATTACCCACTTTCTTGTCAATCATTTCAAAGACGTTCTATGCAATTACCAATATGGCTATGTTTTTTTGTCGTTGTTCTTTCGTTTTGTTTTTTTTGTTTGTTTTGTTTTTCCTTGTTTTTTTAAAGCATAAAGGATAGTCCATCATACACCTTTTTCTCTACCTCTTTTACACCCTGAATATAGTTTCCCATCATTCCTTTTTGTGAAGACTACATGTACCCCATTGCAAATACACCTTCACTTATTCGATCAGGCCACTCTTAAGAGACTTCCAAGCAATTCCTTTTTTTTTTTTTTTTAGCTACTATAAACACTATCACAAGGAAGCCGTGAATATCTTTATTCCTCATATAAACCTATTGATAAGATAAATTCCTAGAAATAGAACCCCTGGGCCCACCAGGCATGAAGATGGAACATTTGGAGAGATTTTACCAAATGATACTCTATAGGGGTTGTTCCGGTTTTTACTCCTAAGGAAATTCTGTTTTGTTTTGTTTTTGCCACACATTCCGTGACAGTGTATTATAAAATTTTGGCTTTTGTCAATTTTAAGGCTCAAATTTTTCAGTGGAGAAATGTCTTGGGGGTTTTATTTTTCATACATCAGTGAAGCTAAGCTTCTTTACATCGTTTTGAGCCATTTGAAATTCCTTTTAAGAAATGAACCTTGATCATATATCTTGACCATTTCCCTGTAGGATTATCTTTTTCTTACTGGTTGATAAAAGCTCCCTGTAAGAAAATTATTCCTTTGTGCATACGATGCAAACCTTTTCCCCACTTTTCTGAGTTTGTACTTCATTTACTTTTGCAAGAACAAATTAAAAAAAATTTATGTAGTAGAATTTCTTGTATCTCTGTTTAGTTTGGGGTCACAATTAGGATTTTCCAACTGTGAGGTTATTTTAAGGTGCCATGATCTCTCTTAGTACGTTTAGTGTCATATTTATTTTATTTTTTCAAAAGTGATCTCTACACCCAGCGTAGGACTCAAGCTCACAACTCCGAGATCAAGTGTTGCACGCTCCATGAACCGAGCTGGCCAGGCACCCTGGCGTCATTTTTATTTTTTTTTAAGTAGGCTCCACCCAGTATGGAGCCCAATATGGGACTTGAACTCACGACCCTGAGATGGAGACCTGAGCTGAGATCAAGAGTAGGATGTTTACCGACTGAGCCACCCAGGCAGCTCCCTGGTATCATTTTTTTAAATGTGTATTTTGAAATAATTTTGGACTTACAGAAGAGCGGTTAAGATAGTCCTCACCTGGGGCACCTGAGTAGCTCAGTTAATTAAGCATCGACTCTTAAATTCAGCTCAGGTCATGATCCCAGTGTCGTGGGATCAAGCCCTGTGTCAGGCTTGAGATTCTCTCTCTCTCTCTCTCTCTCTCTCTCTATCCCACCCCTACTCAAGCACTCTCTCTCTCTAAAAAAAAAAATAGTCTTCACCCACCTTTGACTAATGGTAACACTGTACAAATAGTAAAGCTAAGAAGTCAACATCAGGACAATATTCTTAATTAAACGTAGATGCTAACAGGGTTTCCAGTTTTCCATGTATGTCCTTTTTTCTGTTATAGGGACCAGTCCAGAATCCCACATTTTATTGCCCCGAGCCCTTAGTTTCCTCTGATATGTGACAGTTCCTCAATCTTCGTCTTTTGTGATCTTGACATTTTTGAAGCATTAGGTCAAGTATTTTGTAAAATGTCCATCTATTTAATTTTATCTGCTGTTTCCTTATTGAGATTACTGATTTTTGAGAAGACTCTCAGAGTTGCTGCACTCTTCTCAGAACATAATCAGGGGAACATGCTTTTGATACATTTATAACTGATAACGTTAAACTTGATCATTTGGTTAAGGTTTTGTCTGCCATGTTTCTCGCTATAAAGTTATTATTTTCCCTTGTATAATTTTTTTTATAAGTTTTTTTTAATTTTTTTAACGTTTATTTATTTTTGAGAGATATAGAGACAGAGTGTGAGCAGGGGAAGGGCAGAGAGAGAGGGGGACACAGAATCCGAAGCAGGCTCCAGGCTCCGAGCCATCAGCACACAGCCCGACACGGGGCTCGAACTCACAAACCATGAGATCATGACCTGAGCTGAAGTCGGCCACTTAACCGACTGAGCCACCCAGGCGCCCCTCCCTTGTATAATTAATAAATGTATGCGGGAAGATACTTTGAGGAAATATAAATAAAGATATATATATTAGGAGGTATACATACTATATTTATCTGAACGTATTTTTATAAATACATACACTCGTGTGTTTTCTGCTTTTAAAATACATACTAGGGGCGCCTGGGTGGCTCAGTTCGATTAAGCATCTGACTCTTGATTTCAGCTCAGGTCATGATCACAGGGTCGTGGGACTGAGCCCTTGTGTGGGGTTCTGTGCTGAGCATGGAATCTGTTTAAGGTTCTCTTTGTCTCCCTCCCCCTGCTCCTCTCCCCAACTTGCGTGCACTCTCTCTCCAAAACACAATACAATACAGTACAAGACAAGACAGATCTATATGTCCCTGTCCCTCTTCGTCACCACTTCTCATGTCCTTCTCCACTTCTTCCATCCCTAAGCATCCACCAATCCTGTCACTAAAGATACATTCACATTTGCTAAAATTTTATAGGAATAAAATTTAAAAATATGGGTTCCTTTTTTATCTGGCTGCTTTCACTCAGCAAAAAATATTTTAGGGGGCTCCTGGGTGGCTCAGTCGGTTGAGTGGCCGACTTCGGCTCAGGTCACGATCTTGCGGTCTGTGAGTTTGAGCCCCGCGTCGGGCTCTGTGCTGATGGCTCAGAGCCTGGAGCCTGTTTCAGATTCTGTGCCTGCCTCTCTCTCTGCCCTTCCCCTGCTCATGCTCTGTCTGTCTCTCAAAAATAAATAAATGTTAAAAAATTAAAAAAAAATATTTTAGGATTCATCCTTGGTTTAGTATATTTCATTAATTTGTTCCTTTTTGTTGCAAGGTAGTACTCCTTTGAATGGAGAGAACTCAGTTTGTTGATCCATATCAAAGAAATATCCATAACCTATCTTGTTGATAGTTGTTTGGATTGTTGCCAGGTTGGGGCTATTACAAATAGTGACTATGGTCATTCATGCACTACTTTTGGGGATGGATATATGCTTTCATTTTTCTTGGACAAAGTGGAATGGCTGGATCAGATGGTAGGTGTATGCTGAACTTTTTAAGAAATTGACAAACGTTCACAACGTGGTTCCGCGATTTTGCATTTGTATTAGCAATGCAGAATAGTTCTAGTTTCTCTGTATTGTTGCCAACACATGGTGTGGTCAGTCTTTTTCAGTTGTAGCCATTCTAAATGGTATGCAGTGGTATTTTATTGTGTTTAATTTATATTTCTCTGATGACTAATGTAGAGATTTATTCCACAAGTTCTTTTGCCATCTCTTCTAGCAACATGACTGCTTGAATCTTATGTTTATTTTTTTAAAAATTGTTTCCTTCATATTGATTTTTAAGATTTTAAGAAGTATTTTGAATATATTTAATGTCTTTTGTATATTAAAAGTTTGTTATCAGATTCATGATTTTTAATTTTTTCCTCCAGTCTGTGGCTTATCTTTCATTTTCTTTTTTTTTTTTCTTAATGTTTATTTATTTGTTTTTGAGAAAGGGAGACCACAAGTGGGAGAGAGGCAGAGAGAGGGAGGGAGACGCAGAATCTGAAGCAGGCTCCAGGCTATGAGCTGTCAGGGCAGAGCCTGATGCCGGGCTTGAACCCACAAAGTGAGAGATCATGACCTGAGCTGAAGTTGGACATTTAACTGATTGAGCCACCCAAGCACCCTGAGGTTGTTTGTTTGTTTGTTTATTTTAATTAGAAGTGGATTTTGTCAAATGATTTTTCTGTCTATTGAGATTTTTTTTAGTTCATTAATATGCAAACAAGAAGACAATGAAACAAAGAAACCCTCAATGTAAAATTCTACACCCAGCAAAACTATCTTTGAGATCTCATGGTGAAATCAAAATGTTTTTCAGGCATACAAGAGCTATGGTTATTGGCAGCAGTTTTGTATTGTACAAAAAATTAAAGGAGATCCTCAGGCAGAAGAAAAACATGACCAGACAGCAACATGGAAATACACAAAGGAATGAAGAAGGCAGGAAATGATAACTACGTTGGTAAATATATAAGGTATTTTCTTACTATTTGAATCTGTTTACAAAATAACTATTGAACCAAGAGTAATGTGGTATGATGTTTGTACTATATATAGAAGCAAAATATATGAAAACGACAGCACAAAGGTTGGAGAGAAGAAATGGAAGTATACTATTAATAGGCAGGTTCTTGTACCATACGCAAAATGGTGTGATACCACTTGAAGCTAGATTCTGGGGAGTTAAAATGGGTATAACATAAATCTTAAAGCAACCACTAAAATAAAACAGCCACGAGTTATAACCAATAAGCCACCAAAGTTGTTAAAATGTTGATACGGATGTCAATATTTATAGGGGTAAATATCAGTATTTATTGATATCAATGTTGAAAACAATGCAGAAAAAAACAAGGAAAAAGAGGGAAAGAAAATACGTGCAAAGAGAAAGCTAATAGAAAGATGACAGATTCAAACCTGAAAGTATCAGTAATACGTAAGGTGTAAACAGTCCTGTACAAGCACCAGGCACTGTTGCTTCTGTTCTTTCCCCAGCTTAGAGTAGTTTCTACACAGGCTTTCCCTGATTAGTGCTCATGTCAATGCTAATTGAGACTCTCTCCAGAACTCTGCAGTTCTGTCTCTTTATAGTTCCCTTTTCTACTCTACTGTGTCTTGGGAATTCTAGCCATCTTGATGTTCTGAAATTCTCAGCTCTGTCTCCTCAACTGCTGGACTCCACCAGGATTCAGTCTTCCAGTCCTTTGTCCTGGAAGCCTCTCAAGACAGCGAGACGCCCACAGGGCTCACCGCATTCGTATCCTGTCTTTCAGGAGCCATTGGTCCTCATTGCTTGGTATGCAGCATCTTGAAAACTGGCGTTTCATGTATCTTATTGGTTTTTGTTTGTTTCAGTTGAGAGTGTAAATACAGTATCTGTTACTACACCTTGGTCAGAAGGAGAAATCAATTTATTCCTTTTTATTGCCGAGAATATTCCATCGTATAGGTGTGCCAGTTTGTTTATTCATTCACTCATTGAAGGGCTAGGTTCTTTCCAGTTCTGGGCAACTCGAATCAAGCTTCTATAAGCATTTGTATGCAGCATTTGTAGGAACACGAGTATTCAATTTAGTTGTATAAATACCTAGGAGTGATAGTACTTGGTCACTCGTTAAGGGTGTATTTAATTTTATAAGAAACTGTCGAGTTGTTTCCCCAAGTGGCTGTACTACTTGGCATTCCCACCAAGAATCTATGAGGGTTCCAGTTGCTCTGCGTCCTTGCCACCACCAGGTGCTGTAAGTTGTTTGTTTATTGATTTATTGCTAGTCATTCTGATACATGGATAGTGGTATCTCATTGTGGTTTTAATTTGCATTTCCCTAATGACTAATGATGGCGAACATCTTTTTATATGCTTATCTGTTGTCTGTGTCTTCTTTGGTGAAAAGTTTATTGAGAACTTTCACCCATTTTAAAAAATTGGGTTGTCTGTTTTCTTATTGTTGAGTGTTGCATGTTCTTTATATATTACGGATACAAGTCCTTTATCAGATGTTACTTGCAAATATTTTCTCCTAAGTATAGGCTTGTCTTATGTTTCATTTTTAAATCTCCCTTCGTAGAGGGATGCGATTTGTCAAAAACACTGAGAAGTATAATTTTATTAATGTTCCAAAGCTATTTATTGACTAATGGAAAAGAGGATTTTAAGTACAGTAATTTTTACCCCCTGACACTTAAAGTCATTTATATCTGAGTAAATTTGGAGAGTGAATAAAGTACAGCAACAAGGTCGGGGCATTTGCGTTCTCTTTCTAACTCGGCCACTAGTGATGTCGACATTTTGGTTTCTCCATGCTCAATTTCCTCAGCAGGAAATGTTCAACTTTGAACATAGGCTTCTCAAAGTTTCTAGCACAGAACACAACCACATTCTCTGTTGACTTTCCTGGAAGTTACAGTTTTGCCTTGATTTGTTTTTTTCGCTTCCCAATGATATTTGTGAAGAGTGACTTATACGTTTTTTTTCTATTTATATGATTCAAATAACTTGAAAACTAGAAAATGCACATGCGCATAAAGATGAGGTAGAGTGAAAGAGGAAAAACTTTTACATTTATCAAGATAAAACACGACCACCTCATGTATTTTTAAAAATTCCACTTAAGCAAGATATGTGACTTTATAGGCTTCGATAGTACCTTACTTCAGAAACGGCACATATATTCTTTAGGGACATTGGAGTTACACTCATCGGTGATTAAGCTGATCATTTTATTCAGTTGTGGTGTAGCATCAAGATATTTTATGTTTCGAGGGACATTCTATCCTAGTGTCGTTTCCTCCATCATGTTATTATGAAAAATTTCCACCGTACCAAATAAAGTTGCAAGAATTGGACAGTGAATTCCCATAAACCTACTAGATAGATTCTACAATGAACATTTTACTCCATCTCTTTTATCATGTACCCATCTGTCCTTCCTGCTACCCATCTATCAATCCACTTTATTTTCTGATGCGTGCCGAAGCCTGCGGATTTTCAACATTTGAGTATTTCTTTTCTTCTTTTTTTTTTTTTTTTTTTTTTGAGAGACATAGAGACAGAGCATGAGCAAGGGAAGGGCAGAGAGAGAGGGAGACAAGGAATTCGAAGCAGGCTCCAGGCTCTGAGCTGTCGACATAGAACCCGACGCGGGGCTCGAACTCACAAACCGTGAGAGCATGACCTGAGCCAAAGTCAGATGCTCAACCGACTGAGCCACCCAGGTGCCCCTGAGTATTTCTTATGAAGAAATCTTTTGGTGGTTTGATGAGATCATTGTCTCCTACCATATCCTGATCCATCAAAAAAAAAAAAAAAATCATCGTGCTAAATCTTGCTAAGTGTCGCAAAGCTGGGAAATTCTCCCAAGAAGCAAACGAAAAGATTCCTGGCCCGAACCCCTGGATATATTGAGTTTAAAACTGGGGGAAATCTAGCATAGGCATCTCCCACACCCCTTCTTCACAATCGTTTGAATTGTCCACTAAGGTGTTTGTCCAGACGCAGCTCGAGAGTCCATTAGAAACAGCGTATGTGAGGAAGGGCCATGATGTGTCTCAGTTATAACAGTCTGAGGAAGAGGGACTCAGAGAGAAGATACTCCAGAAGTGAATTCGGCTACAGAAAGTATGCTCGGACAGGGGTGAGATCAGACGGGGCTCTGAAACAGCCCTTTGCAAACCTAGCTGACTCCAAGAATCATTTGAGACAACTAAAATAGAGCAAGAGCTTAGTTCCTAACAAAGAGATTGATCGAGGTATTTAAAAAAGTTTTTTAAACATTTTTATTTATTTTTGAGAGAGAGAGAGAGAGACAGAGTGTGAGCAGGGCAGAGAGAGAGAGAGAGACACAGGATCCGAAGCAGGCTCCAGGCTCTGAGCTGTCAGCACAGAGCCCGACGCGGGGCTCGAACCCATGAACCGTGAGATCATGACCTGAGCTAAACTCGGACACTCAACCGACCGAGCCACCCAGGTGCCCCTCAAAGAGATTGCTTTAGAAGCTCTGGGCGAAGGTCTCTGCGTCTGTGTTTGTAACCAGTGATACACATACTCTAGACACTACTGGCCTATCGCCAGTTATTCAGGAATTTCCCCACATTTGAAGAAGTCCAAAAGAACGAGCCGAGACGTGATAGCTTTTAGTACAAGCTAAGTGATATTCACGTGCGAGAGTCCTCAGCTTGGTTCTCAGCTGTGTCTGCTGTTGGAACTTACACACATCGGGGTAACAGGTAGAACGGGCCGCCAGAAGTTGATTGGCCTGTAGGCCCGTGTAAGACAAACTTAGTCGAATACCAAACCCATTCCCAGAGGAAGGGAGGGGTAGATCTGAGTTCCGGGTAGCGTTTTGCTCTCAGTCATGCATCCTGACCCTGGCCACCACTGTGGGAACCAGCAAAGAAGGGGTTTCTGAGAAAAAAACCTGAAATATTTTTGGCTAATAGCTCTAAGACATTGAAACACAAGTAGCATTCCTTTGTGGTTCGTAAGACAGAGTGAGATACAAAAGGAGGTAGGATTTTACAGGGAGGCTCCGTGCATGGAGAAGTCAAGGGGACAGCAGTCTTTGGCCCTGTGCATCAGTTGTGGTAGGCAGTGGGAGATGGCAGTTCTCAGGGCAAGGCTTGGGGGAACCTCGATGCTCTGATGCTTAGGGCATCACTGGAGCCAAAGCTTCAGAGGGAAAAACAAAATGGAAGCCATCATCCAGTTTCTAGGCCATTCTTAACATTATTCTCCTGGGGGCGCCTGGGGGGCTCAGTCGGGTTGAGTGTCCAACTTTGGCTCACATCAGGATCTCACGGTTCATGACTTTGAGCCCCGCGTTGGACTCTGGGCTGACAGCTCAGAGCCCGGAGCCTGCTTTGGATTCTGGGTCTCATTCTCTCTCTGCCCCTCCCCTGCTTGTGCTCTGTCTCTCTCTGTCTCTCGAAAATAAATCAACAGAAAAAAAATAAAATAAAATAAAAATAAATTGTTCTTCCGGCACGTCCTGAAATAACTGAGAGTTGGGGGTGATTTTTAAGGGTTGAATAGCTTCAGTCGCTGGCAAGGTTTGAGTGAGAGTCAGCAAAATATGACTTATACAGGTGTTGAATTTAAATTCCATTGGCTCGTTCGGTGAAATTAAGGACTTGTAAAGAAGGCCAAAAGAAATCAAGGCCCCAAGAAATTAATGAGGCAGCGTATTTAGAGAAGGGAAGAACAGATGCTTCGTAAACTCGCGTCTGCCCTACTAGATCTTGCTTGGTTTATCTTCCTCTAATTAAAAGTTACTGTATTAACTTTAACTTCATAAGCAATTGTTATTTAGGCCGCAGGCATGCCCTGTGATAGCCCGTGTTTCTGAGTCTTCTCTTGCTTTGTTTGATCTTGCTTTACTCGTTCCCTTTCTGTTCCTGGACTCTTCTCCTCTGTTGCCTTAAAAAAAAAAATGTGTTTTCTTCTACATCTCTGTCACACAAACGAGGAGTGGGATTTCAGGATTGAATCCCTTGTGGGGGTTGGTCCGTGCCACTTGCCCCAGGCTTACAATCCACTACGCAGATGGTTTCTCATCTCATGGGGGCCGAGAAGACCTGATACAGAGCATGACATTCTTTCTAACAAAGGCCCTGGCCCCTCGCTCTGAGAAGGCACATACGCTGGATCGGTTTCCGAAAGCTTCTGAGGTGCCTTCGTTCCCCTCCAGGAATGATGGACATTTGGAACATCGAAAAGCAAGCGAACTCTACAACGCGAGGCGCCAAGACGCTTGCGTTGGGGACTGCGTTGAAATGAGTTTCTCTCGGGTGTGTGGCTTTGGGCGCGCGCAGGTGGCTGGGAAGAGGGTTTATATCTGGGGCGTATTTTAGCCCAACAGGTGATCTCTCTGGAGAAGCTGGGCCATCATGATCAAGACGGGGTGAGGTAAACACCAGTCTAAAGATATAGTTGAGGCTCAAATGAGAGCTTAATGCAGGGAGAGCTCTTGCAACCCCAAAATGTAAATAATTTACTTTACTCATTCATGCAGCCGGGAGAGGGGAGGGAAGATTAATGGGCAGTTTAAAAGAAAGTCCAGTTAAAACCTTTGCCGCCTGAAAGTCATGGAAGCAAGAGCCAGCTTAATCTAAACAAAAGGGGCGACTCACCCATTTGCGCGGGCCCGGAGACCACACAGTGGCTGAGAATTGCCCGTCAGCAGGGGCCCGCTCTTTATAGACCATTTGTTTCCATTTGTAGTGAAAAAGGAGATATTCTTGCAGAGGTTAAGTCAGCCAGTTATTTGTTAGAAACTTTCAGAAAGGAATGGGTTTGAAACAAGTCTTAAGTGTTTCAGTGACAAACATTTAACGTCGCCTCGGAGATTTATGGCCCTTCTGTTCACCCTTGGAAAGCTTTTAAGTCCAGTGGCAAAGGTTACTGGGGGGCTTGTCCCGCAGGAAGGAGGTTCCCTCTGTCGGCGTCTTATCGTTGGAGCGCTGGCCGGAGAGCGTCCCGAAGTTTCGCTCGTGAGCAATCGCCCTTTCTGCGCATGCCGTCATCTGCCCGGCAAGTGCGATTGTCTTCGGGGGACCAATCCAGGCATCTGGAAGCTCCCACCTCCCCAGCTGTGATGCAGGGAGGAGGGAGGGGGACAGGCAGAGCTGTCCCCAGGCCCCCCCTGCAGCCGCGCGACCACAGAGCAGGGAGGTCCAGGTGGCACCTGCCTGCCGTTGGCCGCTGCTGTGCTGTCTGGAGCACCTGCGGTCGTTGGGACGTGGTGAAGCCTCCTCGCACAGCGGCCAAGGCCTCACTCCCTTTCCTCTAATCCCAGTGTTGGTGAAAACAGCCCCCGCTGACTCAGTTACAGGAAATCGGGCTTCCTGAAGGCAGGTGCTGGCCGCTTCCGACAGGACACTGCTTCCTGCTTTGCCACGTTGAGAGTCTCTCTGCTGCTGGTGGCCATCGTGAAGCCATGGCTCTCTGCTACCGCCCAGCCTTGGGGGGTGGGGTGGGAGGTATGGGGAGAACCATGGGCTTCCCTCCTAATTCTCCCAGGATGGGATCGTATGTCTGATCGTCACCCTTTAGGACTTACAGTGACTCCAAGATGCAGCCGGGCCGGTTCTCCGGGGCCTTCGAAGAGCTCGACCCTTGCCGGCTCCCGGCTTGCTCCGTGTTACAAGAGCAACGGTCAGCATCTACCGGGTGCTTCTAAGGCAGCAAGCACTATTCTAAGCGTTTTGTGGGTATCATCCCATTGGTCTTCGCAACGACCCGATGAGATCTGTTTTAGAGATGAGGAAACTAAGGCACAGAAGGGTTCCGTCACCTGCTCAGGGGTGCAGAGCATGCAAATGCAGACTGGGATCGGAATCCAGGCTGCCAGACTCCAGAGCCCCTTAATCAGGAACTCTCTGCTCTTTCCTTCCCCACCAGGAAGCTCCACGTGATTCCACGTCTTCCATTCAGGCCCTACTGCTAAAAGGCCCCCAAAGGAACCAGGGCATTCCCCTAAAACCAGCCTAAGATCCATCCACAAAGTCTTCTTATCCTATCCCAGGATTGATCTCTTTCAAAAAACAACTGTTAGCCCATTTATTTTCTTTCTTTTTCCCTTTCTTCTTCCTCTTCTCCTTCTCCTTCTCCTTCTCCTCCTTCTCCTCCTCCTCCTCCTCCTCCTCCTGCTTCTTCTTCTTTAAATTTATTTCTGAGAGACAGAGCATGAGCCAGGGAGGGGCAGAGAGAAAGACGGGGAGACACAGAATCCGAAGCAGGCTCTAGGCTCCGAGCTGTCAGCGGAGAGCCCAACGCAGGGATCAAACTCACAAACCATGAGATCACGACCTGAACCGAAGTCAGACGCCACCAACTGAGCCACTCAGGCACCCTTGTCCATTTCTTTTAGAAGAAGCTAGGGCGTGCAGAGGCTCTCTCCGAAAGCTAACACTCCCTTGAAGGTGCCGTGGGATGACGCAGGTAGATTTCCCAAGGTCTGGGATATGCAGTTGGGATACCTCATGGTCACTTCTGTTTCTTTCCCAAATCTCCTCTTTTTAAAGGAGGGGAAAAAGTACTCTGGGCTCATTTTGCTTTGAGCAGCTAAGTAAACAAGAACCCATATGATTCTGTAAGAATCAGCAGTGCTGTGGACATACAGGGAGTCTAAATTCCTACGTAAGAAAGGAACTTTTCTCTAAATCAGTGGTTCTGGACACCGGCAATAAAAACACTGCTGGAAAGAACACAAGCCAAGGCATCTGTGTTATAAAACATAAAATCTCTCTAGGTGATTCTAGTGTGCAATTCTGGTCGCAAACCACTGACCGAAGGGAAAGTATAGCAAAGACACAGACCCGCTGAAAGGTTCCCTGTTATTTATCTTACCAAACAGAACATGTAATTATAGACTGAAGTGTATGCGGTCTGGTGAGCTCACAGCACTCGGGTCTTGTACAACAAGGCTGGGTATGTGTAGGTGTGTCTGTGTGTGTGTGAGGGAGGGGCGGGGGAGAGAGAGAGACAGAGGGAGACACACAGAGAGAACGTGATGTATTTGCTTTGCACTTGCTAACTACAAGATCCTGTCCAAGGAGCAATCCTACAAACTTTTAGGTGGCATAAAATTCTCTTGGTGTTTTTATTTTGTAATAATAAATATTAACTTTCATTGAACTGAAGAAAGAGGGGACGGAGTGAATCTGCAGAAATTGTCACCACGCGAACTCTAGATCCTAATAAATGCCTTCACGGTTCGGCAGGAAGATTTCCACCCACAAAAAGAGTGGAGGGGCGCCTGGGCGGCTCGGTCGGTTAAGCGTCTGACTTCGGCTCAGATCATGATCTTGCGGTTCATGGGTTCAAGACCCTCATTGGGCTCTGTGCCAGCAGCTCAGAGCCTGGAGTCAGCTTCGGATTCTGTCTCCCTCTCTCTCTGCCCCTCCCCTGCTCATGCTCTGTCTCTCCAGGCTCTTAGGTGCCATCACAGAGCCCGATGGGGGCTGTCAGATCATGACCTGAGCTGAAGTCAGATGCTCAACCACTTGAGCCACCCAGGCACCCTTATTTTATTACATTTTATATAAAATATAATGTAAAATAAAATATAAAATATAATGTAACACCACATTGTAATATTATATATAACATTATATACTAATACTAACGTATGATAAGTATACAAAGTAATATATAGCATGGTCATCTCCTCCTTCCTCTGTTAGTTTTGTTGTTGTTGTTGTTGTTGGGGGGGTCTGTATTAGTGTATTTATATTTTTGGAATGAACTTTAGAATCATTGATTTGTCAAAAATCGTTTGCCATTTTTAACGCAATTGCATTAGCTTACAGGATCATTTGAGAATCAATATGCTTTCAATACTGAGTATTCCAATCAAATATACCCCTCCATTTTTTCTACTAACCTTATATCTTGTGGGCTAGTCTTGAAATGCCTAAGTATTTTATACCTGTTTCTGTGGTACGTTAACACTTTCCCTATTCTAATTGTTTTATTGTCCTTATATAGAAACACTAGTATTTGTATTTTAAATGTTTATTTATTTGTTTGGAGAAAGAGAAAGCTAGCAGGAGAGGGACAGAGAGAGAGAGAGAGAGAGAGAGAGAGAGAAAGAATCCCAAGCAGGCTCCATGCCGTGAGCACAGAGCTCGATCCCATGAACTGACATCGTGACCTGAGCCAAAATCAAGAGTCGAATGCTTAACCGACTGAGCCAACCAGGCGCCCCAAGAAACACTAATAAATTTTCTAGCTTAATATTCTTTATTATTCTAATAATTATTCATTCGCTTTTCTTGAGTGTTCTATGATTAGAAAAAAAATCTTATTTCTAATAATTCTGTGTATTTCTTTTCAATATGTACAATTCTTTCTTCTTTTTCTTTTCCCCCTTTTCTCCTTCCCCTTCCTTTTCTTTTACTCCTTTTTCTCCTTCTTCTTCTCCTCCTCCTTCTCCTCTTCTTCCTTTTCCACTTCCTCTTTCTTCCTTCTTCTTCTTCCCTCTCCTTCTTCTTCCCTCTTCTTCTCCTTCTCTTCCTCCTTCCCCACCTCTTCCTCCTTCCTTTGGTTTGATTGTGTTGGCTAGCTCTTCCAGAAAATGTCATGTTGCTCCATCAAACTCAGTGGCTTAAAGCAGCCATCACTTGCTTATACTCCAGGTTGCTCTGCACACTAGCAAGTGTTGATTGCCCTAAGTTGGGCTAGGCTGACTCTGCTCCAGGCTGAGGTTAGATTCCGGTGGGGAATTTGATTTACTCTTGATTTATTTTGTGTTTATATTCAGAAGTGTGCCTCTCAGCTACCAATGTTTAAGCCAGCATGAGTCTTCTGTTATTTGGAACCCAAAGCATCTAGATTAACTTGTGCCAGAAGACTCATCACTATACTTGTATAAACGCTGCCCAGAAATCCCATATAGACCTCCAGTAGCCCCTGGTTGCCACTTCCGTGATTTTTTTCTCGGGCTCCCTCCACTAACATTAAGCAGTCCTTATCTCCTTCCTTTCCTCAGAGGGCTGTGTCCTCTAGTCCAGTGTTTCTCACACTTCAACGTGCATTCTGATCACCCAGAAGTCTTATTAAAGTATGGTTTCTGATTCAGCAGTTCCGGTGGGGGGGGAGGCTGAGATTTTGTATTTATCACAAACTCTCAGGTGATACTGGTTTATAGACTCTGCATTGAATAGCAAAGCTTTAGACTACAACAACGGGATAAATTTACTCACCTTTTAAAAAATAATTATATGCCATAGATGTGTAGGGGACCCAAGAGGGTGAGAAGATGTGGGCTAGGTCGAGGTTCTGCAGCTGGTTCCCCTCTCAGCTTTAATTTTCACACATTGGAAATTGGAAAAATCAAAGGCGCATCAGAAGGGGTGTGAACACCTGCACATAAAGCGTTCGAATGAAAGATGTCGTTCATTCTTTATAATTCATAAGGATGATGGTCAGTATTCCCCAGGGAATGTATTTTTCTGCAACACTGCTATATGAGTAAGTAGCTAGAAAGTTAGGACTAAAAAGGAGAGAACTGATGTAAAATGCCAACTACTGTGCCTGGTATGCACACGGTAGTAGATGTTAGCTATTGTTAGCTCTTGCCTTTTTTTTTAATGTTTATTTATTTTTGAGAGAGAGAGAGCAAGTTGGGAGGGGGGGCATGCAGGCAAGGCAAAGAGAGAATCCGAAGCAAACTCCAGGCTCCAAGCCGTCAGCACAGAGCCCGACACGGGGCTTGAACCCATGTACCGTGAGACCATGACCTGATTGAAAGTCAGATGCTTAACCGATTGAGCCACCCAGGCGCCCCAGCTCTTGCCATTTTTATCAAATATTTATTAAATTTTGTACGATTGGGTAAGGACAAAGCTGTGCTTTCTAGATGAGTCTTGCGGAGGGACTGTCACTTTATTCTCTTCATTACTCCCATCTGGTGTTGTGTGTTGTGTGTTGTGTGTTTGTTCTCTGAATGGTTGACCATGTCACAAGAAAGGAGAATACGGAATGAAAAGGATGACCACCAATCGGAGAATGTTACTGTCTGCATCAGTCAGTATTCCTCAAGCTGCAAAGAGCAACGCCCTCCTCCCCTCACCCCCACCTCATCCCTGACTACTGGATTTGTTTTAAGTAACAGGGAACACTTACTATGTCACTTAACAAAAAAGATCAGTGAATTCAGAGGCTGGATGGGTTTTCCGTCTCTCCTACCCTTCTTTTTTGTTGTGTTGGTTATGACTCATCCTAGTATGATGACTTCAGTGACGCCGTGATGGCGCTTCCAGACGAACCAATGTCAAGGGGAGAGTGAGGCTCCTTGTCTGCATTCCCCGATTTCGGGTGGAGGAAATCCTTCGAAAAAATGCCCCGAAGACATACTCTTGTCTCATACTGGTCAGAACTGAATCGCATGCCCCCTTTTTAAGCCAAATCCCCCGGCAAACAGAACGGGGTCACCAGGCTTGTCTATACAGTCCGTTCAGGACTTCCCCGCTCTGTCACGCGGTGTCACGTGGGGAAGGGTGGAGAGCAGAACACGGAGTCAAGCATACAAGAAGGAGGGATGAGCTTCGGGGCACAGACAGAGCCGGGTAGAGTTCTAAACATGAAGGGAGCTGATCAAATCTTTATAGTGGCAAACACCTCTGAATCTCCCACCTAGGACAGGAGTCCTTTCCTGAGGCAGCCATCTCTAATATTTGTCATCTCCTGTTTAAATTTTTAGTGAGCAGTGGGGCGCCTGGATGGCTCAGTCGACTTCAGCTCAGGTCATGATCTCACTGTTTGTGAGTTCGAGCCCCCCCATGGGTCTCTGTGCTGATGGCTCAGAACCTGGAGCCTGCTTCAGTTACTGTGTCTCCCCCTCTCTCTCTCTGCCCCTTCCCCACTTGTGTTCTGTCTGTCTCCCTCTCTCTCAAAAATAAATAAACATTTAAAAAATTTAAATTCTTAGTGACCAGGAGCTTAATTATTTTGAAAATTTTTGGCCTCTTCTCCCCTTATGGTCCCTTACGCACACCCTCACCTAGGCATCAAAGGGGCTTTTACACCAGGAATACCAAGCCCTTGGAAAGAGGTGTCACTCTTAGCTTCTGATGGTGGCAAGGATGCCCAGCTTGTGCGTGGGGAGGGTTAGCTGGGGGCAGGCACGATCTCAGAGCCTCAGCCGTGCTCTCCTCTGTGTGCGTGTCTGTGTCAGACCCCTTATGACTCAACTCGTATTGGACACGCTGACTTCCTTGTCACGTAACTTCCGCTGATGTTTTATCAACATCCTCTTCCGGATGTCATGCCAACATGGCACCTTAAAGTTGTTGAAAATGGGCCACTTTAAAAGACTCATCTCTCTTCTCACTTTGCTTTTCACTGCCACCAGAAAACACCCCCCAGCCCTCACCTCCACCAAATGCCACCGTATCTAACCCTCTCAGATGAATCGGGAAAGCTTCGGGGTCTTGCAACACCGGATTCAGGAGTCAGTGAAAATATGACCCTTTCACTCTGAACTCTGAGTAAATCAATTGACCCTCCATTGCTCCTCATTCTTAGATATGTACACGTCTAGAGAGATTTAAGTCCCGACCTTCTACTTGCTTCCAGAGTAGTTCCCCTTTGTTCAGTGGCCTCGGAAAATTCACACCACATTTATTTTCTTGCTCTAGAGCCTTCTCGGAAGTTTCAGAGGTAGTCGATTATCCGTTTTTTGTTTGTTTAAATTTTTTTTAATGTTTATTTATTTTTGAGACAGAGAGAGATAGAGCATGAGTGGGTGAGGGGCAGAGAGGGAGGGAGACACAGAATGTGAAGCAGGCTCCAGGCTCTGAGCTGTCAGCACAGAGCCCGATGCGGGGCTCGAACTCACAGACCGCGAGATCATCATGACCTGAGCTGAAGTCGGACGCTCAACCGACTGCGCCACCCAGGCGCCCCTATCCGTTCTAAGATGGAGGAGAAATAACAATGGTATTAACTTCACTGCTGTGTGCTCTCACCTTTGAAAGCAGGCATTTTTCAAAAGGGCAACATTAAGAGCTCAGCCTCCCAACGAAGTTAGGTTTCCCATAATTACGTCCATCACTTAAAAAAAAAAGTTGCAAAGAAAGTTTATCATTTCAGGAAGCTTCTGCTAAATATGTTGTGTTGTGATGCTCTGGAACCGTTGCTGGCTTTGCTTTTTTTGCATCATCGCCTCTCTCTAAAGACAACGGCTCCATGAAGGTCAAGAGAAGAAGGGGGGTCAAGACGCTAATCTTGGCTGGCCATGCTTTATGGAAATGAGATTGCCAATGTGTGTAGCTCACATGGCCTTGTTCAAGAGAAGCTCACTGACGGTCTGGGTTGCAGGGAGGGCAAAAGACCTCTGTGCTTCCCACTGCCTGCCCAGCCATCCATCAGAGGAACTGTGGCTGTCTCTACAGGCTTTGCAGCCACAGGGAAGCTACAGGTACCTGTCTTTCTAACAGTGTTTATTGTTTCAAGCTGCCTCACAGTGCTGCTGTCACAGTGCTGCTGGCATGTCCTCTAAACAGAAGCTTCTCACTCCAATCTCCCCATGATGATGAGCAAAACCTGGGTGACATGGTTTTCATGGGTGGGGGAGGTATAGTTCTCCTTCAAACAAACCCTGAATCGGACTCTACACCCAGACTTTGGTGTCCATCCAGATTCCCTGGGAAGCCTGCCGAAACGGCAGAACAGAGAGGCTCATCTCTACAAAGAGGCTTATCTCTAGATAATTGGACTCAGAAAGTTTGCATGGAGTTCCGAATCTGAATTTTAAACTTAAAATACCAGCAGGTGAATCTGAGAAGGCTGCAAAGAAGAACCATTTTGAGAAACACTGCCCTACAGCCTTGGGCTCGAGGACCAACATCAGGATTGAGAGCTCCTGTCATTACAGTGTCTCTGCACAGGTATTTGCCCACCTGCGTTACAAGTTTGGTGGCCCAGTTCACAGATGAGGGGAGTGAGGCATCCAGAGGTTAGGACGTTGGCTCAAGGGCTCACTGCCAACACCACCTGCTCCTGGGCATGACCTTGAGTCTGCCTTGCTCCACAGCCCGTGCTCTTGGGTCTGGGTCACACCGTCTCCCAACTAATGCCCACTCGTGTCCAGAACTGGCCTCTGAAGAGACGAAGATGAATGAAATAGTGTTCATTTCAAGAACTCATTCCAGTGAGTTTTGAGGGCTTGGTTTCCAGATATGGGAAAGCAGCTTGCCCAGTGACAGACAGCGTCACAACTGGGAAACAAAACCGCCTGGACCTATTTCACCAGTGCCAGGATGATGAATTGAGGACATTCCCTGTTTGGCTTATAAGCCGCCTTGCTGGCTTTGAAGGACCTCCCATGTGGTTTAGACCACGGGGACTCTGGATGGTGCTCCATTCTTTTCTAAGCATGGAGTCTACTTTGGATGATGCTAAACTCCTCAGTGCATACCTAATGTGTGGCATTGTGTGCTGAACCAAATAACGTGGTTGATGTGGAAGCACTTTGGAAAAATGAAAGCACTGTGCACACAAATTGTGGAAGTGTTGTCAAAGGTCCTGCCCAATTAGCTTGACCAAAGCTGTGCTTGGAACCACATGGTGACCATCTGCCGAATATCCACTGTAGACCAGGCACAGCCTCAGGACTTCTTCACCTATCTTCCCACGTGTGTCTTTTTAATTTAATTAATTTACTTATTTCGAGAGAGAGACAGAGAGAGAGGGAGAGAGAGGGAGCACAGGGGAGGGGCAGAGAGAGATGGAGAGAGAGAATCCCAAGCATGCTCTGCACTGTCAGCATGGAGCCTGATGCGGGGCTTGAACTCACGAACCATGAGATCATGACCTGAGCTGAAATTAAGAGTTGGGTGCCTAACCGACTTAGCCTCCCAGGTGCCCACTTACGTGTGTCTTCACAATAATCCTCAGCATTTTACAGAAGAGGAAACTGAGACTCAGAAAGGACATACGGCTAGTAAATGGTGGTGATGGGGGCTGAGCCCAAGTCCTGAGCCTTTATGTTTTTAAACACGGTACGCCTTTTGCTCATTGCACTTAATATATTTATTTTTAAGATAGAGGGGGCCTTTGAGATGATGGAGTTCGACCTTATTCTATTGTAGAAATCGGCTCTAGATCGTCCTCTGAACGGTAATTGCCTTCTCCTTGCACACCTTCAGAAGTGGGCACTCTTCACCTCACGGGTAACCTTCCACTTCCCTCTTGCTTGCAGGGTCAAGTGCAACCTTCCCAGGCACCCGTATCTTGCCCCCCACTTAACCTTTCAACTCTATTCCCACCATTCCTTTAGAGACACATTAGTCCACTGCTGTCTACTAAGTTGGCTACATGCATTCCCAATTTCTGCTATTGGGGAAACCCACATGTGGGCAATCCTTTTCTTCTCTGTGTTTGTCTGAGTCTGATCATCCTCAAGTCCAGTATCAAGACTTTGCCTTGGGCAAAGGGGATGCTACCTTGGCTTTATATTTTAGACTGGGAGTTGGAAAACTCCAGCCCATGGGCCAGGTCTGACCCCCTATCTTGCTTTTCTTTTTTAAATAAAGTTTTATTGAAACACAGCTACACTCATTAATTTATGTATTGTCCGTGGCTACTACGGTGCTACAGTGGCAGAGTTGAGTCATTTGTGAAAGAGGCTATCTGGCTCGTGAAACCTAAAATATTTACCTTCTGGCCACTTACAGAAAAAAAATTGCCAGTCTATGCTTCTGAAGACCCCACATACCACAGACTTGCACAAAAATGAATTTATTAATAAGCAAGTGGGTCCTTCTCAGTCCAGACAAATTGCTTAACCGTAACTCTGAGCATCTGCTTTCGGGACCAAGGATGTTCAGACCCCAGGGAGATGCGTCTCTCCATCCCTTCATCTAGAGTCTTGTAATGGATGTGTCTAAACTCTGTGGAGGCTTTTGGCTTGTGCTGTTGCCAACTACACCTTCGAGAGCAGGGAGACTTTAAGCAATAGGAATGTCAAGGTGAAAGAGAAGAGTAATTAATTTATCAAAATCTTTGTCTAATCTATAGCATCAATGAAATGAATTGTTTGTCATAAAGTATAATTTCTCAGTAGTACCCAACGTCCTTTTGTTTTGGAATACTCATCAATTCGTGTGGTCTTTCTGGTAGTTGCACATGGTGGCTAAGAAATATTTTGCTGTATTAAACAAGTCATATCATATTGGTCTAGACCAAAGGTGAATGAAGTACGATACTGATCCTTTACATAAACGTAAAGTTATACATATTCATTTGAGCTGCATTTATACTTTAATTTTTGGCTATTATGACTTTGCTAAATAAGCATTTGTTAAGTAGAGCACAGGGTGCTAGATGGTGAGCTAAGGCTCAACAAAAGACCACAAAAGAAATTGAAATAGAGAAGTGTATTCCTCACAGGTCCTGGAGGAAATATACATATGCCTGAGGGGCCAATGGGAGGTCAAGGCAGGTGCAGACAGAGAGGTGGGACCTGGGGTACATGTCTTTATTAGGGTCTGTGGGTGGAATGCTTTGGGATTCCCAGGCTAAGTCCAGATTGGTCAATTCGAACTAAAGAGAGAAGGGTTTGGGTGAGCTCCATGGGTGTCTTATCTAAAGGGTGTACAAGAGGAAGGCCCTGGGAGACGGGGTGGACCAGGGTTTTTGGGGGAGTCACATCTGGAACTTACATTTATTTGTGACTCTGTGGGCTTCTATCTAGGGCACACAATTGCACAAGGGGCTGGTGGCATTTCAAAGTCCCTGCAGGCCATGTGGCCACAAAAATGGATGCAGAGGCAACACCATGGGGTAGCTTAGCTGAACTCTTGACATGGACCTTCCAAATATTATGGTGGAGGAGGGTAAGGAAAGAGTACAGGTTTCTGGTGTGATTACTTAGGTAGTCAAGGTGACAACTAGTTTGGAATATGTTGCTTTCAAAGAGCTTTTGAGAATCCAAGTAGAATACATAAAGTAAATATTTATATGTTTGTTTGTTTGTTTTATTTTGTTTTATTTTTTTTTTTGAGAGAAAGAGAGGGGGGTGGGAGGGGCAGAGAGAGAGGAAGACAGAGGATCCAAAGCAGGCTACCACTGACAGCACAAAGCCCGATGTGCGGCTCAAACTCACGAACCTCGAGATCATGGCCTAAGCCAAAGTCGGACGCTCAGATTGAGCTACCCAGGTGCCCCGTAGAGTAAATGTTTAGATCCATGCTACTCAGAAGCAGATGTGGGTGGATCGAAGACACAGGGTCAGCAGTTGTTGGTAACCGAGCTCACGGATGTGGTGGAGATCTGTTGGGAAGAGGAATCTGGGAGAAAAAAAGAGCCCGGTACCCAGCCTTGGGCTTTAGCACCTTTTAGCAGCTCGGTAGGGAAAGACGAGCCTGCTCTGAGGGATGCGGCGGAGAGGTCAAGGAAGTAGAGGAAGGCTTAGAGAATGAAAATCAGAAAAGCTGAAGAAAACGTGTCTTCAGAGGGAGGTTTTGGTTAATTGCATCACATAAGCTGAGGGCTGGATTTGGCTCCTGGAAGCCATTAGTGACCTAAGGGGCACGTCCATGATGCTTGGAGAGGTAGGATGAAGAAGCCCGTGGGATGGTATGAGGAATGTATGGGGCACGAGGCATGGAAACAAGGAGTGTAGACAAGGAGTTCAAGGGGAGGAGAGAATAAAGTGGTAGCTGGAGGAGAATATGGGGCCAAGAGAGGGTTTTTATAGGGTAAGAGAGACTTGGACATGTGTAAATGCCAAGGAAAAAGTTCCACCACGAAGAGAGAGATTGATGATAAGGACATTACAGATGCATTCGAAGCTCAGATGACCCATAGGTTTGCAGCCTCCCCCCACGAAATCACTCCTTGTTGAGTCGTTGGCACGTCAAGAGGGCTTCGGAACCAGCGTGACCATTTTGCTGGGAGGGACGGCGGCCACGAAACCCTGAGAAATCCCCACTCTATGAGTCCTCGCACTCCCTTACCCAACTGTCTCCCCAGCATTTGGTCTTTGACTCAGTTGCATGCAGAAGACGCTTCTGTTACTTCTCCTTTCAGAAAATGAATTACATTTCACATAGATCTCATTTTAGATCCAGAGCCTGTCATGCGATCAGCCAGCTAGATAGAAATAGCTTGTTGCCTCTCTCGGTTGATTGGAGTCTTAACAGCAGGATGTCATGTTTCTCAAATGATTCTATCCTGCATGAGTCTCTGACATGCTCTTCGTCACTGTTTTACTCGATTAAAAAGGTCGCATTCCACAAAGAAGCAGCATTTAGGACACAGGAGTCTCTGAGGGGCAGAGTTTTCAGAATGAGAGCTGTCATTGCAGAATGAAATTTAGAATCTTCAAGATGGCCCCAAGCTGGGAAATTTACATACTCTTAGGAAGCAGGACTCGCTGTCTGGAATAATTGAAAACCCCAGTAACACCAAGAGTTGGCCTAGGGAGTGATGTTAGGAAATGTAATAAACATTTTTCAAATCCGAGAGCTCTTCTTTTCCGTCTATTTACTACACAAACATTCTATCAGCCTCATAACTACATATTTTTCTGGATGTGCTTTTAGTCCCCCAAATGCTGGTCACCGTTATTATTGATGCCTTTTGGAGCAATTGTTGTGCTAAATGCTTCGTACACATTTCCTTGTCTTACCTTCATAACAATCTTGAGAGGTCATATTGTTTTCATTCAGTAGAAGGCGAAACTGAAACTCAGAGAAGTTAGTTGCTCCCCTCAGCGTCACACACATCGTGTGTAAGTGGCACAGTTTGGACATAAAATCAGGCAGGATGACTAGAGCACTCATGTTTAACTTCCTTATTTCTCTATGTAGAGATGAAGGGCATTTCATTTCTGCTCTCAGAGAGCTTCACGTCTTATTGGAAGTATATGATCTGTGTCTATAACTTTTCCATAAAACAAGACTTACTCAGTATAATAAGAGGTACTTTGGAGTTTAGGAGAGTAAGAAGTTGCTCCAGTGGTTGGAGATGGGGGGCGTGTTCAGACATCAGTCCTCAGAGCTAATGGATTGGCGGAATTGTGATCGACAGGTGGGAGTGAAGGATAGTCAAGGAGGAAGGAGTGGTCGGGGCAACGGCAGAGTCAGGACAGAGGCACTGTCTGGGGAGCAACAGGCAGTCCCATTTAACTGATGTTTGAATGTGGAATAATACTGCAAAGACCTGTCCCGGTCAGAGCACTGAGGTATCTGAATGGCAGAATGACTATATTCTCTCCATACATTCTGGAAATGTTACAAAGGCTGGGGCTGAGTTGGATAAAGAGTTGACTTTCCGGAAAGCCAATTCAGCTTCTACCATCCAAGGGAAAGATCTCAAACTCAGGCATTATTCCTAGGAAATAACAGTACTAAAAAAAAGTTTGACCTTTCTCCTTTCATCATGCAATCAGTAATGAAGAGCTGACCTTTCTCTGGTACAGTGACTTTTAACACTGGTTGAATATTAGAATCACCTGGGGAAATGTTAAACTAAATTTGAGTGGCATTCTAGACTAATTAAATAAAATCTCTAGGGGTGGGAAACAAGCATTGGTATATTTTAAAGCTTCCTAGGTGACTCCAATATATAGTTGAGGATGAATACTACTATGGTATCAGGCTCCTCATTTGTTAATTAACTAATTAATTAATTAATTAATTAGTGCAACAGGTAGGACTGGTAAATACAGTGCTAGTTGTGCTAGTAACAGAAAATGGAACATTAGGAAGAAGAGCTGATTTCAGAAAATGTGGGGAGACACATTTGTTGTTAACTACATTGAAATTAGAAAATCCAAGTGGAGTTTGGGTGCTCCTCAAAGGCAGGCTCCCCCTGTCCCTGTGGTGTCATCTCTAGGTACTGTTCTCCGGAAATAGCAGGCACAGAATAAACACCGCAATCAGAAAGTCCGGCAGGCATTTGGAGCTAGGATTTTGCGAGGTAAGCTGGAATTGTGAAGACTCAGAGTTTGAGTTATGTGTGCCTAGAGAAGAGTGTAAGTCATCTAGGTAGAGACAAGAGAAAAAAAGTAGATGGTTCAATATGGTGGCATGCCAATATATAGGAAAGTCAACTAGGGGAGAGAATTACAGATGGAGAAAAGCAAAATAATGCAAAGACAAGAAGACGGAAAAGGAGTCCAACAGTCACCTATATGAAATGTTGCAGGACAGTGAAAGAAGGAGGAGGAGGAGGAGGAAGAGGAGAAGGAGGAGGAGGAGGGAAAGGACGAGAAGGAGGAGGAAGAGGAAGAAGAAGAAGGGAAAGAAGGAGAAGAAGAGGAAGAGGAAGGGGAAGAAGAAGGAGAAGGAGAAAGAGAAGAAGAAGGAGAAGGAGAAAGAGAAGAAGGGAAAGGAGAAGGACAAGAAGAAGAAGAGGCCACCGCCACTGTTTTCTAAAGAAGAAAAAAAAAATCCAAAGATCTCCGTGAATATAGGACAGACAGAAGTGTTATTCTTAAATCATACAGAGTATTGTTCATTGTGGAAAAAAATTAAAAATATAATAACCTAAACAAACAAAACCCAGTCACCCACAATCCACCACGCAAAGATAAACACTTACTGTTTATAAATTGTTTTCCAAATATATATTTAGGTTGTTCTGTAAATAGAAATAGAACATTATTTATAGAGTAATATGGAATCTGTTGATTTTATAAAACGGTATGCCATGAATATCCTTCCATGTCAGCGAACTTACACAGATCGTAATTGAAGATGGCCTCAAGTTATTCTGGTTGCAACAGAGCTACCATCATTTCCTGAATCCCTTTCTTCTTAGCAGTTCTTAACTTTTTGACAGTTTAAATAAACATTTTTAAGTTCATATGTTCATGTATGTGTGCTTGATTATTTACTTAGGTTAAGTTTCTAGGCATAGAATTTTTACTCAAAAAATATACCCCTTGTTACTTCTTCATAGGTTCAACAATACCGGAAATATTCCTTCTGTATCTTTATCAATTTGTCAGGTAAAATAATGGTAGTCCAATGGTGTATTTATGGGCTTTGCTTTGATTCCTAATTATGCTCAGTCTTTCCACGTGTACATAGGACATGTATCTCCTCTTATGTGGAATTCTTTTCATTTCCTCGGCAGTATTACTATTTAGGATGTTTTGATCTTCGAGGAACACTGTCCACTTGTTGCCCAAATCACCTTTTCCGTCATATCTATGGAGCAGAGGGGTGTTTCGCTCTTTCCTCATTCCAGTCCGCCTTTCCTGTTTTCCAGGGTTGAAATGATGTTATCTCTTGTGTTCTATCCCTTTGGACATTGCGTGGGATGGAAAGATGTCCCTGGGGGGTTCTCTGAAAGGTGCTGATAAAGAGAACGGTGTGAAGGATGCTGTAAGGGCTCAGTCCCTGCATAGGGAGAAGGAAGAAACAGGGTTGTGCAGAGGAAGAAGGTGGGGCCTTCCTCTTCTTTTTAAAAAAAGTTTTTTAAACATTTATTCATTTTTGGGAGACAGAGAGACAGAGCACAAGCAGGGGAGGGACAGAGAGAGAAGGAGATACAGAATCCGAAGCAGGCTCCAGGCTCTGAGTTGTCAGCACTGAGCCCAACACGGGGCTCGAACCCAAGAAATGCAAGATCATGACCTGAATCGAAGTCGACGCTCACCCGACGAAGCCACCCAGGTGCCCCCAAGGTGTTCCTCTTCTAAGGCGGGTCCAATGTAACCTTGATGACCCTTCCCTGGAGCTCTGGAGGGAAAGTTGTCCAACAGACCCCGCCCTTATACTCTCGCCTCGTTTGGTCATTGGATGAGTTGTAGCTCCAGATTTAACAAATAAACAGACAAGATGCTCAATTAAATTTGAACTGCAAATGAAGACTCATACTTTTTCAATATGAGCGTGTCTCCAACTTTGCATGGGACCTGCTTGTGTTAAGAAAAAAATCTACTGTTTATCTGGAGGTCAAATTTAACTGGGCTTCCCGCATTTTATCTGGTAACTCCAAGTGGGGGCAGCTGACAAGGAGTGACATTGGAGGAGGTGGCTCAGTTGAGCCAGTTCTGAAAGAGCTGATGGCTGCCGGTGATCACACGTCTCGTATCTGAAGTGAACTCTCCCTCCTTGTAGGGGGTCTAGGAGTTGCGTTTCCAGGTCCAACAGAGTGAAACACAGACTCCAGTCCTGCGCTTGAACTGGAAGTTCTAAGAGAAGACTAATTCAATTAATTGTCAGGAAGAGAAACCAAGATTGAAAAAGTCAAGGAGTTCATAAGTGATGGAACAGAGGTAGCAGTAAGTCCCTTCTTTTTTTTGTTTGTTTTTTTTTTTTAAGTGGTTTGGGGAAAGCCTTTTAAAAATTTTTTAATTTTTAATTTTGAGAGAGAAAGGCACAGAATGCGAGCAGGGGAGGGGCGGAAAGAGAGACACACAGAATCTGAAGGAGACTCCAGGCTCCGAGCGGTCAGCACAGAACCCGTTGTGGGGCTCAAACCCATGAACCGCGAGATCACGACCTGAGCTAATGTGGGACACTTAACCAACTGAGACACCTAGGCGCCCCTGGGGAAAGCATTTTTTAAAGGAGAAATAGTGATGACACTCGTAGCAGAAGAGGATGGATTGAAGATGTGGGGGGCGGTAAAAGACAGGGGAATACCAAAAGCAGATTCCAAAAGGGAGTTAGTTACCAGCTTTGCCCCTGAAAATGCAGTGGGGGAAAAGAAAACTTACAGAGTGCAGAGGAAGGACGTTGTGGGAACTTAATTTGTATCCCCTGCATCTTTTTAGGAGGCAAAGAGTCAAGGACGCCCATTGAGACTGAGGGGTAAAGGGTTGGGGTTGGGGCTTGGGAGAACTCACCACAGTGAGCATAATTTGGAATAAAGGATGTTGAGTGAGCTCGACCTCCACACCCCCACTGTCTTCGGATGCCTCTGACCACGGAGGCTGTGTCAAACACGGTTCCTTCTTTAAGGAGGTGAAAATCCAGTTTGAAAATTCATGATGCAAGAAAGAATAAATAGCCATCCAGGAAAGATAAGCTAAAGGCCATTTTGTGCTGCAGGGGAAACCTCTTGCAGTTCAGTCCAGGATGGCCGTGAGCTCAAGGAGCTGACAAGGGTTCACCCAGGGTGGACTTTGCTTGAATCTTGAGTAGGAATCTGATAACGTGAGAATTTGGGACAGGTGTTCAGGCAGGAACAGCGATTCTTGACAACCAAAGGTTTGGCTGGAGTGGTCTTGGGGTCCTGTCTATCTCAGGGATGAGCCGTGACCATTACGCTGTGGCAGAATCCATTCCTTTCTTGCCCTAAGCCTTCCAGAGCCCCCAGTCATCTTGGCATGCTTGTTGAATTTTTATGGCCATCTAATGACTCTCAAATGAGAGTTAACAGGCTTGGGCTCCTCTTCCTGTATTCCCTTAAGAATGGATGAGATTTCAGCCGCTCCGGAAAAGAAGACAGTAGGAGGCTCACACCGCATGTGGGCTGTTGGCTAACGGTGCTCATTTCCCGCAACAATGAAACGGCATGAAAAGGACTCTTGGAGAGGTCCCCGGGCTGCCCGGAGACTCCCCGTGTGTCCTAACACAGGACTCGTTCTGGCATTCATGAATACTAAGTGAGAGCAAAGAGGTAATTTAACTTAATGAACTGAGAAAGCTTTGCAAAGACTTCTTGAGTATTTCCCAGCCTGTACGTTACCTTAAGTGCCTACTAAAAGTAGAAGAGATTTGATGCTTTTTCTTTTTCTCTGTCTTTTTTTTTTTTTTTTGAACGCAGTACTAATTCTATCCCTGTTTCCATATAAGGATCTTAATATAGATCTTGCCCTGATACTGCCTGACTAATCTTCCTTAATTACAACTTTTATTGCATTGTTTTCCTGCTTAAAAACCTTCAATGGCTCCCTATTTCCTACTATAAAGTCTTCTTGATTTACAAAATGGCCATAATCTCTCTGGTTTTGCCTCACATGCTAATCGTATTCCTTTCTAAGCCCTAAAACATAGCCAGTTGCCTTGACAAGCTTGCCCTACATGAGGTATTTTAACAATGAGCCTTGGGGGACCTCCACGGGGCATGTACATTTAGTTATTCTTTTGTCATGTTTTCACAAAGGACGACCTGACAACTCGGTCAGATTTTTTTTTTTCTCTCCGTGATAGAACTGCCACTGTATAGTGGTCATCTCGAATATTGCCTCCTACCTTCTCACAGAATTTGGTTACCTACCTCCCTGCCTATCCGCTGGAGTTTTCCTCAATCAATGGGGCTTTGCTTATGAATACCTAGTAAAGCCTCTGTTTTCCATGGAAGATTTGATCAGCCTCTGCAGAAAGCAAACAGCTTGTGTTTTGTCAACATCAATTCCCAGTTTAGATTAGAATCATTAGTGGTACAGCAAGTGCTATTTGGCTGAGCGGTGATAATTAAGGCAGCAAACAGGGACCTGTACAAATCTGTCCATGTTTTGCGTGGATAATGGAATGAAGACATGGCACAAGGACCTTCGAAATAGACCATAACTGGAGCTCAGCGGTCCATCCCCACCCCACACACAGAAACCTCCTTAAAATACCTAAGACATAAGAAAATCAGGGCAATGCCTTATCAGCACCGGAAGTGAGGATGGTGTTGCGACAATGTGTTACGAAGTTTAAAGTATCTCTGCAGCCACAGAGGAGGTGGCAAAGGATAACAATGTCTCCGTTCCCCTTGTTTAGCAAAGGCAGGTGGTGGCAGCGGTGAGTGGCAGGGGGGAGAAAGGTTTAGCACACTCCAGAAAAATGAAGCCTTGATTTACTGCATGATGTCAGTATTCCTGCGGTGGCCAGTTTCAGCCCACCGCGGCAGAACGGGGGAGAAACACGCAGATGTGGCTCCTACAAGGCTACCCAAGCAGCTCCATCAAGCCCCTGAGTATGCAGGGAAATCAGTGTCAGTACAGGCTCAGAATAAGCCTCTGAACTGGATGCGGGGTGTGAGGGTGTGTGGCAGGGACAAGGGGCCAACAAGAGACGGGCATCAGCTCTTTGGACCCCTTTTACTGCTGGGTCCATAGCTTCCAGGAGTATCTGTGCTAAGAGGTAGAGGAACAGCTCAGCCAGAGGGAAAGCTAGAGGAGACCGGGTTTTCTCTCCATCATAGACTCTCAGCTGCCCTCTTTCCGCAAGGCAGACACTGTGGCCTCTGTAAACGACGACCATAGAGAGGCCAGGTAGAAGAAAGAGCTAGATTTAGAAAGATGTCCTAGTACAAAGATGCTTATAAAATAGAACACGTATAATGTAATAATGAAGGTACGACCAGGTTTACTGTTGTCACGTTAAGAATGAGAATGGATTTGGGGCACCTGGACGGCTCAGTCAGTTAAGCGTCCAACTCTTGATTTCCGCTCAGGTCAATATCTCAAGAGATTGAGCCTTGTGTCAGGCTCTGCAATGACAGTGTGGAGCCTGCTTGGGATTCTCTGTCTCCCTTTCTCTACCCCTCCCTTGCTCTCTCTCTCTCTCTCAAAATAAATAAAATAAAATTTTTAAAAAGAGTGAGAATAGGTTAAACTTCTGAGCAGAAGATAGAAGCATTTTCAGCTCGGGTGACAAGGCAAAGCCTAGCTGTTTGTAGTAGAGATCCCCAAAGTAACATGGCACAGAAAAGTTAAAATATTCACATTTCGGGAAAATGATAAAAATAAACTCAGAGCCTAATTTTACTGTCACACAAAATGGAATTTAAGACTAAAAGCATTTGTGGGGGGAAAAAAGTGTCAGGCGGTATTAATGAAAAATTCAAAACAAGAAGAGTCATGAAACTTTATGTGCCAAAACAAAACAAAACAAAACAAGTCATGTTGAGGTATATATAGTGTGCCTGTTTGGAAGATGAGAAGCAGGTGATATAAGCTTGGTATTCTATTTTTAACACAATGTGCCTTTGAGGATTTGACAAAGAGAATATGATATAGATAAATGGAATTTTAAAAAATTTGTTTATTATTTATTTATTTTTGAGAGAGAGGGAGACAGAGCATGAGCTGGGGAGGGGCAGAGAGAAAGGGAGACACAGAATCTGAAGCAGGCTCCAGGCTCTGAGCCCACACGGGGCTTGAACCCATGAACTGTGAGATCATGACCTGAGCTAAAGTCAGACGCTTAACCGACTGAGCCACCCAGACGCCCCTAGATGAGTGGAATATTTTAATTATTACATTTGATTTAATAACTATGTATATAGATTTTTGTACTCCCCCCAGATACTGATTTCTTTAAATGCTCAGCGAAACAGGATAACATACATTCAATCAATATCTCTTTTGTATCTGCCAAACGTCAAGCCTTATACGAGGTAGGGGACGAAATGTGAACAGACTGGTCCCAGATCCTGCCAAGGGGCGCTCACGTGCCAGGCACGAAGTGGGGGATGCAGAAAGGGACAAAATAGACCAAGGTCCCCCGTCCCAAGGAGCTTGTGTTCTAGAGGGAGAATACGGACAGTAACAAAGACACACGGGATATGGCAAATGAAGAGTAACAGAGCAGAGGGACAGCGTGACAGGATATCATGCCTTTTTAGAGACGAGCTTCAGGGAAAGCCTCTCTGGTCGGGTGGCATTTGAACGGAAGTCACCTGCAGGAAGTGAGGGCACGAGGCATGAAGAGATTGGAGAAGAGGTCTCTGCACAGAGAGAACAGAGGTTCTTTGTCCTTATCGAGTTTTCTCCTCAACTTTTTTTTAAATTTCTAGAATCGAGTCTTTTATTGTCAATCTTTCTTGTTTTCTAATAAACCTAAGGCTGCTCTCTCTCTTTTTTTTTTTTTTTTGGTTCTGAGCATATCCTTTATATATTTTAAATTTCTACAAAGTTTATAATTACAATTTTCCTGTGCCTTTTGGCCCAACGCTATTTTTTTTATTGTTTACTTATTTTTGAGCGAGTGCAAGTGGGGGAGGGGCAGTGAGAGGAGAACAGAGGATCCGCGAAACAGGAGTCGAGCCCGACGCGGGGCTCGAACCCACAAACTGCGAGCTCGTGACCTGAGCTGAAGTCGGACGCTTAACCGACTGAGCCACCCAGGCGCCCCTGGCCCAACACTAATTTGAAAAGAACATTTTAAAATGTCTCCATGTGGCTACATTTTTGCGGGGGTGGGGGGGAGATCCACCCTTTTATTATGTTTTAATTTCTTTTGGCTTTGAGTCAGAGACTGTAGCCTGAATAATTTCTCCTTCTTGAAACGCCTGGTATATGATGAAATTCAGTTCCGTGTCTCCACGTTGCCCAATGTCATTGGTACCAATTCACGTATTCCACACGCTTCAGGCCTGCCGAGCTTTCGTTTGCTTGAAGCTGCCCTTGACTTCAAATTTTGAGACTGTAACTCATGTCATTGTGGAACCCTTCTCTCTTCTGTTTCTTGTAGCAGTCAGGGTTTTTCAGAAGAACAGAACCAATAGAGTGAATGGTGTGTGGTGGGTGCGTGGAGAGAGAGAGATTTATTATGAGGGATTGGCTCGTGTGACTTTGAAGGCTCCGAAGTCCCAAGATCTGCGGGTGCCAAGCTGGACACCCAGAAGAGACAACGTGTAAGTCTCGCCCCACTCGGAAGGGCCGAGAACCAGGAGGGCCCTCAGTGGAAGGTCCGGTCAGAAGGCCAACAGGCTTAACACCCAAGAACAGCCGGTGTTTCAGTTTGAGTCTAAAGGCAGGAGAAGACTAACGACCCAGCTCAAGGCAGTCAGGCAAGAGGGGTAAAAGGAGTTCCCTCTTATTCAGTCTTTTCGTTGTATTCAGGTCTCCAGCTGATTGGCTGAATCCTGACCACGTTAGAAAGGGCGGTCTGCAGGGGCACTTGGGTGGCTCCGTTGGTTGCGCTTTGGACTCTAGATTTCAGCTCAGGTAATGATCTCAGGGTCATGAGATGGAGCCCTGTGTTGGGCTTAAGACTCTTAAGACTCTCTCTCTCTCCCTTTGCCCCTCTCCCCCATGCTTGCATGCACTCTCTCTCTAAAATTAAAAAAGAAAGAACGAAACAGAAAGGGCAATCTGTCCTTTCTGACACTCACATGAGTCACCCAGGAACACCCTCGTAGACTTGCCCAGAATAACGTTTGACCGAATGTCTGGGCACCTTGTGGCCCAGGCAAGACTATGTTAGTGGCTCCTACTGGGTGCCCCCACAGCGTTATTTTCAGTCCCTATCCTGATATTTTGGTATAGCATGTCCATTGCTTACTTGGTTGACTAGATGGCACCCCCGTGTCCTTAAATATCACCTGATCAGAGAGGCCTTCCCCGAACCCCGTTTCCGAAGTAGCATGCCAGCCTGTCAGTCCCTCACCCTGCTTCGTTATCCTTCCCCTGACATCCTGGTGTCTCTCTTATCATTATCTGTGTCTTCCCACTAGAATCTAAGCTCCGCGGAAGCGTGACTTTTGTCCATTTTATTGTCGGCTGTATTCACTACTTCTGGAAGAGCTCCTGGTACATTGTGGGGGTCTAATTAATATGCACTTAATAAAATGCAGGAATAAATAAAAATCATATTATGACTAAGTGTATTTTAGGCATACAAGGATGCTTCAACATTAGGTAGAACACTCTCTAGATGTAATTAATGTAATTAATATGTAACAAATTGTTTTAATGTCATGATCTTGATGTCAAAAAGGAAAGGACTACTAAAAAATACCAAGAAAACCCCGAGCCAATCTATAATTGAAATTTTATTCATTAAAATGACCCAAAAAATCATAGTAGTAGTGAAACATTGAAACTTTGTCATTAAAGTGTATCAGGGTCCAGTAAACTATGGTCTATGGGCCAAAACCAGTTATGTTCATCTGTTAGTTATTGTGTATAGCTGCCTTCATGCTACGGTGGTAGAGTTGGGGAGTTGTGCCAGAGTCAGTGTGGCCCCCAAAGCTAACAAAATTTACTATTTGGCTCTTTACAGAAGAAAAATCTTGCTGACCTCTGGCAAAGAACAAAAGAAAAGAAAAATCCACACACATAGGTATTGTCAATCTTATTCTAGAATTCCCATCAACACGGTAAGATATGAAGTAGAAAAAAGAGATATGAATTAGGGAAAAAACTAGAGAAAATTATCATTATTTGGCACTATTAATTTTCTACATGGGAAACTTTTCAAAACTTTTAATTTTTTTTTATTTTAATGAGAGAGAGAGTGCATGAACAGGGGAGAAGGGCAGAGGGTAAAAGAGAGAGGGAGAGAGAGAGAGAGAACCCTACAGTTCCATGCTCAGCATGGAGCCTAATGTCGGGCTTGATCCCACAACCCTGGTATCATGACCTGAACCGAAATCAAGAGTTAGACACTCAACCAACGGAGTTACCCAGACACCCCTCTACATGGGAAACTTAAGAGACTCAATTCAAAGCTATTAGGATAATCAAGAAAATCTGACAAGATGGCCCATTAAAAGGTGATTAAACATCCTCACATTTTGATAACAAAAATAAATAATCGGTAAAGAGAAATAACATGCCTAGCCTAACTTTTACTTTATATTCTTTTCCATGAAATCTATATAACTTTATTCCAAATAATAAAGACTTGAGCAAGTGAAGAGTCATATCACATTCTTGGACAGAAAGATTCAATATTGTGGAGATGTCAACTCTTCCAAAATGGATCTTCATATTTAATGCAATTCCTCCCTAAATCCCAATAAGAAAAGAATATCCAGACATTCTTGTAAACATCAATTATTTTTGTGTGTATCGGTCAGAATAAGCTAGAGGATGATTCAGTAACATACAGTCCCTCCATGTTTAGTGGCTTAAAACAGCAACGACCTATTTCTGATGCAACATGGCCCATTGATGACTGGCTTTTTTTTTGTTTCCTTACACTGAGATTCCAACTGAAGTAGGGCCCTCCATCTCAGATACCGTCAGGCACTGTGACTGATCAAAGAGATCTTTAGAGAGTCTCAAATTGACAGTTAGACGTAATGGCCTGGAAATAACACGTGTCCCTGTGCTCACAATCAGCACCAGAACAAGTCACAAGACCCCATTCAATGGCTGGTTATGAATCCTATTCCTCCCCCAAAGAGAGGAGCAGATGACAGTGGCAGCAGTGACTCCCCACTAGGGCAGGGATGGAACACTGGGAAGACAAGGACTCTGCTTCACCAGATAGGAAGATTTGTTTTAAGTTGCAATAATTAAAAGAGGATTGGCACTGTGTTATGGATGGACAGAGCAACTAATGCACAGAACAGAAAGGCCAAGACAGAGCAATTTAATTAAAATTTAGTCCACAATGAAAGTTCCATTAATGAAAAAAACTAAAGTTAACATAGTCTTGAAATCTCAAACTCTGGTTTAATTGATGATTTCAGATGATGTTAATAAGATGTTAAAACTTACAGCATAAATGGGGGAGTAACAATAGTGTAGTATTTTCTAAAGCCTTGATCTAATACAGGTTGTGCAGTCCCAATCAAAGGACCAGCAGGTTTCTTTGTGGAAATTGACAACCTGATCTCTAAATTTGTGTGGAAATGCAGGAGACCAAAAGTACATTCTTTAAGAAAAACAATGCAGGAAGATGTATTCTACCAGATATCAAGATTTATTATCAAGGTATAGTAATTAAGACCCGGTGGTATAGACACAAGACCAAACAAATAGACCAGTGGAATAAAAAGAAAGTTGAGAAATAGATACTCATGTATGGCTACTCAATTTTAGACCAAGGTGACATTGCATAGCAGTAGAGAAGAGCGAGTCTTTAAAAATATTCTAATTTTAGGGGCTCCTGGGTGGCTCAATTGGTTAAATATCCAGTTTCGGCTCAAGTCATGATCTCACAGTTCATGAGTTCAAGCCCTGTGTCGGGTTCTGTGCTGATAGCTCAGAGCCTGGAGCCTGCTTTGGATTCTGGGTCTCCCTCTCTCTCTATCTCTTCCCCACTCACACGTCTTTCTCTGTCTCTCAAAATAAACATTAAATAAATTTTTTAAAGACTCTAATTTTTATTTTAGTGTAGTAATTGAAATTAAAAAGGTAGTAAGTTGTAGTTAGATATTTTAGATATGTGTCGTTTTAAAGTATGATATCCTTTGATGTTTTGTAGTTTTAATGGTTATAGTTAAGGGAAAGGTTTGGGATGTTTAAGGTTCAAATAAATGTAGTTGATTAAAGTATGTTGTTCTAAACATCCACCATATGGTGTAATTCTATCATCTCTATAGAAACATATCTTGATTGCGGACAAATTGTGCAATAAGCCAAGGAAGTAACTGAGAACTTCCTTTGAGACTAGCACTGGTCAAATCTCATGGGGCTATTAAAGATGTAAATTTGGTTGATCTTTCTAGGGTCAAATTTTGGAATTTACATGTGATGATCAAGTCAACACACACACAAAGAGAAGGAAAAAAAATGGGTGTCTGAAAATGGTCAATTGGATTTGGGGGCAAGGGGTACAGAACCCTGGAGGAAGTAGGCATTGGATTGGACTCGTGTGTTCACAAAAGCACTTCTCAGAGAAGGCGGATTCGTGTTAAGTCTTGAAATAGGAGTAGGTTTTAGAGAAGTCGATGGGATTGAGGGTAGAGTCGTCGCTGGTGTAGGCAGACGTGAGAAAATGCAAGATGGGAAAATGAGCATTCTATTTGTCTCTATGCTGGGGGGGTGTATGTATAATGTGTGGGGACAAGCAGCAGAGTGGGGTAGAACACTTAGATTGATGAAGAGTAGAACATAGCTTGAGTTGATAGGCTGGAGCCGTGTTATAGGGGAACTTAAGAAATAGCAAAGAAATTCGAATTTACCTAAGAGGCAGGAGAGAGCTAGGACTTGTCTGCAGTTTGTCACTTTGTCCCCAGCGCATAGTGGAGTACGTGGCCTATCATGCATACTCGTTGATATTTGTTGAATACATGAACAGGAGAAATAGTAGAATTCAAGAAGTAAAACTCCTAAAAGAGCTATCATCTCTTACGGGAAACCCTTCCAGGACACAGATGGTTGCTGATAAGTAGGAATAATTGAAATCAGAATAATCAAATAGTCACAGACTTCACGGTAAGGGATGTTTCCCTGACCAAACACTGATCGTTAATTTCCATTTTATCTTCGTCATTTCTAAATTTATTTTATTTTTTTAATTTCCAGTTTGCTTTTATTATATGTTAATCTATTTATTTTCGAGAGAGAGAGCAAGAACACGTGAGCAAGGGAGGGGCAGAGAGAGAGGGGGACAAAGGATCTAAAGTGGGCTCTGCGCTGACAGCAGAGAGCCCAATTTGGGGCTCAAACCCACGAACTGTGAGATCATGACCAGAGCCAACGTCAGACGCCCACCTAACAGAGCCACTCAGGCACCCCATTAATTTCCATTTTAAAAAACCCAAAGAAGGGGGCACCTGGGTGGCTCAGTTGGTTAAGCGCCTGACTCTCGATCTCACCTCAGGTCTTGATTGCAGGGTTGTGCGTTCAAGCCCTTCGTTGGGCTCCTTGCTGGGCATGAAGCCAACTTAAAAAAAGAAAAGCAAGGAAAAAGTCAGGAGGAAAAGCTTCCTCTCTGAATCCTATCCTCCAGTTGCAGCCGTATGTTTTAAGACATCATGGAGATGACCAACTCAGGAAAATAATATGGGATTTACCTTTTTTTTTTTAATGAAGACATCGATAATAAACGATATTTCTGGCTACAGGTTCATGCTTCTGCCTCTCTGCACGTTCAAGGTTAAGTTAATAAGATGTGGAGGTCTAGCACTCCATCTGTTCATTCTGCTACTGCAGAGAAGGACAAAGTCAATACCTCACCCTGCAGGTGCTACCTGATCATGCTCTCCTAATCACCACTCCCCTGTAGCCGCCACCTGCCCTGGCTCTCACTCAAAGACCCTTTCGGGAAAGGTGAAACCCTTCATTAGCACCGCCACTAGCTCCGATCCCTGATCCTTCACTCCTCCTTGCCTGAGAATTCTTTCCCAGGACATGAACGGGAAGCGTCAAGTCCAGTAATTGGGCCAAATGATCCTGTTATGCTGTTCTCCATTCCTCCGCCCACAGCATCCATGAGGCCCCACGATTGCTTGTGGAATCCCCAAACTAAGAGACCAGAGAGAGAACCGTCCAAGCAGAGCGTTTTCCAGACGAGGAGACCGAGCTCACAGAATGACTTGTCCAGAGACACACACACCTGGTTAGTCGGGTGGTGGGAATGGAGCCCCGTCTCTGCTCCTAGCTGGCCGTCCTCATGCTTAGTCATCCTGTCTCATTCCTTAGTCATGGCGCGCCATTTTGTAGCCATGGCTTTTGCCTCATGTCAAGTCAAAGCCACGCATGTGTTACAAAGTAAGCGTGCAAGGCCGATACCCGCTGCTTTCCACGTAGTACAATCCCTCACGGGGCAGTTCTGTGGCGGCAGGCCCTCTGGGCAGTTGCCCAAAGTGAATGAAAGCTGCAAAGCCTTGTAACTTGAGGCCCCCTAGGTTGAAAATGACTTCTCTCCTGGACATGTGGCCCCAGACAACGTTTGTATAAGCTGAGTTAATGCCGTAGCACGGCGAATGTTCCTTTCCTCCCAAATTCATGGCCAACGGAGGGGAGTTTGTGGAAAGGGCTTTCAAGCTGACAGGCTATGAGAGCAACGGTCTGCATTGCAGAGCGCCTGGGAAATCCAAAACAACCAAATGCAAAGGAATGAACGCAGGGCTCATCCCCTTCCTTGTCCACGTGAAAAAGTTTATCTCGCTCTGGCCAACATTTGCTGGAGGGTGACATCTGGAGAGGACCTGGTACCCCTCACCCCTTTGTTTCCAGGTAAACCAATGAAAGCCCAGAAAGGGCAGGTGACTTTGAGAAATCGAGTGGGAATGACATCTTTTCTAAGACTCCTGGTCTAGCGTTCTCATAATTGTGTTTCCGTTAAAAGAAAATGCTTCCAGAAGAGTGACATTGAGTTGTTCAGACTTTGTTACCTTTTGTTATAAAATAAGATTCTTAAAATCCTCATAAACTACTTTTATTTATTTGTTTGTTTGTTTACTTTTGAGAGACAGAGAGTGTGCGAGTGGGGGAGAGGCAGAGAGAGCGGGCGACAGAAGATCCGAAGCCGACTTCAGGCTACACGCTGACAGCAGTGAGCCCGATGCGCGGCTTAAAACTCATGAACCATGAGCTCATGACCCAAGCCAAAGTCAGATGCTCAACCGACTGAGCCACTCAGGCACCTCTGCTTTCACTGTTTTAAACTCCCAGGATTTTTCCCTAGGCAGAGTGTGAATCTGACACTGTTAAGTGCTCTGAACACAGGTGAGCAAGTATAGGGCTTTGTGCCCTTCTTGCGAATTTCTCGTCTTGCTTCGAATCTCAAAGAAGAAAAGAGCCCTCAAAGATAATGTAGTTAAATGAGGTCTCTGGGGCACGAAGGAGCACGTTATTGGCACTGTTGTTCGTTTCTCTACGTGAAGAAAAGAGAGAAAAATGCTATCACGTAAGAGGGCTCTGTCACCAGAAGGAAGGAAACCCAGTTCCTAAAGAACAGATAGTATTGCCGGAGGTGAAGTCATTTCTTTCTTTTTGCCTAAAGAAATTACAATACTTTCTCCATTCTTTTAAAAAAAATGTTTATTTATTTATTTTGAGAAAGAGAGAGAATCCCAAACAGGCTCCACACTGTCAGCGCAGAGCCCAGCGTGGGGCTCGAACTCGCGAACCGTGAGATCACGACCTGGGCTGACATCAAGAGTCCGATGCTCAGCGGGCTGAGCCACCCAGGCACCCCAGTCCTTTCTCTGTTCTTAAAACTCTTAAGAGACGGAGCATATTTTATTGAACACCACAGAATTCTGGAACCCTGGATTCACCTTCCTCATTGTAAGAACAAAGGCGAATACTCTACACTCCAGGGTCTGTTGTCCTGATTGTCTGTATCTCAATAAACAGCACCAGTGTTTCCAGCTGTTCAAGACCAAAAATGAGGACTCATCTCTGATTCGTCCCTTTTGCCTCCCACCTCCCCGCCCCTCTGCCCTGCTGCTCACCCTGTTGCTTCTACTGCTAAAGTTTATCTTGCCTATGTGGGCTCCTCTCCCTGCTCACCCCTGTCCACCTCCCCCATGCCTTCACCCACCTGGCTTTCTCTGCTAGCTTCCTGACTGGTCTTGAATCTTGCCCCTCTAAAACCTATTTTCTACACCAGAGGGATCTTTACTTTTTTTTGTTTTTCCCCAATTAACTAGTTTAATTTCTTTTTAATTGAGAGTTTGTTTTAGGGCAGTTTTAGGTTCACAGCAAAATTGTGTGGAGGGTACGGAGATTTCCCAGACACCCCTACACAGAACCCCCTGCGCGGATGGGCTCACGGACTCTCAACACTCCACCAGAGTGAAACATTGTGATAGTTGATGACCTTACAGAGACACATCCTTATGTCCCAAATTCCGTAGTTTACATCAGTGCTCACTGTTGGTGGTGTTCATTTTCTGGGTTGGGGGCAGAGATTTTTTTTTTTAATTTTTTTTTAATGTGTATTTATTTTTGAGAGCGAGAGAGAGAGAGAGAGCGCGAGCAGGGGAGGGGATGAAAGAGAGGGAGATACAGAATTTGAAGCAGGGTCCAGGCTGTGAAGTGTTAGCACAGAGCCCTACGCAGGGGATTCAAACCCACGAGACGCAAGATTATGACCTGAGCCAAAGTCGGGCTGTCAACCAACTGGGCCACCCAGGCACCCCTGGGGCAGAGGGATTTTCTAAAAACATAACTCAGATCCTGTTCTCCCTCTTGCTGAAGACCTTTGCCAGCTTCTCATGGCCCTGGGCGTAAGGGCGTTGCCATCTCAAAGCTTTGAACTTTGTCTCCGGTACTTGCTGGGCTAGAACCCTTTTCCTCAGCTCTTTCCGTGGCTGGATCCTTCACTTCCAATGCCGTGTCCTCGAAGAGGCTCTCCTGATCCGATCTGTTTGAAAGTGGCCAATTCCTCCTCCTTTTCTACTTCTGTAATATTTTCTTCAGGGCTCTGAGCCTACTCTACAAATTTGTTTCTCAAATTCGTCCTTCTTCCCCCATTATAATGTAAGACCCACGCCGCCACGACCTGACCTCGTCCCCTGTAGGCACATGGTAAGCACTCAGTACGAATCTGTTGAGTGTTGAACTAGGTCATACCAAGCATTTCTTAGATGCCATGAGTAGGTGCTTTATCATCATATTATACTTCATCCTCACACTGACTCTAAAAAATATAGGTTCAATTGTTCCCACGTCATACATGAGACAACTGAGAGAGGTTAAGATTTGACCCAAATCACCCAGTTGGTGGGGTTCACACCCAGGAACCTGGCTTAGAACCTATGCCCTAAGCCGCTCAACTCTACCGAGAGAATCAGTGATAATTGGGTACCTTCTTCTATCTGACTGCCTTTGTCCTTACAGATTAGAGACTGAAGGGTTCACTGGGGATGACAGAAAAAGATGGCATTTGTTCCTTGGGGGATCTCCTCGTAAAGCTTCCTACTTGCATCTATGAGCAGAGGAAGGAAATCCAATTTGTTTCCTAGCCGTAGCCTTCAGGGACCCTGTGGTTTATGTATGATTCCATCACTCTCTTCCTCTCCTGTGGTCTTTGCAGCTCAAGGCTTCAGCTGCTGTTAAGTTCTGCCCTCCGTTTGGTTTCTTCACCTCTGCTAAGAACCATCTCTTCACAAGAGCAGCGGACGAAGGACGCATGAAGTTAGAAGGGGTGCGGCCCGCCAGCAACTACTGGTGGGAAGTTGGGCCTCCTTTCCTTCACTTGTAAAATCCAAGGGACAGTCTCTAAGGTCCACTTTGAGGTTTACAATATGATCCCTCAGGAGGCGCTTCCCTTAGCCCTTGACCGAGGATTTTTCCAAGGTCCTCTCTGCCCTGTTTCCTCTCTGTCCACGCTCTCATTTCATGGGTCTTACACACCGAGGTGAGAACAACATCATAAACCGGACCAGACAAATTCTTCTGATGCCAAGGCTTTCGGCGGTGCTGGCGTAGGCGTCATAGAGACTCCCCTCCAGAGAATTTTCTAAAGTAAATTCATTCATCCATCCATCTATCCAAGAAATAATTTCTGCACCCCTACTATGCGTAAGGTCTCCTGTCAGACATTGGGAGTATACATGGTCTGGACCCTCATGGAGCTGGCAGGAAGAACGTTACTAAACAAAGAAAAATCACAGAAGTCAGTGTAAGAATATCACAGTGACAGGTACCATCGAAGGGAAGTATACAGTGGTGTGAGAACAGACACTGTTGGTGTGGGGGTTGACCTAACCGGAACAGTTAGTGGGGACTTTCCTGAAGAAACACCAGGTTCACCAGAGCACGAGTGCAAAGGGTGTTCTAGGCAAGAGGAATGGCATATGCAAAGGTCCTGTGGCAAGAGGTAGCATCGCATGCTCTAGGTCCAAAAGCTCAGTGTGCTTGTTGTGCAGAAAATATAGAGAAGTCAGGGATGACAAGGAAAGGAGGGAGAACAGAAGTCAGACATCTTAACCTCCTCCCGAAGACTGTTTCCCCCCAGTTGGAACTCCTCAACGTGATTCTTCCTTAAACAACCTATGAAAACTTTAGCTTGGAGAAAGGACAATTAAAATTCATTAGGATTTGTTGTTGTTTTTGCGTTTTTGTTTTTTGTTTTTGTTTTTGTTTTTTTAAATCCTTTCTACATAACTGTGCTAGGAGACTTCTTTGGAATCAAGAAGAAAGTCTCCATCCGTTGTCAATTGGCACCAAGGCCTGGCCATAAGGCGTCCAGCAAAGAATTCATTCTCGTCCTCCCCTTCCTGGCCATGCCGCAGAGGATGGCTGTGTGTGTTCTGGCAAACGTCCCGCCCCCAGTCAACCAAATGAAGCTGTGCAGAGTGAATACAAAGCATTCGCTAGAGAAAGAACGCCAGAGAATCAGAGATGCGACCAAAAGCTAGAAGGCTCTGTCTTTCGTTGCTCTGAGAGATAACTCAGAGGCCATTTTCCTCTGGAGAAATAATATAATCCACAGAGGGCTGGAAGTCCCAAAATAAAGTTTAAGGGAAAAAAATAAATAAATGGAGGTGATTCAAAAAAACAGTGGTGATTACCCATTCTTTCCCCATTCTGGGTGACTCACGCTGGGTCAATAATCCAAATGACTTTCTTCTCATTAGTCCCAAATTGGAAAACTTTGCCAGGGTCGTAAGAAGGAGAGTTGATGTGTATTAGCTGAATTCAGCTTCATGGATGCTACGTGTCCCCACAAGCTTGAAATAAAATACCTGCTTTACAGACCATCTCGAATTCTCCGTGGCGGAGGAGATAACTGAGCAGACTATGGGGAGCGGGGGGTGTTTCTAAGCAAACGAACAAAAATGTCCCTTTGCCTCCATCACATGGAATTTAAGATGCTGGCAAGTCATTCTTGTGAAGTGTGAACGTTAGTGTGTTAATTAAACATTAAAAAAAAAAAAGGAACGAAATCTGCTTGACAGTTATTTTAAGAGTCTGGCGTATATATTTTTCCTTCATCCAAAGAGCTCAACATTGGCTTAAGTGGATATTAATTGAAAAAGTTCACCTCAAGAGTGTGATTAAGCCTGGAAAATCTTAGGCAATAGGGGAATTTTTCATAAAATTATGACCGAGTGGAAATGGTGTTATAATGGAAGTCTGTGTATAACGGGCACCATTAAAATTATAGATGTATATATTTGAGCACCGGCAGGTAACCGACTCACGGGGTTACAGTGCTGCGAAGGGCTGCTGGTGCTATTATAAGATACAGGCGCAAAGCTCAAGTCATCCAAATTCCTAAATAGAATTACACTTAGATTAAAAAATATTCTTGCCCTCATTATGCACCAGGCACAGTTTGGATCTTATAATCAACTTCTCCATGCGCAGGCTTTGCCTACCTCGTAATGGGTAATCCGATTCCTACGTAATGGGATCAGAGGATATCCAAAATAGGAAGGGGACTCTGATTTCCTAGTTTATCTTTCGTGCAAAATTCGTAAGGGAAACAAACAAACACGAAGAACAGCAATCTTGTAAATCCCGCGTGGCAGTGGCTTAGGTGATCTGCAGATACGCCGTCCAGGATGGAGGCCAAAACTCCAGTGTCTTAAGTCTGGTAGTCTCCACGGTTTAGGATTTCATTTCTCTTCTGGTCTGCTTCTAGCCTGCAGTTTATAGGGTATCCTAGAATTTTTATGTAAGGGGAGAGTAAGGGTGTCCCTTTGGTTGCAGGATAGGAGTCGGTAGGTAAAAAAGGGCTTCTCACCCTGGAATGTGGATCTGGGGGTCTTATGGGTATGGATTCCCATCTATCGGGTCTGGGATGTGGCTCAAGGAAACTCCCAGATCCCGGCACCCCACTTTGAGGACCAAGGCATTAAGAGGATGTGGCTCACAGCTGGACTGGCGTGAAGACACCAAATGTCACACAGGTTGTCTGTTTATGTGGAAAGCCTCTGGGATGACTGTTGAAGGTCAGGGGTACCTCCTCCCTTGGCTTGCCTCCTGACCGATTTCAGTGACAAAAGGGTATCAAATATAACTGGGAGATCCATCAGTAGGATCTAGACTCAATCCGTCTGGAAACATCATCCACCCACCTTCTGGGATTCACCCAGCCTCCCGAACTGTATGTTTATTTCTTTCATTAGATTTGGGAAACTTTCAGCCATTTTTTTTCCGAGGACCTTTTCCTCTCTTCTTCCAGAATTACCAATGGCGTGAATGTGAGATCTTGTTATAGTCCTACCGGTGCCTGAAGGGGAAGCTCTGCTTATTTTTTTTTTCCTCTCTGTTGGTCAGATTGGATTTTTTTTTTTTTAATGTGTATTTTATCTTTGGGAGAAAGACGAGTGCGAGTGGGGGAGGGGCAGAGAGAGAGGGAGGCACAGAATCTGAAGCAGGCTCCAGGCTCTTGAGCTGTCAGCACAGAGCTTGATGTGGGGCTCAAACCCACGAGCTGTGAGTTCATGACCCGAGCTGAAATCGGATGCTCAACCTACTGAGCCACCCAGGCGCCTGGATTTCTACTGTTCTGTCTTCCAGTTCACTGATTCTTTCCTCTCTCTGATTCTGGTGTTGAGCCCATCCACTGAGATTTTATCAATGAATTTTCTTCCTTTTCCTTTTATATTCACTGTATTTTCCCGTTTTAAAATTGCTATTCGGTTCCACTTGGCAGAGGCTTTCTGTTTCTGCATCTGTTTTAGGCTTTTTGAAATTGCTCATTAAAGCGTTTTTATTGGGGCTGCTTCTGCCTATTATTTAAAAAAATATTTTTAATGTTTATTTTTGAGAGAGAGAGAGAGAGAGGCAGAACATAAGCGGGGAAGGGCAGAGAGAGAGGCAGACACAGAATCCGAAGCAGGCTCCAGGCTCTGAGCTGTCAGCACAGAGCCCGACGTGAGGCTCGAACCCACAAACCACAAGACCATGACCTGAGCCGAAGTTGGACACTTAACCGACTGAGCCGCCCAGACACCCCTGCCTGACTGTTTTAACATCTCCTATGTCGGCGGCGTCTTCTGTTACTCAGTTTGAGATCTCACTGGTTCCTGGTACAATGAATGGTTTTCAATTGAAACCCAGATATTTTTGTGTTATGATAGGAGGCTGTGGATCTTATCCAAACTTTCTGGTTTAACTGGGTTTTTCTAACACTGCTCTGGCAGGGGTCAGGAGTTATCTTCTTGTTTCTGCCAGACTGAGATGAAAACCCAGGTGTCCGTTGATGCTTGGGGAACAGGTGGATTCCTCCTTACTCCTGGGGTGCATAAGATTTCTAGCTCCCCCATGGTCTCCACAGACACTGTAAGGGGCCCACGGGCTTATAACTGGCCCATGGGGATAGAAGTCCTGCTCCTTACTGCCTTACTGTGGCACCACCCAAGGGGTGCCTTGGGGGATTGGGCACTTTATTACAGTGGAGGTGGGCATCTAAGGGGGAGGCCATGGTTTTTTTGGCCGGAGTAGAAAGGTCATTGTCTAAAAGTTTTCTGTCTTACTACACGGTCCCTTCCTGCTCCTTTGATTGGAGAAGGCAGGCTGTTTGTGAGTCTGTTGACATCTCCTGCTTGCTGGCTTCTCCGGCCCCGAGAGTAGAACGTTTAGTGGGAAGGATAGGGAAAAGTACCTTTCCGCATCTTTCCAGAAGCAGAAAGCATCCTAATTATTATTTTATTTATTATTATATTCATCTTGTTGCCGTGATTTCACTTTCGCATCAGGGGTCACATGCAACACGCAACACACATCAGTTCACAACTTGCCTTTCTCCCTGAGCACCATGATTCTGAGAAATATCCACACCGATAGGGGAAGATCGAGGTCCTAATTTCCTTCCGACAGTTGCTGGTCCTGGCACAGGATAAATGACCTGGGTTGGTGAAGCGTGCGTGCAAACATGAATTAAACAGCCTCCAAATTCTGGCATTCAGATGACTCACTGGGACTATCTCTACATTACTTAGTTCATGTTTTTGCTTGCTTGTTTGTTTTTGTCCCAGAAGATATATTAAAAAATTTTTTTCTAACACTTATTCATTTTTGAGAGATGGAGAAACAGAGTGTGAAGAGAGAGAGGGAGACAGAGAATCCGAAGCAGGCTCCAGGCTCTGAGACATCAGCACAGAGCCTGGTGCGGGGCTCAAAGTCATGGACTATGAGATCATGACCTGAGCTGAAGTCGGGACCACACTGTGTGTCATCAGATTCATTAGAAGTCTCCCAACGAGGTTTCTCCACGCCGTATTCGCCAGAATGGTAGCCTACACATGGTTATATAACGGTTATATAACTTGTAATAATGTCAAGACAAGACATTGTCAAGAATGTCAAGATCACAGTGAAGCATTAAACCAAGGGTGGGATCCGTCTGAGAACAATGCCCTGTGCAGCTGTACGGGTTGCATGCCCATAAAGCTGGCCTTGTCCATGCCCGTGCCCGTGACTGAAGTAATTTCAGACAAAGAGAAGAGGGTCTTATCACTGGCTTCGCCAAGCTGACATTTATTCCGGAAGCTTGGGGAACGAGCCGCCCTTCTTGAACCAGACGGGGAGAGGGATGGAAACCAGAATAAAATCAAGATGTCGCGACTGCAGGAGGGTGGGGAAGGGCTGTTGGTTAGGAATCAATACTGGCCAGTTTGAGTGTATGTCTCTCTGCTTGCCTCCTAGTTCACTACCTCCCCCAAGTTCCTATTTCTGGGGATAGCTCAGTTCTGCCCCTGTGTCAATTTGAGCACGTGTTTTCATTTCTCGAATTTCAATTTCCTTATTCGTGAAATTAGAATACAAGAGTGTCCCCAGAATTTGGGGTGCAGCCCTCATGACCATGTATGTCCATCACCAGAGGGTGGAATCTTGACCCTCTGCCTGGGTGATGATTGCAGCCAGTCTGTAATAGTTTCTACTCCTTCCCTATTATGTGGTCAGGGATTTCCTTGGGCTGACAAGGCCCTGGGGCATGTTAGCATGCTCTATTTCCTGCATGTGGGGGCTGAGGGAGAAGGAGGTAGGGAAAAGGCTCTGTTCCTTGTTTCCATTACAGATGGAGGGTCAGTGTGATGGAGGGAACTTTTGTGTGAAGTGTTAAGTCTTAGACTTACCATCCCCTGTACCATCGGAGTCTCAGGGACTAGAACAGTGCCCTTTCACAGTATGTATTTTGGCTCACACACTAGGCTACGTCTTAGTGCATGTGGTAGGTTGTAAGATGGCCACAGATATTTCTCCATTTTCCATGACCTTCTGTGTTACGTTGTAGCTTCTCTCATCAAACACTGGAGATTTTAGAAGCTCCTGGGTGGCTCAGTTGGTTAACTGTCCAACTCCTGGTTTTTGGCGCAGGTCAGGATCTCACCATTCATGAGTTTGAGTCCCACATCCGGCTCCGTGCTGACATTGTGGAACCTGCTTGACATTCCCTCTCCCTCCCCCTCTCTCTCTCTCTTTCCCTCCCCTGCTCTCTCTATCTCTCAAAAATAAATAAACTTAACAAAATTTTTTTGACGTTGGAGATTTTATCTCCACCTGTGAGTCTAGGTTGGCCTTATGCCCACTCTGGGCAATGAAACAAAGAACATTAAAAGCGTGCAATGGAACTCTGTCCTCGCTCTGGATTTTGGAGTCGTCGAGACTGTCACAGAGCAGGCCAGACAGCTTGGAGTTGGGGGTGCTGTAGAGCTGAGGGCCTCAGAACAACCACCCTGCCAAACACCAGATACGTGAAAGAGATCATCTCTGTTAGTTTCCCATTGCTGCCATAAAACTTAGCACAAACTCAGTGTATCACAACAATGGGGCTGATATCCCATCACCTTTTCTATATTCTGTTGATTAGCAGCAGACCGTGTGTCCTCCCCGCACTCACGGCTGTGTGAACTCTAGGAAGCAAAGATCATGGGGGGGGGGTCACCTTGAAGTCTGCCCATCACAACCTCCAAAGAGGTAGACAGTGAACGTACAAGATCTGCCTTCTTTGCTCTCCTCGGGTCTGTAGAAGTGAATTTTAGCCAGTCGCTCACTCTCTTCCCCAGGGTTTTTGCCCCGGAAATACTCCAGGGTAGCTGACTGTTTTCAGGCTGTCTGGATCCAAATGGAGAGGTGTCTTGGCAATTCATAAAAATGACGCTGCGTCTCATGAGGATAACCCGAGTCGGAATCACCCTCATTGCGCTTCCGCAGAAACTGTGTCTTTCCTCTGCTTTTATTTCCATGTCTCTTAGAATGAGGCTTCTCCAGGGCCCCTCAAAGGCGGTTAAAGATGTGCTGAATTCATGTCAAGCAGGAAGATAGCACTGATATCAGGGAACAGGGTGAGAACTTACACTGAGCTAGCTGGACAAGCTTTGCCTAATAGAGCAAAATACAAATTTACTCGGAAAAGAAAAGTTGACCGAATGCCAGCTAGAAGGCAAGTTGCATAAACAAACATGGAGAAAGAACAGAACCCAGTCACGAGCTTCCAGTTTCGATGCCAGAGAATTTTTTGTTAAAAAAACAGAGAATTGCATCTAAAGCATTCTCCCCACCCCCTCACACATCCCTCTGCTCGCCATGCGATAGTACTAAAATGAGTTAGAATGCACGTTCGCCCTGATCTCAATTTCTTTCAGCCTTTGCTCAAATTGCCTTCACAATGGTGCATCCGTATGTCCAAACAAACAGACAAGTGAGGAGATTAATGAACTGGCCTTTGACCTGCTAAGTATTTATTCCGGGGCTCAGGGGGGAATCGTGTCTGTGCCAATGAAAATCCCAAAACTGTCTCTGATAATTTGGTATTAAAGAGAGCTCTGTCAAATGCCTCTTGAGGCAGACAGAACATCGCCCTTCTCCTGACCCCAAGATTCTTAGCCCTTATGTTCCCCTCTCTCCATTCAGAAGGACTACAACCTATTCCTTTACCATTCTTCCCCTAAAAGAGCTTTTCTTAAACAATATGAGCTGTCTTTTATTAAGCACTTACTACCCCAGATACTGGATTTAGCTGTTTCCATCACCATCTAACATTCTCGAGCACTCACTGTATGGAAAATAATCTTACATTCTTTCATTTAATTTTGGTGCTAGCTCTATGAAGTAGGCATTTCTAAAAGATAGAGAGTCTGGTATTCACTCCTTCCTTGAGTAACTGTCAGAAGATGGAAGAGAAATGGGATTTATTAAGAACTTGATTAGATGAATATAGCTCTTGAAGATTTGCTCCGTGTATGTCTTGTCACAGAAGCACGGGGAAAATTGGTGCTCAAAGCCAAATGCTGTTATAAAGAGAGTCATTGTTTCTGGCCCTCTGATCACTCCTTGAATTCATATAAGTGTATGTAATCGGCACAGGAAGGCAAGCCCTCTCTTTCTTTTGCATCCAGTACTTACCGTGTGACACTACTCTCTCTAGAGGAGAAAGGCACAGATGTGGGTCAGAAGGAGCCACAAAATACACCAGAGGAGTTGGGTACGGAGTCGAACGATGAGTCTGTTGTGGCTGTTAGTGTCCAAGTTTGTATCCCTGTTATCACATGGCCGTCTTCTCCCTGTGTGTCTCTTCTCATTTTAAACCGATGGTAGCCATATTGGATTAACCAGCCCCAGCACAAGGGAGTTTGAAAACCAGGTAAGGCATGTAGATCTTAGTGTAAGAGCCACAGATGACCTTTGAAGGCTTCTTACGATGACACGACATGATCTATTTCCCTTGTGCAGTCATCCTGCTATCAGTGCTATTCATAAACAGGTCATTTACACCATCGGTGCTAATTATTACCCAAAAACTTGTGTGACAGATATATTGAAGCGGGGGTGAGGGTCCTCATATGAATCTAGGCTGGCCTAGATTCTGCTACAGTGAAGAACAAAGGAATATAGTTAGAGTAACGTTCTAGTTCTGTCAAGTTCAGGCTTTAACAGACTGACAACTTCCAAATGCTTCCTTCTGCACCTTCCTTCTTGGAAAGATGCTGCCATGTTGTAAGGAAGACCAAGCAGCAACGTGGAAGGGACCCCATAGAGGAGAACCAAGAACATTCACCGACAGCCCTTCCTGAACTCCCAGTGAACATCAATTCCTAGCTATGCGGGTATGGCCATTTGAGACTTTGTAATACTTCCGCCAAGACCGAAAGAAGTAGAACTACCCATCTAACCCACAGATGTGAAAGAATAAACTGTTGTTTCTTTTTTTTTTTAAGTTTATTTATTTCTTTTGAAAGAGAGGGAAAGTGTGAGTTGGGGAGGGGCAGAGAGAGAGGGAGAGAAAGAGAATCCGTGTTAGCACAGAACCCAAGTTGAGGCTTGAACTCGCGAATCTCGAGGTCGTGATCTGAGCCGAAGTCGGATGCTGAACTGACTGAGCCACCCAGGTGCCCTTAACCTGTTGTTTCTTTAAAGCATTACATTTTGAGGTGTCGTAATGCTGTCACTATAACCTGAATCCTACTGTTTCTCCACGCGGTGTAATTTTCTGCAAGCCCTTTGTTGGGGACGTCTTTCTTTTCCTTTCTAATACTCTGTTCCCTTGAATTCATGTCACAGAACAATTGGAGCTAATCCAAGTTTCCTTCTTGCATGCGAAGCAGACATGCCTCCACCTTGGAGGATCGATCAGGACCTGGATGGAGCTCGGGAGGAAGCAGACAGGCAACCCATTGCATAAGAGTTCTTGTCTAGAGAGAAGGGATTTCCTTTACATTGGTTTCCATTTTCTATATCTCTACTCGGCAAACAGAGTGGTTCAATTTGAGGATCATGATCAGGTGTGGATCCATGGGAAGGTCTCCAAGAGGGCTGCTTTGGCAAATACACATTATCTATAATGCGACCCCCCCCCCAGACTTCTGATGCAAACACACGCTATCTATAATGCCCCCCCCCCGCCCCCAGGCTTCTAAGACTGTACTGGGAGCCACCAGGAAAGATGGCGATGTTCTCCACGCTGCCAGCACGCTCCATACACGTACTCAATCTTTAGGGTTTCGGGAGCTACAATATGCCGTAAAGACAGCTACATATCATTTGATTCCATGCCATTTCAATCTGATTGTGCTACCATTTTATTAATTTGTAGGCTCTAGATTACATTTTAATGGCCTGGTTTGCATTCTCCCCCTTCTATTTTTCTGGTTGATAAAATTTTAAAAGGACATCTGTTGTGCTAAAGATGACTTTTTACTTAGGACTCAAAGTCACTGGAATGTGTGCTAGCAATTTTTCTTAGGTAATAACCTCCCCTATCTTATCAAACCAGGCTTTGGTTGCAGAGGGCTTTTTAAAATTCAATTGTTGTTTAACTTTGCCATTTGTTGACTGGCTGAATGAATAACTCCCTTTCACACCTCATTCTGACTCCTCACACATTTGTCTTTAACTCTGGAGAAGTCTGAAGTCGGGAGGTCCGGCCAGAGACTAATGAGAAATTCTGATGCTATTTTACAAGATTTTTAATAAAGAATCTATTTCCTCTAGTGGATGGAGGAAGGTAAAGGGAAGTGTTGTGCCAAGATATAATTGCCGTCACCATCGATGGCAAATATTTAATGAGTGTCTCCTGGATTCAGAGTCCTGTGTTATGTCTGTGGCAGTGGTACTTAAGTGGGGGTCATTTTGCCTACCCTCATTTTCCAGAGAACATTTCCAATGTCTAGAGACATTTTTAATCGTCACAACTGCGGGTGGGGAAATACTACTGTCACCTAGTGGGTGGAGGTCAGGGATACTGCTAACTATTTACAATATATAAGGCAATCGTCCTCAGCAAGAATCATCAAGCCCCAAATGTCAACATTTCTGGGTGTGAGAAACCCTCGTGGGTGACTTTAAATCATTGAATATAGACCCTCTCGCCATGCAGCAGCACCAGAACAAATAGAAGTAGGGATGAAATATGGGTGGGATGAAGCATGAAACACAAAGGGGTCACCACAGTCCACTGTGGTGGACTCTCACCACACACAGTGTTTCATAGAGCAAAGTCATCCATAATGAGGAAGGAGACTCACCCATGAGACATGATGACCCCAAAGATAGAGACTGGAGGGAAAGAGAGTCCTCGTGTTTCTCTGGGTTTGGGGTGGAGTCCTCGTTTTCATTTTTTTTTTCTATATTCCCCTCTTTCTGGACAGAAATCTCATGTATCACCATGAACTTCAAATAATCTCTTGAAGCCGATGACTCCTAAATTTCTATCTCAAGACAAGTCTTTTCTCCTCTGATGGTTTGGACTCACACACCCAAATAGGTTGATTTTATACTTCTATGTCTTGTAGATGTCACTAATATATAACATGTCCAAAATGGAGCCCTTGATTTTCTTTCCCAAACTTGTTCCTTGGCCCCCCCCCTTCCCCCACCCCAAATATTCCCTCTTCGGTGAATGTTGCATCATCTTGCCAACTATTCAGGACAAAAACATGATTCCTCAAATTTTCTAAATATGTATATCACATAAGTAAGGTAAATGGTTACCTTCATTCTTCCCTCTTGCCCTACTTCCATCCAATCTAACTGTGATACCCACATGGACATTGGAGCGTGTCATTTCATTGTAATATCTTTAAAGGCCATCCGTGGCTCTTATGCTATGACCTACATGCCTTCTCTGTCTTTCAAATCCCCATGTGCTCCAGCTGGTTAATCCAATATGACGTGTGCCATTATAAGAAGAGAAGAGACACACAGGCAGAAGATGGCCACGTGATGACAGAGGCAGAGCCTGGAGTGATGTGTCTACAAAGCAAAGATTGCTGGAAACACCAGAAGCTAGAAGAAGGAAGGAAATCTTCCCTAGAGTTATGGATTTCAAAACCTTGGTTATTGATTTCTAGCCTCCAGAATTGTAGACAATAAATTTCTGGTGTTTCTAGCCTCCCTCCCATGGTATTTTATTACTCCAGCCCTAGGACACTAAGACTGCTCTCGCCATCTCACTCACTTCCTCCCGGTCATGCTGGCCATTTTTCTTCCTCAACACATCATGCTCGCTATTCTCTTTCTTTGGAAAAAAATGTGTTTTCCCTTGGTGTTCTCAGGCTGATTCCTTCTTGTCATCCAAAGAGCAGCCTACATCTCGCCTCCTCTGAGAGGAGTTCTCAGAAAACCAAACCCAATGGAGTCAACGCCCACTATCTATCCCACACCTTGCCCCCAGTTGTGATTCGCTGCTTAGAACGTAACACTACATGACCCTTTTCTTACTTGTTTGGTTAGTGCCAGGGCTCACCTCTGCCTGTAAACCCCATAAAGCAAAATCCTCTTCTCTCTCATTAATCCCTGGAATAGTTGCCCCCACATTGCAGATACTTCATGACTATCTTTTTTTAAAGAAATGGGCCAGTGACAAAAATGAAACGGTCTTTACCAAAGTGAACCGGACAATCCGAATAGACCATGAGTCGTTCAGATGGATCTTTGAGATGGAGAGGGTAGAGGTTTTTTGATGAAAAGGGCAGGAATTCTCAAAAGATCGCCCTTGAGGGCGAGGGTGGAGGGATATCTCAGCCCGTGTGTGGTGCTGAGCCTCCGGTAGAAGGGGACTTGGTCGGGTATGTTCCATCAAGCCCCCTGCTTTTCCTCTGCGAATATTTGTGCCCTGAGCTCCCCCTCTCCCAGGCCCGACGGGAGCCCAGGAAGGGTGTGTGCCAGCACACGGCCTAATGGAGACATTGCAGTGCTATTAGCACAGATGGTTGTCATATGTATGCAAATGAGAAACAAATTGAATTTGGTGTCCCCTCTCACCAGCTGTCCTATCAAGGAACGCTCCCACAGCAGCCAAAGAGCTGCTGCTCCCCTCCTAATCTGTCACCACAGATTAATTACTACGAGGACATTAATCACCATTTGTTTCGAGTACAAAGGAAAATATCTTGTTTTTCAAGTACGTCCTGTTACAAGAAGGTGTCTGGCCTTGTAGAAACAAGGCCCAACAAGGGCTTGAGGCTTCATTAGTTAGGAACGAGAGGCAAAGGGCGGGTGAAAAGCCCTAGGCTGCCTGCTGCCTTCAGAGCTATCTGTCGGTAGGGAGTCAAGGAGAGGCAGCGAGCCTGGAGAACAAGGAAGGACAGCTAGCCAGCTCTCACTTTATCTGATGCCCCAACAGCCCGGAGTTGAAAAGCGTTAATTAACCTGGCTTCGTGGATCTTCCCGGGGGTCACGAGGCACCCGAAATACATGTTTTCGATGGATTGTTCTTACCATTGTTTGGTAGACAGGCCATGGGTAGGACACTAGCCAGAGATTCCAAGGGCCAGCCTTCACCTTTGACCATTTATATAGTTCTTGTTTAGAAATTAGATTTGAGTAATGGTTTTTCATCTTTTGGGAAAGTTAGCACCCATGTGAATATTTAGCGAGTACAATGGACTGTCGAAATAAATGTCTGGACAAAACTTTACATTACAGTTATGGTAGATGAGTGCATTCTCTGAAGCCTTCTATGCACTCACGTTAAGAAAGTTTTGATTAGGGGCGCCTGAGCGGCTTAGTCAGTTGAGCATCTGGCTCTTGATTTCAGCTCAGGTCATGATCTCACGGTTCGTAAGTTCAAGCCCCTTGTTGGGCTCTATGCTGACACCATGAAGCCTGCTTGGAATTCTCTCTCTCCCTCTCTCTCTCTGCCCCGCCTCTAGTCTCTCTCTCTCCCTGTCTTTCTCTCAAAATAAATAAATAAACTTAAAAAATTATTTAAACAAAAAGAAGGTTTTGATGAGATGGTCTCTGCTCCCTTCTTTCCTTATATCACCGCCATGAGATTAGTTCTTTAACTACCCGTCTTTAGCTTTGTGACTCTCAGTTTTAGCCATCCATTGTTCATTCATTCATTCAACAAACATTTGGATGCTATACTGGATGGTAGATATGTCTATCACCAGATGCCATCCTGGTTTTCATGAAGACTACACTCTAGTAGACAAACAGACATTCATCAAACAAGCACAAAAATAGGTAGGAAACTTCCGTCATGAGTAAGGACTGCGATAAAGAATCCCACGGCACCGTGGGAACATATAATAGGAAGACCTAACTTTCTCTGGAGTAGAGGCAGCTTCCTTGAAGAAATGGCAATTACATGATTTGAAAGATAAGGCATAGCTAACCAGGCAAACACAGATGTCAACAAGGCCCCTAGGAAGAGAACAAAACCTTTGAGGTAAAAGAGTGCATGGCTTGCTCAAGAAACTAAAATAAAAGCAATACAAATGGTTTTCAGAGAGCAAGGAGTGGCATGGAGAGCTTCATGACCAGAGCGCAGGAGGGTCTTGTAGGTCCTCTTGAGGAAGCGTGTCTTTATTCCAAGAACAATGGTTAATCACTGCAGGGCTTTAAACAACACGGGAAGCTGATCAGATTTGCGTTTTGAAAAGCTCATTCATCTTTGACATTAGAAACATATATTGGTTCATGTAGTGTCCTCGGCTATGAAGAATTTTGGACCAAGAGTCCATCATCTTGGGCATCCATACTAGACCAGGTAAGGGATTCGACAGACATAGATTATTGTTCTGTAGAGTGGCTTCCGGGTATATTAGGGGTGAGGGGGGAATTCACCGGTTCGCTGTTATTTCAAGAACGGAAGCGCTGTTGGGTGGAGGGGAATCATGAGCATTTAAGTGAAGTTTTGTATGAGTCGTATCTTCGGAGGATACAGGGTCGGTTTTCGAGAGTCAGGAATTTCACAGGGGAGGCTAACCAAGATGGAGAATGGAGGACAGAGAAATGAAGACGACAAGAGGGGTGTGTGTTGGGGGCATATGTGAAGGAGAGGAGAAATCATCCTTGGGGCTGCCTTTCCACTTCGAGAAGCAGTTTTTTCAAGGTTGGCTAATCAGGGTTTCCAGGTTGATGGTGGTATTAGTAGAAAAACAAGAAGCTGACCTTTACAGTAAATAGTTTACATGAAATTGGTGTTAATTCCAGTCAGTCTTTTGTGAGGCCGCAGTATATTAAAGGAGACCTGTGGGAATAAAGTCACGTCGACAGCAGACACTTTTACCTAGCATAGAAAGTTTACAGAGAGTACCAATTATATCCTTTGTGTTGCATAAAGCAGGATTCTGGTTCCCCCAAAGAAGCAATGAAAATATTGGAGAGAAAGGGACATCTGATTGATACAAAGAATGCTTTTTACAGAAATCTAACCAGAGGAAAATAATTTTAAAAATATATGTAAGGATATTTATCATCAAAAGATGGGGGGGGGAATCAATCCATCCCCAAACAGTAATGATTAAAAAAATAGCGGCCAACTATATGAAGGACTACTATGCAGTCATTTTATTATTTTTTAATTTTTTTAATCTTTACTTATTTTTAAGAGAGAGAAAGAGAGAGAGTGTGAGCAGGGGAGGGACAGAGAGAGAGGGAGACACAGAATCTGAAGCAGGTTGCACGCTCCAGGCTCCAAGCTGTCAGCACAGAGCCCGACGTGGGGCTCGAACCCACGAAAGTGAGTTCATGACCTGAGCCGAAGTCAGATGCTTAACCAACTGAGCCACCCAGGTGCCCCTATGCAGTAATTTTAAAATGATGATTGAGTTGAATATTCATTCACATGAAAATATATCCACGGTACAATCCATGGAGTGACTTCAAAATATTATTTTTTGTCATTTGATCCTACTGATACAAATAAATATTTATAGAAGCCTGATCAGATGGGTGACTTTCCTCCCTCATCGCCGCCGAATTTACGGACTTGACTAGTTTGCGTGTTCTCCATCTTCCATCTTGGTTCCAAAGAGGCGGGATCCCTGTTCCCGCCAAAGGCTGACTGGGAGCCCCCATCTGGACTCCATGCCTGCTTGCTTCCCCCAGGACACCACACCTGCAGGAACCATGCTTTTCTGCTTCCTCATGAAATTCTTCTTTTCTGTTAGGACGTCCCCATTGGTATAGTCAAAAGCTGTCTATTCCCCCATCTCCTACAGCAACTGCTCCGTCATTTATGCTCATCTCTTCGGAACAGAATTCAACCCTGTTGCCTTTATGTTCTCTCCACCGCCGCTCATTCCAACCCGACTCCTGCCCCTACCACTCTTTTCCAGAGTACAGACTGTTTCCCTGGTGTCAAATGCATTGGCCACTTCTCAGACCTCCTCTGATTCCCTCACGGGCATGTAGTACTCTTGACCTTCTCTCAAAATCCTTCGCCTCTGGCTTTCCTTTTCTTCAATGGCAACCACTTCTCAAAGCCATGTCCAGTGTTGACTGTTTCAAAGTTTGCTGGAGATTCCTCTTTTCTTCCCCCAATGGGGTGCTCTCAACTCTGCCTGTATGTGTTCGTGATCCGGGTTTGGTTTCTAAATCCAGGGATGCATGGGCCCCAGACAAGGGAAATTAGAATCTCCAGGTGTGGGGCTCTGGCTTTGGCAAGTTTTGTATTTATTTTATTTTAGAGAAAGAGCCGAGTCGGGGAGGGGGACAGAGGGGAAGACGGAGAATCTCAAGCAGGCTCCGTGCTCAGCTCGGAGCCCCACACGAGGCTCGATCCCGTGACCCTGGGATCATGACCTGACCTGAAATCAAGGCAGGCGCCTGACCGACTGAGCCACCCAGGTGCCCCATGGCTTTGGCAGGTTTTAAAAGCTTCCCAGGTGACCCTGACATGCACTCAGAGCTGAGAACCACTGCCCTAGGTGGTCTCGTTCAGTTCCACGGTTTTACATGTTATTATCCTAAGGCCAAATGACTGCTAAATTTGTACCTTCAGCCCCTGGGCGGAGCTCCCTGGGAGAACGAGGCCAGTTTAGTCTGAAGGGAACTCCCTGTCCTTTGACCGCTCCTGGGACTGGGGGCGGACTGATGACACTAACACAGCAAGAGAACCACCCTGGACTCCTTGGACATGGCACACTCAGCGTTCAGAAGAGCAGAACTTCTCGTTCAGAAACATCTGCACGGGTTTCACAAATCCCTTCGATTTCACAAATCCCTTAACCTTCGCTGGTTCCACAGGGACCTCCAGTTTGGCTTGGACCAAAGATGAATAAAGACAATTCTACTTTCCTTCTGAATCCTTTTTTTTTTTTTTAATGTTTATTTATTTTCCAGACAGAGAGAGACAGAGCATGAGTGGGGGAGGGGCGGAAAGAGAGGGAGACACAGAATCCGAAGCAGGCTCCAGGCTCTGAGCCGTCAGCACAGAGCCCGAGGCGGGGCTCGAACTCACAGACCACGAGATCATGACCTGAGCTGAAGTTGGCCGCTTAACCAACTGAGCCACCCAGGCGCCCCTTCGTTCTGAATCCTCATTGGCTGTGCAAGCCTCTCTCATGCTTCTCCAAGTTTACAAGACTTGCATATGGCTATGCCCTAATGTTCGCCTCCCCCACCCGCCCCTCCCCCCATCAATACCACCAAGTACATTCTCCTTTGGTTACTTTGCAGTTTTGTACCATGGGGATCTGTGTCAATCTGTTCTCTAGTACTTCCTTCCCATCCTGTTCCAGACTCTCAGGGCCGCTCGCTAGTTTTTTCGAGGTTACTCCCTGTTCATTCCCGTACCCTCGTGGGGTGGTTAATTTTATGTGTCAAGTTGGTCGGCCCACCAGGTACCCAGATATTTGCTCAAACATTATTCCAGATATGCCCCTGAGAGGGTTGTTGAATGACATTGACTGGTTGGCTCAGTAAAACAATTGTTCTCCCCCATGCGGGTGGGCCTGGAAAAACCAGTTGAAGACCTCAGCAGACCGAAAAGTCTGACTGTCTCCCGAGGAAGAGAATTCCTGCTGCTGAGACACCAGCTTCACACTGAGACACCAGCTCTCTCCTGCCTCCAGACGCGAACGGAAACCTTGGCTTTTGCTGGGTCTCCAACTCTTTCTAGGTTTCCTCAAGCTGCCCGTATCCGTGGCCGAACGGAGTTCTTTTAAAAGGTGACCCTAACACCGCCTACCACGTGTCAAGCGCCTGTGTCTGCCATTGTAGGTAGACTCCATCGCCTCCAGTCCTTGAGCAAATCATGGCGAGAGAGGTCAGTGTTTTTGGCAGCTCCAAGTCACAGAGTTGGTCAGCAGAACTGTGGGATTTCCGAGCCAGTGCTGTCTCCTCCCTGTTTTATCCTAGACCTGCCCATCGTCGCTTTACCGAATGCCTTGTGTGCCTAAACACAAGCTGCTGTTGATGTCCTTCTCACAAGGGGGGCGCTAGATAAGCTTACACTTAACACACGTATCTCTGTCTGCACATAAATTATTTTGGTGGACATAAATGGTACCATGCTGGACCTGTTTTTGTTTTTTTTTTTTTTTCATTTTCACGCTTTGCTTCTTACTTTCAGTGATAAATCTTGAGAGTGCGGTCCCCCTCAGCATAGTTAGAGAGCGCTTTTTTAAAAATTTTTTATTGTTTCTTTTATTTTTGAGAGAGAGAGAGAGACAGAGCACGAGCTGGCAAAGGGCAGAGAGAGAGGGAGACACAGAATCCGAAGCAGGCTCCAGGCTCGGAGCTGTCAGCACAGAGCCTGACGCAGGGCTTGAGCTCATGAACCGTGACATCATGACCTGAGCCGAAGTCGGAAGCTTACTCAACTGAGCCACCCAGGCGTCCCTGGTTTTTAATATATTGTATCCATTGTAAGGATACTTGAAATATTTTTAGCTCACATTCTACTGTGAGTTTCCCCAATTATTTTGCTACTATAAACGACGCTATCATAAATTGTGTATGTTTTATTTCACAAGTTGGTGAGTGGGTTTCATGGCTACTTTCCTAGGAGTAGAATATCAGAGTCAAGGACAGACTTTAATTTTTGGGTCAATGTCAAGTCGCTGTCAAGAGAGGTACAGGAGAGGGTCTCTTTCCGCACAACTTTGCAAGACATGCATTACTTAACATTTGGTCTTCACTCTCCTGGTAGTTTTTTAAAAAAAGGGATATTACAGTTTTATTTTAATTTCTCCAATTGTCAGTGAAGCTGAACATGTTTTCATAGGTTTGAGAACGATTCATATCTCTTTTTCTGAAATGTCTTTTCATAATACTTACCCTTTTTTTCCCCTTAAGTTCTTCACCTCTAGTCTATTGATTTGGGGAGGATTTTTTTTTTTATGTATTAAGAATATTGTCATTTTGTGGTCGATGGAGACTTTTGTCCCCCTCTCAATTTTTCTTCATTTTAACTTCATAACTTTTTTCAAGGCAGAATTTTAATAAGCCTAATTCTTCGTGCCCAAGTATTCCTTTTTTGGGAATGTTTTTCCTTACAGCAAGCACACTGTAATAATTCTTAATTCTTAATAATTTCATTTTAGGGGACGCCTGGGTGGCTCAGTTGGTTAAGCTTCCAATTTCGGCTCGGGTCATGATCTCATGGTTCTTGTTCATGAGTTCGAGCCCTGTCTTGGGCTCTGTGCCGATGGCTCAGAGCCCGGAGCCTGCTTTGATTCTCTCTCGTTTTCTCTCTCTGTCCCTCCCCAATTTGCTCATGCTCTCTCTCTCGCTCTCTCTCTCTTTCTCAAAAATAACAAATAAACATTTAAAAAAGTTTAAACAATTTCATTTTAATATTTTCATTTGATTAAATGGGAAATTTATTTTAGTGGAAGTAGGGATTTTTTCTGACTTATCTTTTTGTTGTGTGATTGATTTTATTTTCCTTTATTTTATGACTTACAAGATGTCAGGTGGACTATGTAAGCTATTTTCATCTTTGTCTGATTTATTTGTGTACATGTTAAGGATTTTCTTCAGACTTCCACTTTAGCTCTGTCCCATAGGTTCTGGTATGTAGGATTTTCTTCTCTTTAGTTTTGTAGCTATTTGGAATTAATAAGGTTTATTTAAATTCTTTAATATTTCCAGAGGGCTGAGTAGTTTTCTCCCTACTAGCTTTGTAATTACTTTTTTTCTTTTAGTGTTTATTTATTTTTGAGAGAGAGAAAAAGAAAGAACAGAGCATGAGCGGGGGAAGGGCAGAGAGAGAGGGAGACACAGAATCCGAAGCAGGCTCCAGGCTCTGAGCTGTCTGCACAGAGCCCGACACAGGGCTTGAACCCACGAGCCATGAGATCATGACCTGAGCCGAGGTTGGACATTTAACTGACTGAACCACCCAAGCGCCCCATCGTGATAACAGGATTTAAGAGTGAGCAGGCTCTTCTTCTTCCCAAGCAGGGTGGGCAGTGAATGCACTGTGGGTAGTACAGAGGTCTTTCTCCTTCACTCTGCTTTGCTCCCTGCAGAATGGCCTTCCTATGTGATTCCTCACTCTGCCCCACCTTCCTCCTTTCTACAGAGTGCCAGATCAAGTTGAGAAAAACTTCCTCAACCCACCTGCTCACTTATTTCCAGTTTCGAAAGAAAGGGCTCTCGCTTTCCCCACCGCTCCCGTTTCCATTGGAAAAGTTCTGTGCCAGCTTCACCCGAGATGGGATGAGTAGCTTTGGGTACCCTCCCTAGCCCCTTCTCCAAAGTCCGATCTTCATTTCATTTACTTGTATCCAGTAGATACTCCTCATTCACAGATTCTGTGTTTGTGAATTTTCCCTCTCACTGAAATACGCCTGTAACCCCCAAATCAATACCTGTGTCACTTTTGCAGCCGTCCATGGACGTGCTTAGAGCGACGCGCGTGAATTCACTCAACACACAGAGTCCTGGCTGAGGTCGAACGAGGTGACCCTCTGCTTTCCTAGTTCAGCTTCCACACTGTAAACAAGTGTCCCTTTTCGTGCCCTATTCGTGCCATGTTATTGGCATTTTGGAGCCAGTTGCTGATGACTTTGGTGTTTAAAAAGGCCCCAAACACGGTGCTAAAGTGGTGTCCAGTGTTCCCAAGTACAAGAAGGCTGGGTTGTGCCTTATGGAGAAACTACATGAGTTAGATAAGATTTGATCAGGCATGAGTTCCCGTGCTGTTGGTCATGAGTTCAATGTTAATGAATCAACGGTATATACCAAATAAGGAGTCCCTCCCCGCCATAAGGAGTTTTTAAACAGAAGCACACAGAAAACAAGGTTAAGTATGGATTGATTGATGAAAACGTAGCGACCAGAGACTGCATTTCCCTTGGGACCAATGGTTCAGTACGCACTAATTTGGTGTTCTTGGCGGACACCAAATAAGAGCCAACCGTATTGTCATTTTAGGGTAGTGGTTACATCAACAGCAGAGGGTTTTTTTTGACTCTCCTTGTTTTTAGGTGGTTCGTTTTACTTTGGGTGACTTACAAGAAAAGCTAGGGTAATTGCCACATCTTGCCATTTCAAACCTGATTAGGACTTACTTGAAGGTTTTATCTTGTTACGCAAATTACTCTAAGAAGGTGGAGGGTGCCAGGGAGGAGGCTGAGGTTCAGAGAGGAGAGAGCTGAAGAGAATGAGGAGGCTGAGAAGGAAGTCGGTCCCAAAGCCCCCTGGGTAAGTCCCAGAGTATGAGTAGTTGCAGTCAGGTAGTTTAAAGTCTGATCTTGATGCTGGCGTTCATTGCTTCTGGGACACTGGGTAGGTTACTGCTCCGGGAGTCTGTTCCCTGTTTTGCAAAAATTGATCATATGGCATAGTTGTGAGATTATATGTTTAAAGATTATATATGCACAGCGTCTGTTACGCAGTAGGAACTCAGCGTGTATGGGTTCACTCCTGGTTCGCTCAGGGAGGAGGCATATTGGGGAAAGCTCATACAACAGTATTTCTGATTTCTCTCAGAACCGGTTTATGATCCGTGCCCAAAAAAATCAATCTGAAAGTCACACTTGTTATTACCCAAAGTGCTATTACCCTGCTTGATCACCCTCCCTGTCGCCAGGCTCGGGAATGAATCGCTCTCAGCTATTTTCCAGAATCAAATCTCCTCCGAGCAAATGAAGATTTGCCACCAATAACAATATTATAGAGGACACGCTGCAGCTTTGAGGGCATGAAGGGATTCCGGAGACACTGATACCAAGACATCTCTGATTATATGCAGCCTCGCGGGGCTCCTGCTTAAAAGAGGACAGCACATATCAGGACGCCGAGGTTCTGACATGTTTATTCTTTAAAAATCAGCCTAATGACCTCAGCGTTACACCTGGTAGGTCTCAGCTGGTGTGGCCCAGCCAATTAGGCTCAGGAGACCTCCCATGATGGTGTGAAAATTGGTGACACAGTCAGGGGGTGCGCCTGACCGGGGCCCCGCTGCTGTCTGCTCACCAGCCATATCCCAGGGGAGCTGACCAGGGAGGGAGGCATGCCGGGGCTTTCTCTGGGGGGATTGTCCCGGGCAAGAAATGTTTTGAACACTCTGTCCTCTGATCAGGAACTAGAGGCACTGAATGGAAAGACATAGACAAAAGACGAGAGTTCAGGGGTAAACTAAGAATTATAAGTCAAAGTCAGGACTCTGCTTCTCCCAGCAGGAGAGTTTGATATGGTTACGGGATATGGAGGGACCAGGAAAGAGCCCAAATTAACCCTCTGAACTCATCGCTGGCCACACAGCTATGCTTTCTGTGTTATCTCTTATGCTAAACCTCAGCCCGGTTGGCCTCCTTCCTCCACCTCCCAAAACTGATGATAATTCTGCTTACTCCCATTCCACAGATGCTCCAAAATTACAGGGGGGTGCTTTCCACAGCGTATCAGTCAGTGGGACTGTACACCTGTAGAGGGATTCTGTTCATTCATTCATTCAACAGAGGAGTTTACTGAAGATCAGAAATGCTGAGGAACTTCTCCAAGTTCACCCAACGGGCGACGGCAAAACTGGGGCCCAAAGCTGAATCCGTCTTACTGCCCAAGCCCAGGCTCATTTCGTGCGCAAGGCTGCAGCGAGGTCCTGCAGACCCAGGCGTTGGCTGGAAGAGTCTCAGGAGTCCCTTCTCCCAATGGGCTAACCCCATTGGGAGATCCCTCCCACAGCGGCCTTCCCTCTGGAGACATATGGACTTGCACAGGCACTCTGCACAGGCATCATGTACCTCAGCAGCGGGGTCTTGCTGGAGGGAAATCCCTCCAGCCTCATTCTGAAGTCCTCATTGGGTTCTAAAGAGTAAACTCCTTCTTTTCTGTACAGAGTCTGAATATCGATGCTTTCTGGAAGTCTGGGACGAAATATGAAGAATTGGTTTTTTGAGTCCGGGAGACTCCATTGCCCACCCAAAACTCTTGAATCGTGGTTTGGATTGCAAAAAAACACCAAGCCAGTTTAGTTAGGCAGGAAAGGGGCATTATTAGAATGATCTTGGAGTATTTCGTGAAATCAAAAGATGGAAGTATCTAAAATTTAGGAAGGTATTGCATCTCTGGAGAAGCCAGAATAATATATATGTCTTATCTACCTACCTACCTACCTACCTACCTATCTATCTTTGATTTGTTCAACATTTAGGTGATATTCTTATCTCTTCTTATATGCAAGCGGTTCCCGAAGTGTGGTACGTAGACCAACAGAATCAGCATTACCCGGGAACTTGTTACAAACCCGTATTCTCAGGGGCACCTGGGCGGCTCAGTCGGTTAAGCGTCCGACTTCAGCTCAGGTCATAATCTCACAGTTTATGAGTTCGAGCCCCGCGTTGGACTCTGTGCTACAGCTCGGAGTCTGGAGCTTCCTTCAGATTCTGTGTCTCCCCCTCTCTCTGCCCCTCCCATGCTCATGCTCTGTGTCTCTCTGTCTCTCAATAATAAATAAAAACGTTAAAAAAAAAAACAAACCATATTCTCCGACCCTGCCCCAGAATCAGAAACAGGAGTCATATAGGAGTCAGCAATATGTAGTTTTACAAGATCTTATGGTAATTCTGGTGCTCAATAAAGATTGAAGGAGCGCTACCATAGACCACATCCCTCGGTTTTCTACATGACAGAAAATAGCCAACGACATCATCCATCTTTCACGTGCTATGGGTTCAGCCAGGTTAAAAAGTCTGAGTTGACTGTCACTTGTTCTCAGATTAAAATTCATTTAGATGAATGATTGAACTGATTGAATTTTGATTATCAACCCACAATTCTTGGAACATGAACTATAGTCTGGGGTAGACTGGATAGAGAGGACGAGTACCATTGTATAGACATGATTGCTCCAACTGCAACCAGATAAACGGTAGACAAAAGGGCAATACCCAGGGGAAAAAATGCTGGGCGAGTGGTCTAATATTAAGAATAGGAATTGTAGCAGTAGCAATAGGAAGTATTAGCAGCCATGGAAATAGCTACTAATAATCAGTGAATATTGGCTATTTGTCAGGCCTAGAGCTTGGCATATTTTCTGTAGGTTTTATCTAATTCTCACGTCTCTGCAAAGTAGATACTATTGATATTCGTACTTTACAGATCAAGAACTGTTTAAAAAAACTTGCTTGGACTGATATACCTGGGAAGCAGGGGAAGAATGTGGCCAATCTGTGACTTAGCCACCACTCCTGTATGCTAGCTCTAGATTTTGTCCACTCTTGAGGGAAACAGGCCTTAGTGAGAGACGTAGTTTGAGGCTGAGCAAGGCGATGTTTGCAATCCCATCTGTCTCCACAATCCCAGCTTGTCTTTGGCCATTTGGTGTCTCACAATGTGCCTCACTACCAAACACAACAAGAAATGAGCTGGAGACGTGGGATTCTCAAATGCAGGTTTGTTTTTGAGACTCTAGAGTATTTGCCATTTACTCTGGCTGGGGTCAAGTCCACCGAGACATAGAGGATTAACGGCCTTCTCATTACCCCTACCACAGGATCCCACAGATGGAGAGCAAATGTCCCAGAAACATAACCAGTGAGGCTCTAAATGAAAGACTTGATTCGCAATCAGTGTTTTCTTCTTAAAGTCCCCTGTCTACATCTCTGTATAGCTTTCTGTGTGTATCACGACCGTCTGAGATCAGGCATCCTGAATGGACTGTTTTTTTAATACCATCGTGTGAAGAGAAAGCATTTCAGGAGAAACTATGGGCTGAAGACTTTGGCACTTTCTCGCTCACCTGGCATATTTGAACAACCTTACTATTATTTTTTTTTCCAATCAAGTCTTTTAGTTTACCTACCTGTGTCTGTTCCTTCCTTGCCTCAGCCCCTTTCCTAATGCTCTAAAAGCTTCCAATGCTTTTTCTAGAACTCTTCCCTTCCCCAACCCAGCTCATTAGGACACTCTTCCTCTTCCAATGTGGCCCCTCCTGTCAGATATCCTTGCCCGACAACAGGGTCCATATACCTTGCCCTTTGGGCTCCTTTTCTCCCCTGTCTTCCCACTAGTTTCTCCTCTTCAAAATAAATCTGGGTTGAAAGTCTGCCCACCTTTCTTTCCTTCCCCCACCCTTCCTTCCTTTTCTTTCTCACCTTGCAGGCAGCTATATAGAGAATCCGATTTTCCTCTCCTTGTGGCAACGACAATAATACTCAAGAGCCTTTTATTTACTGAGATCAGAGGAAGGCTGATATCATGTCTGGAATGGCCAAGAACAACGGATCCAATGGGGAGCTTTTCCTCACAGTCCCCACAGGGTACCTTGTGATGTTTTAATGGTCAAGACCAAACTTAATTCAAATCCAGCAGGCATTATTAGAAGTCATGTTGGCTAGCATGTCTTTATTGCTCTCATTTTAAATTATGAAGTGTAATAAGGTCACGTTTCTGGAAATAGAACTCAGTAAGATACATTGGTTTAATTTGTAAAAGTAATCTCCCTTCATAGACGATATGTTTCATTCCACTTCAGCTAAAAACCACATCAATAGCAGGAAAATGTAACAGGCTTCAATTAGCTTCAGTAATGCTTCCACATGACGATGAACAGGAAAAAAAGAAAGAAACCGGTATTTCATATCTTCATCATTTAAGGACTTTGATGATACCAAAGAGATTGGCTCTATTTATTTCCCTGTTGCAGTACATGTCTTCTTGAAAGGTTGTAATATGATAAAATGAATTTTAATAAAACGGAGGTGGAAAAGATTCCTTGGAACTGAGTCAAGAAACTTTCAACTGGGTAGCAGAGAAGATGCAGGAGATCTCTTTGCAAACCGGAGGTTGGAGTTGATCTGTGCTTGGATGAGCTTGGCTTGAAAACATGAGCAAGGCTCCAAGTATCTGGAAGAATCCTTAGCCTCGGGGAGTTGTTGATGGAATATTCCAGTGTTGAAAATCTCACTCGTAAACTGCTCAGGGTCAAACAGTTTTCAGCGAGGTATGAAAATAGCTCAGGTGTGGAATGTATATCTCAATGGTCTAAGCAATTCAAGAAGGGGAGGGTCCAAGCAGAAGACCCCGGTTCTGGGAGTAGATACACATCGCAGGTGTATGATCTCAGTCCTCTTTTATTCATCTGTGAAACAGGAGAACACAACTAGGTCACACTGGTGGGTTTCTCACATTTCAGTGTTCACTCATCAGTATCCATAATGAGTGAATCCTACTATCGATTGTGTAAAGATTCACAGCTTTTTATAGTTGACAAAATGGTGCCATCTATACTATGTTATTTGATCCTGGCAAGAAGTGTTTGAGGGAGATGTTACAGAAGCCAGGTCCACTTTACAGATAAAAAACACTGACTCGGGGGTACCTGGGTGGCTCCATCGGTTAAGTGTTCGACTTCAGCTCAGGTCATGATCTCACAGTTCGTGAGTTCGAGCCCCGCGTCGGGCTCTGTGCTGACAGCTCAGAGCCTGGAGCCTGCTTCGGGTTCTGTGTCTCCCTCTCTCTGTTCCTCCCCTGCTTGTGCTCTCTCTCTATCTCTCAAGGAATAAACAAACATTTAAAAAAAAAAAAGACCGCTGACTCAAATCAAGGGTGACTTATCTAAGTTGACACTGATAGTCGGGGCTGAGCGAAGACTTGAACCTAGATTTTCCGATGTGCAGTCATTGCCTTCAACTGAATCCTGATTCACTTCAACGCGTATGGCCCCCAAGCTTTAGATATATAATATGAATAAGGTAAGTCCGAGATGTTTAAGTCCAAGCTGCTGGGGAAAAACGTACTTCACCTAACGTGCCTTTCATAGATCAAAGATGTTGACCATTGGTGGTTTTACATTGGATTCAATCTAATACTAATACTATGTAGATACTATAACCGAGGTATATTTAAAAAGTACTTTGTTCTTTTTCCTTGTATTTCAGGCATTTCTCCTGTCTTCATCCATTTTTTTTCTACCTGCTGAAGCAGTTGGCTTTGTCAGGGGGGGTACTAAGTGTCCTGATGGCTTTAATTCATGACGGCACACGTGTGTACCCTGGATCACATCTCTAGCAAATGACTCAGACTTCTCTCTTGCCTGAACCAACACTCAAGTTCACGTATGGTCTAGCTTTCCTTTACTGTCATACAAAGAACCAGTGGCCAATGAATAATTTCATGCAGGCTCTGGGGTGATATGTAACAAGGTGGAACGTCCACCTAGGGTACTTAGGGTTCTAAAATGTGAAAGACAGCGGTAGTTAGGATGGATAAAGACTTAGACAAGACCACTGATTTGCCCACCTAGACATCATTGGTGCCCTCGAGAGCTGTTACTATAGCATGAATGGGACTGACACCTGACCGCAAAAGATAAAGAGGCTATAGATCAAGCATTGCCTCAAAATCTTAGTGGTTGAAAAGAAACGTCCCAGCACAGTAACCAAATGTTCTCCAGCGGGTAAATGGATTCAACTGTGGTCCATCCTGACATCCTGGTGCATTTTCAACACTGAAATAACTGAGCTACCAACCCGTGAAAAGACATGGAGCAAAGTTAAATGCGTCCTTACTAAGTAAAGGAAGCCAATCCGAAAAAGCGATATACTGTATGATTCTGAATATCTGACATTCTAGAAAAGGCAAAACTATGGAGATATAAAAAGATGAGTAGTTTCCAAGGGTTAGAGGGAAGGGAGGGGTGAGTAGGTAAAGCACAGAGGATTTTTAGGGCAGTGAAAAGACTGTGCATAATATTACAATGATGGCTGTGTTTGTCCAAACCCGTAGAATTTACAACACCACGAGTGAGCCCTGGTGTAAACTGTGGACCCCGCATGATCATGGTGTGTCTTCATCAGTCACAACAAATGTGCCGCGTTGGTGGGGGAGGCTGATAATGGGCGAGGCCGTGGGGAAAGAGGATATATAGCAAATCCCTGTGCCTTCTGCCCAATTTTGCTAGGAACCTAAAATTGCTCTAAAACTATAAAGGCTATTTACAAAAAGAAAGAGCAGTCATAAGCTTGAGAAGTTAGTAGGGCTCAATGAGACAGATTTTCTCTCTGCTTTTCCTTGAAAGGATAGGAAAGATTATAGCATCTTCGAAGGCAGGAGGAAAGAGATTGAAGGTATGCATAAGACAGAGACAGACAGAGACAGAGAGATCCTCTTTTCCAGGGGGAAGTCTCCTCCTTTGAAAGAGGAAGAAAGGAATTGATATTGACTCAGAGAAAGTAACGACCGCTATTGTGTAGCCTGGATAGCTGCTGTCCCCTCGCTTGCCTTTTCGAGCCTCCCAAAGCCTTGAACAATATAGAAGTTATGGAATCTTTCACTGAAGCCAGAGGAAGAAGAAGGTTATTAAAATAAGCAACATTAGTTCCTGTAACAAACATTAGCGCAAATCTTTGTGGCTTAGCAAAATAAAAGTTTATTCTTACTCCCCCCGCCCCACCCCCCGCAAAGACATCCCTACCTGGACAGCTGACTTGAGCAGCTCTTCTGGGTGATTCTACTTCCATATTGTCACTTCCCTGTTCCCTGGGACCTCAGAGCCATCCCTTGGCTCTCCTGAATCCGGGTTACATGCGGTCATGTGAGAGCAGTGGGGTGGGGGGCGCAAAGTAAAGGTCACGGGACAAAGCCTGCCCACAGCCAGTTTTGGTATGACTTTTGAGCTGAGGCTGATTTTCACATTTTTCAGTGGGTTAAAAAAATCAGAAGACTAACCATTTGTGACACGTAAAAATTACCTACAATTCCACTTCAGCGTCCCTAAGTCAAGTTTAATCGGGGCACAGACACACTGGTTTGTGTACATTTTTTCTGTGGCTGATTTTTGCTAAAATGGCAGCGCTGAGAAGTTGCAGTAGAGACTGGATAGCCTAAAAAGCCTACTGATATTTATTATATGCCCTTTACCAAAAAAAAAAAAATTTGCTACCCCATGACCTAGAGCACCCAATATGTAACCATCTCAATCCAAAGGGCCGCACCTCAGCTCACTCATATTTTATTGTCAAGAACTAACCATACGGGGGCACCTGGGGGGCTCAGTTGGTTAAGCATCTGACTTCAGCTCAAGTCATGATCTCACAGTCTGTGGGTTCGAGCCCAGTGTCGGGCTCTGTGCTGACAGCTCGGAGTCCGGAGCCTGCTTCAGATTCAGTGTCTCCCTCTCTCTCTCTGCCCCTCTCCTGCTCACACTCTGTCTCTCTCTCAAAAATAAAATAAAAACATTAAAAAAATTAAAAAAAAACTAACCATATGGAACCCCACCCCCACTCCAGATGCAAGAAGGCTGGGAAATGGAGTCTCTGACTGGGTATCACCAACTCTGCCCCTTTCACACTCACTGGGGGACCCAAATCTTTGTCGGTCAGGTCACCATGCCTGAGGCATGCCCTTCTCAAGGTACAGATTTAAATGCCCTTTATATACTTCTTCTCTCCAAAATCCATTTTCAACTGTGCCACCAGAGAAGGCACGTGCGTGCGCGGTTGTGTGTGTGTGTGCGTGTGTGTGTGTGTGTGTGTCTGGTAGGGGTTAGAATTCTTCCCTTCTGCCTTCCTCTGTATTGCTCCCCCTGCCTGGCTCAAGTTGGCTTTCCTCAGCCTGTCACTCTTGCCCCCTCTGGCCTCTTCTCTCTATTGTACTGAGTGACTCAGTTATGTTGAGCTCCCAGCACTAAATTGTATACCCAAACTCAGCAACACCAAAGGCCGGCATTTCTAAATAGAACCCACTGGTCTTAGAAGGATGTGGTCATTAGAACTCAGCAAAATATGCCTTCCAGGACTGTGAAGCAGCTCTCCCTATGAGAAAGATGTGCTGGTTGAACATTTCCTTCATGCCCTTAACCTCCAATGTAATTCAGCTAAAATACCAACACGTTCAATTCAACCATGTAGGTACACAGCATTGTAGGGAGTCCTGTGGTACCTAAGGGTGGCTCACCAGAAATTTAGTATTCCTCCTTCACCCACCACCTACAGCTACCTAAAAATCAAAGCCAAAAATGCTCTGCGAGCCCAGCCCACAGACTCTTATATTGTCTTGCCTAAGATTGCCGTCCCCCAAACCATCGCTCGGCAGCCATTCTGGAGTTCCCGCTACACCACAAAATTAGCTAAAACAGTGCCTGCTCTCCAGGGAATCACAGCCCACTGGCAAGACAGGCTTTTATACATCTACGGGTGCTAGAAGGTAGACTAAAATCAGGGCTTAAATGGAGATCCAAACAAAGTACTCCAAGCAAACACGGGGTGGCGTGATTAATTGTGGCAGATGTTAAACAAGAGTAATGATTTTAAGTATCAGCAATAGAAAGCCTTTCTCCATCACGCCTGCAATGCTAATCCCAATTCATTCATCATCCAACCTCACCTTGCCCGGCCATTTATCTTCAACGCGAACCCAGCTTTATTCAGGAAAATCGGTCATCTTCATTTATCCTTTGATTGCAGACGTTCGGGAAGGATAGCCGTGGCCTGCAATATTTCAGGCTCATCCACTCGCATGGTAGCCCAGCATTTTGCCAGGAGGCCTCTTCAATTGAGACGGTTTCCAATTCAGTCTAAAACCCAGGCTTGGCAACAGGGCCGCCTTACAACCCTGTAATACAGTCTAGGACATACATGCTTTCTTGTCTCCAGTCTGATCTTCTACTGAAAACAATGTTGGGTGCCTTCTCTTTGGACGCCTCCTATGAGGAAATTTGAAGATGGGGAGATCACTGGCCTAAGTTCTTTCACCCCAAGGACGAAAGGCCAGCTACTATCCGACTAAGCAATGAAGTAAGGCTGGAGGGAATACAGGAGGAGAATGGCATAGATTAATATATCGTGAAAGAATGGAAAATGGAGAAACAAAATGCCGTTGAGGAACCAACTCAATTCTCATTGCTCTATCAGAGTAGGAAACATGGCTCCTTCCTGTCTGGGCAAACTTTTCTACCTGTTCATCATACCGAGTCCTCCCGTTTCCCTAGTGACTTAATCATTTCTCTCTACCAGCCTCACTGTTAAAAACGTACAAGTATTCTCCATTGTGGAGGAGGAAAACATCAGTCTTAACAGCCTCCTCTGGTGACTTCTCCTTTCCTATCTCCACCCAACATCTCAAGGTAAGCCTACCGCGATGCCCCCCCACTGGGGCTGCTCCCTAACTATCAAAATAAGCGTCTTCTCTTAGTCATGGATTTCCCTAAATAGTCCTGTCTTACGTCTTACTGTTGTTTATGGATACTACTACTCACTGTTACTATATATTTTCTCCTCTTGTGCAAATGTGTTGGCTCTTTGTGATTTGGATGTGGTTTCAGCCAGCTGAATCCACGAGTTGGCAAACTATAGCCCTTGGGCAAAACTGGCCCTCCACCTGTTTTGTAAATAAAGTTTTATTGGAACACAGCCATACGCATTCATTTCTGTATTGTTTAGGACTACTTTGGGGTAACAGCGGGCAGAGTTGGTTAGCCGTACAGAGACCCCACGTTCTCAGAAGCCTAAAACATTTACTATCTAGCACTTAACAGATAAAGCTTGCCAACCCTGGAGTTAAATTTTCTCATAATTAATATAGGCTCTACGCGGTCTTTGGTTCTCTTTGTCTTGGATAAATTGATACCAGACTTTAGGGAGCCCACATCTTGTTCCAAGAAGAAGCCTTGGTTCAAATGTTGGGAGAATCCCGATACAAAGAGGAACATTCATACTTTGATTATTTCGTGCTGCAAAGTAGGCAGCTACTGTGCCCATAAAGATCCAGTTATGGAAAAATATGACCAAAGTCACACACTCTTTACTTCCTCAAGAATGCTTTTCCCTTCTTTCTAGGAACAACCCTAAAGACTTGTTATAAGCTAGAGATTGTGCTTAGACATGATTGACTCAGAAAGCTGCTATCTCTTCTTGACCAGAGGTTGTTCTAGTGAAGTCAGGGTGCTTCATCAGAAAAGAATCTTGAACACAAATGCTCACAGTTGATAAGTTACATGGGTAACACCAAAGTAATTAATAGCACCACTAAAAACATATTAAAAGTATTTGTGGGCACCTGGGTGGCTCAATCGGTTAAACGTCTTTCTTGACTTCACTCAGGTCATGATCTCACAGCCATGAGATCGAGCCTTGCCTCGGCTCCTCACTGAGCATAGAACCTACTTGGGATGTCTCTGTCTCTCTCTCTATGCCCCTCCCCTACTCATTTGTGCATGCACACACACCCTCTCTCTCAAAAAATAAAAATAAATTGAAAAAAATTTAAGTATTTGTCTCTGGGGCACCCAGTGGCTCAATCAGTTAGGGGTCCAACTTCAGCTCAGGTCATGATCTCAAGGTTCACAGATTCAAGCCCTGCGTCGGGCTCTGTGCTAGCAGCTCAGAGCCTGGAGCTTGCTTCGGATTCTGTGTCTCCCTCTCTTTCTGCCCCTCCCCCAAACCCCTCCCCCTGTCTCTCTCAAAAATAACCATTAAATAAATAATACTATTATGTATTATAATAATACTAGTATGTATTGAATACTATGCCCCGAACACTGCACTAAGCGTTGCATAAGTTTATTCCATTTATTACTCACAACAAACCTGTGAGAAAAATTATTCTACCACCATTTTAAAGGTAAGTAAACTAAGGATAAAAAAAAAAAAAAAACTTATGCAATTTACCCAAGATCTCAGAGCTTTTGAGCTGCACAGCCATGATCCATACTAAGGTGAACATTTCCAGTGCCAGCTTTATTAACTATAAGCTACAGCATTCATTTCCAGATCTTTTGCTTTAATTTTTTTTTCCTGACACCATTGCCCGCTCCTAAGCACTAACTGCTGTCTCCCACTCTGACCTGCAGCTGCTATTACTAAATATGGATGTGGAGGGAGGGTTTTCCGATGCTCTTTTTCCCAGCCTTGGGAGGTATGGTGGGGGCTTAAACTATCCAGTCTTGAACCCCAGTCTCTCCCCCCAAAAGAAACACAGTCTTAAGACCTCAGCTTTCCATTGCCTTCCGAGAAAGGGCATCAAAAATCCCATCTAAAGTAAGGCCACTCACAAATCTAATGCCATTCTCAGAAACAACTCTTCTTTTTTTTTTTTTTTTTTAAATATTTTTAACATTTACTTATTTTTGAGAGACATAGAGACAGAGCGTGAGCAGGAGAAGGGCAGAGAGAGAGGGAGACACAGAATCCGAAGCAGGCTCCAGGCTCAGAGCCGTCAGCACAGAGCCCAACGTGGGGCTCGAACTCATAGACCGTGAGATCATGACCTGAGTTGAAGTTGGCCGCTCAACCAACTGAGCCACCCAGGCGCCCCAGAAACAACTCTTCTTAAACAGCTCTTGTAAACCTTGCTTCCAAAGATGAAACAAACACGATTCAGCATTCTTACATGACAGGGCAAATTCCTTGCCTTTCCAGGGCTCTCTTGTTTTTCTCATTCATTCTTGTTCGGAAGAATACATCTATCCCTCACCTTGCTAAGTATTGCTGGAAGCGGTCAGAGGAGTGAGCATTTCCAAACTCCTTGTCATCAAAATTCTCAGTCCTTTTGCAAAACCAAACCAAACCAACCAACCAATCTACCAACCAACCAACAAAAAACCCCCCCAAAACTCAAAAACCCGTAACTACTTGCATTTGGGCTTAAATACAATCTTTAGCCCCCAAAAAAATTCCCCTTTCCTTGGCTCTGATTTTGAAAGTAGTATTTCATTTTCTCTCTTAAAATTTGTGTCCTTTTAAATGACACATTCAAACTTGAAAATACACTCCTCTTTGTATGAGATTCTAGTGATGCAGAGTCCTAGAGAAAAAACCCTGAAGGATTTGCACTCCTGTCCTTCTCCTTGTCCTTTTCCCAGGAGACATTTCTGCCGGAAGTTTGGACCATCTTCTTTCAGTCCCTTCTTCCTGTGCATGACTACGCACCTGTATCTCTCTATATTACGCCTTTAAAAAGCACAGTGGGGATCATTCTATGCGTATTGTTCTATAGTTTCCTGTGTTCATCTGGAAGTCTGTCTTTGTAATTTTTCCATATCACTGCTTTTCTTTTTTTATTTGTGTGAGAAAGAGAGTGACAGCAGGGGAGGGGCAGAGGGAGAAGGGGAGAGAGAATCCCAAACAAGCCACACTTAGCACAGAGTCTGATGCAGGGCTTGACCTCATGACCATGAGACCATGACCTGAACCAAAATGAAGAGTTGGACGTTTAGCCAACAGAGCCGCCCCAGTGCCCCTTCATATCGATACATTTTTGACAGGTGCATAATAATTTATAATAGGGATATAGCACCCTTTATTTCCAGGCTTTCCTATTGGTAGACATTTCGTTGTCTATTTCATGCTATTTCCAACAATTCTGCAATAAAGATCTCTTTAGCGCAAGTGCCCAGTTTATTTTCAATTTTAATAGATAAAACAAGTTGCCTTCAAGAGGATTTCATCAGAGCATTGTTCAAGTCACAGCGTAGAGGAGAATCTGAATCCTTGAATCATTAACCATTCTTTGACTTTATCAAATTGAAATATGTTGGTCATTCTGACAAAAATTCTTTTTGGATTCTTCAGAAAATTTTTAATGAGAATCTTCATTCTGGATTAATTTCCAGAGCATGAAAAATGCAGCCAGACTCTCTTGGTTTATACCATGGCTCTGCCATTTGTCAACTGCATGATCTTGGGCAAGTTGCTTTTCCCTTTCCGTGAAATGGTAACAGTAATGATATTTGACTCCTAGAGTTGTTATGAGGGCAAAGTAATAGGTTAACCTGTATAAAACTCTTAGAGCAGCACCTTGCTGTATAAATATTTGCCTTATTACTATTATTATATTTTTTATTTTCTTATATATAAGAAAAGAAATGGTGTTGTCATGTTGTCTTCTATTTGGCCCTTTGTTGAATTACATTATTATTTATAATAATTTTTTAAATGGCTTCTCTTAGACTTTCTTCATCGATCACTGTGAAAATTAGCCATTTGGTGCCTTCCTTTGCAAAAAACTCTTCTTTTTCTTGTCTCATTGCATTGGCTAATATTTTCAGTGCCGATGATAATAGCGATCCTTGTTTTGTTCCCAATTCTTAAAACTGCCTGTAATATTTCACGAGGATGTGGGATTTTTTACTGGAGGATTTGGTAAAGACTCTATTTTAGAGAATAAGGGCACTTTATTCAAATAAAATAATATTATGAAAAGATGTCTTAATGAGGAAAGATGAAGAATTTTATCAGCTATTCATGTTGGCATCTTTTTAGATTATATATATGTATATATATTCTAAATATATATATTCTATTTTAAGCAGCCTATGTGGTGAATTATAAAAGTGAGTTGCCCAATGGTAAATGAGATAAACCATTTTGACATTCTATTATCAAACTGTTGGGTTTTGATTTGCTAATTTACTACTTATAATGTTTATATCTATGTATGTGAGACTGGCCAACATTTTTTTTCCATGTACTATCTTTGAAGATTGAGTTGAGAAATCTCCTATCTCTTGTTACACTATAGAATAAGTTAAATGACACAAATCCTTGAAGGCTTGGTAGAATTTGTGTACAAAACCCTTGGGCCCAGAGTTTTAGTGGCAATCTTTGATTACCTTTTCAGTTTCTTATATAGTGTTTAGTATATTCAGGTTTTGTACTCATTCTTGAATAGTTTGTATTTTCCCAAGAAATCATCCACTTTATCTAGATGTTCAAATTTATTGGCATAAAATGGTACAAAATTTAAAAGCCTTCTCTATAACTATCAGCCTACAATTTTTCTTACTTTCAATTATACCTTCTTCCCCCCCTCCTCCTTCTTCTCCTCCTTATTTCCTTCTCCTGCTTTTTCTCCTTCTTCTTCATCCTTTTCTTCTTCTTCTCCTTCCCCTACTCCTCTACTCCTTCTCCTTCCGCTTCTTCTCTTAGACCTGCCAAGCATCTACTTCATTAGTCTCCATAAATAATGGACTCTGGTTTTATAGATCAGCTATAACTTGTTTTTTGGGTGGCTGTTTTCTACATCATTAAATCTCACTGCTACCCTTATAGTTTCTTCCTTCGACTTTACTATTTTGTTCATCATTTTGTAATACAGACAGCAAGACATACACAGGCAGGAAAACATTATAGACACCATAATTGTGGTCTTTACTTAACACAGTAGGACACAAAATAGGAAGAAATTGATTCTATTGATAAGGAAAGGGTAAGTTTGAAGCTTCATGATTGAGAGATAAGTGAGTTCTGAGAAAAGTTTCCCAGCTATTTATACTCATAAATGCTTATTCGCAAGTAAATGTTTATCAAAAAATTGCTACACATATACCTAAGAAACTTGTTATAGTAATTGCCTCTGAGGAAGGTAAGTTAGGGCTTCGGGTACGTACCCCTTCATGCTGTTTAATTTCATTTTACTATATGGATTTACCATCTATTTAATAAATAAGTTTAACATGCACTAAAATCAAGGTCTGTTGAACAGAAAATTTCCCAGAACTGGAAGGAGTCTCAGAGGTGAACTAGTTTAAACTTCCTCCTTAATTTACATGTATTTTTTGAACACTGGGAAGGCATTCTCAGGGGTTCTGAGTAGAGGCCTGATATCTCTGGTAGAAGCCAGACTGCACGGCTACATTAAAACCTGCTGTCTGGACTGCTAATGTGGTAGTGGCTGCAGCCAGCGACCCGGGACTCCGGAACTCCGCAAAGCTGGAGAGGAAGGCTATCACCGACTCCGGCCACAAGAGTGACAGAGGAGGGAACAAGAGGTTTCCTGTCTGAGGAAGGTTTTTGCTTTTGTTTCAAGATCCCTTATCTCTGTCAGGTTGTGTCTGCCTCCACTCACCTAACAGCTTGCCTGGCTCTGGTTTTTTGCTTCTGAATCGGCTCCGGCCCCCAGACGGTGTCCCTGTCTGCCCTGCCTTTGACCTGCATCATCTCTTTATTTCCCAGGCACTACACCTCTGTCCCCAAGTTCAGCCACTTCACTGCTTCAACCGCCAGGGAACAGGAGGTCTTTGAAAATGCAGATCGTGAATAACCACGAGGTCGAAATGGGTGTTGAAAGTTGAGTCAAACGGACGTAGAAAGTGGAATTAGCTAGATGGATGGAGTCAATAAGTGGATATGTATCTGGACGAGGTGGAAGAGCACGTCTGTGTAGGATGGGGAAAGAAAGAGGGAGCAGGACAGATGGTTTATTTGGAAAAGGAAATCACCAAGTTCAAGGTCTCAGAGGGCAGAGGTATGAGGGGCAGGGGGGCGGGGAATAAGCCTGCATTTACTGAGTTCCTTCTGTGTTCCAGGAGCTTTTTAGATATCATCTCATCTAATTCTCTCAACTTTCCCACAACGTACAGAGGAGGACCCCAGAAGCTCATGGGAACTAAACATGGCCAAGGATGCACAACTGATAAGGGGAGAGGCAGGGATCGGTTAGGTAGATAACGGAGGGTAGACGGTGGCCCAAGGTTGGTGTTGGAGAGAAAGCAGCTTGATGTCCATCTTTAGCCCCCCCTGGTTTGGAGGAAGTAAGAAGTAAGGTGCTAGCTGGAGAAAGCAGAAGCGTCTTCTGTCTGGTCACTCAAGCCGGGAGCCTACTCATACCCCGTCCGTCTTGAAGATGATATTTAGCCTTCATGATTACATTCCAGAATAGATCTTGAATCTCCATACTCTTCAACTCTGCCACCGTCACCTCAGCCCAAGTTGGCGTTCTGGAATAAATGATCATTTGTCTCCCAAAGGCCGCCATCCTAACTTCCTACTGGTCTTTCGTTTCCTTGGATCCATTTTCATAGCTTGGATGGAGTCATATACCTGACACAGGATCTGATCAAGTCCTGCTGTACCTTTCCAGTAAGCTTCCCATTTGCTGTCCTCAACACTTGCATAACAGGGCATTGCGTGATCTATCGCTTGTAACCCCCCGAAGCTTCAGTTAAGCCACTCTGTTTATGTGCTCCAGTCATCCTGGCCTTTTCTTTGTTCCTTCCAACTCAGTAAGTTTCTTCCCAAAATCTTAGGATGCTGAACATCTTCCTTTCTCCACTTAGCCTTTGTTTCTTGACTACCCTCTTTTTTTTCTGATTTGACCTTCCTTTACAGTCTTTAGGGTCTCAGACCCAACAGAACAGAACCTCCCTAGGGCTCTCCTTCTTACCTGTGCTGTATAAACTGAGTTGTGGATTGATCCCCTTATTACGGAATGGATTGGTGGGATAATTGATTTAACTCCCGTCGGCCACTAGAGGGAAAGGTCCGTGAGGGCGGAGTTTACCCAGCCTGCCGTTGACAATTGTTTTGAGTGAATGAATGAATGAATGAATGAAGTGAAGTGAAATTGCAAATGAATGAAAAAATGTGTCAGTAAAGCAAATCACAAGTGTGGTCTTGTATTATTTAACAAAGCACACGTGTGAAGGATGAAGCAGTCCCTTGCCCAAACCCTCTCCTGTCCCTCACCTCTCTGCTCGTTTAGAATCCCCGTAAAGCTACCGTGGCATGATGTCCTCATTTCTCCCTGCAGGGCTCCAGGGCTCCGGGAGCTACAGCCCCCCGCAACCGTCTCGCCATTCTGCAGACCCCAAGGTGAGGTTGCCTGGCTCGGCAAAAGGACACCAGGCTCGGCTGGAGGGATCTGGGCTTTTTCCCATATCGTGAGTCGATCTGACTCAGCAGACAAATCCTGCTGAAAGGAGTCATAAATTGGGGACTGTGAATTTCTCCTGCTGAGAGGCACTAACAGTTTATAAGGGAGAAAAAATTGATAAACCCCTGGGTATCATTTTTTTGTTTTCATTTCACTCTGGGGCCAGCTGCGAAAGGGAAATGACTGTAAACAGCCTATTAGGAATACGGCTTTAGTAAAAATACCGCAAAGGAAAGTCATAAGCCATTGTTACGTCAGCCAGGGCTTCCCACCTCGTTTTAAAAGGCAAGAGACGTGGACCAAAGCCCCGAGGTGCGCGTGTCATGCCAAAAACAAAACAAAATAATTCCAAAGCTCGTTTTGTGAACGGAGATGGATCCTCATGGTACCATAATTTGGCAACACGTCCGGGCCTCCCGTGTCTTCTCTGGGATGGGACGGGCTCTGAACCATTATGTTTACCGTCCTGTTGTTTCACGTCTTCCTACCGAACATCGATTATGGGCAAAACACACAGGGAGAAGACATTGTGCCCACAGCTCTGTGATATTAAAAAAATACATTACAAGAGCGCCTGGGTGGTTCAGTCAGGTCAGCGTCAGACTCTGGATCCCACTCAGGTCTTGAGCTCTGGGTCATGAGTTCAAGCCCCGGCCCGCGGTGGGCTCCTTGCTGGGCGTGAGGCCTACCGAAAAACCAATACATGACAGTGGCAAGCCATAGGTCCAACCAACTCCTTTAGAGAAGCGAAGGAGAGAAAGTTCACTCTGGGCTGGTTTGTGAAGCCAAGAAAGCGTGCAGAACGTAGCTTCTGAATCGGATCTTGAAAGACAGGAGGGAGGGAGGTGAGGGATGATTTTGCAGCCAAGGGGCAGCAGGAATAGAGGCTTGCGGGAGACAGTTGCCTCCTGGGGCTGGATGTCTTTCGAAGGTCAGCTCGCCAATGACCGTAACTGTAAATCAAATTTAAGGTTTAAAAAATTCGAGTTTGGATGGCAGCTGGACTGTAACTGGAGCCATATTCTTCTTCAGTTGGAGTCCACGGAGGCTATGGCAGCCTTCAGAATAGTTTATGGTCGCTCTAAAGCAGTCTGGGTGCCTCAGTGCTGTGGGGAGCTGGCCTCCCCGGCTGGCAGTGTCCCTTGGCTGTCCCTCCTTCTAGGGCGGATAAAATAAAGCCCCTCTTGCTGCTTGTCCCCAGGTGTGGCTTCTCAGAAGGCTTTCCAAACCCAAGGCCCCAGGGGGGACCCCAGAGACCACTGGAGACCTCTGTGAGGCCAATGTGAGGCCTTGGCCTCTTTGGCTGCGTTTCAGACCCAACACCTCGGGTCCCAGGGAGCCTGGCATGACCTTACGGAGGGTTTGTTTATTAGCTGTTCTGTTAAAGTTCCATTCATTTATTTAAATAAACAACTCCATCTAACTCGAGGCTCTCCCCCGGCAGCCTTAAATCAAAGGAAGCTTCTGTTATACTTTATTACTTTACTTTGCAAATGTGAATTAAAAGAAGGGGCAGCCAAGACCAAATCAAATGGCTTTATGGTTCAGCTGCAGCCACGGAGCAAGCTCAGCGAGCAGCCCGCGTTGGCACCCCAAATCCTGCCTGTGCTTTCATTCCGAAAGCCCCTTGACTGTTCCAGCTGAGTGCGGAAGGGCAGAGGCGATGGGTATGGACGGAGAATCCTTGCCTGGCCCAATCGCGGCTCTGTGCTAACGGGCAGTCACTTTGCACCTTTGACCTTCTGTTTCCTCTTTGGACAAAATGTAGGGACAGGGCAAGAACAATCTTCATGTTCTTTTTGGTTCTGAAATGCCGTGGCTCTGTGATGACTGAGCACCACGGCCCCGCAGGTAGTGGGAAGCCAGATGTGCAAGAGGGAGCCAGCAGTCGCCACTTGGCACACCAGTCGGGGTGTTATCTACAAGGTTGTAGGAAGACACAGCATCACAGGAAGGTATTTCCAACCCCAGATCGGTTCGTTTCTTATAATTCTACAGACTGGGATGGAGAGAAAGATCTCAGATTTGGGAGAAGGTAAAGGACAGTGTATGTTTTATTTATTTACTTATTTTTTTAATGTTTTGTTTATTTTTTGAAAGAGAGAAAGTGATAGAGCGGGAGCAGGGCAGGGACAGAGAGAGAGGGAGACACGGAATCAGAAGCAGGTTCCAGGCTCAGAACCGTCCGCACGGAGCCTGACTCGGGGCTCGAACCCACGATCCTTGAGATCATGACCTGAGCTGAAGTTAGAAGGTTAACCGACTGAGCCGCTCAGGCGCCCCAACAGAATGTGTTTTAGATTTGGAGATACAAAGTCAAAAGTGAAGTCGAAGGCCATCTCCAGCTTTTTTGACCTGTTGGCCCCAAGATAAATATTAAGGAAGGAAGAGGTCTTGGTGATTAAGATAATTAACTCATTTAGGACACACGGAAGGACTCCATCTTGATTTTAAGAGCTAGATAGATTTAAAGTACTTTTTTTTTTTAATTTTTTTATTTTTTAGAGAGAGTGTGCAAATAGGGAGGTAGGGGGTAGAGGGAGAGAGACAATCTCCATGATCAGCTTGGAGCCTGACTCGGAGCTCGATCCCATGGCTCTGGGGTCATGACCTAAGCCAAAATCAAAATTTGGACACTCAACTGACTAAGCCATCCAGGCGCCCCTAAAGTACATTTTTAAATCCTGATTAATTGAGTACTTAAAGCAACATACATTCCTGTTATAAAAATAATACACAGAGAAAAATTAGAAGGCACAGAAAGTACAACAGAAAACAAATCGCTCATAATTCCACACATAGAGATAATCACTGTTTCCAGTTTACCGCGTGCCATGCATAGTGGTTTACAGCATGGTTACGTGGTTATACACTCGTGCACACACACGCATACGTAATGTTTTCTCACCATTTGCAAATACCTTTTCATGACACTACAGTTGTTCTTGACCATTATTCATTTTGAAATGTCGTTGGTTGTTTCCATTTTTTATGTTAACAAATAATGAATTAATATCCTTATAGCTTAAAACCCATGTCCAATTATTTCAAAACTAGAAAGGATTAGAAGCAAAATTTCTAGTTAAAAATGGGCAATCATTTTTCAAGGTTTGATATATATTGCCAAAATACTTTTCAAAAGTTGGGCCAGCTTATGCCCCCAGAAATGCTAGACAGATGTATCTTTTCCTCTATCTTTGTCAACGTTGGGAAATGTATTTATTTTCAGTGATCATCTATCAAAACTGCTTAGATGTTGAGTTATATAATATTTTAAAATATACGTATTGGCTATGTGTAATTCTTTGCTAAACTGTCTATTCATGTTCTTTTCATTTTTCATTGTAGATGTTTGATTATATTTTATTGATTTTTTAGAGTTCTTTCTATATTAGGAATCCAACCTTTTTTCTTGCCATTGCACATTTTTTTCCAATTTCATCTGTTTAGAGTTTTTCATAACATATTTTTAATGGTCACATTGTATCACTTATTTTTTTAATTATGTCTTTGCTTTTATGAATATGTAACGATTATCTTTGTTTTAAAGTATATAGAGATTATTTTCTGATTTTTTAGACTGCTTTTTAAATACTTTTACCTATGATTTACTTAGACTTTATTTTGATATGGGGCAACAGTTCTTTCAGTAATAAGCTACCATCTGGTGAATTACATCAAGTATCTATTGACTTAAAAAATCTCTGTTAGCATAAACTAAATATTTGGATTAGCGTCTGGTCTTTATTTTGCAGTCTATTGATTTCACTTTTATATTTTATATTTTGCTCCAACTAATAGGACTTTCTACCTCAAGAGAGAAGTTAAATCATTTATATTTAACATAATGAGTATTATTTTTATTTTATTTCTATGGTCTTCTTTTACACTATATTAATGCCTTCTTATTTTTCCTTTACTTTTAAAATTTTGTTGTATGGGCTGTTCTTGTTCATAAATAGCTTTTCATCTAGTGACTTAGAAGAGATATGTTCTCTCTTGCTTGATCATAATGGCAATAACAACACCATTTGTGAGTCTTCTTTATGTAAAATAAAGAAATTAGTGAAATCATATGGTAATTGTCTTTCTATGACTGGCTTATTTCACTTAGCATAGTACTCTCTAGTTCCATCCATGTCATTGCAAATGGCAAGATTTCATTCTTTTTAATGGCTGAATAATATTTCATTGTGTATGTATGGATATATATATATATATATATATACACACACACACACATCTATATATACATATATGTTTATATACCGTATCTTCTTCCATTCATCTATCAATGGTCACTTGGGCTGTTTCCATGGTTTGGCTATTGTAGATAATTCTGCTATAAACATAGGGGTACATATGGTAATTCTATTTTAATTTTTTGAAGAACCTCCATACTCCGTTCCACAGTGGTTGAACCCATTAAGAAACAGAAGAAATGAACAAAAGGGGGGAAAAAGAAGGTGGGAAGACAAACCAAGAAACAGACTCTTAACTATAAAGAACAAACTGATGGTCACCAGCGGGGAGGGGAATGGGGGGATGGGGACTAAGAGTATACTTATTGTGATGAGCAATGCATAATATGTAGAACTTTTGAATCACTATTTTGTGTACCTGAAACTAATATAACACTGTATGTTAACTATATTGGAATTAAAATTCAAAAAAATAAAAAAGAAATGAGCACTCACTTGATTTGATGCTTTGTTCTGCCATCTCCTCCTAGGTTTAGGCTGATAGAATACGGCAGTGATCGAAGAACTGACCCTGTCTATGCCTATGTTGTTGCATCTCTAGCACGGGCATAATAAGAACATCATAGAGTTACTGTGGAAATCAAATTAAATAATGCATGCAAAGCATTTAGAACAGTGCTTGGTGCATGGTAAGTCCTGAAGAACATTGTAATGATTAATAGAATCTAATACATCTTTTGAAAATTTCATATTATTATCGTCACATTGCATCACAAAACTTTTCGTTTAACAATTATTTTTATTGCCTTATTTTGGACTGATTTAGACTTTAGTTTCTACTTTACTAAATTCAGAGCTTACTGTCTGCCCTTTCAGACAGTATTACCCTATATGCAAACTCTATTTTGATTCACCTCCGTGTCGGTTGGAATATCTCAAGTAATTTTAGGTTGTATACATGCATTATAGTTGTATTACATTTGCAAAAACCAGGAAAAGAAATCTTGACTTTTACAAGATTAGAGTTTATTTTTTTCCCTTGTGTCTCGAGGTGCTCTGGAAGTTCAGTTTCACAAAGTCGTCGGGAACCCCAGCTCCACCTGCATGTCATTGGGTCCATTCCCAAAAAACAAAATGGCGGTGCCAACACCATCCATCTTGTCTTCGTTGCATCCAGCCAGGAAGAGGAAAGCCCAAAGATGCGCATGGACCCTTCCTCTAAGGAAACCGCCCAGAAATTGCGTCTACCACGTTGGCTTACATCCCATTGGCCAGAATTTAATTACATGGATACAATGCAAGGAAGGCTATGAAACACAGTCTTCATTCCAAGTCACCATGTGCTTGGCTAAACATTTACTTCTGAGAGAGAACTGAATAAATATTGGGATCAACTAGCTGACTCTTCCAAGTCTGCCTTCTGGTCAGCAGAGTATCCATGTGCTGTTTTTCCCCCACATAGAACATCCTTCTCTCCCACAGGAACATAATAGTCCCAAGTCTTGCCCAGTTAGTACATCCCACCTGACTCCTGTGATCCCTAAACGATGGGCAACCCTTTCCACCAGATCTGGCATGGCGCCCACGGTCAGTAATTTATAACTTCAGCCACAGGTGTTCTGTCCCTCCCATACCTAATCTACGTCAACGAAGAAGAAATGTGAAAATTAAAATAAAATAAATATATATTTTTAGAGGAGAAAAGGCCACTGGTTAGGGACTACTGTGTCTTTCCAATTCTCTTCCCCTCCTCTTTCAGATCTCTGACAACAATCCGGGTCACTAAGCAAGAGCCATAAAGACCCTTCTTGGTGGTGAGTGGTTGCTTGGTGTCCCATCTTACAGACTCAGCCTCTGCTCCTTGCTCATTGTCCTCTGTGGTCTCACCCACGGTGGATTTGGGGAAGGTCTCTTCTTGTTATTGAGGGTCCAGGAGTTCCTCAGAGGTTGAACAACATTTGTAGCCAAGCTAGTGATTCCTTTGGATATAATTCCTTCAACATTTTAGTCGGTGTCGTCTACTCGCTCTCCATAAATTCCATCTTCGAGTAACCACTGCCAAAGATCTTGTCCCGATAGAATTATTCCCCCAGATCTGTTCCCTCCTGGCCTCTGTTCCGCCCAGCCCTTCCCTCAGGTTAAGCACGATGACCATGAATTTGTTTGAGACAAGAGGCCTCAGTGGTAATCCTGGGTGACCTGCCTGTTCACACCAGACTGGGACATGTCATCTGGTAAAGAACCCTTAAGAGAAGGTACTTCAAGAGGCATTTGGGGCCAGAGTTTTATCTCTTACAAAGTCCAGTTCCTCAGGTCACTACTTAAACTGCTTCCTTTTGGTCTCTAGCGGAAATTGTTCTGTTTCATTTTGTTTGCAGCCCGGCAAGACTCCGTGTTTCCAAACTCTCAGTCAGTTTAGACGAAAGACCACAGGGAGAAAATATTTCTCCTCAAAGACCCACGTTCGCCTCCATCCGGCTCGCAGCCTGGCGCGTTGTGGGTCAAAGTTCGTCTCCCTCATGAGATGTTGCTGAGAACGGCCAGAAGTGGCCAACACATCAACGTCCTGACTGTTTCCTGCCATGTCCTCCAATTCTTCCTCCATCCTTGGAACGCAATATTCCCCGTCCTTTATTTTCATCCGGTTTGAATGATGTCCAGGTCTCGTATTTGTCCCCTTTCCGAAGCCTCTTCTCTCAGATCTAAACCTGGGTGGTCGGTTACCAGCTCAGTGGCTGAATGGCCACACGGGGCTTGGTTGCACTCAGACGCTGCAATCCTGTCAGGGTCTCTTTTTCTCTAGCACTTTGCCTCTCTGAGTCTTGCCACCTGCCGTGTGTGTGAGTGGCAGCCACTGCCCGGTGCCATAAGGAGTCGTTCTTTGAGGAGAATCCTCTCTCCTGCCTCCGTTGCCTTTGCTGGCTCCTGGTGTCATGTCCAGGTGGTCCGGCTGCCCGGCCAACTGAATTCCAAGTGCCTTCTTCCCAGGTGCGGCCCCCGAGCCTGTAGGGGACCCCATCGAGAGGAGATCTTGCGCTCGGAACCTCCCAAAAGCTCTGCAATTCCACCCACCGACGGTGGCCCAGGAGGGTCCTCTAAACAAAGCATACAAAGCGCTTTGAACTTTTCAGTGTCCCCTCGCCTCCGGCCTCCCCCAACCCGGAAGCAACGGAAATTATAAGGGAAGAGGAAGACACGCTAGGATTCTGCCCAGGCTGTCCTTCCATCAAATTGTGTTTATATTCTCACATTTAATAGTGCTCTCCCCTTGACGGCAGTGCTTCGAGGGACTGTTTTTCTGCTTCTAGGTTTCCTTATTCAGCTCATTCAGAGCCGCAATGGTGGGAAGGAGAAGGAAGCTGGTCCTTAAGGTGGCCTCGTGATTTCCGAGTTCCCAGCCTGAACTTACTCACAGGCAAGACAAGGCGGGAAAGGCGCAAGCCGCCCTTCATGTAAAACAGGAAGCGCAGGCTATTCTGGAAGGAATCCACAACCAGCCCGGGTCTGGCCTGAACTGCTTTCCAAGAACTCTGTGTGGACAGTCGCAATGACGAGGCCCATGAACCAGTAGCTGGGTAAGGGCTTTTGTTCTCATGGCAAGCAAGAAGCAATTCTTCAAGAGTAAAGGGTCAGTGTGTGATCGAATACAGACTGAACAGCAGATCAGCAGAATCTGGGGACACCATGCTGCCATCTTTTTTGTTGTTGTTGTTGTTTATTTATTTTTGAAAGACAGAGAGAGACAGAGCATGAGTAGGGAAAGGGCAGAGAGAGGGAGAGGGAAACACAGAAACTGAATCAGGCTCCAGGCTCCGAGCTGTCAGCACAGAGCCCAACGCGGGGCTCGAACCCACAGACCGTGAGATCACGACCAGAGCCAAAGTCAGACATTTAACCGACTGAGCCACCCAGGCGCCCCACCACACTGCCATCTTGATGTCACGGCCATTCTGTGATGCAGACTGCGGCTAACACGCAGCCGCACAGATTCACACAACGGATTCTGTTTCTTTATGGTCAGCCTAGAATGTGAAATTAGAGGAAATTTGCACTGAAAAAGCCCCCATATTTCATTTAATTCTTTCCTTATTTGAACCTCTCCTTTCGCAGTTTTGGTTAGTGCCTTTGTCCATTTGGAAAATATTTTAGGATTGCATTTTTCTTCTTTTTTTTAAAATGTTTATTTTTAAATTTTTTTTAATGTTTATTTATCACTGAGAGAAAGAGAGAGACAGAGCATGAGTCGGGGAGGGGCAGAGAGAGAGGAAGACACAGAATCAGAAGCAGGCTCCAGGCTCTGAGCTGTCAGCACGGAGCCCAACGCGGGGCTGAAATTCAGGAACCACGAGACCTGAGTTGAAGTCGGATGCTTAACCGACTGAGTCACTCGGGTTCCCCTATTTTTAAAATTCTTTAAGTGTATTTATTTTTGAGAGAGAGAAAAAGCTTGAGTGGAGGAGGGGCAGAGAGAGAGAAACCGAAGCAGGCTCTGCACTCTCACCCACAAACCCTGAGATCATGACCTGAGCCTGAGTGGCGCCCCCTTATGATCAGATTTTAAGAGGAATCCATCCCTATCTATTTGGCTACGTGAAAGTAAGTAAATGAGTACATACATATAGAAAGAACAGTATCCAGAGAAAGCCAATAAAAATGCTTTTAAAACTTGCGTGTGTGTTTGTGCCGATCATGCGTCTTGAGGTTTTACTCTTTTCCCTCTTCCTGAGGGAAGAAGGTTCTGGAGGGCTGACTGGACGTGCCAAATGCTGATGCAGAGTAGATCCAGGCTGACCGCTGTCGACAATTCTTTGATGGGCCTCTTCTAGAAGGAAGATTGATGTGAGCCAGCAAAGCCCTCATTAAGTGAGTCACACCATTAATAAAAGGTGCAGATTGCAGAGTGGTGTTTATTTCAGTGTTGATAGAAACCAGGACACAGTGGCCTTGAATCAAAAATAACCTTGGGCCAGACACATTGAACTTGGATCCGACCTGCAATCCCAGGCGTTCATTCCTCCCCAAGGCAAACACACAACCAGATAGAGCGTTGCCTTCTTTGTCCCGCAGATGAGTTGCTCCTCATCACCGGTTCTTGCCCTGGGCTTGACAGCTTACAGAGCCCATCCACTTAGGATGGCCTTGTCCCAACGTGAGTAAGCCTTATATAATGGTTAAGTGATGTGCTTAGGTTTCGGCCAGTCCTGGGTCTCTGCTATTTTCAAGCTGTGTGAAGTGAGTTGATTCATTAACCTCTTTAAATTTCAGTTGACACTAAATAACCTGTAAGCACTCTTACTCTACTAATTCTCTCGGCTTCCTCATTTGGGCCCAATGTCCTTAAATTCTTCAATTCATTGATGACAGTGGTAGTGCCTCCACCACAGGGCAGGAAGATTACACTAATTTAATTAACAAAATCCTCTCAATGGGTGGCCCATCATAAGATCCCAAGGTATGGTACCCCTGAGATTTGGGGACCATAGACATTATGCCATCCACCGGATAAGGAAACTGAGTTGAGAAAGTTTATTCCTCCGAGATCGTAGAGGTAGAACCCGATGGTGCTACAAGCTGAAACACGGTCTTCACTTCAGAACCAGGATTTCAAACCCCCCTAGCACAGGTCTCTGAAGGATGGGCATGTTTTCTTTATCCCCGCCCCGGCTCACCTTCAAGGAATAGAAATGGTCTCATACGTTCCTCAGGATTCCTCTTGGTTGACCATTTTGTCCATATTTGCTTTGGTTTACATGTCAGAGGCTGGGGACACTGTCACACACAAGACAAGGCGCTTCCTACCTGCAGTCGTTATAGTCAAATAACAAGGCCATCGTAACTTGGTGTGACGGGTGACACAGGTGCCATCCGGGTGGCACCTCACCAGCCTCGACTGGGGAGGGAAGCGAAGAGGGTGATTAAAGACGGTCTGGCGGTTAGTAGGCAGTGCAATAAATATTTATAAACTGATTGCTTACTGTTCCTCAAGAGCATGGCATTGAAGGACGAGAATAGTCAGCCAAGTGACTGTGGGGAAGAACCTTGGTTCAGGCAGGGCGTGATGCATCCAGGGCTGCCGGGGAGACGACATGCCACGCACAGAGGGATGCAGTTAAGTGCAACACCAATGAGTCTCTTAAGGATTCTAGACCTTATTCTACAGGCAGTAACTCAGCTTCCAAGAGGAGCATTGTGGCTTCAGTGATTTGATGCAGTCCTGTTGACATAACCATTTGTTTTTAAATGTTTATTTATTTTGAGAGAGAGAGAGAGAGAGAGAGACTGGGGGCGGGGCAGAGAGAAAAGGCAGAGAATCCCAAGGAGGCTCTGCCCTGTCAGCGTGGACCTCAACACGGGGCTCAAACCCACCAACTGTGAGATCATGACCGGAGCTGAGGCCAAAAGTCAGACACTTAACGACTGACCCACCCGGGAGCCCTGATACCACTATTTTTTAACAGAGAGAGTTTGATGCAGAGGTAAAACATATCCCTTCGTAGGTTAAAAACAACAACAACACCAACGACAACTCTCTCGTTACTAAACAACGTACTCGTCGTAATTACGGTCTACATGGTCCATAGGTCAGATCCAGCCAGTGAATAAATCTGTTTTGTACATTGTTTGATACATTTTAAAGTTAAAGTCTTGATAATTTTTTTAAATTTAAAAAAAAAATTTATTTACATTTGAGAGACAGAGAGACAGAAAGTGAGTGGGGGAGGGGTGCAGAGAGATGGGGAGACAGAATCCGAAGCAGGCTCCAGGCTCTGAGCTGTCAGCACAGAGCCCAATGCAAGACTCGAACTCAGGAACGCTGAGATCATGACCTGAGCCAAAGTCGGATGCCCAACGGACTGGGGCCACCGGGCACCCCAAAATCTTAATAATTACAGAAGAAAATGTGGATAACTATTTCTATTATCCCAGGATAAGTAGCTAGAAAAATAGAGGGAGACGCTGAAAGCTGCGCCTACGTAAAATCAAAACTTTTCTCAAGCTGCAACGAAAGAACTGTAAAAGTCAAAATACACACAAACTATTAACATTTTTGTAAGTAGGGCAATAATTAAATAGTAATTTAATTAATTTTTTTAAATCCTAATGCATAAGTCGTTTCTAAAAAATCAAAAGGAACAAGATGAGTAGATTAGCGAGTAGCTCAGAAAAGAAGAAACAGAGCACTTGGGTGTCTCAGTCAGTGGAACAGCTTACTCTTGAGTTTGGCTCAGGTCTTGATCCCAGCGTTGTGGGATTGAGCCCCGCGTCGGCTCCACATTGAGCAAGGAGCCTGCTTGAGATTCTCTCTCTCTCCCTCTGCCCCTCTCCCTGATTCATGCTGTGTCTCTCTTTCTAAAATAATTTTTTTTAAAGGAGAAGAAATACACAAAATGCATGAGGGATGAATTGTCTTTCTGTTTCACTAATGTCCTGTGCCAAGCATACAGAATCGACGTGGCGCATGGGAGGCACTGTTTGCTGAGAACGATCTTCAGCTTCACTAGTGCTTTCAAAGAATACTTTTTTTAAAAACCCTCAAGATTTACTTTCCAGTCATTGATTTAGTCAAGATTAAAGATATTGATAAGATCTAATCAGAGTTAGAGAGAATGTGGAAAATTTCAACCATGATGTTCACTGAAGCAGACTTTATTGATTATAAATTAGAAACAATGAATCCCCATTAAAGAGGGGCTGATTAAATAAATCAGAATATATTCCTGTGTCAAATGAAATACTACTCAACCACTCAAAATGTTTATATAGGTATATATCAATTTAGCACGGAAAAAAAATATATATATGTGTGTATATATATATATATATACGATATATTTGAAATTGAAAATTAAAACTGAGAAACTACAGAAGGAATGATTTAAGTGTTTTCGCTATTAACTATAATATGTGCTATAGGTTTCTATGAATACCTTTAGTGAGTTAATGAAGTTTCCTCTGTGCCTAGTTTACCAAAGTTTTTTTTATTATTTAATTTTTAATCCCAATGTTGCTGATGAGAATATCGGTATTAATCCTTTTTTTTTTGTTCCTTATAGATATCTTTTCTTCCCCCTCTCTCTCTCCTTCTCTTTCAAATCCTTATTTTAATGAAATTTTGCCATAATGTGTCTAGATGATGCCCCTTTTTCATTCAGTACGGCTCAACATTTGATGGGGTCCTAATTCTGGCATTTTTTTCATCTGTCACTGCTTTCTGTATTCCCTTCTCTCCATTCTTGGGTCTATCCATCATGTTTTAGTTTTTATTCCATAATTATCTTTTTATTTCTTTGTGATGAATATCAGATTGAGTTTTTTTCTCCAATCTATTAACTTGTGAAATTATTCTTTTTTATCTGTATCCATGCCACTTTTGGTCCATATAACAGAGCTTTAGAGTTTTGCGATAAAATCTGTAATTCACAAGCTTTCCTGTTGATTCTTTGTTCCCTTTTAAAATTATGTGTGATGCCTATTTCATATTGGTGAGGGTTGTAATTATATATTTTTAATTTTTTTAATGTTTGTTTGCTTTGAGATTGAGAGAGAGAGCAAGCCGAGGAGAGACAGAGAGAGAGAAGGAGGGAGAGAATCCCACGCTGTCAGCACAGAGCCTCATGTGGGGCTCAAACTCACAAGCTGTGAGATCATGACCGGAGCTGAAATCAAGAGTCGGATGCTCAACTGCCTGAGTCACCCAGGCACCCCTATATTTTTTAAACCATCATGCTCATTGCACTATTTAATCTGTCCCTTTGACTATTGTATCAGTCAGCTATTGTTGTGATAATGCTGCATAACATACAACTCTGAATCACGGTGGTCTACAATAATAAGAATTTATTTTTCTTGCTCACAGGTCTACAGACTAGGGCGGCTCTCCTTTAGATGGCATTTGACCGGGCTGATCTCCTGAATTTAGGTGGGATTCAGGTCTTCCCTGCTTCACGCTCTCCTTGGACCTGGGGGTATATTTACCCCATGGCAGATCATGGGAAAACAAGAGACCCAACCAATCAGTGCAAGCACGTTTGAAGTCGTGGCTCACGGCCACGTCTACTAACAGCGATTTGTGTGTGTATGTTCAGTGTCAAATTTGATTTTCCTAACCAGTATAGCTGTGAGTGCTGTATTTACCAAGCACTGACTGTGGGGAAAGTGGAACTTGGTGCCAGATTGGGTCTACCCAAGCCCATCTCTAATGATTGTATAGCAGGTGCCCCACCTGTGTCTCTTTGGCACACAGAGTTCTGACATGCTGGCTTCATATTTTAAGTACTCATGACTCTCTGTCCTAGGGCTTTCTCTGGCCATGGTAGCTTGGTCAGCCTGTTCTTAGAGCAGGACCTGAAAGACTGAAACAGGGGGCCAGTGAACTAACACCCCCAGAAGCAGCCCTCTTCTGGACTGCCCTCTTATGGACTGGGAATGGGTGAATACACTAATTTACTACCTTTCAGTGGGACATCTCACAGCTGTCTATTGCGTGGTCTCACAATCGCCTGCCATAGGACTGGGCCCCAGTTGCCCATGGCTCCTGTATGTAGATGGTAACCTACTCTTTGACAAAGCCTATTCTGACTTCCTTACCACTCTTTTTTTTTCCTCCCCACTCTCCTATTGGTGCTTCCTGAGATTATTTCCAAAATCAGTGACTGACATTCCAATCCTTGTCTCACATCTGCTTTTAGAGGAATCCAGCCTAAGACAAAATATATATTGAGGCGTCTGGGTGACTCAGTTGGTGAAGCGTCCTACACTTGGTTTTGGCTCAGGGCATGAGCTCATGGTTCATGAGATCAAGCCCCACATCTGGCTTTACTCTCAGTGGGATTCTGTCTCCCTCTCTCTCTGGCCCTCCCTCACTTGTTCTATCTCTCTCAAAAATAAATAAACATCACACACACAAAAAAAGAAAAGTATTTTTTAGTAATAAAAGTTAATGTAAGGAATACATTTCCTTCTTTATACTCTCCATAATTGTCCACATGCTCTATATAATCAGGAAAAACACCACCACCACCACCAACAACAAAAAAAACCCACAAGTAAAACTCCTGTCATATCTAAATGCCACGGACTCCCCCCGATTTCTCCCAGGAATTAAAAACTATCCAAATCAGATAAATTAATATGCTCCTTTTCCACTGAAAACAAGCAAATTATTTTGGTGTCTGTGGTGCAGATGATAATTTGGAAGATGCATTGAACCGAACAGGAACAAATAATCAAGAGTCTCAAAACTCAATAGATTTTCCCCCAATTTCATCATAAAAAGAGAACATGAAGAGAAAAGCTGTCATTCCTTCAAAGGGCACTGATTTTATGGGGAACGTCATGTTCATGTCAAGAAAACCAATGCTATAAAGTTGCAACATGAGCGGGGATCACAGCACAACCATCTATGTCCCTCCTCTGCACTCATGGCCTCCGAGAACAAGATGGAGGAGCTGTCTGTCCAGAAATTCAACAAATTCCTCATTGTTTTATGCCCGTCACTGGGACAGGCTGGAAAAAGGCCGTGGTAGAAGATGTACTGTTCTCTGATATCAAGGTGCCGGGGGACGAGACAAAACACATACATACATGAACAAAGGTATTCAGATTAGAAGTCTTTTGAGGGAAATAAATAGGGAAACATAGATGGTTACTTCCGAGTGAACTGAGTTTCTCCTCAAAACAGTGGAGAGGAAAATCCTGTCAGGAGAAACTTCATTTGAGCTGTCTTGAAAGAGGAGAAGCTGGGGCACCTGGGTGACTCGGTCGGTTAAGCATCCGACTTCGGTTCAGGTCATGATCTCATAGTTCATGAGTTTGAGCCCCACATAGGCTGCATGCTGACAGCTCAGAGCCTGGAGCCTGCTTCAGATTCTGTGTCTCCCTCTCTCTGCCCCTACTCTCTCTCTCTCTTTCTCTCTCAAAAATAAATAAACATTAAAAAAATATATTAAAAAGAAAGAGGAGAAGCTGCCAGCTATGGAGAACTGCTCCAGGCTGAGGAAAGGGCAGGGGTGAAGCCCCAGTGCTGGCTATTCTGGAAGAACAGAAAGAGAGGATAGTGAATGACCCCATTTTGTGAAACAAACCAAAATACCCGCAAGTATAGACTGAAGCACACCGAACTATTACACCAACTCTTGGCAAAGATACGGAAAAGAAAGAACCTTCTCGTATACCGTGTATGAGAATATAAATGGGGGTAGACCTTTTAGAAGGCGATTCCGTAATTCCTATTTAGATTTAAAATATTCTTTTACTTTTTACTTCATTGACTTCCATATGGCCTGAAACTTTCTATTTATGTATGACTTCTACATTTAACAAGCTAATGAAAGAACCTAAACGTGTACTTTTCACATACATATACCACATCGTGACCATGGCCGTGCACACACAGTGTGAGAGGACAGAGCTCGACAGACAGAGTCTAAAAATCAGAGAACGGAGAGCACCTGGGTGACTCAGTCAGTTAAGTGTCCAACTCAGGTCATGGTCTCACAGTTCATGAGTTTGAACCTTGTGTCAGGCTCTATGTTGACAGTGCAGAACCTGCTTGGGCTTCTCTCTCTCCCTCTTTCTGTCTCTTTCTTTGCCACTCACCCCTCAAAATAAATAAATATACTTTAAAAGAAATAAAAATTAAAAAATAAAAACCAGAGAACGAACAGGAATCTCAAGACAGCAAAGAACCCAAGGCCCTTGTAGCAGCCATGAAAATGTTGGGTCAAATGTAAAATTCAAGTCTAGATGAAACCAGCTCTCTACCAATTCCTCGCTTTAATTAAAAGTGTATTACTTGAACTATGGCCAACCCATGTCTTTCTGGAATTTCTAAGTCTTGCTTTTGGTTCCAAAACTTACACCATTTATTGCACTTTATAGCCACCCTCCTAGGAAGGAACACAAGGTTGGTCTGTGTCAGTTAAACTTGCAAGTGTACGCCAATGCTGTTGTTGTGTCATTTCCCGGAGGTGATCCAGGAAGAGGCGTTGAGCCCCAACGTGGCAGATCGTGGAGGCCGGTTTTATTACAATCAATTTTTCAATAACTCCCAACTGGGCCAGATTCAATCCAATAACAAAAGATGAAAGTGTCTGAGTCTATTAAACTACCAGGTGCCTGAATTTCCTTAAATCACATATTAATTTCCTTCCCTGATCTCACTGCTAAGCTGTCAAGGCGCTATCCGTGTGTCACTGAATCAACTATTCTGGGGTCAATTATGTTGAATTGCTTTACTATTAATTGGATCACAGCCCAGCCGACTTAATTCAGTCTTCGGTCTGGAATGGTCTGCTATCCAGTCACCCCCATGTCCTCTCTCTGAAAGCAACACAAAGGAATGCGTTGTCTGATTGTCCTCGTGGAGGTCAACCTTAAAATCCAGGCATGTACTCTAACAACCGGGTTATAGTCATGTTGAGTATAACCATTTGTGAGCTGATGACTCGGGTATGTCCCAAGAGCAACTATTGTACGCTTGAGTCGTAATGACACATTCCTGCTTTCCCCTCCTCCCACCTGAATGTAGAGCCATCAACGTGATGGTTTATTACTTCTTGAGTCCTCCTTTCGGTCCCCAGTTTTATAACCCCCATTCTTCCAGGATGGAATTTTCTTCCACCTACCCCAGACTTCTTTCTTTACAAAGTTAAGTCCTGTTCATCTTTAGCACCTTTGCAAGTGCCCACATGCTCTCACTCCAGTTTCCTGCTTTTAATGTTCTCAAAAGCCTGCTTTGCATCGTGGTTGACTGGAACGAGTCCAAGAGTCCTTTCAGAAGCAAGATGCATGGTATCCATTTTCACTGAGGAAGAAGTGTGGCATCTTGTAGGAACAATGAAAGATTCTTCTTAGCTGCGATATTTTTTGCAGCTTTTAAAAACACCTGGATGTATTCTGTGATATTCTTGATGGTCAGAATTTCTCTCCTTCCAAATATGGATCTCACCCACAGCTGGAAATAACATGTTCTCCAAATCCCCTTGCCAAAGAGCGAAATATCTTCCCAGCATTTTAAATCATTTAAAGGCACTTAACCACTGAAAATGGTATGAATTCGCCTTCCACTCACATGGAAAGCATTGCACAATTGACAAAGAGCATTAGAGGGGCTTCGAAACCAAAGCTAGGAGGAAAAAAAAAACAGGAAAAGCAAATACTCTAGAGATTTATGAATGAAAATCTTTAACGAAACCAGAGGGAAAGGCTTATCAGGAATGAGCGAACAGTCCTCCTCTGGTCTCACACCCAAACTGGCAAGACTTCATTTCTTCTGGCTGGAAAGACAAATCGGGTTTCTATAAATCAATCAATCAATCAATCAATCAATCATGAACATCATAAGAATAAATCGACTTTCTTTTTTTTTTTCCCGATGGGAAGTAAACCGACTCTTAGGAATATGTCAGGAGAGCATACACTTAGGGATGGATGCATTTTTTTCCCATTCCTCTAGACCAAGCCAATCTCACCGTTTATCTGAACAACGATAGCACTGGCCAGTTGGACTCATGGCCCCCACTTTTGCCATGCCCGTCCTTTCTCCAAAGAGCGTCCCAGTCATATCACCTTCCTGTGAAACCTTCTAATGACTTTTCATTGTTCTTCGAATAAAACCTACTCCCTTCACCATGGTCGGTAAGGTCACTGTGCCTGTTTCTGTAGGTTCATCTTGAACCATCTGTACTGGCTATGGAATTTCCACCTTGACCTGTTTTTAGAACACGCTCTCCTGTTCTAACTCAGCCCTTTCATACTCACTGTTTCCTGCATCTCAAGCACACCTTCCCTGGCTGCTTTATTATTATTATTATCATTATTATTATTTTGATTTTTATTTTTGGAGATTCTCATCTTTTAAATCTCAGCTTAAATCTCGCACCACAGAAGGCTTCTCCACTCACCTCTCCGAAGCAGACTGCCGCTCTCCCCCAGCCACTTTGTATTAGATTCACGGATTTTACTCCTTCCCAGGACTTATCATAATAGTTCTCCTGGTTACTATTTTTTCTTGATCTATTCTGGAATAGGGGTTTTGTCTGTTTTGCTCAGCACTATACCCTCAGTGTTTAGAACATTGTTTAGCAAATAGAACCTTCGATAAATATTTGTTGAATTGGTAAAGAATGAATTTAAAGATCCTACTCTAAAAGATAGTGGGTATCAGTCAAAACAATTTATTAGTGAACCACATACACTAAATCTATAATTGGGCCTCATGAAGGAGTTATCTCATGAGGACAAAGGATTGCCATGGCTGTGAAGAGGCCAAAAGCACATTCTTACAAAAGGTACTACTTTCTTCTTGGGCTCTATGTATTTAAACTACTGTACGGCAGCGTCTCCTGATGATAAGAATCCCATGGGGCACCTGTAAATGTACAACCTCCATGCCTTGGCTCTTGGAGACATTGAGATAGTGAGTCCCGGATGGAGACTGAGAATTTGAATTGTTAACAAGTATCACCAGGTGTCTTTTATCCCGGAAGCTTGGGGAGTACTGTTCCGGAGCAGAGATTGGAAGACTTTGCTCACATTTGTACCCCAATGCATCCTCATGCCAAGTAAATCAGAATATTTGGGGATGGCATTCAGGCATCCATTTTTTTTTAAATATAATTCTCCATTATTCCCAAGTCTGCCCAAGTTGGAGAATCGCTCCTCTTGAACAGTACTTCTCAAACTTTTACTTGCATATGAATCACCTGGGGACCTTGTTAAAATGCAGAATCTGGTTCAGTAGGTCTTGGTTGGGGCTTAGGACTCTGGCTTTTTGTTTGTTTGTTTCATAAACTTTCAGCGTTGTTGGTGCTGGGTCTCCTTGGATCGCCCCTCGGGAACAAAGTTCTAGTGGAGCCACAAATGGTACCATGCGTGGTGTCTTCATTTGTTTGGGATGTTGTAACAAAATGCTACAGGCTGGGTGCTTATTAAAAACAGATATTTATTTCTCAGAGTTCTGGAACCAGGAAGCCCAAGATCAAGGTGCCAGTGTGGTCAGATGAGAGCCCCTTCCAGGTTGCAGACTTAGCGTGTCCTCACTTGGCAGAAGGGGCTGGAGAACTCTCTGGAGCTTCTTTTATAAGAGCACGAATCCCAGTCATGAGGACTCTACCCTCATGAACTAAGTAAGAACTTCCTAAAGGACCCAACTCCCACTACTGTCATCTTGGGGCTTAAGTTTCAACTTATGAAGTGTTGAGGGGGACACAAACATTCAGACCACAGCACATGGTGTCATTGGCCACGCACATACTGTAGAAACTTATGGAAAGAGTTTCTGTCCCTGACAGAAATCCCATGTTGTTCCAGTGAATTATATTTTGTTATAGATACGATTTCCGTCTGAGGCTCTGGGCTGAATAATACAACGCATTTGGATTTTCTTGACACTTTCATCCGCAAATACGTGAGGGTCCACTTCATGTTAGGGATGTGCGTACTCTTCCGTGGATGGGAAACAATCACAATGAAGCGAGCAATAAAAATTCTGCATGAAAAAAGTGGTATTTATGTGTCACAAATAATTTCACAGTTATCTTCTTCTGTCCCCCAAAACAAATGAAAGTACTTAAAATTCTTCAAATATTTTAAATGGATAGGTTACCCAGATGAATGACTATCTTCCCGGCACATCCATGGTAGATAATTGTTTGTGATGGGGCTCAGGACCTACGTTCCCAAAATATGACACCTTGACATATTGAATACCATAACCGAAGGAGTTCAAGAATACAGCAGAAGCAGGAGGTGCACTCTGACCTCCTCTTCTCCCCCTTAATCCCTGAAATACATCATAAAATCCCCATATGAAAAGTACCCTTCCTGTACTGAGAGGAAAGAAGACATTCTTATCACCAGAGATGGCGGGTCGGGGGGCCAAGAATCTGCAAAAACAAACCTTGTTAAACTAACCTTATCTTCCTAGTTCCTTCTTTGCCATTTGCCATCGTTAACTCTAACCACTTTGTCTTGTCAATTCTTCTCAAATGTATCGTTCTTCTGTCTAAAAAGTATAAAAGCTTTCTGATCTGGTCAGTTCTTTGAGTCTTCAGTCCTTTGTGAAGGTTCCCATGTACACGTAAAAATTCAGTAACGTGTGCACGCTTTTCTCCTATTAATCTCTTTTTGTCGGTTTAATTTCCGGAGCCAGCCAGGGATGCTAAGACGGTTGAGAAAAGCTTTTTCCCTCCCCTACGCTTGCAATCCTGGGTAAATAGTTCCATCGATGCATTAAATCTGAGTCTTGATTCTAGGGACACAGACATATTGGCAAAGTCAATGATCAATTTCTGGGCCTGGTCATTACCTATCATGGCAAGGGCTTGCTATAAGCAGAGGCCGTGATTGTGAGAAAGAAGTTTCCCTTGACTGGCTTTGGTCAAAGGCCATGTCTTTATATTCAATTAGTTAGACCTTTGGCAGTTTCATCACTGAGCAATAGATCTGATTATCTTCTTAATGACTGACATAATCAGACCCTTTATTGATAAAGCCACTGCTTTGCACTCAGCAATAATGAGAGTTGAGGGAAAAAGAAATTGATCCCTTTGGTGAAGACTAATCTGTGCCCTTAAAATATCGAGTCTTTTGGGAAGGGCAGAGGTGACATGATTCCGTGTCTCTAGTACACGGACACCAAACAGCAACAGCATGAAGGGTCCTATTATTGAAACTTGAATTACAGGTACGAAGTTATCCAGTGCGAGAAGCATCCTTGTCACTTGTACTCCAGGAACGAGAGACGGTTTGTTTTAAATCAATACAAAGAGCCAGATAAATTCAAGGACGGTATCATAAGTTCTACTTGTGGAAAGAGAATCTATCATAGTCTACAGAGGTGGCCTCTTTAAGACAGAGGTATTATCACAGAGTGGAAATAAAGCCAGTCTTCCCACTTGCTAACTGTTCGGCATTAATCAAACTTCCTCAGTAATTTCGGATTCAACTCCCTTAAGCCTAAAATGGAGCCTCCTTTCAAGTCTATGAATCTCCGAGAATGTTTCACCTGGCATGTTCCTCCAATGGTTCAACTTAGAAATTGGAGTCTTGTAGCTTTCAATTAGTAGACCTTCTTCATCGGATGGTTTCTGACAGCCAGCGAACTAACTGGATATTACCAGGTCTATTCTCACTTCGCAGACTGAGAGCTGTTGCTTTGCTCGGGAGTAAAGTGAAGATATTTGCACTCTGAACTGGGCTCTGCGGGTACCTGTCACTGGGTACAAGTTCACTTAACAAAATAAGAGGACATATAGCCACACAGACGTTTATTCAGACCCTTGCAACTGACCTCGCTCTCAGCACCCCTTTCAACACTGTTGTGAAAACTACAAGGTAATTGCCAAGTTCAATCTGCTTCCATGATGTAATAAATGGAAAGACTTGTGAATTGCTCCATTGCTAGACATTAAGGCAGGGGGTGATGTCATTTCTTAAAAATAAATAAGCATAACCTAATGTCTTTTTATTAATAGCCGACTAATTGCTGCATCCGAAGAAGGGAAGCTTTGTAGAAGCGAATGAGAAACTGCCCCTGACATCATACCAACAGCACAAGAGGAACTTTATTCTCCGGGTGTCCACACATACGCACACGGGGAAAATGGCTTCTTAAGTAATGAATCCCTAGATAACGCTGTACGAAACATGAAAGGGGTGTCAGCAACCTGATTGGCTCACAGCTGGAAGAAATTATAGGCTGAAAAATGCCGGAGACGTGATATGATGTGATACGTGGGGGAAAGGGCTGGCCGGGGAAGGAGAAGAGCCAGGCAGCTCTGTTTCGAAAGCGACCCCTCCCGCCGTCCCTGGGAGCCCTTCATTTCAGACCCTACCTCTCACCTGTGCGCTCATGTGTTTGTTCAAGTGCACTACCACAGATGCAAAGTCTTGGTAAAGTGCAATTTGGTTGAATGGAAAGAGAATCAATGGGAAAAAAAAAAAGAACAATAATAACATTCACCCACAGGGCAAGTTTAGAAGTCAAGGCACTATAGAAGAATCAGATTATCCAGGTATTACGATTTTTAAGTATTTATGGTTCAATGACTGGCATTTTTCTTATCAGTGGGTTTGAATGCAGCATGTTTCTCCCCGGGAGATTGAATTTGTCCCTTTCTCATCTACTCTCAATGTGTTTTTGCAATGATTCTAGCAGCCCTGGAAGGAAAAAGAAAAGAAAGTTCCACTCACAACTTCTGGAGTGTGTCCATCATATTTCCTACAGACAGACGTCATAAAATACTTGCTCAGATTGAAATACACGATTCATTGTCAGTGGAAACACAATCCCACATGCGTTACCACAGATAATATTGATGGCAACGTGCCTCTTGTTTCCAACCTGGAATTTCATATGCTATGAAAGTCAACACACGCCGGGTTAGGTGAAGCATTTCCACCTGGATCCTTGCCCTGTCAGAGAAAGAGGTCAGGAAGCTATCATCAAAGGAAAACAGTCTTAGTATCAGCTTCCCAATCAGAGTTCTGATGACTGTGAGCCAGCCATACTTCTAGGTAACATTTTTCCTTGGGTATCTTTTAATACTGAGCCACCACGCGAAGATTTATGAATCAATCAGAATGAATAACTTATCAAAAGAGCATGAAATCGTTCTCATGGCTCTCTTGGTTGAGGACAGAGATGACTGCTCATGTCTCAGGCCCCATCGCAGAGCTGAAACGGCCCTGCTGAGAGTCTACCACAGACTGCGCATCAGGTTGAGGGACCAACATGTCATGGTGAGCCCCAAGCAGAGGATATTCACAGTAAAAGCCACAAAAGGAGCCGCCATGATCACAGAGGAAGAAGTACAGTGAAAAGCAGAATGAAAAGGGAGAAAGCCCAGTTAGCGGATTGCCATATAAACCACCTTGCATGGAAGGAGAGGGAAAGATTGAGAAGAGCACCGAGCTTTGAGAATCTTGTTAATGACAATGGATAATTATTAGGGACGGTAATGATTGAGAATCAGGGACGTGAGTTCCATGTGCCTTCCTACGCCTCTGGTTCTCAAAGAGTGACCTCCCTGTTAGACTTGCAAGTTCTCAGGCTCTGTCAACCTGTGAATCAGAAACCCTGGGGAAAGGGGGCCCGGAGATCTGGGTTCACAAGCCCCTCAGGTAAGTATGCCACTGGCCAAAGTTGAAGAATCACCAATCCTCACTTCCACCTCACTGCCACTCTTGTCACACCCTCTGATGACAGCTGAAGACCATGAAAGGCACCTGCAGGTAGGCAAGAGATCGTCTGCACAGCTTTCATAGCCGTGGGACTTGGGGCAAGTTCAGTCGCTTGCCCCACTAGACCACAGCTGCCATATCTACAAAAGGAGATGTTGGCAAGATCCCTTTAGAACAAATATCATATGATTCTATGAGCTGGGGTGTTATTACCCTAACCCTGAATATCCACCACCACTGTCCTCTTATTTTCTCCTTATGCATGTTATCGAGGCTTTCAAAGGGTAAGGGGGTCTGATAATACCCCCTCAAGATAGCACAAGAAACAATTGAAGCCTTGTAGATAATGAGACCCTTAGCCCAAACTGCCTGTGACATCACTATCTGTGACAGGGAAAGTGATATATGACAAACATGTCTAAGTTTATCAGTCTGCACTCCTGGGACATACGCTAAGGGTAGTGTATTAATGTTAATAAAGGCAACAATGGCTTCTCACATGGGGTATTCTCAAGTACATACTGAACAATTAAAGGGTAAATTCGGCGACTAGGTATGACAGTGAGGTTTTATAATAGATGTATTCAATAATAACATTATAAGAATAAGTGTAAGACCCAAACCACCAAAAACATTTTGGGAACTTGCCAGGGCCTGCCTCGGATGGGAGAGACAGCTTCAGGTCCATTTTGTTATTTTATTTTCTTAAAAAAAATTTTAGGTCTCTTTTACGGGAAACTTAGACGAAAAGTAGAGACAATGTAACAATGAGCCAAAGTTTGGGGCAAAGGCTGTAGTCAGGAAATGTGCAAACGGGGTGGGTTGGAGAATCAGGAAATGAGAGAGGAGCCCCAGGAAGTGGCAAGACCCACATCAAGAGCTAAATGGTCTCCTGGCAGAGCACACGGAGAAAACCCATCGCCGGGGTCCTTGTTCCGGCGAATCTAGGGGTCCCCGAAGGACGGACGGTCAGGCGAAAGGAAATGAAGAGAGATGGAGTCTGATGACCAAGCAGGCAGCCCTGGCAATTCTGGCGACTCCGCCCTGCTGGTCTCAGTGTCTTTATTTAAAAGGTAATTTGATCTCTTCAACAATAATCCATTTTTTACCAGCAAGGTGGCAACCTCCTTAATCCTATATGTTGGTTTCAGGATAATTAACATATGAATTTAGGGTGGGGGGAGAGAACAGGGTGTTTCCTTAAGACCTTCATGTTAATTATCTGTAAACAGGAGAAATCAGGGCGTTGCTTTGAGGATTATACTTTTAAGGTTATTTCTGGCCAGGCTACTCTCCTTCAGATATAAATCCATCAAAGCCTCATGCTCCAGGTCCTACCCCTTTAGCTAAATGCCGTTAAACAAAAGAACATTACATTCCTTGGGGCCAAGGAGAGTAGCTCAGGAAATGCAAGCCCGCCATTTTGGCTACTGGGAGCTTTGCTTTGACCACTTTTCTACACAGGGAAGGGGTCTCAGCCTGTGAGCCCCAAATGGTTCCCAACAACCCGTGAGGCTGAGGTCTGCCCTTGGCCTCTGTGTGACTCTCGCTGGGTGCGGGAGGCAAGCCCTGATAACGGCACTGGTGTTAGTGAGCGGTTAGTTAGACCGCTCTTCTACATGCCTTACTCGCTCACACTCCAAACACAATTGCACAGGAGGCATTGATTGTATTCCTACAGCATGCATGGGTAATAGAGGACCGGGGGCTGGTACGTGGCAGGGTGGGGATTTGAACCCCGGCAGGTACCTTCCAGGGCCTGGGAGCTTATCCCCTGAAAGGTCTCTGCACCTTAGAGAGATTCCAGGCCCGTCCCCTAATTTTACAGAGCAAGGAGAAGGGAGAGGGCACAGCTTCTTGCTGGTAGACGGTTCTCCCCACTTGTACAGGGCAACCCCCCAAATTAAACAGAAATTCTGATGCCTTGCCCAAGACAAATGAAATTCGGATCTTAAAGGAAGAGGGCCTGGCATTCTTTGAAGCTCTCCAGATGATTCTAACGTGCAGACAAGATCGAGGAAGCACTCACGGTGGAAGGGGGCTTGGGCGTCATCTGTCATCTGCTTCGAAACCCCAGCTTCGTCCCCTGGCCAGTCCCTCACCTGTTTCCCAGGGAAAGCTCTTTCTACTTAATGATTATAGCAAAGATCATCTTTCTGAAGGCTTCTGGCACCTTGCAGGTGCTCAACAAATTACAGTTCTTCTTCCTACTATTAGCTGCTGACATATCCAAAGTTAGAATAATGGATTTTATTTTACTTTGTTTTCCAATAAGTAGGGTAAATGATATCCAGCATTGGGGGGTGGGGCGGGGTTCAGCAGCACTTTGGCGTAATAGCTAACATATTAAAGGAACAGACTATAGTAATCAAGGCTTGTGATCTATAAAAGTCAACCTTGTTGACAAGTAGAGCTGAACGCCATCGCCTTCCAGATGTCTTCCATTTGTGGTCGGTAAAACCCACATACCTCCATTCTGACCACGTGGAGAGATGTAAGTATTTTTTTTTTCTTCCATAGTTTATCTCTGCGAGCTTACCCTTCTTAAAGAAGCCAGTTAACCGTGGCAAGTCTCAAGGTAACTTGTTCTCTGCCTTCAACGATTTGAAGGGCCTTTGATGATCACGAAGCTGACACATTATTTATTCTCTGGGTTTACGGAGGGCTCAGAGAAGAGACACGGCTCTCAATTCAAAGGAAAGCTTTCAGATGGGCCTCCTGGTCTCTGAGTGAAAATCTGCTGGGCACTCTCCAACAGTGAAGTGCAGCCTTGTTCTGGTTGGGTTGACCTTACCTGCCTGGCTTATCTGGCATGGCCTACTCCCACACTGTAATTCAATATTTCTTTTGATTCCCTGATTCAACATGACGATGAGTGACTTTGTAATCCCTTTCAGGGCTGAACTTAAGCTGAAGATCCAAGCCCCTCTAGCCCTTTAAAGCTTCCTGGTCATGGGAAAGAGGACATTTTCTTGCCAAATCGCTGCTCTCAAAACAAACTCTGGACGAGAGAGAGTTCCTTTGCCTCATGACTGTCTGTCCAGCCCACGCTGTGATGCTGTCCCCAGCTGCTGGATCATTTCCCACTTCCGCCCCACTGAGGTTGTGTGTTTATTTCACTCCCAAGAGAGATGATACTCATTGGTATGAAAGCGATCATTCCAGAGAGCTTATAGATTCCTCCCCTTTTCGAAAAATCGGCCTTTGATTTCTAAATACTTACGTTCACAGAACTTTAGAGCTGAAAGTGGCTGAAACATTCACTGGAGTGTCTTGAGAGAGTGAAATAGTTTCAGCCAGGCTAAGTGATTTACCAAGGTCACGGAAGTCATGGAAGGACCAAGCGGGCCTTCCATGCTGAGATCACTAATTCCTTCCGGTGTTCTCAGGCTCCTTCTAAGATTTGAATTTTATATTTTACTTTATTGATTTTTTAAAACTTTTTCATAATGGAAAATCTTAAGCCTATACAAAAGTGGAGAGGACAGTATGTGAGTCCTCAATACCCAAATGCCACAACTATCCATGATGATAGGTCAATTTCGGTAAATCTTACTGCATAATCATGGTCAATTTTGATGTTATGATGGTCGCTCGTGTTTCGTCTATACTCTACCATGTTCCCATATTAATTTTCAGCAAATCCTAGATGATACATTACTTCATTCATAACTATTATGTTCCTGTAAAAAAGAAAAAGGAACTGCTCCTTTAAAAATGTAGAACCACTTAGCCACCATAGTATTATCATAGTTAAAAACTGCACCCTCTGATACTCTCCAATATGAAATTTTTAAATGTCATATAGATGTTTCTTGTTCTGAATACTTTGTAGAACCGTCATTTTAAAGCATTAAGAAATGTAAGATATGTCCGATTGAGGGCACCTGGGTAGCTCAGTCGGGTAAGCATTCAACTTCGGCTCAGGTCATGATCTCATAATTTGTGAGTTCAAGCCCCACATCGGGCTCTGTGCTGACAGCTCAGAGCCTGGAGCCTGTTTCAGATTCTGTGTCTCCCTCTCTCTCTGCACCCCCTCCTGCTCACACTGTCTGTCTCTCTCTCAAAATTAAATAAATATTAAAAAAAAATAAAATAAATTCTGATTGAATGACTTCAGAGAAACAACGACCAATAAGGTAAGTGGTTTAAACAAGAAAGTTCTGAGGTCATGTGTGTTTTACAAAATCAGACAGCGGGATCCCTGGAGAATAGCACGCTCAGGAAAGAAGACAAAGGAGGCCTCATTTGAACAGGGCCTAGAAAAATGAGGACTCAGACAGTAGAATTTAAAAGGGGGAAATACGGAGCGGAGCGAGACATGCCTAAAATCTCAGACGCAAAACACACAAGGTCTATGTGTGAGAGGCTGAACAGGGCATTTGTTTATGGCACAAGTTTTGGAATCCTACAAAATACTGAAGGACGATGTGGAATATTTCGGTTGGATCAGATCCTAAGAGTCATTAAATACCAAGCTCAGGGTTTTCTCAGCTTATCTTTGCATGCGTTGGGGAACCATTGAAGGCCACGGAGCTATTATAAAAGCAATTTGGCTTTGTGGAGAGAGGCAAAATAGGAATGTAACATTTTGTCATTATTACGCAAAATAAATTGAAGCCGAAGTAAGACCTATCTATCTCCATACTACCATCAGAAAATATAATTAGGGGAAAAAAGTATAATTTAAATGAGAGTCACCAACACACTGTAGATATTAAGGTTTTTCCAGGACGTTCTAACATCATTTGTCAGCAGACATCAAATTAAATTGGAAAAGAAAAAAGAAAAAGAATATGACGAGCCTATGTCTCCAGCAAAGATATTTGAAGTTGTTTATTGAACTGGAATTCAATCTCCATAATTTTGTGGCTCCCTCTTTTCAGCCATAATAATTCATCTCTATAATTAAAGCCTAATGAACCAAACAATTTCTCTGTTCATAATCAACCTCATCTATGCGAGTGGCCAACATTCAAACACAATCTTTCCAGTAAACGGAGTCAGGGCTCCCAGTAAGGAAAAAAGAATCTTTCTCTTTCTCTTGAAATTTCACATTTACCGCCCCCCCTCCCCATTAATTAGCTTTATTTCCTTAAGAACGCTAGGATGTCATAAAGGGTGCCAGTGGGGATTCCTGATAACCCCTGGAACGGGAACAAAGCTATGTTATTAAGAAATTAATTCACTGATGCTACTCAAAAACCTAAGAGTATGCGGTGTCACTGTGACCCATCGAGGGGCCTTTGGTCCCCCTTTCCGTGCTTTGTCACTTAATGATGCTTTGGTTCTTGGGAGTGGGATGGTGAAGTAAAAAGATGATATCTCCATCTTTGGGCCCTCATTTAAAATTTAAATGTCTCTTGGAAATGTAAGACTTTAAGTCATTATCGGCTAATGTCTTTGGGCATGGTTAGCTGACATCCGGCTGGGACCGAAAAGAAGATTCAGTCTAAGCCCCTGTTGGAATGCAGGTCCCGCCAGAAGGAGAACTGCAGAGGCAAAGACACCACGGACAAGTTTTTCAGTCACTACAGCCTTGCGGAGAGCCAGCTGGTCAAGTTACTTCCAAGCAAACCACTTCCGCCCGTTGGCATACACGCCGGAGGCTGCCAAGCCCAAGTGGCTAACCTATCTCCAGGAAAAGTTCGTATTGTTGAAATGATTGTAAGTGATATTCTAAATACACTTCTTTACATGAAATGAGATCTTTTGTGCTGGAATCTCAACAGCGAAAGGCCTTCATGACCTCAGGGCAGCCCATGGCCGTGACCTCTTAGCCCTGCTCTCTGGTCCCTAAGAAGCTCAAGCCAACATTTATGTTTTATTTTTTTTAAGTTTATTTATCTATTTATTTTCAACATTTTTTAATTTTCTTTTTTGCGAGACAGAGAGACAGAGCACGGGCAGGGTGAGGGGTAGACAGAGAGGGAGAAACAGAATCCGAAGCAGGCTCCAGGCTCCGAGCACAGAGCCCGATGTGGGGCTCGAACCCATGAACCGCACCATCATGACCTGGGTCCAGTCGGAGGCTCACTGGGCTGAGCCACCCAGGTGTCCCAGGGCCAACATTTAAAAGGAGATATTTTGCAGTAAGATACGCAGTTCTAGTTCCTCTCGGAAAACGGGGAGATGGGGTAAACCTGGCTGCACTCTCCACAGGGCGATGGGCGGGCCCCTCGGAACACACCAGAGAAAAGTGTGTTCCCCATTTTCCTGCCCCGGTGCCCCCCACCCCTCCCTGAGACTGGTCATTAGCCGTTTTCATTACCCTGAAACTGGTTTTCTTCCTCTTTAGTAGAGACAGATTTTCCGAGACGGATGCCTCTGTAAAACAAAAAATGGGACACTTTAAGACAGCTAAGGCGACGTTCCCTATATCCTACCTGTCTTGTCCCCTTGGGTTTCTTACCTGGACCCCGTGAGCATTTGAGTTTCTAACTCTACCTCAAGACCTTATACGGGAGGAAAAAGTTTTCCTTGACCCATTCAGGGTCCCCGGCCGGGTCTCCCGATTAAGCCAACGAAGGCAGATTAACAGGAGGAAAGCATACGAATTTATTTAACGTAAGTTTTACGTGACACAAGAGGCTTCATAAAGAAATGAAGTCTTGAAGAAATAGCTACGCTTGAGTATTTCGAGGCTAGAATTGTGTGGGCATTTGCCAAGCCCGGTTTGTCGCCCCTTTGTCTCAGAGCCCCTTTGTCTTCAGAGATAAGGATGTTCTTTACCTCCAGGCAGACGGGGGGGAGAGGGGGGGCCCTCTCCGGTGCTGGTTGTATGACCTGTCTTAGGGGACAAGCGTGGGTCAGAGTGACCTTCCCGCTTCTGTGTTTCTCTCCATGGAAAGACAGATTTTCCATTTTAAAGTAAATTTTAAAGATCTTACTGGCTTTACCCAGGGATTCCTTTTGCGCAGCATCCCGTCCGGCAGATGGAAAGGAGCTCTGAGGAGCTGTACAAAATAGAAGACTTTTCTAGGCAGAGGGAGGGGGAGCAAGGACGTCATAGGAGGGGAAAAAGCGGATTGGTTATTGGTTATGGGTTACGGTCTCCTTTAGGGGACGGCAAGGGTCTACCAGGCAGGTGGCCTCACTAGCGTTGATCACGTGATTCCTGATCCATTTAAGATTCTATTTCTGGGAGAGCCGTGGCTATAATTAAGTCTCAGTCTGGTGACGTGGGACCCAGAAGAAGTGACTCCAATTGGCTTCTATTTTTAACATCTCAAGCTTCTTCGGCTTAAGATGCTCAAGATAGCAAGGTGCCATATTTGGGGCCCTATGATCTGAAACCCCTTGATGGCAGTTGGATTCTTTTGGGAGGCTTTGCTTTCAGGCAGATGAGGGGAATCCGGAAGAGGTTTCTTCCCTCAGCTGTTGATCCGCATATGTCTTTAGTAAAATAATCCTCATGCTTCTAGGGAGTATTCGGGAGCTTCGAGAGCTTCTGGGGAGAGCCTGGCCAGGTTACATGGAGTCACAAGATGGTGTGAGCCACACCGCGGTGGGACAGAGCCCGGCTCGTTCAATGTGCATCTCTAACCTGAAAAGGCAAGGACTGAGGGTCAGTGCGGGAGAAATAGCAGAAATTCTGCTTTATCAGCACGAATGTAATCCTTTACGTCGTTTTCTCCGTTAGCCCCAAATCGGGAACTGTGGCTCTGTGGTCTCCCACCTTACCCTCAGGGCCGGACCCGTAGGAAAATCCCAACAAATACCTGTTGCCTGATACTTGAGTACTCGGCTTCTTCATGAAGGAGAGAAGGTTTCACCAGGTGGGTTTTTATTTTATTTTTTTAATCTTATTTGAGAGAGAGAGAGAGAGAGAGAGAGAGAGAGCAGACAGGGAAGAGGGGCAGAGGAAGAGAGAGAGAGAATCTTAAGCAGGCTCTGAGCCCGACACAGGGCTCGATCTCACGACTTTGGGACCATGACCTGAGCTGACACCAAGAGTCAGATGCTCAACTGACTGAGCCACCCGGGCACCCTTGTTTTTGTTTTTGTCTTTAAATATTTTGAAGATCTTTCAGAGGCTTCCGCCACGATCTGCTGCACGTGCTTTCTGGGAATCCAAGACTGTCACAGGAAGCCGTACCCCCAATTTCGTGCACTCTACGAAAACCACACCCAGACCTCCATAGGAACTTCGCAAGTTCTCGGAAAGGCAAGCACGGTGCGTTGACCACAGACGTGTACACGATCCTTCGCCCCTCCCTGAATCTTTGTCCTGGGCAACACGGATTCCCCAGCAAATCCTACAAAGAGGTGGAATGTATTCCCCACTCCTTGAATTTGGCCCGGCCCGTGCCTTACTTTGGCCTATAGCATGCGGAGCAAGAGATGGCACGCCAGGTCCCATGTTAAGCCTCTGAAGGTTTCGGGCACTTTCGTTCACTGGGAAATCTTCAGCATCCTGGGAATAAGCTCTGGTGAGCGGGCTGGATAACGGTAGCTACCTGGTCCGGTCAACCCACTGGAAGAGCCAACCGAGCACCGAGAGACGTGAGTAAGGCCACCCTTCGCCTGCCCCTCGGCGACATACACCAGCACCTTGAAGACCTGCAGGAGTCACCCTGGCGCAAATCACCAGTCAACAGATGTTCCCAAATGACTGGCTGAGTGGTCAGCGATAATGGATGTTTACTGTTTTAAGTCCCCGGGCTTTGGGGTCGTCTGGCATACGGCAACCGCTAACTGCTCCAGGAAGGAGAAGTGATTCTCCTTCTCTGCTTTTCCTCATCATCTTGACCTTCTTCCCCTCCGAAGCATCCTCTCCCATTTTTCTCCTTGGTGCCTCTCTTCCAATAGCCTTTCTCCATTATTCATCCTCTTAAGGCTGTGGTCGTATTGCATGTGGGTTTATACGTCACCGCTGAGAACTGAAAATGGTTTCTGAATACATATGAAAGGGCATTTTTTTTTTTAAGCGAGAAGCATCTCAGGCAGGAGCTAATTGTGCGTGCACGCTCGAATGACTAAACATGCCCCGGAGAGGTTCTGAGGCGTTCCATCATAGCTTTTGCCCCTAACGGGAAACACGCGAACGGTCTGCACAGCCTGATCGGAAAAAGACCCCGGATCGGCGGATTTCCAGTTTGCTGTTCGCGGGCAGAAGAGACGTGGCAAGCTCCCATCTTTGCAAGCAGACCCAGCTTGTGATTAGGGCACGTTTCCTGCCTTGACCTAGACGGGCAAGCTCTCCGGGGGGGGGGGAGGTAGCGGAAACCAAGTTTTGACATCAGAGGGGACGGAGGCCCCCGGTCAACAGAATCGCATCTCTCTGTCCCAAACAGCTGTGTCTCCTTCATCCGTGGGACCCGTTGCTTGTTGTTGCATTAAGACCTAATCCAGCCCCCACCCAGCGTTGTCCCTGGGGTCAGTACCCAGGTTGAAAAGTGAGTCATCCGCGGTGAGAAAAAGAGACACGCAATTGTCAAAGCCAGCCATGAGCCAGAGCAGAAGAACGCACCTGTCTGTTTCTGCAAAACAAACAAACAAAAAATGCCCGTAATTATATTTGCAGTATAATGTTTTCAAAGCAGTGTCTGATTATTTATGACACAGAATCCTTCTAATGTGAAGTAACTGAGGACTCGCTCCAAATCATAAAGCATTTTTGTGGCTGAGTGGCTAGCCACCCAGTGCTTTCGTTTCCTTCATTTCATTAATTTAACAAGTATTTCTTGATCTCGTCGCATTTATAAAGCAGGACTTTCCCTTCACATACTTTGGAATTTTTTCCCGGGCTTTTCTTTAATTGTTCCTTTGCTAACATAGATGTGAAATCGGAATGGCTAATTTAAATGAAAGCCATGGGTTGTTTCTTGTTTTTTGTTTTCAGGAAGGTGTACACTTAATCTAGTTCCGGTCTCACAGAGTGACAATACGTATCACGAGAAACGGTTGAAAACATTCAATGAAAAATATTGACTTTGACTTTAGCTAAGCAGAACGCAGCGAGAGGGAGACATGGTTTTTCCACAGGGAGCCCACATTAGATGTAAAACGAGCCTACATAAAATGACAGATACTGCAAAAATGAGGAGGACGCTGGTACAAATCCTTTTTGCTAAGCGGCAACGCCTTTATTAAAGTGGAAGCGTGATCTGAAACTTTAAAAGAAAAAAAAAAAAACCGTCCCGGGTTGCGTGTGGACAGGAGGTAATATAAAGGATTCGCATTTGCTAGGGAAATAAGACCCTTAAAAGGTGGGGTTCAAATGCTTGCAGTTTTATAAGATCTATTACCAGCAGGTCAGACTAAATCAGAGCTCTCTCCGTCTCTCTTCAACTCAGTCATCTGATTGGAAACAAAAGATCCCTCCAGAGACTAGTCCCTGTCAAGATCCCAGATGTGACAGAGCAGAGCAGAGAGGGGACAGAGAGTGAAGCTAACCGAGGGGGTGGTGCAGAAATGTACGTGAACTCCGAAGAAATTAACAAAGCCACGTCTGCTGCGAGTGAGTGAGGCGTGAGGGCTTCAAGTCTTACCCTGAGTGGGATGAGATAAGATGGAATTCTGCAAGTCAGCAGGCAAGAGAGCTATTTCAAGAGAATTAAGCCAATGCCAGCATGGAATCTCCTGGGTGTAGTGGGGCAGAGCAGAGCTCCAGAGTCTGCAAAATGTCAGCCAGTTCTGTGTCCCTAACAGCATCCTTCCTTGCTGTGCAGAGCCCCCGCCTTAGTGCCTTCCCCGGCGTTGCCTTTAAGACCCCAAGCTTGTTTCCATCGTGGTGAGCTCTGTCTGCCACCGGGGACTTCCCTCACTGGCTGACCTCCCATGGCTGCTAGCGGGCACTATCCACAAGCAATTCACCCCCCGCCCCAGGTGAAGGCCAGCCCTCCCCATCTTCAGATGCAGCTGTGGCTTTTCAATGTGAGACCCGAGCTAGAGCTCTGGGAAGGAAGTTCAGGGAGGTGAAGGCAGGGACCCAGAAAGTCCAGACAAATGATTTTGAGGAATAAGGAGTCAGCGCAACAAGCTCTGGGGAAAAGTAACAATAAAAGAGTTTGTGCGAGCCCGAGATTTTTTTAATGGAAGAAACTCCCTGACGTACGTCCTCCTCCCCTGTTTCGTATTCCTCTGGTCCTGGCCAGAACTGGTCCTGGAGCTGGTCGTAAGCGCTGTGTTTCTCAGTGTGTCGTCTTCGTGTCAGGACTGGCTAAGGTGTTTTCCAAATGTGAAGATTTCCATGCCTAGTTTTTATCTAATTGAATCGGACCTCTGAGGGAGGTGCCCAGGACCCTGTCTTATTAGCCAGGAGTCCAGACCCAAGGATGTTGGAGAATCGTTCAAGTGTTTCAGAACATGGCGATCGAAAGTTGGAGGCGGTTCCAGAATCTTCTCCAGTTACCAAAATTGCACTGTTCTCTTTCAACCTGTTCGCTACACCAGCCTCCAAGGAGTGGGGTCCTCCTTCCCACTTGTTAACCGTTAACATGACACAAATATGTATTGAGAGCCTACTTTCCAGGTCCACAGAGACTGTGGAGCTACAATTGAAATAAAAATCCTTGCTCTCGCAAAGCTTACACACGAAGGGGAAGGGAACAAATTATAAACAAGTAATGGATAATAGAAAGTGGTAACTGTTTACAGAAAATGAAGCATGAAGAGGGGGTGGGGGGCAGAGCTGGAGTGGAGTTAAGGCAGGGGGTGCAATTTGAAATATGGGCCCCAGGAAGGCATCCTTGAAGAGATAACATCTGAGCAATGACCGAGTGGAGGAGAAGACACAACCATGTGTGGGGCTGCCCAATACAATAAGGACGCTGTTAGAGACCGAATTGTGTCCCCCATATTCACATGTTGAAGCCCTAACCTCCAATGTGACTAGGTGGAGTTGGGCATTTAAAGGGGTGGTTAAGATCAAAAGAAGTCATAGAGTAGGGTCCAATCCAATGGGGTTGATGTCCGTCCAAGAGCAGGAAGAGACACCAGGGATGTGAACCCATAGAGAAAGGCTCGGGTGAGACACAGGCTCCCCGTCCACAAGCCAAGCAGAGAGGCCCCAGGAGAAACCAACCCGGTCATCACCTTGACCTTGATCTCCCAGGCCCAGGTCTCAGACGGAAACCAGCGACATGTCGCCGGAAACTGGAGGAAAGGTGATGCTCGTGAAAAGGTAGCCGGGGCACTTGGCTGAACTGTGTTCAAAAACTGTGTTTTGCGGAAGTAGAGAGTGCAAGTGACAGACTTGCATGTTTAGCTGAGGAGATTTGTCAGTCAAGTCTCGAAGGCTTGGTTTCTTGGGGCTTATAGTAAAATGTGAGATGCGTTGAAGGTATTGTGAAGCAAAGAGGAGACATAATATGAATATTTGGCAAATTCTCAGCCTATTCGTGTTGCAAAAACATGATAAAGTGTGTCCTAGAGAGAGCACCCAGGGTGTTGCTGAAGAATCAGGCCAGAGAATTGTTGCTGAGCCCTAAGATCAAATAGGATCTATCTTGCTAGATTTGGGACTATTTTTTTTTAATTTTTTAACGTTTTTTTAAATTTATTTTTGAGAGACATAGAGACAGAGCATGAGCAGGAGCAGAGAGAGAGAGAGAGAGATACAGAATCTGAAGCAGGCTCCAGGCTCTGAGCCGTCAGCACAGAGCCTGACTCGGGGCTCGAACTCACAGACTGTGAGATCATGACCCGAGCTGAAGCCGGCCGCTTAACCAACTGAGCCAGCCAGGCGCTCCAGATTTTGGACTTTCCAGAGGCCCATATCCCTTTCATCTTTTCAGTGTCTCCCTTTTCGAATGGGAATGTCCATCTCATTCCTGTTTCATCGCTGTGATTTTTTTACTATTAAAAAATATTTTAATGTATTTTTTTTTTTGAGAGAAAAAGCATGAGCAAGGGGCTGAGAAAGAAGGAGACACAGAATCCAAAGCAAGCTCCGGGCTCTGAGCTGTGAGCACAGAGTCTGAGGCAGGGCCTGAACTCACGACCCGCGAGATCATGACCTGAGCCGAAGTCGGACACTTATCCAATTGAGCCACCCAGGCGCCCCCCACCATTGTGTTGTGAAATCACACAACTCGTCTGGTTTCCCAGGCTCTTGGCTCAGGATGAATCATACATCGAGTCTCACTCCTGCCTGACTTAGATGAGACTTTGGACTTATGGCTGACGCTGGAGTAGGTTAAGACACTTGGGGCTGTCAATACGGAGGTGAATGTATTTTGCATGTAAGAATTACATGAATCTGGGGAGTCCTTGGGTGGAGTGTTGTGGATTACACTGTCCCCGCTACCAGTTCATGTGTTGAAGCCCTAAGACCCAATGCTACTGCATTTAGAGATAAGGCAATTAAGGTTCAATGAGACCACAGGCCAAGGTCCCAACCCAATGGGAGTAGGGTTCTTCTAAAAAGAGGAGGAGACACCAAGGATACACAGGCACAGAACAAAGACCATGAGAGAAGCTGAATGCAAGCCAAGGAGAGAGGCCACAAGAGAAACCAAACCTTCCAACACCTTCATCGGATGTCCAGCCTCCAGAACTACGAGAAAATAAATTTCTGTTGTGTAAGCCACCGGTCTGTAGTTTTGTTACCGCCCAAGCCACATAATACAGACACCCAGTTAGATCTGCATTTCCTATGGAAAATGACTTTTTACCAGGCATGCTATATACTCACGCCAGAATGGTAGCTGTTGTTTGTATGAAATTTAAAGAACAGTGGGCATCCTATCTTTTTATTTGCTCGATCTGGCAGCCCTGGCAATGTGAGTACGTGGGAGAAGAGAATTCTAGACCGAGCGGACAACACTAAATGCTGGGTGTGTTGGGGGCAAGCGAAATTAAGTTTTCTTAATGCTTTTTTTGAGAAAGAGAGAGACAGAGTATGAGCAGGGGAGGGTAGAGAAAGAGGGAGATGCAGAATCCAAAGCAGGCTCCAGGCTCTGAGCTGTCAGCACAGCACAAGAGCCTGAGGCAGGGCTTGAACTCATGAACCAGAAGATCGTGACCTGAGCCAAAGTCGGATGCTTCACTGACCGAGCCATCCGGGTGCCTAGGGGAAAGAAAACTTAAGCCCGAAAGGGAATGGGTGAATGAAAGAAAGAGAAGAGATGGGTCACAGTCAGGTGACCAGAGAAAATTCGGGACATCCTTACACGATTCATCAGACTAACGTACTATGTCCTATTGGTTAATCCGGAATTCAGATTAAACTAGGGGTCCTCCATATTTACCTGGCAAATTTGGCAATTGGAAGTGGGGGGTGGATTCTATGTGGTTGGCTGGCCATTATAGGAGTTGGACTTTCACTCTTCCTGAAACAGCCAGCAATTGGCTGACCGTCGATGGATACAAGAAGCCTTTCAAACTAGCCCCCCAAATTCCTAAGAGCTCTTTCTTCCGAAGGTTTTGATAGACGCTGTTCTTGTGCTTGTAGGAAAGAGAGTTTTCTTTTTAACTGTCAGGCATACCAGTATGGCTCCCCAAAATCCCAGGTAACCCCGCTGTAACTGGAATCTGGAACTCATAAAAAGGTTCGTGCTCTCCCCACTTCACCCCAGGAGCACTGTCACCTACGTTGGAGCGTGAAATCTCATTCCGATTTTTGGAGCCCGCTCCGGTCCCCGTTGGCATACCTGCGTGCATACCATTTGGAAGGAGAGAAGGAGGCTCAGCCTGCCTTGTTTGATTAAGGCTTTCTAATTGGAAACTTTCCGTAAATCAAAAATCTGATTCTCCTAGTTAATTTTGTTCATAAAACCTTGCAAATTAAAACCTAATGGAAAAGAACTTAAAAAAAGAAAAAAAGAAAAAACGCAAAGCTTTGAAAAATTCCCAAACACCGCAGTGAAAACCTGTTCTATTTGTTCAGAAAGTTTACTGCTAGGAAAATCTCATAACCTGTTTAATCCCCTGCAGCTGAGAAAAGCAGTTACAGTAGACGGAGGGGCTGTTGGAAGCCTTTTGCAAAGAGGAGGGGGACAGAATTTCATTTCACTGTGAAGCGTCACTTTTCATAGCCCAAGGAAGCACCAACGTTTTGCTTACCGGTAGGGTCAAATACTTATGAGGCCTTCGTTCCTGCTCTGACTTCCAAGATCACGTAGATTTTACTTCTCTTACAGGTGCTACAGCAGAATGAGACGGTGACCTGGGTGGCTCAGTCAGTTAAGTGTCTGACTCTTGGTTTCAGCTCAGGTCACGATCTCGAGGTTGGTGAGTTCGGGCCCCGAGTCAGGCTCTGCACTGACAGCTGTAGAGCAGAGCCTGCTTGGGATTCTCTGTCTCCCTGTCTCTCCCTACCCCTCTCCCGCTCGCTCTCACTCACTCTCTCTCTCTCCCCCCAAAAGAAATAAGAATGTAAAAAAAAAAAAAAAAAGAATAATGAGCCGATGGAAAAGTTTTGAAGAAAATTGAGGCATGGTGATAGTAGAAATGGTTGCATGAGAGCAAAACGAATATATGTATCACTGGTTTTCCTACTATATAAACGCAGACACAGATATGTAATATTTTCGAGTTAGTCATGTTTCTAAAGCAGAAATTGGTTTCTGACAATAGTTTGGACATTGAGTCAATGCAGGAATAACACAGACTCGAGAAATGTGCGTTGAGTTGTTTATTAATTCTTTGAAAAAAGAAAGCAATTTATGAATATTTTAGTTAAAGGAAGTTTTCTCCAGATTAGTTAACTTATTTATTGAAAAAAATTTTTTTTAATTTTTGTTTATTTTTGATAGAGAGAGAGCACTTCACACACCCACATGAGTGGCCTAGGGGCAGAGAGAGAGTGAGACAGAATTCGAAGCAGGCTCCAGGCTCTGAGCTGTCAGCACAGAGCCTGACTCAGAGACAGAACTCACGAATGGTGAGATCATGACCTGAGCCTAAGTTGGATGCTCAACCCACTGAGCCACCCAGGCGCCCCAAGATTAGTTAACTTTTAAATGAAGCTACAATGTCCCCATGAACTTCTGTGGTTTTGGGTGTGCCCAGAATTCCCTTATGCATTCTTTCCCAGGAAGCGTCCTTCCTCTTTTGGGAGAGCTGGTGGGCACGTAGCGGTGTTCTCGCGGGCAGATGCCAGATCTATTCTGGGTCACTGTGAAGAGTCCAGAAAATAGGCAAGGAACCTCAATCTCTTCTCTTGGGGGTTTTGTCTGCCCCAAGTGGGTAGAAACAGACTTGCTAATTTAAAATGGTTTAAGGCTGGGGGCGCCTGGGTGGCTCAATTGGTTAAGCACCCGACTTCGGCTCAGGCCGTGATCTCACAGTTTGTGGGTTCGAGCTCCGCGTTGGGCTCTGTGCTGACAGCTCGGAGCCTGGAGCCTCCTTCGGATTCTGTGTCTCCCTCTCTCTCTGCCTCTCTCCGGCTCATACTCTGTCTCTCTCAGTCTCTCAAAATTTTAATGTGGAGAGCTTAAACGGTGGGATCACGACCTGAGCCGAAGAAGAAGAGAAAAAAGAAGAGAAAAAAAAATGTCCCCAATGCATAGACGAGTAGAGACAAGAGGGATGAGTTGACGGAGAGATTCCTTGAAGATGAGAAGTAAATCAAGAGTGAATCACGTTCTTTTCGTTCTTAGATCCAGTCACTCCTGAACCCGTTTTGTTCCTCTTCTGTATTTACATGAGCCGCTAAGTTTCTTTATACGTTTTGTTAGGCGGAGTTAAGTTTCTGTCTTTGAAGTCACAAGCCCGGACTAAATGGGAGTTAATTCCTTTGCAATAGATATGACTCAGGTTTTATATAAGAAACAAAAGCTACTTCTACGTGTGTATGCGTACGAAGCACAGTTTCTCTTTCACGCCTCGAACAATCAGAAAGGAAAAATAGTACCGTGAGATTTTCGAATCCTTACAAACTCTTGAACATGGCGTCCGCCTTCCCAACCACTTGAATTTGAACGACCACACGCCATTTGGGAAAGACACATTATTCTGAAACAGTTGTAATTCATGTCCATTTGGGATTTTTATAGGGGGCATCTGATACCATCTTTTTTTTTTTAAAGGCAAGAAAATCCACACAGATCTAGTAATTATTCCTGGAGGGGGGGGTATCAGAATTTAAAAAAATTTTTAAAAACATTTATTCAGGTTTTTAAGAGATAGAGTCAGAATGTGAGCAGGGGAGGGGCGGAGAGAGAGGGCGATAGAGGGTCTGAAGCAGGCTCCAGGCTCCGAGCTGTCAGCACAGAGCCCAATGAGGGGCTTGGACTCACTAACCCGCGAGATCATGACCTGAGCTAAAGTCAGGTGCTGAACCGACTGAGCCACCCAGGCGCCTCCAGATTTTTTAAAATCGAACCATTTAAATATTATTTTAAAAAGACAAACAGTACGCAAATGTGTGATAGCTATACGTTAGCCTCTCAAGGGTGAATGAGGACAACCAGTCCGCAACAGAAAACTGTCTTTATCTTAGGAGCATGGAGACCTGTGGCCTGGGGTTTCAGAGTCAGGGTTAGACACAGCTTCGAAGAGTGCTTTACCTCAGAAGAGGGGCAGGGGTGCTCGTTTCTGGGAAACGATGATAACTCCAGGAAGGTGGCTTTACGAGGAGGAAGACGGTGATCTTCGAGCTGCATGGAAAAGTCTAAATACCCTTCTTCATTCAACGTGCACACGAACGAGCGAGGTTTCTATACTAAAGGGTTATTTTCTATAGTCTGTGCTTTTAAGTATCCTCGGTATCCTAATTCATTCGCACCCACCACGATTTTCCTTCCTCCTTTTCATTATTATCAACATTTTCACTGACCGACATTACATTCTGCTCTCATCGGGAAAGCGGAGAATCGCCGTGTTTTCGGGGGATATACACCGTGTGTGTGTGTGTGTGTGTGTGTGCGTGTATGTGCGTAGCATCCGTATTAGGTGTGTGCTTAAGGGGAAAACGAAAAAAGGTTTCAAGGGGTCAGAAGTACAGGCGGCAGTCTGACCAATGGTTTTGGCACGGGTCAGTGGGCAGGCCAACCAGGTGATCCAAACTGCGTGAGCTTGACCTCCACCTGAAATGGTTATTCAGGGTGAGGTGTCTCTGGTTTCACGTAAAGTAAATTTAAAGGTGACTACCAAGCGGCAGAGCCAAGAAAAATATTATAAAGCACTCGGCACATATTTAAGCGAAATTCTGCCAAGGTAACCTCCTCCCTGCCTCAGGTCTCTGTTTGCCGAGGGACAGAGCACCGCACGCGAGGGGCTCGCCCCGCAGCCAAGTGCGTTAAGCATGGCAGGTAAGGGCAGGTGACTCCAAAGTCCACGCCTCCTGCGTGTGATAAATGATGGAAAAAAGGAGGCCTGTCGAGGGGGAGGTAAGGTTCCCGGTCGGATCGCGAATTCCATTCCGCCACAAGCAAACAAGGCGCCTGTGTCTCCAGCTGACTATTCCCTTGACTGCTTTTGCAACCGAGTCCTGTTTTCCCAGCTGCGTCTGTCGCCACCGTCACCATCCATGCTGTTCATACCCATCACCACCAGACACGGACACGTCCGATCTACACCGGAGAAGGGCCCACACGGTGCCTGGCGTTGTCCTAAGCCCTCCTGGGGCTTCCTCTCACTTATTGGGTGAGTTCATTTCACCATTGAGTCGATGGCGTCGTGCTAATTTCTAGGGTTACAAAAAGTACAAAAACAATATTCTTGACTTAAAGAGAATGCAGTATGGAAGGGGAAAATACAGCAGATGGATCAAAAGGGAGCTAACCTTGAGGGCGGCTGCGTGGCTTCTTCGGTTGAGTGTCCGACTTCAGCTCGGGTCATGATCTCGCGATTCGTGGGTTCAAGCCCTGTGTTGGGCTCTGTGCTGATAGCTCGGAGCCTGGAGCCTGCTTCGGATTCTGTGTCTCCCTCTCTCTGCCCCTCCCCTACTCATGCTCTCTCAGATATGAATAAATGTTAAAAAATGTGTTTTTTTTTAAAGTGAGCTAACCTCGAAGGTGGAGCTAAATGGAACTGAATGACAACAAACAGTACCACAAAGGGGATTATTTCATGCTCAGTGAACCCATTCTGTTTCGTCACCTTGTCTAATACAGTTTACCTGGATCAACAGAGAGGGTTATGAACGGGTACCAAGGGACACCAAAATAACCAACGAATTTCATGGCAGAAATCACACATACCCACACATTTTGAATATAACCACCTTCCCATTATCTACTCTTGAAGGAAGAATGAACGTTGCAAGTGAAATCTCATGGAAATCAATGGAAGTTTCTATGCTTTGAAATTTCACATTCTGCTCCTCCTCTGGTGGCTTCCTTTTAAAGTCGTCTGGGTTAAGTCAAGATTACTTTTCTAGGGGCGCCTGGGTGGCTCAGTCAGTTAAGCGCTGACTTCGGCTCAGGTCATGATCTCACCGTTCCTGAGTTCGAGTCCCGCATCAGGTTCTGTGCTGACGGCTCAGAGCCTGGAGCGAGCCTGTTTGGGATTCTGTGTTTCCCTCTCTCTCTGTGCCCCACCCCCCACTCATGCTCTGTCTGTCTGTCTGTCTCTCTCTCAAAAATAAATAAACATTGGGGCGCCTGGGTGGCTCAGTTGGTTAAGCAGCCGACTTCGGCTCAGGTCATGATCTCACGGTCTGTGATTTCAAGCCCCGCATCGGGCTCTGTGCTGGCAGCTCAGAGCCTGGAGCCTGCTTCAGATTCTGTATCTCCCTCTCTCTCTGCCCTTCCCCTGCTCACACTCTGTCTCTATGTCTCTCAAAAGTAAATAAAGGTTAAAAAAATTAAAAATAAATAAATAAACATTAAAAAAAAAAAAAAGATTCCTTTTCTCGCAGTGGTAGCATTGACCGGCATCCGCCAAGTGGAGTAAAATACAAAGTAATCAAAAGCAAAATAACCCAAAGACTCTGGATGTATCCTACATTTTCATAGTGGGTGAGGGTCATTAGACTTGTAAGCGATCACAAAACCTGGGCCCCCCCTGGAGTGTTGGGAAATAAACAAGATTCGCCCCTGGCCTCCAGCAGTTACTCACAATAAAATTATATTTCCAGATCCCGGTACACGGTTCCGACGGAGACTTAATGACGTACTAGAAAGGGAGTATAGATGGAAAAAACGTGAGAGCAAAGAAGAACATCACGGTGACCTCAGGCTCCAGGATGCCCGGCGGATTTTTAGGCTTGTTGCACACAATCCAAAGCACGGGAATCAAGCAGTTCTGGTACCTTCCATACTATGTTTTGGACAGATAGTTCTGTCTTCCGAAGTGTGCAATGGTGCCATATTTTGACTTTCAGGATGTTCCTTGTGCTTCTTTTCTCCCCCCTCGGGGTCCACCACATACATTGGGAACCTTGTGATTTCTATCTCTCTCTGAATATTTTTCTGGGCACCTGAATATTGAACCGAATGTAAGCTCTGCAGACAAAACTCCCCTTCTTTCTTGTGGAAAGAGGTCCTCAGAATTTCTGGTGAGAAATAGAAGCGTTCATAGAGGAGAATGTGCTCTCCAGTTCTTTCTTACCACATTCCCAGCAAGGGCCCAAGGCCCATGAGCTCTGCGCTCCATATCTTTGCACTGGAATTTTTTAGGCTTGTAAAAACAGCTTCCGAGGGCTGCTTTGGCTTCAGATTTGTTTCAGCTGGATTATCTCCCCTCACCCCCCAATTAAATTCTGGAACTGAAACTGTTGACGTATTAAACATCTGTGTTGTCAGTGCCCCTGTGTGGACCAACATGGCTTCTTGCTACGAGGACCACCAGACTCCTCTTCTGAAATCTTGGAATCTTCAAAAAAGATCAAGAAAACTCTTCAATCGAGAAATGTGACTGGCGTTTCATTTTCAGTGGTCCGATCAAGTTTTTAGCAGTTCTACTGGCTTCTCAAATCTGTCCTTTTCCTTCTCAGCCTCATGCGGGACTAAACTATGGACTGCCTCCGAGGACCTCTCTTTCAACTTTCCCTTTTCTTTTTGGTTTTCTGAGATAGGGTTCTAGATTTTTCTCTCATGTGTCTGGCCTCCCACCCTACCAGCCAAACGGTGAAAAATATCAGTGAGATCTGAGGCTGCCCAAAAGTATCCATTGTGCAAATAATCCCCCTTCTCCTCAAATTGGATCATTCCCATGGAGGTCCTTCTATAAGCCTTAGGGAATTGCCTCCCTATTCTTCCTTGGATTTATTCCCAGGGAATCTCTGAATCCCTGCCTAGAAAAACTACGTCGCCTTAAAACTCATCCAATAATATTAGAGATATTTTACCCTGCAGTTCCAGTCTTCTTCTCTCGCATCTATTCTGAGTAAAATTTGAAAACCTATTCTTTCTGTAAATAGACAATACAAATCAGAACAACGAAGCCTGAAATAACTAACACTTCCGTGAGCCCTACTAGGGGCATGGAAGGGGGCGGGTGGCTCAGCACGTTGTACAAAATAGTTTCTAACAACCTCCCCAACTTGCTAAACTTCTCGACTCCTCCCCACTGTACGCCAGGAATGCAATTTTAAAATCTTCATCAAGTTCAGGGTTTGGCGAGGCAACCCAGGAGGCTCTAATGCACTCGTCAGGTGTTTGATCTCATGCTAAGTCCCCGCATCTGGGTGAGAACGCCTAGGCTGGGGTGTTTCACCAAATCCAACTCCAAATTTCTTCCCCATTGCCCCAACACCGTTGGGATCCACTCCCACACACGTTCTCCAGGCCTCAGAAGACACACATTAGCAAGATTTTGTCACTGCCTTAGGTTATTAACCGTCTTCTCCTAGAGCAAGCCCTGTAGCTCTGCCTTTGGGCTGTGTTGAGTACCAAAGCACTTTATGGGCCTAGAAGCAGTTAACCGCGTTGGGTGTGGTAGGGTGACCAGTTGTCCCAGTGTTCTGGGATTGAGGGAGTTCCTGAGACACAGGACATGAAGTGCTAAACCCAAGAAAGTCCCAGGCGACCTGGGGCATGCTAATCACCCTAGGTGTGGGTCTTCGGCAAGTAGGCATCATCTTGTGGGGCACCTGTCCCAGATGCCATCGCTAAAAGGCTTTATGCAGGCAAGGCCTACTTACCCCAGAGAGGGAAGAGAGCAACGGAGGTTCAAAGGAATTTGGATGTTCTGTGTTTAGTTGTGCCCATGTCTGTCCATGCTTGTCTCGTTATAGGTCTTTGAGTCCCATTTCCCCCCATTAATATCCTCACCATAGTCAAGGCTTGGTGGTGCTTAAAGCATTTAGCTAAGCTGTCTCTCTATCACCCTCCACTCATACTCTGGGCTTAGCCCTCAGTCACGTCATTCCTGGGACCACGGTACTGCTGGAGAGCATCCTGGTTTTCCATGAACGTTCTTAACTGTGAATCCACAATTTTCTAGTTCTATTTTTCTCTACGTACACTCCCTAAGGTCTAAGAAGAAGCCTGTTGTCTCCCGAATCTTTATTTATTCTTGTTTGCCACAGGTTCACGGTCTCTCAGTGCCTCCCCTTCTCCACATTTTTTCCTGTTCTAGCCACGAGCGATCACATGAATGACTGAATCCCACGGCTTACTTGTATTCTCATTTCATTCAGCAATGAATGAATAAATACCAGCCCAGTTTCAGAATCTCATTTTGAGGGCCTCTTTCTTGGGCCATTTCTGGAACCAGTTATTAGCCAAGTCCCAGCGGTAAATGGATGATGCACTTAAAATTAGATAATTCCATATATAAAAACAATTGGCCCACTCTATGAGGTGTGGGTGTAAGGGAATCACAAGGATGGTGTGTTTACCTGGAGTGAGTAGAGGCTGAGCTTTTATGACTTTAGACCTAGATGGACAAGGGGGAGACAGATGACTGGAAATTGGAAGAAGAGAGAATGGAGTGGCCAATTCATCTTGAGAAGCGGAGGGATTTTCACGTAGCTAGTTCAGGCTGACATCAGAAGGGAGGACCCCATTCCTCTGCCTCCCCTGGATCTCCCCTTACCGTTCCCAGTGACTGAAACTAACCGGAAACCATGAGATACAGGAATCGTGTTGATGTACGTCTCTATAGGTCAGTCACTCAGACGAGACCGCAAGGTGGAGAACGGGCTTCGGTGAATTAGGAAAGGCGACCAAAAGCTACCCCACACCGCGTGTTTCTCACAAACTTCATATAACTGCAGCGTGTGAGTGTGTGTGTGCATAACCCAGTCTAACAACCCCTGCCTCTTTCATAGTGGAAGTTTGCTTTTCTACTTTTAACAACGAGCATACCCAATAGTAGGCTTTTTTATCTTATTTCACATCCACTGGTTATTTTTGTTCATTGGTTTCTTTCTGCCTTTCCCCCCCTCCCTTAGTTTTGCTGTTCGGTCAAATCGGTTTTCACTCCAACTTTCTTCTCCTTGTTCAACTGGAAGCATGCTCTACATTTCCGTCCCACCGACGGTTAACCTTCCCGTGTCCAGCACAGTCCGACTGTTATTGTACAAAAACAAACTACCAACTATTTTACTCGTCCTGGGTTCTGGCTTCGCCTGCTGTTTCTGGATCTATTTAGCCCCAAACAGGAAGCTTTAGAATAATGTCACTTCTTCTCTGCACCACGACCACCCCCCCACCCCCCAACCTCTAGGTCCAGAAAATAATTCAATATTGCCAGTGGTGGACTGCTTTCAGATTTGCCTTGGCAGCACACGATTTTCCCGCTCCCAGCAACACCCCTCCCTGGGACTTGCATGCAACAGCCAGGAACTGCTTTGATCAAAATCATGGTCACTCCCAGGGGGGAAAACGTGGCCACTGATGATAAGTCGCTGTCACAAAGGAAGACCTGGCCCGCTTGCCTTCATTGGGGGTGACTCTGAGGGGTCATTTCAGCTTCGGTTTTCATAAGATTTGCTGAGGTTTCAGTAAGGATCAGATTTTTCCCTCTGCCCTTTCCCATCTCCTTTTCCTCATAGATATATTTCCCCAGAGCTTTCTCCAGTCAACTTGCACGCAACGCTCCATCTTAGTCTGTTTCCAGAGAATCCAGTCAAAGACCGTATTCTCTGCTCTGTGTCCCCTTGGGGCACGGTTCACCAAGGATCTTGAAATGGAGTTTGGGGGACCAGAAAGTGGGCGTGTCAGTTTCTTCCCCACTGGGCTGGTCATTTACCAGCTGGTACTTGTTGGTTCTCTCTGGGGCCCCAGGGTAACCCTCTCTGCTCCCTGGTCTCCTCGGCTGTGGAGGTCTGCATTTAGAGAGGAACTGTGCGACCTTTCGGTTCCTTACGGTTTCTCGGTGGCCTCAGATCCCTTGGGTTGTTCTTCTCCATTGGATACATACTGCTTTCCCAGGACTGCCATCACAGACCTCCACAAATTGGGTGGCTTAATAAAACAGAAGTGTATTCTTCACAGTTTTGGAGACCACAAGTCCCAAATGAAGGTGTTGGCAGGGTCACAGATCCCCTAGAGGTTGTAGGGGAGAATCCTTCCAGCTTTGGGGAAAGGTCAGAATTCCTTGGCTTTCTTGCTTGTGGGCACACTATTGCCGTGTCCTCTGCGTCTCTGTGTCTTCTCTTCTGTCTCTCCTTGCCTTTGCATTTAGGGCCACCCAAGCAATCTTGCACAAGTATATCTCAAGATCCTTGACTTACTCACAGCTACAAAGATCCCTTTTCCAGGGGTGCCTGGGTGGTTCAGTCAGTTAAGCATTTGACTTCGGCTCAGGTCATGATCTTAAGGTTTGTGGGTTCGAACCTGCACTTCGGTCTCTATGCTGACAGCTCGAATCCTGGAGCCTGCTTGCAAATCTGTGTCTCCCTCTCTCTCTGCCCCTCCCCTGCTCACACTCTGTCAATCTTTATCTCTCTCTCAAAAATAAAAATAAGCGCTAGGGGCGCCTGGGTGGCTCAGTCAGTTGAGCGTCCGACTTCAGCTCAGGTCATGATCTCACGGTTTGTGAGTTCGAGCCCCGCATCGGGCTCTGTGCTGACAGCTCAGAGCCTGAAGCCTACTTCAGATTCTGTGTCTCCCTCTCTCTCTGACTCTCCCCCACTCATGCTCTGTCTCTCTCTCTCTCTCTAAAAAAAATAAATAATCATTAAAAAAAATTAAAAAAAAATAAGCGCTAAAAAAATTTTTAAAGAGAATGATCCCTTTTCCAAATGAGATAACATTCACAGACTCCAGGGATTTGGACATGGATGTATCTTTTGGAGGGCCACCATTCACCCCGCTCTAGGGTATATGGAGCTTCTCAGACAAAGTTCTTTCCAGCAAATAACTTAAGGTTTCAATTATTTCCCTCTACCAGTCTCTCAATGCTTCTCAAGTCCTGTGGGGCCACTGTCCTGTGCCGACTCTCTATATTCATATACAGCAAGTCCCCCCTTACACACGGGCAGCAGGGAAGACACCTTTCCTCTACATAAATCCTCCAAGAGCCCCACCTCTGGTCCAGCTGCACACTCCAGAAAGGTCATTTAGAGTTGGACTGGAATTGGAAAAGGCAGAAAAGACAGGTAATCAGATTAATAGACACCCTACTTCCTAGGGTCTCGACTTCTCCCTATCTTAAGAAAAAGAAAGGTGATATTAAGTTAATATTACAAAGAACAATGAAAAAATTCTTAATCTGTAGGAAGGGACCCTTACCCTCCCAAAAGTCTAGTATAAAATACATACTCGGATATGCTGAGTCACTAATTATTTGCTACTCTGATCTATTCAACTCAAAAGGTACACAGGTAACTTAACAGGCCATGCTCACTAGTGTGATTCGAGTGGACACTCAGAGAGAGCTGATCAAAGTCAAACGGGGGCGGGGGGGGCATTGAGAGTGGCTCCTTTTAGATATATTTTTCATCTGGAAGATGCTTCCTAATTTCAGTTTCCTTGACAAACATCCACTGACTGAATGGCAGGCAACTTTATATCATTAGATGCCACTTAATGACCCCCGGAGAAGCCACCTTTGCTGCTGTACCTCCGAACTCAACCTTGGAAAAACAATCTTTAGCATTTAGCGCCTTTAGTTAATGACCATGGAATGCCACTCTAATATAACTTAATGGGGATGGAATCTGATGTAACCCTCCTCATTAGTGACACATGGGAAAGGTTAGTCATTCTGAACTCACTCCCCACTGCGGCGAAGGGATTTTATAGTCCACGCCGCAAGCTGACTTGTCGGCCAGGGCCCTGGCGTTCATGCCACTCCTCTGTACGGGGCCACGCGTCCTCCTTTCTCTCCTGTCCCTCCTGCTATCCTCTTCGGAAAACCATTCGGTTCATTCTGTGCCAGCCCTAATTAAAAGAAAAAATGGAGTCGGGGCAACTGAGCAAGCTCCCTAATGGATGAGGGTTTGGGGAGTTTGAGACAAATACAGGATAATGGAGCCTTCCAAAATCATGCCTTCTAACCTAGAAGAACGCTAGAGAGCGCCGTTTGGAATGGATTTACACAACGAAGCGACCCTGGCCTTTAAAGCAGCTGCCGATGAATTAATTTTCAGAAGCATCCAGCGACAACCCCCTGGGAAACGCTAACTGAATGGCGAACTCTATCGAGCCCCCCGCAGGATAGCGGTACACGACCTCAGTCGCTTGTGACTCCTCTGGGGGCACAGGTTTACACACATGAAAATAAGAAAGTAACAGTCATGTAGAATCTGCTTTTAAAAGGGGCAGAGGCTGTAAGGGGCAGATAGAGTTTTCAGGAAGACCTACTGGAGGAAGTCAGAAGGAACTAAGGTCTGAGGTTCGTGGAGCACTGCATGTGGAGGGAATCAGGACAAGGCTAGTAACTGGAAGGCAGAGGGTGGGGTTCTAGTCTGGGCTCTGTCCCCTTCTGGGTGCAAGGGCACCAGCCTTGAAAAGGTAGTCAGTGTGATTACCTGTCACACAGGTCCTCTTCGGAGAGGAGTCCCTGACTGGAATGTCTCTATCTGGTGGGGTGCTTTGCCTGGAAAAGCTTTTCCTTTGAGTATTGGTATGATTCCCTTCCTCGGTTCTTAGAGTTTTCCCCTCAAAAGTCTCAATCAGTGAGGCTGTCTCTGGCCCCCTTTCTTTTTTTTTTTAATGTTTATTTATTTTTGAGAGAAAGACAGAGACAGCATGTGTGTGAGCGGGAGAGGGGCAGTGAGAGAGGGAGACAGAGGATCCGAAGCAGGCTCCAGGCTCCGAGCTGTCAGTGCAGAGCCCGATGCGGGGCTTGATCTCAGGAACCGTGAGATCATGACCTGAGCCGAAGTCGGACACTTAACCGACTGAGCCACCCAGGCGCCCGTGGAGGATAATACTTCATAGAGGGCTGGAGGTCATGATTCCAAACAGGGAAGGGGTGTCCAAGAATCATCACAGCTACTTGGCTTAATCACTGATACTGTGATCCTGTCTTTAGTCGCAATGTGAAGAAAGGGAGAAGTTCGGATTGATTTTTTAGAAACTTCTGTTGCGTGTCTACTATGTTTCCTGCACTGAGACAGACGGAGCGAAACAAAGATGCCCAGTCCTTGTTCAAAACACGTAGTTGCAGCAGGACGCCTGGGACGTGTGGGTGCCATGTAGCACCAGAAAGGACAATATTACAACTGAGACATGGACCGTATTTTAAGCGCCAAGCCTGGGGCAGTCGCTCGATAAAGATCTGCAAATTAGTGGGTGCTGATGGACTGTTGAATGAATACATGTCAGAAATAATCAGTGTTCCAAGATTCCAGACAACAGACGGAGTAGACTGACCTGTTTTGATGCTCCGATCATATTGAAATAATCAGGATTCTTTTGTAAGCGATAGCTGTATCTTTCAGGCAGTAAAGAAAAGGGTCTTAGTCACTAAGTGATGTAGACAGTCCGCTTGTAAATATCAAACGGAATCGGAAGAAGAGCCACAAATTCTCAGTGGCCAAGATAAGAAGTTCAATGTTAAAGAAAGGACAGGAATAAATATGGCATGGGAATCATGGACCTGAACCTTCACGGGACAGAAAACTGTGGCAGAGCCGATCAGTGACGCGGGAAGCAGGGGTGTAAATAACGCCAACGCGCAGAGGGGAGGCTGGGAAAAGACTCCTATCTTCCTCTGGATCTCGGTAAGCGCTTTGCACCTGTGCCAAGAACACTATGTTCTAATACGGAAGCTGTCACGTGAATTACCTGAGTGCAGCCTGGTGCTTCCCGGAGCGCTAGCACTCCCCATCAGCAGCCTTCAAAGAACGGTTCCTAGAGAGACGCCGAGCTGAGTTGTGAGTTTCTTTTGTGTGGCTTTCTGAGGGCCCGGCAGGTAATCCAATCAGATCCGGCTCTCCACCTGTTCCGGTTTCCTCTCGCCCTTGGCCCTACCTGCCAAGAAAGGCAGATGAATGGAAACCAGAACGAAGCGAGAACCATTCGGAATATTACAGTCCCGTCGCAGATTGTTGCAGCCTAAGCCCCTGGGATTTGGATTGTTTGGGGTCAACGCCAGTCCCGACTTTCGCGGAGGAAGCTCTGGGCTCCAGCTGTCTCACGGGTTTCCAGCCTCAAAGCCCCTGACGTAGATTTAATGTGAATCTTGCCCCCCGACGCAGGATGGAGAGCGGGAAGGAGCCAAGAGTCCTCGCTTACACCGCCTTCAGCTGCATCTCTGCTGCTGCAAAGCAGCACCGTGGATCTTTCCAGAAAGGATGCGTCTGAGCAGTTAGTACCTATCTTAACAGAGATGAGCAAATGGGAGGGAATGAAAGGAAGAAGAACGAGGGTCAGAAAGTACCTTCTCCCACAGTGGTCAGTACCCTCCTCTTGAGAAAGTGTTCCTTGAATCATTCACGTAAACATTTAACCCATATTCTTTGTGGACTTACTGTATGCCAGGGACTGTGTGACGTCAGGCAGTCATCATGATGAACGCCTTGCACCTTTTTTTTTTTAATTTTTTTAAAGGTTTATTCATTATTCAGAGCCAGAGTGTGAGCAGAGGAGGCACAGAGAGAGAGGAAGACACAGAATCTGAAGCAGGCTCCAGGCTCCGAGCCGTCAGCACAGAGCCGGATGCGGGGCTCGAACTCACAGACCGCCAGATCATGAGCTGAGCTGAAGTCAGACGCTCAGCCGACTGAGCCACCCAGGCGCCCCCACCCTGGACCTCTAATAGTCAGACAAGGTGAGAAAATTCACAAAGAGGGAAGGGCACTTGAAATTCAGCAGCACGCAGCTCTATTTCAGGGATTAAAAATTTAACTTTATATGATTTGAGGAGAGATTTTTTGCAGTATACAGGCTGGGGGAATTCGACAATAAATAGATTATGCCATTCATTATCCTGCAGAGAGGGATGGGGACCGCTGGATATTAAGGAGGGAGGGGCACTTAATAATTCCATAGAATGCGATGTATTGAGGGAACTCTTGCAATAGCTAAGTGAGAAATGACTGGTGTGTGACCCTGGACAGCGGCAGGTGGCAGACTATCCCAGCACCACGCGGTTATGACCATGCTCTCCCATGATTGCGATAGGGTGGGGCAGGCACTGTGGGTGACTGGCCTTGTCCCTTCACACTGAACTCTGCCATCTGGCTGTTTTGCCCAATGGGGAGTGAGGAGATCGACATAAGCAGAGTTCTAGAAGGAGTTCATACACCGGGGCTGGTTCTCTCTTGCCCCTGCCATCACCCTGAGAACACGCCCAACCTAGCTTGTTGGAAGAAGACAGAAGCCGGGCATGAAGCAGGGCCAAGTCACCCAGCTGCCCTGGCAAAGGCCGTACCGGATCAGATAACCAGTTAGATGAACCTCAGACACAGGGGCAAGCTGCCCAGTTTGCCTCTCGTGAATCCCAGCCTCGAAGGATCTTGCGGTCGGTGGCTATGCAACAGAAGCCAACTGGGACACCGGCTGCAGATTGCTTCTTCAGCGGGCTGAGTAGTTTCATGCCTCCTGGCCCAAGGAAGCTCTCCTTGGTTTTAAAGCATCAGGGGAGAGGGGTGAGGAATAACAGGTTTGTGATAAAAAACTTGAATCATCATCAGAAAGATGTAGGCATGGATTCTATTTATGCCCTTGGAAAGTTGGGCGATTTGGGGATAGTTACTTCTTTTCTCTAATTCTCCATTGCTCTTTCTGCAAAACGTGGGCAAAGTATTTGTTTTAAGGGAATGTTATATTAAATAAAATACATGCAGAGGCGCCCGGGTGGCTCAGTCGGTTAAGTGTCCGACCTCTGCTCAGGTCATGATCTCACTGTTTGTGCGTTCGAGCCCCACATCGGGCTCTGTGCTGACAGCTCAGACCCAGAGCCTGCTTCGGATTCTGTATCTCCTGTTCTCTCTGCCCCTTGCCTGCTCGTGCTCTGTCTGTCTGTCTCTCTCTCAAAAATAAATAAACACTAAAAAATTACAAACATAGTAAAATACATGCATGAAAGGCACTCAGCATGGACTACAGTGCACTTTTAGAAGCCGTATTCGTTTTTGTTGTTTTTGTTATTTTTTCTGCTCTAGGGGAGAAGACACCCACCCGGAGGCAGGGAGGGTACCCTAGGTCCATCTTACAACAACACTGTGACAGAGCTTTCCAAGAGCAGGAATGTAATATAAAAGCATCCCCCAAATACGCAAAAATATGGATGAGAGATAACAAAGATGTAACTTTAGTAACAGAGGAAAAAAGATACTACCGGTAGGATGGAAACTCCTCCGGGATCATTGTTTGTCAAATTATACACCATAATCTCCGGCACCAAGGTCCCATAGAACCCTTAACCTTGACCACTGTCACTCCTGTACCTACAGGAAGATGTAATGACGTGAAAAAGGTTAAGTATGCCACAAGCCATAATATAAATCTTTACTGAGAGTTTAGCACTGCTAGGAATCTACCCAAGAGACACAGGAATGCTGATGCATAGGAGCACGTGTACCCCAATGTTCATAGCAGCACTTTCGACAATAGCCAAATCATGGAAAGAGACCAAGTGCCCATCAACTGACGAGTGGATAAAGAAGTTATGGTACTTATATACGATGGACTACTACGTGGCAATGAGAAAAAATGAAATCTGGCCATGTGTAGCAACATGGATGGAACTGGAGGGTATTATGTTAAGTGAAATAAGTCAGGCAGAAAAAGACAGATACCATATGTTTCCACGAATAGGTGGACTTTGTGAGCCTAAGCAAAAACCAGGGGGAGGGGAAGAGGGGAAAGGAAAAGAAGACACAGAGAGGGAGGGAGATAAAACATAAGAGACTCTCAAAGACTAAGAAAAAACTGAGGGTGAGGGGAATGGGGGAGGGGGGAGGGGGGTGATGGGCATTGAAGGGGGCACATGTTGGGATGAACACTGGGTGTTATATGTAAACCAATTTGAAAATAAACTATTATAAAATTAAAAAACAAAAAACAGAAAACCCAAAGGCTCAAGGACTAAAAAAAAAAAATCATTTTTTAAACACTCCCTGCTGTTCTTTGTATGAAAGCTCAGAGCAAAGTTCTGGCTACTCTTGAATAATGCAGGGTCCCCAAAGGGACACACAACTGCTGATCCTAGAAAAGCTTCCAAGAAGTGGTTATTAAATTGAATTTCTGCCCGGCTGGAGGGAAAGAAGATGCAAAGAAAATTCTCTGGACCGGTGGGAAAACGAAATGGTAAAGCCACTTTGGCAAATAGGCTGTTTCTTATACATCTCAACATGCGCCTGCTATATAAGCCAGCCGCTCATATAAGGGAATTCTGGGTATTCCCTTAAGAAAAATAAAAACTGTTGTTTAACCCAAATCCTGTATGCAAATGTTTATAGCAGCTTCATTCATAATTGTCCCAAACCAAAAACAAGCTAGTATCTATCAACCAATGACCGGGTGAATAGGCACTGGGGTATATCCATACAATGGAATACTACTCAGAAATCAAAAAGAAGGAAATGCTGTTGGATCGGAAGAATCTCGACTTAGAGTTATGTGAAGTGAAAGAAATCAACTCAAGACACTAAATGCCGTATGATTTCATTCAGACGATATTTCAGAAAAGGTGAATCTATATGACGATACGAATAGCGATGAGGTCAGTTCGGTTTCAGCTGGGGGGGCTGAAAGTAGGAAAAAAAGATACTGCGTGAGGAGAAACAGAGGTGTCTTATAGGAAACGATGGCCCCATATTATCCTCCATTGTTCATATCGTACGCGGATAATTCATTTACTTGAATTTGTCGCCCTTGAAGATCTTTGGGAAATCCGAGGGACCTGAACAGGCAAAAGAGCAGTCTGAAAACAATGATCCCCTAATTGTTGGTACGATGACGGATTCTGTTTAAATTAGAAACAAGAAATTTAAGATAAGGAAACAAGGGATCGTCATAAAGACGAGGGCGCAGTCTCAGTGGGGGTCAGCCATCGCAGCGAGAGGCTTGCTGTGTACCCGGCAGGGGTGGGGGGGTGGTGCTGCAAGGCTGGCTGGCCGTCTGATGAAGGTGTTACAGAATGGCCTGCTCGGTGAGACAGACATAGCTGCAACCGACCCCTAAGATCCATCCCAAATGTTAAATTTTATAATTCTCAGTCCTTCCATTTTTCATGAAGTTTCAACATTCTGGAGACACTAACGTGTTCATTTCAACAAAACCATGGCATCGCACGTTAAGCAGGAGTTAGGACCTAAAGCAAGTCCATCGGCAAATCGTCCTGGACAAGTTTACAGGAAGGCGCGTGGTGGCACCCAGCACGGAGTCACGGTGAACCCGGCACAGCTAGTCTCTTCCTCCAGGCCTGGAACAGACCGTCATTTCTTCAGGAAAGAGCCATTAACAGACGACGATGCGACGCGTGGACGTTCACACCTTCACACACGAGGCTCACACTCACGATGGCGAGATGTCCACATAAGGGGCAACTGCAGAGCCGCAGTCCCCCCTTCGCCTCCCTCCCCTGCTGGACGTTGCTCTTTGGATGGATTGTGGGTGCAATCACCCCGGCACGAAAACTGTGGTTTATTCTTCTCTGCCTCATTTTTATGGGCATTCGTAATTGGATGTGTACAAGGGAAAGCCAACCATGCGGGGACTCCAGAGCAAGAAGCAGGTTTAGAAAGACTTCTCAGGGAATAACTATCAACTAGCAATTCACGGGACGATGATAAAAGGGGCCATTGACCCAGCTCTCCGTTGCGGGAGGGGAGCGCTGAGGTGTGTGAGTGTTAACACTAATGGCTTCGGTTCAGAGTATATGAATCCCTCTTTCCACCCCTCTCTTCCTCCCCTCTGTGTTTGCTCTGTTAATCTCCATCTCTCTTTCTTTCCCCTCCCTTCTCCCCTCTTCCTGAACCCTTTCCGCCCTCTCTCTTCCCTAATTGCTTTTATACTCCGGTTTTTGAAATCAGAAAACTTCCCTGAAGAAAGTTGTTGAAAATTCCAAGTTCTTCTGGAAAGACAACAATTAAAGTTAGTTTCTTCAGGGTAAGACATAAAAATCATTGATACTACTTCATTGAGCCGATCCTTCTCTTGACACGATTTAATTATCTAGTGCAACAAACCAGTCTATCTTTCATGCCTGGCCACTTTAATGGCGCTTTGACACCAGGAATTTAATTAAGGTAGCAGATCCAAAAAATAAAAATAAAAACCAACCCAACAAACAGAAAACAAAGAAACAAAAAATACTACAACACACAAAAACTTAGAAGTTGGATGATCTCTTTCTGAAGCCCTGAGCATAAAAAATCCATCAGTTAAGAGTGACATTATTGGGGCCCCTGGGTGGCTCAGTCAGTTGAGTGTCCCACTTCAGCTCAGGTCATGATCTCATAGTTCGTGAGTTCGAGCCCCATGTTGGGCTCTGTGCTGACAGCTCAGAGCCTGGAGCCTGCTTCGGATTCTGTATCTCTCTCTCTCTCTGCCCTTCCCCTGCTTATGCTCTGTCTCTGTCTCTGTCTCTCTCTCAAAAATAAATAAATATTTAAAAAAGAAGAGTGACATTAAGTGAGGTTTATTACTTTATGTAGAAATGAACTAAGCCTTATTTCTGATAAGGATGCACCAATTTTAGTTATTACTTGAAGTGGTTTTTGCTGTGTGTGTGTGTGTGTGCGTGTGTGTGTGTTTTAAGATGCCAAAGTTATCAGGAAGTGCATGTAAGGATTAAAAAACAAGACAAACAAAAATCATGCAATCATTGATCCATATACAGAAGGCAAACTTTAAGAGCTAGAAATAGTCTCAGGCACCTGGGGGGCTCAGTCGGTTAAGCATCCAACTTGGGCTCAGGTCATGATCTCTCAGTTTGTGAGTTCGAGCCCCGCGTCGGGCTCTGTGCTGACAGCTCAGAGCCTGGAGCCTGCTTTGGATTCTGTCTCCCCTCTCCCTCTGCTCCTCCCTCACTCATGCTCTGTCTTTCTTTCTCTCAAAAATAAAGATGAAAAAAAGGCTAGAAATAATCTTAAACACCATGTCATTGGAGATTTTCATCACACACACACACACACACACATGCATCCACACACTCACACAAACATATTCAATGTTTATGCTACAAAATGAGAACTTCCAATACATATATGCACACACGGAGGAGTCAGTGGTTGGCTGAAGATCACACAAGTTAGAGGCATAACCAGGATGAGCATTCAGGTCTTCTATGTCAAAACATAATACTGTGTTGATTATCCGAAGAGTGAGATCGTGACTCTCTCTCTTTTTTTCTTTTTAATGTTTAGTTTTGAGAGAAAGAGAGAGAGACAGAGTGTGAGCGAGGAGGGGCAGAGAGAGTGGGAGAGAGAATCTGAAATAGTCTCCAGGCTCTGAGCTGTCAGCACAGAGCCTGACGCGGGGCTCGAACCCACGAACTGTGAAATCATGACCTGAGCCGAAGTCGGACGCTCAACCGACTGAGCCCCCCAGGTGCCCCTCGTGACTCTCTTTGAGGAGGACAGGGGTTTGATGAGACAGAAGGCATGTAGGAGCTCCTAGGGGTTGGCACCGTTCTATTTCTTGACCTAGGGAATGGGCACATGGGTATCGATTTTATGATAATTCATTGAACCCTATGTTTATGTTTTATGTACCTCTATATTGTGTTATATATTTAACGATGTCAAAATTTTAATATGTAAATATTTATATAGTTATATAATATATAGATATAGACATTTGTCTATATAGACATTTGTCTCTATATTATAGATAAAGTTATGTATGTGTTATACATAAAGTTATATATAATGTATAGATATTATATGAATATATGGTATATGTGTGCATGTGTGTATATACACTTACGTTCTTCAGCAACACAGTCTAGTCCTTATATCTTGTTTCCTAATATATGATTAAGTAATGCTCTCTAAGACAGATGCAGGCACTGTGATCGGCTGTGGACTCAGTAGCTCTGTGCATTCCATTTGAAGATTGAGGCTAGAATTCCCCAGCTGCTTTGGGGAGCAAACTCACGGGGTCGGGGCTCAGGTCTTGCGGTGGAATGCGTGCATACAGGGTAGCGTGTTGTCCCTGAGATTCCACTTTTTTCCTTCCTTTCTTCCTTCCTCTCCTTCTTTCCTCATAACAACAGAATTCCTAGCTGCCCGGAGAGTGTATTTCCCAGCTTAGCTTACAATGCGGTGTGTTCATGTGGCCAGTTGGTGACCAATGGGATGAAAAGCCAAGTGCCATACGGCCATATTGGAGAGCCTTCTTTAAGAGACGATTGGTTAGCCCCTCTGCCCCCCCTTTTCTCCATCTACCTGTGGCCTGGGATACACGTGCTGTTTTGCACCATGAGATGAAGCTACGCCCCAGGAATGGCTGGCTGAGCGGAGAGCAGAAAGCAATGCGTGTCTCCGAGGACTCCGTGACCCAGAACTGCCCTGCCATTCCTGGCTTATGTACCTCTGGGCTCTTCTTTTTGAAAGAGGATGAAATTCCTATCTCCTTTAAGCCACTGTTGTGTTCGGTTTCTACATGACTCACAGTCGTTTCTATTTCTGATTAACTCACAAACGCTTCTGTTGAGGGACACTAGCCAGTTAGTGGTGTTACGTAATTAAAAGGGTTTGGCAGCTGTTTACAACTCTATGGGCTGAAAGATTCCACTTACGATTTTACAGAGCAGGAATCTATTAGCAGAGAGAGCAATAATCCAGAAACCATAAGCCCAAGGTTATCATACGGTTCTGCCTAATAATAAGCTGAAATCAAGGGATGAGTCTTTCAAGAAAGATACTTAATGTGAGTTTCTTCAATTGTGCAGATAATTAGTATTTTTGCTCTATGTACCGAGGAAGCTACAAATTCCATTAACTTCTTCCTATACAAGGGGTTTAGGATCAAAAGTCAAATGTCTAAGGCACTTTGCTTTGGAGTATAGTCTCTGATTGCAGGTAGATGTGGGCTCCCATCCAGGCTCCATCAGTAATTTCATTTCCCTACGCTGTAGTTTTCTTCTCTGTAAAAGAGGCATAACGAAAACAACATCCATTTTCTGGGCTTGTATGAGGATTACGTGAGTTAAGGTTTGCTGTCTTGGCATAGCGGCGTCTCAGATGCAGCTCTGTCTCCGATGTCCATTACCGATGTCAGGGGGCACAGTTGTTCCTGGTTCTTTACCTCCAGTGGCTCTCGCTGGTGCCTCGGTGGCAGCTGAGGGTGGGTAGGGTTTGCTCTGATCTCAGGCACGCCGGGGGCATGGAAAAATACGGTGAGGCTGCTTTCCCCAAATGCAGTGAGGCGCACCTTGCCCTCCCTTCTCCTCTGGGATCCGGATGCCTCCCCACAGCTCTCCTGCTCTGCTCTTGTCCCCGCAAACTTATTTCATGTTATGCTGCGTCCGTTCACCGGGAATTCCCTATATCCTCCTGATGGGACGCTCCCAATGCCCTTCCCTCATGCCTCACCACAGTCCGGGGCTTCAGTTTCTAACCCGAAAGGGGGAAAAGAAACACAAAAACAGAAAAGACTATGAGTTTTTCTACTAACTATTTTGTCTTATTAAAAATCCTTTCTAGGGGCGCCTGGGTGGCTCAGTGGGTTAAGCATCTGACTTTGGCTCAAGTCATGGCTCACAGTTCATGGGTTCGAGCCCCGTGTCAGGCTCTGTGCTGACAGCTCAGAGCCTGGAGCCTGCTTCGGATTCTCCCTCTCTCTCTGACCCACCCCGACTCGCTCTCTGTTTCTCGCTCTCAAAAATAAATAAACATTAAAAAATTTTTTTAAATACTTTTTATCCCTTTAACGACATGTATGCTTTGAAACCCTTTCACTGAGAGAGGATTTCCTATTTTTTTTCTGCTTACTTTTCTTCCATTCTTTCTCTGAGAACAAACACATAAGGGCATATTTCTTTGAAAGCGGGAAAGAGCAAGAGATGGAAAGACTAGGGCAAGCATCTGTAAAGCCTTCCAAGGGTTATCCGTTGAGCAAACACCGTCTGTGCAACAGAGAAGTGAAATGATGCATCCAAGGTAATTGGAGGAATCAAAATGGCAGTAACCTTTGCTTCTAAGTGTCGTGCTGAGGGCATCAAGTTCTACCTCTTCCGTCCCACGTGGATCAATTACTTAATTGCGTTTTAGCTATAGGGTTGGTACCACAATGTGGCCAATCATCTTGGAAGCAGAGTGAAGCATTGTTTAGATGATAGGGTGTCTAACTGCCTCAACTGGCCAGAACTTCTGTAGATCCCAAGTAGCTGCCTCAGAATCCTGGAGAGAAAGCTCTTTGGCTTGTCTTTATAGCTCTTGTGAAGCCTGATCATAGGCTCGATTTATGCCTCATTTGCATCCCATCAAACCTACTTTTTGCTTTAACTACTTCATTTTCCAGGTCTGAAAGGAAAGCTAGAATTTAGAAAAGCACCGCTCCTGGATCTCGACTTTATCTCTACTCTTGACTTCCCACCTTCACGTTCTTTCTTGATTCATAGACTATTGTTGAAGGTTCGGAGATGGAGAGTTAACGGAAGGAGGAAGATGTGGTTTGAACAGTTGAAAACAAGGAAGGAAATCGGATTTAAGAAAAACAATCTGGAAACTAGAATTTAAAAATTACAGCAGTCTGGATTAACTTAACAAAAGAATAAACAGGCTTATATATTCCAATTTCCCCCCGAGAGCGAACCTGATTTACAACACAGAACAATTACTGTAATTCACAAGAGTGACATGAGTCATCAATAAAAGGTCACATGAAGTTTAATATGGTCTCTCAAAGACCTTCTAAAATTATGTAACGTGTTTAAAAATATTTTATAATATTGGGGTTTTTTTTTTTAAGTGCATCCAGAGTAGCAATCCTTATTTATCTGAAAAGCTGACTTATGCACAGTGCCTTTCTGTCCAATGATACTGAAATTAATGAGACAATTTTCATCATGAGGTGCAAAGGATATGACTTTCTGAGGCAAGACTTGGGTTTGCTTATCTCACTTCAGCACTATGGTTGAAAAAGCTGTTCAAAAGAGTGTGCCTTGGTGAAAGACTGTGGGTTCATGAAATTAATGTTCATGGTCAATACTATTTTATTTTGTATGGCTTCCCTAAATCGTTCAATGGAAATTTGCCTTCAAACTTCAAAATGAGGGTGAAATCATAGAAAAAAAGATTTCCTGTGCAAGAGAAAACAAAATCCATGACCATCCAGTTGGAAAATACAGAGTTAACATTTTCCACCTTTTTAAGGGTACAACCTAATCCAGAAAGAAGTGTTTTTTAAGAAACAATTCTGAGCCATTTTCACACTAGAATCCCTGAGAACATAGCTACTTATCCCACTGAAAAAAGGCATCCTCAATCTATGTCATATACATGGGAAATATGTTTACAGAAAAAGAAAGTTTAATTGTCCTATTAAAGTGCTTATTATACAAGAAATCATCTCCAAACTACTTATTGGAATTAATAAGTATATTTAGCTAGTGACTAGATACAAGGCCAACATGCAAAAATCTATATTTTTATACATCATTAACAAATGAGAAAAAAATGAAAAATCAGATACAATTTACAATTGTTTCAAAAAAAGTCAAACATCATGAAGTTGATCTACAAACACATGTAATTTTTCCCTACACTGAAAGCTATAGAACCACGCTGCCCAATACAGTATCACTAGCCACTATTGAGCATCGAAATGTGGCTAGCTCAAACTCAGGGGTGCTATAAATGCCAAATACACACAGAATTTTGAAGATTTCGTAGGTAAGACATAATATAAACTATCTCTTTAATAATTTTAAATGCTAGTTGCATGTTGAACCTTTAATTTGGACTTATCAGGTTAAACAAATATATTTTTAAAATTAATTTCACCATTTTTTTCTTTTTTTTAAAATATGGATGGCTACTAAGAAATTAAGATAAATATGTGAGTTGCATTTGTGGTCCACATTTTATTTCTTCTTGATAATGCTATATATAACATTACTGAAATAAATGGTGGCTATACTATGTTCATGGATTGGAAAACATAATATTATAACTATGCCAAATATGTCAATTATCCCCAAAATTAATTTAATAATTAGATGCAATCACAGTCAAAATTCAAGGGATTTTTTGTTTGGTTGCTATGTATGTGACCTTAAGCATGAGAAGATCTGGTTTACATTTTATCTAGCTTACATACATATATATATACATTATATATATAGTATGTACATTATATATATATATATCCTGTGTGTGTGTGCATGTATGGGCATACCGGATATTGTGTTTGCAAAATAGTTTGTAGAAATCATGTGAGACTTAGGAAGATGTTGTCTTCTGAAGAGCTATATCTGTCAGCTGACAGGGAAGGCTACCAATCCCAAATTACTATAGTGTCATCTCAAGGACTGAGATGCCTCAGAGTTGTGGTGAGGTCCTTGGGACAGCTTGTCAATTTCTGGCTCATGCCTTCTCTATGGACGAAGCCATTTGGCATCCAAACCAAATGAAGGGATTCATTTGGTAACGCGCTCTGCCTCAGCAGGTCTGGAGTACCAATTCCTGTCCCCTTAGCCCACGAGGCTATCAAAGTCACTGATCAGCATCTGAGCCTCTTAGCTGCTTCCTCGGGAATCAACAAACAACCTCAGGTGAAAAGTGCTTCCAATTCCAAGTTCACCAGACTCTAATCCTGGCTTGATAATTACTCACTCCCTTGTCATCTCTCCGCTGATTTCAAGCAGAATTTCCCCTTCAATTTTGTCGAGTTTTTTAGCTGTCCACAGGAGAAGGATTGGTTCTAATCCAATCCCAGCAGTAGATATCTACTACTCTTTTTTTTTAATGTTTTTATTTATTTTTAATACATTTTAATAATGTATTTATTTATTTTTGAGAGAGAGAGACAGAGTGAGAGTGGGGGGAGGGATAGAGAGAGAGGGAGACACAGAATCCAAAGCAGGCTCCAGGCTCCGAGCTGTCAGCACAGAGCCCAACACGGGGCTTGAGATCATGACCTGAGCCCAAGTTGGACGCTTAACCAACTGAGCCACCCAGGCACCCCTGAAATTGCAATATATTCTTGACTGTGATAGGTAAGATAAAGCCTTGAAAATGAAAGCTCTTCCTTACACAATTTGGGCTTTTCGTTTTTGTTGTTGTTGTTGTTGTTGTTGTTTGGTTTTTTTTGGAGGGAAGTTTTTGAGTGCCCAAAGAATAAGGCTCCAACTGGGGTACATGCAGCATGAAGTTTATATCATAAAGAACAGAGAAGGGAAGAAAGTGCCATTTATGATCTAATGACCCCAAACAAAAGTTTAGCCAGATGATGTGAATGTAACTGCAAAGAATAAGACTAGCCTGCAAATTCTGGTGTGTCCCCATGCGGTGTATTCTGCTCCTCCTGTCCCTTATTGAGCTTCTGGGTACTGAGAGCAATGGACAATGAACCTGTGGGATTCACGAAACAGAAGGTGTTTGCGTCTCAATTCCTGATCCCGCTCAAGAAGGCAGCAGATTAGAAGAGTAGTCTTCTACACCATGGGGTCTTGAAGACTGAGAAAGCAGTAGCGGAATAGAAAATGGTACAGCCGCTGTGCAAAACAGTTGAGCAATTCTTCAAAAATTTAAAGACAGAATTACCATACAACTGAGCGATTCCTCTCCTGATGCGCACCCAAGAGAATTGGACACTGATGCTCAAACAGATACGTGTACGTGTGTGTTTATAGCAACACAATTCACAATAGCCAAAAAGAGAAAACAGCCCAAACGCCAGTCAAACAAAATATGGTATATCCATATGATCATTTATTATTCATTCCTGAGAAGGGATAAATTACTGAGACATGCTACAACGTGTGAACCTAGAACCTTATGCAGAGTCAACGACACACACAAAACCTCACATGCGTGGTTTCCTTTATATGAAACATGCAAAGGAGGTAAGTTCACAGAGACAGAATGAAGACGGGGAGCTGGGGCAAGGGTAGAATGAGAAGTGATTGCTTAAAGGGTACAGGGTTCCTTTCGTGGGGGTGAAAACATCTCCGCACTAGACAGACGGGAGGATTGCAAAACCTCGTTAATGTACTAAATGCCACTGAAACAGACACTTCTAAATGGTTACGGGGGCATTAATGTTACATAAATTTTAGCTCACTTACAATAGAAAAAAGCAGCGATCATCAGATGTCTCTAAGCAGAATAGGCCTGAGACATTCCTATAAGACGTTAGAGAACATTAAACATTTTGTGTTCCTAGAGGTGGCTCAGAACCCGCTGAGAGAAGGCCTTTGTGGTCAAGAAGAAAGTGACCTTCAGGGTGTTGTTAGGGAGGTGGGGCGTGATGTTCCGGTCACAGAGGTACAAGAGCAGGTAGTGACAACCAAAGACTAACGAGGGTGGTACATCTCAGCCAAGACCCACAGATGAATGCCGATGGCCATGAGACTGTCTCTTTTGTCATGCCAAGAAAACCCTCGGAACTTAGATCGTGGCCCCCAGAAAAAGTGGAGGGAGAGAAATCTCAACAGAGCACGTGAAATACTGAACGGACTGAGGTTAACTCATAGGCTGACCTCATCCAATTCCAAAAGTCCATTCATTTCCTTCGAAATTTCCACCATCAATTGGCAGACGGGGCTGGGAGTTGCATGTCCAGTGGAATTCTAGAAAACAAAGTTGTACTTTTTTGGACACCAAAATGGGTCACCATGGAAAGGGAATTTGTATAAATCTTCCAAATGTGTTCACCTTTTAGTATTTCCAATGGCACCTCTAAGCCAAAGGGTCTTTGAGCTGATGACAGACAATGTAATAGGGAACTCCTTTGTCCAGAAAAGAGGGTTTTACCAGATCTTTGTATTCTGAGGAGTTAAAAAGGAGAGGTTTCTGAGTTCCCAGGAAGAGGTTGAGGGAAGAGAGAATGGTTGAGGTTTTAAGTTCGGGAGGGAGTGGGAAACACATCTGTGATGACTCAGGAGTTTGGCAGCCTTGCAGCCTGGGTGGTGGTCATATAGAAACAGACGGAAAGTTCTCCAAACTCCCAGTGCCTGTCCCAGACTGAAGGATATTCTATGCCTAAATCAGACCCATGTTCCTAAGTCACCTTTATGCTGTCTTCCATGCTGTCCCTTGAAGTCATGGCAAGTGATGTCCCTTGACCACTCCCAGATTCTCAGATGGGCCGGAGTCCTCAAAGAACAGAGCAGAGTTACGGTAGATCGAGTCCCTACGTGGGGAAGGAGATGACACTGCACTTCCTACCTCAGTACTTAGCCTTCTCCCTTCTGACTCCTCATTTTCCATCGGTGCTCCTGTCACACGCAACTCCTCTCCGTACCTAGACTGGGCTGTCCCTTCTGCCTTGAATATCCCCCATTTCTGTCCCCCATCTTTCCTTCCGACCCATTCTGTACATCCCAGGTGAGTTTCCACTACCTCCGAGAAGTCGCCGCTGATTTCAGCTCGGGGTTGGCTGTCTCTCTAACCTCCTAAGCCACACCTTTACCCGATCCTGGCCCTTGTCACTTTGATTGTAATTCACGCGCAGCGATCTCGCTTCCCCGTGGAACACAGGTGGGCAAACTTGTCCCCTAAAAGGGCAGACGTAAATATTTTAGACTCTGCAGACCACATGCGGTTCTGCTTACTCTTTTCTATTTTACCTTTTGTATTTCATTATTCTTAGTGGTCGGGCGTTGTTTTTTTTTTAACCGCCTTTTAAAAATGTAAAACCTATTTTTGGTTCGCTGGGAGTACAAAAACAGGCCATTTGGCCCTGCGGGCTGCCGTTTGCTGATGCTCGCTCCAGAGGGAAACTTTTTAAGGGCAGAATTATATCTCGTTTGGCTTTGCATCCCCGGTGCCTAGCAAGATCCCTGCAAGGGAGCGTGCAAAATATAACTGAACTAAACTGAACCCTGTATGTGAAGGTTGGCTTTTTCTGACTTGCTCCTCTTCCTCTAGTTGGCCTCACCTCTTAGGGCCCTGTGCATTTTTTGACACTTGATATGTTTTAGCATTTTGGGGTTTTGGGGGTATTTTTTACATTTTAGTTGGTTGAATTAGCCCCTTCGAGGCCAGCTGCTTGTTTGTCAACACGGTGTCTTCAGTTCAAAAACCTGCAGCAAAGTCATGAAGGGTTTTCTTTTCTTTATTTCCTTCATATATAAATATATATATATATATATATATATTTAATTTGTAATATATATAAATATATATTTATATATAAAAATATAGAAAAAATATATATTATTTTATATGTTATATTATTATATATTATATATATATATATTTTTTTTTTTTTAAAGGAGGAGATTAAAGGAGCTTGCACGTGGCTGCCTGTTTTCGCCAATGGAAGAGGCTCTACAGGCACACTCCGTGCCCGTGAACTAAGGACTGCTGATGGGGGCTCTTTGGAAAACCTCTCCCAACTTCAGTGACAAAACTTGGTTTCAGCCAGGAATCTGGTGACTTTTTTCTTTTGTTTTCTAAAATTTTTTTAACGTTTATTTATTTTGGAGAGACAGAGGCAGAGTGTGAGCAGGGGAGGGGTACACAGGGAGGGAGACACAGAATCCGCAGCAGGCTCCAGGCTCCGAGCTGTCAGCACAGAGCCCGACGCGGGGCTTGAACCCGCGAACTGTGAGATCATGACCTGAGCTGAAGTCGGACACTTAACCGACTGAACCACCCAAGCGCCCCACAGCCAGGAATCTGGGTGTTTTTGTTTTTTTTTAACTTTTTAACGTTTTTATTTATTATTGAGAGACAGAGAGAGACAGAGCATGAGCAGGGGAGGGGATAGAGAGAGGGGGAGACACAGAATCGGAAGGAGGCTTCGGGCTCTGAGCTGTCAGCACAGAGCCCGATGCGGGGCTCAGACTCACAAACTGCGAGATCATGACTGAGCCACCCAGGCACTCCTGAATCTGGTTCTTAAATACATGATACATTGCCCTTCCTTCTCAGTATTAAAGAGAATATTTGAGCGGCGCCTGGGTGGCTCAGTCAGTGGAGCATCGGACTCTTGGTTTCCACTCGGGTCACGATCCCACGGCTTTGTGGGTTTGAGCCCCACATCGGGCTCTCCACGGGCAGCCTAGAGCCTGCTTGGGATTCTCTCCCTCACCTCTCTCTCTGCCCCTCCCCCACTCACCCTGTCTCTGTCTCTTTCACAATCAATAAATAAACTTAAAAAACAAAAAGAATATTTGAATAAGGGTTTTTACACGGAGGCATTTGGGGGCTTGCCTCAGGCAATAACAATAAGGATGTTTGGATGCGGCCACCACTCCATCCCATTACCATTGTGTCACCCAGCATTTTAGGACACTTTCCCATTACCTGAGAAGTCACCTGTTACCTTGGTAGGATGGGTAAACAAGAACCGTGCACACCTATGACTCCCAGACAACCACGGCCGCACACGGCTATAAAATCCCTTACGCCATCTTCACAAATACTCTACATCAGCGATCGCAACAAAGTAAAAAGCAACAACAAAATATACACCCATAAAAACATCAGGTTCTGGCTGCTGAGAGATTAGTCAGTAGGTAAAACCACGGGGCGGCCCAAAACACTTGTCGCCCTTCTCTGTAGCTGGTTTGAGTTTCTCTCTTTCCAGTCCGTCTGCACTGTTTTTACAGCAGGCTCGCATACTTTGGGAGTGAGGGCATGCTGCTTGTTGCTACAAACAGCTCCCATAAATGTTGGAGCCAAGTGTGTCTAAACATTACAGCATATTAAACACCTTGAAGCATGATCCATAACCTTGTAATTGGTACCAAAATAACAAGATGTGTGTTTTAAATGGGAATTTGACTCTGAATGCTGATCTCAATCTGTTCTGTTGGAGTGCAGCTGGGGGAAGCGGGCCAGGAGAAAATAATGGATGGGGTTGAGGCATGGAATCCTGAACTCTTAGGTCGAACAGATCATCGGGGCTAATCCCCATCTTCGGTCGATGAGGAAACTGAGGCCCGGAAAAGGTCTACGACTTGAACTTGCTCAACATTTCCTGGTTCCTCCTTCCATGGTTTTTCCATTCACAACAAAACAAACAAACAAACAAACTTTCTTCTTCCCAAGTGACTCTTTCCAAATCTACTGCAAATCCCCAAATCTTGGCTGTAAACATCACTTCTTTCAATTTTATTTTACTTTTAATGTTTATTTATTTATTTATTTTGAGAGAGAGAGAGAGAGAGAGTGAGAGAGAGAGAGAGAGAGCATGAGCAGGGGAGGGGCAGAAAGGGAGAGGGAGAGAATCCCAAGCAGCCTCCGTACTGTCATATGGGGCTCGGACTCACCGTGAGACCATGACCTGAGCTGAAGTTCGACACTTAATCGACTGAGCCCCCCAGGGTGCACCCTCTCTCACCCACATTTGTTCAAACACATGCAGAGCCCACTCTCTGTACCAGTTTCGTCATCTGGAAAGGAGAACCAGATGAAGATTACAGGAAATGGTGTTTAAAATTATCACCCTAGTGTTTTCCACGCAGCTGACATTTAACCATTATGGATAAATATCAATGGATGCAGAATGTGTTGTGTTATAATATATAATGGTCATACGTATAATTTAAATCTGCTGTTGATGCAGATAACTGCCCAGTTTTTTTTTTTAATGTTTATTTTATTTTTGAGAGAAGGAGAGATAGAAAGAGAGAGCACGCATGCATGTGCACAAGCAGGGGAGGGGCAGAGAGAGAGAGAGACACAGAATCCGAAGCAGGCTCCAGGCCCTGAGCTGTCAGCACGGAGCCCAACGCGGGGCTCGAACTCACCAACCGTGAGATCAGGACCTGAGCCGAAGTCGGACTCTTATCTGACTGAGCCCCCCAGGCGCCTCAACTGCCCAGTTTCTAAATTCACCAAGAGTGCACCAAGATACACAATGAGATTCTGGGCTTGTTCTGTCAATCTCCTAATGATTGACAGAAGTCAGAACTTTTGATGTTTTAATACTTAAATTTACTTAGGGGAGTAAGGTTCTGATTTACTGGTGTCTCATGAATGAAAATCAGTCATTAAAAGCCTTAAAGGTTTTGTTTCCTTTCGTCTTTTAATCTCCATCCAGGCTTGTGATTGAAAAAGGCTTTCAGGACCCTTGTTTTTCTGGCCAGCAAAAACTTAAGAAAACTATTATCATATGGGGAACATACAAGAGAAAATGGATGTGTTTTCTTCAACACCTGTTTTCATTAAGTAAGAGGAAGGAAATGAAAGGATTTTTTCATGCTTATCCAGTAAGTGCCAGAAGCATTACATATGTTACCCCATTTCATCTTCAAACCCAAAGTGGTAAATACTATCGTCTCCACTTGGGAAATGTTGGAAGACCTTCTTCAAAATGTTAACTCTAAGGAAATAAGATATATCTCTTAGGATTAAACATTGAATGAATTAACATAGGATTCAAGTAGAGAGATGAGAAGTCACAAGCAAGAGGAGAGTGTTGAGGCCAGTACAATATGAGATCACGATAACTTGATTAACATTCTTACTGAAGAATAGCGCCATTGGATAGGGGTGTAGGACAATCACGGAAGTCCAGGGAAAAAGAGAGACACAGAGAGAAACATGTCCTGTTAGAGAAAAAGGAGAAGCTCAGTCGATGAAGTTGGGGGAGTTCTCGTTCCATTGCCAGGTTTTCTACTCGTTGGAATTATGTACCTGAGGCTCTATTAGCTTGATTCCATCAAATATCCAACCAACATCTCCTTTTCTGATTTCACGCTCAACAAACAAGACGGTGGTTGTAATTCGACTTCTCGTGTAGATCTGCTTACAGGAAAGGAAGCTGCTGACCATGCATGTCACTAAGAGAACTCTGGCCAAAGTCTTATTTATTAATCTTGGGAAGTTGATAAAATGGCTTTCTGGTTTTATATGCCAGTTGTTGATTGATTAATATTAATGGATCTGCCTGATGGAATCAGATCTCTGAATCCATCTATCAGATAGTTCATGCAACCTATGAGATCTCCCTGGAATGAAACAGTCTGCCTGTTCTAAGAACCACTTTCTGAGACCCTCTCCTTCCTGCCAGTAACAATGATACGAAATATGAGCATTAACTCTTGGAAAGAGTTGCAGAATGATTCGAAGATGGCAGAAACTGAAAGGGAGAAGAAACGTGAACCAGAAGAAGAAAATCAGGCGAGCTCTATAATTGAGCTCCCTTTCCCCGAAGGCACTTCCCACTTCTCATCTGCACACAGAAAAATAGAATATAAGGAGAAAGAGATGGTCTTACTAATCTGGAAAAGAAAAACAAATAGATCAGCTTCAGGACTGTCATAGCTCTCAGAAATGGAGGGGGGTGGGAAATCCCTAAAGATGGGGGAGGGACCCCTAAAATTCGCCTAAAAACCCCCCCCTCACTGATGCCTAAACTATTCAGTTCAGGACAGGAATGCCAAAGAATCCACGAGAGAGCTGCAGTTGGAGAGCTAAATAAATAACTCGATGAGAGATTTCTGGGAACTGCCTGGTGCTAGAGAGTTTGGAGTGGAGGACTTGTCAGGTAGAGGAAATTATAAATAGAGGTGGATTCTTAGTAAAAATAGTGACTGTATCCAAAGACTAATGACTATGTTGTCAGCAAACTATGGCCCATGAGCCAACTCTGTGTAGGCACAGCCCAAATCTTGACGTGCCCACTCATGTATTTATTATTTATGGTTGCTTTCACACTACAATTGCAGAGTTGAGTAGCAGCAAAGGGACCGTTTGGCCCACAAAGCATAAAATATTTACTATCCTTCTCTTGACAGAAAAAGTTTGCTGACCCCTGCTCCAAGAGTAGGAGAAAATTAAAATAGACCTGTATTAACAAAAGCCTTAAGCAAAATTCTTCCAGATCAAGTCGAAATGCTGGTTTTTTTTAACCTCCTATTAGAAAAAAAAAAAAACAAACAAATAAACAAAACTGTATACAGGAAAATAACACAATCTAGAGTCTCTATAACATATTGTACTCCATATCTATTAAGCAACAATAAATTCTTAGACATGTAAGAATTAGGGAAATGTGATCTTTAATTAAAGGGGAAAAAGGTTAATAGAAGACTTGATAGATGGTATTAGAATGAGCATATAAGGACTTAAAGTAGCCATTATAAATAGCAAAGAAGCAACAGGAAAATATGGATTGAATGAAATAACGTATGTGGAATTTCATCAGAGAAATGAAACTCTAAAGAGAGTCAAACTGGAATTCTACAAGTGGAAAATGTACATGAGAACTTCTGGCTTCAGCTCCGACATGTAAAGAGCTTGAAAGTCATCACTCCTATTCTTAAGACAAGAAAGAACTGGACAAATTAAAAATCAGGGATTCTTCTTGAATCTGTCAGAGAACTGAGGCTGCAGTCCAGAGTCAGAGTCTCATGCAGAAAGACAGAGCTGGCTCTGCTTACCTGGAGCCGAAGCCGTGAGAGCCAGAAACCAGCTCAGCTACAAGCTAAATGGGGACTAGTCTGAGAGAAACTCATAGGGACCACAGTCTGAGAGGTGGCCTCATACCTTCCTGGGCTTTTACTGAAGGAATCCCACCAGGTTCTCACGGCGAAGGTCTAAGAAAGATCCTTTCACATTTTGTTGTTGTTGTTTTTGAGTTTATTTATTTATTTTGAGAGAGACAGAGACAGCATGAGCCAGGGAGGGGCAGAGAATCCCAAGCGGGCACTGAACTCTCAGTACAGAGCCAGATGCAGGGCTCCAACTCACAAACCGTGAGATCATGACCTGAGCTGAAACCAAGAGCCAGACGCTTAACTCACTGAGCCACCCAGGTGCTCTTCATGGTTTGACAAGGAGAGGGCAAGAGAAATAAACTCAGAGGCATCTCTATACCAAGTGCCTTTTCCCAGGGAAAAGGCACATTGGAGCCATACGCCAGTTGGAGGACAGGCATTCCTTCTCTGACCCATTCTAGGCTTCCTACCTTATCTATGAAAAACAGAAAACAAAGTCAACAGGGGTCTGTGCTTCAAGTTAATACTTTGGGAATACCATAGCCAGGGAAGACAGTAGTGAACATAAGGGAGAGAAATGCTATAGCACTGGAGAGGACACGGGACCCAAGACAGAGGCCCACTAAAATACATAAATTCAATCATTACAGAACCCCCTCTCCTCCACACATTACCACAGGGTGCCAGTGTAATACCTGGATTACAACTGAAAGTGCCTTCCCTAACAATGAATACTTAGAAAAGCCCAGAGTCAAGAGGAAAGACAAAATAACACTAGAGGAATTTGAAAACTCTTGCACCCATAGTTGCAACAAATAGTAAAATCCAGCCGAACTCCTAACCAAGTTACCGTAAACCCTCACAATAAATTCCTAATTACCTCTGTTGCTATTACCCAACACAACATGTCTGACTAGCAACAATAAACTACAAGGCCCACCAAAAAATAAGAAAAACTGTACAAAACAAACAAACAGAAAAAAACAGCCTGGAAAGACAAAATGATGATTCAAACCAAACTCAGAAATGACATAGATGTTGGAATTATCAGATAGGCAATTTAAATAACTATGATTGGGGCACCTGGGTGGCTCAGTTGGTTAAGCATCTGACTTTGGCTCAGGTCATGATCTCATAGTTCATGGGTTCGAGCCTCTTGTTGGGCTCTGTGCTGATGGCTCAGAGCTTGGGCTTGTAACAACTGAAAAATGCCTCTGATGGCCTCATGAGCAACTCAACACAGCCAAGGGAAGACTAGGTGAGCTTGAACATAGGTCAATACAAACTTCCAAAACAGAAAAGGAAAAAACAGCCAAGAACAGTGAGATAGTTTCAAAAGGCCTAAGATACATGTAATTAGTACACAAGAGCCAAAGAAATGTTTTGAGCGATAATGGCTGAGAACCTTCCAAAGTCAATGACAAACACCAAACCATAAATCCTCAAAGTTCAGAGAGCACCAAGCAGCATAAACACCAAAAAGAACACACCTAGGGCGTATCACATTCCAGCTGCATACAATCAAAGACAACGACAAAAATCTTGAAAAAGAAACAAGGATAAGAATTACAGAGAACTTCTCATTAGAGATCATGCAAGCAAAGGGGCGCCTGGGTGGCTCAGTCAGTTACGTGTCCAACTGTGGCTCAGGTCATGATCTCACAGTTTGTGCGGTCGAGTCCCACCTTGGGCTCTGTGCTAACAGCTCAGAGCCTGCATCCTGCTTTGGATTCTGTGTCTCCCTCTCTCTCTGCCCCTCCCCTGCTCATGCTGTCTTTCAAAAACAAAATAAAAACATTAAAAAAATTTAGAAATCATGCAAGCAAGAAGAAAGTAAAGTATTTGAAGTATTGAGAGAAAAACCCCCCTTAAATGTAGAATGGTATATACAACAAAATTATCCATCAGAAGTGAAGGAGAAATAAAGACTTTCTCAGGGGGAAAAAAAATAACAAAGGAATTAATGAAAAAATAATACCTTCTCTGTAAGAACTTTTTGCTTATTGTTTTTGTTTAAGGTAGAAGGAAAATCATCTGGAACAGAAAAGTGGGTCTCCATAAAGGAAGGAACAACACTGGAGAAGGAATCGATGAAGGTAAAATGCAAGCTTGCATTTTTCTTATTTTTCATTGATCTCAGGATAACATTGAAGCAACACAGTTACAAGGTCCTAGGTTATTATAACATATGGATAAGTAAAATGAATGACAGCAAAGTCACAAGAGATGAGATGTAGGGCTTGGGGAAACTCATGTTTTACCTGAACTACACATGAAGCAAAATAGTATTATTTAAAGGCGGGCTTAGTTTAGTTAAAAATGCATATTGATTAAAAGGTACAAACTTCTAGTTATAAAAGAAATAAGTCATGGGGATGTAGTGTATAGCATAGGGAATATAGTCAACAGTATTATAATAACTTTGCACAGTGACAGATCACACCTAGACTTATTGTGGGGATAATGCCAAACTGTATAAAATTATTGAATTACCATGATATACACCTAAAAGTGATATGAAATAGTGTGTCGATTACATTTTGATTAAAAAAAGCATATTGTAAACTCTAGAACAACTACAAGAAGTTTTTTTTTTTCTTTAAGTATAACTTATATACTAGGAGAGGAGATAAAATGGAATCATATAAAAAACTAAATTAAAACCAGAGAAAGCAGGGGACGCCTGGGTGACTCACTCGGTTTAGTGTCCGACTCTTGATTTCGGCTCAGGTCATGATCTCACGGTTGTGAAATCAAGCCCCACATTGGGCTCCTAGCTGGACATGAAGCCTACTTAAAAAAATCGATCAACGTACTACACAATATTAATAGAATAAAAGAGATAAATTATGTGATCATCTCAATACGATATAGAAAATACGATATAGAAAAAGTTTGTTAAAAAACAAGCCTCTCAGAAAACTAGAAATAGAAGGGTACTTTCTTAACTTGATAAAGCATTATGTACATTGAACTTAGTATAAAATATTGGACATTTCTCCTCTAAGATCAAGAACAAGGCAACTATCTCTGCTCTCACCAATCCTGTCTAACATTGCATGGGAATAAGACAAGGACAAAATGGAAAGCACAATAAACAAAAACAAATAAAAGTTATATAAAAAGAAGTAAAACCATATTTATTTATACATGACATGAGTGTGACTATAAACAAATCCAAGGAAATTAAAAAAAACTAGAAGGAAAAGTGAAAGTGTTTCTATCTATAAGCAACAAATAACATGAAAATAAAATTAAATAAACAATACCGTTTATAAGAGTAAAAAAATCCAAGTGCGTAAGAATAAATGTAATGAAGGGTGTGCAAAACATCTAAAAATAGAGAAAGAAGATTTCAATAAATTTAAAGGTGTACCATGTTCATGGATTCAAAGATTCAATATTGTAATGATTGCATTTCTCCCCAACTTGAGCCATAGGTTCAAATACTATCAAGTAAACTCTCAGAAGATATTTTCATAGAAATTTACAAGCTAATTCTAAAATTTATATAGAAATTCAAAGTGCCTAGAATAGCCAAAGCATTTTGAAGAAAGAATAAATGAGGAGATTTACACGGCCTGATTTCAATGCATACTATAAGACTACAGTCTATAAGTCAATTATAAGGGTAGACAAATGGGTCAATTGTACAGAACAGAAATCTGAGAAACAGATGTACATTATGCAGTTAATTGGTTTATTTTTAAATTTTTTAAAAATTCAATGGGAGAAAAAGCCTTTTTATTAAGTAGTGCTGGAACAAGTAGGTATCTTTATGAGAAAAAAAATCAATAATGAATCTTCACTTCTTTTTTATACCATATACAAAATCAATTCAAGATGAATCATATGCCTAAATGTAAGAGCTAATAGTATAAAGCTTTTCAAAAAATATTAGGATATTTTTATATTATTGCAGGAAGCCAAAAGCAAAACCATGGATGAATCACAAAAATACTATGTCAGTGAGAGAGGCCAGATACATTTATATGAAGTTCAACAACAGGAAAAGTAATCTCTGGTTATAGAAACCGTAACAATAATTTCCTCCCAGAGAGGGATATTGACTGGGAAGCATCATGAGGCATCTTTCATGAGCAGCAGAAATGTTCCCTCTCTTGATTTAGACGATGCTAGATGGATATGAACATTTGTCAAAGTTCACTAAACTGTACTTTAAAAAACAAAGTATTTTACTCTATGTAAAAAAAAATGCTAATAAATAAATAAGCAAGAATTTCCCTGCCTTTGGTCCAAATACATTTCTCATTTGAAACACTGAAGTAAACCAAGTGATTTCTCAATAAAGACAGAAAGGACAGAATGTGAGGTTGTTGGGGTCTTTTTAAATTTATTCTAGGGGCACCTGGGTGGCTCAGTCGGTTAAGCGGCCGACTTCGGCTCAGGTCATGATCTCACGGTCTGTGAGTTAAAGCCCCGCATCGGGCTCTGTGCTGATGGCTCAGAGCCTGGTGCCTGCTTCGGATTCTGTGTCTGCCTCTCTCTCTGCCCTTCCCCTGCTCATGCTCTGTCTCTCTATCTCTCAAAAATAAATAAACATTAAAAAAAATTAAAAAAAAATTTATTCTGAAAGAGACAAAAACGGATTAACCAAAGACTACATAAAACAGGAGGACACAGCAGGAAATGAGATTACCTACGAAGGGAATGAGCATCTTCCAGAAAATGAGACACCAGAGAAAGGGAAAGAGAGAGAGAAAAAAAAAAAGTTCTCTCCATTCCTGAAGTTAAGACACCCTGAAACAAGATGAAGTCTTTATTTTGCAGCAAATGGACTTCGATATCCCACTAACCTCAGCAATTTTATTCATTATACGATGAATTTATTCGTGTATGATGTGGGTATGTTGTGTTGACTGAGCCTTCGTTCCCTAACACTAGAATAGTAATGGCTATGCCAAATGTTTATTGTGAATGTAACAGAATGAGCAACCTGGGCCAACCCTTCCTGCCAGTTCTTTGGGATCTTCCCTGGATACAGGGAAATGATAGGTCCCCTTACTTCCACCTTGGTGCTTATAGAGAATATCCAAGAGATATTTGGTCTATGAACTTGACTTGATTCAAAGTAAAGAAAAGGTATGATCACAGGCAACTACTTGATACAGTTGGCTTTGTGGTTGGACGAAGTGAAAAATAAGCACCACTTCGTACACAGCCCTCTCCTCTGGGTAAGACTGGAAGAAAGACCAAGGAGAATCCATCTATAACAACGTAAAACACTACTTCTGTCATGGGCCAAGGAACCTGTTGAAGACACTGCATTTAGGAAAAAAGCATTGCATGTTTTTGTTTAGATCATATGTCCTATAAAAAATAGTGTTGCTCGTGTTGGGAGATGTGTGTAAATCTTTGATCTTATAGTGAAGAAAATCATTAGAAGATTGGGGAAGGCATATCTAGACCTCACGCAAGAGGAGAGACTTTGAGTAGGATTGTATTTGAAGGGTCGCGACTCACCCTGAACTTGTCTCCTCTATTTTGGAGACCCATAACCCAGCTCCTCTATAGAAAGAAACTGTGATGTTATTCTCAACTCAGTAACTTGGATTTTTTTTGGAAAATATCGCTGTAGGTTGAGGTGGCCTGTGGTTTGCCCTGGAGGAGGAAAGCAATGAAATCTAAGCCGAGATCAACCGTTGTGGATGGCAGGTGCGGTTCTCTGAAAGACAAGGAGAGATTTGAAATAAAAATAAAAGAATGCGCCTCTCTCAGAGGGAAGTTGGAAGGCCCTGGAGACAGAGAACAAGAGTGCGTGATGGCCCGCTTCCCAAAGGGTAAGCACTCCATCATCCATCCATCTAGCCCTCCTTCTTTCCATTTATTTATTGTCTTTTCATCTGGGGCTCTGAACACCATCAGATTTGAAAACATTCAGTTTTAAGTTACTGCTTCCTCTGCTGTGTGGGAACGGTTATCCCCAAGTCTGTCATCATATCTGGTATAAACACAAAGACTGGCACAGTGTGGTTGAAGGAATGAAATACAAGGCAGAAAGCACATGTCGCCCAACGTTCCCCAATCTCTTGATTCCAACCCAACAGAAGCAAATCCCCTCAAAGAGAACGAAAGTCTTCGTTTGGGGTACTGGCTGGCAGCACAGGGAGTGTGGTCCAAGAGGAATCTGGGAGCAACTGAGAGCAGAATGGATCCCAGAGAAGGAGCTGCCAGAAGGAACAAGAAACAGTTTTAAAACAACCACCCCCCATTTCCCAAAATACGGAGGAAGGTAAGCCTTGTACTTAGGTTACATGTGGATTATGTCAGACAATATATATTCTGCACATAGTAAGCATGGGATATATGGTAGTTATTAAAATAATAATAATAAATCTAAACTAATTCCACCTGGAACTATTTATCTGTGGAGGAATCTGGAGAGAGGTACGGAAGATCTGGGGGCCCTTGGGAATGAAGTAAAGTTATTTAAAACATCAACAAATACTGAAAACATAGAAGCATTGAAGGCTGGAGCTGGGAGATCCTAAGACTTACTTTAGTTCAACATTCTCGTTTTACAAATGTATAAACTGAGTCCCCAGGAAGTAAAGTGACTGGCTCGAAATCACCCATCATGTGTAGCAGGAAACTGGACCTCCAATTGACTGGTGTTTTTTTTTGTTTTTGTTTTTGTTTTTTTGCCATTTTCCAAGAAATCTTTCGTATTAAACATCCATAAATGAATTCAAGAAAAGTCTTTTCTCTTTAAAGTTTATTTATTTTCAGAGAGAAACATCACATGGCAGGGGCAGAGAGAAAGAAAGAGGGAGAGAATCCCAAGCAGGCTCTGCACTGTCAGCACAGAGCCTGATGTGAGGCTCGAACTCACAAACTGTGAGTTTATGGCCTGAGCCAAAACCAAGAGATGGTGGCTTAACTGACTGAGCCACCCAGGTGCCCCATGAAAATCTGAAGTAATGCCTACCATAAGTTTATCTTAGTGTAGAAATTACTAGAAGACATCTTCCCAGAGAAATGGAACAATTCAGTGGGAGAAAAACAAACAAACATGTTAGGGTTTCAGTGATAGACATCAATTCTTATTTTTTCTTTGTTTTTAAAGTTTATTTATTTATTTTGAGAAAGCAGGGCGGGGACAGAGAGAGAAACCCAAGCAGACTCTGTGCTGTCAGCATGGAGCCCAATGCAGGGCTCGAACTCACGAAACCTTAAGATTATGACCTGAGCCGAAATCAAGAGTTGGAGGCGTAACCGACTGAGCCACCCAGGGGCTCCAGTAGACATCAATTCTTAAGGAAATAAAAATTTTCCCCTAGAAAATTCCATAATGATGTTCAATATTCTGGGTGATCTGAAAATGCAGTTTTCTGCTTTTTCCATGTTTGTGCACTCAGAAAATCTTACTGCAATGGTAACGATGATCTTTAACCTTCTCCACCCTCCGAGATTGGAGCCCTTTGGAAGCAGGAGCGAGGTAAGGGACAGAAGCCAGCACGGATAATCAACAGATATATGACCATAGCTCCAGGAAAGCGCATCCCGAGAACAACTCCACACAGAGATACTGGTCTTGCCATATTAAATGTACCCTTTATCTCCATTTGGAAATCTCTCAACTAGGACTAACTTTCATCAGTAAAATTTAACCCTGGGACATAATCGTGTTTCACAAATAGAGAAATGCTGTCGCTTTGGGGAGGTGATTGAATCTTTTATTCCTAGACTTTTCTGGAAGATCAAGATGTTACACAACCTTTGTCAATGCCAAGGCAGAATAAAGGTGTACGATGACCAAAGTCGTTGTTAGCCTGTTTCACACGGCTCTGCCGTCAGGTCAGGTTCACTGAATCAACTCTTCCTACAGTAGCACAGCTGGTTTAACATACTCTCATTAACTCAAATTCTGCTCAACCTTGTAATGAGAGAGTGACCCAAACTAACCTGTATCCTAAAGCTTAGCATCCCAACCTAACAGTTCTCTTAGAAATGACCCATGTTCTAAGCTTATCCAATCTTTTCTCCCCAGGAGCCTCCCGGGAGATTCTCCAGACGCAAGTTGCATGCCTCACCCCCACCCAGTCTCCTAGGCTTTTTCTCTACCCACCATCTTCCCAAGAGAGACCTCCTTTACAGGGAGCCTTGCTTTAGGAGCTGTCCAGCATCTACTCCCAACAGTGCCAAAGGATTTTATCCTCAGGCTACAGAAAGCCCAAATTTCAGCTAGAGGTGAAAGTTCTAAAGACAAACACTGAATCTAAAATGGCATGGGTGTTGGGGCGCCTGGGTGGTGCAGTCAGTTCAGCGTCTGACTCTTGATTTCAGCTCAGGTCATGATCTTGCGGTTTGTGAGCTTGAGTGGGGGTCTCTGAGCTGATGGTGTGGAGCCTGCTTGGGATTCTCTCTCTCTCTGCTCCTCCTGCTCTATCTGTAAATAATCTTTGAAAAAATACAAATTAATAAAAAATTAAAAAATAAAAAATAGAATGGCATAGGTGTTGAGCTTGAGGTGGCAAATGAAACCCAGAGAAGACCTAGAGATTTCACTCTTTTCACCTAATACTCAGAGAAGATTTTAACTTTGAGCAACTTTGGGGTATAGACAGTTAAAAATACAACTCCAACAGTTCATATTATACATGAAAATATTAATATTAATCACTAAATCACCTATTAAGTCAAATTAAATTTATTGAATAATCAACGTAATTTAGTTGACTTAAAATTAATATTAAATTTAAGCATTTTAATATTTAATTAATGCTAATACTAATTAAATATATTTAATTAGGGACACCTGGGTGGTTCGGTCGGTTAGGCATCGAACTTCAGCTCAGGTCAAGATCTCACAGTTCATGATCTCACAGTTCATGAGTTTGAGTCCTGTGTTGGGCTCTGTGCTGACAGCTCAGAGCCTGGAGCCTGCTTCAGATTCTGAGTGTTCCTTTCTCTCTCTGCCTTTCTCCCATTTGTGCTCTGTCTTTCTCTGTCTCTCAAAAGTAATAAATAAACATTAGAAATAAATAAATATGTATTTCATTAATACTAATAGTAATTAAGTATAATATTTACTTAATAATATTAACAGTAGTTTTATACTGAATACTAAATTAGATATTACATACAGTGTCAACATTGCTTATACACATGTAGTATTAAAAATACAACTCAAATAGCTTCTGGGGTTAAAATTAAAGTTCAGTAGTTTATAGGGCCTATGATTCCCGTGGGAAAGATCAGGGTGACTTGTTCTGATTTGTGAGGTGAAGGCGGTAAAGCATTCTGAGGGCTATACCACTTGTCCCCACGTTGGTAAGTGCGTCAAGCCTGGGCCTCACATCCTTATACATACCATTCAGATAACGCAACATCCAGGGTTTTCTACTTGCCACGTCATGGTGCCTGTGAATCCAAGGAAGGGCATTCTTGCTTCCCTTTTAGATGTTCTCTGTCTCATTTACACCCAAGACTTGACAGAATTCAGAGGAATCTCCCCGAAATTAGTCTGTTACTCCTTACCTTCCTAAATCACAGTTCAAAGAATTTCTCATTACAGTATTAGAGGGACAGTCACATCATGAGTGCAGAGCTGTATGTCTTCTCCCTTAGCGTCTTCCAGACAGCAGCTCTCCATAGTGTCAGAATTTGGATTATATCAATTCTTTTGAATTGGGATTCAATTCTCCTCTGGACCTTAGTTTTCTCAAGGGAAGCCTAGTTTAATTGAGTCCGGATATTAGCATTGTGTTATCAGCAGCCAGATGGTCCTGAGACAGGGGGATGCTGGGATACGTGGTCTCCATCCCTCAGAAGGAAGTGACTGTTGCTTCTCACAGTGCCTGAGATGCCAGAGGCATTGTCAGAATTAATAACAGTCTTCTCGGAGCAAAAGTGACATAGAAGAGCGGATTCTCCTCGGGAGATGTGGAGACCCTACTCTCCGTCACCTCGCCAGCAGGGCTGTGGAGAGAGTCCTGTCGCTGCAGGAGGGCTTCTGGCTCTAGCTGAAATCTCAGTTTGCAGAAGCGTAAACTGCATGTCTTGATGTCCTCAAGCATAGTTAAAATGGTGGCTTTACAATCATTGTCTGTTAACCCAGACGTCTGCTGTCGTAACCCATCTCATTGTCTGTCTTTTCTTTTGAGAATAGGTTGCGTTTTCTTGTTTAATCATGTGTTCGGTAATTTTGGATTGTGTCCTGGACATTGTGACTGCTGTTGTAGGGACTCCACGTTCTGTCACATTCCTCGAAAGAGTTTTGCTCTTTTTTTTTTTTTTTTTACACTTGATCTTAGCCAAAAGGCCAAGAAGTGATGCTCTTTTTTTTTTAAATTTTTTTTAACATTCATTTATTTTTGAAAGACAGAGAGAGACAGAGCATGAGTGGGGGAGGGGCAGAGGGAGAGAGAATCTAAAGCAGGGTCCAGGCTCTGGGCTGTCAGCACAGAGCCCAAAGCGGGGCTCAAACCCACAAACTGTGAGCTCATGACCTGAGCCAAAGTTGGACATTTAACCGACCGAGCCAACCAGGCACCCCGAAAGAGTTTTGCTTTTGAAAATTTTATTATCAGGTCATTAATTTGGCTAAATTTAAACTGTGAACTCTCTCCCCTGTGGTGGGCCCAAGTTTCAATGCTAATTCAGTTCTTTTAGTTTTATCTGGATTTCCTGGAGACTTCTTCTGCATGTAAGTGGCTTAGGGCTCAACCTAACATTAGAGTTTATACACAGAATCTAGGGTGTCCCCTTTATGGAATTCCTATTTTCAGGATTTCCACTTTACTTTCTAGTGGCTGCCATTGCCCGAACTCTGTACATAAATCTTCTACCCAGTAATCACTACTATTTTTTTTTTTTGAGAGATAGAGAGAGAAAGTACAAGTGGGGGAGGGACAGAAAGAGAAGATAAAGAGAGAATCCCAAGCAGGTTCCACGCTGTCAGCCCAGAGCCCAACATGGGGTTCAATCCCACTACCTGTGAGATCATGACCTGAGCCAAAATCAAGAGTCAGACACTTAACCAACTGAATCATGCTTAACCAACCAACAGGTGCCCCAGTAATCACTACTATTAATACCTTGTTCTAGTTTCTTCTGGCCTTCCTGCGTGCCTCCCTCTCTCTCTCTAAATGCTATATAATTTAAATTTAAATTGAGTTCATATTATAGATATATGCTTTATTTCTTGTTTTTATCAGTTACAATGGTATTTTGAGCATTTTCTCATGTTCTTCTATTCTTCAACTATTTCACTGTAGAGATTTCCACGGTTTTTCTGGTTTTATTTTTTGAAATTGTCATAAATGACAATGCGATCAATTTACTGCATATGAAATTTTGTCCATATCTCTGATTATTTACCTTAGTCCGTACTTCTGGAAGAATTTCTCAGACTTAGGTTCACTCACTAACTAGTCACTGCTAATATGGAAACTCTTGTGTTTGTCCTCCTAGAGAGAAGAGAGTACTCATATGAACTGTCAAATCGTGGGACATTCTGGGGAGTTACATTGACTACAGTCTAGGTCCCAAAGTGTTAAAATGGTTAAGACCATGTGCAGGTCTCTCTTTGGAAGCTCTCTGCATCCTGGAAGTTTTCCGTATCCTCGAGACGCCCCACCCACCATTTTACTCAGCTCTTCTCTTTGCTTTGCATGCATTTCTAATTTTATCTGTGTTTGCTTTGAATTCCTGAACCATATGCATTGCCAGAGGGTGGTAAGATGTTAGTATCTGTAAATACAAAACTTAAGGGGCTAAGAGATGTCTTTGAGGCATCGGATCTGAACCACAAGCTCTAAACCAGCTTTTTGAGGGTTTCATACGAGGCTCCTGGCTCCTGACTAATAATAAAACGGCACATAACATCTTCAATTAAAGCACTTTGACTTGAGGAACTTTCATAAATACAAGCGAAACCGCATTCCATAGCAAAAGTATGTCAACTCTACCCATCACCGATGGGTAGTATCTTGTCATGAACTTGTCTCAGTTGTACCCACGGGACTTTAATTTGTGGAGGAGACTGAGTGACAACGTGGAGAGGCTAATGCCATTGAAAAAAGAATTTATTACTTACATTTCTTGAGAGGAGGGGGTGCGGCGTGGGGACTGTAGGGCCATGCGGGGAAGCACCGGTTTCATCCAGAAGGCAGAAAGGAGGCGTAAGGAAAGAACCCAGGCCAGAGTCTTTATTACTATAGTGTTGAGGAGCTGTCAGGTGGGACGCCCCCTATTGGGCAGGAAGCAAAACCCAAGTGTTGGAGTTCGTGGTTAGAGAATTGGTAACATAAGTTTTGCACACCTATGGAAGCTGGATGACTGCAGGTAGGTAAACAACTTTGGTCGTTGGGCTCTGCGGTTAGTGGATGTCAAATAGATAAGGACAGAATCTAAGAAAATACAGAACACCCGTTTATGATGAAAAGAAAGCCACTGAAATGCAAACACATGTGCGTAAAGATATGTGGCTTTCGGGGAATTAATCCTTAAGGTTGCAGGATAAATAAACATCTATGTTTAAGGGAAATGAAAAGGGCAGGAAGGCCTGACACGCCCTGCCCGCTGCCGTTCTGAACATACCTCCCTCTAGTCTGCAGCTTCTTCACTCCTCCCTAGCCGTGGAGCTGTTGGAGACTCTGGAACTTCTGCCTAAGGGCCTTTGCACTTACTGTTCCTTCTATCTGGAAAGTTCTCCTCCAGATGCCTGCATGGATTCTTCTTGAAGGCCTTCACTCAAAAATTAGCTTCCTCGCCAATCCTAAAATGAACTATGTTTGACCCTTCTAATCTCCTTTCCTACTTCATTTTTTCTCTTTCACACTTATCGATCTCTAATAAAATATATTTTTCACTTTTTTTTTGGTCTGTCCTTCAGTAGAATGTTTGTTTCCTGAGAGCAGGGAGTTGTTTTGTTTGTTTGCTGATGCAACCTCAGTCCTAGTTTCTTTAAACTAGTTTTAAGGGGGAAACGTGGGATGGGAAACACAAGAGGGAGTAGAAAAAAAGAAAGCTTCCCCTGTGCAAAGACCTTTGTAGGTTTAACCATATATTCATGGTTATATATAGAGATGGATATGTAGATAAAAAGATGGATATAGATATAAATCTCTATCTACTTTTTAAAAAAATTTTTTTGAATGCCTATTTATTTTAGAGAGACAGAACGTGAGCAGGGGAGGGGCAGAGAGAGAGGGAGACACAGGTTCTGAAGCAGGCTCCGGACTCCAAGCTGTCAGCCCAGAGCCCGAAGTGGGGCTCGGACTCACCAAGCATGAGATCACGACCTGAGCCAAAGTCGAACTCTCAATGGACTGAGCCACCCAGGAGCTCCTCCAAGCTTTTATAAACATTTATATATGCATATATATTATAGAGGTATAATAAGATATGCATAAAAGATGCAATTATTATGCATGTATACTGTATGCATAATAGATGTATATATTATGTGTATAATAATATATGCATAATAGATGTATTACTATATATGTATAAAAGATGCATAATAGATGTATGTATTATATGTGTATAACAATATATGCATAATATGTAGAATATATATAAAATAAAATACACACCTATACTGTGAGGTGGAATGCTTTTAGAAGCTTTTGTAGGGGCGCCTGGGTGGCTCAGTTGGTTAAGCAGCCGACTTTGGCTCAGGTCATGATCTCACGGTCTGTGAGTTCAAGCCCTGCATCAGGCTCTGTGCTGGCGGCTCAGAGCCTGAAGTCTGCTTCAGATTCTGTGTGTCCCTCTCTCTCTGCCCCTCCCCTGCTCATACTCTCTCTCTATGTCTCTCAAAAATAAATAAACGTTAAAAAAATTAAAAAAAAATAAAAAGAAGCTTTAGTATACACTACCCTCTGCATGTAGCCTTCAAGGTTATTGGAACTACAAGACCCTTTATCGTTGAAACTCATTTAGGAAAAGCTGGTTTCAGTTTCGGCATTGAGGAAAGCAAGAAAACTGGAATCTCTTTCTTTTCTCTTCAGTTTCCTGTGACACAAATAGGAACCACTTCTGAAGGTAGTTTCAGGTTACTCTTGAGTGTTGTCTGGCCCCAGATCCCAAAGTTTTATCACCTCTCCTTCTTTATTCATGTGTCCTCTCTGCCTGGAGTGACTTGTCTCCTGTCCCACTGTTGCAGCGCTCTGACTCAACCCCCGACGCAGGGGCGCTCTTCTTTATGACATCCTTCCCCGACGATCTCCTTCTTCCCGCACCCACCTCCCCCTCTCCTTCTCGTCTCCCAGCCCACGTCTGGGTGAGGCGCCCTTCCACGGGCTCTTATGATACATTTTGCACGTGTTTCTCTTAATACCTGTCGCTCTGTTTTGGTTGCAGATGGACGTGTTTATAATTCAGTTGTTTCATTTCCTGTTTTTTTTTTTTTTTTTAATTCCAGTATATTTAACATACAGTGCTATATTAGTTTCAGGTATACAATATGACACTTCAATAGATGTTTCATTCTTTTTTTTTTTTACCTTTTTTTAACGTTTTTATTTATTTTTGAGAGACATAGAGACAGAATGTGAGCAGGGGAAGGGCAGAGAGAGAGGGAGACACAGAATCCGAAGCAGGCCCCGGGCTCCGAGCCATCAGCACAGAGCCCCACGCGGGGCTCGAACTCACAGACCGTTGAGATCATGACCTGAGCCGAAGTCGGCCATTCAACCAACTGAGCCACCCAGGTGTCCCAGATGTTTCATTCTTAAAAGACATATCACCATGGTTCATCATGGCTATTGAAACCTGGACAGCATTTTTTCTTCTGACTTCCTGTCTCCTAAAAGTCTGACATCTTGGACTTTGTGAATATTCTGAATCTGAGCCATATTTGGTAACACTGAGGTGACTTATAAACCTACATGTCCTAATATCACTAAGAAAGCCTAATTCCAAATGTAATCCTATGGTTTTAGTTTTCGTTGTTGTCATTTTTTTTAATTTTTAGAAAGACAGAGAATGAGAGCAGGCGAGGGGCAGAGAGAGAGGGAGAATCCCGAGCAGGATCCATGCTGTCAAAGCAGAGGCTGATGTGGGGCTCGAACTCACAAAACCGTGAGATCATGACCTGAGCCAAAACCAAGAGTCATATGCTCAGCCAACTGAACCACCCGGGTGCCCCAATCCTACGGTTTTCCATTTAATGTAGGAGATTAACAAGAATTTGAATGTTGAATTTAAATATCTGTACATTAGTGTTCACGGCATTAGCATTCAAAATAGTTAAAAGATGGAAACTGTTGGGCTAGGGCGGAGGGAAGGCTCCATACAATGGAAACCGACCCAAGATGGCCGACATTCCCGCCAAAAACCCTGAAGAAGGGACCCAAGATGGCCGAAGTTCCCACCATGGCACTGGAAGGCGGACACGTCATTCCAGTAGACCAATAGGACTTTAACTTGTCACCAGTTTCAAAATCTCCTCCCCAAACCTATTAAAAACTCCTAACCCGTAATCTCACGCGTGATTTCCCCCGACTCCTCTCTTGCGAGTCGCGGAACCTCGCCCGAGGGTGCTTGCAATAAAGCGTATTTTCAGACCACACTTTGCCTTGGCAGTCTTACTTTTATTCATCAGCGACTCATAACCTTACAGAAACAATCCAAATGTCCATTGACAGATGAATGGATAAAGGATATGGAGTGTATATACACAATAAAATATTCTTCAGCCTTAAAAAAAGAAGAATATTCTCAAGTATGCTACAACATGGGCAAATCTTGAAAACATTATGCTACGGGAAAGAAGGCAGTCACGGGAAAGGGAAACACTTCTTGGTTTCATTTATGGGAGATACCTACAATAATCAATTTCACAGACAGAGAGCAGAACAGAAATGACCAGGGTCCGGAAGAGGTGTGGAGGGGAAGTTGGTGTTTCATGTTGTTCTCTTTAGGCCGTTTCTGTCAGGATAATGAGAAAGTTCTAGAGATGGATGGTGATGATTGTTGGATGGTCCAACAATGTGCATGTACTTCACGCCACTGAATTGTTAAAAATTGTTCAAATGGTAGGGGTGCCTGGGTCGCTCATCGGTTAAGCATCCGACTCTTGATTTCTTCCCAGGTCATGATCTCACGGTGTGCGAGTTTGAGCCACAAAAGTAAATTAAAAATTTAAAATATTGTTCAAATGGTAACTTTTATGTTATGCATATTTTTACACTAAAAACTGTTAATGGATTAAATTCCGTACCTACGTCCCAGACATTGCATCTCTCTGCTTCCTTCTGGTTAAAGAGTAAAATCTTAATGAACTAAAGAGTCATCATCCTTGCAGAGTATGTCAACAACTGTGAGAATGAAGCCTGTAGCACAGTCCCTACTATCACCTGTTCTCAATTACCTTTGCTGTTTTCCCTCCCATATTACCGAAGGAAACATGATATTTTCCTCTCTGAGACTGGCTACTTAAAATTGCCTTTGCCTAAAAACATTCGGAGTTTTAGTATATTTCACCAAGGACTGGCAGAAGTAGAGTTTCCACAAATTTCTGTCTTGTGCTGCATTTTGAATAAAGTATAACTTGCAAATTCGTAAGTTTATTTATGGTCAGTTTAGAACAATACTCCGAATAACCAGTTCCCTGATATGCGATAGCTACACAAGAAAACACATTTTAAATAACTCCAAATGCATTCCTTTCCATGTATTTCAGTGTAATTTTTTGTGTCATGCTCAATTTGGTTTAAAAATGACATTATTAGGGGCGCCTGGGTGGCTCAGTCGGTTGAGCGGCCGACTTCGGCTCAGGTCATGATCTCACGATCTGTGAGTTTGAGCCCCACATCGGGCTCTGTGCTGACGGCTTAGAGCCTGGAGCCTGCTTTGAATTCTGTGTCTCCCTCTCTCTCTGCCCTTCTCCTGCTCACGCTCTGTCTCTACGTCTCAAAAATAAATGTTAAAAAAAAATTAAATGAAAATGACATTATTAATTGGATGGAAGTAGTGTGGGAATTACTTCATTCATGCAATATAGGCTTCATGAAAAAAAATCTCATTGTTCATACTTTTGACAATAGAATCACACACACAAACATCAATCATGGGGACGTTTCCATGAAATGCCTGCATATTGGTACTTTAAAAGCTTCTCATACCCAGATCATTTGTTACTAGAAGGTGCTATGGAATTGTTTCCTCCTGCCCCAGTTCATGTGTTGAAGCTACAACTGCCGATGTGACTGTTTTTAGAGATACGGGAAACGAATTCCGATTAAATAAGGGCATAAGGACGGGGCCCTGATCTGAAATGGTTAGTGTCTTTGTAAGAAAAAGAAAAGAGACCAGAACTGCCTCCCACCTTCTCACGCACTCAGGGAAGGCTGCATGAGGACACAGCATGAACACGGCATTCTTCAAGCCAAGAACAGAGGTCCAAACGGGAACTGAGTCATGCCGGCACCTGGCTCTTGGACTTCTAAGCTCCAGAACTGTGAGAAATGAATTTGTGTTGTTTAAGTCCTCTGTCGACGGTATTTTGTATTGGCAGCCCAAGCTGACTAAGACAATAGATCCAGTTTAAGGTTAGTCTGTAATTGATATAATGATTGAGAAAACTGCCTGCTCCGTAGGGTTAAGTCCAAGGATACCATGCAGTATTGTTAACATAGATCTATTTCTACGCACATCCTTTTTAGTTCTGAACAGAGCAGAAGAAAATAGTCTTTTCGCGTGCAGAAAATATAAAACACTTTTTTAAAAAATAAGGAATAGCTTGTAGAACTAAATGATCAGGTTCCAAAGGTTGATCTCAGAATTATAGGTACTTTTGGGGGCTGGGGGTGGAAATCCTTTCATTTAGTGGTTTCTGCATCACTTATCTGGCTCAGATCTCTGGAGAGTCATCCTTAGAGCTCTCTGGAGCATAAATCACACCAGATGGGTAGTAAAAAATGATAGAAGGTATTAGGCTGATTTCGGCCCTTCTTCTTTTCGACACTTCACCATGGTATCTGCACTGTGATGGCTGTACGTCGGAGTCCCGGTCTACCCAGCAGTGCTTTCTGCCGCCACCTCTGGGTGTGCTAAAGGACACATCGGGCCCACCAGAAGGTAGGGGACACAGTGGATGGGGTGGTGCTATGGATGAATGAGCCCACGACTCCTATCCATGGGAGCCCTTCCAAAGTACTGTTGGAGCCTCTTCAAGGCCTGGACACTACTTCCCCACAGAGAGACTTCAGGAGAGCCAAGGCAGAAGGCTCAGGGCCTGTTACGACCAGTCTTGGAAGTCACACGCTGTCGCTGCCACCGATCTGATTTGACCATGAAGCATCTCTGATTCACGCTAGAGTGTGAATGTCGGGAAACGTGGATCATTAGGGACCATGCTGGAGCCCGGCTCACCCCCATGGTACAACCTTATGCTACTTCCTATGGCAGTGTCGCTGGAACTGCCTTGCTGTTCTCTCCTCTACCTGCCCAGGGGACTCTCTGAGGCTACAGCAGGGCAAGTTAGGGGAGTCCCGCATTTTCTGCTCTTTCTAACTGACACGACTGTCTATTGCACATGAACACTGACTCATAAGTATCCTAGATTCCTCTGAGGCGTTGGTTTTCAATGTTGGCTGCTGTTCAGAATTACGTGAGGAGTATATGCATGTGTGTATGTGTTTGCTATACACGTTTTATAATTTATACAGATTTTATATTATATATATTGATTTTATAGTTTATATTTACGTATTATATATAATATGCAGTAAAACCTTGGTTTGTGAGCAGAATTTGTTCCAGAAACATGCTTGTAATCCAAAGCACTCGTATATCAAAGGGAATTTCAAGAACCATGGGCTCGCTTGTGATCATGTGACATTTGGCATCACCGGCTACTCGTATTGCAAGACGTCGCTCTTTTATCAAGTTTAAATTCATTAGAAATATTTGCTCGTCTTGCAAAACGCGCGCAGAACAAGTTGCTTGCATACCAAGGTTTTACTGTATATATAAAATGTTGTGCGCATAATATTCTAACATCAGTTTTACCCCATCAGAAATTAATGCGTCGCCTCCTCCCTTTCCTATCGTTTCTTTTTTTTTTTTAATGTGTGTTTATTTTGAGAGAGAGAGTGAGCATGAGCAGGGGAGGGGCACAGAGAGGGAGAGAGAGAATCTCAAGCGGTCTCCACACTATCATCACAGAGCCCAGCGTGGGGCTCAGTCTGACCCACCCTGAGATCATGACCTGAGCCGAAATCAAGAGTTGGTTGCTTAACCGACTGAGCCACCCAAGCGCCCCCCCCCCCATTCATTCCTGTAGGTTCTGATTTAATTGGTTGGGAAAAGATCCAGACCCAGTCAACAGTAAGTTCTTAAAGTATGTCTCAAGGACCCTAACATGCAGGTTAAAAACCACCGCTTCTGGTTTTCGAACACAAAATCCAGAGAGACTGGCCCGGGCGAAGGACACAAATCGCATTTACTGCCCAAGTTCGGCCTCTGCCTTCCATTCAGAGAAAGAAAAGACCATCAAAGACCATCAGAGTAAATATTGCAGATGGTCAGGACTTTGCGAAGTCGTAGACGTAACAGCCCAACGAAGTTTCTACATCACCGCATCGGAAGCAGATATCACTCATTTGGGAATACACTCAGTGGCACGGCCATGATTCCATCTCAAGACTCGCACCCTGTTCACAGGCCCTTCCTACATCTCAAAGCCTCCTGGGAAACCCCGAGGGCTACTTCTGAAGACTCCGCACCAGTCTCCACTCTTAGATTTCTTAGCAAACGTGTAAGCAAAAGCCTTATAGGATTGTTACTATTTCTCTCTGTCGAGTTACCAGGAGCCAATCAGTGGGAAACTGAAACATGATAAGCTTGGGGTTGGGCCGGGGGGCGGCAGGGGGCGGGGCAGGTGCTGAAGAACTGAGAGGAATAAAAAAATATTAACCTGGGTTGACATTGCCTTCACCTCAGGCTTGAGCACAAATCAGCGCAAATTTTGGAAAGGGCCTCTGGTTCCTTCCGTGTTAGCTCACACTTGTCCCCTCCGGTCCCCTCTCCTCCAGGCACAGGTGACCGAGATCCAGGAATATCATGGATTACACACTTGCTTTATCTTTCCTGCAGGCAAAAGCATTTATTTAGACCAGAGGTTTCAAATTGGAAGCCTGCGGGCTGGAGCAGGGCCCCGGATGGGGTCATATGTAGATTTCTCTTAAAGTTTCACATGGAAGAAAAAGAAAAGAAAAAAAAAAAAAAAAAAAACAGAGCCTCCAGCTCTCCCCAGGAATCAGGATAAACAACAATCCTGGGCTTGCATTTCAGTTTGGCAACATCTTATCATTTCCTTGACTTTTCCAGGGCTATAATTCCTTTCCATCGCTGCTGCGTGTCCTCTGCGGCAATGGATTGGGGGGGCCCTTACCTAAACAATGACATGACTTAGGTAATACGGGTTTCTGCTTCCAAACACAATATGCCCTGAAATTTAAAACAAACTTTAAAATTATATATACGCGTGTGTGTGTGTGTCTACACACATCGACACATACAGTCAAACCTTGGCGTGCGAGCGTAATTCGTTCTGCAAACCTGCTTGTCATCCAAGGCATTTGTCAAATATCAAAGCGAATTTCCCCAGAAGAAGTAACGGAAACTCAGGCGATTTCATTCCATAACCCAACGTATTCAGATAAAAAGGACTACAGTACTGTAAGATTATACAAAATAATAAAGAAAATACATAATATAAAGAAAAGGAAACAAATTCACCTGCACTTAGCTTTGACAACCTTCGTGGCTGCTGTGAGGGAGACAAGAGAGAGGAGGGTGACTGTGTAGGGCAACTTTCACTATCACTAATGGATGTTGAGTGTAATACAGTATTAATAAACTCTTGTCATAGACTGTATTTCTTGTAACTGGCAATAAGCAGCAGAGGGAAGGGTCTCTATCTGCAGGCAGCCTGAGCTAGAATGGAGAAAAGCATTCCTAGGCTCGCTCTTGTCTGGGAAAGCAAAGGACTGTCCTTAGGTGCTTGGAAGTGACAACAAATACCCTACTGCCAGTCGTGGGCACCTTCCAACGTTCTGGAAAATCACTGATTTCTGCCAAACACCGCGGCCTGAGACCTAGCATCCTAGCGTGGGAGACGATCACTCACAATCCCAGAGAGAGAGAGAGAGAGAGAGAGAAGAACCATCGGTTCCGTTGTGATCTCGTGATGTTCAGGGTCACATACTACTTGTATTGCAAGACATGCGTCGCTTATCAAGTTAAAATTTATTAGAAATGTTTGCTCGTTTTGTGGAACGCTCACAGAACAAGTTACTCTCAATCCAAGGTTTTGTTGTATGTATGTGTCTAATATATACACATGCATACATATACATGCACACATACACACACATACATACATATATACATAAATACAGACATGCATGTATATATGTGTGTCTATGCACACACGCGCACACACACACATGCCCATACATACCACTGCTTAGATCCTTTTAGCTCCTTTTCAATTGCTTTTGGGCATCACTGATTCTGGAGCCTCTGGTCAGTTGCTAGTCGGAAGACTGGTGTTCGATACCTCCTCGGCATCTTCTTGCTACTTTTTCTGAGCCCTAAATACCTTCAAGAGATTCAAGAGGACATTTGCATAACCTTTCCTCTAAAGGAGCCAGTGGCTTTGTGAAGGTGACACTCAGCCTCTATTTGAATCAGGCTTCGGTTTTGACTTTCACCACCGATTTCCAGGAGGGATTGAAAAGACTCTTCAAGGGGGACTGTGTCAGAGCGCCGTCTCAGCCTCTGTCGTCCCCACTTCCTTCTCTCTGCGCAGTGACCTTCGCCGGGGAGATGGCACCCCTCGGCTAAAACAACTACAACCAAAGTCAGATCTGACTCTTTCGCCACCATGTAAAGCCAAACACATTCCTTGACAGCCCTTTATTTGGAAGGTTCTGAAATGTCATTATTATTAGGAAACAAACAAATATATTTTTCTTTTAAGAGAAAACAGGAGTAACCTCATGGTTTTACAGGCACTCTCCCCCTGGAGGGGGAAACAATTGGAGAGTTTTTCCTTTCTTTGAGCTCATTCCCGGGATGCAAGGAACAAGGCTCGATTTTGCGGCCGTATTTCATGAAGTGTCATTATCCCTCTGCCAGAGCAAACTAATGGATGGCTGGGAGGAAAGATACAATTTGGAGGCAATTAATTCTGCTTCAAGTCCCAATTCACCCAATGCTAAATAGCACTTGAATCCTGATTCAAGATTTAGAGCCCAGCGGCCAGTGGCCTGCGGCCGGGGCTGAGCCGCTTCCTGGCTTCCTTCTGCAAGGGGCCTGCCTTTTGTTTCATTTCCTCTTGGCCCTGTGCTGTGGGCAATTAGATCAGCGATGGGGACTGGTCCTCGTTCAGGTTGCTGGGGCCTCAGGCTGCTTTATGCCCTGATTTACGGCCTGAGGGCGAGCCTCTGGTAAGCTGGTGCTTGCTACTTTGCCCGATTGGTCCCAGCCGCAGCAGGACCCGTGCTGCCACCTGCTTGCCACGCTGTGACAAAAACACCCGAGGCGGGAGCCTGGGTGTTGTCTCCCGAGGCGACGCTGCCTGGTCGGCTCGGATCTGAAGGCTGAAAGTGGAATAAGGGAGCCAGAGATGGCTTCGTGCAAAGCTGGAATCGTCTTCGGTGGGAGGCATGGCCAGAGGCTGGTCCAGAGATCTGCTGCCTGGTTTGCAAAAACCTCATCCTCCGTTTATGACTTATAAACACAGGGGGAAGCGGTTGCTAAGCAAATACTGCTAAGAGATCAGCCCTCAAGCCCACCCTCTCCCTTTTTCCTCTACCAGGAGGAAAGCGGCTGCAGGTGGCCCTTCGCGAACAGCAGAGTTTGCTGACGAGAAACCAACCCCGGGTCAACTGGCCTCACTTTCCATCAGCACCTTCGAAAACACTTGGCTCAGCAAACCTCCGCGTGCTCTGCCTTCCTGGCCTCACCTCAGGCTTGGCCATTTCCTAGCCACCCGGGGCCACCGAGTCAGCATCTCCATGCTTCTGGGTTCTCACTCTCACGCTCGGGAGGTTGTGAGCATTTTGATGGAAAGGCTTTAAGTTTATTTATTTAGTTTTGAGACAGAGAGAGAGAGAGAGAGAGAGAGAGAGAGGCAGAGAGAGAAGGAGACAGAGAATCCCAAGCAGGCTCCACACTGTTAGATTGTGGGGTTCCAGCTCACGAACCGCAAGATCATGACCTGAGCCCAAAGCAAGGGTCGGTTGCTTCACTGACTGAGCCCCTTGATGGAAAGGCTTTAAACAGGACTCGGTGCAACGAAAACCCTCAGTAAATATTAATTATCAGTATCGTTGTGGCGTTTCAACTCCCACCACAGCTAGCGAGCCAAAGGAGATGCGGCGAATCAGGGGGCACAGCCCCGAGTTGGGGCTGAAATGCAGAGACGCTCGCTTTCCAGCCTCGAACTGAGATCAGTATGAGATGGACCGTCGCACCTTGCAGGGGTGATGGCGGACTCTCGGTGGCGTAAGTGCTGGGCTTGGTGCCTAGGCTCACCTGTCTTAACTCTTCCCAGAGGCCGCACAACTCTGGGTGGCTTGCTACTATGTGTCTCATTATCTCCATTTCACTAATGAGTAAACTAAGACAGGCAAACGCTGAGTAACCTCCCCTCAGTGCGCACGGCGAAGAGCCAGGATCTGAAGGCGGACGCGCGGGCCGCCCGGGCCTGCTCTGGACCGCATCTTTAGCCGCATCCCAGAACCGTCCGGCCCTGGGGCCGTAGATGCTCTGATTTGACCTTCCAGAGCTCCCAGCACCCAACTCCCTCATTTTGCAAAGGAGGGAAGGGAAGGCAGAGTGGTGATCCTCAGATGAGGCGGTGCCGGAGGGCAGCCTGGAGTCAGAGAGGCTGAGAGTCCCGAGCTGGGTCACTAACCGGCTCGTTTAGCCTTCGGAGTCACGAGCTGGCGGGATCCCACACCCCGGTGTCCTAGCACGTGCCGGCGTCACAAGGCTGTGGGCGGGACCGCCTGGGGTGACAGGCTCGGGGACAGTTAGTGCCCTCTAAATGGCTGGGGCGGCTGGCGGAGGGTGCCCGAAGCTCCAGGATTCCCCGCACCGCCGTCTGCCGCCTGAAGGACGACGGAAGCACAGAAACAAAAGCTAAACCGGAGTCTGGGGAAGCCCCACCTGACCCCATCCTGCACGGCCTCCAAGACTTTCGAGCGATGGGTCGCGGGAAGAGAAACACCACCCGCAGGAAGAACGCTCTCCTGCGGGCAGAGAGCCCAGGCCTAAGTCCAAGTCTGGCCCCCTCGCCACCTGTTCTGCCCTCGATTGGCGGTCAGAGAAATCAGCCAACCTCTGGGTATTCGGTGACCCTCCTTTCCCAGATCCAGGGCTCAGGTTAAATCGGTCCTCTTAGTTGCTGGATGTCCGTTCTCGCAGGCTCACTCCTCCTCGCGGTTCACTGCCAGATGCCTTGCTGGAGACACGCAGACGCACCACGGGGATTTGGCGAGAAATGGGGCGGCCGGCAAGCACAGGATGACCACTCGTGGCCGGGGGCGGGGAAGTTCAAGCCCAGCGAGGTGGGAATTCAGAGAACGGCGTGGTTAACACCGTCAGGGGGAGGGGGCCTGACCTCCGGCGAAGTGTCGATCTCATGTAATTCTTTTCTTTTTTTAATTTATTTATTTTTGAGGGAGATAGAGTGAGAGCAGGGGAGGGGCAGAGAGAGAGAGAGTGAGAGGGAGAGGCAGAATCTGAAGCAGGCTCCAGGCTCTGAGCCATCAGCACAGAGCCCGACGCGGGGCTCGAACTCACGAGCCGTGAGATCATGACCTGAGCCGAAGTCGGACGCTTAACCGACTGAGCCACCCAGGCGCCCCTCACGTAATTCTTAAACCATTCTTGAAGGGGTAAATACAGTCCCGTTAATCTCACAGATGGAGCTTAAATGATTAAAGTCATCTACTCGAAAGGGCCGGGACTAAAAATGGAAATCGAGTCTCCATCGAAGCAAAAAATCCAAACGCTTGTCACTCTAAGCACATCGCTGCTGACCATTTATAAAGCACTCGCTTGTACCAGGGACCCTGAGATCATGTGGTACATATTCCCTTATTTACACCTCAAAGCATCTTTCGGCAATAAACGTTACTAGTCCCGATTTCTGGCGAAAGGAGGCTTCAGTAAATCGCCCAAGATCACGCAGTAGGTACAAGGGCGACATGTGAACCTTTGCAGACCTTTCCCGTGAGCACCCTCTCCAGCCTCCCGTGAGACTAACCTCCCCTCCCCCTGTGTCCTACACCCCATCAGCTAGCAGACCCCCGACTTCCGAAGGCAACTCGTCTCTTTCCATACCCTGTCTCAGCTTCAGGAGCTCCCCTACACTCTATCTCTGTCTCCCATCTCTTCCGTGTATATATAACTTCCTTCTAGAGCAGCACAGGAGATAAATCTGGACAAAATAAGTACAGAGCCCTAGCTGAAATACGCAGAATGTTGGTGGAGACACAAAGCCTTAACCGGTTTAGCGATTTTCTGCCGAGGTTAGAGAAAGGTGACAAGGAGTGTGCCTTCTCCTCCTGAGTCTGGGGAGAAGCTTCTGAGCCGTTTCTCTAAAGGCAGAAAACATTTATTCGTCAAAGGAGACTTTTCTCATACAAAATCCATGGGATTTTTCATAGTCGTTTTCCTTCTATTTTTTTTTTTTAATCTCTCATTCTTTTTTTTTTTTTTGAGCTCTCTGTTGTAGTTGCATTATCAAAACCCTCTCCTTTTTGGCTGATGGCTCTCTCTTTCATCTGTTTTTTTTCTTCTCAACCCAATAGGCAATGGAATAGCAAAGAGTGTCAATGGTCAGGTAGGAAGGAAGGTGTTTCAGTCCAGGAATAGCCATCGGACTGGCCCTGCTGCCCAGTTCGGGTGACCAGTCTGTCCCAGTTTGCCCTGGGAAATTTCTCCATCTTCGAACGGACACAAGATCCTGGAAAAAGGCCGCGGTCCCGGACACATCGGGATGGTGAGCCGCCCTCTCCTACGGAGACGAGAATACACAAGGATCTGGATGCAAAATTAACATAAAACCCAAAAGGCAGTTGAATAGATTTCCTTTTGCTTTGGACCGAGGAGAACATCAGAACGCCTTGGGAGGTGCATTAAAGTCGCGGGTGACCGAGTCCACTCCCGAGTGCCGCGTCGGGAGGTCCGGGTAGCGAGCTGCCATACGGTGTGGAGGCCGCTGGTCCGGGAGCGGCCACTCTGCGGTTTACACCACTTCCCTGCAGCCAAGACAGGATTCCTCCAACTGTGATTACACCGGAACCATCTTGCCACTAAGCCTGACCTTGTCCGGGCCCACTGAGCCATTTTATTCTCGCTAAAGTCTTTATTGTTCAGAGACAGAGCACGAGAGGTAGACCAGCAACACGGCCGCCATTGATTAATGAGCCCCCTGCCGCCCTTGTGGCTTTGGGAGACTCCGGCATGCAGCTTTTGCCCTCGGAGCCCCGCATTTGGGGGAAGAGGGAGGGAGGAGGAAGAAATAGAGGTCTCTTTAGAAAGGCTCGAGGGCGAAGGCTGGAGGGGCTGGGCAAGGCTACAGCTCACTGGAGAAACACCAACCTGACCCTCTCCAAACCCGCAACAAAACCTTTTCTTGAGTGATTAGCCCCAGAGAAAGGTGATTTGTTAAAGCCTTGGGTTCACCGCTTTTGTGTCCTGGGTCTAGGACATCTGGCAGGAGCCACAGAGCCCTCTGATACCGGGCTTGAGCCCCATTCTCATCCACTGGACTGTGCATCATTGAAACACTGGCTACTCATTCGCATGCTAATCCGTGAACTCGGGGAGCAGATGCGAAACATTTCATTCTGTTCCTGCTCACTTGTAAAGCGCTAATGCCACTTTTTTTTTTTTTCCAAGGGAAGGGCCGAGTTGGGCTGAGAGAGGGGTGAAGGTGAAAGGGGAGCGAGAAAGGAGGGGGATGGGGTGGATTCCAGAAAGACAGCAAGGTTTACTTTAAGGGCGTCCTCTCCTGGGGGCCGAACCCCGGCAGTTTATATGAACCCCGGCCCCATCAATATCAGACAGGAAATGCAAATTAATACCGAAAGAGTAGGTACCTCCCACTTGCAAAGTGGACAATATTTATGGTAGGCAAAGGCAGAAAGATCTCGAAGGTTCTCCCCAATGTGCTCCCATGAGCCTTGCCCCAAAGCTTTATCTTCTGGGGGCATGGAGACTTCGTTGCAGCCCCCAAAGATTTGCTTGACAAATTACTGGCACCCTTCAATTATTTTATATTTAGAATGCCATTGAGGACGGAGGTAAGCGTAAGTGGGAGCTGGTAGTTGTTCCGAGGAATATGTCTATATTTCGATGCGTATTTCCTTTCCTCTATTGATAGAAAATATATAGAGAGATTTAGAGAGAGAGGCACCGACAAATAACTTCTTAAGCTGTCAGGCATTTAATACCGTTATTCCTGTGGGCTTCGTTTGACTAGAGTGCCTATATTATTGATTACATTGTAAATCTGTTAATGACAACATCGATTTGGTGGGAATACCTAGATTTGTTTCCTACACTGTCATCAGAAAAATTCTCAGGGAGAAAGACTTATGATACATTTGCCGATGGCAGACCGTCCGTCCCGCCCAGGATTTGTGGCCTATTTAATGCCTGCCACAGACACAGGGTGACGTCTGCAGAGCGTGCCAACTCAGAATCGTTTACAGCGCTCGTCCGAACGTCCTCTGAACCGCCGGCTTGCATTACTCACTTGAGCAGATTCGTGGTGTCCATACCTGCCTTGCATGCTAAGTGGCCGGACCGCCACCTTCCACCCTCGCACCTTTCTAGAAGTCCCTTAAATCGGTGTGGTCCAAATTTCCCCTGGGGATCAAAGGAACCCAGAGTGCCTGTTAAAGAACTTCCAGGGTCTTCTGCTAGAGGTTCTGAGTCAGTAGATGTGGGCGGGCTGGGGTTCCAGTGGGGGCTCACTAGTGTCCCAGGGGAGTCTGATCGGCAGAAAATTCTGGGTCCTATTGCCCACACTATTATAGCGCATTTGGGAATGCCTCTGGTGAGAGCAGGGGTCTAACCTACAACCTGAGTTGCCCACCTTCTGCCCCTTCTCTCGTGCTGTCTTCTGTCTCCCTTTCGGTCCAGATGCTCTGGGGATTTGCCTTTGACCTTCGATACCTTGGGATGCCTGCCTTCACTGTAGGGCCATGCTCTGAAATTCTTGGCTCCCTGTCTCCACGCTGGAGAAGAGAGACAGCAGGGACATTTGGTGATTACGTCTGGTCTTGGAATCTGGGTCTTGGGTCTTGCTTTTGCTTGTTTGGCTTCGTTCAGCTCAAGAAAGGCCTCGAGTATTTTAAGTTAATTCTGTTCTGGTTGAATCTGTTCTAGAGAAGACCTCAAGAACTCTAAAAGTTTGGGGGTAGATTCCCGTGACTCATCATCTTATACACAACACCCAGTGCTCATCCCAACAAGTGCCCTCCTCAATGCCCATCACCCATTTCCCACGTCCCCCACCCTCAGTTTGTTCTCCACACTCAAGAGTCTCTTACGGTTTGCCTCCCACTCTGTTTGTAACTACTCTGTCCCCTTCCCTTCTCCCATGGTCTTCTGTTAAGTTTCCCAAGTTCCACATATGAGTGAAAACATATGGTATCTGTCTTTCTCTGACCGACTTATTTCACTCAGCATAATACCCTCCAGTTCCATCCATGTTGTTGCAAATGCCAGGATTTCATTCTTTCTCATTGCCGAGGAGTATTCCATTGTATATATAAACCACATCTTCTTTATCCATTCATCAGTTGATGGAAGTATAGGCTCTTTCCATAATGACTATTGTTGAAGGCGCTGCTATGAACACTGGGGTACGCGTGCCCCTCTGCGTCAGCACTCCTGTATCCCTTGGGTAAATTCCTAATAGCGCTATTGCTGGGTCGTAGGGTAGTTCTATTTTCCAGAGAGGCGGTACCAGTTTGCATTCCCACCTTCTTTCTCCTATTTTAAATTATCTTTTCTTTTCTTCTTGCCACTCTGGAATAGCTTCTTTTTTTTTTTTTTAAGTTTACTTATTTATTTTGAGAGAGAGAGAGAGCATGAGCAGAGGAGGGGCAGAGAGAGAGGGAGAGAGAATATCCAAAGCAGGCTCCAGACTGTCAGTGCTGAACCCCACGTGGGACTTGAACTCACGAACCGTGAGATCCTGACCTGAGCGGAAACCAAGAGTCAGATGCTTAACCGACTGAGCCGCCCAGGTGCCCCGTGAAATAGCTCCCTTACTTTCAATTTTGTAATTCAATCTTCTTGAGAGTAAATTTTGTTTTTTTACAGCTTCTAACGAATTTTAGATTTTATTTTAATCACGTCTGGGGAGAAATGTCTCTAGGGGAACAGCTTGGGACCCTGCTGAAAGGGCTATGTTTAGTTTCACCACCTGAAGAGACCCTGAAAAGGGGGCAACTGGATCACAATGTGACACTGGTCTTGGAGTCACCACCTCAAGACTGCTCTGTCCCCAAGTTGGGCCTGCCCATCAGGGTCCTTCTTTCTTCATGGTGACATGTCATGCTGACAACATGGAGCCTGCCTGGGATTCTCTCTCTCCCTTTCTCTCTGCCCTTCCCCTGCTTTCTCTCTTTCTCTCAAAACAAACAAACAAACAAATAAATAAAAAGTGTTCACAAACTTACCCACTCATATAGGCAACTCAGCCAAGATCCCCTGTGCCATGCCCATTAAAAAAGTTGTCATTTGGGGCGCCTGGGTGGCTCAGTTGGTTAAGCGGCCGGCTTCAACTCAGGTCATGATCTCACGGTCTGTGAGTTCAAGCCCCGCGTTAAAAACGTTAAAAAAATAAAAAAAAAAAAAGTTGTCATTTCTTCCTGGACCCTATTCATCAATGATCTCTACCCACATTTATTCCTACCTGGATGCCATTGCTCATGCCATTTCCTTTGCTTGGAAGACCTCTCTTTTTCCTTCCACCTATCCAAACCCTAAGCATTAAAAAAAAATCTATTCATCTTTCTGATTCTCCCAGGCATCCGTGAGTTCCTTCTTCTCTGAATTTCTAATCCTGCATAATTTTTATCACATAACCTGCATTTGACTATATTTCATTCGTATCAGAAAATAACAGTTCCAGTACACATTTTCATTAGATTCATGAACACGGCAAATTCTACTTTGACCCTTGTGGTCCAAATTCTATTTCTTCAATGGGCATTTATTTTCTCCCTTTAATTGTTCTGTATTTTTTTTAAATTTTTTTAACATTTATTTATTTTTTGAGGGACATAGAGACAGAGCGTGAGCAGGGGAAGGGCAGAGAGAGAGGGAGACACAGAATCCGAAGCAGGCTCCAGGCTGTGATGAGCCGTCAGCACAGAGCCTGATGTGGGGCTCGAACTCACAGACCGTGAGATCATGACCTGAGCTGAAGTCGCTGCTTAACCGACTGAGCCACCCAGGTGCCCCTGTTCTGTATATTTTTTTTTAAGTAACGTCTACATCCCAGCGTGGGGCTCAAACTTCCGACCCCGCGATTGACAGTCACACGCTCCACCCACTGGCCCAGCCAGGGGCCCTCTTCCTTTTCCTGTAAATGAGCTTTTCGAGTGTCTGTCTTTGGTCCCTAACTCGACTGTAAACTAGTACATCAGGCAGCGAAGACTTACCAAACGCCCGCCGTGTGGTGGGGCAGCGCGGTTAGCGAGATAGATTCATTTTTGCTGCCACGGAGCTCACAGCCTTCCAGTTGCCTCCAACTAAAAACCATTCTTTCCTCAAAGGGAATTGTGTGCTTGAAAGCCTTTTATTCCTGTTGCTAAGGTAGCCTCAACACAAGATATAAAACACACATCCCATGAGTTTGGCTACAGGGTGTCGCCATTGCCGTGTCTAAAGAGCAAGAGCAGTGAGATAATAGCAATTACGATCTTCACCATTTAGTGAGCACTTTCTGTGAGTCAGGTCTTTATGAAGCTCTTTAGATGCGTGAGCTCATTTCCTGCTCGCAATGACTCACTGGGTTGTTAACACACAGAGGCATCAAGAGTTCTCGTTCTTTCCTTCTCTCCAGACCCATATTTTAGAACTCCAGAGCTTTGATGGGGTTCCCGAATAAAACTTCGTGATTATTTTCCTCATCATAAATATCTACCCTCACTCCTTTTTTAGGCGCCCATGGCACTGATTTAAAAGAAATATCTTTCGGGTGCCTGTGTCGTTAAGCATCTGACTTCGGCTCAGGTCATGAGTTCGAGCCCCACATTGGGTGAGCTGGAGCCCTGCTTCGGGCGAGCCCCACTTCTCTCTCCGTCTGCCTTTCTCTCTCTCTCTGCCTCTGCCTCACTTGGGGCTGCTAAATAAATAAAAAATATCTTTCCCCTTCAAGGAAACACAGAAAATGTCATCTCAAAGAACAAAAAGGTGTCTACTTTTTGGAAAAAAAAAAAAGGGATTTTCCAGTTTAGCTGTCTTGTCATTTCTCCTGTGTTTTCCTCCCTCGTTTAAAAGAGGGGCACACACAAGTCAGTGTCGGGTCAACGGCAGGAAGGAGAAAAAAGAGGAAAGAGGGAGTGGAAAGCTCACCGAGTTGCGTTCCCTCCAACGTGAATGGTTATTTCCACTCTGCAGGCGTGTAGCGGGCCGTGCAAGGTCATGAGGTGTTTAGCGGCATGGACCCCGGAGCCGGACTGTGGGGTTCAAATCGTGACCACCTCCGCATCGCTTAACCGCCTTGTACCTCAGTTATCCCATCTCAAAATGGGAACAATCGGTTTTTCACAGCATTGTTAATGGCGATCAAAATAGTTGCTACGTGTGAAGAGTCGAGAACAGCCCTGTAGAAATGGTAGTTACTCTTTTATACGGTCCCTCAGTTCCTCATCTCTCAAACGGGGACGTTCGATTCCATCTGACATAACCAAGTTTATTTTTACCATGGGCATCCGATCAGAAATTCACCTGTACATGAGTTCCAAGGACTACAAAAAAAAAAATGTTCGTTTATTCATTTTGAGAGAGAGAGAGAGAGAGAGTGGGGGAGGGGAAGGAAGAGAGCGAGAGGGAGACTCCCAAGCAGTCTCCATGCGTCAGCGTACAGCCCGAGGCAGGGCTTGATCTCACGAACCATGAGATCACGACCTGAGCGAAAATCAAGAGAAGGAAGCTGAACTGACAGAGCCACCCAGATGCCCCTGTCCCGAGGACTTTTACAAAATGATAACTTTACGAATTTAGCGTGTCTACAGCTGGCGATCGAGTATTAAGCATGGTTCAACCATGATTCAAGTGCACAAGAAGCTATATGTTATCCCCATTTTCCTTCTGTCGGCAATCCTTCATTGTGGCAGTTTGGGGACGCAACCTGAACGGAGTTCTATTGCAGCAGCTTACAGTTGTTCGAGGCATGACATTGCACTTTGGTTATCATTGCTACTCTATCCAAGTTTGCTGGAGGGCCACCCGGCAGGGCTAGTTACACAGCAGGAGCCGTGGACGAGTGGCGCACGCTCGCTGCCCCGTGAAGTGCAGTGACCGAACGGATCCCGGACACTGGCTAACGAAACTTCTGGGGCACGCCTTTGGCCCTCAGACCCCTGCAAGTGCAGTAGAACAGGAAGAGAACCGGCAGAAATATCTGGAATGCATTCCGACTTATGTTGGTTTAACTCTCTGAGCCTGGTCTAGTGTTTCTAAGATCCTACAGGAGGGCTTTAAGGTTGAGAGTTGAAACGGATAGAGAATCTAGCGTATAACTAATATCCATGGCACGTCCAGTAAGCAGGACCAGTATGTGTTAAAGTTACGTGTAATCATGAATAAATATTAACAACACAAGGCAGTGGTCTTGTAGAGTTGACGTTTAGAGTTACACAACCGAGGTATGTATCCAGTTCCTCCATTTTCTAGGTCGGTGACTTTGGACCAGTTACATTAGATAGCTAACTTTCGGTATTCTCCTCTGAAAACTGGGTGTAATACCTGTAGGGGTTATGGTGAAAAAAAAGTTGGAAATAATATACGTATCATGATTCACTGAATGTGTGACATCATGAACGCTCAGTAGGTGGAGATGGGTCTCCTTGACTCTTCTGTCTTACGTTGACCTTTCCCCTCCAACCTCTGCCTCTCACACGCCTATATTATTTGTATTCACAGCACTCATTCGGTATTTGAACTCACTGATTTCTTGTCTTGGTTTCTATCTTTCTTCAAAGCACCTCTTGGATGAGGGTCAGAATCACCCTCCTTGTTCACCATTATTTCACCTTCGGGACCTCACACATGCAAGGCACATGATAAATGTTCGCTAAATCAACAGAAGAAAAATAAATAATAATAATAATAATAGTAACTAGTGTTATTGATATGGATACACGGGACTAAAGGACTCCCTCAGATTTTCATATATTTTAGCTGGTTTTTTGTATTCAAAGAATTTTTTTGACATTTCCGCAAGGGTTCTCGTCCTGAGCATCTTACGCTCTAGCACAATGCTGACATGCCCTTTTGCCTAAAATTCAACAATTCACAACGTATGCGTTCTTATACGCCGCACTTTATAGGAAGTGGGCCTATGAAATATGTCTTAGACATCTGTTCTTTTTTTTTTTTTTAATCTTTTTAATGTTTATTTATGAGAGCAAGAGAGAGCACAAGCAAGGGAGGGGCAGAGAGAGAGGGAGACACAGAATCTGAAGCAGGCTCCAGGCTCTGAGCTGTCAGCACAGAGCCCGATGCGGGGCTTGAACTCACGGACCGCGAGGTCATGACCTGAGCTGAAGTCAGACGCCGCACCGACTGAGCCACCCAGGTGCCCCAAACATCGGTTCTTATACCTCTGTATTTTAATAATTATGATCTGCTTTGAATAACTGAATGTTGATGACAAAAGGGATTCCTGCAGAGAGACTTAACCATGGTCGTAGGTAGATTTTGGATCAAACAGAAAAATGTAGCTTTGCTTCAAGAGATAATTGGACCAACCATTATACGTACCAAGAAGTTTAAGCAGAACTCTTCCTTAACAGTCTCCTGCCTTCTGACTTCAGCAGTCTTCACTACAAGGCAGAGGACCGTAGGAAGGAAAAAATGTACAAAGGAAAGAAATGGAAGACATTTTAGTTTTAAATTTATTCCCTGGGAGAGAAAATACTCTTTGGCATTGACAGTGTCAATTCAGTGACAGTTTGCTGCATGGACCCTGTTTTTGGTCTTACTACGCCCCAGATGTTTGTAATATCCACTAAGTTTGATCCACAGCCCACTTTGAACCTGTGGACTCAATTAATCCTCCTTTTATGTTTAAATTTTTAAAAGTGTATTTATTTATTTTGAGAGCGAGAGAGCAATGGAGGGGCAGAGGGAGAGGGTGAGAGAAAATCCCAAGCAAGCTCTGCATTGTAGCTCTGAAGCTCAGAGCCTGATGTCAGGCTTGAACCCATGAACGATGAGATTGTGACCTGAGCTGAAATCAAGAGTCGGCTGCTCAACTGACTGAGCCACCCAGGTGCCCCCTCAACTGATCCTTCTTAAAACAAGTTCTTCCTCCACCTTATCACGCTAAGCTCATTTTCCTCCAAACCTACTGGCTGTTTCTTCTCACATTTCTTTTCTGGTTCCCCCCACCCCCCTTTCCCAGTCTTCATTGGAAGCACCATAAGGAACACCTAACGTGTCAGAGCTTGGGTTTCTTCATTTTTAAATTTACGCTCTTTCCTTGGGTCGTGATTAAACATACTTCCATGGTTTTAAGTACATCCAATAAGCTGGTGGCTTCCCTATTTGTATGTTTGGTCCCAATATCTCCATGATTTGTATCTGTTTGTTATCTCCATGTGGATGTCCAGTGAGCATCTCAAACTTCGCAACACCGAAACTCTACTCTGGGTTCCTGCTCCAAGCCATGGTCTAATCTGTGTTTCCCCATTTATGTAGTGTAATAATCATTTTCTGGGTTGCTTAGGTCAAAGACCTAGAAGCCAGCCTTGATTCCTCTCTTTCCCTTATGCTCCATGTCTAATCCATCGGCGGATCCCATTGGCTCTACCTGCAAAATGCATTTCAATATCTTACTAGTACCTTCACCGGTAACGGCCAACGCCACAGAACGATTTCCGTCCTGGAAAACCATGAGTCTCCTCTTTGGTATTCTTGTGCCTTCTCTTGTCCCCTTAGGCCTCGTGCACCATGTACACTACAGTAATCTTTTAGATATGAAAATAGCATTGTACTACTTTTCTTGAAAGTCCCTCGATGGTTTTCCTACCACAACTAGAGTGACCTCCATACTCTTTTCCCTGTCTTAAGAGACGCTAAATGATCTAACCCATACCTCTTCAATGTCCTAAGTGTTCAGTGAATAAATGGATAGATAAGTAAATAAATGAATAAATAAAAGCAACAGAATTCATGGTTATGAGTGTGGGCTCTGGTATTACATTACCTGTGGTCATAATTTGGATCCACCAACTAATAGTTATGGGATCTGTCAGATTTAACTCTCAAAGGACTGTTTTGATTTTAAGTGATAGAAAATCACCTTGGGGCACCTGGGTGGTTCATCTGGTTAAGTGTCCCGACTCTTGATTTCAGCTCAGGTCATGATCCTGTGGTTCGTGAGTTCGAGCTCCTGGTCGGGCTCTGCACTGGCAGGGTGGAGCCTGCTTGGGATTCTCTGTCTCCCTTTCTCTCTGCCTCTCTCGCTCTCTCAAAATTAAATAAACATTTGGAAATAACAGAAAATCACCTCAACTAGCTGAAATCCAAAAAGAGAATTTATGAGCTTATTAAATCAGGAAATTCAAGGAATTATTTTGGCTTCGGGTATATTGGGCTATAGGCACTCAGACGCCATCACTAGGAATTTGTCTCTTATTCTCCGTAAACCACCAGAGGCACCTGGTGACTGTCTTTAAATTCAGAAGACCAAGATATCTTTGTTTTCATTTTGTTATGTGGTTGAAGATTCTACAGGAGAGATTTCTGAGGGTTTTAGTGAAAGTCCCACGAAAATCTCTAATTGGGATTGGGTCATTTGCTTAGTCCTGAATCAATGACTTTGGCTAAGAATAACTCATGCTGACTCATGTGCCCGTCCCTCAAAGTCAGGCTGCACCCATGCTTCCTAAACCACATGGACTAAGAATAGAGGAGTACCAGCTCCCCAGAGAGAAGTTTTGGGTCCTTCACATATAAAATAAGGCAAGAGTTCCTACCATGTAGATAAGGCTCATAACACAATGCCCAGCACATAGCAAGTAATCCATCAGATACAAACAGCACATAGAAACACTTTGGGATGTGGGCAGAGATCTACTTAGATAAAAAGTCATAAGCCTAAAAACTGCTACCACTGAGCGAGAAAGAATGAAAGTGAATAAAATAGGATCTGCGCTTGCTCAAGATTCTAGAACACGACAACAAAAACGCATCTAAGGAAAGAAGAAAGGAAATAATAAAGTTACAAGCAAAAAGTCAATGAATCGGGAAATAGAAAGTTGGTAGCGGTACTTCGCAAGTGACTTGGACAAAATAAATAAAGGCACATAATTCTGGCAAGCTTAATAAAAGGAAGGTGTGTGCAACACGAGGGCAGTAAATAAGAATTAGAATAATAAGGGGATGTCCCGTTGAAAAAAATTATAATCGAATCCATATACGATCTGAATAACCTGATACATAGAATCGTTTCTAGCATGCTTATAATTTTATGACACTAATAGTCTACAAATGAAGCATGAACATATTATCGCAAAAAGAAATCAAATAATTAATGAGAGCAAGAAACAGAATGCCTCTTTTCCACATTTCTTCTCTTGCGTCGGTCTTAAAAATAACCACCCAAGACTTGGGTATTCATTCTTTTCCCCTCCCTGGTGCCTTTACATATGTCCGTATTTGTGCCTTCTGTGTTATATGGAGAAATCCACATGCGAGTTAATATTATCCATACTGTGCTCAAACGTACTTCTTTGCTTAAGCAAATGAGTTGATGATAAATCTGGTGTTGACATATGGGCCCATCTCATCCAAGTTTACAGCCTCGGAGTGCCCCTCAGGAAGGCTTGCCTTTTAATTTACTTAACCGCTTCTCCGTTGATGGACATCTGGGATGTTACCAATTTTGTTATGACAAACAACATGGACGCCGACCACGTCTGTGTGTGCGTCTTTGGATACAAGCGCAAGTACTTACTGAGCATAAATTCCCGGAAGGATTTATCATTTCTATTTTGATAGACGGTGGCAACTTGCCTTCCTCAAAGTCAACACCAATATACTTCGCGTAGAGCTGTTTTAGATTTTTCTCTTTTCCGCCCGACTCGACAACATTTTCTATCGCCGATGTTTTCACTCCGCTAATTGGATGAGGCCACCCCGTAATTCATCCCATGCGTTTCCCTGCTCCTTGGCAGCAATCTCGACTCCTCATTGATTAGAAGAGTCAAAAAGATAAATCTGCCCCCTCGGTTTTATTCTCTCCTGACTTGGGAATATGAGCAAAAATTCTCAGGATTGTGTCCGGGTCACCAGAACGGTCTCTGGGGACTGAAAGGCAGCTACCAGCAGAATCAAGCCTTATTCCCCTGCCCTGCTCTGATTGAGTCAGATTTCCTCTCTTTATCTTTCTTTTTTTTTTTTGTAATTGATGAATTTTGGAATGGGAAAAGAGTAAGTGGTTTCTTCAGTTTTACTCATTTTTCTAGGTCTTGGGAAAGAGACTTTCTGTGAAGATGTTTTAATTTTAAGGCAGAAATCTAGTTGATTTTTTCTGTGAATGTAATATTCTTTTGATCCTCACCGGTGATCTTTTTTTTTTTTTTTTAGCATTTTTATTTTATTTTTGAGAGACATAGAGACAAAGCATGAGCAAGGGAAGGGCAGAGAGAGAGACACACAGAATCTGAAGCAGGCTCCGAGCTCTGAGCTATCAGCACAGAGCCCGATGCGGGGCTCGAACTCACAGACCGTGAGATCATGACCTGAGCCGAAGTCGGCCGCTTAACCACTGAGCCACCCAGGTGTCCCTCACCGGTGATCTTAATTTTACTTTTTGAAAAGGGTTTTTACAGTTGTTTCCTGTGTTAACCATTTTATCTCCAATAACGTTTCTTCTTTTTTTTTAGGTTTATTTTTTTATTGAGAGAGAGAGAGAGACAGAGAGAGCAGGAGTGGGAGAGGAGCAGAGAGAGAGAGAGAATCCCAAGCAGGCTCTACACTGTCAGCACAGAACCCCGCGCGGGGCTCCCACAAACCAAACCATAAGATCATGACCTGAGCGTGACCTGAGCGGAAGTCGAGTGGGGCCGCTTAACCGACTGAGCCATCCAGGCGCCCCTGTTTGTCCTTTTAATGCGACCAAGTATCGATCTGTCCTGATGGTTCAAATCGGGTTACACCAAATGTCATGACTGGTATTCACTGCTGTGTAGCCTGCAAAAACAGCCGTTTCGTATCTGGAAAATCTTTAAGAAGCTCTGCTTTTCCACCTACGCTCTTCTCTGTAGTTTGGCCACGGATGGGGGTTAGGAGGTGTTGCCAGGTGAGGTGGGCTTGACCCCTTCGTGAACCAGAGCCTCGGAGGGTTCCCCACCGCAGGGCCACACAGAAAGTAGCTGTGGGTGGAAGGGGAGGAGGAAGAGAGTTGAGCATCATTTCGCATTTCATCATCCTGATGAGCTGCCCTTCGCTTTTTGAACCCACTTGTTGACCGTGGCCTTGGGACCACATGGGACCGCTCTCATCTCCGAATCTGTTTCTCCTACAGTATTTTGGACAGCACTTGGCGCCATACAACTAATCTATTTTTCTGTCCTGCCTTCCTGCATTCTGCAACGTTTCTGGTCTCCTTGTTTCATTATTTTCCTCCCCTCCATCCCCACCCACCCCTCAAGGCAATTGATTCACTTCGAGTGGCTGGAAACAGGATGGGTGTTCTCTTTGCCACCTTGACCTCATTTCTTGTGAATGCCTTTCAGGAATCATTACTGATTCCAAAAAATGCTAGAAGTTCTTAACATAACAACAGTGAAAAAAATTTTAATGGTCTCTCTTAGGGCTCCAGATCGGAACTGCCGTATGGATAATTCTGGTATGACTCTCAAGGAATAGTTAACCCGTAGATGATTTCTACTCTTGCAGAGCACTTAAAAGTACAGAAAGTTTTCATGGCCTTTTAGAAACCCAGCTTAATCACACTGAAACACCTGACAAAAATTGAACACAGCACAAGGGTGGCCTTTTAAGGGACTATAGGTGTAAGCGAATAAAACCTTAGCAGAAAACATTCCATAGCCAAAGAAAATAATAACAATACCACATTACCAAGGAAGTGAATGTGAGTACATTTCAGCATTAAAGTGAACCGTAAAATGTTACTTGATCACACACACACACACACACACACACACAAATAAACAAAACTAAACAAGCCCCCCAAACCCCAAATATCTTAGCATCTGTACAAGGTCCTATACAAAATCCAAACCATTTACAATTAATGTGTATTTTTATTTTGAAAAAAAAATTTAAGTAGGTTTCGCATCCGGCACAGAGCCTAACGTAGGGCTTGAACTCATGACCCTGAGATCAAGACCTGAGCTGGGATGGAGAGTCAGGCGCTGAACCAACTGAGCCACCCAGGCGCCCCCTCGATGTGTATTTTTAATATTAGAAAGAAACTTAGCTAATTCTTTAATAAGATGAAGAATCCATAGTGGAAAAAAGAACAAATGTCACACTTAGAGATCAAACAATAGACTCGTGTCACTAATAACATGAGCAGAAGAAAGATATCTGATATATTTATTAGTATTTTGCATTATTTTCAGTTTCGACCAATGCAACACGGTGAGAAAAAGGAAAAGAGTTAGATTTTGGGGAAAGAGGATTTAAATTTTTTTATCAACTAGAAGAGTGCCTGGTGGCTCAGTCGGTTAAGTGGCTCAAGTCATGATCTCACAGTTTGTGAGTTTGAGCCCCGCATCGGGCTCTGTGCTGTCACGGCAGAGCCTGCTTTGAATCCTCTGTCCCCCTCTCTCTCAGCCCCTCCCCTGCTTGTGCACAGGCTCTGTCTCTGTCTCTCTCCCTCTCAGAAATAAATAGACATTTAAAAAATTAAGAACAATTTTTATCGACTAGAAATTAGGTAACTGTCTACGGAAAACAGTGAAAGTGACAGGCGTGCCCAGGAAAGGTGCCAGTTACTAAATATACATGGAAAAGTTCACAGCCTGCTTATATTCATTCGGGGGGGGGGGGAATCATGAATACATCAAGGGGGAAAGATTCATTCACGGAACAATCATTTATCTGAATCGCTGAGGGACAACCACAGCAAACAAAGCAGGAATTTTATGAAGACAGTGAAAAATTTCCCCGTGTCATACAATGTAATAAGGCATTCCATGTTCTTTGAAAGGGTTATAACGTATTATATTATAAATATGTGAATACCTCCCCCCCCAACAATCAGTAAGTGTAATGAAAGCCCAATAAAGACGTAAACAGCCTGTTTTGAGGGTGACTGACCTAATAAGCCTAAAATCTGGGGGGAATAACCATGGGAGAATAATCAAGACACTATGAAATGATGGCGTTTGGACTCTGCGAGTGAAAGCATGTAATAAATACTGTGCCGATAGCGTGTGGTTCTGATGGCAATGACCGATGGATGGACCAAAATAAGACGCCCCAAGAGAGATTCAAGTATGTATCAATTTAAATACAAGATAAATGTGTCGATTCACATCAGCGAGAAGAGAATAGGTATTAGGAAAACTAGTTCATCATTTGGAAAGAAAAAAGTGAGACGGTTCCTTTATGACAAACAGAGAAATTGGTTAGGTAAGAGCCTCGCTCAGACGATCTCCTTCTTGGTCACTCTCCCTGGTCTTGCTCTTGCTCCCTGTTTATAAACAAAAACGAAGAGACCTAATCGTATCCAAGCAAAGAAGGGGCTGTTTTTAAAATCACTAGATAACCATGTCTAAAAACACGATTTTGTCCCGTGTAACGGGTCTTAAAGAGTCACATTCTTATAGCGGCTGCAATGTGAGTTATTCTAGGTCCTTTACAAGACCGCACCTGTGTCAGAGGTCGAGCCGTAAAAAGCATAGAGGTGACCTTGGGCGTCCAGTGTTTAATTAGTAAAAATAAGCATTTTCTTTGCAGCCTCAGCTCATATTATTCCAGCAGTTAAAGGTCAGAATGCTAAAGAGAATAGGCCATCGGATGGATAAAATGGTCCTTTTTTCTGCAGAGACGCGGCATTGGCAAAATTGGTCTCTTTCTGTTTCTCTCTCTCTCTCTCCCCTCCTTCCTCTCTCTACTGCCTCTCTTTCTTTCTCCATTTCTCTTTCTCTCTCTTTTTCTCTCTCTCTCCCCTTTCTTTCCTGGAAAGACTGCAAGAATTACAGAGGCGGTCAGGGATGCAAGAAAATCGACTTCCAGTCTTTCCCAGGAAATGAGAACGAGAATGAGTAGAAGCTTCCAGGGCAGAAAGCTCGTGGGAATTCTACCATCTGAGGATGTTTCTGGGACACTGACGGGTCTGAACAAGATATAGCAACGTGCTTCTGAGCTATGCAACTTAGGGCATGCTTCCTAGTCTTTGGGCCTCAACTTCTCCATCTGTCAAACGGGGGGAATAAAACCTACTCTCGGCACTGCATGCAGGGTAGGAGCTCGGCAGGGTTAGCTGTTATTATTAAACTGATGGCATTGACATACGTTGGTCGTGCTTTGAATTGTGTCCTCCTGAAAGACACGTTCATACCTCGATACCTGTGAATGAGATCTTATTCAAAAAGAGGGTCTCTGCAGCTGTAATTAATATTTACGATAAAACGGAGTCATCCTGGATTAAGGGGGGCCCTCAGGCTAATCACCGGCCTCCTGGTAAGAAGGAACAGAGATAAACACACTGAGGGTAGATGGCCTCGCGTTACGATAGAGGCAGAAATTGGAGCCAAGCATTTACACACCAAGGAACGCCAAGAATTAGCCCAGCCACCAGAAGCTGGGAAGAGGCAAGGAAGGTTCCTTCTCTGGGGCTTACGAGGGAGTGTGGCTCCGCGGACACCTCGTTTCAGACTTTCGGTCTCCAGAACTCTGAGAAAGGAATTTTCTGTGGTCTAAAACCACCCGGTTGGTGGTAATTCATTATGGCGGTCTTAGAAAAATAACGCAGCGCATACTAATGAATCTTGCGTTTTCAGGTGCTTAACGATACGACCGAAAAAGCTATATTATTGTGCAGAAAATAATAGACGGAACTAAAAAGAAAAATAAGAACCATCTGCAGAAAGGTGTGCTACCCAGGGGTGTTTTAAGGCATGCCTTCTAGGTTCTCAGGAGTAAACCAAGCGGAAGGATCTATGCTTACGTCAGTGAGTGCCACAGGCACAAAAATCTCTGGCTGGGAAATCAGGTGTGCAAAAAGGAACTCTCTTGTGTTTTTGAAAACTGAACTGGGTTTCCATTCAAATGCCCAGCTTCCTAAGTGGTAGAAATGTAATCTCAGTCCATTCTGGGTCATCTCAGGGTCACTCCCTGCTCCTTTCCCCCCCTGCGCCCTTATCTAATCCCTCTGCTCCCACCCAGTATCTCCTGGTTGGGCTTAGAGGGTGCCGAGACATCATAGGGAATCTGGGCTTTGGCCACCGTTACCCAGCCACGGGACAACAGATGAGCTGTCCTTTTGCCGTATGCGTCTTCCGTCACTAGTCCGTGCCTGTCACGGTTGTGTGTGTTTGCTTTTTATCTATTTATTTTTGAGAAAGACGGAGACAGTGTGAGCAGGGGAGGGACAGAGAGAGAATCCCAAGCAGGCTCTGAGCCATCAGCACAGAGCCCAATGCAGGGCTTAAACTCACAAAACCGTGAGATCATGACCTGAGCTGAGACCAAGTGTCAGTGGCGTATGGGCGCCTGGGTGGCTCGGTCAGTTGAGCGTGGACTTCAGCTCAGGGCATGATCTCACGGCTCGTGAGCTGGAGCCCCCCATGGGGCTCTGCACTGGAAGCTCAGAGCCTGGAGCCTGCTTCAGATTCTGTGTCTCCCTCTTTCTGCCAGCTCATGCTCTCTCTCTCTCTCTCTCTCTCTCTCTCTCTCCAGAATAAATAAACATTAAAAAAATTAAAAGCAAAAGAAGAGTCAGACTCAACCGATGGAGCCACCCAGGTGCCCCCGTTTTTCTTTTTTAAAAACAGTTGTGTTTTATGCCTTGTTCCAGACTGCTAGGCTTCTCCAGATTTCACTCCCTTATCCAGAGCCTGCTCCCTGTCAGTTACTATTTTCAGACCCTTCTCCATGCCTCCAGAGCTTCGAGGCCCCTGAAGAGTTGTTGTAGGTGCTTTGTGCTAAGGAGCACCTCAGCCCTTCTTTTCTGCTTTCAGAGACTTGCCCCTTCCCTGAACCCTCCTTGGGGACTGAGGTACCAGTCTCCTTTGCGCTCACATTCCCTCAGGCTTAGTCTACGTCTCTCCTCCAGCTCCTGCTGAGCACATGCCTTGGAGTAGAAGTGACAGGACGTTGCCTTCTGCTCAGAAGGCACCAGCAAGTCACTCTTTTCCTTTCTCGCTGATTTACCCCCCTCTCTTACAACACAAAGAAAAAATTTAAATCTCCTATAGAGGTGGGGACCCAAGGAAACTCACCCCGACTCCCCTTCCGTTTCAGATTTATTTACAACCTACATCCTTCTAAAGTTCACTTAAAAGATTAACTTGATTTTTACCTACTATGAAAAGTGTAGGATCTATTTGAAATAAAAGAAAGTACCGAAATTACGATAAGACGAACAAACAAAAACACTATGGACTCAGCGTCTTCTCTGTTCAGAAAAGAAACGGAACAAGTAAAATATTCACATGACCCTCGACGAATCGACTTTTAGCTCTACATTACTTATTTAAACAGGACCCGTTTTTCAACCAACAGTTGTTTCTTCTGATGCTCTTTTATTAGTATTATTATTGTACCCAAGAGATTTTGAAAACCAGGATGGTTAGTCTACTGAAAACGAAAAACAATGTCTCCACACTTTTGCATGCTAATTCAGTTTTTGATAGGGTAGCTTTCAAAACCTGCGCCCCTTTCTTTCGGGAAATGGTGGACTCAGAACAGAGGCAAGAGGCACAAGGAAATCTTTATGTAATTATCAATCTTTCCCATTATTTTTGGCCAAATCAATAATGCATGAAAATTGCCATTTGTCAAGTCCTTAGTTAAAAAACCCTACCCCTTGGGGGAGCGGTGGGCCTCTGGAGAAATAATAGAACAAAGAAAACCCCAGATACTTGGTAACATGTCCTCCACCTGGTCTCGAAGTAAACCAAGCCCTCACTATATGCAGCTGAGGCCCCGGTACGTTCACAAAACATGTGTCCTCTGAGGCTCCTGAGAATAGCGAGCACTATCCGGTTTAGGATTGTATTTCTTGACCCGTGTTCCTCAGAACAATGAGTGTTACTAGATAGGACACCGGTAAAGGAAGCCCATGGTCCAAAAAGCTTGAAATCATCGGATTAAGCAAAATTTAACTGTCTTCTTTACTGAAAAGTCATCTCAGAGACTAGACTAGACTAATATTGAACAGGAATGCTCGAGACTTCTCACTATTGTCTTATCATAATTTTATTTGTTTCTCAATCTGGAACAACCACCTTGCCCATCCACAAAAATCGTACTCCTTCAAAAAGGTCCTTTCTAAATTCCACTTACTTTGGAAATTCCTGACCATCTTCCTGTGGGATCTGAATTCTCAACAACTCATGGCATGGTAAGAATAAATCGTTAGTCATCAACTCACTTATGATTGAGAAGGCAATTTTTCCCTTGGTGTGAGATTAGTGAGAACAATATATGATTCGGATAACGGTCGGAAGAGTCCCTGTGATCTCGTTTCAAAGCCTGCCTCGACGTCTGGTGGGAACTGACTTGAGGCCAAGACGGTATCTTCAGTTCAGAATGGGACTTGACCCAGCTTCCACCCCGGCTTGGCCACTTGACTGCTCCCCACCCAACCCCATTGCTTCAGTCAACTTGGAGGGAGAAGCCAGCATCCTGACTGCAGAGGGCAAAGTCAACTGGCAAGAACACCCCAGACCAGCTATGGAAGGACCAACTCAATGGCAATACTTGGAGTGGACCCCGACTTCTGCTTTTCCTTCAGCTGCTGAATCGACTCTGTCGTGTTTCTTGCTCTGGGAGATACTTTAGACTTTCTCTTCCTATTTGCACCCTCTACCGACATTGCAGTTTGGGATTCTATGATTCTATGGCCGAAGTCCAACTCTAGCTGTGTTAGACTAGCTATAAGCTTTTCTAACTTATCCAGAAGTTGGTTCTCAAAGTCTTTTTCTAAAATGCTACCTTTATTACTCCTAGGGCTGAGGACAAGAAATTGGGCTTTTGAATTTGAGGGCTGAAGATCCTGGACCTCCTTTTTATCTCTTTGTTTCTGTCGGTCTGGATTTATAAATAAGCCCGAGTTTGTGGGACCAGGTAGTTCTATATCCCAAGCAGGGATGGACCAACATTCTATCCTCTTCATATTGCTGTGACTGAAAGCAGTTCTGAGAAGCAAAAGGTTTCCATTCATGAACGATAAAGGTTTTACAAACTGTTTGGGAATGTTGCACATGTAGAATTCAAAGCAACAGGTCTATCTGTGGTGTAAGAGTTGCCAATTGGATTTCAAAGGCTAACATTCTTATAGTAAAAAAAAAAAAATAGCAATGCGTTAAACCTCTCATAGGGTCAATACAAAGACAATTTAAAATGTCAGAATTAGGGGCACCTGGGTGGCTCAGTCGGTTACATGGTTGAGTGTCCAGCTTTAGCTCAGGTTCCCATCTCATGGTCTGTGAGTTCGAGCCCCACGTCGGGCTCTGTGCTGACAGCTCAGAGCCCGGAGCCTGCTTTGGATTCTGTGTCTCCCTCTCTCTCTGCCTCTCCCCTGCTCACGCTCTGTCTCTCTCAAAAAATAAATAAACATTAAAAAAAGTTAATTAATAGAAACACTTTCTTGGGGCTTAAGTAAATATAAGCAAAGATTTGGTCACAGTTACTTATTCAACATTTATTGGCTGCCCATTGTGACGGCCACACTGGGACATTCCCTCTGTGATCCGACCTATCAGGCCCCTGCCCCCGCCAATTCCTCAAGACCCATTTTGAAATCCGCCCCCCTGCTAATTTCTAGCTGATTATTTATGCCACAATGGCTTTGTTCTAACAGGAATCCGTCACTAAGCGGGGATCCCGCCCTCCCGTCTCCACACTGCTGAGAAAACTTTCTCTGGGAGAACTCTTCCTTAAAAAGCCAAGCGTTGGCCTGTCGATCTCCACAGATCTCCAATAAAAGTCTAAACTCTCAAGAAAAATCACACGAGACCCTCGGGCCCTGGCTCCTGCTTTCTTTTGTGTCGTCATTTCTTGTGTTCCTTGTAGCTCCCCTCCAGCGACTTCCCCACGCTGAAGCCCACACTTCATTCATGCTGAAACAGGAGCAGTTTATAACACACAGAGCCCTCTCTTGACTTGGCCTTTCTGTGAGGTGCTCTCGGACTGGAATGCCCAGCTTCATTCTTCCCTGGGTCCATTAGCTGGTCAACAAAGCTTTACTGGGCATCGCCTTGCACCAGGTAAAATGCTAGGTGTCCACGTGCACTACTGAGCAATGGCCTTGAGCTCTTCGGAGGGCTTATAGTCTAAGAGGGAGGCATAGCATAAGCACATATCTATAACGTTACAAACCCTCACGGAGTCCGTAAGGAAGACAGCCGGGGACTCAGCATCTGTGCCAGGAGGCTTGATCGACACAGGGGTGGGGGACGGACACGGAAGGCATCCTTGAAGACGCGTCCCGGCTGATCGCTGAAGGGTGAAGGGGACGCGTATCATAGGTAGAGACACCAGGGACCCTGAGACAGGAAGGGGAGTGCGGAACCAAGAACTGAGAATGAATGGGGTGGACACATAGCCGAACGCCTGGTCCTTCCGTAGAACACAACGCAAATTTGCCTCCTAAGGAGTGCGTGCGTGTCCTGTCTCATTAAGATTGTAAGCTCCTGAGGCTCACGTTTCCCCATTCCATTTTACCCCCTGGTCCGGCCCCAGGAGGAGGGTGACTTTCGTCTATTATGTCTACGAGGTCCTGAGCTCTCTGGCTTCCATGCTGGTGTGGCCAGTGGAGTTGGAATGATGCGGAGGGAGGGCTGGGAGTGTAGGAAAGATGGGAAAGCAATGGGGCAGTGGAGGGCCATACGGATGTCTTCTGGGGCAAGGGGAGGTGACAAAGGCCCAGTGAAGCACCCAGCTTCTTGAGGCAAGACCATTTGTGTGCCCATACCCATCAATTATGCTCATTATTACAGGTGGCCAAAGGATGCTCTCTGTATTCTCCGCATTGCCAGAAAGTCCTATTATTTTTAAAGAATTATCTATTCCTATCATCTATATCTATCTACCGTCTATTACTTATATATATATCTTTATCATCTATCTCATCTATATCTACATCTACCTCTCTATGTATTCATCTATCTCTACAGAGAGAACATAGGTATATAACATTCTATAGCATATATAAATAGTGTATATTATATATAAATAACTAGCCAGTGTATTAATCATGGTCATTTCTGGGCAAAAAAATAGTTTTTGAAATTTTGGGTATGATTTTTTTTTCCGTATTTTATTGTGTATTGCATTTTTGAAAGTTTCTTTTTATTTATATTGAGAGAGAGAGAGAGAGAGGGACGGAGAGACCGCAAGTGTGGGAGGGGCAGAGAGAGAAGAAGAGGCAGAGAATCTCAAGCAGGCTCTGCGCTGTCAGCACAGAGCCCCATGCGGGGCTCAAACTCATAAACCCTGAGATCATGATGAGAGCCGAAATCATGAATCAGATGCTTAACTGACCGAGTCACCCAGGCACGCTTGCGTATTGCATTTTTTTAAAGAGCTTCAATGATTGCTTCTGGAGCAGGCAGGAAAAAGTCAATTTTAAAGAGATTCCTCACCCTAAAATGTAAATACTCTTTGCCTGCAACATAAGAAGGTAACCAATGCCTTGGACAGCAGAGCCAGCGGGTTTTTGAGCTCCAGGGCTGGGAAAGGTCTGAGGGTAAGACACCAGGCGAGGGGGGGAGGTGCTGGAGCAGGAGTGAGTGCCTGCTAGGGAAAATGCAGGAAGCTGGAAGCCGCCAAACATCCACCTTGTCTATTTCACCTCCCCCTCCCCCCAGTACAAGACCAGCTTCTATGGCAGCAAGGCATGCTTTTCCTGGCAGAACCTGATCACTTTCAAGGAGTGGCTATATACTCTGCATGGAAGGACAGGAGAAAGGGAGAAAAAAGAAGAAACTGCACCAAAGGCCATTGTACTTGTTTCCATGGCCATTTTTTTTTCTCCTTCAAAGTGCCCCGCTAATGAGTAGCTGGAATTGTTTTCCATTCTAACTAAGGCATTTGTTTGGATCAAACAAAACGCATTTTCTAAGGAGTTGTGGAGTGGGACTCCCACAAATGGTATCCAGAAACTTTAATCGGTCTTCTCCAAGTTTTTTCCTGATGAGACATAATGCCGTATATTATATGCCGTAATGCCGTAATGTCCCCTCTGCTGTTTTGTCAAAGACTCTTCTTTCCCTGGTTCCCTGAGACATTCATTGCCTTAGGTGGTCTGGGTCCCAGAAACAAAGCTTGCTTCCTTTCCTATGTGAAGGGTTTACTCCAAACGACTTTTTCCTTCTAGGTTTTTTTCTTTAATGTTTATTAGAGAGAGAGAGAGAGAGAGGAAGAGAGAGAATCTTAAGCAGGCTCTTAGCTCAGTGCAGAGCCTGATGGGGGCTCGATCTCCGGAACCGTGAGATCGTGACTTGAGCTCAAATCAAGAATCACAGGCTTAACTGACCAGAGTCACCCAGGCACCCACCATTCTGCATTTTAATAACCTCTTCTCTCCCCTCATTCTTTGAGAGTTAAGGATGGCAACAGCCCCAATATTTTGGCTTTTGCCTAACCCACTCCTCTATAACACAGTCTGCTGTAATTAAACCCTCCAGGAGTTATCCTAATTGTTTCCTGTTTAGACTCTGAGAGACACACCTACCTTACCAAAAATAACCTCTCCATTGTTGCCACTTGGTACAGCAGCCCTTGGGCGCCTGTGGGTGACCATCTGAAATGGGGCTAGTTCCTATAAAGATGTCCCAGGAATGTTAAGATACACACAGGATTCTGAAGCCTTGATATGCAGAGAAAGCACTTAAGTGACCTCAATAAGTGTTATATTGACTACATGTTAAAATCACACATTTAGATACATCAGAGATAGTACTAAAACGGAGTTCACCTATTTTTTGTGTGGTGGCTAATAGAAATTTTAAAATTACCTTTAAGGCTTGTATGTGTGGCTCATTATTTGTTAATTTTAAATGTTTATTTTTGAAAGAGAGAGTGTGTGGGCGAGTGGGGGAAGGGCAGAGAGAGGGAGACAGAGAATCCTAAGCAGCGCAGAGCCCCATAGGGCTCAAATTCAGGAACTGTGAGATCATGACCTGAGCCGAAACCAAGAGTCAGACACTTAACCCACTGAGCTAGCCAGCTGCCCTGTAATTTGTTTCTAAGTACAGAGCTGCCTTAGGTATTGTGAGTGATCCTGAAACTATGTCTCCTGTGTAGGCTAGGTCTTCAATACCCGCAGAAAGAAAATACCTATGTTTGAATGCACAATACTGTATTGGGTCGGAGCCCGAAGGGAATTTGGAGATCACGATTTTCCCAAGGAGGAAACCAAGGCACACTTGTCAGCATTTGTGAGAGCGAGCCCATGTACTTTCAGACTAACTTTAAAACGGTCTTTGAGGTTTTGTTTTTGGTCTCCCCTCCCCCTCCCCAGGCAAATCAGACTGAAATATCTAGAGAAAAAGTTCAAACTATATTAAAGCTCAAGATAGTATTAAAACTGAACTGGTTTGTCGATATCCAATTTTAGGACACAAAGCGACATCAGACCATGGCGTTCATCCTTGTAAAAGTTCATTGCTTTAAGGCATCAGAAGCTAATAAGCTCTCGGCTCCTTTGCAGACTAGGTTGGGAGGCGTACTTGGTAAACATAAAACCGTGTCTAGCAAGCCACAGATACGCCAGCTGCACCCGAGCACAGAGTCAGAACCCCTTTGGAAGGTTCAGGAAGTCTTCGCTGACTTCCACCTCGAGGGTCAAAGCGAACACGCCGCGCAGGAAGGCAGACGAGAGGAAGGCTGGGAAGTCCCAGCAATGGGCAGCAGAATTCTCTGGAAGGCCCAGAGCGCTGCGCCTGCAGGAGGGTCGGCTAGCACCTAGCGGGGCCCAGAGAGCCGGCCTCTGTAACTGACACGGGGCCGGCCAAGCTTCCAGCCTACCGCCCACACGGCCGGGCGTCCCGCTGAGACCAGGAAGCTAAGAAATCAGCAACAAATCCGCAACGGAATGAAAAAACCCTACCCCTCGCAGGTTGCACGGGCCACCTCCCTCCACTGCACAGCAAGGTGATTTGTATCCCTTCCTGACCTACTCTCGGAGGAGCGCGTGAAGAGGATATAGGGTCAGGGAAGGCAAGAGAAAGAGGAAACCGCTGTTTATGGAAGGCAATTTAACTCCTTTACCGAGACGCGTGCGCACACGCGCGCGCACACAACACACACGCACACAGTAGTACAAACATCATAAAAAAAAAATCCTTCATCAAAAGCTAAGCGTATGGCTTTGGAATCGGAGCTGATTTTTTTCCCCCCCAAAACTCTTGATTCTTTTACGGGCTCGCTTCCTAGGGGGTGGTTCCCTTCTCGGTCCTGGGGAGCTCTCCAGCATCCTAAACGAATGCAAGGCGACACGAACGAAAGCAAAGACGAAATAGTGCCGACGGGAGAAAAGACTTGGCTCGCTCTCGGCCCGCCGCGGACAGCGGAGTAGGTGCAAGCTGGCGAGCTGCTGGGAGGAATTCGGGTCGCCCGAGACAAACGGGGGCGTGGCGTGCAGCGCCGAACGCGCAACTCCAGCCAACAAAACTTCCAAAGGGCCGGGGAGGTGGCAGGGGGCGGGGCGGGGGGGGAGGATGTAGGGACAGAGGCGGGTGTGGGGACTCGGAGGAGGTCAGGGCTGCGATGGGCTGAGCCGAGTCCGAGAGCTGGCTCGCCGGGTGGAAGTCAGGCCCCCGGGGATCCGGCCGATCCTAGCTGTCAGTCAGACGCCCCCGGAGCCCCCGGCTCGCCGGAAAGGGGGCGAGGCTGCGGCGGTGCGGGGAAGGGAGGAGGGCGGAGTAGGGAAGGGGCGTCGCCCCGGTCGCCCCCGCCCTCTCCGATGTTATTGGGCCGACGCTGCGGGGTCCGCGCCACCTTTTCTCCGTCCCACCCGGTCCGCCCGCCTGCGCTCGTCCGGCGGCCGGGCGATTGACGTCACCGCCAAGTTTGCTGCCCCGGGCGCCCCACGTGTGGCGGCGGCGACTGCCCGCAGGCGGCGGGGGAGCGTCTGCCAGCGCAGTGGCCGCGGCCGCTGACAGGTCCTGCGCAGCCCAGCTCCGGCACGCCGCTCCCAGGTGGGGACCCAGAGCACTTTGGAAGAGCCGGGGGCGCACGGAGAGAGGCGCACGGCTCGGCGCGGGCGGAGGGACTCGGCGGGACCTCGCAGCGCGGCGCGGAGGGCGCGCCCCGGCGGCCACGGGCACGAAGGAAGGCACGGTCGCTCGCCGCTGTCTGCAGCGCACGGAGCTCCGGGGCCTCGAGTCCCCTCCCCGGGACCGAGCGAGGGATGCAGGATCGCTGAGCAGGGATCCGCGCCGAGAGGCCGCTCGGGGCCGGGGCTGAGAGACGCACGCCTTCGCCGCCGCCAGGACTCCCCCGTTCCGGCGACTCTCGCGGAAGCGCAGCGCGGAGCGCGTCCCCAAGGCTCAGGACTCGGGCGAGTGTGAGACGATGGTTTCTTAAGCACCGCACCACGTCCCCCTCCCGCCCCCTCGACCGGAGGCAGGGATCCCGCGAGGGGCGCCCGGGGCTCCGTGTCCGCGGCGCAGCGCGCACGGCCGCAGGGACGCACGGGCGCTGCGGGCCCCCCCGCGGGGTTCCGGCCTAGCATGGCCCGCGCGCGGCCCGACGTCGCCTCCGGCTAGGATGGCCCCTCCGGGCCCGGCCGGCGCCCACCCCACCTCGGCCGAACCGCTGTCCCGTAGCATCTTCCGGAAGTTCTTGCTGATGCTCTGCTCCCTGCTCACGTCCCTTTACGTTTTCTACTGCCTGGCCGAGCGCTGCCAGACACTGGCGGGGCCCGCGCTGGGGCCGTCGGGCGGCGGCGAGGAGGCGGGGGCCCCGGGGCGCGGCGCCCTGGCCGGCGGCCCGAGGGAGCTGGCGGTGTGGCCCGCGGCGGCGCAGAGGAAGCGGCTCCTGCAGCGGCAGCAACAGCAGCGGCGGAGGCGCCGGCCGCCCGCGCCACGCGACGACGGCGAGGGGGCGGCCTGGGAAGAGGAGCCCCCCGGCCTGGCCGGAGGTCCCGGCGGCTCCGGGGCCGGGAGCAGCGCGCCCGAGGCCCCGCCGGGAACCCTGGCCCTGCTGCTGGACGAGGGCAGCAAGCAGCTGCCGCAGGCCATTATCATCGGCGTGAAGAAGGGCGGCACGCGGGCGCTGCTCGAGTTCCTGCGCGTGCACCCCGACGTGCGCGCCGTGGGCGCCGAGCCCCACTTCTTCGACCGCAGCTACGACAAGGGCCTCGCCTGGTACCGGTGAGCTGGCGCGCGGCGCGGCCGGGGGTGGGGTGGGGGGCAGCCGGGGCGCGGGGTGGGGGGAACCCCCCTGCTCCCCTCCCTCCCCATTTTGTGCCGAAGGCAGAGAGTCCTCAGTCGATCTTGAGTTGAGGGGGCCTCGTTCCCCACCGTGCCTTCTGCTTGCAGGGAGGTCGGAGTCGAGGGGGGCGGTGGGAGGGACATTTTGGCCTTAATGACTTTTTCCGTAGTTCTTGGGATTTCCTTTTCCTCAAATAGGCAATCTTCTCTTTTTCTCCTGTTCTGCGAAAGTATCCCTGTTGTTGGCTAAAGGCGGGGGGTGTGGGGGGGGGGGAAGGTACTTCTGAAGTTAGAAGTCTTGAGTTCAATTACTAGGCATGGAGCCTAGCCCATGTTTTTCCCAAGAAAGCCTGCTTTTATTTCGTCTGTATCTGCTGAACATTCCCGCGTGGCTCACGCTCGGTCTTTGCCATCACATATTCAGTTCCCTTGACCCCTTGCCAGCTCATTGTCCTAGGTGGTAGGCAATTTGGGGAAAGTGTCAAGAACCAGAGCCTAGGTCGTTGGGAACTCTGTGCCCCCGCAAGTGCCAGCCACCAGCCAGCGTGCTTTAAGGAGGGACTTCCTGGAGAAGAACTTTTGTTGGGGTGAGGAATGAGTTTTGGAAGTGTTTTCTGTGTCTAGAGGGGAAAGTACCTTGTGTTTTCCACCCGGCTGAAACTTTTCTAAAGATCTTTAAGCCCTTCTCTTTACAAATGAGGTAGCCAATTTTTTCTCTTTTTTTTTTAAAGAAGAGGGGGGCGGAATAGGGACACTGATTACATTGTGAACAACTCTTCTGATAAAGTTTAGGAAGCAGATTGGATTCAGACCGTAATCTGAAATTTGCCGGTGTTCTCAATGTCAGGCCACCTTTAATATTGGAATCGCCCAAAATCCAGTAAATCCAAGTGTCGCCTGGATTTTGTTTGCCATAAAATACAGGCCTGTTGCCTTTCTTTCGAGAACAACGAAAAATCCTGTGGCCCGAATTTTCATTTTTTAAAGTTCCGTCTATTTCACGAATTTTCATTTTTTAAAGTTCCGTCTATTTCACGAAGTATGCGATCTTCTTCTTGTTGTAACTGAAACATTATAAAAGTTGTAACACAATGCAGATATAGTTCAAAAAACCCCCTAAATAAATAACTCCTCTCCAAAACAAAACTGAACATGTTCTGACAAGTTTATTTACTTGAGGGGTCCTGCATGCCCCCAGATAGATTTCAGGGAGCCGAATTTACAGTAACCTAACTCACGAGAAAACAGTTGGTCCTAAAAGTCAAGTTCAAACATGAAAACACTTTTAAAACCGTAACCTGCCGTTCGGTGGAAAGAAAAACAAACAACCTCCCCTTAATATAGAATATATATCATTTAAAATCATCAGCCACTTAAAAAATCCCCTTGTGTTTCTGACATTGATGTTGTGTCCCCTGGGAAGTTCTTATAAAAATGACCTGTTGAATCTGGAAACAACAGGTCCTTCTTTTTAGCACAAAGACCTCTCTGTTTTTTCCATCAAGGACACAAGAAAGAAGTGATTAAAGACCCCTAAAACTCTTATCTGTAGCAGTTTGCATTGAATTGGGCCTCGGCGCAACGCTGTAAGTGAACACATTTCAAGCCAGCTTCGCGGAATGTCTAAGACAACATTGGACTCTGAGGTGCCATTAAATATGGTGAAATATTTAGTCCTAAACCCCCCCCCCTTTTTTTTCCGTGTTGCCGTATAGCCTTTATTTCCACAAAGTAGGATTGTTTCTTTTTCTCGAAGTGAGTACTTGAAGGCACAGTGCATCCACAGACCTAAATCTTATTTTCCGTGAATCTTTCTAAGCTCGTGTCAGAGAAGGAAGGTTGCAAGGTAACTAGAAACACAAGCATTAACAAAAGGGAAAAAAGAAGGGAAGAAAGAGCCGTAAACTTTCAGGTCGCTCTCTCTTTTGGAAACTAGATGCCCACTGTAACGTAAATCTCTCCTTGGATTGTTGATTCCAGCAGAGGGGTGCCATAAAGCCATTTATGGCGGTTACAAAAATAACTGTACAGTAGGCTTCATGGTTTGGTGAATTTAATTTTCTAAGTGTTGGAGTCATGTCTTTGTTTTAACCGTTCGCGATGGTGTTTTATTGGACGCATAAATTTAAGTTTAACTCAATTACGTATAAAAATCTTATTTAAAAAAAAAAAAAACTCCACCTATAGAGCCAAGATTATGCGATTATTTAATGAAATTTCGTCACAGTACTCTTTCATCTTGAGGCCCTGAACTTGGGAGTCTGATGTTCATGAGAAAGACTGGAGACAAATATATATATGCACATATATGTATAGATGTGTATATATATATATATACACACATATGTATATATGTGTATATATATATATATATATAATTTTTCATGTAGAATGCTGCTGATCTATATTAAATGCATGTTATGGCTTGTGTTTAGCCCGTAGTTACGGTTAGGGATTCGGTGAGACCTTCGGGAGTCAGCCCCAAATTTGTAAGAAGGGATTTGTATCACACACTTCTGCCCCACCCCCCGCCCCACTTCCCCTGCACACATGAACAGAAGGAAAACTCCAGTGTTTGCGCCTGAAGTGAATTGTGGAAGAAAAAAAAGTCTGTAAAGTATTTTTTAGATGCTCGTTGACCTGGGGCGATCTTGTAGGTCCAGCCTTGTTTTTTTTGCCTGGTGCCATCTCGCAGTCGGCCATAATAGTTCATTGTGGCAGCGCCCCCTACCGTCCTGATGGGGAGAAGTGTGTTGCTGTTAGGAAGTTGGGGGAAAAAAAATCCCGCTGTGGACGATGAGTTTGAGAATTAAAACAACCACAGCCAGGATAGTTCGGACGTTTCTCTCACTGGGAGAAAACCTAAAGTACTTTGTAAATCGCAACCCAAGAATAGTATAAGCCGCTTCACTACAGATTTGTAGTGAAGGCAAGAAAATGAAATTTTCCTCCGACTCTCTAAACTAGGAAATTATTTTTATTGGCGTACAATGTCCTATTGTTACTCTAAAAGAAGTGAGAAAAAGGAGATCTTTCGATGCCAGGAAAATGGTTAATGATAACGTAGGGTGCTTCAGTGGAGTCGGCTGGGGATGAAACTCCACCCTGCTGGGGTTTAAAAAACATTCCGCATTACTTAATTTAGCAGACATGATAGCAGGACGACAAATGTCTGTGGCTTACGTGTCACGGACACTTTGAAGTGAACGGTCTGCATTTCCATTACAGGGGTGGCGGGTTCATACGTGAAAGTAGGGAATTGTTTCATTGGCCTTAAAACTTCGGGAGTCCCAGAGCAGGTGAGCTTAGAATCGAATGAAGAGGCCCCCTCTCTCTCTGTGTATTTCTGCACCAATAAGGGGTGTGTGTGTGTGTGTGTTTTTTTCTGTAGGGTAAAAGATACCTATTTATAAAGCATTTGAAGTATGTGGTATTTAAAAGACTGCATACGTATGTGTATAGAACACTTCGGTTTCTGTTAACGCTTCTGTCTCATAGTTTTGGACAAGATAATAAGTCTCCGATACCTAATCTCATAGCGTATTTCTTTCGTATGCCCTGGTGTGTTTTTTTAGTAATACTGGGTAATTTGAGTGGAGAAGAATGTCGCTAAAATATAATACTTTTATAGCATCCAGGAAGATCAAAGATCACTCAGCTTGAAGTTTAGGAGTGAGTTCTCCCCCCCCCGCCCCCCACCCCCGCTACGGCGTCATCAAAATTTCAAGTTTCCTGGCCTCTGATGACCGCTGCCACTTTGGTGTTTTTCAAGTCTACCAAAGAGGCAGACGGAACAGAGGAACTTTCGGTTCCTGTCGGGAGAAACCGGCGTTTCTTAGCAGCTGGGAGCAGCTGCAGGGTGTACCTCCATGCGCCGTTTCCCACCCTCCTGAGCCACAAGCGCCTTCTGCCTGCAGGGATGGAAATGAAATTTGAGCCAAGGGAGCCGCAGAGTCTGGCCACCCATGCAAGGTCATGTGGACTGAAGTCCAGAGAGGCTCGTCTGTCCTTCGATCGGGGTGAAGAACCCCGAGCGGGGGGGGGGGGGGTGGGGGGCGGGGTAGGAGGAAAGTGGGAAGATGTTGCTTTGGACCGCGAGTTGAGGGTGCATGTCTGCAGGGGGGTGGAGGGTGTCCTTTCTCTGGCGCATCTAGTTCCCAGGGGCTGAGAAGCCACAGTGCTGTCATTTTGTTAGCTGAAGGTCTGTACTCTGGGCTTAGCATCCCAGTAGACTGCTCCGGCGGTACCCATCAGACAGCCTGGTTCCTGCGTGTGTGTCTGTGCACGCGCGCGTGTGTGTCCACGCATACATGCCAGAGCGGACACCTAGTAGGCAGGGAAAATGATGACATTGGTAACAGGCAAGGTCTTAATTGGCTGGGGAGTATCTGAGCAATATCAGAACACCCTGCAAGCATATGGAACAGGCTTTGTGATTATTGAGCCAGGCATTAAAAACAAGAAGAACAGCAAAAAGCCTATTGGGTATAGCTTGGAACTTGAATACATCGCGGGCGCGAATGTTCCTTTGCAACAGCGAGATTCAGTGCATACGGATACATTTTACAGGAACATCTTGTGTGAAATGCATAACTCTCTTGGATTGAAAAACCCTCCTCGAGGGGCATCTGAGTGGCTCAGTCGGTTAAGCGGCCGACTTTGGCTCAGGTCAGATCTCACAGTCTGGGGGTTCGAGTCCCACGTCGGGCTCTGTGCTGATGGCTCATCAGAGCCTGGAGCCTGCTTCAGATTCTGTGCCTCCCTCTCTCTCTGCCCTTCCCCTGCTCACACTCTGTCTCTCTGTCTCTCAGAAATAAATAAACGTTTAAAAAAAAAAAAAAAGAAAAACCCTCCTCGAGACCTGTGATCTGCTCTCTCCTTAAAAAGAAAGCCGTCGGGCCAAAATATTTGTCTCCGATACAGAAGTCTGTCGGTTGGCCAGGGAAAGCCTAGAAGCCAGATCTGGATTTTGGAAGGGTCGTGGGAATAAAACAATAAGCCCGTGCAATTAATGACATCAGGGGCGAACCTTCCACCGGCCAGATGCTCACCTCGGGAGGAGGGCGTCACAGAGCAAACAAGCCTGCTTGATGATAGAATACCAACAACGAAAGGCTTCACCTCTAAGGGCGACATTTGGACCACTATGTAAATTGCAATTACCATCAGTCAAATTGCTGGGCCCTGTTGGGAACTTTCCACACTTAGTACTTTTCCTTAGGGGACGGGACATCCTCCCGGCCAAGTAATAGTAACTTGGAGGTTGAAGAGTGTTCTCTCCTGGTATATTTCCCGGTGATGTTATAGCCTCCAGGCTTTTGCAAAATTGGTTTCTGCAGAGGCGATGAGTTACAATTGCAAAATTACATGTATTTATTTATCACTAAATACATGCCTTTCGTATGTAATGGGAGTCCTGTTGTCACTACATGCATTTAGAAGAACGTCTTAAAATGTTGGCTAGTACATTCGCTAATTGGATACAGTTTAAAAATCTCTTGGAGCGGGGGAGGGGATAGCCATACAGTTAATAGATAAACTTATGAGAAACCAGAACTTGGAAATTGAGGAAACTGCTGAGTTCAGTGACCTCTGAAAACTCTTCTCGGTGGCTTGCCTCTGCTCCTGCGGTCATGAGTACTGTGGGTCTAACAATTACAGACGTCCTGTGATCACTTGAGGACCTATTCCAGAAGTCCGGATTTGACCGAAAACTGTCAGATGACCGTGCAGGTCAAAAAAAGAGGAAGCGTTGATTACGAGGGACCTTCGGTTCTTGCCGTTAGGCGTGTGACTGTCTTGCACGGTTGAAAAAGAAAACCCTCCTTTGCAGGCTTTGGAGAGCAGCCCGCTTCGAAGGTGACGTGTAGTGCCACCTAGTGGGAGGGAGAGTCGGCAAGGGACCCAAGCCGCCGAACTTTGAAAACCTCCCTCAATCAGAGTCAGGTGGCAGTCTTCATCAGGGAAAGCGGGGCGGGTCGCCTTGGGTAGCATCTTCCAGCAAGGGTGGGCTCTTCGCGTGGCTGAGCAGTGTTTTGCCTCTCTGCCCGAGCTCCCTCCTTTTAGGCAGGGGGTTTTATCCTTTGCAGAGAAATCAAAGAGGCTTGCCTTCCCAATAAACCTGAGAAACAAGATCTAAATGATGAAATTCATACCGGAAATGGGCGGGAGGGAAACGGGACGCCTGCTGCCCCAAATGATTAGCTTTGTTAGTGTGTTTTGCCTCTGTTTCTGCGAGCCGGCTTCGAATGGAAATACTTCCAGATGATTTGAGTTCCAACAGCAGTGATGCGGGCTTAGCCCTTCCCCTGTGTTGTGCAGAAGCGGGCAGCGCACGGAAGCCTGCCGAACCCTGAATGCACAGGGACACCCCGTTAGGATCCTGCCCACGGGGGACAGTTTCATGGGAAGATGCTTTCAGAGCCCCAGCAGGAGAGCCCTTCCGGGGACTGTGGCCGGTGCCTGGGGAGGATGGAAGGAGGGAGAGGGATGGTGGTCAGGTGAAAGTGAGGCAGGGGGGAGGGGCAGAATAGGAACATTACAGTGGAGAGATTGGCCGATCCCGCTGTAACGGGGCGATATGTTGACACTGCCTTGTATCATGTGGAGGTCACGCACCCTCTGGTCTATGACAGCAAGGAGGGCCCCTCCCCTGTGGGGTCCTCTTCCCCCAAATCCCTAATCCCAGTCTAATCATGAGAAAATACCGGACCAACCCAAACATCAGGGTAACTACAAAATAAATCCCTGACCATCGGTATTCTTAACAAAATGTCAGGATCATGGGGCACCTGGACCGCTCAGTTGGTTAAGCATCCCAACTCTTGATTTCGGCTCAGGTCACCATCTCACGGTTTGTGGGTTCGAGCCCCATGTCGGGCTCTGCGCTGACAATGCCCAGCCTGCTGGGGATCCTCTCCCTCTCCCTCTCTCTGCCCCTCCCCTGCTCATGCGCACGCTCGCTCTTTTTCAAAAGAAGTCAAAATGACGTCAAGATGGTGAAAAACAAAGACTGATAAACTGTCACAGACCAGAGACTAATCACGAGGGAGTAAGAACAGTGCGGTGCCTTGACTCGATCCTGATGGAGGAAGGGCGTCCGTGGAACAGCTGGGGGAGTGGGTGTTGCAGGTGCCGTTCGGTTCATGGAACCAGACCAAGGTCAGTTTCTAGGTTTGATCGCTGTACTAGGGTCGTGCAGAATGATCGCCTGAGGGGAATCTGGGTGGTGGAGGGGTATCTGAGAACTTGCGGTCCTTGTCATTGGGAGCAATTGTACCAGCCGAAAGCACTCTAAAACCGAAGGATGCCTAACGGCACCCAGGGGTAAAGCCTTCTCCTCCTTTGCACACCAGCTCCCTTTTATGCCTCACTCCTTTTTCCCTTCCGAAGGCCCCTGCGCAGCCCTGCCGGCTTCCCCCCTGCACTGCCAGCACCTGTTGCTTCCAGACGTGCTGGTCTTTCGCTCTGCGTATTCCGTAGTCAAGTTGGCTCATGGCTGTCCTGTTCTCTTGTCCCTGAAACAGACGCAGAGATGGTTTTGTTTTTCTTTCTGTCTCTCTTTTTTTTTTAATGGCTGGCTCATGTAAAGTGAAGAAGGTTTAAAAAGTCACCCTCCCTAGCCGGATCCTTCTTGTGCCGGAGAGCAGAAACTCCCATGTAAATGACAAGGGTTTTGAGAACACAACTCAAGTAGGGGTCAGAGGGAAATCAGCCTGGGGCGTCGGCTTTTTTGCTACAATGTAGGAGGAGAGTGGTTGAGGGGGTTAGAAAGCTGGTTATGGGGTGAACCCATTGCCTGGTAAGCCATTGTGTGGCTCTAGGCTCGAGGTGATGACCGCACAGTCCAGACTTTCTCCACCAGCTTCCCTGCCCTGGTGCTTTTCGCCTTTGGTTCAGACACTGTGACACTGTGGCTTAGGAGACCAGCTGCTGGGAGCAACACAGACCTGGAACGGCCACAGAGTTTAAGGACGAGGAGGAATCAGAGAAAATCCAACTTCTAGAGCGCTGGAGAGGCAGGACCTGGGCGTCCTGGGTGGTTTGTCCCGGTGCCGGGGTCGTTGGAACTCAAAGTCCAGCCCAGGTGGCTTGCTGGCATTTTCTGCTTCTGTTTAAAAAAAAAAATTTTTTTAATGTTTATTTATTTTTGAGACAGAGAGAGACAGAGCATGAGTAGGGGAGGGGCAGAGAGAGAGAGGGAGACACAGAATGTGAAGCAGGCTCCAGGCTCTGAACCGTCGTCAGCACAGAGCCCGACGTGGGGCTCGAACTCACAGACCGCGAGATCATGACCCGAGCCGAAGTCAGACGCTCAACTGACTGAGCCACCCAGGCGCCCCTGCTTCTGTTTTTAAACACACAGTTGTGTATCTGAGGTTCTGTTTGGACAGAGTAATGAAAATCTCCCTCGAACCTTTTCCCTTGATATTTTTAACAGCCGTAATGATTTTATAACGATAGTTTTATCCACGTTACGTTTTGACTTCAGCAGAGCAAAACAGCACTGACTGCATCTCAAGAACTTGTGTTTCCTTTTCATCGTTCCTCGCTTATCTTTATTGAATCAGTTTTATGAGCCTGTTTTGTGCAAAGGACAGGCTACTCATGCGTATGTACATAAAATAATTTCTGTGATTTAATTTCATTTCCTACTTGTTTAGCCTTTTCCCATCTCAGTTGGTGTATACACTTTGCTTCATGCATCTTGAACCTTTAAAAAATTTTTTTAACATTCATTTCTTTTTTTGAGAGACAGAGCGTGAGCGGGGGAGGGGCAGAGACAGAGGGAGACCCAGAATTCGAAGCAGGCTCCAGGCTCCGAGCTGTCAGCACGGAGCCCGACGCGGGGCTCGAACTCACAAACCGTGACATCATGACCTGAGCCGAAGTCGGGCACTTAACAACTGAGCCACCCAGGCGCCCCATCTTGAACGGTTTTTTTAAAAAATAGCAAGATATTTGAACCCTGAAATGTTGAAATATATCATTTTAGTCTCCATTTCTTTCTGCTCTGCTCTGTGTTACTCTTTTTCTTCTACTAACTTTGGGCTTAGGTGGGTTTTTCCTAGTTCCTCGAGATGTAATGTTAAGTTGCTCATTTGAGATCTTTCTTTTTTTTTCAGGGTAGGCATTTGTGGCTATAAACTTCCCTCTTAAAACTGCTTCAGGAGCAGATGGTTCAATTTCTACATATTTGGGAGGTTTCCAGTTTGCCCCTTGTTACTACTTGCTACTTTCATATGACTTGGTCGGGAAAGATACCTGATAGGGTTTCAGTCTTCCTAAACGTGTTAAGGCTTGTTTTGTGGAGCAGCAGCGATCCGTCCTGGAGAATGTTCTTTCTGTGTGTTCTGGAGATGAATGTGTATTTTTGCTGCCATTGGGTGGAATTTTCTGTGTGTGTATCTGTGAGGTCCATCTGGTCTAAAGTCTCAGTCAGGGTCATTGTTCCCGCCTTGATTTTTCTGTCTAGATGATCTATCATTAAAAAAAATTTTTTTTAACATTTATTCATTTTTTGAGAGACTAAGAGAGACGGTGTGAGCAGGGGAAGGACAGAGAGACAGAGGGAGACACAGAATCGGAAGCAGGCTCCAGGCCCCAAGCTTGTCAGCGCAGAGCTCAACGCGGGGCTTGAACTCACTACCCATGCGATCATGACCAGAGCCAAAATCGAGTCGGACACTTAACTGATTGAACCACCCAGGCACTTCATAAATCTTTAAAGTTCCTGAAATGAATGAATTTGGAATTAGGAAGCATTGCTGGGAAGAGTACATACTGTTTTTTTTTTTTTCTCGTTTAATGGAACAAAAGTTTTATTTTATTTTATTTTTTTAAATGTTTATTCATTTTTGAGAGAGAGAGAGAGACAGAGTGTGAGCAGGGAAGGGGCAGAGAGAGAGAGAGACACAGAATCTGAAACAGGTTCCAGGCTCTGAGCTTTCAGCACAGAGCCCGACGCGGGGCTCGAACCCACGGACCGCGAGATCATGACCTGAGCTGAAGTCAGACGCTTAACTGACTGAGCCACCCAGGCGCCCCCAAAAGTTTTATTTTAATAGTATGACCCCTTGTGTTGCAGAAAAGTAAAAAATAGATTACAATAGGTGTACTTTCTGGAAAGAACAAAACTTCGAAATCAGACAAACTTGAGTTTGAGTCTCAGCTTTGCTAACCCGTTTGAGCCTTAGTTTCCTTGTCTATAAAATGGGAATACTGGTCTTTTTTTTTTTTTTTTTCTTTTAATGTTTCTTTCTTTTTGAGAGGGAGAGAGAGACCAACCACAAGCCGGGGAGGGGCAGAGAGAGAGGGAGACCCAGAATCCAAAGCAGGCAGCACCAGGCTCCGAGCCGTCAGCACAGAGCCCAACACGGGGCTCAAACTCACCAACTATGAGATCACGACCTGAGCTGAAGTTGGAGGCTTAACCGGCTGAGCCACCGGGCGCCCCGTGGATGATTTATCATTTTAGTCGTAAGGTAACCATAGCAACTTGCGGTGCGGCCTCACCCTTTGCTGGATGTTGCCGAATGATCTCTCGGGTGTAGTCAGAATGTTTTATTGATAGGGTGACTATTATTGGGGGAGATCCTGTCACTTTCTGCCTTCCAGAGATCAGGAAACAGGGACGTGAAGTATCTTGGCCAAGGTCGTTCAGCCAAGTACATGGTACACTAGCGCTGGCTCCGGGTCCACCTGCCTCCCGCGTGTCAGTGCTTTGCCACTGGGGCAGTCTGTCCTGTGCTCAGAATCGCCTCTGTGTGGGTCCTGCCTGAACGGCCAGCCGTCATTGGCTCAGAGCTCGTGGGTCAAGGCTGCTCCATGTGACTAGACAGGTTTGATTCTGGTCTTGGACTTTCTTTAGGAAACTGGGCAATGTAGGGGCACCTGGGTGGCCCAGTTGGCGAAGGATCTGACTCGATTTCAGCTCAGGTCACGGTCTCTCTCACGGTTTGTGAGTTTGAGCCCTGCCTCAGGTTCTGTGCTGACAGTGCGGAGCCTGCTTGGGATTCTCTCTCCCTGTCTCTGTCTCTCTGCCCCTACTTTTTTCTCACTCTGTCTTTCAAAATAGATAAAAATAATAAAAAAAAAAACTGGCAACGTATCAGCATAGTTGAAAGAATAAACTTTTTTTTTACGTTTATTTATTTTTGAGACATTTAGAGACAGAGTGTGAGCAGGGGAAGGGCAGAGAGGGAGGAGACACAGAATCCGAAGCAGGCTCCAGGCTCCGAGCTGTCAGCACAGAGCCCGACGCGGGACTCGAACTCACAGACCGTGAGATCATGACCTGAGCCGAAGTCGGCCGCTCAACCCACTGAGCCACCCAGATGCCCCGAAAGAATAAATTTTTAAGGGTCAATCTATATCCCTGTGAGTGTGTTAGCCTGTGTGGAATAACTAAACCCACTTGTGTTTTTTTCTCAGCTTCTCTCCCTCTGTGTTTTGTAAAAGTAATTTGATCACAGAATTCATCTTCCTAAATATGAAATCCTGCGGGCACCCGGGCGGCTCAGCCAGTTAAGTGTCCAACTCTTGATTTCAGCCCAGGTCCTGCTCTCGGCAGTTCATGGGTTTGAGCCCCGTGTTGGGTTCTGCGTTGACATCGTGGAACCTGCTTGAGATTCTCTCTCTCCCTTCCCCCCTCTCTCAAAATAAATAAATATTAAAAAAAAAAAAAAAAACCAGGGTGCCTGGGTGACTCAGTCAGTTAAGCGTCTTGACTTTGGCTCAGGTCGTGTTCTCACGGTTCATGGGTTCGAGCCCCGCATCAGGCTCTGTGCTGACAGCTCGGAGCCTGGCGCCTGCTTTGGATTCTATGTCTCCCTCTCTCTGTCCTTCCCCCTCCCTCCCTCCCTCTCTCTCTCATTCTCTCTCTCTCAAAAATAAATACTATCAAAAAATCCTGGGGCATTCAATTGATTTTCTTCCTACCCGTTAAAGCCTAACAGTAACCATGAAAACAACGTGTAACTGTTACGTGGTCCAAATGAGTCAGATTTCCTCCCGCACTGCTGTATTTTGGGAAAGCCAAAATATTGTCGGAAACCCCATCAGAAGGCTGCTCCCCACTTGTGGGAATTGGGGCCAGGTGAGCCGGTGGCTGCGCCCAGTTGCCGGCGTTACCAAGCAGTCCCTTGTTCTGTTTCCCTGTAGGAATCTGCCGACTGGCTGTTCCCTTCTTGGGCGTGACCGAGTCCCTGCCGGCGCTCAGCTCTCTCTCTCTTTTCTGTGCATGCACGTTCTGATCGAGATTCCTTTTTTAATTCTTGGAGGTATGCAAGTGTACTCCCAATCAGGGCCCAGCCCAGTTGTCCCCCCGCAGCACTGCCCTGTCCATCTTCATCCGCGCTGTTCTCAATAACTGTCATCTGATTGCTTTCTTGGCAGCTGCTCATCTTCCGTGCTGGCGTTAGACGGTATCCGAGAGATTAAGATGGTCTTCTGCGTAGGAAGAAAGCGAGGTGCCTCGCTCAAGGTTCAGCCAAAAGACCGGAACCCAGGGGTTCTAATTCCCAGGCTAGAACTCTAGAGAATACAGTTAAGAAACAATTATACGCTCCAGATGAGAAGACCCCCACTTGGGAAGGTTTGCCCCAATGACAAAATAATACTAAAAAGATTCCAGAGAATGGAACAAGTTCTGAGCATTTTTTTCCTCCTCGAATTCAACTGAGCGAGCGGCCGATTCATCTTTAACGTTTATTTATTTTTGAGACAGAGAGACAGAGCGTGAGCAGGAGGAGGGCAGAGAGAGAGGGAGACACAGAATCCGAAGCAGGCTGCAGGCTCTGAGCTGTCAGCACAGAGCCCGACGTGGGGCTCGAACTCCCAGACCGCGAGATCATGACCTGAGCTGAAGTCGGACGCTTAGCCGACTGAGCCATCCAGGCGCCCCCCCAATTCATCTTTAAAGGTCTGCTTTTCATCTCGGATGTCTTTCCCGATATTCCGTGGCGTGTAGATTTGGGGACCCAGCTAGCATGATTGGCCCGTGGGTCCTTATAAGTAATTTGTGTCTTACGGTCGTTGCCTGCTTGGAAAAGATTCGGGAGGGAATCCGAGGACAGACAGGTAACAGTTTTCTTCTTCTTTTTCTTTTTCTTTTTTTTTAAGTTTGCTTGGTCTCTCTTGAGTGCTCAGAGTAGGAAGTAATCCGTCAAATTATGGGAATAAAATTCCTTTTTCCCTCTGTTCGGTGTTCTTCCTTGGGTTAAGATCTCTCCTTTCAGTCGGAAATAGCAAAAGTAATAGCAAAAGTTACCAAGCTGGTTAGAAGGACAAAGTCAAAAACAAAGTCCTACCTCTTTGCGGATTCTTACGAAGCTCAGGTGTTTAAAGACAGAACTGGGTTAAGCGGTACCTAAAGTCACATCCTTGGAGCTAATCTTAACGCGTCTTCACCTTTCCAAACCGAGGCCACGTTTGCCGTCACGTGACGGTTGGAAAAGTTCCGACTGTAGGACGATGCTGCAGGGATGAAGTTACTTCATGTCCCAGACAAAGTTTTCAGTAAACAAAATCTGCCATCTGTTTTTCTAATTTTTTTTTTCATTTCCTGGTGGACTCTAATGATTCTCGTAGTTTCTTTCATCAAATGCTGTGGTTGCCTCTTTTTTTTTTTTTTTTTTAAAGAAATAAAAGCTACTTGTTTTTCTTTCTAATGAGGTCTTACTCTTTCTTCTTGGCGTGGGAGGGTTTGGGATTACAAAAGTATCTGTGAAAAAAGCCCTCACCCAAACAAGGTCTGCTAGAATGCCCTGCGAGGGTTTAATGATGGAAACAAAACAAATTGGATCTGTTTTATATTTATCTTGGGGGGGAAGTCCTGGGGAGCTAATGCCCGTGATGGAAATTCTTGGGATTTTCAGGTGCATTTACCCTGTGGCCAAGGGTGGTGCGTTGCATTGAAATAAGCATCGAAGAAATGACTTCTCAGCTTTGGCTCCTTGTTGCCAAGTAAGAAAGTAGACTCCTTATTGCCCTGCCCTGTGACTTTTCAAAAGATTCTTGGATTATTGATAAAAAAAAAAAAACCTGTTGGGAAACAATTTAATAATAATGAAAACCCCAAAGCAACACTAAAAACAGAATTCTGTCTGGGTGGAACAAATCCGTCTCCTCTGAAGGTGAAATACTGCCGGTTTGTAGTTCATGATGAAGACCAGAGGTAGACCGTCCAAAGCTGGTGTGTACCCAGAGTTTTCCAAGTGGTGAATCACAAGACATTAATGTATAATAATAAAATCTGTTATTTTTTTTCAAAGGCTTTATAAGAGGATAAAATAGGAGATTTGATTCCATGTAGGGTGGAAGACAGTGCTTTGTTTTTTCCCCCTAGAGAAGTCCTAGTAGTTCATATTTTAGAATTCTGAGCTGCCTGGTCTCAACTATTCAGCTCTGCTTCTGTAACAGAAAAGCAGCCTAAGATGACATGTAAATGAGCCGACAGGGCGCTGTGCCAATAAAACTTTATTTAGCAAAACAGGCCTTTGCTAAGAGATTTGCTAGAATCTCCGCTGTAGATTGTGGACTTCTAGGGTAGGTTGAAGGCTTCAAACATGTCGAGTTTCCTTTCTTTACTTACCTTACGTTTGGTGAGTACCCCCACCCAACATTCGTTGTGGGGGTCGTGAATACATGATAGGGAAGTAACCTTAGGCTTGCGATAGGACTCAGATTGTGGAATAGGTCACCTCACGACTGCATGGCAGTGACCTGTGGGAACTTTCTGGAATATGCAGATTTGTCTGGCATGGTGGCATTTCATGTCAAGGGGATTATACGCTCAACTACGTGCATTCTATTTTGGAAGAGATACCCTGTGAACACAAAACAAAGCAGCCTGTGGTCATTTTTTTAAAAAAGTTTGATAGTCCATTTTGAGGTTCTTTTGACTCTGTACTTGAGTGTGTGATTGGTTTATAGATTTTTCCCTTGTGCCTCCATTTTCTCTCTTGTCTTCTGCCTGGGCATCCTTCGAAAGGAGTCACGGGGGACCCAAGGAGGTCGTACTGCCCCCCGATTGAGCACCGTTACGAGAGAGTCCCATTACGTGGTTTCCTTCAACACTGTCTCTGCAGAAGAGGAGTAAGACATCACATTGGGAAGCAAGCACGGAGAAAGAGTTTTGAGGGTTCATGAGCGGCGTGTTTGAGGGGTTTTCTTCTGGAAAACCATCCAATAGGAGTAGAATGGGAGCCCCGTACGTCATTTGAAACTTTCTCGTAGCCGCCTTATAAAAAGGCAGACCGAAGGGGTGAAATTAATGTCAACACTATTTTTGATATGTCTGAAATACAGTAATTTCAACAGATAGTCAAAACACATTTTTGATGGGACATTTTGCATTTTTTGCGCAGAATCTTCCAAATCTACTACGGGTTTCATGCTTGTAGGACGTCTCCATTCTGACTAACCCTGGGTCTTGACAGGTTAAATGGCCCCATGAGGCCAGTGGCCGCCATATTGGACAGCACTGCTCCGGAAGCAGGGCCAGGGGAGTGAAGGCCTTCAGCGGAGGACTGCTCTTCAGACCTCCTTTGGTTCTGCTATGGATACCTAATCCCAGGTATCCTAGTCCCGCGAGAAGACTAGAACAGGTAGACTGAGCTGGGTGGCTGTCTCAGAGTCCAAAAGACGGAACCGGAGCACAGCAGTGGGTGTGGGGAAGTGGGAGAAAGATTTGTTACAAGTTTTGGTACAAGACGTGATAAAACGTAGTGTGGAATGCGAGGCGTGAGGGAAGGAGGAGAAACGGGAGAATATTGGAAGATTGCTGGCTCAGGTTTATTTATGAATGACTGGGACCTCGATAAGGAACACCGAAACAATAGGTACCCTTGAGAACAAACAGCTTTGTCTTCGATGGGAAACGGAAGGGGCTTCGGGGTAAGCTGGGGGTCATGAGTGAGGTCAGGGTTGGGAGCACGAAAGGCACGATTGTTGAGATTTTGCCAACTGTCACAAAGCCGAGATGGGACCGTGTGTAGCACTGGACGCAAGGAACGGGGGAAGAGAGCAGGACCAGGAAAACGCGTTTATATTTTGGGCCCAAAGGAATATAATTTCTGTAGTTTGTGCCACGCATGTGGAAGTGTTTAGAGGGAACCGTACTAATGTCTATTAATTTATTTTGAAACCCGGTAAAAAAGATGGGATGAATTGGATGGATAGAGAGATGGATAGATAATGTGATGATCAAATATGGATTCTTTTTTTTTTAAGTGTTTTAAAATTTATTTTTTGACAGAGGGATAGAGAGAGAGAGAGCGTGCGCGCAAGCAAGCGGGGGAAGGGAAGAGAGAGAGGGAGACACAGAATCCAAAGCAGGCTCCGGGCTCTGGGCTGAACCCAGGGACTGTGAGATCATGGCCTAAGGGGAAGTCAGACATTTAAGCCAACTAAGCCACCCAGGCACCCCTGGATTCTTTTTTTAATTTAAATTCAAATTAGTTAACATACAGTGTAGTATTGGTTTCAGGAGTAGAGTTTAGTGATTCATGCTTTACATTTAATACCGTGTGCTCATCCCAACAGGTGTCTTCAATGCCCATCACCCATTTAGCCCATCCCCCCACCCACTACCCCTCCTGCAAACCTCAGTCTATTCTCCATATTTAAGAGTCTCTATGGTTTTTAAGGAAAATAAAAATTTAGAATGTAGCTGGTGGGTAAAGGGTGTTTTCCTACGATTCAGTTTTTGCTGCATTGAAAATCTTTGTAATAAAATGTTGGCAGCAGAGGGGAAGAGTTTTAAGGTCAGTTGTATAACAAAAAGTGAGGGGCGCCTGGGTGGCTCAGTCCGTTAAGTGTCCGACTTCGGCTCAGGTCCTGACCTCAACAGTTTGTGAGTTCGAGCCCTGCATCAGGCTCTTTGCTGACAGGCCTGGAGCCTGCTTTGGATTCTGTGTCTCCCTCTCTCTCTGCCCCTTCCCTGCTCATGCTCCATCTCTCTCTCTCTCTCTCTCTCTCTCTCTCAAACATACATAAGCATTAAAAAAATATTAAGGAGTGCCTGAATGGCTCATTGGGTGAGCTTCTGACTTCGGCTCAGATCATGATCTCAAGCCTATGAGTTCGAGCCCCGCATCAGGCTCTGTGCTGACAGCTCAGAGCCTCGAGCCTGCTTCGAGTTCTGTGCCTCCCTCTCTCTCTGCCCCTCCCCTGTTTGCACGCTCTCTCTCTCTCTCTCAAAAGAATAAATAAACATTAAATTTTTTTTTTTAATTTTAAAAAGGCAGGGAATAGACACTTGAGATGGAAGAGTGTCTGTCTCATCAGTTAGGAAGTTCTTGGTGGCCCTGAGACCAGGTGGGCGATCGTGGTGTGACAGGTGCCAGCCGGCAGTTGGTTGATGAGGACATGAAATTGGATCGAAATACACAGGGAATGTGAATGAACTTCTCCTGTGTGTCTGTCTCCCTCCTCTTGCCTGGACGGGGGTCAACCAGTGGGGGCCTTCAGACATGCTCTATGACCATGATAGCGAGTCATCTGTGTAGACACAGCCGCCCTGTGTGAAAGGAGGGTTTAAAATGTGTTTAATGGACTCTCATCCGGGCTATTGCATTTGTGCGATGTGCCTTCTGCACCGATGTGATTGCTTCCACGCGGTGACTAGATCAAGAGTTTTTTTTTATCGGAGCGCCTTAGTTTTTTTTTTTTTTTTTTTTTTTTTAATGGATGCTTAAGGCTTCCAGCACTAATTATTAAGCACAAGTAGCGTCTGATACCCCTGTTTTCTTGAACACTTCAGTAACTTTTCAAGGCAGCGTTGCATCTGCCTATCCTAAAGTCCACTGCAAGTGTGGAAAGGAAAATTAACTTGCCTTAAGAGCGTTTATCGTTCTCAGCGCCTGGGCGGCTCAGTTGGTTGAACTTCCGGCTTCACCTCGAGTCACGATCTCCCCGTGCGTGAGTTCGGGCCCCACATCGGGCTCGCTGCTGTCGGCCCAGAGCCCGCCATAGCCCGCTTCGGATCCTCTGCCCCTCCCCTGCTTGCACTCTCTCCAAATAATTAATAAACATGAAAAAAAAAAGGGGGGGGGCATTTATCTTTCAAACACCCTCTTGAAAGTCGCAGGAGAGAAGGAAGAGATTTAATCGCGTCGTGTTTTCTCCTTCTGTCATCAGCACTGAAATTTTTTTGTGAGTTTCCACCATCAGATATTCTTCTATTAGTGCCGTCTCATTTCTTCCCTAAGAAGCCCGAGGGTCAGACATTCCTTATTCTGCTACCGATCACTTCCCTTTCTCCCCAGAGGGGAGAGGGTCCGGAGCCCAGGGAACAGAAACATGAAGGCGCTAGTGGGTTCAAGTCTAAACAAGGAACTGCATGAAGTCTCTGTGCCTCTAATATCCTCACTCAGATAAAGCCAGCCGCCCTGTGCGGCCTCTGCATGTATGTGACCCAACCGGGCGTTTCTTTCGATGGCGGGACATTCTGCGTCATCCCTGCAGAGGAGAATATTGGAGACCCAGAAGGGGAAATGAAAGAAGAGGCCACACTGGACAGATAGTTGATGCGTCAGTGGGCCACCAGCCACCAGGCAGAGGGACTGTCACGAAGGGGGGGGGGCGGGGTGTAAAAGCAGAGACAGGTGTGGTTCATGGTCAACCCTGATATTTTCAGCAAGATGCCTCTGGAGATGCTTTGGCATCCTGATCTCAGCCGCAGACGTGTTCCTGCCCCTCTCCGTCTGTCGCCCCGATCCCACGCTTGGCTCTCCAGCCGTGGGTTTCCAGTCAATATCCTGAGACCCGAAATTTATTGCCTTTTCAGTTTCCAGCATAATTTTGTCTCCACTTGCCCTTTTTTGAAAAGAAACCCGTCCTCCTGTTTCTGGACGCCGGGTGGCTGTGCTGTCTTCGTAGGAACTTAAATTACCCGCTGCTACAAAATTAGCAAATGATAATCTCACAATCTGTGCCGTCTCTGTACACGTCCTCAGAGCGCGTGCCTGGGGTCGCTCTACGTGGAGAGGCTAGTTTAAAAATAAGGCATTCCGGAAGATGGCTGGTGTCTCAGATACTATTTCTGAGAATAGGTGAGTGATTTCTCGGGGGAAGAAACATAAAAATTGTTAATCAAATGATATATTGTGGGAGCAGTGCCCTAAGTGTCAAAGGTGATTGTTAGGAAGTGCTTAGAACTCCCCGGGGCCTTGAAGGTCTCATTCCACGGGGAACCCCTTAACTGTGCAGCCGACTGCCCCAAATGGATAAATTATAGTTCGGCTCTGTTTTTACAAGCATGTTTCAGCTTCATTTATAAGAAAATCAGATAGGAACGCCTGGGCGGCTCAGTCGGTGAAGCATCTGAGTTTTGCGTTCGACTCTGGTCATGATCTCAACGGTTTGTGAGTTCAGACCCCACATCGGGCTCTCCCCTGGCAGCACAAAGCCTGCTTGGGATTCTCTCTCTCTCTCTCTCTGCTCCTCCCATGCTTAAGCTCTTTATCTCTCTCTCTCAAAATAAATAAACATTAAAAATTTTTTTAAAGGAAAATCAAAAAGATAAAAGTTCATTTAGACAACTTTATTAGTATATTGGCTTGAACATGTGAATTATGTATACCTGTTACCCTAATATGCAAGCGTCTTTTGAAAGGTTTGGCTGAAATCCTTGCCCTTCCAAACAGGAAGTTCTTAAAAATTGAAAAGTAATGAGATGTCTAAGCAATTTCAGTCTGCCTATCTGGATATCCGACTTCTGTATGCGTATTATCAGAATTTTGTAGACTGTGTTCACTCGGTGGTGAAGGCTTGGGCAAGATCGTTTTCCTTGAAAACAGAAAGTTCTTTTTCTTCCTCCCCAAGGCCTCGAAAAATCTGAACTGTTGAACTCAGGTTTGAGTAATGATGGACTATACTTTGCCAAATGAGTCGTTTCCCCTTTATCACATTCATCAGAAAAAAGCGGAAGTGTCTAGTCGGACAAACGGTTTCCCAGGAAAGCCCTTTTTGTGTGTCTGCTTGAGTCAAGGTAATTTTCAAGGCAGAGGAAAAGTTGATAGTGTGCTCCGGTGACATTCGGGAGGTAAGAAGGATGGAGTCTGTGGGTTCTGCAGGCACAGAGCTGGGAGCAGTCGACGGAATTAAGTGTCTTCTATAATCAGAAGAAAGTAACTTGGACTATTTCACTGCGTATGTTCGTATAAAAATGACAGAGATAAGAGAGGTTTCACATATTTGCGGTTGTTTAAGATGCTACCCCAACAACATTGAATGTATTCTAAACATTTTTTTTTTTTTTTTTTTTTGCAAAATCTGAAATATTTAGGCTCAGAATGGCGTGATTGGATTTACTGTGGTTATATTCAATTCCTGTTTGGGATTTATGGAGCCTGTACTAGATCTGGGCCCTTTGGGACGGGAGTTTGTTTATTCTCATGCAAAAATAAATACCTTGTGATTCAGAAAAAAACCCAGCATCCTATCATAAAATCTTATCGTTATCTTTGGAAATGACCTCGGAGTCGTCTAGTCCAAGTCTTCTCTGATAGACCAAAGTTTATTAAAACAGCTCTGTAGCTATTCTAATCATCAAGTAGTGCTTCTGAGAGAGGTTTTCAAAACTCTGAACACGACTTCTCTGAAGAGCAAACGATTTAGTCCTCCGTTGCTGCTTCTGCCTGTTGGATGCCACGCGGGTTCACGTCTGTAAATTCTTTGTTCATGGGACTCGTTTTGAGACCGAGTGGAGGGTGTAGACAAATACTCTACAAATACTTCATTAGCTCCTATTAAAGTGTATGTACTTGTTAGAGAAAACCTTGAGTTCTGCCGTCATGCGTGTTTTGAAAGCATGAACAGGTCCAGCGGAATTGATGTATTTCAAGACTGTTGTTAGTATAATGCCAGTTATATTTGTTTATATCCGCCAGCGACCTGAGGTCACTGCAAGCTATGAGTCCCCCCCACCCAGGGGTGGTGTGCCGCTTAATGTCCTGCTTCAGATCATCCTTCCTGCCCCCACTTCACAGTACCTCGCTAGCTGCAATCGTCCAATGGCCACTTCCACAATCAAACTTTAGGGCTTTTTCAAGGTCATATTTACTGAAGTGTGGATGAATTTCTTAACCCTCCAGGTGTGTAAAGACGGCGCTACGTTCCTGTCTTATTTTAAAAGGTTGCACTGATAAAAGTTTGGAGTATAATGCTTAACGCCGTTATCTCCATAAGCCCTGTGATTTTTATTGCGTGATTTTTATAAAGTGTGGGGATTTTAGGAATGCAGATGTTGGAAGGAACAGCTCTGCAGACAGTGTGTACTCACCTGTTCCAGAAAATGTAGCAAATGCAGTAAAGACGACGCTGGTAAACAATTTGATGTGTTTACTTCCAGACATTTTAACTCCTCATGTATTTTTTTAAAAAGTTGTTTACCTAATTAGGTTTAGGGCATATGTATAATTTCTTAGGATTTTATCATTTAGATGTATAGTATGAACATTTGCTAGCTATACTGTTAGTCCTTTTAAAAGTTCTGGGGCGCCTGGGGGGCTCAGTCGTTGAGCGTCCGACTTTGGCTCAGATCATGATCTCGCAATTCGTGAGTTCAAGCCCCACGTCGGGCTCTGTGCTGACAGCTCAGAGCCTGGACGCAGCTTCAGATTCTGTTTCTCCCTCTCTCTCTGATTCTCCTCTGTCTCTCTGTCTCTCTCACAAAAATAAAAACATTAAAAAAATTTAAAAAAAAGTTCTGCCATGACTTCTAAGTCCCCCTTCAGGAACGTAACATAATGTGGGGCTACTATAAATAGCGCTTTGATGGATACCTTTGTTTCTAATGCTTTGTTATATTGAGAACAAGTTGTTTAGAACATACTCCCAGAAATAGAATCCAAAGATCAAAAGCTGCGAATGTTCGATACATTTTGCCAAACTGATTCCCAAAATAGGGGTACCTGGGTGGCACAGTCAGTTAAGCTTCTGACTTCAGCTTAGGTCATGATCTCATAGTTCATGAGTTTGAGTCCTGCCTCGGGCTCTGTGCTGACAGCTCAGGGCCTGGAGCCTGCTTCGGATTCTGTGTCTCCCTCTCTCTCTGCCCCTCCCCTGCTCACTGTCTCTCTCTGTCTTTCCATCAAAAATTAATAAGCATCAAAAAAATTAAACTGATTTCCAAAATAATTAAATGAATTATACCCCCCACGGTATGGTACGGGTGGAAGCGTGCTTAAGTTCCTGTGTCTCTGAATCTAAATCAACAGAGAATTTCATTCGAATGGAAACAGGTGTTCAGTTATACAAATGTTTTCATTTATATTTATAAAAACTACACACTGTTGACATCTGGATATTTTAATGCGCATAGTTTGGTATGGCCAGAGAGTCTCCATCTTTTCTAAGATGGAAATACTTTTTTTTTTAACAGTTTATTTTCAAATGGGTTTACATATAACACCCAGTGTTCATCCCAACATGTGCCCTCTTTAATGCCCGTCACCCCATCTCCCCCCTCCCTCATCCCCCTCCCCCTCAGTTTGTTCTTAGTCTTTGAGAGTCTCTTATGTTTTATCTTCCTCCCTCTCTGTGTCTTTTTTTCCTTCCCCTCTTCCCCTCCCCCTGGTTTTTGCTTAGTCTCTCAGAATCCACCTATGCGTGGAAACATACGGTATCTGTCTTTTTTGAAATACTTTTCTAGGTCTTTAGACATCAGACCTCTCCTGTACTTTGCGACTTGATATACATGGCAAATTTGGTTGCCCTAATCATGGAAAATCAATTTCTCTTTTTAAGACATGAAGTAGGGGCGCCTGGGTGGCTCAGTTGGTTAGGTGGCCAACTTCGGCTCAGGTCATGATCTCGCGGTCTGTGAGTTCGAGCCCCGCGTCGGGCTCTGTGCTGATGGCTCAGAGCCTGGAGCCTGCTTCGGATTCTGTGTCTCCCTCTCTCTCTGCCCTTCTCCTGCTCATACTCTGTCTCTATGTCTCTCAAAAATAAATAAACGTTAAAAAAAATTAAAAAAAAAAACTGGGTCTAATTTAAAAAAAAAAAAAGACATGAAGTAATTCCGAGTCAAATGATTGCCATATTTGTAGATAAATAGTTATTTATGTTGATGTGGTGTTTAGAATTCCTCTCGCTGGAGTCAGCCTTTGTTACGAGCGTACCTCTGGTGTCACACTGCAAATCTCCTTGCCATTCGCTCATTCACCCATTTATTCGCTAGTATCAAGTCCTTATCTGTGCCAACCACCATGCTGGCACTAGATCTAAGTAAGAGGGGAGACCAAGGGGCCCAGACTGAATTTTAAGGGGTTGGGTGAGGAAGGCATACCTCTCTAAGTATCACTGTGGGAGCCCCTGACTCTTAAAAAGATTTTAAAGATTTTTTTTTAACTCTTAAGTGGATTCTGTTGTCTAGATGCACCAGAAGTCACACATCAGCACTCCTAACTGTTCCGTGTCCAACTTGGACATTCGTTATAATAGGCAAATCTGTGGTAGATTCCTCTTAACTAAATCTCGAACGCTTGCCTGTGATTATTTCTTTAGGATAATTTCTCGGAAGAAAAATGTGGGGTAAAATGGCATATAAATTTTGTTCCTTTTTTTTTAATGTTTACTTATTTTTGAGAGAAAGAGAGAGAGAGAGGGAGCACAAGCTTGAGCAGGGGAGGGGTAGAGAGAGAGAGGGAGAGAGACGATCTCAAGCAGGCTCTACACTGGCAGCTTGGAGCCCGACTTGGGGCTCGAACTCCCAAACCACGAGACTGTGAGCTGAGCCGAAATCAAGAGTTGGGTGCTTCACCGATGGAGCTACCCAAGAGCCCAGCCATTTATACATTATTTTAAAGGGTTTTGATATATTACCTTTGGGAGGAGTTGTGCCAAATACCGCTGCCGGTGGTATGGGAGAGCGCAGTTGATTGGATTCTAGATTAACGGCTGTTCTGAGAAGTTGCGTGTGTGTGTGTGTGTGTGTGTGTGTGTACAAAAAATACATGCAGAAGCGGTTACCGGTATTTCTGGGATCCTTACGAGTCAGCAGATGTAAAAGTTGAATTAGTTTGTGCCTGAACTGAATGCAAATGACAATCATACTAACTGTGGCAGAAAAACACTTAAGAGGCGCCTGGGTGGGTCAGTCGGTTAAACGTCCGACTTCAGCTCAGGTCACAATCTCACGGGTTTGTGAGTCGAGCCCCATTGGGGCTCTCTGCTGTCAGCAGGGAGGCTGCTTCAGATCCCCTGTCCCCTTCCCCGCCCCCGGTCCCTCTGCCCCTCCCCTGCTTGCTCTCTCTCTCTCAAAACTAAATATTAACAAAACAAAACAAAACACCACTTTGTAGCTGAGAAACCTGGGATCTATTCCTGGCTTTGTCATTGACCAGTGAACTTAAACTTGACTTCTCTATGACTGAGTTTTTTTCTTCTGCAAAGTAGTGTCAGCCGAGCTGGTTTTTGTTCCCTTGGCCTAAAAGTGTCCCATTCAGTGGGTATTCTGTACTGTGCCGTATGAATACAGACTTGGGGAATGCTTCTGGGCTTTTCCATCATGACCAGTATTCTCAAGTCCCATTCTTTCTTTCTTCCTTTCTTTTAGGGGGAACAGTTAACTTTGTTGTTTCCCTTCACAGCCAGACCTAACGGCTCTTCCGAGTGGAAAGCTGTTGGGGAAGACAGGCTCCTTCTGGTGAGGCAGCTGGGAAGCAACCCCAAGGGTCCGTGTTGGAAACAGAGCCCATAATGGCTGAGCGGGTCTCCTCTAGTCCAGACGAGCCAGAAACAGGAAGAAGATACCTCACTTCCGCTCATTGACAGTCTCCTGGTTAGGCCGTCTCACCAAACCCATGCCTGTTCTCACAACCGGTACTAGATAACGGAAATTGGAATGAGTGATGCTCCTCAATTTAATGGTGGAGAAAAAAAAATAGAGTAGTTGCTTGTTCTCAGAATAACTAACTGATTGTTACAGTGTCCCTTGATCTCACAGGCTGGGGAGATCTTCATTAAAACGGGCACCGTGTGCCGTTAACGGTTTCGCGATGCCCCCAACACGACTGCGGTGCTTTCGAAGATACGTCCACAGGGTCTTTGATGTTCCTTCCCTCAAGAGGTGGAGCTTAACCTTTCTCCTTTGAGGGCGGGCTGAGCCCAGGGACTCACTTATAACAACAGATTCAATACGGCCGGAGTGATAGAATGCTGATTCTCGGGGTGCGTTTATTAAGAGGTTGTGCTTTCCAAGTGGGGGGTGTCCTTTGGCCGGGACAACTTGACGTGAGGAATTAGCTGCCGTGTTTCGTGAGCAGCCCTGTAGAGCTGCCGTGTGGCCAGGAACTGCAGCCCCTGCCGCGGCCACGTTAGTGACTTGAGATCGGGTCCCTTCACCGTGGTCGAGTCTCCGTGTGACTGCAGCCCCAGCCCCGATAACTCAACTGCCATCTCAACCCTGAGCCTGAGAAGGTGTCGTTCGACTCCTGACCGTCAGAAACAGAGAGAGATCACCAATGTCTGTTTTTTTTTTTAAAATTTTTTTAACGTTTTTATTTATTTTTGAGAGACATAGAGACAGAGTGTGAGCAGGGGAAGGGCAGAGAGAGAGGGAGACACAGAATCCGAAGCAGGCTCCAGTCTCCGAGCTGTCAGCACAGAGCCCGACGCGGGGCTCGAACCCACAGACCGTGAGATCATGACCTGAGTTGAAGTCGGCCGCTTAACTGACTGAGCCACCCAGGCGCCCCTGACGTCTGTTATTGTAAGTCCCTAAGTTCCGGAGTTATCTGCTGCACGGCCATTCCTAACACAACACCAGCACCATTTGTGAAGCCCTTCCTTCCCACATCTGAGTGGGCGTCCGAATTTCCTAGGCGGATCCCTGAAAGCCCAGATTCTTTTGACGAAAGAAAGTGGAAAAATGGCGTATGCTTGTGGATTGGAAGAATCGATGTTGTTAAAATGTCCCTATTACCCAAAGCCACCCGAAACTAATTTAATGTGGTATATCAAGTGTATCTCGAAAATCCCCCCACCCCACCGCCACACATACATACGATTCCTGGGCCCCAGCTCCTGAGAATCGGATTGAGTAGGCTTCGTGTGGGGTCTCGGACTTTGCGTTTCTAACAAGTTCTCATTTCAAGGATGGGCAGGGACCGTCCTTTTAAGCGCAAAGGCCTTTTCTGCCTCCCGGAAGACCTTGCCGTGATCGTCCTGTTCACGGCAGAGCAGAGCTTTTCCACGGCACTGTCCTGGGGAATTTTTCTAGCCCTCCTAATCTGCCCGAGGCTTCTCTTTGCTACTTAGTGTCGAAGCCGGGAATGAAGGTTGATCGTTAGAGCGAAGCCTTCTGCGGCCTCTAAATCGGCAGGTGTGTTGGTAGCCCGTCCAACAATTAGTCCGTTTGCCAGCTCACTCTTTACCAGGACGATTTCTCTCTTACCTTGGCAGACTCCTCGCTAACCGTTGGCGTGGTCTTGGCGCTGTCTGGGAATCGCATAGACAAATGCAAAAGGAGCTAAAATCTCAGAACACCCATAGCATAAGCTGTAAGCTCCGGCGGAGGAGTCGAAGGGGAAGAATGGTCTTCCCACTTTTTTCCTCTGACGCAAGTCACCCTCATTGGGGGAGGGAGAGAGAGAGAGAGAGAGAGCAAGAACTCCCCGACCGGAGCTAGGAATCCGCTGGATACAGACTCCTTTGTGCGCCTCTGTGGTTCTGTCTTCAGAGCACTCCCTTGCCTTTATCTGAGCAACGCGGTTCGGTTCACATTGTCTTCTGAATCTGGCAGAGGATGAAATCAGAACGGAGGCTGGGAATTGCATTCCTTTCTGACCCCAAGCCTCATCACCCAACTCTCGGGAGCCTCTAAATGATACTTTCCCCCCCTTCCTGCAGGAGCTTGCGATTCGGTGGAGAAATCGGGCAAGGATTGCACTATAGGGTGGGGCGTGCAATGCCCCGTGAGGAGGAAGGGACGGCAAGTATCAGGGAATTTCAGAACTGAGAGAGCCGGGGAGATCTTTGTGTGGCCGGGCATTGAGGTAAAGACTCCTGGAGGGGATGGGTCATTGAAAATGGATAAGGGATGCCTGGGGGGCCCAGTTGGTTGAGCATCTGACTTTGGCTCAGGTCATGATCTCATGGTTCATGAGTTCGAACCCGCATCAGGCGCACTCCTGTCGGTGCAGAGCCTACTTCGGATCCTGTCTCCATCCCTCTCTGCTCCTCCCCCACGCATACTCGCTCGTGCGCTCTCTCTCTCTCTCAAAAATAAACAAACTCTGAAAATAGATAGATATATAGAGAGACATCGGGAAGAATTCCAGGTAGGGGCAATGGCGAAGTGGGAAGGGGGGGGTTATAGTTGGCGGCTGCTGCAGCGTAGAAATGAGAGGATTGATTTAACGGGTCGATGTTCTGTCGGTGAAGAGGATTAGGAGATATGTTGAGAAAGAAGAGTCAGAACTTCATGGCGGGGGATCTTAAAAGTCACTTGCGAAGCTTGGAAATTCTTTTCCGCAGAAGTAGGGAAAGTTCCGGAGCAGGGTGATGACGTGTGTCCTTCAGTGTTTTCTGAAGATGGATAAGGCACTGAAGTTAGATTGAATTAACTGAGGGGCGTTGGGTGTGAGGCGGAGCACACCGCGGGTGAGAACTCCCACCAGGGAACCACTTCTGTCATCTGAGCGAGACTGTAGTGAAGGAGGAGACAGACTCGAAGCAGGAAGACACCTGCAGGGACCGAATCGTCGCATTTCGGTGTCTGATTGGTTCGGGAGAATAACAAGGAATTGGAAGTGACCTCTCCCAGGGCGCCTGGGTGGCGCAGTCAGTTAAGCATCTGACTCTTGATCTCGGCTCGGGGCATGATCTCCCACTTTGTGGGTTTGAGCCCCATCAGCGCAGAGCCTGCTTGGGATTCTCTTTCTGCCTCTTTCTGCCCCTTGCCTGCTTGTGTTGTCTCTCTTAAAATAAGTGAATAAATTTACTTATTAAGAGAGGGGGTGAGTTCCAGATGGAACCTTCATCAGCCAGAGGTCTAACACTGCAAGGCTGACTTGGACCAGGGACACACCGGGGATAGATTGCGTTTATAAAATGCAGGGAGCAGGAGGCCTTGTAAGAAACCTTAGTTGGGGCCATCGGGCCATAGGACGATATTTGAAAATACATCCAAGAGAGGTCAGATGAGATGGAGGGTCCCCGTAATGCCGCAGAGGCCAGAAAGGTGTTCATCTCCCATGCAGACAGGCTGGGGGCTTGGAGAACCCAGAACAGTCCGGATCGAATTGGGTTGGCAATTAGGAGGTCAGAATGAGCAGTCTCATCTGATGGGCATTCAACATTTTGACCGAAATCCAAATGCAAGCGGGAAAACGCTAATGGAACGGGTGATACGGCTTCTCCAGGACCTCCTGAACTCCAGGACCACACAGAAAAATCGCTTCCTGCCCGCCGGGATTGGGCTATTAAATCAGCACGGTCTTCGGGTTGGGCAAAGGGGTCATCGCTTTTCTGCAATCCAATACATAACTTACTAACTTCACCTTTTCATGTCTCCTTGACAGGGTGGGTTGTTCCTTGAGTGTGTGTTTTGCTGAATTCTTACAAAAATTTCCTGTGGTTTCTGGCCTCGGGCCCCGCACCTGGTAGACACTCAGAAACTTAGCTGTCGGATTCCCCATCTCCTTGTTCTTGCAAAATAAGAGGGTGGGTCTCTTTATCAGGCAGGTGAAATGACCTTAGCAGCTGAAAGGCACCTTAAATCGCCTCCGGGCAGCCCAGAAGTTCCCTCCAGGGAGCCCAGCCTTTATGAACAGAAGTTCAAGAGCGACCACTTCAGTTGCGTGCCTGGTACCAGCCACAGAATCGAATCAAATCACTCTCGTCCCCCTGGGCTAGCTCGTAGGCTGTCCTCAGCATCCCAGCTTCTTTAAAACCTCCACTTCAAGTTTCCAAACACGGTTTTCCAGTGCCTCCAGATTAAGGTCCCACAAGAAGGAAGTCCAGCTGTTCATCCCCCCGGGAGGGAAAGTGTACATCGATGCTGTGTGTTCTAGATCCCAGAAGATCTGTCTTCTGCTCTTGAACTTGATGTGTGATGGCTTGATTTGGGACAAGTCAGTTCCCCTCTTTAGGACTGACTTTCGTCCTCCCCTGGGCCAATGCTTTCTCCTCCTGTTTGGTCATCTTAAAGGCCTGTTTCCAAGCAGTTCATGGGGATAAGAAGGACATGGTTGGGGGCCAGGTGAACAAAGACGACGTGGAAAAAAAGGCTACCCAACAGCATTTTGTTTCTTAGGAAAGCATTTTCTGGGGAAATGCTCTCCCTTTAGTTTTATTTATTTTTTAAATTTATTTTAATGTTGATTTTTGAGACAGAGAGAGAGACAGAGTGCAAGCAGGGTAGAGGCAGAGAGAGACACAGGCACAGAATCTGAAGCAGGCTCCGGGCTCTGAGCTGTCAGCACAGAGCCAGACGAGGGGCTTGAACTCACCAACCGTGAGATCATGACCTGAGCCGAAGTCGGATGTGTGTGTAACCGACGGAGCCACCCAGGCGCCGCAAGTTTTCCTTCTTCAAACAGCATTTTCTTACAAAAAAAATTTCAATGTGTAGCAAAGCTGAAAGAATTTCATGGTGCACATGCATCTCCTCAACCACCTACATTCTGCTTAGCATTTAACTGCATTTGTTTTATCAGATACCTTTCCGTCTCTTTATCCTCTGCCCGGTGTGAATTCTCTTCTGTTTTCATGAGCCCTCAGGGCATTGGGGATCTCTTGAGGCACCACAGGACCATGGGAAAGTTCGGGAAAGTTGCCAGTTTGCGTCTGAGACAAATTGGAGTTGGCAGATGGGTCGCCACCGCCATCTTGGATGTCCTCTGAGGGAGATTTTCGTCCTTGAATCTTTTGAGACCAGCGTTTGCTAAAAGTAATGCATCAACTGTGTAACATAAAATACGAACCTAAGGACACGGAGCTTTTTTATAAAACACAGAATTTGTTGTTTTAAACCAGGACTGAAATTCATCATAGCAGCCTCCAGCCAAGATATATACCTATTCCGGTATCGCTATTACACAGAGGAGGAGGGGGAGGATTTTTTTTCTTTCTCACAACTGTCCAGCTCCGAAGAAAACTGGCTTAATTGCTTCTGGACAGGCACAAGCTGATTAGACTCGTCATTGGCACTTCTCAACATCACCACCTGTCCCCCTCTCTCCCTGTAGTTCCGGCTGTGGCTCACCTCTCACTGCCCATGAGTCCGCGTGGGCTGAAGTAGCAAATGTGAGCTCCCCGGGTCTGCGGTCAGCTAAGAAGAGCCTTAATAACCACAGACGCCTCCTGTTTCTCTCGGAAGCTCTGCAGCTGAGTGTCAAATGCTTGTATCTCAGTTTCCTTCTCCGTAAAACATGGCCAGGAATTTTTATCTTGCTCTAGTTTGAGGGCGGTTGTGATTGAATAGAGAGAGAGAAAAAGAAAGGGAAAGAAAGAGAGAAGAAAGAAAAAGAAAGAGAAGAAAGGAAGAAAGAAGAGAGAAAGAAAAGAGAGAAAGAGAGGAAGGAAGAAAAGGAGAGAGGAAGGGAGGAAGAAAGGAAGGGGAAATTTAGGAACTTAAAACTCCTAATAAATACATGAAAATTTTCAACTGTATTGAAATAAAAATCATAAGGCAAAAAAAACACCTAGAAGGAAATACAGTCAGAGGCCAGCATGCTAGAATTATGGATGAGGGATTATTTCCTCTTCTGGTTTCCAAAATTACCTATCAGGTGATACTGTATTATTTTTTAAAACGCATTAGGACTAAGCATCTGTTCTTACCATTTGGGGACGAAAAGCAAGACATGATCTCTATAGTGGATAGCTGAAGAAGAAAATGACTGGTCATTTGGGAGAGAACTCGAAATACTATGGAGATGACCCTTCTTTGCCTGATAGAGCACTGACTGCTGATTTCTGCCTTCTGTATCCTAGGAGCGTTCCTTTACCTGCTCCCCTGCAAAGGTAGAAAGGTCTGGGGTCTCTCAGATGCGTTGAGAATTTTTGAAAGTCAAAACTTCTGGCGGATTTTATCACTTTTCAGCTCTAAGAAGACTTTGTGAGGTGTGGGGTTAACGGTTGGTTAACTTGCTAACCGAGGTCTTGGGCGCCGTGCTACTTTCCACACTGGATTAGCGATGGTTCCCAGAATAGAATTTCCAGTCTGCCCATCTAGGACACAGTTCATGTGAGCAGGAAGGTGGGAGGAGTGTGGAATGGCTACAGATCCATTGGAGATTTGGAGAGCACAGAATGTGAACCCGGGAAGGTCACAGGGGAGGCAGCCTTTGAGATTCTTTGGGTGTGCGGTTCAGAAGTTCCATTTTTACCCCCTTTTCCCTGCTGCCCTCATTTCCAAGGGATTGAATTTACATCAGAATTGGGCTTCTAGTCTGGTCTCCTGCATTAAAGTTTCAGAAGCCGATAGTTGTGAAAAATGGAATGTCTTATTTTTTTATCTATTTTTTATTTTTTATTCAAAAATTTTTTTTAACATTTATTTATTTTTGAGAGACATAGGGACAGAGCGTGAGCAGGGGAGGGGCAGAGAGAGAGGGAGACACAGAATCGGAAGCAGGCTCCAGGCTCTGAGCTGTCAGCACAGAGCCCGACTCGGGGCTCGAACTCACAGACTGTGAGATCATGACCTGAGCTGAAGTCGGCCGCTTAACCGACTGAGCCACCCAGGCGCCCCTTATTTTTTTATTTTTATTTATTTATTTTTTAACGTTTATTCAGTTTTGAGAGACATAGAGACAGAACGTGAGCAGGGGAAGGGCAGAGAGAGAGGGAGACACAGAATCCGAAGCAGGCTCCAGGCTCTAATGAGCCATCAGCACAGAGCCCGATGCCAGGGTCCAACTCACAGAGCGTGAGATCATGACCTGAGCCGAAGTCGGCCGCTCAACCAACTGAGCCACCCAGGCACCCCTGAAAAATGGAATGTCTTAAAAATCGTTCATGGTTGCCTAGAGAGGTAGAGAGTGCAGGAGCTGGCAAGGCAGAGCTTGGGAATGTGAGCTGTGAATCCTCTGATTCATACTTGTATCATCTTGGGGCATCAGGCTTGGGGCCTCTGACGGCATTCCAGAGCGGTCTCCATCTGACGGCCCATGTCGTTGCCTCCATCTGCTGTGTTACAGCAAGGCGTATAGATGCTGGGTGTTCATTCGCCTCTCCGCTCCTGAGCTCCTGTACAAATACAACCTCGTAATTAAAACCTTTCATTATCTCAGAAACCCTTCCGGCGAGGAGATGAACAGAGCTGGGGAAAGATGGGGTCTCCTTCCTGCCTCCCTCTGACGATCAACCATGAACACATAGGAATGTTGCATAAAATCTAACAGCGACCACAATAAACACAAGTACACCCAGTCCAAGTTTAAAGAAAGGACGTCCTGCCAGAACAGTAAGTAGAGTCTGAGGCTGCAGTAACCCTCGGAGGCGAAGCAGGAAAGAGGACCTCCAGGCGGAAAGGCTGGGGTTCCCGGATTCGGCCTGGGTTCGCCGGGAGATGCAAATTTTGCCCCCTGTGTAAAACCGAAAGCTTTGACAAACTCCGTGCCCTTTGACCTCATGGCTCGCCTCCCAGCTCAGATAAAAAAAAGTGCTGAGGAAGCTTTCCCTCGCTCTAGGATTCTGGACACGAGAAAAAATTTGTCCCCGGAGAATTCAAACCACAGCTATAGGAGTTATGTATTTGCCTGTGTTCTGAGTTTATACTTCCCGTGACGTGCGAGAAGCCTGAGCTGAGACGTGAACATAAGAACCTGCCTTAGCACCCCGTATCTTTGGCAGAAGGAAACCTGAAGAAGTTCCCTGGATGGTTTTTTTTCTTTCTTTATTTTGAAAGAGAACGAGCGAGCAGGGGAAGGGGCAGAGAGAAAGGAAGAGAGAGAATCCCAAGCAGTTTCTGCACTGTCAACAACAGAGCCCAATCTGGGGCTCAAACCCGCGAACCATGAGGTCATGACCTGAGCCGAAATCGAGAGTCGGAGGCTCAACTGACCGAGTCACCCAGGGGTGACTTTCATAACTTGGTTCCCTTGCTTTCATAACTTCCCCAGAATGAGTGACCGTGATTGAGGACAAGTGCCCCATTACCAGTTTCAGTCACTTGAGGACAGAAATCCACCATGAGGGAGAGGCTGGCGACCTTACAAACCCCGAGACAGACTTCAAAAATATAACACATCTGAAAGCTACAAATATGCTTCTCTCAAATTATTAAAGAAGTCAAAACTATAAAATCCACGATGAAAACTCAGGATGGGCACACAAAGAAGGTTGGGAAAAGAACCAGAGAGAATGTGAGATAAAGAGTAGACTTGACATTAGCAACTCCGTGGATGGGATCACCTTCGGAGTGAAACAGGAAAACATAGTCATAAATAAGAGAGCAACCTGCTAAGGTTTCCAAACAGCAGAGCAAGAGAGCTGAAAAATCGGAATAACTAAAAGATTTGCTAAAATTCCCAAAGGGAAAATGAGAGAGAAACGAAGAACAGGCAGTTTAGAGGCACAGAGAATAGACGACGCAGGTCTACGCGCCGTTTAGCTAAGACTTCGAAGGATGGAGCACGGAGGACGTGAGAGCTAACGACCATGGACGGAGAGCTAAGTACACACAGGCATTGACGGAAACCACTCTTCAGTGCGGCCGTAAAAGAAAAGAATGTGAGTAATCGCGAGCTGGAGAGCCAATAGAAGAACATACAAATAAACTTGGTCGATCTAACAGAAGTTAAGAAAGGAGCAAGGAAACAGACCTAGCAAGTAGAAAGCACCAGATAAGATGGGAGGAAACAAGTTCGGACTTACAACTTATCAAAATAAACGTAAATGGATTAAACTCCAGCATGGAAAGATTCTTGGATTGGGTAATAGCCTCAGAAAAGTAAGTCTCTGTCAAAATGCACCTGCGTCTTTGGAGAAGGTCCTTACTCCCTTCAAACTTCCTCCGTGCATTCCACTTCTGGTGTTTTCTACAGCAGGGGATAAAACTGCTTGTTGCTGTGCACGGGCAGGATAAAATCCGTGTATACAAAAAAAAAAAAAAAAAATGAACACATGTCCTGAGGTGTTGCTGATGGGAGACTGACTGCTTTTCTTGGATTAACATGAAAACCTTTCTCAAACCAATTCTAAACTCTTAAACTTTCTATGGAGCTGTGGTAGTGCAGCTTTTTGGTCAGTGGGACGGGTCCAAATGTTCCTTTGTGTAAAGGAAGATTGGGCCATTCATTCGACGATAATTAAGAAAAGCCATAACCCCGGCCCCAGTGCTAACGGTTGCAATTTTGTGATTTTTTCCGTTGCCCTCTCACAGTTCACGAAAAAGCGTTTACAAAGTTCAGAAAGGTGGACTCAGGAAAGGAAGAGGACCAGCCATGTTCTCCAGGGAGAAACGTCCACAGGCAGAAAGAGGGGGGAACAACAGCCTTTTGGTTCAGCATCAAGGACATATGTCTTCAGGGAAGGACGTTTCCTCGTGCTCTGCTTGGCTAAAACCCTCTGGACTCCATCCACCGACTGATTCCTAGAGGCAGAGAGTGTCAGAGCTGGAAAGAACCTTCTGAATTTCCAACCTGTCAAGCCTCTATCAAGATGAAGAAAATCGTATGTCCTCCCAACCCCCATGTGGGCTCAGCAGAATGGCTGGACGTCTCTGACATTTTCTTAGTTTGCCCACAATCCGAGTACAAAATGACATACAAGAGGCGCCTGGGTGGCTCCGTGCATTCAGCGTTGGCTCAGGTCATGATCTCACGGTTCGCGGGTTCGAGCCCCACATCGGCCTCTGTGCTGACCGCTCAGAGCCTGGAGCCTGCTTCGGATTCTGTGTCTCCCTCTCTCTCTGCCCCTCCCCAGCTCCTGTTCTCTCTCTCTCTGTCTCAAAAATAGACATACATTTAGAAATAAATGACGTACAAAAATCCTACCCCTACACGAGTTTCCCTGGCTCCAGCTGACGTAAGGTCTTATAATGATGCTTAATGATTTAGTGAATCATGTCGTCGGTCCTAACCAACACACAGATCCTTCGGTTTCCTGAAAAGAGCGGAAAATTGGCTGCCCTTTTCTGTGGCCGGCGGTGCCCTTGTCCTCCCCCTGCTCAAGACGCCCCTCGTATTTTGATTTTACTCCCTTAACACGTGACTCTAACCTGCCCCGAGATGCCGGTGGCATGTTGGAGAGATTCATGATGGACTTTCTTCCTTTCCAAGTGGGATCCATCCATCCATCCTGGAGGAAGTAGGGTCTGGAAGGTGGGGGGAATGGGTTCCCTTCCTCCCACCTTGCGTCGGGAGCGCGCTCAGACCAGGTAACTGTCTCCCCGCTCTGGGCCCACCCCCTGAGAAGTGCTGGGATCCCTCGCAGGTCTGACGCCGACCCCCCCCTCCCCCAACAAAATGAGCAAACAACAGCTGGCTGACTTCGCCTTTCAGGCTCCGTATCCGCTCCGGATACCCAGTCTCCTTGTAAAAGAAGCCACGGGCTTGCAGGCACCCGAAGTCAGACAAAAATCATCTTTTTATGAACTCAGATACTGTCCTTGTCCTAGTAAATATGAGATGGTTTACGGTCGCGAGGCCCACGGATCGGCGTCATAAACCCTGACTCCGGAGCTCAGCTGGGTGCCTTGATATTTGACTCTTTGGATGGAGTTGGGCCCAGTGGAAATGCTTGCCAGCCTTTTGCATCAGGGTAGAAAAACAGGACTTACAGCCCATAAATTCTCTTGCCCGGCTGGAGGTGGGGGTGGGTGGGGGTTGGGGGAAGGGCCTGAAGACAGAGGATGTTAAAAGGCTGCTATCAGGATCATGTTTCTTCGGTTTTTGAATCTGTCTTTCACGCTGGACGCTTTTATAGGGCCATTCAATCCCAGGATGTAGGAGAGATCAGAGTGGGCGGGAGGGGGCCCTAATGTCAGGAATCGGATAGGGTTACCGGCCCGGGCCCGCTGTTTGTCCGTGTGCGCCCCGGCTGCCTCGCTGGTGGCGGGAGGTGAGGTGTTCGCAGCAGGGCCTGGGGTGTCCCCACCTCTCGCACAGTCGGCCACCCCGGCCGCCTCTCCTGGCGTGTCGCAGGAGCCCAGAAAACCCTTGCCACATTGCAGGGATCTCCTTCCCTGGAGTCGGAGCCTGAGTTTTAGAAAAGACAGAGTGACAGGGGTGAGGGGCAGGAGGCAAAGCAGGGACAGAGTCCGATCTGCCCTGTGTTCTCATTTTTAGGTATTTTAGACCAGACGCCGGGCTTTGCTTGAGCACTGGACTGTCCTGAAGGGACATTCGGGTGCCTACAGATTTCTCCTGGCGCTGAGTTCCCTGGCCCAGTGACCACCGTTCACGGCCAAGGACGCATCTGAGAAAGCCCCGCGCAGACCAGCACGCAGCGCCCCCGCCTTTGCCTTTGGTTGCTCCCGTCCCCGCCCCTGCAATGCGGGGGGGCTTTCCCGCTGGCAGAAGGCACCACTCTTTTTGGTGGCCTGGTCGCCCTGCTAGAGAATGCCCCGGTGTCTCCAGCCTGGTGGGAGCTCTGCGGCCAGCGCGTTGAGGGACAGTCCTGCCCTGCCGGCATCTCTGGAGGTGGGGGGGGGGGGGGGAGAAGGCTTGCGACAAGATCGGAAGCAGGGGAGAGAAAAATGCATTCAGGCCTGAGACCAGAGACTCCTCGCTTGTCGGAGGTGGACTGAAATGAACAGCTGTAGCAGCCGGTGTCGGGGCTTCCGTTCCTCCAGGGCATCGGGTCCCCGAGCTGCCTGCTGCTTAGAGCGCCCTGGGGAGCCTGGAAATGCCGACGCCCTGGCAGTTGGACTTGACGGCATCTGTGTGTCCTTTCAAAGGTCCCCAGATAGTTTTTTTAAAAAAAAATTTAATATTTATTTATTTAGCGTTTTTATTTTATTTTTGAGAGACATAGAGACAGTGAGCAAGGGAAGGGCGGAGAGAGAGAGGGAGATACAGAATCTGAAGCAGGCTCCATCCAGGCTCTGAGCTGCCAGCACAGAGCCCAATGCGGGGCTCGAACTCACGAACCATGAGATCCTGACCTGAGCTGAAGTCGGTCGCTTAACCGACTGAGCCACCCAGGCGCCCTCTGTTTATTTATTTTAGAGAGAGAGATAGAGCAGGAGCAGGGGAGGGGCAGAGAGAGAGAGAGAGGGAGACACAGAATCCGAAGCAGGCTCCAGGCTCTGAGCTGTCAGCACAGAGCCCGACGCGGGGCTCGAACCTACGAGCTGTGAGACCATGACCTGAGCAGAAGTCGGATGCTTAACCGACGGAGCCACCCAGGCGCCCCTTGAGATGGTTCTAAAGTGCACGACAGATGGGCACCTCTGTGTAGACGGGTTATGCACAGAAATACGAGACGTGAGGCAGTTTGTTCTTGGCCTCACGGTGACTCTTTTATGCCCCCTTCCCCAAAGGCTGTGCGTTTTAATGTTTTGGGCTTTGCTGGAATTTAAGTCTGAATTTTACTGATGTTTCCTCAGCCAGTAAACTTGAGGCAAGCCCCTTCAGTTTCTCAAACGTCGGTGTCTTTGTCTTTAAAAAAAAACATTTAAGAAGTTTCTAAAGTACTAAATACTGTAGTTCAAAGTCAAATTCTTCACTGGGACTTGTAGTGCAGGTGTACTTTGAGCAACATAGAATTATAACGTTTAATTATTTAGAGATATTTATCTGTGATATTGAGTTCTGGAGCTCTCTCATTTTGCCCTGAGAGGGGTCAGCTCACTTTCGTGCAGGCAGAATACACAAGCGTATCCAGACTAACGAAAACCTTGTATTCTAAACCCAAAGTCCATACACATGTTTGGACAAAAAAAGCAAAATTGTCTTCATGTTGAATATGCAGAGTGTGATCACGGTGTGGTTACCTAGGAGAACGTTGTTGTTCTTTTTTTAAAAAAAAATTATTTTTGAGAGAGAGAGAGAGGGGCAGAGAGAGAGGGAGACAGAGAATCCCAAGCAGGCTCTGTGCCACCAACGTAGAACCCGACCTGGGGCTCGAACTCACAAACCGTGAGATCACGACTCCACTGACTGAGCCACCCAGGTGCCCCAGAGAATGTTTTTGTTCTTGAAAGAGGAACTCAGAAGTATTTCGGGGCGGGAGATGTCCCCATGCCTGCCGTCATCTCTGTTATGCTTCTTCAAAAGAACGGATACATTTCCACACGCGCAGACGCGCAGAGGCTAGTGCGGCAGAACCAAAAAAAATAAACAACAGTTGGTGATTCTAGGCGAGGAATATACGGACACTTACTCTGCTCTCCTACGACTTTGGAAAGTTTTCAAAATAAAAATTTGGGGTCGATTAAAACAGTTGGCGTTCCAATTCTAAAGCAGCTCTCTGAAAAGCGAGGATTGTTAATTGCACAGTCCCAGCAAAAAATCATCAATCGATCAATCAATCAGTGTATTTTCGTCTTGTTCAGGTGTCTCCTCAGTTGCTTTAAAGATCATACATGCCTGCGTTCTGGGCCCAGAATGTGAGGAAGATAATGCCAGCCGCTGTCGGCTCGCCACTGCCGCCGTCTGTTAGTGGTTTGCTAATTTCTGTAATTTTATAAGGGGAAGAGTGCTGGGAAGATGATAAATTACTTTAACTTATACATGTGTATAATGTATCGTATTATATAGGTTATAATACATTGTATCGGTATTAATATAACATGTATTCAGTGTCACTTTTCATCGTATAAGTCCTGTCTGGAAGTGAAGTTTGGACATACAGATGTTGAATTCCTAGACGTTCGGGGAAGGCTTTGCCCATGGATTGGAAATGACCTGCCTGGGCCTCCTTCGGTCAACCGTGCTCGGCTGAGGGGTGGACTCCGGAGATGTTCCCGGCCTCACAGAGCATCCTCGCTTGGGGCCGGGGCACCCCAGCCTGGGTGATTTTTCAAATTTGCATCAAGGGACCGTAGGGGTGACAGAGACGTTTTAACTCCTAACCATTCCTTAGGGCATATTCCCTTCAACTCTTCCTTTTCCACTTGAGTGACTTATTCATTTCTGCTTGGTCGACTTCGCCTTGAGTTTTACTTTTAAAAGCCATTCAGTGCCACTTTGTTTCAGATAGATTTTTTCAGAGCAAGTATTCCTATATATTTTTTTTTTAAATATATATACCAGGTCTGATAGGTCTACCTCGTTTTCTTTCACTGATGTCACGGTAAGTGGTGTGTTTAGCTGAACAATCATTCTTTTCCTCTATGGACTATGAGTTTTGCTAACTATATACATAATCTGAATAGCATTTATTTTTCTTATTCTGCTAATTATATTGAATATTCTTTTAAAATGGAAAATGCATTTCTTTTATTATCAGAGCACAGAGAGACAGTATCTATTTATTCTTCCTCTATAAAATGAACTAATATTCCTGCTTTTACTTCTTACCACATTTTCTCTACCTGGTCCCATTTTTTTTTTTTTTTCTGTAATGATAGTATTTTTTAATTTTTTTTATCTACGTTTATTTTTTTGAGAGACATAGAGACAGCGTATGAGCAGGGGAAGGGCAGAGAGAGGGAGACACAGAATCCAAAGCAGGCTCCAGGCCGCACAGAGCCCAACATGGGGCTGGAACTCACAGACCATGAGATCATGACCTGAGCTGAAGTCGGCCGCTTAACCAACTGAGCCACCCAGGTGCCCTGTAATGATAGTATTAATACTAATAGTAATTGAGAGTTCATATTTCCAGGCAGAGGGATAAGAGATTCATAGTCATCGTCCTACAGATCTGTTACAAGTACCCTACAAGGTGAGCATTGTTCGCCTTTATAGAAAGGGAGAAACTGGTTCAGAGAGGCATTGCAACTTGCCTAAAGTCACACAGCCATTAAGTGCTCAAGTCAGGCCGGGAACACAGTTCAGTATTATTCCTGAGCTCGCATCTTTAAATATATTATACCACCTGGCATTTCATTATTCCTTTTCAATGCCGTTGTCTTCTTCTCAAGAGCCGTTCTTGGCACTGGCTTTTTGTAAACGTTTTTATAACAATTATATGGACTTTTGTGTTTAGCTTATTTGATGATCAAGAATTTTTTCTGATCTATCCATTGTGCCATTCTTTAAAAAAACATATATCCAGCATCCAAATGATACAGATAATCTCTTGCGTCCTAAACTTGGCATTTTTGCCATATTTGCTTCAGACTTAGCTGTAGATGGACAGAGATTTTTTTAAGAGAAATAAACTTTGTAGTTAAATGTATGCATCCCCTTCCCTCCCCCCCTTGAGGAAACCACAACCCTGAATCTATTTTTGAGTCATTTTCTTGCATATTTTGCTCTTTTTATTACTTACGTATACTGTAATTAAAATAGCTGGTTTTTTTAATCTTAAAATTCATAGAAGATCTTCAATATTTGCATTTTGATTTTTCTGCGTATTCATTGTAGCCCTAATTTTAAGTAATATTTTCAGCATTTCACTATGAATCTTTGTACATCAGTTTTTTTAAAGTTTATTTATCTTTGAGAGAGAAAGAGAGAGGGCGAGTCTGGGAGGGGCAGAAAGAGAAGAGGGAGTGAGAATCTCAAGCAGGCTCCGAGCTGTCTGCACAGAGCCTGGCACTGGGGCTCAAACTCACAAGCTGTGAGATCGTGACCTGAGCTGAAGCCAGACGCTTAACGGACTGAGCCCCCCCAGGTGGCCCTGCATGTCATATTTAAAAAAAATCTCCTCATAGTCGGCGAAGTCTTGGTGGAGTATAGCTTTCCCGAGTCACGGATCCTTCCTCCAGAAATAATGCGGAATCAGATGCCCTGGTCACACGGCACTTTGGCGTTGGGACACAGGTGCCTCGGACACCTTCTCTGTGCCTTGCTCTCCGGGAACTTGCAGGATTCTGGCTTTCTTTTTAAAACTCAAAACATTTACGAGGCCACACATCACCCGATCATCCCTTTTTGGAACATTTGCCTTGTCAGTGGTTAAATCTCTTCCACCTGCAGATTCCAGATTTGGAGAGATTTTTCTGGAACAGCCAGTCACCTGCATCCTTAGATTCTGTCCCCTTATCTCTAATATCTGTTCTCCTCCCTTCCTGTTCTGGTCTCCTGACCGTGTTTCTGCGCAGCCTAAGAGGACTTCAAGTCTGGCTTCAACAATTAACGGATCAGATTGTTTGCTTGCTTTTCCTGATGTCTTTGACCTATCCCCTTTTCATTTCTGTCTCCTTCTTTAAAAAAAAGAAAGAAAGAAAGAAAAAGTTTATTCCTTTATTTTGAGAGCACGCACGTGAGGAAGAGAGAGAGAGAGAGAGAGTGAGAAAGAGAAAGAGCATGAGGGAGACACAGAATCCGAAGCAGGCTCCAGGCTCTGAGCTGTCAGCACAGAGCCCGATGCGGGGCTTGAACCCATGGACCGTGAGATCAGGACCTGAGCCAAAATTAAGAGTCAGATGCTTAGTGACTGAGTCCTCCCCTCCCCCCACAGGCTCCCCTCCAGCAGCTCCTTGTTAGTGTTTCACGTTTTCTCTCTCTTTTTATAGAGTCCTTATTTCACTTTGGTGAGCATGTTGGGTTTACTTCCGGTTTTGTTGGTCTGCAATGCTGTGTTTTGTTTTTTTTTTCTTTCTCTCCAAAACGTACCTTTGTTGTCTCTTTCTATTTAGGGCTTTGTGCCTTTCCTTTAATTCCGTGGCTTCCCTTTCTAGAAGCGATGCCGGTGATTATCTGCGGACTCCTAGTTGAATGCTCAAGGCTTTATTCAGCCCTTTAATTTGCTCCAAAAACAGGATGCGCGATTCACCTCAGACCCACAGGACGTCCGGTTGATGAGAACCATTCTCATGAAGCCCTTCAGCCACGGCGAGGAGGGGAAAGAGGCCGCCGGGCAGAGCACCCACCGGGAGACCCTTTCCGGGCCGGCGCTCGGACCCCTGCTCACTCTCGCCGCTCTGCTGGCCCAGATGGCTTCCTTCTCGGGGGGCATCCGTTCTGTGGGGTTTGTGTGACTCGCTGGGCTGAGCCCCGTCTTTGGGGAGACAGCGGGATCGGGTCTGATCTTCCGAGGTGGCTGCCTTTTCTTCCAGGGAGACCTTCTGCCGTCCTGAGGACCTTCTGCTGCGTGCAAGCACCAGCGAGTTTCCGAGTGGTTCTTTGTGGATTCTAGAACTTCTCCCTGCATTCTGATTGCTCCCGAAATCAAGAGGGATTCCGGATGTTTCCAGATGTTTTTCTAGGGGAGCCCCTGCTTGCTGGTCATCACAGCGCTGTTCTGTTCTAGGAAAGAGACCAGGAACCATGGCCCCATGACCGTCTCTTGGCTCGATTCCGTCTGTGTCCTCGGCGCAGGAGGACCTGGGCATTGAATGTCACCCTCAGTGCCGGAGGGAGGGTTCTCACATTTTGTCCTTCCTTTGGTCGGTTTGCCTAAAATGGACGAAGGACGTGAGAAGGAGGGGCGTTAATGAAGGCAGAGGTATCTTTGACCTTCGTGATTTGTTCCTGTCACTTGGACTTTAGGAAAAAAAGCTTCTCCAGGGATGCCTGCCCATTCATCTCTGGGTTCAAGGTCTTCTGTGTAATATAATACAGCCCTCTATACATTTCACTCTCCACGCATCTGGAACTTGCTTTTGTGCGTGGCTGGAGGTGCAGATAGAACTTTGTTTCTTATTTCAGATAGTTAGGTGGTTGTCCGCCTTTACTTCATGGGGGGGATGGTTCATGTGTTGTGTAGGCTTGAGGTCTTTTTTTTAAGTTTATTTATTTACTTTGAGAGAGAGAGAGAGAGACAGTGAGAGTGGAGGAGGGGCAGAGAGAGACTCCTAGGGAAATGGATTTAGTATGACACCCCCCTTTTTTTTTTAACATTTATTTATTTTTGAAAGAGAGACAGAGCGCAAGCAGGGGAGGGGCAGAGAGAAAGAGGGGGAGACACAGAATCCGAAGCAGGCTCTGGGCTCCGAGCTGTCAGCACAGAGCCGGACTCGGGGCTCAAACTCACAGACCGCGAGATCATGACCTGAGCTTAAATCAGATGCTCAACCGACTGAGCCACCCAGGCGTCCCTCTGATTTGTTCTTAGTGTCCAGCGCCCATCCTTGGAGGTGATCATGTCCGTGGCCTCATTTCTGTATCTTGGTATCTACTTTTCCTTGAGATTCTTGCCTAGACTTTTCAAAGGAAAATGATCAGATCATCTGTTGCTGTGAAGTACCAATCCGTAGGGCACCTGTGTGGCTCAGTCAGTCGAGTATCTGACTCTCGGTTTCAGCTCAGGTCATGATTTCGTGGCTTAAGTCATGGGACTGAGCTCTGCGTCGGGCTCTGCACTGACAGCTTGGAGCCTGCTTGGGATTCTCCCCCCCTCCCTGTCCCCCCCTGTGCTCACTCTCTCAAAGTAAATACATAAACATTAAGGGGCGCCTGGGTGGCTCAGTCGGTTAAGTGGCCGACTTCAGCTCAGGTCACAATCTCATGGTCTGTGAGTTCAAGCCCCGCGTCGGGCTCTGTGCTGACAGCTCGGAGCCTGGAGCCTGCTTCGGATTCTGTGTCTCCCTCTCTCTCTGCCCTTCTCCTGCTCACGTTCTGTCTCTATGTCTCTCAAAAATAAATAAATGTTAAAAAAAATAAAAAAAAAACATTAAAAAAAAATAAAGTACCTGTCTGTAAGGGGCGTCTACATCACAGGAATAAAATTCTCTCTGGATATCATTTTAAGGGGAGTTTGATAAAGATGTGGATAGTTAGGCCAGGAGCCTACTAACAGTTTTAAAAGGAAGTACTTGAAAGAATAAAGATAGAGACTTAGGGATATATATACATATATGTGTGTGTGTGTGTGGTATTTTGAGAAATCCATCCTATTTCATATGCTTAGAACTCCAGGAGCATTGAGAATGGGGGGTAATTTAACTGGCCAAGGCATTTCGGAAGAAAAGTCTTTATGTTTCTTGTATTTATTTATTTTGAGAGAGGCAGAGAGCAAGTGGGGGAGGGGCAGAGGGAGACAGAGGATCCCAAGCAGGCTCCAGGCTCTGAGCTGTCAGCACAGAACCCGAAGTGGGGCTCGAACTCACAGACCAGTGGGATCATGACCTGAGCCAAAGTCAAGGCTCAACTGGCTGAGCCGCCCGGGCGCCCCAGAAGAAAAGTCTTTATTTAGCGCAGAGGTGGTTGCGGATCGGAGCTTGAACTTGATTGGTGAGGCGCCATCATCTCAGAGACTTTCAGGGGAGACGGGAACTACTGTTTAGAAATTTGGCCCACGGTGGTTTCTCGAGAAGGCAATCTGATCTGGACAGGACCGTGCCCCGAGCACAGCGGAGAGGTTATCAGGCTCGTAACTTAGAAGGAAAGCACGGTAGCATCCTCATGGGGGTCTTTACTGAGGCTGCGTAGAGCGGCCTGCGAGGTCATGGCCTCTGGCGGCTGCCACGTCAGCAGGTGCAGCGGGGTCGCGCCAGCAGGGGCTTCGCGCACACTCCGCCTGCGCAGTCGGTCCCCTCGGCCATCCTGACTGCACCTGTTGTAGGTCGAAAGCAGCGTGTGTCGTGTCCTGGGACTTGCAGGGTCCCCTCCTGACTCTCCTGTCCCACCTGTACTCTCCGTGCCAGCAAGAAGCCGGAGGAACGGATTCCGGCTGTTAGGACTCAGCCTTAAAAACAGTCTAATCACTCGGTAACAGGGCTCTGGATTTGGTGTGTTGCCTTTGGCCTCTTGTGCAGAAATTCTGGCTTATCGTGTAGACTTTTCTCTATGGGAATTAAAAACAAAACAAAACAAAAAAATGAATTTAAGTCAACGTGATTATGGAAAGACCAGGGAGCCTCAGGCTTTGGGAACCGCGAGTCCGAATGACCCTAAACGGCCACTTTTCCGGGCAATCGATGGCAGTTCTCCTCCCTGATAGAGGGGAAGGATTACGTATGCGTCAGGAACCACCAGGGAGAGAAGTGGTTGACTGGGTTTACTCAAGGTTCAAAGGATTTGCTTGCTCTGGAAAAGAGCCCCCCCCCCGCACTGTTCGAATAACTTCTTCTCAAGTACGGTGGCTGCTGATGGGGCTGGAAGAGGAAAAGTTTTCTCTGTACCTTTCTTTGTCTTCATTTGCATTTGTAAAAGGCCCCCAGACCGGCTCGAATGTCCCTGACCCATGTGGCACGGGAAAATCGTGAAGGTAGATTTTAACACCGTCCCTCCAGCCAGTTGGCAGGTAGGGGACACATTTCGGTACAGATGTGTGTAAGTACATGTACGAACGAGGTGACAGAGCCGAAGCCAGACACTTGAGAGAGGCGGAAAGAGCCCCCTCCCCCAGCGCGCGCACACACCCACGTTTGGCATCGCCCTTGAGAATGCTTTCGTGGAGAAGCTGTATTGATCAGTGTTGCGACCGTATTTTGCCCTGTCATACTTGCACTTAGATTATAAGCACTGTGGTCAAGGGAAAGTTAAAGCCTTCGAGAAGCAAATGCAGCCGTTGCCAGACAGCCAGCCATAAACGGAGGTCTAAATCCAATCAGCAAGTGCCCATCAATCGGTGTCTTGGTGCGTGGGGGTTAGAAAGAGCCTGGAGACAGGATTCTTGACCGTCCCGAAGCCTGCGGCTGAGTTGGAAGAGTAGACTCAGCCCTGGAATGTTCGGTAGTAACTCTCGAGTTAACTGAGATCAGGAAGACATAAAAGAGAACAGAGAAATGACGAAAGACGAGTAGATCGTTAGGGCGGAGGAGAAGGCTGGACCTTCCCCAGGGACGGGTTGGTAGGATGAAGGTGGTGAAGAATAAAACCCTAAGGATGGAAAGCAGTGCCCGGTGGAAGCTTCTATCAGTTCGGGAAATATGGCGACTGGAGCGAATAAATGGCGAATCCTGTCTTTCTTTAAAATGTTGATAAGTCCGTTCGTGGTGGATATTTTTTACACGAATTGATTTTTTTTTTTTAATATTGCATTAGGGGGCACCTGACTGGCTCAGTTGGTGGAGCAGGGTCGTTAATTCAAGTCCCACACTGGGTGTGAAGTCTATACATACAGTGCATTCAAATCTTTTCTTGATGATTAAATTTTTGCACGCCCCCTAAGTTACACACCTGCAGAACATTTTGCACTTGGTCCGGCCTGGTTCCGGCCCCGAATAAATCCCCAGACTTGAGGATCTGCATAACCAGAGGTTTATTTCTCACTCCATAACTGACCACGCAGGTGTTTTGGGTCAGGTGACTGCTTCTAGTGGCGATTCGGGGACCCGGGTTTCTAACCTTGACCCCTTGCCTCCAGAGCTTGGTCTGGGGCTCATCTCCATTGCGGCAGGCAGAAACGGAAGAGAAAGGGAAGGGTCGTGGAGGGGAGGTTTGCACAGACCACGACCGGAAGGGATGCATGTCTTCTCTACTCTCCTCCTGTTGGGGGGAGCTCGGTGACTTGCCACACGGTACGTACTAGGTGGCAATGAAGAGTAGCTATATTCTCAGGAGGAAAGGGGATAGGCTGCTAGCAGATTCGTCGGTCACAGTTCTGAAAACATTTAGCTGGGAATAAAAAAAGAATATTAAATTTCAAGAGCCGAAAAGAAAAGAAAATTTAATGTTATTCAGAGTTTGCTCAGTGTGTTCTAAATTAAAAATATATATATATTACTACTACCAGGGCACCTGGGTGGCTCAGTCGGCTGAGCCGCTGACTTTGGCTCAGGTCATGCATGATCTTGTGGTTTTCAAGTTCGAGCCCCGCATCAGGCTCTGTGCTGATGGCTCAGAGCCTGGAGCCTGCTTCAGATTCTGTGTTTCCCTCTCTCTCTTCTCCTCCCCTCCTCACACTCTGTCTCTCTCTCTTAAAAATAAAGAAACACTAAAAAAATTTTAAAATGTAGTGTACTTGGTAGATTACTAATAAATAGGTTCGGTTATGAAATAAACTTCTAAATGTTTCTGCTGTACCCTTTAGCAGATTCATAATGCATGTTAACCCTTTAAAGCTCTGAGGATAAATGAAACAAGCTTATTTTAATTTAACCTTATGTTCTGCAAATATATAGGACCCTGGAATCTTCTTTCCATAGAATGTCTGGCGATACCCTGTGGGCGTTTTGGGAAATGGCGTGTCTAGCGGAAAGGGAAGTTTTCAGATAAGCAGTAAGAAATGAAGAAACAGTCCTCTGAGAACCATAAATACATAAAAATAATAAAATCTTTTTTTTTTTTTTGTAAAGTTTGTGAAGCTCTGACTAGAGAGTTCCAGAGACAACCGTGAATAGTTCAGTCTTTGTGGTGGTTGAGGGGATCTGTGTGTGGTGGTGTTGATGAGTCCAACTGCAGAGCCTCAACCGAGTGAGAGGCACAGTGGAGTTGGTTCATGGGGAGGGATCGGTGTCCGGTCAGTTTCCCTGAGGTCAGAGGGTTGTGCAATGGTGGTGAGCCCGAAGAATACAGCAAGAGAAAGTATTCTCATAAGAGTCAGGTATCTGGGGGCACCTGGGGGCTCAGTCGTTAAGCGTCCGACTTCAGCTCAGGTCATGATCTCACGGCTTGTGAGTTCGAGCCCCACGTCGGGCTCTGCGTTCACAGCTCAGAGCCTGGAGCCTGCTTCTGGATTCTGTGTCTTCCTCTCTCCGTCCCTCCAACTCATGCTCTGTCTCTGTCTCTCTCTTAAAAATAAACATTAAAAAAAATTGTGTAAGTGGATTGAAACTAGGTATATAACTAAAAAAAAAGAAGAGGTATCGGAGAGCTCAGAGACTGATTGGTGCTGTATGTTAAGCTGGTGCCTTTGTTGCTGGGTGGCAGGTGTGGAATGGAGGCTATCAGAGAAGTCTGGTAGAACCAAGGTCAAGGTTATGGACGGTTCATTAACCTGAATACCGTCTAGGATGTTAAGAAACATGGTTGTTATATAGGCTATGGACTGAATATCTGTACCCCCTCTCAAGTTCATATGTGGTATTTGGAGGAGGGGCTTTGGGATGTGTTTAGGTTTAAATGAGGCCATGACTGGAACGCTCAGGTTGGCATAAGAGTCCTTATGAGAAGAAGAAGCAGAGCCCTCTCTCCCTGTGCTGAGTGAGGGTCTGGTAAGAAGGTGGATCGGTGTCTGAAAACCAGGAAGAGAGCTCTCACTCAACACCAGACCTTAATTTTGCACCTTCAGCCTCCAGACCTGTGCGAAACAAAAGTCTGTTGCCTAAGCCCCCGACGCTATAGTATTTTGTTAACAGCACAGCAGCCCGAACGGATTAAGACCATCTATGAAAGCAATGCAGCTACTAAGTCATTAAAGACCGTGGAAATGGCTCTTGGAAAGCGTCGAAGTATGAAAATGAGACTCAGACTTGTTAGTATAATCAAATAATGGGGACTTTAAAAGCCAAGACATACAGTGTTAGATGCCGAGGAGGGGGGAGATCCAGGGGAAGACTCCTTTCCTTCCCCTCGGATGGATGAGAACGGAGGCTGGGTCGCTGAGTAAGAGACGCAGTCATGGAATTTAATAGAGGGTGGAATATGCAACAGGATAAGAAATATGGTATTCGTGGAGCCTAACGTGTGTTCTTTGAGAGAGCTTTCTAGGAAACCGGCAAAACATGAATTCCCCAGTTGAATATGTGTGCTAAGAGTTGCCTAGCCTGTGATCTTGGAGTTCCATATTGCTTATTAGCCCGTCACAGGGTCTGAGAGCCCTAGACTAAGGATTTAAACACATTTGTCTCAACTCTCCCCAAACTTATTTGTCTTCGAAATCCACTTTTTTTTATGGTACGTGTGTTTTCATCCATTCGATTCGTAGTTGCTGAACATCTGCTGGTTGACACTGTGCCGAGCAAGGCTGGTCTTGTAGAGAATGCAGTCGGAGAGACGACAGTCCCGTCCAGCCTCTACATTTTTTCAGACGAGTTAAGTAAGCCTCTGATCTCTCTGTAAAGAGAGAGGTACAAGTCCCATAAGGGAAGTCAGTGGGGGGAAATCAACCACAAGAGAATGGAAATTGAGAAGTGCATTAGGGAACCTGGTAGGAAGGAAATTTGGGAAACAGCTACGTTTTTTTCCCCAGGGTGTGGGATATGCGTGTAAAGGGACAGGACACGGTGAATACACACGTCTTAGCGGAGAGGAGAGGGTCTACCTGGTAGACAGAGTCCTGACATCAGTGTAAAAGGACTGGTAGAAATTAAGTGAAGAAATACACGTACATAACCCCACACTCCGGCAACCTCCAAAATGGTAAGCGGTTGGACTTAAAGATTCGTCTGATACTTTCTGAGTTACTGTGTTAGATGCCCTGGGTGACGCGGACACGGGGAAGAGAGAGTGAGTATCCCTTCCATGCAAGAAGAGAAGTCTTCTCCACAATCTCCTGGAAGGTGCAGTTCAGCCTCAGCTCCAGGATCAAGCCTCTTCCACGTCCCAAGCCCCCTTGGGTGATTTCAGAGATCACAAGACAACCACCTTGAGGACCAGTGGGCCGTTCCGGAAACTATAAAACCTCCCTCTGCAGAGAGATGCTTAGCTCCCAAGGAGAGATAGGGAGAAGGGAGAAAAGGCTTCTCGGTTGGTGAAGGCAAACCAATGGCAGAGAAAATTCGAGAAAGGAAAGCTCCGCCATGATGACACACAAAGCCTGGGACGAGTTAACTCGTGCTCTCTGTGGAGCGAGGGGAGCAGTTGATGTCTCCGTTCATCGTGCCGGGTCCGTCCTGTGCCGCTTTCATTGTTCAAACACTATCTGGTGTCATTAAGATATCAATGTTATTTAGGTATATCTGCATTGGCAGTTTAATTATGTCTGGGGACGGCTCGGTGTTTATTCATGGGGATCTCGGGGAGTTGTCAGACACCAGCCTGGAGATAAAGACGAGGTGCCTGAAGAATGCTAATGCTCTTCAGCTCGCCACTTGACAGACCCACAGGCCCGTTCTTACCCAGCTGATTATTTCGATCATTAACAACACATACATCAGCCTCCCTCACCCGAGATTGCCACGCGCATTCATCTTTCCGTAAGCAGCCCTCTGACAAGGGCGCCGGGAACCGATGTTCGGGGGGCATCGCCCAATGTGGGTCAGCCGTGGGAGGCGGCAAGCCGGACACCCTGTTAGCATCGCCGTGTCATTAATCAGATCGGGACAATAACCCACGGAGTGGGCACCGTGTTCGCCGACAATAACCAATCAGGGTGCCTTTGTGTTGCCCCGGGCAGCGGCTGCGTTGCGTTGTCGAGGATGCTGCTCTGCCGATCCCCGTGGAAAACCTGCCTCTCTGCGCATCCCGTCGCTGCCTGGTGCGATTAATTACTCCAGCTCCGCGGAGCGGGGCCCTGGGAAGGGGCTCCTGGGTTGGGGAGGCACCATCTGCTCCTGACGGCTCACCTGAGTCAGAGCCTCCCGGCGTCGCTTGGCAGCAGCGGGAGCCAGACAGCAAATAAAGAGGCCGGGGGGGCTGCGCCAGACCCTGCAAATGATGAGCGGGGGCAGGGGGACCCCGCGGAAGCGCTCCCAGGCGGAGGGCCCCTGCTCTGGAAGGAAGAGGCGGAACGGACAGTTCTGCCCCAGATAGGTCATCCCAATCCTAGTCTGGTTCTAGACCCTTCTGATGAAGGACCGATGTTTGTTTCTCTGCATCCGCAGCTGGTTTGGGTGACCTCTCCCCCGTTTCGGGGAAGAGCCCTCTGTCCAGTTTCACTTGGCCTTTTGGTGGTGTTCTTCTGAACGAACACAGATTTTCAGAGTTTGGTTTTTTAAGGAGTCTAGATGATTACCTCTTTAAAAAAATTTCTTTAGTTTTGATCATTTTTTTTTAATGTTTTATTTATTTTTGAGAGCAGGAGAGACAAAGCATGAGCAGGGGAGGGGCAGAGAGAGAGGGAGAGACAGAATCTGAAGCAGGCTCCAGGCTCTGAGCTGTTAGCAGAGCCTGACATGGGGCTCGAACCCACAGACTGTGAGATCATGACCCGAGCCGAAGTCGGATGCTTAACTGACTGAGCCACTCGGGCGCCCCTAGTTTTGATCATTTTTTAAAGGTTATTTTTATTTATTTTGAGAGAGAGAGAGTGTGAGCAGGGGAGGGGCAGAGAGAGGAGAGACAGAATCCCCATGTGGGGCTCAACTTCATGAACTGTGAGATCATGGCCTGAGCCAAAAACAAGAGTCAGACACTAAACCAATAGCTACTGGGCACCTCTAAATCCTCTTTTTAATAATTGAGCCAAAATCTTTTTATTTTAGTTTCTTGTAATGTTTTTAAATTTATTTTTCAGAGAGAGAGAGAGACAGAGCATGAGCAGGGGAGGGGCAAAGAGAGAGGAGACACAGAATCCCAAGCAGGCTCCAGGCTCTGAGCTGTCAGCACAGAGCCCTATGTGGGGCTCGAACTCATGAGCCGTGAGATCATGACCTGAGCCAAAGTCAGACGCTTAGCTGGCTGAGCCACCCAGGCACCCCGAGCCAAAATCGTTTTTTAAGCTTGTTTGTTTGTTTGTTTGTTTATTTGAGAGAGAATGAGCTGGAGAGGGGCAGAGAGAGGAGGGGACACAGGATCCAGAGCGGGCTCTGGGCTGACAGCCGAGAACCTGACTCAGGGCTTGAACTCCCAAACCGTGAAATCGTGAAGTGAGCTGAAGTCAGACAATTGAGCCACCCAGGTGCCCTGAGCCCAAAATCTTTATGTTTATTGTTTCCTGTCCGTTCTAGATTTCCTCCTAGGTACACGTGGAAAAAATCTGATTCCCTTTGTGGTAGCCTCTCAGACATTTAAAGACAGATACAGGAGTCTGGAATTTTCTCTCCTTCAGGCTACTTCCGGGTATGGAGCTGTGCTGTGTGGTAGTGTCTCAGTCTTCTACGGCTGCCACAGCACATTACCACAGAGCGGGTGGCTGAAACCGCAGGATTTATTACCTCACAGTCTGGAGGCTGGACGTCTAAGGTCGAGATGTTAGCCGGACTGGTTTCTCCTGAAGCCTCTCTCCTTGCCTTCTCACTGTGTCCTCACATGGCCTCGCCTCTGTGCACGTGCACCCTGGTGTCTGTCTCTCTTCTTCTTTTTTTTTTAATAATTTTTTAAATGTTTGTTTATTTTCGAGAGATAGAGACGGACAGAGTGTGAACAGGGGAGGGGCAGAGAGAGAGAGGGAGACACAGAATCCGAAGCAGACTCCAGGCTCTGAGCTGTCAGCACAGAGCCTAACGCGGGGCTCGAACTCACAAACCATGAGATCATGACTGGAGGCAAAGTTGGACACTTACCCACTGAGCCACCGACGCGCCCCTCTCTCTCTCGTCCTAATAGAAGAGTCTTTAAGTCTTATTAGATGAAAGCTCACGCCTAGGGCCTCGTTTAACTGTAAACATGTCCTTAATGGCCCTGTTTCCAAATACAGTCACGTTGGGGGTTAAGAGTTCAACACATGAATTTTGGGTTGGGGGGGCACGACTCCGTCGGTAACAAGTACAGTTAAGTCAAGGCGTCTGTTTCCTCAGCGCGCGTTGTTACCTGTACAGAAAACAAAGCCAGCACCATTCACAGCTGGAGAAGGACCCTAGATGTGTCTCTAACTTGACGAGATTTGAGTAGCTTCAGGATCCGTGCCTACTGCGTGACTTCTGTGTCAACAGCCAACAGATGGTTGTCTGGCCCTGGCGCTCAGAAACTCCAGCTAAATCAACGTGGAAGGTGATCACGCCCAACGCGGCGTCACCCCCAAGGCAAGGGGTAGGATTCCTCGAAGGGAAGAGAGTTCTCCAGGAACCCGAGTCTCCTAGGGCAGCACGGGATTGAAAATCGGAAGACTCACCCCCTCCAATCTCAAAGAAACTGGACTCACTGACAATCCGTTTTTGGGAAGGTGGTGGGGGTAATTACAGCAACTGGTCCTTCCATTCCCAGCGTGTCTACCAAGAGTGCGTGAGACAGTGATGAATTACCCGCGATGAGGTTAGAATAATTTAATAAAAAAAAGGTGGAAATGGGGTCTTTAATTCCTAACCTTTTGAGCTGTGGCTAAAATCCATTAATAGAACATGGATGAAGAAGCTCAAAGTGAGTTACTTGGCGTCACCCGCCAGTGAATCACTCTGGCACTCTGGCACAGAATTAACATCTGAAAATTCTTTAAAACTTTATGGCTGAGTTTTTGGGTTTTTTTTTCCCCCCTGGCTTGACTTCTTTTGTAGTCTTAAAAGTCTCTTTAGCCAGGGAGACAGAAAATGTTTGGCATCCATTCAAAGCTCCTTCGAACCACAGGCTAGAACTATAAAGGTGGCCTTTGGGATATGTGGGGTGGGTCTGAATCGTTTATATCCTAGCTTTCAGTAAAAAAAAGAAAAAAATTCTTTCGCAACATCAGTAGGGAGAATTCTATCACAATGTATAAGCAGACTTAGTAGGATTGACAATACACATGTGTTTCCATAAGCAGTAGTTTTCAGATACTCGATGAACTTGGAAGTCTCGGTTCAAATGAAATTTTACACCGAAGTGACACGGAACAAAATCGATACAAGGAAAGTTGATTTGTTTGGATCAGGAAATGGGGTCTCGGAGACCCCAGTGTTTCTGTTTCACCCTTTTGGGTAACCCTTAATAACACGCCAGATCGTCCAAGATGGCAGCTTGAATACTTGTTCTCTTGGAGATTCTTACTCTAGGGTGAATGTCTCCCAGTGAACCACAGAACATGTGTGGACGATAGCGATCATTAAATAGTCAGTCACCCCCTCTCTTAAGTTTTGGAAAATATTTTGAAAGTGACGTGGGCTTCCAGCACCAATGCAGAAACGAAAGGAGGTGAATTTTTCTCACAGCGGGAACATTGAAAACTCGGACCGTTCAAAACAAACTGCTAAAAGAAAAGGGGGGTGCGGGGAGAGATGTATTTTACCAATTGAGCGTGCGTGTGTTTTAGATGCATCAAATCATACACTGTTGAAGATTGAGGAGACCCTGTACGTTGACATTGAATGGGATCGTTGCGTCAGAGTGTTTTGTGACCCGTAAAACGTTTTGCAAGAATAAGTGTTGATGGTGAGGATGTTTCCCTCCTTTTCCCTTAACTGGAACTTTAATATTCCTTTGGTGTATAGCCTCTAACCCCCTTAACTGGAGCCCAGCAAAGGGAAAACTCTCTTGCCCAGTGTCAAGCAGCTAGTCAGTGACACAGAAAACACTAGAACGTAGATGGTTGCTTGAGGACATTTTGATCACGTCATAAAAGCCTCCTAATCAGAGGTCAGTCAGAAAGGACAATACTTTCGGGGCACCTGGGGGGCTCAGTTAAGCATCCGACTTCGGCTCAGGTCATGATCTCAGGTTCATGAGTTCAAGCCCCACATCGGGCTCTGTGCTGACAGCTCAGAGCCTGGAGCCTGCTTCAGATTCTGTGTCTCCCTCTGTGCCCCTCCCTGCTCATGCTGTCTCTCTCTCTCTCTCTCTCTCTCTCTCTCTCTCTCTCTCTCTCTCCAAAATAAATAAATCTAAAAAAATTAAAAAAAGACAATACTTTCGCTTGCATAAAAAAATACATTTCATTTCTCCCCGAGATGGATCCCAAGGAACTATCTGTTGTTGATGCACAAAAGACAAGGCCATGTCAGTCTAAACCTATTTACAGAGGGCATGAGGCTGATTTACCCAAGCCCAAACGGGGGAGCACAGGGGCATGCCCCTCCTTCTCTTTATAGCTCTTCAGTGATACATTTTGGAAAATACAGAGTGGGCTCCCATCTTGCGTGGTTGGTGGTGAGTTTCTAAAATCAGTTATAAAAAAGTCAAAATAAAAAAAAGATCAGTATACAAGGCAGAGATACTACAAAATCAAAATGATCTCTGGGAATCCTATTTTTTTTTAACGTTTGTTCATCTTTGAGAGACAGAGACAGAATGTGAGCAGGGGAGGGGCAGAGAGAGAGGGAGACGCAGAATCCGAAGCAGGCTCCAGGCTCCGAGCTGTCAGCACAGAGCCCATCGCGGGGCTCGAACCCACAAACCAGGAGATCATGACCTGAGCTGAAGTAGGACACTCAAGCGACTGAACCACCCAGGCACACCACTCCCCTTTTTAAGTGTCCTTGGACTCTTAAGAGCTCAAAAACCTATCATCTATTATTTGTGTCTCTGGAAATTTGGCTGAGATGTTCCTTTTTCTGTGGTGTTGGAAGCCAAGGTCTTTTTTGGACGGAGCAAGGTGGCATAGATATGTTACTCGTTTTGTTCTCTGCGGCCTTGACTGACTGACTATGTGATGGGTTTGCACGTGACCTGATTCCACCGTACAGGTTTCCGACTTCAGCCACAGGTTGACTCATGGTGACAGAACTACCTTGTGACTTAAATAAACTTGCCATCAGGACATAATAACAAACATAAGGAAAAAGGTGTTCTTTGGCAGTGTTTCTAGTCTGTGGAGTGAAGTTATGGAGAATCAGCATGACCCCACGCCCACCCCCCAGGACTGGCCCATTAGTACCCTCCTCTGAACCAGGACCTGGATTTAGAACTAAGCACACTGACAGAGTTGCGGGATTACTCCAACAGTGGCCATCACATTTGTGCATTCTACTTCTCCCATCAGTGGGTGGAATCCGATTATTTCTTCCCCCTCAGAGCTGAGCTGGGCTGTGACTTGCAAAGGCTGGTAGAACGAGGCAGAAGTCATGCTGTGTCAGTTCTAGGCTTAGCCATGTGGGGGCATGACAACTTCTGTTGAGCCTCGGAGCGCTGAGCCACCATATGCGAAAGCTGACCACGCCACTGGGGGGAGAGAGCAGCCAGACACCAGCTCTTGAGCCTTCCAGCCGAGCATACAGATGTATGAGGGTAGCCATCTTGGTCATTCCGGCCCCAGCTGAGCTCCGGGATGAGTAAACGTGAATGAATACCACTGAGCTCACATGGAACAGAAGAACCACTTAGTTGAGCCCTTCCTAGAGTACAGAAGCATGGACACGTGGATGCTTTGTATAGTTTTGAGCATGAAGGTTTGAGCGCTTTGTGAAACAGCAGTAGAGGATCGAGACACTTGACCGGGAGATTTCTAATAGATTTTGTTACGTAGACGCTTCGCTGCCCTCTCTCTTTCTTCCAGACTCTTCTGCTTTTCTATCCTCTGATGCTGCCCAGACTTTTTGTGAAGAACCATAAAACGAACAAAATAAAACATCATGGACTTTCTCAGCGGTAGACCCTGTACAGTCTTCCCCTCCACTCAAACATGATGGGGCCGGAGGACATGGCCGCAGTGTCTTGCTGGGGCTCCCAGCTTCCTAAGGGTGGTCACCGACATTGGGCGTGACTTCCTAAATTTCACATTCCATATTATTTTACTGGTGCCTGGTTTTCAATTCCGATTGCAGAGGGACATGGTGACAGGTTACTTTCTAAAGGATTAAAATCCTCAGGGAGAAGGAGGCAGTGGTAGGAAATCAGAAATGGGAAATGAGACACTAGCAAGGTAGGAAGACTAAATGAATTTCTAGGAAAACGAAGTGCCACCGTGAAAATACCAAGAAACCATCTCAGCGGCTTGCGGAATGGCAAATTTTGCCCTCCTGGGTGACTCACTGGGCAGTCTGACTGGCTGGGAGTCTAAGTCCATCATAGAGACGCTTCAGTCATCTAGAAAAGAAATTTTTCCGGGGGGAAAAAAAAAGAAAGAGTGGAATCACCATCTGTAAACACGAAAGGATGACTTAGGAAGTACCCACAGTGGGCTTGATTCCATGAAACAGTCGCCAGATGTCTTGAAAATGAAGGAGTGAGACCTGTGACTTCTGTGGGACAGGAAAGCACTATAAAATTGATGTGTCACTTAAAATACACAAATGTAGCACTTTATAGGCCAACTAGATAATTCTCGGTAGAAAACACCTTTTAAGACTTTGACAGGGCGAAACAATTTGCTCAAGAATGTTTATTGTGTTCGCTGAAAAACTCCCATTAAATTCAGCCATGTTGTCACCTAAGGAAACTTCACCAAAGCCCAGATTTTAACCTTCGTGAAATATTGATGGCACGAAGTGGAGGCTGATGAAATAAATAATTGTAATTACTTTCAGTACCTTGGAATAACCTCCTACCTGTGTGTGCAGTATAGAAAAATAACTGCCCCTCACCCGTCCCCCAATCTCCTTCATCCCCGCCCTGTGCAGGAGATCTCTCTCCCCTCAGTTGACAAGCGTCTGGCGGAAATTTTAGATTTTTTTTTTTTAGCGAGGCACGAGTTTGTCTTTAAGACTTGAAAGAAAATGGAAGAGAAGGATTCAATTACTCCCATGAAAAATGAATGTCCTACCCAAGGTTTGGCCACTGCTCACGTGCTTGTTTTAAAACTGAATTATAGGCGTAATACATTTGCCAGAGACACAGGCATTAATTTTTCTCCACCCGTTCAGGACCGGGAGGCCAGAACAGGAGGGCGCAGGGAGAAAATAAGATAATCAGAGTTTCACGTTGATTTATTCATCTTTGTGCAAAGTTAACGGGGACGTGAGGGATCCTGTTCCAAGGCCCGGAGAAGGAAGGACGGCGGCGGGAAGCCTGCCAGACAGAAGGTCCAATTGTTGTTCTTAGATGATAGAAGCTTGCTTGATTTCTCCAGCTGCTTTATAAAAATATATATATGCATAAAATACGCTACGTGACGCAGGAGTGAGCCGAGGCCACGCTGCTTATCCGGGAAGCCGCTGTGTTCCTAACCGGCCCGTGTGCTGACTTATTCCTTTAATAACGACGAAGTGGGTCTATGCAGAGCCGAGCTGAGGCTGTCCCTCCTGTGTGTTTGAATCGAGTCGGGCAAGAGGGATCAGCTCACAGCCCCCCGTGGGCAGATGGATGGGCCACTGAGGCACAAAATTGATGCCACCCAGAAGTCTGCGTACGTGACCTGTCTCGCAGCCCTGATGTCGAATCGCTTCGCATAGGGAGGAGAAGCGCTACTCCAGGAATCGGTGGAGTCCGCCATCGGTCAGCGATGAGGTTTATAACTTGCGAGGCGGTGTGCACGGTGGAAGTGCAGGGCGCCTGGTTACCAAACTGGATATTGTGGCGGGCACAGTGGGGCATTGATCAAAGGCAGAAGCTCTTCTAAGCGTGGATCCCGTGAGGTCGCATTGGTTTCATGCCCGAAAAACCCATCATTGGCCACCATGCTCTGCGACAAGAAGCTTCTCGCCTGGAGTTGTCAGTTTCCGTTCTTTTAAAATAAACTGATGGGGGGGCGGGGGTCAGTATTGAAACATTGGTGAAGGTCCGTTAGCGAGATTACGAAGTTGAATCTCCTCTGCGTTAGAGAATTCAGGTCTTCATTCCAGAGACCTCTCTCCATCGTGTTCTCAAACCATGTATCCGATGTATGTGTGCAGAGAGATGGTCCATAGGGACCCTCTTGGAGACGCGTGTGGCTGTTGTCTCATGGAGCCAAGGAGTACTTGGGTTTAAAAACAAAGAGTAGGGGTGTCCGGGTGGCTCAGTCGGTTAGGTGCCTGACTTTCTCAGGTCATGATCTCACGTTCGTGAAATCGAGCCCCGCCTCGGGCTCTGGGCTCTGGGCTGATAGCACGGAGCCTCCTTGGGATTCCTCTCTCTCTCCCTCTGTCCCTCCCCTGCTCCTGCTCACTCTCTGTCTCTCTTTAAAAAAGAAATAGGGGCGCCTGGGTGGCTCAGCCGGTTGAGCGTCCGACTTCGGCTCAGGTCATGATCTTGCGGTCTGTGAGTTCGAGCCCCGCGTCAGGCTCTGTGCTGACAGCTCAGAGCCTGGAGCCTGCTTCCCATTCTGTGTCTCCTTCTCTCTCTCTGCCCCTCCCCCACTCATGCTCTGTCTCTCTGTCTCAAAAATAAATAAACATTAAAAAAGAAATAAACATTTAAATAAATGTTTTAAAGAGCATACTTTCTCATATCCATAAAATAAAATCTAGTCCATGCAGCCGCCTTAAAAACTACTCTTTGCCTTTCTTCTAAAGGGCAACTGAAACGTCTTTTTGCCCCACACAAAATTAAAAAAAAAAAAATAGCAAAAGCTCATTTATCTTAAAACTGACTTGGCAGGCAATGTTGGCAGGTTTATCTGTTTGAAAAGCGACCTTGAAACCCTAGTGCCTTCTTTAAAGCTTAGGTCTCGAAACCGACCTGCGGGGAGATGACGGATGAGACTTGGATGAAGTCGAACTTTTTTCTTGCTCTCACCATAAAGGATCACGAAACATGAGCGTGCGGGTTTGGCCTGTGTGTTCGGAGAAACCTCGCTCTGTCCAGCAGCTGCCAAGCGCGTAACTTCTGCGGTTCTCCGGGTCACTTAGGGAAGGTTCTGGAGACGCCAGAAAAACATGCCGATCTTCCAGGTTCTGCTCAGACTTGCCATGCCATCCCCCCCCCCCCCCCTGCGCGGGAGAAGAGCGGTCGGTAAATCCGCTCATTAGCATACAGATGGCAGTTTGGCATCCACTGGTGTCTTGCAGGAACAGTTGTTATTTCTGACCTGTAGATGGTCTACTTCTTTTGTGAGAGAGGAAAACCCGATTGGGAAGCACAGAAGTTGCAATATCTTGGGTCTACTTTCACAACTTTATAATTTCTTTTTTCTCTTCCACCGTCTAATAAATACAGTTGACTCTGTGACTCACCGGCTTGTATTCGTGATTTCGCCCACTTGTGAAAATTTATCTGCCGCCCCCAAATGAACCGCTGCGGTACTTCGGTGGTCGTTTTTGGACATGCTCACAGCACCAAGAAGTTTGAGTCCCCCTGTGTGTGTGTGTTCCGAGTTGAAGTCAAACAAAGCTATGCTTTGCCTCCCTGTTTCACTTGTCAATAAGTATCCTTTTTGTAGTCTGTGGAATGCCGTGTGTTTTGTAGTTTTTGTGTTTTTTTTTTTTTATCGGTAATTTCACTGTTTAAAGTGGCCCCCAAGATACTGCCAAAGCGCTGTCTTGTGTTTTCTAAGTAAAAGGAAGGCTTTGATGTTCCCTGTAGAGAAAATATGTGTGTGAGATAAGCTTTGTTCAGACATGAGTTATAGTGCAGTTGGCTGTGAGCTCAAGGTTAATCCATCAATAGCGTATACTAAGTGAGAGGGTAAACAGAAACATATAAAAACAAGATTTGTATTAATTTGGTGGCAGAAGTATTTATTTATTTTGAGAGAGAGCGCGCAAGCACAGGGGGAGGGCAGAGAGAGATGGAGAATCCCAAGTAGGCTCCACGCTGTCAATGAGGTTGCGACTTGAACGAAATCAAGAGTCGGACTCTTAACCGACAGCCCCATCCGGGTGCCCCTCTTCTTATTAAGCAGTTCATTTCTCTTTAGCATTTATAAGATCATTCACAAGGCTAGCGTATAAAGGAGAAAGCCTAACTCGTACAGCTATCCACATATAATAACTTTATACGCGTCGATTTCTCTGTAGTCTACAGAGCCCCCTTCTCCCTCTCAGACATATTGCATTCAGTTTAATCCTTACAGCATCCCCGAGAAAAGGACAAATCAGATGCCATTGTCTTTTTTTAGGTAAGATGATGAGGAGGTTGTTCGGGGTAAGATCGAAGAGGTCACTGAAAATAACTTGCTGTAATTCTTCCATTTTCATTATGAGTCAAAGGATACATGTCACGATACTGCTCACTAGCTGCAAAGGCTTCTTGGAAATCTTCAAAATCACCGAGATACAAAGCCACCAGAACCGGATTCCAGAATGCTGCCTGATGTTCTTGTGCTGCCCACCTGTCCCCCTGTTCCCTCTTTCATCGGAGGGTGCCGGAGACCATGGTTGTCTGTTTCCCTCTTGGGGATCCTTTCTCCAGACCCTGGAGAATTTCTTCACCCTCTTCTAAACTCTGAACATCCAAGTGCCTCTTTGTGTGGGTCTCTACTTTTCCACTTCCCTTCCAAGTTTTTCTTTAATGTCTATTTAGTTTTTGAGAGAGAGAGAGACAGAGACAGAGACAGAGATAGAGCATGGGCAGGGGAGGGGCAGAGAGAGGGAGACACGGAATGCAAAGCAGGCTCCAGACTCCCAAACTGTCAGCACAGAGTCCAATGAAGGGCTCAAACCCATGAACCATGAGATCATGACCTGAGCTGAAGTCCGACGCTCAACCGCCTGAGCCCCCCAGGCGCCCCATACTTCTCCACTTCCCTTCGGACGCCTCGGGCCTTGGATTCTCCTGGAAAGCTCAATTCCCCCATCTCGTGGTGTCTATCTCTTTGGTCCGAGTCTTTCGCGTCCTTCTTCTGGAACTTGCTTCCTGCCCCTGAGGACCACTGATAGGCCCGTTTGAAATCTGAATGTCCCTGGGGACCCTGCCCCTGGTCTCCCCTGGTCCCTCTGCCGACTGAGAGAACACCGTCTCCCATGTTCCACGACAAGACCGCGTTCAGTCTGAGTGCAGCTGCCCCTGCTCCCGGCTCCACAGCGGTGGCCAGAGAAGTCACTCGCTGGGGAACCGTGTCCTTGGCTTCTCCACCTCAGCGTGGGCCGTTCCAGCTGGTCTGGCTCCCTCCGCTCGCGCAGAGGCTCCATTCGGAACTCTAATTGCGGCCGCTCATTCAGGCCCGGCCTTCTGATCATTCATCTTTTAAGTGTTCAGCTTCTGAATCCCATTTGGTTCCCCGTCCCCGCTCTCCTTCCTCCCCACCTCCCCTTGATGTGGCCAGAATCGTTAGCGCGGACAATTAGTAAATGCTGAATCATTGAGTCGCTGAATGGAGCAAGTCTCTGTGTGAGGTATACAACTTCCTGAGTGGGTTTAATGGAAGTCTGAAGAGATTTTTCACAGATTCATGGGTTTTCAAAGGAGAAATTTGCATATTAATAAGAAGCTGTTCAGACTGATTCGCTTAATGTGTTTGGAGTAAGTATAATTAAATGTCAAGGGAGATATATCATGAAGTAATGAAGCTGAGGCCTATTTATCAAAAATCAGGTCTAGGGAGAGACATTTCAAATAATAAACAGTTCTCTAACCTTCCTTTTTAAGGTGATTTGCTTAGTCTGGGCCAAGATTTACATGTTTTCTGAGGCTCGTGCAAACAAAGATTCTGGGAACGGGGTGGGGGACGGGGAAGGGGAATGGACATTTTTTCCTATTTGAGTTCATAACATTCAAGGAGGTCTTTCCTGTCTGAAACCCTTTTAAAAGGGACAAAACCTATTTAGTTTTGCTCTCAGATACTGAGACGTGGTTAGGATCGGCCACCCTCCCCCACCCCCCGTTCTACTCCCACACATACAGCCGCCATTTGTCAAGTCCTGCTCCCAGGACAGGAAGTGACATTTGTGGAGGAGAGCTGGTCACTCGGGAATTGCACCTATAGCCGAAATGGATGGAAAATTGAAGACCCAACCCCTGGGTTCTGGGTTTTGAATCCGGAGCTGTTTGCGAATGAGCTGTAAGGAGTTGGCCGTTCCTTGAACAAACTCAACCCAAGCTTTGCTGTGATTTCACCTAGGAAAGAAGTCATGACAGAATTACACAGGCATCCTTGGGTGCTTTATTCCCTAAGCGGCTGATCGGATTGATGAAGACGTTCAGGCTCGGGCAGTAGACGGAGACTCTTGAATTCTGCAGGACACTCAAGGGACCTCAGGAGAAGTTGCTTAACTGGGTCGGATGGAAATAAATGCTAGCGTTTGATGCCGTTTCTCAGAACGGGAAAGCTGGTGGGTTCATTCCTGGGGAGACTGGGGTGAGCAGGACCCTCACTGAGGTCTCCAGGAAAGAGAGAGGAGGATTTGAGTCAGTGCTGTAGAGCCACTGGGTGGAAGGAAGAGAGGAAATGCTTCCCTCATACTTTCCTGTTACACTAACAACACGGAAAATCACATTTAAAAACAGAGGTGGGGGCGACTGGGTGGTTCAGTCGGTTAAGCTTCGGCTCCAACTTCAGCTCAGGTCATGATCTCACAGTTCATGGGTTCAAGCCCCGCGTCGGGCTCTGTGCTGACAGCTCGGAGCCTGGAGCCTGCTTTGGATTCTCTGTCTTCCTCTTTCTCTGCCCCTCCCCCATTCATTCTCCCCCACCCCACCTCAAAAATAAACAAACATTAAATAAAACCCGAGAGATTAAAAAGTGTTTCCACTTGCAGTGACTGTGGGTTGTACTGACCGGGGCCAGTGGGAGGGTTAGGAAGATACCCCGATTCAGGGATCGAAGCTTTTTAAAGCCTGTTTCACAGAGCGCACTGAGGATCTATTTTGTCCTGTACCCGAACAGACCGTGGCACACTGTTTTTTCAGAAGTTAGTTAATGTGACCCACCGCCTTTGGAATCGGCCCCTCTTGGGTTTAAGTCCCAGCACCCTTTGTGATCCCTTGGGTGACTTTGGACAAGTCGCTTAGCCTCTGGAGAAGTGGAAGTCGTAATGTCTGCCTTGTTTGGCTTTGGTCGGGAGTAGAGGTCGTGTATGTGGACTGCCTCATTGTGATTACTGTGGTTTTTTCATTTCTCCCTCTCTTCTCTTCTTTATCATTTCATGATCCCGTGACGCCGTCTATTTTGGACCCATCCCTTTGTCCCCATCCTTCACACTTGGAGTGACAGGAGGTGTTGGACCCTGCAGTCTCTACTGATTTTCAAAATAAAATAATAATATTTTCAAAATTAAAAGAAGAATAAGAAGAATTGTATATATGCGACCAGGAGGGTTCCTCGGAAACTTTGTTTTGTATCTATTCAGAGATGTAAGGAGCACTTCTTTCCTGGCGATCGAGTTTCTGGTCATGTCTCTTTTCCTAATGACTGATGTACCTTCCTGTGTGTGTGTGTGTGTGTGTGTGTGTGTGTGTGTGTGTGTGTGTAGATAGACTACAGTGGTGGTTTTAAATGTTTGTACCAGTAGGACTAGTTCCTAAAGTTAAAAAAAAAAAACCCACCCTGTTGCCAGCGTTTACTCTATAATAGAATCTGTGCCGGTTGATTGAGGGGAAGGGTGTGTTGGGAACCCACCGCCTACCCACCCTCTCGCTTGGTCAGCTTTCCCTAAAACCTTTCCAAGGGACCTCGAGGGCCGTATTCAGCCTGGGTTGAATGCATAACTCATGGGCTCACATTATCGCTAGCATGTGTTGGGTGTATTTGTCATCGTGGTTTTGGTAATGTGCGATTTTTATCACATCGCTGAAACTTAAAATGAACACAGGAATATCGCACTGCGGTCACAAACATTCCTTCATTTCGCACGATAGGAAATTTTCTCTGTAGATGGTGGTGCGGCAGCTCAGCACACCGTAGGCCTGGAACTTCTCATTCATACCTGCCAAGTGTGCTTCCTGGCTGTAAGCGCTTCTCTTTCGACCACAGAAGAAAGTGGGTTGAATATTCCCCAGTCCCGCCAGTCACTGGACCCTCCACAGCGTGACCAGTTGGAAGGACCCTCTGAGTATCTAGCTGGAGACAGATCTCTTTAACTTCGTCCCGAGGTCCTGAGGCAGCAAGTTCAAGAAAATAAGTTCAAGAATAAGTTCAATTCTGGAGCGCCCGGGTGGTTCAGTCAGTTAAGCGTCTGACTCTTGACTTTGGCTCAGGTCACGATCCCACAGTTCATGAGTTTGAGCCCCGCATCAGGCTCTGCGCTGACAGTGTGGAGCCTGCTCGGGATTCTCTCTTTCTCTCTCCCCCTCTCTCTCTCTCTCTCCCCCTAACTGTGGGGTTTTTCTGTTTTTCTCAACATAAATAAATAGACTTTAAATAAAAAGGATAAGTTCAGTTCTTTTATTTACTGCTAGCCCTTTTTTATAGGAAATGCTTTGGAAACCCTCAAAGTCAGCCTGCAAAATGTGTTTGTAGGTGTCATGAAGGAAGGAGGATTTTGTGCTCAAAGACGAATGGAAAATGAGTTCTTTGTGGAGTAGATTTTTTTGATAGGGCCCTTCTAATAGTTGAGTGCGTAAGGTTCACTGTGACCAACCAAAGGGGATCTGTCATCGGCAGTGTTACACCCCAGGACAATGACCTCGGAAGGTGTGTCCCTTGGAACACAGTTTGGGAAACACTACGATTTTTTTTTTTAAAGCAAATTGCGATTGATAAAGTGAAAACTTCGTTCGGACGGATGAACTTGGTTGTTAGACTTTGATCGTGGTCTTCGGGAGGTTAACTGAGGACTCGTATATGCAGGTCCTTTTCTTCTGAAGAAGTAGACAGAGACAGGAATGTTGACTGTCAGTGTCTTTCCTGAAAGCATGGGTCTAGAGTCTGAATTTTACATGATAGATCGGTGTTACGATATGATTGTTTTTTTTCTTGTACCATGGGACAAGCGATTTATTTTCTCCCTAACAAATAGCAGGTGCTATTCGTTCAAGGAAACCACCTACATAGAGGTAAAATATCTTTCTTTAGGGCTGTCGAGAGTACTATGCTCTGGAATCTTCCATATTTTATTGCTTTGGGCACCTCGTTATTCTCCCAGGGTTACCATTTCCCTCTATCAGAGTCTACAAACCAACAGGACTGTATGTATAAGGCATTTGCGACAGTTGCATATCTTGGACCCCATATTTTCCAGCTTTATCTCCCCACCTGCCCCCACCACTGCATATACCCATACTTCATCCCCGGTACCACCCATCGTCCCACTTCCGGTGCCATTACGTCATTGTGCCTTCGTGCACGTGTCCAGCCCTCTGATTGAGATGCCCGTTTTCTTTCTTCTATCCATCCAACCCTCACTCATTCATTTTTTTCTCAAAAGTTTTTCAGGTTTCATTTTATTTTTGAGAGAGAGAGAGAGAAAGAGAGAGACGGAGTGTGATAGGGGAGGGGCAGAGAGAGAGAGAGAGAGAGACACAGAATCCGAAGCAGGCTCCAGGCTCTGAGCTGTCAGCACAGATCGAACATTCGGACTGTGAGATCATGGCCTGAGTCGGATGCTTCACTGACTGAGCCACTGAGGCGGCGCCCCCGCCCCCCTCCAACTCATTCTTCAAAGATAAATTCAGATGCCACTTACTTCATGACTTGGCTTGCCCGGTGTGGTTCCAGTGACTGGAATCTCTTTTCGAACCTGTATGTCACTTTGTTTATGATTCATGCTTTGTCACCGTTGGAGCTCTCCAGAAAGCAGATCCTTAGAAAGGAGTTAGGAGGGCAAATGATGTCTTGGAGATGGCCACCTCCTCAGGAACAGGGAAGGAAGCTGGATGGGGCAGACCCAACACAGAGTAAGGATCGCTCATCAGAGGAGGCCCCAACTCCCGCAGACGGGGCTCAGCTCCTGTGCCGCCATCTTGTTCAGTCTCTCAGCCGATGGCACTTCCCGAAGCTCGGCTACAATGCAAGTCCTTTGCTTTTGTGAAGCAGGTTCCGGGTAGCTCATCTCGTGTCTTCCATCGTTTTGCTGCCTCTCGGACTTTTTTAGTCCCGACCCACGTGCCCAGCATGTGAGACCTCGAAGGGGCGCTCGTGATCACGCGGGTGAGCCTGCAGGTTTTACAGACAAGGAAACGGAACCATTTTTCGCCTACACTGGATTTCCCCCATGGTATGATCCACACCGAATTGAGTCCCAAATCAGAATCTGGTAGGTCGGTCTAGCTGTTTTCTTTGCGGTGATATCCATGAATCCGCCAATCTGCACCCAGCAAGCGTTCTCTTTTCCTGGGGACCAAATGGAATGACCGATGATGGATTTTGGGTAGAAAATGAGGAAAGGATTAGTGTATGTAGGCTATAATAGCTCAATGACACGTAAAAAAAAAAAAAAAAAAAAAAAAAACAAAAACCCAGTGCTGACACTTTAAATATTAGTCTTAACGGTTTTTTTTTGTTTGTTTGTTTATTTGTTTTTATTTTTGAGAGACATAGAGACAGAGCATGAGCAGAGGAAGGGCAGAGAGAGAGGGAGATACAAAATCCAAAGCAGGCTCCAGGCTCTGAGCCGTCAGCACAGAGCCCGACGCGGGGCTGGAACTCACAGACCGTGAGATCATGACCTGAGCTGAAGTCGGCCGCTCAACCGACTGAGCCACCCAGGCGCCCCTAAATATTAGTCTTAAAGTCCCCCAAACAATTACAGATAATGAAGGGACCCGGAACTCAACAGTAGATGAACTGCGGCCATAGTTGGGAATCGGAACAAACTCTTTGTTCGTAGAAGGAGGAAGATCAGTAGCAGAATGGGAGTGAATGGCTGTTTTCCTTTCTGTTTATCCATCGCTCTTTCTAGAAGCTGTGGTGGCTCCAAGGCTGTCTTAGATGCACTTTTCAAAGCTCTGCTTTCTTTCGCTGGCTCTCGGTGCTCTTTGAGGGCGTGGTGGCGGGGAAGGGGGGCTCCGCTCTCCCACAGGGGTCCGCCCCCCTCTACTGGCGACCAGTAATGCCTTAATTACCAAACCCAAAGCAGGTGATGTCTGTCTTGTTGGTCCTGAGGGCCCTTGATGGCGCAGCTCCCTCAAAGGGAACACTTTCCACATCAATAATTAAACAGAGCAATTAGGGGAATTTAAAAAGTATAATTAGACAGAATCAACTCTGGGTCCCTTGAGCGTTCTGTGTCTTTTTCTTTTTCATGCTTCATTCCCTCCCTCCCCTTCCACTCAAGTGTCATTTTGTGGACATAGGACGCCTCTGTTTTGTCTGTGTTTTTAAAGCCCAGGCAGAAAAGCGGGGCGGGGAGGCGGAAATCAATGGAAAGGGATGAAGGCCAGAAGTGGAGGGTTAAGCGCACACCCAGGCTGCCGGGTTCCGGTTCGTGGGACTTGATATTTTCTCCCGGCCAGCCCCGGCTCTTGGGGCTGGAGGAGTGGAAAGGGGGGCAGGGTGTTTCAGGCTGGCACATCTAGATGTTCAGGAAATCTCTGGAAAGGGGGTCCTTATCCCCAGAATAATGACGTGTATGGCCAGAAGCACAGTGTGTGGTGGCCTCAGCGGGGCCACGTTTACTACAGAAATTCCCTCTGCTCGTGACCTGTCACTTGGCTTCCCTGTCCTTGATCTGTCTGGTGTCCTCACGTGAAGAGAATTCTTTTTTTTTCTTACCTTGAGGACATGAAAATCACAGGCCACGGGGCGCCTGGGCGGCTCAGTCGGTTAAGTGTCCAACTTCCACTTAGGTCGTGATCTCACGGTTTGTGGGTTTGAGCCCCGCGTCAGGCTCTGTGCTGACAGCTCAGAGCCTGGAGCCTGCTTCGGATTCTGTGTCTCCCTCTCTCTCTGCTCCTCCCCCGCTTGCACTCTGTCTCTCTCTCTTTTTCTCTCTCAAAAATAAATAAACATTAAAATTAAAAAAAGGAAAACTATCGCAGGCCAAACCAGATAGTATGGTAATCGAATGGTAATATGTTAATGTGAGTGTAAGTTTCCCCTTCTCCCACATCCCCAGGGAAACAGCCAGAGAGATCGTAGTAATAAGGAACAAGCAATATCGCTAATGAAACCAGAGCAAGACACCATCAATGTGCCAAAAAATTCACAAACTTCTCTAAGATGTAAGGCAGGGGGATTTGGATTAGGGAAAGAGCAGGCAGGCCAGGAGCCAGTGAAGGGAACAGAAAGGATGCTTAGCCAACTGAGCCCCCAGGGCCCCCCAGGACCACTTTTTAAAAATCCACCCCCTTGGCTCAGTCGGTTGGGCGTCCGGCTTCAGCTCAGGTTATGATCTCATGGTTCGAGCCCCGCATCGGGCTCTGTGCTGACAGCTCGGAGCCTGGAGCCTGCTTCGGATTCTGTTGTCTCCCTCTCGCTCTGCCCCTCCCCTGCTCATGCTCTGACTCTCCCTGTCTTTCAAAAATAAATAAATATTCAAAAAAAAAGAAAAAAATAAAATCCACTCCCTGATTTTTTCCCCCACCAACACCACCTCCTCCTTTGCTGTCTTTTCTTCCTGTTTTTACCCCAGATCCAGGCTTTGTCTTTCCCAGTTGTTAAGTCCTTTGTCTCAAGGAATCCTTCTTTTTCCTTCTCAAGAAAATAAGGGGACTGGCTTCATCCTTGGTCTTTTTCTTATTATTTCACCCACTTTCTATACAACCACGTGACCATATCTTGAAATCACTTTTTTTTTTTTTTCCAGAAAGGAACCCACGTAAGAAGAGAAGGGACAAAACTTTGCTTGATCGTTTTGCCTGATGCCAGAGTCTTAGATGCTGGACTCTTGAGATACACTTCCCCCTCTCTCCTTCATGAACTTCGTGGCTTGTAAAACTTCTCGTTTTTCCTATACGTTCTGCCTCTGATTCCTAGCTTCCCCCATTTATTTATTTCATTTCCAAACACTCGGCATTTCTGGCTCATTCCAGATGCCCATTTCAGCTTAAAAACTTGCTCTAACAATAGCCACAAAGTCCCACTTCCATGTTCTACAGTAAGAATGGCACAAACCAGGAGTGTCCTCTGCTGGACTCATTTTGCATGCCTGTGTGTGTATGTGTGTGTGTGTGTACATGAGTGGCCTGTGAAACTTGAAATAGCTTTGGCGTTGTTAAACATTATTTGACCATTATATACTTATTCCATTCTTTATGGGTTTGTGTCCTGGGTCTTTTTATTTTTAATTTTTTTAATGTTTTTATTTATTTTTGAGAGACCTAGAGACAGAGCATGAGCACGGGAAGGGCAGAGAGAGAGGGGGACACAGAATCCGAAGCAGGCTGCAGGCTCTGAGCCATCAGCACAGAGCCCGACGCGGGACCTGAACTCACAGACTGTGAGATCCTGACCCGAGCTGAAATCGGCCTCTCAGCCAACTGAGCCACCCAGGCACCCCTGTCCTGGGTCATTAACTGAGCAAATAGTATTTCTTATATGACTCCGGTATTCACCAGCTAACTCTGTGTGATCTGTCCACACAGTGAGATGGACAAGGACCTTATTGAGTAGATTTTATCCTGAAACAGATGGTAAATTCTCACGCGGCAAGATCTGATTTCACACGTTTTCCTGCAGCGCATAGTAAAGACGCACTAATTTGCTAGATGACCCGTGATGTTCTGTTTTGGTAATTTTGTATATCTACGGTACGGATATATTACCACAATTGCCTTAACTTGCTAGAAGACAGAATTCCATTAGTTTTTATAGAAAACTATATTGAATTAAAAACAACCCAAAAAAGCATGCAATAAATCATTGAGAAAACAATTAGAGATTTCTAAGTGGGAGATTTGGCAGTAACACAGATACTTTTTTTTGAAAGTCAAGGTACTCTATCAGTATTATTCATAGTTTTAAAATTCCCATTATTATATGCATAGTCCTATAAATAAACAAGTATGAAATACATGTTCATGAAAAGATACTTTCTCTAGGTTGGTTCTATCTGATAATTTCTATCTTATCCTATTTTATGTTATTCTGTTCTTTTTAAAAATTTTTTTAGTGTTTGTTTATTTTTGAGAGAGAGAGAGGGAGAGAGAGCCAGGCGGGGGAGGGGCAGAGAAAGAGGGGGAAGAGAGAATCCCAAGCGGGCTCTGCGTCATCAGCACAGAGCCCGACGGGGGGCTCGAACTCATGAACTGCGAGATTACGACCTGAGCGGAAGTCTGATGCTCAACCGACTGAGCCACCCAGGCGCCCCTATTTTATTCTCTTCTTTTTAATGCTGGTGACAATCTTGTAAAGGGCTGATTCTGAATCGGGGCGATTTTGCTTCCCGGGGGGCATTTGGCAATGTCTGGAGACATCTTTGGTTGTCGTCATGCTCTGGGGGTGGGGGGAGCGTGTTACTGGCATCTGGCGGGGGGAGATCAGGGGTGCTGTTCAAGCCTTACGTTCCACGGGACAGCTCCACAACAAAGAATTCTCCGTCCAAAAATGTTAGTAGGGTTGAGGTTGAGAGACCCTGATCTAAAACCCCCCAGTCTAGAAACACCTCTATGCTAGCGTTACCAAGAAACGGGGAGCGTTGCCTACTGTGTAATAATAATATGCCAGGGATCTTTCCAGAGGGCTAGTAACAGTGTTTGTCTTTCTGGGGACCCCACAAAAGTAGGCCCAGTTTCCCTTATTCTGGTACTCCGCGTACTCTCTTCTTTGAGTTTATGTCAAGTTGTGAGACTTGGGTCTTCAGAGTACGGGGCGCTTGGAGGTTAAGACGTTAATGAGTATGTCTCCGAGAGCCCATGAAAGCTGAATCGGCGCCCGGGGCAATTAGCAGTGTTGGGTCAGAACTAATGAGCTCGGGGTGGAGTAGCTGGTGTTTGAGCTTAGTGGGGCATGAAGACCCAAGAGCGGTCCACTTCTCTCTGACCTGCTTGGGCCTCTGTGTCTTCAAAACCCAGGAGGGAGAAAATTGCTGACGTGGGAGTTTATTCCCCATCGGGCTAATTAGTTCTTTTCCCAAGATCGAGACCAGAGTTTGGAAGGGTTGGAGACGTTGGTAAGCAGAGAGCATCCTGCCCCCTGGGGTGGGGGACGCGGAGGCGGCTTTGTACCCTGCAGAAGAAATGGGCGTTTAGCAAAGAGTCGGACGGCAGAACGCAAGGTGGAGGGACTCCGAATGTGATCTGGAGAACAACATGGCCAGGAAGCAGGTTGTGGCTGAAACTTGGTAACGTGGGTTTTGGAGCTGTGCCACCACGGACAGCTGCTGCTGGGGAGAAGGAAGGGACAGCAGCGGCCCTGGGGAAGCTCAACGGAGCTCACGTGAGCAACGGAGAACCTGGAGGAGGCGAATGAAGTTGCTTTTATTTAAAAGGTTGGAGGGGTGCCTGGGTGGCTCAGTTGGTTGAGCATCCTGCTTCGGCTCAGGTCATGAGCTCGCTGTTGTGAAGTTCGAGCCCCGCATTGGGCTCTGTGCTGACAGCTGGGAGCCTGGAGCCTGCTTCCGATTCTGTGTCTCCCTCTCTCTCTGCCCCTCCCCCACTCACGCTCGGTCTCTCTCTTTCTCAAAAATAAATAAACATTAAAAAAATTTTTTTTAATTAGAAAATAAAAAGCTGTCTTCACAAGTTCTCATCAAACTCATCGCATAGGGATGTTGTTCTAGTTTTTCTTGGAAGAAGCGGTTTATTTTACCTACGTGGAAATGTTTTGCGTATTCTTCAGCATTTTTAGCTCCACAGAGCCCTAGGGATTGCTTCCACGGACATGCGCTGGTTGGGGAACGTTGTAGAGGCTCTTCTGATGTGGAGGACAGGGTCCTGGATTTTTGTCCCTGTTTGATTCGTATAATGTTGGGCAAATTACTTTCTGTCTCCTAGGCAAGCACTGTAAACATACATTTACATTTAAACGTAAGTGTATGGATGCGTAAGTGTATGGATGGGCTGATAGGACCCAGAGAGGTGTGTTTTCCCTTGACTATGCTGTGGATTTAAGAGGACTGGGTATTGATTGGACTACCCCGACTACAGCCGATCTGTTAGATCTCCTCTAGTGGACATTGGAAAATAAAAGCAGGCCAGGAAAGGGACATTAATAACGAGCAAGGGGCGCCTGGTGTGCTCAGTCCGTTGAGCATCCTCCTCTTGATGTTGGCTCAAGCCATGATCCCAGGATCCTGGGACTGAGCCCTGTGTCGGGATTCCCTCTCTTTCTCTCTCTGTCCCTCCCCCCCACTCATACTTCTAATAACCATCATCATCATCAGCAAAATGTTTTCCTTATTATTATTATGAGAGATAGAGTATCAACAGCAACAGTGCGTTGGTTCATTAGTGATCCTTCCTTACTGACTGAATTTGATTTTCATAACAAGAGTACTCTGGCTATTTCCATTAAATGGATGAGGACACACAGACACCGAGAAATTAAGATATTTTTGAGTCCCCTCCCTACTGGGAAATGGGACCAAATATTCTTAGTCCCTAGACCTGATCCATTTCTTCCAAGGTCTTTTCCCATCCTACTACCTCTCAGTTCTGTGCTTCTCACCGAGGGACGATTCCCTCATATTTTGGATTCCTGCAGTTATTTTAAATGCCTTGCAGGCGTTAACAGTACTTGTTGAAGCTCAGTGTGGGGAGGGCAATCGCACCAAATCAATAGTAGTTTGTAATGACTTTCTTTTTTCTAGACCTGGTAAAGGTTAGGCGTTAACCACATCTATTCCCGGACGGTTGGTCTAAATGAGTGAAATAACTATAGGCCTCAGTACCCAGCCGCTCGATCTCATTTCTTTCTTTTTTTTTTTTTTTAATAATTTTTTAGCATTTATTTATTTTTGAGACATAGAGACAGAGCGTGAGCAGGAGAAGGGCAGAGAGAGAGGGGGAGACACAGAGTCCGAAGAAGGCTCTAGGCTCTGAGCTTTCAACACAGAGCCTGATGCGGGGCTCGAACTCACAGACCTCGAGATCATGACCTGAGCCGAAGTCGGCCACTTAACCAACTGAGCCACCCAGGTGCCCCCGATCTCATTTATTTCATCACCGACTCGACTCCGCAAACTAGGTCAATCTCAAGGAGTTTAAGAGATCAGGTGGCTGTTCCCGGGGCTGAAAATACACACATCACCACATCGTCGTCTTCATCGTCATCACCCTCATCGCCATGCTAAGTACTTTCAGATTGTTTGCTCGATGGTACAGCCTTTCAGGTAGCTTGAACAATGTCTCATCATGGCTTCCCCCACTCGGAGCAGACACGGTGAGGGTCGCGATGAGTCCACCCCCCCCCCCAGCAGGAGCCACTTGGATCTTTACAGAAGAAAAATGGTCTACAAAAGAGAGGCGAAGTGGCTCATTTGCTGATGTTCTGACGCTTAGTGTCCAGACGAGAACGAAAGCTGACTATCCCAACGCTTTGGCAAATAGAGTGAGTGCTGTAACCATTTAGACTTGACCCTTGAGGCGGGAGGCAGCTGCCAGAATCAGGACCTGTTTTCTTATCTACTCTTTTCTTGACGTTTAAAAATCGGGGGAAAGAACGACAATTAATCAAATCAGGAGTGGGAGTCCCCTTTCTTAGAGAGTACAGCATAGCTTTCAGTGTTTGGAAGCACAAGTCCCTTCCCTGGAGGTAACCACTGTTAACAGTTGGGTGTTCATCTGTCCAGATATTTGGTAAGCCTGTATTATATACGAATACAGCGTATTAGTTATCTATGGCTAAAATAGTATTCCATGGCGTTACCACAAAGCCTCAGAGACACACAGTTCTTTATTTTACAAGGCTGCTGGGTTCCACACTCGCTTTGAGATCTGAGCCAGCCTGGTTCATGCGTCGGTGGTCAGCCGTGAGTCAGCCAAACGGCTCTTCTGATCTTGTCTGGGTCTGCTCCCGTGTCTGGGAATCAGCTGGCTGACGGCTGATCTAGGGTGGTCTTTGCTTGGATAACTCGGGTGACTCAACTCTGCCCTCTCTGTCTTTCATCCTCCACCAGCCTGGTCCAGACGTGTCCTGCCAGGGATGGCCATGCACGCACAAGGGCACGAGTCAGATATACAAGAGGCTTTTCAAGCCTCTTCTTGAAAACACTGTACACTTGCTAACGTCCATTGGCCAGAGCAAGTCACATGGCTGAACTCCGTATCAAGGAACGGGAAAAGACTTTCCACTCACGATAAAACAAAACAAAAAAGCTGCAAAATCCGTGGCAAAAGGCAAGGATGGAGAGAGGTGCAAAAAGTTCGGGCCATCACACAATCAACCGAACGATCATTGAAACGTATTTTAACACACAAGCTTTTTTTTTTAATATTGTAAGCTTTTAAAAATATGAGATAATATCCTATCACTTTATGGCTTATACTATTTTGAAGATCTTACGTAACTTCGAACAGATTTGAAAAGATCTTAATATCAAACGATGTAATTGGGTCTTTTTAACATTGCGGAATGTTCCATTATATGAGTGTCCCAGAAGTTTGTATCCAGTCTCTTAATGATAGACATTTAAGTTGTTTCCTGTTTTGGAGGCCTTTTCGACAGCGCTGTAGCGAGCACCTGTTTGCATAAACGCTAGTGTATTCATATTGGGGTTTCTGGAAATTGAACCTGTAGACGCAGGACTTAGGGACCCCTCACACTTTATCCTCCAACAAGACGGAGCCACGATCTCTTAACACCTCTGTGTTTCCAAACGTTCTTTCTTCTAGAATCCTCCTGCTTCTCCAACTTGACTTGGGTAAACGCTAGTGAAACCCAGAGTAAAGAGAATCTACACAGTTGGAGATGGGCTCCCAGCTTCCAGATCCCAGTCGCTCTGCGGTATCCTCAGGTTCCCAGCGTGTGCCATGGACGTGTTCTGGAAGCTACTTAGAGCTCAGCACTCTGTCCTCAGCACTCTGGTGTGCACCCAAGCACCAGGGTGTTTGTCAAGGCTTCTCCACGGTCCTTAAGCAAAGCAGGTGTTCCTTCTCCAAACGCAATGAACACTCCCATCCTGGTACTTCTTCCACTGAAATACATTTGTCTAATATATGATGCCTTTTTCTTTGGGAGAAGGAACCTTGCCCTTTCCACGTTCTAGTCGGGTGCTTGGGCAAAGGAGTACTCACTAAATGTTTGCTAAGTAAAAATTATGGGGTGCCTGGGTAGCTCAGTCATTTGAGCTTCTGACTCCTGGTTTTGGCTCGGGTCATGATTTCACAGGTTCGTGAGTTCAGGCCCGGCGTCAGGCTCTGGGCTGACGGTATGGAGCCTGCTTAGGATTCTCTCTCCCTCTCTCTCTGCCCCCTCCCTCTCTCTCTCAAAATAAATGAATAAGCAAAAAAATAAAAAATAAATCTTACACTCGAGGTCAGACCTGATGTTTTGACCATATAACAATAATTCGGTAAATCTGTATTTGTTCATTCGTTCAAAAATACTTGTTGTATTTGTACAGTGAGTTGGATATGTTTGAAATGAGAGAATGGGGATGTGCCTTCTCGAAATGGAATGGTGCTTTTTAGGGAGTCTGAAGAAATTTCCGTCCTTTTACCCAGAAAAATGCACACACGCCCACAATCGCATTTTTATATACGCTCATGTGGGCTCGCCACCTCTCGATTCTTATTCTTGGAACTTAGGTTAAAAACTTCTGACTCTGGGGCGCCTGGGTGGCTCAGTCGGTTGAGTGTCTGACTTTGGCTCAGGTCATGATCTCGCGATCTGTGAGTTTGAGCCCCCCATCGGGCTCTGTGCTAACAGCACAGAATTCTGTGGGTGTCTCTCTGCACCCACAACCCCCCTGCTCACGCTCTGTCTCTCTCGGTCTCAAAAATAAATAAGCATTTCAAATAAACACAAAAAAACAAAAAAACTTCTGCCTTCAGTTGATAGGAACATGGCCCCATGTCAGACTTGGCGACACAAAAGGCAGAACTGGGGACTTGAGGGTTAGACTCCTGACCGACCTGCCCATCCATCCTAGTTCTGAATTCTTACCTGGTAACAAGTGTGCAAGTGGCCAGAACACGGATTCTGCCATATCCATATCTCAATCTATGTTTTAGCTTTCTGGTCTACCCCTAAAATATTTTTAGACACTCCTGTATTCGTTTAGGCTATGGGTAATGAGAGAGCTCCAAGTGGAAACGTCTCTCCCAAGTGTGCCGCGTGACCGACCTGACATTACATAACCATCATTCTGTGTACACACAGATCTGCTCAATTTACTGGAAGAAAGCGTTTCAAAGAAAATTGCCACATAGGAAATAGAATTTCTGCCTCTTAATACGCGTTTTAAGGTATGTTTAGCTAACATGAAAAGTCGGTAACCCATTCAAAGTAGCAGCAAAAATAAAAGCTATTCAAGAATAATGGCAACAAGAAACATACACAACTTGCCTGTGGAAAACGTCACAGAAGCAGATTTGTGACAGAAGCGTTCATGGACCTGGCACCAAAAGCATAATCCATGAAATATATGGGTAAATTGAACTGCATCAGTTTTAAAACTTTTTGCTCAGCCAAAGATACTGCTAAAAGAAAGATACTGTGTGGTGTCACTTTTGTGGGAATCTTGAAAGAAAAGTCAGAATTTTGAAACAGAGAGTAGAAAAGTGGTTACCAGGGGCGCCTGGGTGGCTCAGTCGGTTGAGCGTCCAGCTTCGGCTCAGGTCACGATCTCGTGGTTCGTGAGTTCAAGCCCTGCGTTGGGCTCCGTGCTGACAGCTCGGAGCCTGGAACCTTCTTTGGGTTCTGTGTCTCCCTCCTTCTCTGTCCCTCCTCCTCATGCTCTGTCTCTCTCTCTATCAAAAATAAATCATACAAGGGCACCTGGGTGGCTCAGGCAGTTAGGCATGTGACTTCAGCTCAGGTCATGATCTCACAGTCTGTGAGTTGGAGCCGTGCGTTGGGCTGTGTGTGCTTGACAGCTCGGAGCCTGGAGCCTGCTTCAGTTTCTGTGTCTCTGTCTCTTTTTGTCTCTTCCCTGCTCACTCTCTGTCTCTCTCTCCCTCTCTCAAAAATAATAAACATTAAAGATATTTAAAAACAAATAAATAAGCATTAAAAACAAATGTAAAACAAAAAGTGGTAACCAAAGGTTTGGGGTTGGGTAATAGGGACAGGCTAGTCACAGAGCACAAACTCTCATTGACAAGAAGAGTGAAACTCTGAGGCTCTAACGTAGATCATGGCGATGATAGTTGGGAACACGGTGGCGTAATTGAAACTTGCTAAGAGAGTAGAATTTAAATGTTCTAACCAAAAAAAAAAAAAAAACTGAAAAGAAAGAGTTCAAAATTTAATCATCACGGAATAGTCAAATAGTCATGAAAAAAATAATGAGAAGACCAACTGTAGACTGGGAAAACATTTCAAAATCCCGTATCTAAACAAGGACCTCTAGTGAGAATATATAAAGAATTTTACGGGGCGCCTGGCTGGCACAGTCGGTAGAGCGCGTGGTCCTTGATCTTGGGGTCCTGAGTTGGAGCCCCACGTTGCCAGTAGAGTTTACTTAAAAAATAAATGTACCGCTTAAAAAAGTTTTAAAAGAATATATAAAGAACTTTCGGAACTCAGAAGTAAAAAAAGATAAACAACCTCATTAAAAAAGTGGGCAAAAAGCTTCAACAGACATTTCAACGAAGAGGCAGTCGAGCAAATGAAAAGATGTCCAGTTATCATTAGCCATTCGGAAAACGGAAATGAAAACCCCGATGAGATCCCACTGCGGAACTATTAGAAAGACCAAACACACACACACACACACACACACACACACACACACACGCAAAGCAAAGAAACAAGGAAAGAAACAAACAAAAACAAAAAACAAAGAAAACACAACCTTAACATAGTGCTGACAGGGTTGAAACACTTGGAATTCTCATATGTTGCTTTGGGAATGTGAATAGTTCTTTAAAATAATTTGGCAGGCACCTGGGTGGCTCAGTCGGTTGAGCGTCTGTCTCCTGATTCTGGTTCAGGTCGTGATCCCAGAGTCTTAGTATCGAGCCCAGTGTCGGGCTCCACGCTGAGTTTGGGGTCTACTTGAGACTCTCTCTCTCCCCTGCTCGCACGCTCTCTCTTTCTCTAAAAAAAAACAAAAAACCAAAAAGAAATAAAAATAAATAGTAAATACGCATCCTTTCCAGGTCAAGAAAATAATTAAACGTTAGAATCTTTACCTATCGAGACAACCGAAGTGTCCAACAATAAGAGATTTGGTAAACACTTAATGGTGGTTCATACGATGGGATGCTGCACAGCCCGCCTTTAAAATGAAGTTGATGCATAACTAGTATCAGGAATGAGGTTTTCTGTTTATCCCTAGTGCTTTTAAAAAGCAGCGTAGAACAGTGTATGCACAAAATGATTTCATTTTTTAAATCAGCTACGAAGAACTGCATAGTGTAGACGAATCTATTTTAAAACGCAGCATCTGAGTGATGGGTGGTGAGTGCTTCTCGTGTTTAGGATTTTAGGTTTCTCTGATTTTTCTGAAATTTCTATGGTGAACCTTTTTGACATGTGCAACTTATATTTGTGGGTTTTTTTTACGTTAAAAATATACCCCTGGCTTTAAATGTAAAGCATCCTTCCTCGAGCCCTTGCCCATTGCGATCCTTCCCACCCCAGTCCAGCGTTGCCCTGTGGTCCCTTTCCCAAGGTTCTGTCTATGAATAGAGGTTCTAGATTCCCCTGGCGATTGCCAGAATTCTGTGCCCTAAGGTCTGTCACAGCTCTGTTGGTTGGAAGATGGTAAATCTCCTCTTTACTGGTGTTTGTCTGGCATAAGAGACGAAAGAAAAAAAAAGAAACCCTCAGCTTATTCCAGAATTCCGTGAAAGAGTCCTGTCACTCACGGAAAGGTGTTTTGGCCCCAGAACTCTAGAGAACGTTCCTTGGAATATTAGTATTTGGAAATCACGATAATTTTTAAAAACCTGTCAGAGTCTAATCTGCCAGTGTTCTGTTGATAGTTCGTGTCTGTCTGTCCACTGAAATCTGTGAACAGAACGAGATCTCTCCAGCGACCTGAGAGAGAAAAGACAACTTACCCCTTCCATCGTCTTTGTTTCTTATTTGTTAAAGTTTGGACTTCAATAATTACTATTGTATTGGTCTCCCTTTCCACTACTGACTTGCTATTCTCACTTGTAATGATTTCAGAGCAGGGACGCCTGGGGGGCTCAGTCGGTGAAGCATCCAACTCTTGGTTTTGGCTCAGGTCATGATCTCATGGTTCGTGGGATCAAGCACACTTGGGATTCTCTCTCTTCCTCTTTCTCTGCCCCTCCCACTCACTCCATCTCGCTCTCCCAAAATAAATAAGCATTTATTTTTAATTAAAAAACAGGAGCAGGGGCGCCTGGGTGGCTCAGTTGGTTAAGCGGCCGACTTCAGCTCGGGTCATGATCTCACAATTCATGAGTTCAAGCCCCGCATCGGGCTCTGTGCGGACAGCATGGGACCTGCTTGGGATTCTTTTTCTCTCCTTCTCTCTCTGCCCCTCCCCTGCTTGGGTCCTTTCTTTCTCTAAAAATAAATCAATGAAATTAAAAAAAATTAAAACAAAGTACATTTAGAATGCAGCTGTTTTCCGGATGGCCTCACCCTAGATCCTCTGATGTCCCCCCCCGCCCCGCCCCCCCGGGGCAATCAGTCAGATGGAGCGAGAGCAGGTCTGTGACATCTCGTGGTGGTGGAGCCACGGAGCCCACGTGAACTTGCTTCATTTGGAAAGTCCAACTCCTGAGGGCCCTCGGGCTTGATTGGAACCAGAGCCGCCTCTGTGTCCTGCTTCTTTTTTAGGATGACGTTTCTAAGCCCCCCGACTTCCCTCTGCCCTGACCTCCACGCTGTCAGGTCCCTGAACACGAGCGCCTGCGGAGGTCCTGTTGCCCACCGGTCCGAGCAGTTCAAGAGTCCTAAATCAAGCTAATACAGCGTTAACTGAAAGAGATTCTAGTCTCTCCTGTATTTAGGGATATTCCTTCCTAACGACGGAACAGAAAAGTATGCTGAAATCTATTGGTTTTTTTTTTGTTTTGTTTTTAAGCATGTCTGAAGGTTTGGGCCAAATACCAGAGATGACTAGATGTAATTATATTGCTCAGTTCGGTTTTCCGTGGGTGGATCAGCGATGCTGAGACGAGTCATAAAGGCAGGACGTACACAAATCATGAGCTATCCTGTGCGTCGGCAGGACCATCCCTTTCATGCTTAATTTCAGGCAGATGCTAATTCTGCGACAGTCAAGAGTTTTGTATTCATTTTGTTCTACTGACAAAACCGATCCAAAGCAGGGATTGGCAAACATGTTTTTGCAAAGGCCAAGATAGTATTTTATTTAAGAAAAATTTCATTTATTTACTTTTGAGAGAGCAAGAGAGAGAGAGAGAGAGAGGGAGTGTGAGCGGGAGAGGGGCAGAGAGAGAGGGAGACACAGAATCCACAGCAGGCTCCAGGCTCTGAGCTGTCAACACAGAGCCCGGTGTGGGGCTCGAACTCATGAACCGTGAGATCGTGACCCGAGCCGAAATCGGACATTGAACTGACTGAGCCACTCAGGTGCCCCTGAGATAGTATTTTAGACTTGTTGGGCATATGGTCTCTGTCACAACTGCCCCCAGCTCTGCTGGCGATGTTCAAAAGCAGCCATAGATTGTCTGCAAGAAAATGGAAAGGACTCTGTTTCCAGAAGACTTCACCATTAAAATAGCTGGATTTGACCAGTGGGCCATAGTTGGGCACCCTTTATCTGAGAGATTTTGAAAGCACAAATGTACACATTTGGACATCTTTTGAGTGAAACCATAAATTAGAGTTCGTGTAAAAATTAACATGATTTTCCTTAGTTTTCATAAGCGATTTTTCTTCTAGAGGATTCTAAGTTAGCTATCGAAATCCAAAGATTAAATACCGGTTATAACGGGTACATATCAAAGTTTGAAATAAAAAATCCTAAAGTTGCCTTTTCAATAAAAAAATTTGAAGGTTATTTATTTTTGAGAAAGACAGCATGAGCAGGGGAGGGGCAGAGAGAGAGGGAGAGAGGGAATCCCAGGCAGGGCCCATGCTGTCAGTGCAGAGCCCGATGTGGGACTTGAACTCATGAAACCGTGAGATCATGACCTGAGCCGAAACCAAGAGTCAGACAGTTAACTGAAAGAGCCACCCAGGTGCCCCGATTTTTCTTTTTCTTGACTTACATCCAAGTTAGTTAGCATATCGTGCAACAATGATTTCAGGAGTAGAATCCAATGGCTCATCCCCTATGTATAACACCCAGTGCTCATCCCAACAAGTGTCTTCCTTTTTAATGTTTAATTTTTAAACATGGTGATGAAAGGGGCACCTGGGTGGCTCAGTTGGTTGAGTGGCCGACTTCAGCTCAGGTCACGATCTCACGTCTGTGAGTTCGAGCCCCCCGTCGGGCTCTGTGCTGATGGCTCATCAGAGCCTGGAGCCTGCTTCGGAGTCTGTGTCTCCCTCTCTCTCTGCCCTTCCCCTGCTTGTGCTCTGTCTCTATGTCTCTCAAAAAAAATAAAAAATGTTAAAAAAAAATGGTGATGAAATATTATGAAACATTTTCAGAAAATCAGAACTGTTCTGAAGTCTGGCTTTTCAAAATCCCCCTGGCTTCCCAGGCAAAGACTTCGGCGTCCTGCTTCACTGTTTCGCCGGGACCTACATAATTACAAGGTTTTGAGTAGCACGATTTGCCTTATGATACAAAATGTCCCGCCTCCTCCCAGGGCACCTCTGGGGCCATGAATGGAAGAAGAGCTTAAGCAAAGAAATGAACGCTCATCGTACGGAGAAGGTATTCCGTGCTCTCTGATCAGCGGTATTTGACAAGCGACTTGTCTTTTCTCTGCGCTAACCGTGTCCCTCCCTCGAACCTTCCCTAAACCAGATCCGTGGCCACCCCATGTCAGCAGCAGCCCAAACCCATGTCGGTTGTCCGCAGTCAAGTCTTTGCTTTGAAGACAGAGGGCAAGGGGTTTGGAGAAGCTTCCCCTGGGGCCTGAGCAGCGTTAGACGTAAGGGTGGGTGTTTAAGGTCATCGGTCGAGTAAATAGGGCAATAAATTTGCATGTGTGCAGTGAGGACTTTCTAAACTGGGGAGGGGAGTGCCGGGGGCGCAGGGGGGCGTCTGAGCAGGGCTGTCTCTTGTCTAAGGGCACTGCTGACGCCATTCACCGGGGGCCCTGGTGGAGTGATGGCTTTCCCCTTCAGAGTGGCGTGTGGGACAGCCACGCCGACCGACCGTGTCTAATGGACACTCGTCCATTGCTTTCCTGAGTTTCATTTTGTCTGCGTGCCTCATTTCACGATGATGTCATCATTTTGGAGGTTTCTTTCACAGCACACGGGTGACATGCTTTCGGAAGTTCTGTGCGCAGACAGACTGTGTACCCTTTTCTCCTGTTCACAAGCAGGGAAGCTGGTGGCAGGGTCACCTGCTGGCAGTTCTAGCAAGAACCTCCAGGCAGTCCGGCAAATCCGCAGCTTCGTGTGGCTTTTCCTGTTTGAAACTTAAAAGATACATAGACCTAGCACCTACTCTGTGTCCAGATCCTAACCAACAGAAGAAAAAAAAAATCAAAGCAACTGAAAGAAGCCAACGTTGCAAAAATGTAACAGAGGGCCGGCCTTCCGGTTTCTCTGCATCCTGCCCTCTGCTCGGCCCGTTACTTCCCCACTGTCCTTAGAGTGTCCATTTCCAGGCAAGGAAAGCACCGTTTCTCTCCTTATCTCCAGCAGCACACATGCAGTGAGCTGATAATTCCAGGCTGTGAGCGAGCTCTGCTCAGAAACAGCTGTCCCCAGGAGCACACAGCTGATAGCACGGCTCTCAGACGGACCATTTATAAAACTCCTGTCAAGGCCGAGATGAGCCTTGATGGGGCTTCGTGGGGGCAGCCGCCACTGAGCCAGCCGGGAGAGGTGCCCACCCTTGGGCCCCACCTGCCCGCTTCGATCAGCAGCCCCCGACTCGCCTTCTAGGTTGTAGATCTTCTGACACTGGTGAAAGTGCCAGAGAGGACCCAGAAAAACCAATTCTTATCATCAGGGCTCATGTTCAATGTCACTTCCTGCCTCAGAAGCACTATAAAGGGAATTTACTCTCCACGGGGGGGGATTTTAGATTCCAGGGAGTCAAGCGTAAGGGTGGTCGAGCCCTGTGCATAGGGTGTTTCTAGAATTAGAGAAGAATGCCCTATTACCGAAGGAGAGGGAACCAGAGCGGCTTAATGAACCAGAGTCTAAGCTAAGCTTTGTGTCCCTTCGGCTGCCTGACTTTTTCGACCTTTTCTGTGCCCGACATGACGGGGCTGGATCAGGGGGACTTCTGAGATTCCTCCTATTCTGACATTCAGTGGTGCTGCTGCCTAGCAGAGCCGTTCTCCCACTAGCCTTTTCTAGAACATTCTTGCCTTTTTTTGTTCCTGCTTTCTCCATCTCTTCTTTGTCTCCTGTTGAGCCGTCTCTTCTTCTAACCTTCTTCTTTATCTCCCTCTTTCCTTCTCTCTCTCTCTCTGTCACACACACAGACACACTTATAAGGGTCTGTAAATAATAAGCTTGAGATCCTCACTAATTTAATTGTACTTCACCTCTGCTATTTATAGTCCTGTATTATAACTAAATGTAGAATCGTTCTTGAGACTAATTTCTATTCTGATTTTATTTTATTATTTTATGTTCTGTTTATTTTTGAGAGAGAGAGACAACACCCGTGCGCGCGTGCACACACACACACACACACACAGAGCATGAGTTGGGGGGAGATAAGTGGTCGGAACAGGAGCCACCTGACTTCTGTCCCACACGCGGGCCGCTGATTCTCGCGGCGCTGGAAGCACAGTGGTGCTCACGGCATCAGGCACCGTAGCAGACGTGTCTCTAGAGCATCGACAGGGGACCAGAGATAATAAAGAATGCACTGTTTGCAAAACATGTTGGCACCTGCTTCCTCGTTTAATCTTTACGCAGCTCCAGGAGGGATAAGTTAGGCATCGCGCTCCCCGAGTTTCCTGGCGAGCAGGCTGAGACTCAGAGAGGCTAAGCGGCAGGCGCGAGTTCCCGTAGCAGGTACCGGAAGGTGACGAACGGGCAGCCCGATGCCTAGTGCAAGGTCATTTCCATTGCACGGGATGAGAGAAAGTCAGCAGACAGAAGGGATAGGAGGAGAATACACTGCCGACGACGGAAGACGGAGAACGTGAGAAAGCTGTCCAGAGGGTAGCAGTGAAGACCCTGGGAGACCCGAACTCCGAACTGAATACAGAGGAAGGAACGCGTCTGTCTGCACGGTGGAACGGAGGCAGGAAAGAAGCAGGTGGTTAGTTGGGGCGGGACGCTCTTCCAACGTGATCGGAGCTTAAGGGGCTAAAGCCGTGGACTGGGGGGGAGGCCGACGCGGGAAAGGAAGAGGTGTTTTCATGAGACCGGAAAGCAGACTTACGATGGAACAAAGCAGTTTTCAAAGATCCCAAAAGTGTACACACAGAAAATGACAGGAGTTGTACTGAAACAGATAACCAACCCCCACCTGCAAGGTTATTTTGCAGAAAGAGGGGGGGCGCCTGGACGGCTCAGTCGGTGAAGCATCCGACTTCGGCTCAGGTCACGATCTCGCGACGATCTCGCGGTTTGTGAGTTCGATCCCCGCGTCAGGCTCTGTGCTGACAGCTCAGAGCCTGGAGCCTGCCTCGGATTCTCTGTCTCCCCCCTCTCTTCCCCTCCCATGCTCACACTCTGTCTCTCCATAATAAATAAAAACGTTTAAAAAAAAATGAAAAAAGAAGAGGCTCCCCTTTCCCTAAAAAAGGGGAAAAAATACGTTTTTCTTCAAGTAGAGTTGAGGGTAAGTTTTAAAAGTTAGGATTTCTGCCGAAGAATTCTAATGAGGACAAAACATTATTGATTTTATTTTAAAACAGGACACCCATGGATCCCCTATCTCCATGAACATCATCGTAGTTTTACAGGAAACTCAAAACTGGGCCTGGGAAAGTGCATCCACCTTGATTCTGTGGTTCCTAAAATGCACGATCTTGAGCGAATCACTTCAGTTCCCCGGGCCTTGGCTTCTTCCTCCGCAGAATCATACGCCTGCTGTCCCCCACGTCTGTAGGACCTTCCCATCTCCGGGCCTCCATGTACAGCCCGGGACTTAAACCCGTCGTCAATGGGTTGGGTTCACGACTCCGCACAGCCTCCCGACCGCTCTGTTCTGAAGTGTGACCCCACCAATCCCATCGAAAGGTCTGTATAAACCGTGAGGCCGGGCGGCTGGGCATCAGCCGGGTTCATCTCAAAGTCCACAAGGTCTGGAAGCACGCCGTTCAGAGAAATGACTCCAGGGGAAGGTGCCGAGCTTAGCCCCCGCAAAGGCTCCCTTGGCGTTTTCCTGGCACTTGGAGGCAGAGGCCACCCCGGTTTGGTCCAGGAAATGAGTGGCCTTGTGGCATCCAATCGGGCAGTGACTAAAGAGACCGGTCTCTGTCCGCACTCTCTCAGTGACCCAAACATCGAAAGAAGCTGTCCTTGCTAGACCCGCTAGGAGACGAGGTTTCGCAGATGGGGCTGTGTTAAAAACAGGGCGGCCAAGAACTCAAGAGGAGGGATCCGAAGAGAGAAACCAATAAACGCTCATTAAGCATTTTTCATAGACAGTCCCCCATCTGACATGTAGGGACTTCTCGCCTCTCGAGACAGCAGTGAGGGGCTAGAATTGTCACTGTAACTTCCCGGCCGAAGAGCTCGGTTCAGAGAGGTGACGTGGCTTGTCCGAAGACACACGGTGATGAGTGAGAAGAGGCAGAGTGCAGATCTTTGAACCTCCCCAGACGCGCGGGCTACTTCCCTATGCGTCGATCCGTGCAAACCGATCTGCTTGGAATCGTGCAGACGGGCAAGAGACAGAACACGGTTTTCGAAGGCTTTCTTCCATCAGGGGAGCCCAGACAGGGCTGCTGGGAAAAGTCCCTGAGTGGGAACACACAGGTAATTTATCTTAAGGAGCCGGTAAATCTGGCCCTGGCGCCCACGCTCGCCACGCATTTTCTTAACTCTGTACGACCCGCACGTCTGGCTTCTGGAAGCCTCTGGCAGCAGAAAATTCTAGGAAAAACATGCTCTCCGCATGGCCTTGGCGTGAAGGCGGTTCCCGGGGGTCCCCGGTGGCATGAGCCCGGAGCAGGAAAGCTCCTGCAAACTCCCAGCGCTGTCAGCCCACCACCCCTTGGGCCCAAGTCCAAACACATCAGTATTTCTTTTCCTGCTGCTGTGATGTCGGACTCCACTCCAAACGTGACTTGTAAGGCTGGGAAGAAAACTCCCTTTAGTTGCTGTTTGAGTTGGCTTCTGTGGGAGAGGAAGACTCATGTCTTTGAGCCGGCCCCACACGGACCGAATCTAGATGTGCAATTGTTTTTTTTTAATGATTATTTATTTTTTTTTAGAGAGACAGAGCATGAGCAGGGGAGGGGCAGAGAGAGGGGGAGACTCAGAATCCGAAGCAGGCTCCGGGCTCTGGGACTGTCGGCGCAGAGCCTGACTCAGCGGAGCTCGAACTCACGAACCACGAGATCATGACCTGAGCCCAAGTCAGACGCTCAACCACCTGAGCTACCCAGGTGTCCCTAGACGTGCAATTCTAATAACCAAACTGTTGTCAAGGTACGTCAACATCGAATGTAAAAAACTGGTACACTTTCCAGGCCAAATGATAGCAGATTCCTTGTAAAACTGTGAACAACCACGTAAAAAAAAAAAAAAAAAGAGAGAGAGAAAGGGTTCTTAACTCTCCCTTTGATGACAAAGGGAGAAAGCTCAGTTAAAAAAAACAACCGACCAAACAGAGGCATCTGGGGGGCTCCGTGGGTTAAGCATCTGACTTTGGCACAGGTCACGATCGCGCGGTTTGTGAGTTCGAGCCCCGCATCAGGTTCTGTGCAGTCAGCAGGGAGCCTGCTTGGGAGCCTCTGCCTCCCCCTCTCTCTCTGTGCCCCTGCCCCGCTCATGCTTACTCTTTCTCTCCCTAAAAAGTAAACATTAAAAAAAATAATAAAAACTACATTATGTTCCCTGCCGCTCCAGGGAAGAAAGAAAAGTCAGCGCTTCTTGGCTGATCATTTGGGGGCGGAGGGCTTCCCAAAAGGGCAGAAACTACATCTGTATCCAGGTCAGAGAGGAGAATCATCCTGAAAGGGAAGGAGCAGGAGTCACCTTAGATCATAAATTCAAGCACGAATCCTTCACGTCTCTATAGGACCACAGTCTTCCCAAGCAATGCCACAAATTCTCTCATTCACGGACGCTTAGGAGATACAGAAAGAGAGCGATATTTTACAAGGCTCGTCGCCTCACCCCGTGATTTTCTCCTTCCAAGTTGACTACACTGGGGAATTTAGGCATTTCTAAGATTTCACATAGAGTTTTTAACTCTGTATCCACGGATCCCAAGTTTTGTTCTTAAAAGGTGCCCGGCTCTCAGGGAACTGACCTGCTTCTCCCAATGTTGTAAGAAGATATCAACGAATATCCAGGGGGCGCCTGGGGGGCTCAGTCACTTGAGCGCCCGACTCTGATTTCAGCTCAGAGATCGAGCCCCATGTCGGGCTCTGTGCTGAGCATGGAGCCTGCTTGGGATTCTTTCCCTTTCTCTCTCTCTTTCTGTCCCTCTCCGCTGCTCCCTCTCTCTCTCTTCCAAAAGGAAAAAAAAAAAAGTTATCAAAGAAGATCCAGAAAAAAAATCCTAATTAAAAATTAAAGTTTTCATGCAACCTCTTAATAATGTCAGAATCTGGGGCGCCTGGCTGGCTCAGTCGGTTAAGCGGCCGACTTCGGCTCAGGTGATGATCTCGCGGTCTGTGAGTCCGAGCCCCGCGTCGGACTCTGTGCTGACAGCAAGAAGCCTGACTGGGTATTCTGTCTCCCTCTCTCTCTGCTCCTCCCCTGCCTGTGGGCGCTCTCTCTCTCCAAATAAATAAAAAGTAACCTTAAAAGACTTTTATACCGAAGCCGAGTATTTCATTTAAAGTCCTATCAAAATAACTTTTTCCGACATGCAATTATTCAAAAACCTTAGCACCGAGGTAACCTGTGACCTGTTTGCTTCAGTTGAACGACAACAGAGTGAAATTAAATGCTCAAGAATGAAGAAGTCGAGAATAAGAAAGTGAGGGGACATCTAAAATCACTTAGAATAGGGGCGCCTGGAGTGGCTTAGTTTAAGCATCCAACTTTGGCTCAAGTCAGGATCTCTGGGTTCATGGGTTTGAGCCTTGCGTTGGGCTCTGTGCTGACAGCTCGGAGCCCGGAGCCTGCTTCGGATTCTGTGTCTCCCTCTCTCTCTCTACCCCTCCCCCTCATGCTCTCTGTCTTTATCAAAGGTGAACACATAAAAAAATTAATAAATCATACATATGTTCATCAAAATACATGCTCATGAACGTTCATAGTTAATTCTAACAGCCCCAAAGGCAAGTTCCCCAAATACCCATCAAAAATGGAAGGATATATATGTATACATGTATCTGTACATATATATGTATACATATATATATGTCTATACGTATATGTTATATGTATGTGTATACATATATATGTGTGTATATATCTTTTTTGATAATGTAAACTACATACACATACATATGTGTGTATATACATATACATATATATGTGCACACGTGTGTATATATATGTATATATACACATAATACTATATAGAATTGGTATGAAGGACTTCAAACTGTGAACGAATTCCCAAAACACAATGTTAAACACAAGTTAGACACAAAATTGTATGTATGGAGTTACTTCTCTTCTAAAAAGTTCAAAAGCAGGCAAAATCCACATACACCATTAGATGTCAGGACAGTGGTTACCCTTGGGGGAACGGGTGACTAGAAGTGGGTACGAGATGCCTCTGGGGAGGTGGAAGTCTCCCACTCCGTAATGCAGGGTTTGTGTCCTTTTCTGAATTCGGTCACACCGCGGTAAAAAGTTTACGACGCTCAGGAAAAATAAATGGATCGATTCTCCGTAATTCTCCAAGACAAACACGCCCTTCGAAACAGTGCATCTGCTAAACCAGCTACATCTCCGGCTCATGGAAATTCAGGTCATGAAGGGAAAGGAGCTGAGCTCCCAGACACGGGAATCCGCGGTCCTCTCAATGACCTCCCCCTACGCTCTGTCAGCACAGAGCCCAGTGTGGGGCTCGAACTCACAAACCGTGAGATCATGACCTGAGCTGAGGTCGGACACTTAACCGACTGAGCCGCCCAGGTGCCCCTGGGTTTGATTTTTATCACATACGGTCCTGGGAGCACAATTGCTGAGCCACGGTGTAGGCATACGTTTAGCTTTGGTAGATAGTTCCAAATAGTTTTCTGAAGTTGTTACGCCAATTTATACTCAGACTAACAGGGAGCCAGCTGGTCATGTGCTTGCCCATATTTGGAATTCTCTGTGGTTTTGACTAGCCATTCACGTTGGGTGTATGTTACTATGTCTTTAATTTGCATTTCCTTGATGACTAACGAAGTGCAGTACCTTTTCATATATTTTATTGACTCTTTGGGTACCGTTATTTGTATGCAGTGCCTGTTCAAGACATTTGCCCATTTTTCTTTTCTGATGTCTAGTTTTTTTTTAACTTGCTGATGTGGAACAACTCTTTTATGTATTACGGATATGAATCTTTTGTCAGGTATCCATATTTTAAATATCCTCTGTTCTTCTAACACTTGTCTTTTTACTTTCTCTCTTTTTTTTAACGTTTGCTTATTTTTTGAGACACAGAGACAGAGCGTGAGCAGGAGAAGGGCAGAGAGAGAGGTAGACACAGAATCCGAAGTAGGCTCCAGGCTCTGAGCTGTCAGCACAGAGCCCGACGCGGGGCTCCAACCTACAGACTGTGAGATCGTGACTTGAGCCGAGGTCGGCTGCTTAACCAACTGAGCCACCCAGGCACCCCTGTCTTTTTACTCTCTTGATTTTACCATTTGATGAACAGAAGTTCCGACTTTTAATATAGTCCAATTCATCATTCTTTGTGGTTATTCTTTTAAGACACTTAAGAAAAACTTGCCCCCCTCAGTCATTAAGATGGTCTCCTAGGCTTCCTTCGAAAAGTTTTTATTATTTTGTCTTGCAAATCGATGTGTAGCAGCCATCTGGAATTGATTTTTCTCTGTGGGGAGAGAACAAGATTTATTTTTCCATGTGAATAACCGGTTGACCAAACTAAAACTACGGTGAGAGAGGGTAATTTTTTTAGGGAAGGAGTACCTCCGGAGAGGGCCAGTCGCGGGAGGGTGAGGAGGAGCAGGAAGGCAACATGAGGGCAGTGTGAATTCTGAGGAAATGACCCAAATGAACACCAAGGGTGAAGCACATGCTGAGGCGGGTTCTCTTCCATACTTTCTCGCATGTGTTATACACGCAATGAGTATGTGTCGCCAAGAGGTGCCATCAAGGGCTACCTCTTGGGGGTTCTCCTGAGCATGCAGGGGATGGCGGTGCACACAGCGCTGGAGCAGTGGGTGGCCTTGTCTCTAGGACTGTCATTGGGGCCTTGCCATGGAGGCAGATCTGTCTGTTCAGCAGTGTGGCAGAAGGAGGAGAACCTTCCGGGTCACCTGAGTACTCGTACCACGAACTACTCAGTTGACTTCCCAAGTCACATGGAAGTGTTCCCAGACAGTTTCCTTCTGGGAATAGGCGTGCCACACCGCACAGGAAGGAACCGATTCCCTTAAAAACTGAGTTCATCTCTCTTCCACTGTAGTAGACCCGTCCTTCCAGATAACTCGGGTTTGCCACTTTGCGGCTGTCAAACCAGGCGCTGTCATTGAACGTCCTGCATACCGGAGCTCTAACGGACAGGCGTGTGGATGTCCCAGGAACACGTCAGAGGGTCTCCGGTCGTCTCTGGACCCTTGTGATCTGGTCTGAATGGGGTTTTCCTGGCAGCCGGAAATTCCAAACCCCAGGCATCCCCTTCTCAAGAACAATCCTTGGTAGGTCCCTTGCCACAGTGGTCACGTCCATACTGCTTTAGTTCATAGTGTCGCGGGCATTTACGGTGCGGAGCAATCATTCTCCAGAACTCTTGTCATCTCACAAAACTGAAACTGTGCACGCTTAAATGACTCTCCCCCCGCCCTCCCCCCATAGCCCCTGGGAGCAACCATTAGACTTTCCGTTCTTCTGACGTGATGGCTCTAGAGACCTCAGGGTGTTTATCCTTCTGTGACTGGCTTATTTCTCAGAGCGTAATGCCCTCAAGGTCCATCCTTGCTGGAGCACGTGTCAGAATCCGCTTCCTTTTTAAGGCTGAAGCACATTCCATTGTATATATATATATATATATATATATGGAGCCTGTTGTGTGTATCCATTCGTCCGCTGATGGACAGTTGGGTTGCTTTCACTGTTTGGCCACGGCGCTTCTCGTTGGGTCCCTGTGTGTGCCATCCGCTTTGGAATAATCCTTCATTTGCTTATGAGATCCCCTCTTATCCTTGCTTTCCTCAAGAAAAAAAAAAAAAGCTTACCTAATTTTCCCTCAAGATTTTAAAATTTTTTAATGTTTTTTATTTAGTTTTGAGACAGACAGACAGAGTATGAGCCGGGGAGGGACAGAGAGAGAGGGAGACACAGAATCGGAAGCAGGCTCCAGGCTCCGAGCTGTCCGCACAGAGCCAGACACGGGGCGTGAACCCACAGACCACGAGATCGTGATCTGAGCCGAAGTCGGACGCTTAATCGATTGAGCCACCCAGGCGCCCCTCAAAATTCTCATGGTACCCATTTCTGTGTCTCCATACCTGCCACTAATGTCTCTAAATCCTTGTCCCTATTGAGAGGTGAAGTTGGGATAGCGTAGGTAGCTGGGAATTCAGGCTTCTTAGGACCCACCCCTCCTTTCGTCCAATCAGATTTCTCGCTCCCCACCCCAACTTGTTCTGTTTTTAGGGAAACTTCACGCGTCTTATGGCGCACCCCTTGCTTCTCTTTAGCCTGTCCGGTATTTCTTCAAACCTTTCATGATACCAGCGTGGCTTTTTCCCCGCCCGTTCGGAGCCCAAGTCCTGGCACGGCGTCCGGTCCCAGTATGTGCCTCGCTCGTTAAGGAAGGATGATTGACAAGTTCTCCTAAACACTTTGAAGCACGGTGTATTCCACATGCATTTCGTTTTCAGTGACAGACGAGCTCGATTTTGAACGTGAAAATGCAGTAGGAAAAAGGAATAAAGAAATTCAATAGGAGATTCCTCTTGAACGAATCCTTGGGAGTCCTTTTCCAGCATAAACAGTCGTGAAGGATTTATTTGACGATGACTACTTTGTTTTTGGTGAAAGTAGCTCGCAAGCAGCTTCCAGGTAACTCTGCCTCCCCAGCCCCAGCCCCCCTGCTAAATCCGTCCGTTTTCCGCATCCTGTAGATGACAGTAATGAATGTGTTTTTCTTCTGAAATCCCATTTTTAGCTGTTTCCTCTTTTAATCGCCTATCTTGGGTAGATAGCTCTTTCCCCTTCTCTGTTGAGATCATTTGAAATATGGTTTCTTTTTTCAGAGACGTTAGTAGGACTTCCTCTGGTGCCGCACAACCTTGAGCCGTGATCTCTGCTAAAAGGCTGCTGGGGAATCTGTTCTCCAGAGACCGGAGGGAGGGAGACTGAGGTCACCAGCCCGTAGTTTGTGAGCGAACTGTGATAGCTCTATTTTACTGGCCAAAAAAGGAGGTCGAGTAGGTAAAAGTCTCAGGTCCTAGGAAAGGAGGCAAGAATGCGGATTTTTTTTTTTTAATCAACTAATCTTTCTTATCACGTCACTGGTATTTAATGTTTGCTTTCGCTACCCCAGACTTTTTCACACAGTTCATCAGATTTCCTTCGCTGATTTATGCCTGCGATGTCTGGATGGATGTCCTGGCTCCTCTTGGAAAAGTGTAACCTAAGCTTCCAGAGTGGATTGGCCTCGCCGGTGTGTCAGGTCTCTGTGTGGGGGGAGTCCCAGTGACGGGTCTATGAATCGATGGGACACAGAGACACCAGTGCTGCATAAGGCAGGGACAGCCATCTGTGTCTTCGTCACGGGAGCCCTGAACTCTGGTCTTTGCTTAATCTTAACCCGGACCGTTTGAGGAGTGGGGGGTGGGTAACGTTACGGGTCGTTCTGCAAAAAGAATTGCAGATTTCTTAAAAGAGCGAAAAGCAACAGGAGTCAGATATCTAATTATCAAGTCCTTCTCCAAGGAAAAAAGTAAAGATAGCCTGACTCAGGTATCAAAGACGGCAGGAATCTGAGAATACCCGGCATCACTAAACTAACCCAACATCAAGGCTTATTGAGAAACCTGTGCCGAATATGATGCCAGTGGGAAGTAGAATTGTTTTTTTTTTTAAGTTTTTATTTATATTCCAGTTAGTTAATATGCAGTGTAATGATCCTAGTTTCAGGGATATAATATAGTGATTGGACAATTCCATACATCACCTGGTGCTCATCAGAGGTGCCCTCCTAAATCCCCGTCACCCATTTAACCCATCCCCCCTCCCACGTCCCCTCTCATAACGATCAATTTGTTCTCCATAGTTAAGAGTCGATTTCTTGGTTTGCTTCCCTCTCTTTTTTCCCTTTTTTCTCATTTGTTTTAGTTCTTAAAATCTACCTATGAGGGAAATCATGTGGTATTCATTTTTCTCTGACTTATTTCACTTAGCGTGATACCCTCCAGCTCCATCTATGTCACTGCAAATGGCAAGATTTCACTCCTTTTTTGATGGCTGAGTAATATTCCATTGTATACAAATACCACATCTTCTTTATCCATTCATCAGTCGGCAGTTGGGCTGTTTCCATACTTTGTCTACTGTAGATAACGTTGCCATAAACATTGGGGTGCATGTATCCCTTTTGAATTAGTATTATTCGGGGCGCCTGGGTGGCTCAGTCGGTTGGGTGGCCGACTTCAGCTCAGGTCATGATCTCGCAGTCTGTGACTTCGAGCCCCGCGTCGGGCTCTGTGCTGATGGCTCAGAGCCTGGAGCCTGCTTCCGATTCTGTGTCTCCCTCTCTCTCTGCCCTTCCCCTGTTCACGCTGTGCCTCTATGTCTCTCAAAAATAAATAAACATTAAAAAAAAAAGAAAGAATGAATTAGTATTATTCGAGTAAATACCCAGTAGTGCCATTGCTGGGTCAGAGGTTCTATTTTTAACTTTTTGCGGCGCCTCCATATTGTTTGCCACAGCGGCTACACCAGTTTGCATGGCCCCCCAATGGTGCATGAGGGTCTCCCTTTCTCGGCATCCTTGCCAACACCTGTTGGGGAACCAGAATGTTTATGAACCGGTTGATATGCTGTCTGAGACAGACTGTCAGGTAGTTCATTTGTGGAGGAGGGAGTAGAAATGGGGAGGGGCTTATGAATGACGTGAAAAACTGGCCACTAGTTTTTATTGTTTTGAAGTGGGATGTGAGGTACATGAGATTCGTGTTACCTTTCTCTCTACTTTGGGGTGTGTTTGAAATTTTTCTTAATATAACGTTAGCAAATAGCATAGATTATAGGAAATTATAAAAAATTATAAAAAAATTAAAAAAAATTACAGGAAATCAACAAAGGCAAAGTCACATAACACGAAGAACATTATTTTCTACAGAGGCAAAAGAGAAATGCATAATCAAATTAGGGGAAAAATACAGTAAACCGGTCCTCAGAATTAAAAATAAAAAGCAATCTCAGGTAATACCTGGATTAGGAAGGAAATAAAAATATAAAACGCAATTATTCAGTATTTATGAAAATGACAACACCGCGCGTGCAAACGTGAAACCTGACCAAATCTCTACGTAAAGGGGAAATAATAGTGTCAAAATGTTGTAATTACTTGAGAAGAGAGATTGAAAATAAAGGAAGCAGCCTGTGAAATAAATCAGAAGAACACAGAGCATAAAAAGGAAAAGAATAAAGGGAGCATTAAAAAGCCAAAATGCAAATGAATGAACTAAAAATGATAAAGGAATCTAGAAGCAGCAAGAAAGGCAGAGAACACAAAATTATGGGAGACTGCAAAATTACAATCAAGACAGGGATGTAAGGCGGGGCGACTTTTAGAAACACCTTAACTGCCAAAATTGACGCGAGACACAGTATTTAAAAAAACACAACACCCAAAAAACAAAAACAAACAATAACCCATAGAAGAAACTGAGAAGGTATTTGAAAACTCTAATTTCTTTCCTATCCTCACCCCCAAAAGCACCAGTACCTTTGTAGGTAATGCCCACCAAATTTAAGGAACAGAAAATTATCTTCTACTGAATCTTCTCTAGGATCTAGAAAAATACGAAACATTGCTCAACTCATTTTATTTGTGGAATAATTCATATTCTAACAATTGACTAAGCTATTGATTGATCGAAAGAAAAATGACCGGAACAGCTCATAATGAATATGAATGAAAATCTCAAAGAAAATAATGATGAACCAAGTCCAGGACTATATTAAAAGAAAAATAGATCAGAAATGGTTTGAATTCCAGGATTAAAAGAGAATCCAGTATAAGAACATTTAGAAGTTTGATTCTTCTTACAGTGGATCAAAGGACAAATTCAGTTTAGTCACCAAAATAAATCCCCGAAATACATTTGTTCTAGTAACGATTCGTGCAATAACTATTTCTTATAAAACTTGTCATTAGAAAGACAGTGCTTTTATATCAGATGGGGGATTTAATGGTAAGTAGTACATTTAAATTGGAAGAATAAGTAGGTTTTATCTCTCTTGCTCACACTTCGAAAAAAAAATGTTTATTTCCAATTTTTTTAATGTTTATTGATTTTCAAGACACAGAGAGCAAGCAGAGGAGGGGCAGAGAGAGAGGGAGACGCAGAATCCGAAGCAGGCTCCAGGCTCTGAGCCGTCAGCACAGAGCCCGACGCGAGGCTCGAACTCACGAACCATGAGATCATGACCAGAGCCGAAGTCAGACACTTAACTGACTGAGCCACCCAGGTGCCCCTGTTTATTTAGTCATTTTGAGAGAGAGAATGAGTGAGGAAGGTGCAGAGAGAGAGAGAAAGAGAGAGAATACCAAGCAGGCTCTGCACTGTGCGTGCGACATGGGGCTCGATCCCACAAACTGTGAGATCCTGACTTGAGTTGAAATCAAGAGTCAGATGCTTAATCAGACTGAGCCATCCGGGTGCCCCTCTCCTACTCACACTTTTTGACTGGCCCCGAAACCCATCAGTTCTCGGTAAGACACATGCTTGAACTGGGTAGCAATGTTTGCTCCATCGGAACTCCAGTGGTACAGTTTTCTTCCAGCGTGGCAAAGGGATGCTAACGTTCATCAGGAAAAATGAGCAGACGAGAATCAAGGACGTTCTGAACAGAGAGCCAGAATTCACTTTGCCCTGGTGAAAGTAGAACATGATAACACAATAATTGAGCCAATGGAGACAGGAACCAAGATACGTAGACTGTTGGAGTGGTACCTTTTCCAATTATTAGCTAAGTTTCATAAGTCTTGTTTGCTGTAGGAACATTCAGGAATTCTAAAGGGAAGTATGCTGTGTACTGTGCATTACGTTAAATATAATTGCTTAGTTTATAAGAAAACGACAGCAAGTGTTCAGGGTATTTTAATTCCATCTCCTAGTAGTACAATTGTGTTGGTTACGATAGTGTGATTTACCTGAAGAATTTGATCAAGGTTATTTTCTTACAGCATTGTGGGTTAATAATAATAATAATAATAATAATAATAATAATAAGGGGTGCCTAGGTGGCTCAGTTGGTTAAGCCTCCAACTTAGGCTCAGGTCATGATCTTAGAATTCGTGGGTTCGAGCCCCGCGTCAGGTTCTGTGCTGATGGCTGGGAGCCTGGAGCCTGCTTCGGATTCTGTGTCTCCCTCTCTCGCTGCCCCTCCCCGGCTCATGCTCTCTGTCACAAAAATTAATACACATTAAAATGTTTAATAACATAAATAATATAAAATGTAATGATTATATTGTCTATGCAAGTATTAATTATATTTAAATAGATTAATGTTTATGTTATATGAATTATAATAATAATTTAATAAAAATAATAAACAGCATGGACCTTATTCTGTGCCACTCTCCTAAGGTATTGAGGGATCTTAACTCCATCATCACTAAGGCCTATGAGATCCGTTAATATTCGTGTTTGCCTCGAGGCCCAGTATTTGCTCAACCTCTGCGTCTAGGAAGTGGCAGAGTCAGCCCCGCCCTGCGGCACCCTGGCTCCCGCGTCAACACGACCGCGTCCCTCCTCGGAATGCGCTCTCTCTCTGTACAGCTGGGGCGGTCGCTCCTTTTTTTAGGCTCTCACGTGACCTTTTGCTCTCCCCAGGGACCTGATGCCGCGGACCCTGGACGGGCAGATCACGATGGAGAAGACGCCCAGCTACTTCGTGACGCGCGAGGCGCCCGCGCGCATCTCGGCCATGTCCAAGGCCACCAAGCTCATCGTGGTGGTGCGCGACCCGGTGACCCGGGCCATCTCGGACTACACGCAGACGCTGTCCAAGCGGCCCGACATCCCCCCGTTCGAGAGCCTGACGTTCAAAAACCGCACGGCGGGCCTCATCGACGCGTCGTGGAGCGCCATCCAGATCGGCATCTACGCCAAGCACCTGGAGCGCTGGCTGCGGCACTTCCCGCTCGGCCAGATGCTCTTCGTGAGCGGCGAGCGGCTGGTCCGCGACCCGGCCGGCGAGCTGGGCCGTGTGCAGGACTTCCTGGGCCTCAAGAGAATCATCACCGACAAGCACTTCTACTTCAACAAGACCAAGGGCTTCCCCTGCCTCAAGAAGGCCGAGGGCAGCGGCAAGCCCCACTGCCTGGGCAAGACCAAGGGCCGGCCCCACCCGGAGATCGACCGCGAGGTGGTGCGCCGCCTGCGAGACTTCTACCGGCCCTTCAACCTGAAGTTCTACCAGATGACCGGCCAGGACTTCGGCTGGGATGGATGACGCTGTAATTTAAAAAGCAAATGAAAAAAAAAAATCAAAATATAATATATTTTTGTACCAATCGGTAGAGAAGAAGGCAGTTTAATATTTGTGCTGAAAATACTCGTTTCGGTATTTTTCTCCCCCCAGGGACAAGAGAGCGTTCTCGCCTCTGCCCCCGCTTCTCGCCTTCCGAATGCCAACATTTGGGTCAACAAGAAAGGAAAACCTCACTGGTCTAAATACTTTGTGTTTTACTTTTATTTTATGGGTTTTACACACAATTATAAACCATGAGCGTTGGCTGCCATTAAAACTTGGAGGAAAGTCCTGAGGGGAAATCGATCTCTCTCTGTTTCTGTCTCTGCCTGCCTGTCTGTCTGTCCTTTCACAAGTTCCAGATAAAATGATCTCTCCTTATGTTTCTTCCCTTGTAACTTTTCTTTTTCTGCTGTGCCGCTTTTGAAAAAGCATTTCCCAGTTAATACTCCCATGTTCGCCCGCCACTTCCCGGTTACCATAGAACTTTCGAGTAAAGCACCTTTTTCCATCGTTCTATGCGTGTGAGGTAAGCACACAGCACATAGAGGTTCCGATTCCCGTTTCACAGATAAGGCAACTGAGTCTCAGGGACGTTCAGTGACTTCCCGTAAGGCCAGATGGTGGACCTTGGGCAAATGGCCATTTTCCACTCGTTCCCTATATCCTGCGACTTCTTCCGGAGAGAACGGGAAGTAAGGCATCTCTGCTTTGACAAACGGTTAGCTAGTTTGGGGATGACCGGAGGTAGGACAGAGAGGGTTTCCTGTTGCCTTCTAAAGTTCCGGGCTGGCTTTGTGACGCCCAGTCACAGAGAGTCCCCTGTGTTCAAGGACCCGACTCAGACGTGGACACGATGTCTTCTTTTAAGAGCCAGTCTTGGCTTGTTGAAGTACCTGAGGTACAGCAATCTTGGTTTGGTTGAGGTTGAGAGAAATTACTGGATTCGTTTCTGGAGAACCAGATGGACAATCACACTAGGAACAGGAAAAAAAAAAAAATGATAGCATAAGTTATCTATTTGTGGTTTTTCACTCTTTTTTTTTTTTTTTTTTAAGAAAAGCCCACTTCAGGAGCTTAGGAGTGTGAATCTCCTTTTTTGTTACCTTTTTTTTTTTTTTTAAACAAAGAAAACCTGCTTCTCTTTGTAACGTGTCATTTCTCATCTTGGAGCTAATACTAAAAAAAAAAAATCAACATTATTTTTCACGGGTGGAAAACTGTCCCCACCAGTGTCTTGTTCCCCCTTGCTTCCTATTCATACCAAGGATAACCAAATATTCATCAATATTTGGAAAATACACTAAGCAATGCAGATGTGGGTAAAACGGCAGTTTTTTCTTCTCTCCTCTGTTTCTCTCCTCCCCCTCCCTTTAAATAGCTCAAATAAATCAATAGTTTATTAAGAGTATTCCTTTCCTCTCTGAGTGGGTATTAACAAGATTAGCGTTAATGGGAATTAAATTGGTTTAGAGGGAAGCACATATGCACGAAATATATAAAACATTTATAATTAGTCTGTCAGCAACATTTTATTACAGTTGTAAACCCGAGAGGAAAATGTCTCCCATCCCGTGGAAGTTTCCTGTATCTGCCAAAAATGTAAAGGGCCAGGCCCTACAGTATCGAAAATAATAATTCTTTTTCTTCCCCGGCGTTGTCCGTCAAAAGAAGCTAGAGTTGTTTGCAAATCTGCACCACCTGTGCCTCGGCCATAGATGCTGCATCAGGGGAGGTAAATCTTTCCCGAGAGACCTAACACTGGATTCAAATGAAGGGGGAAAACTTATTTAAGTTTCAAGGTATTCCGACATTGCTCCAAACGCTTGAACTTCTGTACGAATATCCTGTTTGTTAAGAAAACCCCAGTTCCATGTCTCCTTTGCCCAGTTGATTCCCTGGCCTTCCGTGCCCTTAATTTTCCAACCCAGCACCCTGTTGTTGTTATACTTAAATCCTCACTTTCAGAAACGAGAGACTCGCCCTAAACATTGCATTGCTTCTCTGTCACTCATTTTGTTCGTGCCTCTGATTCCTTGGTAAGCGTTTGCGAGGCATTATTGCACAAGGAAACTAGTGCGTTTGACAGTTGTATTCCGCCGTTTTCCTCTTTTCTTGCTAAGAAATAATAAAAGAACGGAATTGAGTTCAAAGCACCTCTTCTTGCACGTAGATTTTTTTTTTGAAATTCATATTACTTAAAAAAAATGAATGACTCTACAGCCCACCGGGAGAGCTTTCTAACGTCTAAAGTTTCATAAGAGGGTCAGAAGTTCCAGATCTCAGCCAAACAGATCTAGAGTCTGTGTACTAGAAGTTTCCTCCAGAGCAGAAATTTCCGCTCACTCTTGCTATGCGTGGACTTGGCTTCAGATTCTTTGGTCCATTTAGCTATACCAAACAATAGGGTTTTTAAAAAAAAAAATTTTTTTTTAGAGAGAGAGTAAATGGGCGAGGGGCAGAGGGAGAGGGAGGGAAAGAATCCCAAACAGGCTATAGGCTCCGTGCAGAGCTCGACACAGGGCTCGATCTCACGACCTTGAGATCATGACCTGAACCAGAATCAAGACTCAGACACTCGCTCTGCTGAGCCCCCTAAGCACCCCAGGTTTTGTTCTTGCTGTGAACATCTTAGCCGAGTTTTCTCTAAGTTGTGTGCTCCACAGCCATTCCCCCCTCCTATGCTCTTCTAGAGGTGGGAGATTCTCTAGGGTTTGCCTTTGAGGCCCCACCTCTGGTGTAGAATTCTCTAGGTAACTTAGCAACTTTTAAGAGAAATTCATTTAACTCTAATCACTGGACGGTAATAAGCTTCTACAAAACAGATAGTTATTACTTTTAGAGTAGTAATCTCACTGCGATTTTCTGTTCAAAGATCTTCAAAGTCGGAATAAACCTAACAGATCTGATTGCCATTTGGCTCTTAGATCCTTTCTATAACCGGTCACGCGGGGGTTTAAACCATTGCCGTGTCTAGAAATTCTTCACTCTTGATTTCGCTGCTGTCGTGAAGAGGATCAGTTTCCCCTAAACCCCTTCATCCGGTTCTTTCAGGCTGAGACCTGCCAAATCTCTTACACGTGGAGATACTTCCAATTCAACGCGTGAATACCTCAAGGTGTGTATTAGACAATAGCATGTTACACTCACATGACAAATATTCCCCTTTCAAAGGCATCCCCTTCCACCAACAGGAGCTGTCCACTCTGGTGAGTTTCACTTTGCAGATGAGGAAATGAACACGAAAGAAGAGAACAAAAGATGCCTTTGCATCCCAGGGGGATGTCTGGGGATACTTCCTTGTCTCCAGGGTGATGGAGGGTAGGGTGCTTCTAGTGGGCAGATGCCAAGGATGCTGCTAAAGACCCATGAGGCACAGGTGAACCCCCATAACAATGAATCATCCGGCCTAAAATGTCAACAGTGCTGAGATGCCTGGTTTAAGAAGAAGTAAAGCAAATCCAGCGGGCGCGTGTCTGAAGCAGGTGTAAAAGCCAGATTCTAATGCATGCTTGCCCGGCAGTTCTTTCCCTTGTCACTCTAGGTTTTGCTCTTGAAAACCTTTCCTTTCTTTCTCCAAGCCCGCAAGCGATCTCTCATGGTAAGCAGATCCATGTTTAATGTCACGCTTTGCCAGGAGGAGCGCTGAAGAGAAACCTCACTAAGCTTGAGTTTTGCCAGCCAAGATCCAACAAATAGACACTTGGGTTTCTGCGACGTGGAATCCATCAACTTCGAGGGGGGAAACTAGCTTCCCAACAAAACAGTTCTGAAGGCTTTTTCAAGTTCAAGCCTTGCAGTGTCCGTGTGTCTCCACGACAGTGCCGTGACCATATTTCTTGTTACCTAATGACATAACAGACGTGTCTGGGGATCGAAGTCCATGGCCCCACTTTTGTGAGAGAGCTGAGAGCAGACGGATGTGCTGGGGGTTACAAATGGCCCTGACCTGCTGAGCCATAGCAAAAGGAAGGCAAATTCTTAACTGCCATACTTTCTAGAAAGCCCAGAACTTCGTGTGTGATTTCCATAGAATCAGGAAAGAGAAGAGCTTAGGATTGCCAGGCACGGGGAAGTGTGGCTGAGATTCAGCCCAGTAAAATTCTCCTTGTAGGAGTAAAAGCCCCTACCCCTGTTTTCCTGTTGTATCCTACAGTCGCTGAAGAAGAATGGGCCATTTCGAACCCCAACCTCAAGCCCCGTTGGGGAAACATCTGCATTACTGTAACACATCTGGTCCTGGAAACCTCAACGTGCAAACAGATTTGCATTCAGACTCTCAACTGTATGGAAGCAAAACACGGATAGGGAAATTCGTCAACCTGTTTGTCACGTCATGGGAGGTTGGAATGGTAGGCCCACCCTTTAAAGTTGGAAAATTGGAGAAATTATGGGGCAGAGCAACGTGATGCACAGAGTAATAAAATAATGGATTTCAGTTATGCCAGAAGGAAAGAAAAGTGAAAATAGAAATTGTTTCTAATATATGGAGCCACTGTGGGCTCTTAGGAAATGTTAGTACATTTCAGGCTATCGGCCTCATTTTTCCGTTCCAGCTTCAACTGTCAGTTGTGTTCCTTTGAGAGCTGTTATGTTCAACAACTTTGTCTCCTCTAGTGTTACTATCGAAATAGAAGGTGACAATTAACAGGGAACATAACCTTCGGCTGTGAGCCCTTTTCACCCGACCATTCCTGGGTCTGGTATCTTCTGTGCATCGGAAACATCGGCTATAAGGAATGTGCCCTTTATTAGCTCTGCCTGGTTGGTATGTGACCAGGCTGGATTTTCAGCGTGGCACCGTTAACTCCGAAGAGGGCTTTTAGGTCACTGTCTGGTCCACACATTGACACACTACAGTCTCTCTGCTTCGCTTTCCTTTTTTTTTTTATATATAAACTTTTAAAAATGTTTACTCATTTTGAGAGAGAGAGAGACTGAATTTGAATGGGGAAGGGGCAGAGGGAGACGGAGACACAGAATCCGAAGCAGGCTCCAGTGTCTGAGCTGTCAGCGCAGAGTCCGACGGGGGGCTCGAACCCACACCGTGAGATCTCGACTTGAGCTGAAGACAGACACTTAACCGACTGAGCCACTCAGGCGTCCCCACTCCCCTCCTGAAGTCAGTTTCTTTCTTTCTTTCTTTCTTTTTTATCTTTATTTTTGAGACAGAGAGTCAGAGCATGAGTGGGGGAGGGGCAGAGAGAGAGGGAGACACAGAATCCGAAGCAGGCTCCAGGTTCCGAGCTGTCAGCACAGAGCCCGATGCGGGGCTCGAACTCACGGACCACGAGATCATGACCTGAGCCGAAGTCGGTCGCTCAACCGACTGAGCCACCCAGGCGCCCCCTGAACTCAGTTTCTAGTAAGCCCCGAGTGTCTACCATTCCTGGGGCTTTGTCTTCATCGCAAATAGGACTGACGTGGCCTGTATTTCCTTTCCCACCTGTCTCCACCCCATGCTGCCTTCACTTTCTAGTGCCTTCTCTCCCTATGTGCTTCCTGTGTCCTGTGATTCCTGGCATCCCCGCCTCTACCGGTCCACGCTCTTTCCTCTCTTCAAAGGCATCATGCTCAGTGTGTCCACTTCCTACTTCAGACTCCAGGGGAAGCCTGCTCCCAGCTTCGGCTTTAGGAAAAAGAGTCTGAACGATGCTCATATTTCTTTATCTTGAGCCTACAACAGCTGGTCAACCGGAGAGCAGTAGGAAGCAAGAAAACGCTCACTCTCATTTTCCAGCATGAACGAGAGTTCTTGAAGGCCTCCCATCAACTGAGACCTTTAGAGTGCTAACATTTTTTTTTAAGTAGTTTCACACCCAGCACAGAGCTTAACACAGGGCTTGAACTCGCGACCCTGAGATCAAGACCTGAGCTGAGATCAAGAGTTGGATGCTCAACCAACGGAGCCATCCAGTCGCCCCTAGAATTCCCACCTAATTCTACTGGACCACTTGATGTTCGTCTTTAAATCCCAGATCTGGGGCGCCTGGGTGGCTCCGTTGGTTGGGCATCCCACTTCGGCTCAGGTCACGATCTCACAGTTCCTGAGTTCGAGCCCCACGTCGGGCTCTGTGCTGACAGCTCAGAGCCTGGAGCCTGTTTCGGATTCTTTCTGTTTCTCCCTCTCTCTCTGCCCCTCCCTGGCTCTCGCTGTCTCTCTCTCAAAAATAAATAAACAATTAAAAAGTAAATAAATAAACAAATAAATAAATAAATCCCAGATCAGTTTTTCATGAGGAAATCTCCAACGAAATATTCTATAATAACAACAACTTACTTTATGCAAAATGATCCCAAGCATTCTTACATCCAGCTTTAGGCTGGAACAACTTTTTCGTTGTTGGTTTTCCAGAATTCCTTGCAAACGTCTTATCATCCTTTTTCTTTCCACCTGCCTTCCTACCATATCACTTCTCTTCTGCATGAACTATTACCTTTGAATATTTTCCTACATCCCTGTATCCAGATCCTTAAATGAAAAGTTCTGCATCTTTATTCCTGTGTTATTCCTCCTTGGTTTTCTTTCTTTTTTTTAATGTTTATTTATTTTTGAGAGACATAGAGACAGAGTGTGAGCAGGGGAAGGGCAGAACGAGCACGAGCAGGAGATACAGAAACTGAAGCAGGCTCCAGGCTCTAATGAGCCATCAGCACAGAGCCCGATGCGGGGCTCGAACTCATAGACCGTGAGATCACGACCTGAGCTGAAGTCGGCCGCTTAACCAACTGAGCCACCAAGGGGCCCCCCTCCTTGATTTTCAACGAGACTCGTCAGTATGCCCTCCCCCTTTTTTTGGCAACCATCTGGCCCCGGCATTATACCTTATTTTTCACTTCAAAAGTTGGGCTTTATTCTACCTTCTTTGATCTCCTTTACCTTTTCTCAGATGGTACCTTCCCATTTTGAGAAAAGCTGTCTTTAGAGAAATATCTCCTTTCTGCAAGCCTTCCAGCATATGGTATTTGAAACTTCCTGGGGATGTAACTGCGTTATCCCTCCTTACCCACTAAAAGTACAGAAGTGTCAAACAGCACTGGCTTCCAACCGTCAAGTGATTTCTGCGCTGAACACCGTCTCAAGCTCTTGTTCTGTCTAGCCATAAATAATGAGTTCTTTTTTCAGACTCTTTGGCCCCTGCTATTTGATGATCATCAGGCCATGAATAAAAAGTTCTGTATCAACGGAATGATAAACTCTACTAGCCCGAGCCGTATATAACAGATACGCAGAAAAATTGGAAACAGATCTGTTGTTACCAGCCTCACTCCGTCTTCTCACTTGCGTTGCCAATCTCCCACGTGGCAAGGATGCCCGCAGTCTGTTATTCACAGCAGTCTTTCGGTGTGCGTCCCCAGCTTTCTTACCAGCCTGTTCTCTGCTCTTCCGCGCCCATTCGTTCCTGCCACGTTTCATGGAAATTACTCTAGCTTGAATTTCTTCGGCCCGATCGTCATCATTTTTACTATCTCCCTTATTTCTACGATTACCTCTATGAAGCTTTCTAGGCGTCTAAAACTGCGTGGAATCTGCCTTCCCCGATGCTCTGTCTTCAGGACCATAGCCCTCATTTCCTACATTATTTAAGATGTTTGTCCGTTCACTATTTGAGTCTTGGGAAACAGCTACATGATAAATAATGTGATTATGTATTCACTAGATTTCCCTGGCTCTTCACACCTATTTATACCTTGAGAGGAAGCCATAGCTTATCCAAGTCACCCATTTTCTTGATCCTACTTACTTAAAAAAAAAAATGAACGTTCCTTTAATTCATCAACTCTTCCTGTGCCTACGTCTTGTGCATAATTTGGTGAATAGTCTTGCTTTGACCATAAATAAGGAAGTCTTGCACGAATCATTCAGTACCACTGAACCTCAGCGAGCTTTGTTGTTGTTTTACTTTGTTTTGTTTTTACTTTGTTTTTTATTTACCAAAAAAATGCAGAGAATAAACTGTGCTCATTACAACCGAAATGTCTGGAAGCATTTTATGGTTGGAGCCATCGCTAAAAATTATTGTCCTTCTGTCTTTTAAAACGGTTGTCATTAAATCAATCATTTTCCCTATTTCACACAGGCCACCGAAAACCGTACTAAAATGCACTTTTATTAATAAGAATCAGTGCTGGCTGGCCCCTGAACCTTCCTTCCTTCTATCACTTGGTGACATTTGTCGATGTTGGAGGAGTGATAACTGTCTTTGAACTGCGAGTTTCTTATTTTTTTTAAATTTTTTTCCCCTATTTTTCCTTGAAGTCCATGCATTATCATGCTCCCTTGACTCTGAGGTCCTATCTTTTCTGGATTCTGAAAAAGTTCTGTTGGGGAAAAAGAAGTCCTTAATGACGGCTTCTAAATGAAGCCTATCTTAATCTGTCCCTTTTTGCCCTTTAATTTACAGACTAGCCCCCACTTCGAACAGTAAAATATAAAGAAACTCATTCATTCTTGAACTAACCATTGCCCCCAGCATCACTTTGATCTGGTCTGGATAGGGAATGTCTTTCCTTTGACATGTGCTATTTTCTGCAATTTTTATACTCTGATTTCCCCCCACTTCCTGCAATCTCTCTTACTTTTGCAAAAGAAGGAGGTAGGGATCTTTCAGTCCTTTACTACTGAGAGAATGCCCCCTTTACAACCATTTGGAATTGGGGACAGTGCTTCTTGGCTCCTGATCGACCATAAAGATGCCTTCCGAGTGTGGAGTTTGCCCAAAGAGTGTCATTGAGTGACTGGAAAAGGCGGTATCTGTTGCTTTGGGTCCTTGCCTCTGTGGTCCTTCCCATTAAATCCAGTCAGCTTTCATTTGTGGGAATTTACTTAGGTCCCCAGGTGTCTTTTGAACTCCCTTTTCCAAAAAGGATCATTAAAAAAAATGGGGGGTAAAATACACCTCACATAAAATTTACCATCTTCACCATGATTAAGTGGATAACTCAGAGACCTTAAGTACATTCATCATGTTGTCCTGCAACCATTACCACCAACCGTTTCCAGAACTTCATCATCATCCCTATCAGAAATTTTGTACCCATTAGATGGTAACTTTGCATCCTATTGCGTCTTGCATCTCAGCCTCAGTAATCTCTATTCTGCTGTCTGTCTGTATGATTTTGACCCTTCGAGGTACCTCAGAGAAGTGGAATCATGCCATTTGTCATTTTGTGCTTGGGTTATTTCACTTCTGATGCTGATCAGAGTCTTCCACAATGTGGAACGGGTCAGAATTTCCTTCATTGTTTTCTTCCTTTTTAAGGCTAAATAATACTTCATTGTACGTGTATTTCACATGTTTATCTAGTCATCTATCAATGGACACTTGGGTTGTTTCTACCCTTTGGCTGTCGTGAATAACGCTGCTATGAACATGGGTGTGTCCACTATGTCCTAGGGTCTCTGGCTTTGGGGTACATGTCACAAAGTGGGATTTCTGGATCATGTAGTAGTTCTATGCTTAACTTTTTGAGCAACGATCAAACTATTTTCCACGGTGCAAACACATGACGTTTCCAATGTCTCTACATCTTCTTCAACACCTGTCATTTTTTTTCTTCCTTCCTTCCTTCCTTCCTTCCTTCCTTCCTTCCTTCCTTCCTTCCTTCCTTCCTTCCCTCCCTCCTCCTTCCTTCCTTCCTTCCTTCCTTCCTTCCTTCCTTCCTTCCTTCCTTCCTCCTTCCTTCCTTCCTTCCTTCCTTCCTTCCTTCCTTCCTTCCTTCCTTCCTTCCTTCCTCCTTCCTTCCTTCCTTTCTTCCTTCTTCCTTCCTTCCTTCCTTCTTCCTTCCTTCCTTCCTTCCTTCCTTCCTTCCTTCCTTCCTTCCTTCCTTCCTTCCTTCCTTCCTTCCTTCCTTCCTTCCTTCCTTCCTTCCTTCCTTCCTTCCTTCCTCCTCCCTTTCTTTTTTAAACAAAAAGAAGGTAAACACTTAGGGTTCCTTGGTAGAGCAGGTGTTCCCACTGCAAAGTTGTGAGGATCTGTAAGGAGCAACCCCAAACAGGTCCTAGAGTTTTGCTTGGTCGGGCACTGTCCTGTGATCTTACATAAATCTTAGGGGCTCTTAGAGTCTCCGTTTTCTCAACAGGGAGTAGATTGAATGGTTTAGACAGTCCGTACCTGGTGTGAGCAAATATAAATGGAGGTTTCATCAAACTGTCTGCTGGGGGAAACCTAGCGATGTCACGTTTCACTTGGAGAACACTTTGGGGTTTGCGCAAGTCTTACAGCACAGACCGCAATGTGTTTTTGTTAGCGGTCAGTGTCCCTAAAGGTGAGATATTCTCATTTTCATCACTGTACACTCCTAAAACACAATGACACTTCCTCACTAACATCTGGGCAGAACATGTAGGTTCTTTACTTACAGAATCATTTCAGGGGCACCTGGGTGGCTCAATGGGTTAAGTGTCCAACTTAGGCTCAGGTCACGATCTCGCAGTTCATGAATTTGAGCCCCATGTCAGTCTCTCTGCTGTCAGCGCAGAACCTGGAGCCTGCTTTAAATTCTGTGTGTGTGTGTGTGTGTGTGTGTGTGTGTGTGTGCATCTGTGCCTCCCCAGTCACACTCCATCTCTCTCTCAAAAAAAAAAAAAAAAAAAAAAATATATATATATATATATATATATATATATTTAAAAAAATCATTTCAGGGGCACCTGGGTGGCTCAGTCAGTTAAATGCCAAACTCTTAATGGCATCTCAGTTCCTGATCTCATGGTTTTTAATTTTTTTTTTAATATTTTTTTGAGAGAAAGAGACTACAAGTAGGGGAGGGGTAGAGGGAGAGGGAGACACAGAATCCGAAGCAGGCTCCAGGCTCTAAGCTGTCAGCACAGAGCCCAACGCGGGGCTCAGACTCAAGAACCGTGAGATCATGACCTGAGCCGAAGTCGGACACTTAACCAACTGAGCCACCCAGGCGTCCCCATGAATAAACATTTTTTGAAAAGAGTCATTTCATGGCACAGCGATCGGGTAGATTAAGTAGTCTATGCCACACCCCGCAATCATCTAGTATAGAATCATCTAGTATAGAAACCTATATTTTCATTAGAAGAGGAAAACGATGGTGATACAGAGTTAAAATTGATTGATGTTTCGAGTAATAAGCTTTAGAGAAAAAAGCTTGGCGGGAGATGATTCGTACCCCGGCGAGGGGGCTGTTCAACCCCAACAACTGTAAAAACTAGGTTAATCAAACGGGGATGCTCTGTTTATCAGGATGTTTTGAGGTCACAGAATTAATTCATGCTTACGGTTGCAAAACTTCCACGTGATGAAAATGGTTGTTAGCAGTGTTTTCACAAGATGAAGATATTTACCATGAAATAGAACTTCTATGCTATGAAATAAAACTTTACAAGGCTCCCGGCTTTATAAACTAGGGCGATTAGCATTTTATACATCTATCAAGTTGGTTAAAACAGTTTTAGCTTCCCTGCCTTTTCTTAAATTAAAAGTGGTAACTTTCCAAGGGTAAATGCAGGCTTCCCAGGGATTTTCACAAATATATTAAGGTTCATAAAAAAAAACCAAGAAAATTAATAGTTTCCCTTAATGGTTTGGTCCTGTTAAGGCAATTATACATTTCTGTTTATTTTCCTCCCCGTGTAGTGGAAAGGGAACTGAAAGATTTTTTTGTGGTGGTGGATGGTGATTTGATGCAATTTGTTTTCTCCTGTTCGTTGAAGTAGTAATTATATTTATGCATATGCTATATTAAGGAGGCACTCTATTTGAAGTTCCAAGGTTTTTGACTATATTTGATGATCATAAACATTTAAAAAAAAGCTCCTCTCAAAGGTCTTTTAAAATATTTTTCTATGACTAAGTCATCAAAAAGGTAGCTTTTATATGCTTCGAGTCTTTTGATTTTTTTAGTATCGCAAGTTTTAGCCCATCTGAGAGAACTCATCAGGTTCTTTCTCCGAGGAAATACAATTTCTTCTCCTGTTTTATGTCCATCCATATTGATAATTTCTTACAAAAGTTGCAAAGGTCTTTTATTCCAGATGCTTCTCTGAGAATTTTCTTAATTCTACTCTAGTAATTTAAACTGGGAACTGTTTCATGTATTAAATGTAAATTCACCATGGCAAAACTACCAGGAAAATTATACACCATAACAAGTTACAAATTTAAACTTAAAGTTGGAAAATCTCATTTCATATGTATTTATTAAATTGCATCATGATGCCAGGTTTTCTGTCTCCTTTTATGTAACCAGAAATACGTATGTTTTCTGTGATAAAGGTTTAAAGAGTTTAAAACATCCATATTCATATGTTTTGTTGGAGATTTTCTCTTCAGTGTTATTTCTGTTTAAAAAAATAACTTTGCTTCTGTTTTTATTTTATTTAATAAAAGGCTACCATCTCATTCAATACAAGTTAGTTTCTCTTATTCATTGATGTTTATTTATAGAACATAATGCTTACAGAACCCAATATTACTGACGAGGTAAATATGATTTCAACATTAAAGTTACGCTTATGTTTTTGAAAATGAAAATCACCAAAAGTTTAGACTTGTATATGTTCTTTTCCTTCCTTAAAATCAACTATGTCTAACTTCCTTTCGGTCCAAAGGCAAGACATGGGAGAGTCTGGGTTTTTTGATAAAGCAAAAATTAATGTTAATTTATTTATTATTTGTTAATTTTACTCCTTTGGATTTCAAAAATACTTTTTAACAGCTCTATTGAAATGCAGGTGAACATAATAAACTATACATATTTAAAGCTTATGGTTTGAGAAGTTTTGAGATACATCAAAACTATGAAACCATCACCATATTCAAAATATACAAATACATCCAACACTCCAAAAGTTTTCTATTTCTTCTTACAGTTTTATCAGATTTTATTTTATATATTTTGAAGTCCTCTTATTAGGTACATATACATTTAGGATTACTATGTACCCTTGATGAATTGACCTCTTTACCATTATGAAGTAGTCTTTTTTTTATCCCTGGCAATATTCTTTTCTTGGAAATACACTTTGTCTCGAATTAATAGTCACTCAAGCTTTATTTTGATTAGTGTTAGCATGGTAAGTCTTATTTTTCCATTCTTTTTCTTTTAATCAGTTTGTGTCATTATATTTGAAATATTTGTCTTGTAGGCAGCATATAGTTGGGTCTTCCTTTTTTATCCATTCTGGTAGTCTCTGCAGTTTAACTGAGGTACTTAGACCATTCACATTTAATGTGATTATTGATATAATTAGGTTTACATCTATCATCTTGATATTTGTTTTCTAGCTGATTCATCTGTTCTTTGTTTCTTTATGTATTGATGCCTTCCTTTGGATTAACAATTTTTATGATTTCGTTTTATCTTTTTTGCCTCTTGGAAGTAGATCATTTAACACAATGAGCTTTGTTCTTATGTGAGATGTCCAAGAAAAGTGGGATTGTCACATTGCCTCGTCACTATAGTTTTGTGACAAAAACAAAAGAACTATGTTTCTTCTACTTAACGTCTAGCACTAAATTCTACCATCTGCTCGCTATGGCTGATCACATGTGGTTTAAGTAAGCATGTGTACATACACAAACACACACCTTTCTGCACTGCTCTCATTTGGTCTTTCACGTCTCTAACTCTGTCCTGGGCTCTCATCACCTTAAAGCACACAGATTTAGGAGCATTGAGAATTTGCCTCACTAAGCTTATTTCCGAGGCATGTTTATTGGTTTCTTTGGCTTCCCTAACAAATCCCCACAAACTGAGTAGCTTAAAACAACAGAAATTTATTTTCTTAACAGTTAAAGAGTCCGGAAGTCTGACATCAAGGTGTTGGCAGGATCGGTTCGTTCTGTAGACTCTGAAGGAGAATCTGTTCCATGTCTCTTCTAGTTTCTGGTGGTTTCCAGAATCCTTGTCGTTCCTTGGCGTATCACTGGAATTCATGCTTCTGCCATCTTCCCTCTCTGTGTATCTGTGTCCCCTCTCTGTCCAAATGCCCTGTCCTTATAAAAACACCAGTCATTAGATTCAGGGCCCACCATCTAATATAGTAGGCCCTCATCTTTTCTTTTTTTTATTGAAGTACAATTGACATGTAGCATTGTATTAGTTTCAGGTATGCAACATAATTATTGGATAATTGTATACCTTGTGAAATGATCACCGGAATCAGTCTGGGTAACATCCGTCACCATATTTAGTTATTAATTTTTTCTTATGGTAAGAACTTTTAAGATCTACTCTCTTAGCAAACTTTTAAATATATAATATAGTATTATTAGCTATAGCCATCATGCTGTATGTTACATCCTTATAATTTATCTATTTTATAACTAGAAGTTTGTTCCTTTTGACTACCTTCACCCATTTCACTGACTCCCCACCCCTTGTCCTTGGCAACCACCAATCTGGTCTCTCTATGAGCTTATTTTTTGTTTGTTTAGATTCCACACACAAGTGAAATTATACAGCATTTGTGTTTCTCTATCCAACTTATTTCTTAATTCCCACTAGGTCCATCTGTAGGTGGAAAAATGGCAAGATTTCATTCTTTTTTATGGGTGAATAGCATTGCATTGGGTAGGTACTCCACATTTTCTTTATCCATTCCTCTGTTGATGGGCATTTAGGTTGTTTCCTTAACTTGGCTGTTGTAAATTATGTTGAAATGGACATGGAGGCACATGTATTATTTTGAGTTAGTGTTTTCATTTTCTTCAGATAAATACCAAGAAGTGGCATTGCTAGATCATACGGTAGTTCTATTTCAATTTGTACTGTTTTAAAATAGTATGACCTCATCTTAACTTGATTAGATTCTCAAAGACCAAACAGAGCCATGTTCACAGATAACTGGGATTAGGATTTTAACAGATCTCTTTGTGGGGGGACTCAATTCAATCCTGAGCAGTACCATACATTCAGAGGGCTTGAAATAAATATTTACTGGGGCACCTGGGTGGCTCAGTCGGTTAAGTGTCCGACTTCGGCTCAGGTCATGATCTCACGGTCTGTGAGTTCGAGCCCTGCGTCAGGCTCTGTGCTGATAGCTCACAGCCTGGAGCCTGCTTCGGATTCTGTGTCTCCCTCTCTCTCTCTGCCCCTCCCCCGCTCATGCTTTGTCTCTCCTGCTCTCAAAAATAAATAAAACATAAAAAAAAATATTTACCAAGTTACACTGAATTCACCATAGACTAATTATTTATTTCCCCTGGGTTGTGTGTGTGTGTGTGTGTGTGTGTGTGTGTGTTACCTATTGCTATGGAACAAATTGCCATGAGTTTCTTATCTCACAGTTTCTGCAGGTCGGAAGTCCAGGCACCGTGTAGTTGGATCTTCTGACTGCGGTCTCACAAAGCTGCAGTTAGTCAAGCTACCATCTTATCTGGAGGCTAGTCGGAGGAGGAATTTGCTTCCAAGCTCATACAACTTGTTGGCTGAATTTTTTTTTGAGGTTATAGAATCGAGAACCCAGTTCTTGCTGATGGTCAGTGAGAAGCCACCCAGCTCTTGGAGGCTACCACAGTTCCTTTCCATGTAGATTTCCTCGACATGCCTGCCTGCTCCCTCGAGCCAGCAAGGAGAGTCTCCACAGCGAGTCAGCTAGCAAGGTGAAATCTTATATCACGTAACCTGATCACAGGAATGAGATCTGTAACTTTTTGCTATATTCTGTTGACCAGAAGAAAGTCCTGACCACACTCCAAGGGGAGGGGATTTCTCAGAGGCATGTACACCAGGAGGTAGGGATATTGGGGGGGGCACTTTAGAGTCTGTCTGCCACACGTTTCCTTGTCTGATGAATGAAGGGAATAAAGTTGGTGCTGAGGTTTCCTTCAGCTTTAGTATCTAAATGTCTAGGGAGATCCTTCACCCCTCAGTTTACATCTGCTGGCAACCTCTTCCCCCGTCCATTACGCTCCACTTCTGACTTGTAAGCACAGAGCCATTCATAACTGTTTCCATGTTTTTGTCAATAAAAGACCAGACTGCTCAGCTACATTTGCTAAGATTGGTAACCATTCATAGAAAGGCTTCTATAACCAACGCAAGGTGACTTTTCATTCCTGCATAAAACAAAGCTTTCACGTTCCTCTGACTGCGTACAATAACTTGAATTTATAGCACTCTTGTCTTTTTTTTTTTTTTCTTGGTACATTCTCGTGTGAAGTCTTTTGAAGAATAAGAGTACGTCCTTTGCTGATCTGAAGTTCTCATCAAATCCCTTGCTTCTAAAAAGGTGAATTCCACAACTATGACTTTTTGATATAATCGACTAATTGCTAAGAGGGTCCCCATCATATTGTTTTTTTCCCTTCCCTGGGCTGCTGTCATCAGATCTGGTTTCCATGCTACTCTTGCTTGGAAGAGCTTGTTGAATAATCCTTCTCTCACGTGCCACGGGTTTCTCTTTGCTTGCTCGGCCACCTTTTCTTTCTTGCCTCCTTTCTTCTCTCTTCTCCAGCTACAGCCAACCCAGCCTTGCCACAGCTAGAGCGTTCTAATAAAAACGGTTGCAAAATAACACACACACGGGGCGCCTGGGTGGCTCAGTCGTTGAAGCGGCCGACTTCAGCTCAGGTCATGATCTCATGGTTCGTGGGTTCAAGCCTCGTGTCGGGCTCTGTGCTGACAGCTCAGAGCCTGGAACCTGCTTCGGATTCTGTGTCTCCTTCGCTCTCTGTCCCTCCCCCACTCATGCTCTGTCTCTCAAAAATAAATAAGTGTTAAAAAAAATACACACACATGCGCGCGGGCACACACACACGACCCTGAAGTGCCTGCTGCATTTCTTTGCCTTTTCTCATATCCCTGTCGGTGCCCTCCTTTCCATCTTATCTCAGCATAGTTGCACTGTATCATTTATGATTTAAAATACTGTTCTCTGAGAGAGAAAAGCTCAGAACTTACATGTGCCTACCTCCAGTCTCCTGCTGAGCTGTCACTCTGGTCACTGTCCATACACTTGGGAAGCCTGCTTCCTCCCCCTCCTCCCGGTCTCCACCCCCACCTGGGACGCTAGGTTCTTGAACTCCCGGGCCAAGCTGACAGAGCAGTCCCTGAAGCCCTAAGACCCTCTTCTCTCCTCCTCAGCCTCTTCTACACTCCTGCTCACTCCCCACTCCACCTCTTGCTTCACTGATGAGAAAAACATTCTCAGACCTGGATACAATACAGAATTAGATCAGTCTGATTGCTGGCCAGTATCTGTTGAACCTTCTTTGAATCTCCAGCCTTATAACAGTGAACCCGTTCCTCGGTGCAGTCGTATTTGACTGTGTCGTCATAGGATGGATGGGATTATTTTTGGTGGTGTGAGGATAGGAGACAGCAGAGTGCCACCACAGAGAAGCTCCTCAGAATACCTAATAGATGAGTTTATTGTTCCAAGTCATTAGCGAAGTATCAACAGAGGTACAATGGGCACCACAGGGCATATGTAGATTACCTGAGTCATCTGCCTATGCCCCCTCCATACCCACGAAAGACATCACTAGTTGATCATAGTACTTTGACATACAGAACCCTGATTCGCCCCAAGAAGCTTCCCCAACCATAGGTGTTGGGAAACCACTACTAACTGATTGAAGCTGGTGCGTGCGATGAAAACTTCTTGGCTATCCCTGCGCTAGGGCTCGGGGAATATAAAGGGATGCAATGAGGAAAGAGGCTTATAAAGGAAAACGGACAGGATTACTGGGCTCTCAAATGACAGCTGACTCTTGTTACAGCCTGATTAACTTCCCCACACGTCAACCTCCCACCCTGTCACGGAAGTACGGGTACCTGAAAGATATCTGCGTTCACTAAAATCGCATAACCGAATGAGAGTGGTTTTAATTTACTTCCTTTGCATTTGTAGACTCGGAGCAGCAATGGCTTCAGATCTGTAGCAACTGTTGTAAAGTTTCCCTAAAGTTATGTACCTCGGGTGCTTAGAGTGGTGCTTGGTGTATCAGAGGTACTTGATATATATTAGCCATCACTGATACTAACATTGGTTAGGCTTTCCAAGAAGTCACCCTTTAGATGAGGCTTGGGAAATATCCTTTCCCACCAACACAGCCTTCCTTGTGTGGGCCCAGAGGGATTCTGTCTCTGCTCCAGGGACAAGCCATAGGAGGAAACTGGCGAACTTACTTTCTCTGCATTTACCATGTCACAGCAGAGTGGATACGTCTGTCGAGTCCACAGCGTTGTGTGAATCATAACACACTTCCCCAGTGCAACCTGACCCTGGCCCCTCACGGTGCTTCTCGTTAACTTTTACTTCACCTCAGAAAGACCTTCGTGGGAAATGTGGTTTTAAAAGTGTTGGCGGAATTCGTCATGAGGGACCTCTGTAGTTACCGAGCCCGCGTGAAGGAACCAGGGCAGGAAATACATCTGTTCCGCAGCACCGGGTTGCCCCAGTGGGTGCACAGCTCTCCGACTCCGAGGGAGTTTTTCAGAGCGGAATCTCATGTCGCAGCCATCTGCCCCAATAAATCCTGCCCCAAGTGCTAGTTAAAATCCATGGTATCCAGGGACGGAATGCTTGATTCATTAGCTACTGATGAGGCTAAGACTCGAAAGCCCTGCCTTCCCTTTTCTGCTTCATCACATTTAAGAGCAATTAAGAAAAGTCATTTTGTCATCGTACTCTTGGCGATACATGACGGCTTCAGCGGGCTTAGCTGGAGCCCGGAAGCACAGAAAGGTCACGGGTTTCTATTGCATTTTGGGGGTTGAAGCTAATGGCGGCCATAGTCTCAACCTCTTTGCCCATCTTTGTCTCTATTTCGCTTCCTAAAAATAAAAAGAATGGATGAACACCATGACCTCCTTTCAATGGAGCAATGAAAGTTGGAGCCAGCTGGCCCTCAGGGACCTTCTTCTGGCACACCGGGGTCATGCCCCACGTCTAAGAGGCTGGAAGGAAAGATGCTAGTCATCTCAGCCCAGGGACTGGAGGTCCAGGGTTGCCAACAGGTATAAGGGAGCCCCCTGCCCGCCAGATTTATGAAGTGTTCTGAGATTTCAACTTCCATTCCGGACCCGGCAGGTACATCATTTCCTCTTCCTTGTTCCTTTGGACCACGAACTGTAACACCCCGAAGGGCTGTAATCGGGAACGTGGGTTGATATTAAAGAATTTGGCAAATCACAGTGTCTTTTTCTCTTTTGCTTGTGCTCTAAGTAAATGCAAAACAAAAGTATTTGCAGGCAATGGAAAAAAAAAAAAAACAAAACTCCATGAACTCAGTGATTCGAATTATTGCCACTAAACCATGTTTTGCTTCCATCCTAATTATATCCTCAACCTACACTATGTTTTTCACGAATCGCAGAAGCCGCATGAATTTTTAAAGTTTTCTAACAACCTAGAATTTGAAAGACAGCAAAGCAGTCTGATCTTTGTCCCGGCCCCCTGGACCCAAATCCAAGAATTCAATATGACTGACCGGGGGCATAAACAAATGCACAGAACTGTCAATAAAATGTCAACCGAGGTGCAGAAAATCTCGGTTAATTTTCAATTCAATTTCATCTTGGAATTCAAAGAGATCTTTGGGGTTAACCGTTCCAGCTTTGTTAAGACCTACACCACGCCCCGAAGGGGCCATCTTAGCTCTTCTTCCCAAGGGCTCACATTCTGATTCTCTTGACCGTCTAAGGAGAACAGAAAGGGAGACCCTTTCAGCTCTTCTTACTCTATTAAACTATTCAGAAGTAAAGAGAAATCCTAGAGGGGCCCTCCGTGACAAAACAGGAGCCTGTAACCGTATTTCTACAACTTCAAATTGCATCCAGTAGCACCCTGAAAGCATTTTTTTTTTTTTTTTAGATTAGGAAGGGAGAACCCAGGACTTCCTCTAGAAGTTGCTGGTTACCACTGGCAATTCCATACTTCAGTCACCCTTGCTCTGGCTTTTTGGATGTCCATCCAGACCTGCCTTTGGGGACTCTCTAATTTGCTTGAGCGGCGTCATTTGGTCTGACTGTCTCGCACCTTTAGCTCATTGCCCCTTTTCCTGTCACACTACGCTCCTAGTCACAGTATCTGCAGCCCGCAGGGTATTCAAGCTGTCCGCTCAGCCCTAGGTTCCTTCTGACTTACCTTCACACTCAATACAGAGAGCCTCAGGGCATTTACCTGCATGGAGTAGAGCTTGGTAGTGGGAGGGAAGAATGGATAACATTGCATTGTATAGCATCCTGGGCTCAGCTCAAGGGTTGGCATGACTCATTCTTCCTGATATTAATGCAAACCACATGTGGTACGGGGACAGAGAGAGGTTTCATCCAATTCATACAGCCGGAGTCTAGTACAAATAAAGGTCCAGTTATAGCAGTCAGAAAGCTTAAAAATCGAAGGAAGTTACTGCATGCCAAATTCTCTCTGATGTAGGGATGGCATGAGTTGGGTGAGAGAGAGCAAAGGAAAAGTCAAGGTAAGACAGCGTGAAAAGAGCATTGGCCAAAGGGAGTTGGGAAAAGATGAGAAGGTCTGGGTTGGGAGACGTGCATTGATTTCATCGGTAAGGCTCTACTCCTGAACTCATGGCTTATTCCAGAAGGAAATCCTCGCCAGCCAAAGGATGTCACCCCATTGATCCCAGAAGCTCCTGGCAGACAGAATGACTGAGGTCTCTCTGCCAAGAGTCATCCATGGAAGAATTGAGGACATCCTGCCCAATGCAACGGAGTAAATCAGGAAATTGCCTTCTTTTTCCCCCGATCTGTCTACACGAGTATTTTAAGAAGTTATAGTAGCAATCCCCAGTAGATGGGCTGCTGCCCTTATTTTTAACACTTTACGGACCTCCATAACTATCATTAATACTCTTAAGCTCTGACCCTAGCGGATGCGTGCTGGTTTCTTCTCTGAGTTCTCTGTGGTTTATTTCCGGCTTCAGTCTACACTCTGCTCATGACACCCTTACGGATGCCTATTCTAAAGGGTATCACTCTTCAGTGGTGGCTGCTATCCTCATAGGCACAGTCCCGGGAGGCTGTGCCCCAATTCCAGGAAATGTGCCCACCCACAGCGCCTTCTGTAAATCTTTAATGCCAAGCTCTGGTGCCACGGAAAACTACCAACCACTAGCGAGCATTTTGGGACATGACACAATATCCGATTTCCGCATCTGCTTTCCCACATATCAAAACCTACGTTTCTCCGGCGTGGTAACTTGATCTACGTTCTGACTCTTCTTTTGGCTTGAAGATTTTCTTGATGCTGAACTATAAATTCTCACTTCAATTAATCCAGCCCTAGTGTCTCGGAAGGGAGAAAACTGAACTGATTCTTTCACACCATCCGTGAAATGAAAGTGTTATTCATCACGGCTCCTGGGTTTCTGGAACGGTTCATGTCAGTGCTGTTTGCCACCAAAGGACACATGAGAGAGGTTTCCCCAACTCCTGTAACCATCTGTCCCCGCCCAGATTTCCTTTTCACCTCGACTGGTTGCTGTTCTGGGACCCTGCACCAGCAAGGAGGAGACAGGGACTGGGTGAAGATCTTAGAGCCTAGATAAATGTCCCTCGTGGTGAGCAGTCCCAAGATGAGAAAACGGGAGTCTCATCAGTGACCGTGGATGCCACGTTTGGTGCGAAGGATGCTTTCCTGGAAAACCTGCATGTTTTAAAACTGTACCTAGGGCAGGAGGAATACATTCCCGGACCCCGCAAATCTGCAATCACTGAAAACAGTTGTGTTGTTATGCTTTCGGTCTTCCCCCAATACTATCTAATATTCTCTAGAATTTTCTTAGTATCTAACAGCATGATGTATCACAGGCCCTATTTGGCCTTTACCATAGCAATGTATATCATTTATTTATTTAAAAAATTTTTTTAATGTTTATTTTTGAGAGAGAGACAGAGAGGGTGGGAAGGGCAAACACAGAATCCGAAGCAGGCTCAAGGCTCTGAGCTGTCAGCACAGAGCCCGACTCAGGGCTTGAACCCACGGACCACAAGATCATGCCCTGAGCTGAAGTCGTGTGCTCAACCGACCGAGTCACCCAGGCGCCCTGTGATGTATACCATTTAAATTCCACGTGGAAACCTACTGATTTTCATGTGTGATTTTTGGTGTAGCATTACTAGTACCCCCTAGTGACTATTTGGATGACATCGTTAGGAGATTAAAAAGGATTTTAGATTATACTTGCAACGCATGCAGAAATGGAGGCATGCCTGTTACCGGTATCACTTCAGAAGTTTCCAGGCACGGAGACGACCGCATAGCACCAAGGACGTGGACAAGAAGTGCCAAGAATATCTGTTTACAGATGAAGTAGGGTCGCTGGTCGGTAAGGTGATGAGACATTTGGTCATTCGGAGCGATGGGGTTTCCTCAGAGATTTTCGGAAAATCAGCCTTTCGAATCATTCATTTTTCATATCATGTGAAACTATACCAGCAATGTCTTTATAGTGTTGCACAAAAGCACAGCTGACCTGCAGTCAGTGACGAGGAACGATGCTCGACAGTGACGGTGGGAGAATCCCAGGGGAATGACTCAGCTCCCAACACCTCTCTGCTCTTGGGGGGTAAATGCCCCTGGTGCTCCTCTGCTCGGTCAACTCCTCAGGGCTCCCCGAGCAGGGGGCCTCTCCATCCTTAAGCATCTCTTCAGATATGCTTTGGGGTCCTGGGATGCTTTTCTAGAAACTCCTCTTGCGTTGTTGTTGTTTCCATCTTGGCTTATTGGTGCACAAATGAATTTTCTTCCAGAAGCAAGACAATGCCAAGCACATGGACTCCTCTGACCTTTCACAGTGCGAAACAAGTGAACTTGAATTTAGTGCTCAGTGAGAAGAACGCCTTAGAAGAGAATTCGAAACTCTTCTCTCGCTCTCTCTCTCTCTTTCTCTCTCATTCCTGTCTGTCTCTCAGTCCATGAAAACTTCAATCTAGTTTGGTGAGAATCCTTCTCCGTTCTCTCCCTTCCACCCTCTCATCTAGTTGTTTGGATTTTAGCCATGGATCCCATTCATCTGAGCATCATCCTGCACCTGCTAGCATTTCAGAGGGTGATGGAACGCAGAAAGGCATTCTAACTTCCGGGGAAGGACAGTGGGAGAGGCAATGACCGGAGTAATTTTCTAGCAGTGTCCTGACGACTGGGGAGACCCGGCCACCTACGGTAGCCCACATCACCATGCCTTGCCGGGGAAAACTGCCAAATGAAGTCAGAGAAAATATTAGGAGCGTCTGCAAAGTCTATATTCTTCAGAAATCCTGTCCTCGTGGGGCAAGTGTGGGAGGGAGAAGAGAGTCCTAGAACCCATTGTGTTTGCTCCCCTCCCATTTTGCATTTCAGACACGCAAGCCTGCCCTTCTGTCCTTAAATTAGCCGTGGCACACCTATTGATTTGGTCATTCTGAAAAACGTTTTTAAGAAACTGCCTGAAAGGGGCGCCTGGGTGGCTCAGTCGCTTGAGCATCTGACTTTGGCTCAGGTCATGATCTCGCAGTTCATGAGTTTGAGCCCCGCGTTGGGCTTGTTGCTGTCAGCCCAGAGCCTGGAGCCTGCTTCGGATCCTCTGTCCCCCTCTCTCTCTGCCCCTCCCCTGCTCTCTCTCTCTCTCTCTCTCTGTCTCTCTCAAAAATAAGTAAAACATTAAAAAGTTTTTAAAAAGAAACTATAAAAAAGGGATTATTGTCTTCTTCAAAATACTCACTTTGGACTATGAGGAATTTCTGGAAGAAATTCTCCCTATAACTGGAGAAAGGCATGGAATTCTTTTTCCAGTTTTAGTGAGATATAATTGACCCGTAACTTTGTGTGAGTTTAAGGTGTACAAATATTGTACACCTATTGATATATGTGTATATTGTGAAGTAATCTCCCCAGAAAGTCTATTCAACACTCCTCACCCCACATAGTTACAATTATTTGTTGTCTTGCGATGAGATCTTTCGAGATCTAAACACTGTTGTTAACTACAGTCACTATGGTGTGCCTTACAACCCCATGGCTTATTTGTCTTCAAATCCGGAGACTGGCTGGCATTTACGAAAAAAAGCTGGGCTGAGATGGGAAGTTTGGGGGATAAGTGAGAAATAGCAAATTTTGAGTGAGGAAGAAGCAGATAAAATGAAGTCTTCTCGTGAATTGCATATGCGCGTTGGTTTTTTTTTAAAAAAAGAGGCCGGCCCGGTGCCTGGGTGGCTCAGTTGGTTAGGCATCTGACTTTGGCTCAGGTCATGATCTCGAGGTTCATGGGTTTGAGCCCCGCATCGGGCTCTGTGCTGACAGCTGGAGCCTGCTTCAGATTCTGTGTCTCCCTCTCTCTCTGCCTCTCCCCTGCTCACACTCTCTCTCTCTCAAAAATAAACATTAAAAAAATTAAAAAAAAAAAAAGAGGCAAAGTGCCTGAGTGGCTCAGTGGGTTGAGGGTCCAACTTCGGTTCAGGTCATGATCTCATGGTTTGTGAGTTCGAGTCCCTCATCGGGCTCTGTGCCGACAGCTGGAGCCTTCTTGGAATCGTATGTCCCCTTCTCTCTCTGCAGCTCCCCGCTCACACTCTCTCAAAAATAAATAAACATTAAAAATTAAAATAATAAAATAAAACGAAAGAAAAAGAGGGGAGGGCAAATATATTATCCTGAAGTTACATCCGCTCCAGAATCGAAAGTACTATGAATTGGGGTTGGGAAAAGATGTCCAAATTCCCACAGTCGTGTTGTCGGGCCAGCAAGTAACAACGGAGTCAGGGACACAGATCTCTGTAGACCCCGTGTTTCTCATGCTCAGTAATGTACACAGCACAGAATGAAGCAGCTTTAAAGTTTTGTTTAAAACCCTGTTATAGGGGCATCTGGATGGCTCAGTTGGCTAAGCATCTGACTTTGGTTTTGGCTCAGGTCATGATCTCATGGTTCGTGAGTTCAAGCCCCGCACTGGTCTCTGGGCTGACAGTGTGGAGCCTGCTTGGGATTCTCTCTCCCTTTCTCTCTGTCTTGTGCTCTCTTGGTCTTTCTCAAAATAAATAAATAAACTTTAAAAAATAAAATAAGGGCATCTGGGTGGCTCAGTCGGTTAAGCGTCCGACTTCAGTTCAGGTCATGATCTCATGGTGCCTGTGGGTTCGAGCCCCTCATCGGGCTCTGTGCTGACAGCTCAGAGCCTGGAGCCTGCTTCAGATTCTGTGTCTCCCTCTCTCTCTGCCCTTCCCCTGCTAACGCTCTGCTCTGTCTCTCTCTCTCTCAAAGATGAATAAACATTAAAAAAATTAAAAAAATAAAATAAAATCCTGTTATAGATGTTGGAGATGACCTAAAATGAAAAAAGAGGAAGAGGAGAATGAAAGAAGAAAGAAAGAAATAAAGAGAAAGAAGGAAGAAAAGAAAAGAAAAGAAGAAAGAAAAGAAAACTTGGCTACATTAAGAAGCCCACTTAGACAATAAAGGAGATATGTTCTCAGAGGAAAGAGGAAAAGACTCAGGAATTCTTTATACTCCTATTAAATAATGCACCTCCCATCTTATTCCATCTTCCCATTCCCCTGGGGGAGGAATTTGGCCTTGCGTGGGATAGGGGAAGAAAGAACAATTCTAGAAGGCCTCATAGGAGTCTAAAGGCTCCAGAAAGACATCCAAGGATGACTTTGACAGACTGCACTTAAAATCCCTTCCTGCCCACAGACTAAGATGGGCTTCATGAAGACAATTTCTCTTACAGGCATGAGGGAATGTACCTGCTACCGGTAGAATCTGGACGTGTGAACATGTCTCATCTCCACTGTGGATATTACAGAACATTATCAAACGTCCACCTGCTATAAACATTCCGTAAAGAAAAGTAGACAGCTATCACTGGTGAATTGGTAGTGAGTGCTTCCTATGTGTTAGGTTCTATTCTAAATTCACATGCGATTCAGTTAGTATCCCCAGCACCTCGACGTTAGTTTATGGAAGAGGAAACGGAGTCATGGAGGTGCTCAGTGTTTGTTTAAGTTTCCAAAGGATGCAAGTGATAGAGCTCGACTACAAACTAGACAGTCCGGCTCCGGAGCCTTCGCCCATAGCCCACCGCTCCACCGCCTCTGGTACATGACCGGTACCTCATCACAGAGGACTTTCTCCTGGAGCGTTTCAAAGTCAAATGAGTCATATTTGGAAAGCATCTCTAAGCAGTCCCTGTAGTTACGGTGTTCGGTGTTCGATGGTTTTATGTTACTTTTTTGCAACAAGCCTGTGAGGAATCTATTGAGTTTCTTCCAAATCATGTTCTCCGGAGAGTAGGTTTATAATAGAAGTGATTTCGTTTCCTCTGGAGACGGCACTTTTATAAAGAAAACCGAAAAGAACAATTTAAATGAGTGAATCCTATCATCTCTACTTCCTTTGATGATCCATTCCTCATTACTGGTGCAGGAACCCGCTTTCCCCCATGGCGGTTACCCAAGCCCTGGCAAGATGGCCGAACTGGCTTCACTCACCTCCAGAGCTAGCATTCCATATCTCTCCTTCGCTTTTCATCGATGCCAGATATCAGATCTGTGGTCATCTTTTAATTCAAATGGCATCCTGACCAGAAAAAAAAGTTTCAGTGTTAGATTGTTTCTGGGTGAAATAGGATCTTGTTTCTTTTATGTTTCTGGCTTCACGCTGTCACCGCAGTCATCTTTCAGACGTTCTTAGGGAGACTCCCTCCTGCTCAGAAGTTCTTATTAGCTCATTATTTGTCTTCCCATGCTCCAGTCTGGATTCTTTAGTTTTGATGTGACGTTCTGTGGTTTCCATTCTTCCGTTCCTGCGCCTCTTCTTACTGTCCATGCCTGCCTGACTCTCAGACACTGGCTCATGCTTTCTGGAATGTTCTGTTCTCCCCAACTTCCTAATTTCTCTGCAGGAGAATTTCGTGCTGTGAATCCTTCCAGGCCAGGTTATGATGCTGTTTCTTCCATAATCTCCCCCAATCACTCCACAGTTTAAGCTCTCCCCGCTCTTTTCACAGCCTTCAGTGAACGCTTTGGTGATAAATTCAATGCTGTTATTTATATACTAATTACATGCAAAATTTGTATTTGTAGACTGCAGTGCTCTTAAGCACAGGACTGGCTTCACAGGTTACTGGGATGAAGGGAACGAGAGCCTGGGTGGGGTCATTACTGCACTGGGTGTGCCTCACATCTTACAAAAACTCAGCTTCTCACACTTCACAACGACATGGCTGAGGGCAAATGACTCAAATCTTCTGTGTTTACTTTGATATGTTTTCCCAGAGAGGACTGATGGGGTCATTTGGCCACCAGGCTGTATAAGTGCCCCCCACTGGGAGGCGTTTGTCCCAGATCACCCAGTGGCCGTTGACTTCCATTGGCCCCACCCTACCTACAGTTGCTTGGAATCAAGCACTAATCCTTTAACTGATCAGTGGTGAGCAGGGAAGTTCAGGTGCATCATGCAAGTTCACTTTAGCCATAGCAGCTTATATAGATAATTACCAGTGAGGATCGTTTGTCTTCAGAGACAGATTCATTTTCCTGCCTGCCCACCACAATACAGCGCTACAAATCTAGTGATTTTTTTTCAAGGCTGGATGAATAAAGTTTAGGTCCAAGTTCTGTGTTTCTTCACAGGGTGGCCAAACCGAAGTAGGAGTTTGAAGACCAGGACAAGAGAGTTTGACCTGTCCCCATTGCCTGATTCAACATCTTGAATGGCCAATGAGTGGTTCTTCTTACTGGTCTGGTCTCAGGCTGAAGTAAAACCCATTATACCAGCTAGCTTGGGCTACTGGCCAGTCATGCCCCACTTCTCCCCATTCCTGCCCCCTCCATCATTTGGATTAAGAGCTTTTATGATCTGTGCTGGCTTGAAGAATACAGGTCAGTAAGAAGTTCCCATGTGTGTACCCATCACATAGCTTTGTTGTATAACCAACCAACATGCTCATGAGCTGTGTTGGAGCTGACTCCTGTTGGCAGTTCTTTGCATCTCTTCCCACCTCCATGGGCCCTGAATTCAGTGATGTAATGCTAGTAGCTTGAAATTGACCATGGTGTGAGTATTTACATTGTGGAAATTGGCAAACACTACAAATATGGCCAATCTCCCCTCCTCCCTTCCTTCCTTCCTCTTCCTCTCTTTCTTTTTTTAGAGAGTTATTTTACCAAATGGCACTGAATGAAGCCCAAACCACTACTCCCAACAACAAATATAAGACAGAATACATGCCGCAAAAGCATTATCCCATTTCCCCAAATACACAAAAGGCACCCTGTTGCTTGAGGTCGAGCCCATGTGAGGAAGGTAGGGCACAGCTGACGGCTCCTGGGGAAAGAACACGCAATGGAACTCCAGAAGTCATCAGGATTGGCCAGATTGGCATCTTAATTCCACCCAGAGTCAGCCCAAGGTACCCAGTTTTTCTGCCCTGAAGAGACAGAAGAACCTAAGGAACGGGGAAGAAAAAGCCAAATGGACTAATTAACTTTTTCAGAAAGGAATAAATGAAGTCAATCAATGTTTAGAATAGAAGGAGCCTCTCCCACTCTAGGCCTCCAGCAGCCTCCAGTACATTTCCATGTCATGCTGGCCGTAATGGGAAGTGACAGCTGATGAAAGCTGCTATTCACGGTCATCTGAAACAGCTTTTCCTCCCAGATGAAATTCAGTGTGGCATGAGTCTAAACACAGACCAAAGGCCGGGCGAATGTATTCCCCAGGTCCCCCAGGGCTGGCAGAGGCGACTGTTTGTGAAGGGGGCTTCCTGACTGGGCATCAGAGAGGCCCAGTGTAGACAACAGGAGTCTCTATGGCCTCCTATGCTCACACCCGAGATGGTGGTCCCAACCCTAGCCTCTGCCCATCTCAGGCCCTCCTCTTTGTTTATAATCAACCACAGGCACTCGGGGTGACTTTGGAGTTTCGTGACTAGCATTTTCTGACACCCTAATGAACAAAGCCCAGATTTATCCTCACTGCCTTCCAGGTGAACCTCTGTAGCGAGCAATGTTGGGGCGGGTGACATGATGCGTGAACCGCTTCAGTTTTGAGCTGACTGTTCAGACTTCTTGTCTGGAAGTACCAAGGGCGAATGCGAGTCTAGCAAAAGGGTTTCTGTATGGAGCTGGGAATGCTGAATTATCCCAGCAGCCTCTAGGACTGATCTTTCTGAGCCTAAGGCAAGCAAACACTCCTTGGAACCAGAAACCATAGCTCCTACTCCGTGTCTTGCCATCTGACACTGACATGAAGTTACAAACATATGGTTTCCATCAAAACAGAGTTGGCGGTATTCCATCAGCCTTGGGGAACTAGGGACTTATTAACTAGGGTAGCTGGTAGCTGAGTAGCTAGAGGCTGGGCACTTGGAATAATAGCATCTGGGCTAGAAGACAAGTCCTTCCGGAAAAACTGATACGCGAGATACACGAGAGCTAACACTGGGCAAAGCGGCGATATCGAGAGTGTAGGACTGAGAAATCTAGAGTCCCATAGCTTCTGCTCCTATTCTGAGCCACCTATCAAGATGGTTCTTCTTTCTTGCTCTGAGGTTAAACTTCCAGAGGGTAGATCTTGGTGGATGTCCCACCAAAAGAACTGAAGAATACTGTAAATCAGGCTGGCACAAGAAGGTTCTTAAGGTACAGGAACCAGAGCAAAAGGTCAACGTCCCTCCCACTGTGCCTCCTGGGTCCTGCCACACCTGTGAGATTCCCTGGAAACAGATACTAATCTCAGGCCACAGATTCACATTTGCAAGACCTGTGACTATTTTCTGTAGCTAATCCTATTTTCTCTTTTAGGATCCTATGCCACTGAGTGTGGAAACTAAAATGTTTATACACCCCTGTATCCCCAGAATCCTAAAATGATGTGTAGAATGCAAGAAGCAAGTTCTGGAACGTGTGAACTTCAGGATTCTCCCAGCTCTTGTGTGGTTTAACTCAGTTTCTTGCCAAGTGGCAAGGCAGGTGTGTGGGCACACTTGTGAATGTGTGTGGGCAGTGTGTGTGTGAATGGGGAGAATCTGGGGGCAAAATTTCTGGTCCTGTGCTGTTGTCCGTCAGTCCCAGCCTTCAGTGAGCTGAACTTGTGCTCATCACTGATGTAGTTATTTGACGCTTTGACCTGGTGCTTCATCCTTCTTGTCTCAGCCAAGAGGCTTCTTCTCACGTACCCATGTGGGTTCCCCTTCAGAGCCTGCTGTGCTTCACTGAAGGGTGCAAGGCAAACAGTCAGCCATTCTCCAGTGCCATTCTTAAGCCCCAAGGACTCTAAGTACTCGAGACACACACTATGGACAGCAGCCATTGCTGTACTGGGTGCCAGAGAACGAGGCTGTTATCTCTTCAAGCTCCACCGGGAAGGGAGTCAAAATGATGCTGCCTTACTTCTCCCAACCCACCTGGAGGTGTTATCACACTGACCTCACCTGAGGACCGAGTGGGTAGGCAGTGAGGCAGGTCAACTCCTAACCAGTCTATAACTTCTTCCTCACTTCTAGTTTCCTCTGTCCACCTCGCCTATGAAACCTGCCCAGTGTATGTGCAGGAAAACCCACTCTTCACCTGTTCTCATGGCAGACATGTTTATGAGCTTTTGCTGTACCATGCACACCCGTGAACCTCCTCATTTTGAGGTCCCTGCGACTTAAAACTCTGTTTTCCTGAAGACCACTGTACCTGCCAGGAGTTTCAAACATCCATTTTGGTCCGCAGTGACTCAATTTTTCTTCCTCTTGGCATAGCTGCTGAGATATTCCCATCCTGAGGCATGAAAGTGGAATGTTCTATCTGTCCGGGTTACAGGAAATATCACAGAGTAAGGAAAAGTGAAGGAAAACCTATGGCCAGTGAAGGAATACTTCAAAGTATTATCCCAGGTCATATGCTACTTTTGATCAATGGAAGGCAATAAGCCTCCCACATTTCATTGCCCGTCCTGAGGCTGTCACCCCTGTGACTCCAGGTGGCCCACAGGAATATTTAGGGGAACAGTCTGACATATTTTGCCTATATTCTGAGATTAAAAAGAACCCAAAAAATAAAGACCCTGCCAGAAAGTTTGGACAAGAGAGACATGGGCTCTTCATTTCTCTTGCAGTCTCGTAGATTAGCTGGGAGGGTGGTGGATGACAGACTTACTACAGCACACTTTACTGAGGAACTTTTGAAGTCTCCAGCTGTCTGTCATCCTAGTAAATTAAAGTACTTAAAGCTGATGAGGAGGGGGCGAGATCCATTTTTTTCCAAGGGTGTGTGGATTTCAGGGTCTCTTCCCAGTGGTGGGGGAAAAGAAATATGGAGGTTTATGCCAGCTTTCCTTCCTCTTAGCACTTTGGAGTGGTTAGGTATAAATAACCAAAGCTTAACCCTGTATTTCAGTCCTCCCATATGTCATTTATTTATTTGAGTTGCTGTCTTTTATTGTCAGGACATCCGTTGTGTGTCTTGATGGACAACCAAAGGACTAACATCTAATCCAAGAGTTAGCAAACTTGCCTAAGTGTGTCAACAAGACCACTGTCCATTCCAGAGCAGGTGAGACTGTGAGTCTCGAGAGATGGGTGGGTGGGTGGTGGGGAAGGGTGATGTGTGTGAGTGTGTGTGTGGGGAGGGAGCAATGGGTATACTCTGATGCCAGGAAAATCCCTTTTTCAATTCTCCCAGGATGGCCGCAACATTATTTGCTATTCTTTACTCCTGTCCATGGAAAGGCTGAATGCAACTGGTTTATAGGATTTAGCAAGAATCTTTTAAAGTGTATATATATAGGGGCGCCTGGGTGGCTCAGTTGGTTAAGCGTCTGGCTCTTTATTTCAGCTCAGGTCATGATCTCACGATTTGGGAGTTCGAACCCCACATCAGGCTCTGCATTGACAGCATGGAACCTGCTTAGGATTCTCTCTCTCCCTCTCCCTCTGCCTTTCCTCTCTTTTTGTTCTTCCTCTCTCTCTCTCTCTCTCTCTCTCTCTCTCTTTCAAAATAAATGAAATGAAATGAAATAAAATAAAATAAAAATAGGGACTCCTAGGTGGCTCATTTGGTTGAGCATCCGACTCTTGATTTCGGCTCAGGTCGTGATCCAGAGTTGTGCGAATGAGCCCCATATCAGCTCTGCACTAAGCATGGAGCCTGCTTAAGATTCTTTCTCTCTTCCTCTTTCTCTCTTTCTCCCTCTGCCCCTCCCCCTGCTCTCTCTCTCTCTCCAAAAATAATTGTTTTTAATTCAAAAAGCTTTAAAAAGTATAAAATATATATAAATATGCTACATATATATATATATAATATCTCCCAGAAAACATAAAATTTCAACAATTCATATTGTATGAATTTATTTCTCAGAAAATGCTTTCAATTTACAATAGGCATTATAAGTAGCACAGGTAAGGAAACTGAAGCCAAGGGAACTGAAACTACTTATCGAGAATCTTCAGCTAGTTAAAGGTGGGATCCTGACCTCCATGGAAATTATTTTCCTACTCTGAGTTTCATCAGATTTCTGGCAGGTAGAATAATGGGACTAATGAAATAAGGGTCTTAAGATGGATTTTAGTTGAGAACCACGAACACATTTGGATGGTGAGAGTTCTGATTTGTGCATAGCCGTCAAGGTCTTAGAAAATGCCAGAAGGAAGCTGGAAGCCACTGGATATCAGGAGGTGCCTCAGGGCTTATGTTAAAAGGAGTGTGTGTGTGTGTGTGTGTGTGTGTGTGTGTGTGTGTGTGTAGGTGGTGAGTGGGGAACAGCAGCTATAAATTCTATGCGATCTTTATTCACCAATGACTACGACTATGTTAGAACTACTCGAGGCGCTGGTAATGATAATATAAAGATGAATAAAACATGACCAGGTAAAATTCAGATACAGCAGCATATGAGTGTTTCACCTATTGTTTTGCAAAGTTCAATTTGATTTTTGCTGTTTTCTTTGTTTCATTAGAAGGGCCCCTCTGTCCTATGAAGGAGGGGGAGGACTTAGTACCAAAATCTACCCAGTAGAGAGTGGAGACTGGAAGGCAAGCCGTTTTTTTGTGTGTGTTCAAGATTTAGGCTTAGCTAGGTGGGATATATAGTTATTTCTGATCTGCCAGAAAAAAAGGAAAAAAAAAGGCTATTGCGTGAGCAGATACAGGGTGCTGCTTAGGAGCTTAAAGGAGAATGAAGGACGAGGGTAAGAAGGAAGAGGAAATTTGGAAACCAAGTCTTATCAGTTCAGGTTCTCTAGACACTGAAATGGCACAGAAGGAGAGATTTTTCTGGGGGAGGAGCCTGTTTATCTTTCAGTGAAGGGGACACCTCTGTCAATGGACACTGGGTAGGAAGAGCCTCATGCCGCACTGCAACCCTGGGGAAGCCCCTCTGGTGGGAAGGCTAGAGCACAGACGGCCCATCGGAGGGGCTCTGCATCAGGGAAGAAATGGCCTGCCTCTAGCCACCCTCCCCTTCCTCCACCATACTCAATCATCTACCGGAAGCAGCCTGGGGAAGACATGGCGTCAACAGGCATGCTGCAATGGATCCAAAGAGGTGGCATCTCCAGGCTGTTAGTCAACCACCCTCCACGCGGTAGGCTCACCCAATGGCAAATGTGAGCCGTGCACCCTTACGGAGCCCACACCTGAAGAGCCTCAAGCCAGAACAAGGGACCCAAGAGTAGACTGCTCCCGGGGGGTGCTGGGTAAGAAACCCAAGTGCTGTCTTTTGCTGTTGGCACTACGCAAGTGACTCACAGCTGTGTTGGATCAGAATCTTTGTCAGCCAGCCACCCAAACATTCAAGGAGAGGCCTTCACACCGTCTGCGTCTTGGAAGCCCTTGAGAGCTGGCTCGAAGAGGAGGAATTCCTGGCCCACACCATGGATCTTCCCTTAGTTACAACCCAGCCGCGTGCCGTAGCAGAGGGGCTGGTGTACACGGATCCGTGGACCAACGAGCCCCCTGGAGACCCTGCACAGGAGCCCGTGGACATCTCATTTCCCACAATTTGCACTTTCCACATGGACTGTAGAAACCAGATCGTCTGATCTAGCAATCTGATGCGATGGATGCAGACCTCATGTGAGTGAATCAAGGGCTACAACATAATAAACACATGTGCAGGTAATGTCAACCCTAATCATGCCCTCGCTAGAGTGAGGGTAAGTCAGTGATGCCTGAGAAGATGTTGCTCCCAGAACATAGTTAATGACTTCATGATGCACTAATTCTTACCTGGGGGGGGGGGGGAGGGGAAGGGATGGAGTGTATCAGTGAATGAATGAACCCCCGATATCCATCTGTCTTAACTCCTGGGTGTTTGACTACAGGGCAATAGAGGATTCAGATAAAAAAAAAAAAAGTATGATGAACTAGAAATCTTTTATCAAATGTACAGGCTACTACCATGCCACACACTTTGAGAGAGAACATCCACCATGATGAAAAGGAAAACCACAGGTTTTAAAGGAATAAAAGCAGACAAGCTTCGTGTACACAAAAAGCTGTACTTGGAGACAGAGAGTTCTGAATAAATAATTGATGACTCTTTCTGCTGAGTGCACAATGGGTTTTTGCATCATAAATAAATGAGCAACCTTTTATTTATACAGTGAGACCTCCTTCACACACACACAGAACATCACTCTTGTATCATCGTGCTCATTTAAGGGCTACCAGCTGTTTGCTCTGTGCTCTGTGGAGCAGGCGAAAGGGTTCATGCAAATGAAAATAGCCAATAAGTGTCAGCCACCGGTTCTGGGAGGGCCTTGATTTGATGATATTTGATGATATCTTCTTAAACTTCACGTCAAGAGAAATGGAATACGGTTTTCTGGGAGATGGGTTTTACATACTGTAGTGGGAGACATTTGTAAAACTCTCCATTTCTACGGGTGTTGCAAATGCAGGACTCAAGAAGCCGACTGCTTGGGATCTTGGACGTTCTGCTCGCCGCTGACTGAACGGTTTGGCTTTGCTGGGAGCTCTGTGGGCTGAATGACGAAGCCAGTGCTGCAGTATCAGGGGTTACGTTTTCCAATCAGTTAAATAACATTCCATTAAAGGAATCGGTCAAGGAAATCCTGGAAGTTTGAAAACCTATCTGCACATTTTTGACTCCCCTGGGCCGGAGAGGTGGGAGCTTGACTCTGATCAACCTTAGTGATGGGTCGACCCACAGGCTGTCGTAAAAGCGATGCTGAATGGCTTTGGAGGCTGGCCATTAAGAGGTACAAGGCTTTAGCCTGGGGCCCTGGGGCACTCAAGCTAGGGCTAAGTCACCCACAAAGTCTTACCACTCGAGGACCCCATACTGCGAGGAAACGCATGGTGACCAGAGTGGAAAAAGCACAAGAGAAGCCCCGAGACTAAATGAAGAGAGAGAGAGAGAGAGAGAGAGAGAGAGAGAGAAAGAGGGAGTCATCCAGCAGCCCATTTGCCTGAAATGAGAGCTCTCAACCCCCGGACTCCCTGTCTGAACCCTCTCCAGATTCCTACCATTCAGAAACTGCCAGAAATAATCAAACGACTACCTTTAAGTTAAGCCACTATGTTTCAGAGTGGCTTGCTGGGCATCAGTAAATAACAGGCATACAATAAATAACAGGCATCATAAAATTATCATTACAACCATGGAAGTTACTCCACTATCTTCACTCGATTGTAATCTACTGCTCAGACCTTGTACAGGGCACCCATGCCCCGGGTAAGTGAACCATGTTACTCACCTGGGATTTTGAAGCTTTGCCAGGTGTCAGGGCTTTTACTATCAGCAGCCCTTCCTTTTGGACAAAGTAAGGCCTTCACCGAGTCCTTCCTGAGACTTCTCCGAGCCAATAAGAAGAATATCTGCATTTTCCTTTCGAACTTCTCTGCTTGCTATTCTTAGCAGCGGCAACCTTTCTCCTGAGATGGTGTGCTCCCCCCACCCCCAGGCATCTAACTGGGAGCCCTTTATGTCCTAGATTAATTTAATTACTGAAGAAAGAATCCCTCCAAATCCAGCAGCCTATTAAAAGGATTATATAGCATGACCGAGTGGGATTTATTCCAGGAATGCAATGGTGGTTCAACACATGAAAATCAGCCAAGACAATGTGCGCCTTAATAGAAAAGAGGAAAAAACCAAACAGCTTTCTCCATCGATGAAGAAAACCCATCGACAAAACCCAACATCTTTTCATGATAAAAACACTAAGAAACAGGGATAGAAGAAAATTTACGCCACCTGGGAAAGGACGCTTATGAAAACAAACCACAAAACACGTTATCTGGCATCAAAAGTAACAGTGGAAGGCTGAAAGCTTTTCCTCTAAGATCAGAAATAAGACAAAGACATCCATCCCCTCTTGCCGGTTCCTTGAACAGAATACTGGACTTACTAGTCAGAGAAATTTTGGAAGAAAAAGAAATAAAAGCATCTGAATTGGAAGGAAAACATAACCTCTTCATAGATGACATGATCTTATGCACAGAAGATCCTAGAGTCTATTAAAAAAAAATCCATCAACGTTGGTAAACCAATAGAGGAAGGTTGCAGGATATAAGATTAACATACAAAAATCGGTTGGATTTCTTCTATATGCCAGCAACTAACTATCCAGAAAGAAAAGTTAAGAAAACAATTTCATTTACAATAGCATCAAAAAGAATAAAATAGTTAGAAATGAACTTAACCAAGGGGGTAAGACACACACACTGAAAATGAACAAAAACACTGCTGAAATTAAGTAAGACCTAAATAATTGGAAAAAATCCCTGTTTATGGAGTCCAGCCCTTCATACTGTTAAGATGTGCAATGCTCCAAAGCAACCTATAGATTCAATGCAATCCCTATAAAGACCCCTGTGGCCTTTCTTTTTTGAAGAAATGAAAGAGCCAATTGTAAAACTCATATAGTGTCACAAGGGATCCTAACTAGCCAAGACCGTCTTGAGAAAGAACAAAGTTGGAGTTCTCACACTTCGGTATTTAAACACTTCCATAATTCTTGTCATCTTAAGGTCCTTTGATCTGGCACCTTTGAACACCATCCTAGAAGTATCCTCTCCCTCTATATCCTCATGTACTCTTGTACTTTTCCTAAAGCCCTTGTCACATTTTACCTATTTTAATGGTCATTTTGTATATATCTTTTCACTGACCAGGCCATGTGTCCTGTAGTATGAAATTCAAAGTTCCAGGATGTCCCAGTATAAGAAATAGAAATTGTTGGGAACATCACAACTTTCTTCTAATCCCCAGTTCTCTCAACTTGATGATGGCAAAGTGGTGCTACATTTCTGGATCCGAGCCTGAATATACATCAGAATTACCCGCATTGCCTTCATTCGATGAAAATTGACCAAATCGGAATCTTCAGGGTGGTGTGTGTTGCTGGCATGGACATCTTACAAGCTCTTCCGGTGATGCTAGAATATATCCTTGGATCATGGGAACCAGAGATTTGCCTGTTGTGGCTTATTGCTATCTCCCGAGTGCTCTAGGGGACACAAGGCTAGGTACCTAGCAGTGATTCAGAATCTATGTGAATGTATTAATGAACGACTTCTAAGACCCTTTCATCACTAATACTTACGTCTCCTGTCTTGTTCATTTTTGCATCTTCAAGGTGTTTAATGTATGTCTTGGCTGTATTAGGTGATAACTGAGTATCTGTACATAGGATTGGATTGGATGGAATGGAATGGAATTGAACTGAGTTGAATTGCATTGAATTAAACTGAACTGAATTGAAAGTCAGAGAGTTAATCTGAGGCAGAGGCAGAATTCTGGGACTCCGTCTAATGAAAGCAGACGCTTTTCCACTGTATAACGGAGACATTGTAGAGGCATAAATGTCATCCATGGAATGTTTCTGGAGCTTTTTTTAAGAAAGCATTTTAGCATATGATTTCGACTCTTACTAGCACATATTTGATTTTCGCCGAGTTTTAGTTGGTTTTCTCCATTGGAGTCCTTTTGTGTCCGCACTGTTGTTCAGCCTCTGGGTCCTCCTACCCCTGGGGGATACTCTGTCTGCATTTCATCTCTAGTCCATTCCTGCGGGAGGAAGGGATGCCTGCGAACCAGGAAATCAGACAGCAGAGTGAACGTGGTGCCTGCTTGGTCCACTCTGGTTCCCTCCCCCAGGTCCAGTGGGGGCGCCCCAGGCACAGCTCTCCCGCGGAAGGGCCAGCCAAGAGGACAGCTTAGAAAAGGCATCCTTTGATTCAGTTATTTATATACCTCTTTGTCTTCTAGACTCCCAACGGTTCTAGGGTCATTTATTCCTATTGCTAACACACCCTTGTCTTCCACTACAGCTCGAGGCTCTATCTTTAATAACCCCAGCTTGTTGTTTTGTCTTTAAAAAACCCTGAGAGGACCTAGTCAGTAGTCTCCAGCTTCACAGAGGGTCCTTTAAGTTCAATCTCTGCTTTTTCGGGAGGATCAATTACCAGAAAAAATGTTTTCCATAAGTTCCATTTGCTTTTCTCTTTTTTTGGGGGGGGGAGGGGCTAATAGTAAAGATGACTTGCATACATTTAGAAATATTAGATGTCTGTCTTATTTTAATCATCAGCCTGAGAGATCAGGGGGCTATGAATCCAAGCTGTGAAGCCAGGGAGGCCTGCAAGAGTTGGGGCCGGTGTTTTGCCCCGAGGGACTGGCTGGTGGGAGGATGGTTTTGTTCGCCGGGTTTATGGATTTTGTTTGGCTGCCCCAGCTCCTTTGTGGCAAGCAGGCTGCCTTTGCACTAAAGAAGTCCTTCGGCTGGCATTTGCGGACTTACTGGCATCAACTGCTGTCAACTCTCCACTGCAAAGCGTCAGGCTCTTCACGTCGAGAAAGAGAAAGGCGTGAAGCAAGGCACAGAGGCTTAAAATTTCTGTCTCCTGCACAAGCCCCTGGAAGTTTGGTACTTGGAACCGTGCTAAGCCGAAAGGTCCATACAACTCAGTCTGCCCTGTTTTTACTCAGCCACGTGGCCTGCACACTTGCTCGTTCCCCCAACAGTTATGTACCATGCCGCAGGTGCCACTGCCCTGAGTGTTGGGTATGCATGAACAGAAAGAAAAGAGCCGGTCTCTTCTTAGAAGTGGCTTTACTTGAGGCACCGGGGTGGCTCAGTCGGTTAAGCGTCCTACTCTTGGTTTCGGCTCAGGTGGCGATCTCATGGTTCTTGAGTTCGAGCCCCACTGCGCTGACAGCACAGAACCTGCTTGGGATTCTGTCTCCCTCTCTCTCTGCCCCTCCCCCTCTGCTGCTCTCTTTCTCTCTCTAAATAAATATTTAAAAAAAAAAAAAAGAAGTGGCTTTATTTCACTCAAGGGAGACACGTGGAAGATATGCAGAAAAAGAAATGTCAGAATAGGTATAAATTAAATATGACCTCATTCGGTCAGATTGTATTGGTTCACAGCTCGTGAGTCCCTAGATACGGGATGAACTGATACTTAAATTAAAATGTCTGAAGAATATACAGCTTACGTATAGACACGGGTTTCAAATTCTGTCCAAAAATCAAACTGTACCTCCAGAACATTTGTTTGCACGTGGGTTGCTTGTGCGTCTTAGCTGTTATGGCTAATGTGGGACATGGGCTCCAGGTATCTTTTGGAATTTATCGAAATTCCTTTATTTCCTTTAAATGCATACCCGGAAGTGGAATTGCTGGATCACAGGTGTTTAGTGTTTGGAGCAACCTCCATACGGTTTTCCGTAGTGGCTGCAACTTACATTCCCACCAAGAGTAAGAAGAGTCGCTTGGCGAATTTGGGTAAATGGAGATTCTAGATACGTAGTGGAGAGAAAAAAAAGCGAGGGACCGAAGAGACGACACATTATGAGTTTTTTTTTTAAACGTTTATCTATTTTTGAGAGACATAGAGACAGAGCATGAGCAGGGGAAGGGCAGAGAGAGAGGGAGACGCAGAATCGGAAGCAGGCTCCAGGCTCTGAGCCATCAGTACAGAGCCCGATGCGGGGCTTGAATCCACAGACCGCGAGATCATGACCTGAGCTGAAGTTGGCTGCTCAACCAACTGAGCCACCCAGGCGCCCATGAGTTTTTTAAGTGTGTGCATGTGTGTGTGTAAATGCTTGTATAAGTATGAAATCTCTGAAAGGGTTCATGAAAAGCAAACAAACTGGGGCGCCTCAGTGGCTCAGTCGGTTGAGTCTGACTTCAGCCCAGGTCACGATCTCGCAGTCCATGGGTTCAAGCGTTGGGCTCTGTGCCAACAGCTTGGAGCCTGGAGCCTGCTTCCTATTCTGTGCCTCCCTCTCTCTCTGCCCTTCTTCCGCTCATGCTCTGTCCCTCTCTCTCTCTCAAAAATAAAATAAAAACATAAAAAAGGGAAAAGCAAACAAATGAAACAAATCCTACTTCTTATGATTGTGTTATTGAAGAAGACCCGGTGGGTGGGTCTAGGGTGTTAGAAGGATTCACTCTTCTTCGAATTCCCATTTGTATGTTTTGCATGTTGCGGCATGTGGATGTATCTATTACCTACTGTATAAATATATAAATTTTTAAAAAGAAAAGAGTGGCAGATGTATAATTATTTAAGTAATTAAAATACACATTCCTGCATCCTAGTCCAGAGATTTGGATGCCATGGGTGTATGTGTGGTAGTTGGTTGAGTGGCGGGGGGGGGGGGGGGGGGGGGGGGGAGGGGCTAAAAATTTGCATTTTTAAAAAAATAAAGTTTTTTAGGTTTATTTATTTATTTTGAGAGGGAAAGAGAAAGAACATAAGTGGGGAAGAGGCAGAGAGAGAGAGAATCCCAAGCAGGCTCAGCACCATCAACGCAGAGCCCAATGTGGGGCTTGAACTCACAGACCGTGAGATCATGACCTGAGCCAAAATCAAGAGTCAGATGCTTAACCCACCCAGCCACCTAGGTGCCCCCAAATTTGCATTTTTAACAAGCATTCCATCTTGATGGATGTGTGTTAAGGGCCACACTTGAGAGTCAGATCTCCAGAAGAGTTCTCCTGCAAGGACCAAGTCATTGGATTATCAAACAATGAAGGAGGGCAGCCCTATCACGTTCCAAGCCTGTGATAAGCATGGACGACAGATTTAGCTTCTAGAGGGCAGGATAGACACACTGCGGTGGCAGTTCTCAAAACTCGGCATCAATCAGTGTCAACAAAAGGATTTGTTAAAATGCAGACAGCTGGGCCCCCACCCCAGAGTTTCGGATTCGGTCTGGGGAGGGGCCTGAGAATCCACTTTTTAACAAGGTCTCAGGCGATAATGGCGACAATGATGGTCCAGGGACCACATTTCAAGAAATTGCTCTAAAACACTCTTGGAAAGTAGTTTACTGGACCCCTCTGATGTATTGGAGGATGTATTTTAGGATGTGAAACTCAACTGCTCATGCAAGAAACTCAAGAAAATACAAGACTGAAATGTTTCTTTCTTCCATTCATGCGTATTCTCCAACCACACTGACGATGCATTCCACTCGAAGTATCTGGAGAAAACTAGCACATTCTCTTTCCTGTTAAATCTTCTGACGCTCAGGTTAAAAGTCCCCATTTACCTCTGCCCGTCCTCAGAGGCTTAGTGTTGAGTCGCTTGATTTTTCTTCTCAGTAGACCCTACAATGTGTTAATATTCTTCTTCCAATATGGTTACCTAAAATTCATGAGTCTTGAGTCTGAAGTCTCCCCTGCTCAAGGTAAAGCATCTTTGATGTCTTCTGGAGGGGGAGAGTAAATTTGTGGAAAGAGTTGTCCAATGAGGATCTCAGCTCCACTTCCAATACGTGAATCAGCTGAGTTCATCAACCTCTCTGCGTCTCACCCAAGTAATAAAGATTATGATACCAAACTTGGGTTGATGTGGAGATTGAGCAAGAAAATAGATGCAAAACACCAAGTTTGTTGCTTAGTACATGCTGACAGATGTCATTGCCGACACCTTCTATTCTGGGAGGGTCAGGTGGAGCCTCCTTCTCTATCTGTCCCTCCCACAGTGCCCAACAACCAGATCCCTGACCCTTTTGTCCAAAACAAAACCCCCTTGCATTTAATACAGTTCTGTTGGGCTCAGCTGGGATGCTCCTCCTGACCCTCGAGGGAGAGCAAGGTGATGGCAAAATCCAAAGAAGCCATTTTGACAGGGAGGGTTCCTGATAATGTAAGACACGGGCATTTTTCATTTTCTGGTTATTCCCAGAGGACTAACTGGTGGGAAGTGGGGCAAAGCCTCTGTAGTAAAGCTCCCAAAGCAGGAGAAGAGACAGAACATCTCCCTGAGATGGCTTTTCTGCACAGACGAGAGTCACACTGGAGTGAGAGACATGGAGTTGATGTCATCCCACACCTGGGAACCTTCTCTAGCAGCTCCCAGAAAGAAGTGGAAAAGAGGAGGCTTGGCTGGAGTCGCACCAATATGGTGGTGGGGGCTGACACCTCACTGGTCCCTAAAAAAGCTTAGTGGTTCCAGGAGACTCGGGGATTACAAAGACAATGTTGATTGCATTTCTCCCCACCCCCTTATTTTTCTCTTACTTACTGCTAGTGTCTTACCTTTATTTTTCATAATACTTTTATCAAAAAGCTAATTTCTTAAAACTCGTGCCCACATCTGCTTTAAAGGGAAGATCACATAATGATAGCCTTCCATTTGCATTTATTAATATTTATACATGAATGTGCGGGCACACACACATGCAAACATACACAATCTTTAAGACAGTTTAAAATTTGATATCCAATGAAAATTGAAACTTGAGTTTCTCTTTATTTTTTTAAGTGTTATTTATTTATTCAGAGATAGAGACAGAGAGAGAGCGCACATGAGTGTGCATGCTAGCCAGTGGGGGAGGGGCAGAGAGAGAGGGAGACAGAGAATCTGAAGCGGGCTTGGTACTGACAGCAGAGCCTGACTCAGAACTCAAACTCATGAACCGAGAGATCTTGACCTGAGTTGAAGTCAGACACTCAACCGACTGAACCGCCTGGGCGCCTTGAGTTTCTCTCTAAAGCTCCACATATCAGGGGTCGCCTGAGTGGTTCAGTTGGTTAAGCAACTAACTCTTGATTTCGGTTTAGGTCATGATCTACAGTTGTGGAGTCAAGCCTTGCATCAGGCCCCATACTGAAAGGCCTGCTTGGGATTCACTCTCTCCCTCTCTCTCTGCTCTTCCCCTGCTCACTTCTCTCTCTCTCTCTCTCTCTCAAAATAAATAAATAAACTTAAAAAAAAAAACTCTGTAAATACCTGCCCACGATTGGTGCTGCAGACAAAAATGACCAATCTTTTACTGGAGATGCTCTCTCCCATCCTTAATTGAACCCGCCTCTTGTACTGGGCTTGCCTGTGTCATTCGCATCACCTCGCGTCCCTGTAGTTATTGAATTTGAGGTGCCTAATGGGAGGTTTTCTTTTTCTTCCTTTCTCTCCTGTATAAGTGACACAGAGGCTGTCTTAACCCATGCACCTCTGGGATTATATTTCATGTTCCCATTTTCATGAGGCTTTTGAGACTTAGGTGAGGGGATTTGCACTTGTGTGTGTGTGTTTTCTTAGTAAAACGGGAAAACAACTGTTCTAGTCCCTCCTTGCTTCCACCAAATTGGTGTGTGCCACCGTGGCAAAGCTTGCAGTCTTTAAGCTTTGGTGTTTCTGTATAATGATGTCAGGTCTTATGGCCTGACCCAGGAATTTCCGCTGAGAACTTGGTGGCTAACAGGAGTTTTAACCTAGCAGGTAATGGAAGCCCCCGTAAGCTAGCTAAGAAAATGAGGCAGAACGTTCCACGTCATTCCACATTCTGGGCTGTGTTGACTCTGAATTAAGTGTTCCGATAAAAGGAGGCTAGTGATGATACTAGTCACAGAGGTTAATGTGCTGTTTTCCTAAAATGATGGCGCGAGCTGAGAGAGTGATTTAAAGGGCATAGCCTTTGACGGGAATGTTCTTGAACGTGGAACATTTCTGAAGGCCGTTATCATTAATGCGGCATCATCTTTTCAATGAGTCCCATGGAAAACAATAAGTTTCTCATTCCCCAGTGCAATGCCATCAGACCGTATCTTTGAAATTGATTATATTATATAGCGAATTGATGACAAGAACCAAACAAAAATAACCCCACAATCACAACACTTAATGCCTTTGAAATGCAGTTATGGAAATAGACGGAAACAGCCAGCATCTGCTCAGCACGGGGATTCTCAAATTTGATACAATAATCATATCTCTACATTTCTCAGGGTGCCCTTCCTAACGTATCAAAGGCCACACAAAATTCAAACAATAGAGTCGATCATCTGGCAAATTTGATTTGGAGGGAAAGTGTTTTCATTAGATTGTTTTGGGAGATACCAGCCTGGTTCAGCCCCCACTCTCCAGACTCAAAACCCAGACAGCGTTTTGTTAACGAAACATTCAAGCGGCAGGTTTTTATAAACAACATCAAGGAACTCATAATCAAACACTAAAGAACTTCTTAGAAGCCACAATAGCAACATGGGCAGGAAACGCAATGTTTAAAGTGATACGTTTTTCGAAGCAGAACCAAACGGCAGCAACTCAGGAGGCTGTTTCTGTTTGAGTCTAATTCGTCAGGTTTCCAACTATCACCAGAACCTGGGGGGATGACTTGCTCCAGATGGGTTTGGAAGAGTGGGCTCTCTTACCAATTTATTGGGCAAAAGATGTTAGTTGAGCAGAGAGTGCTCACGCACCAAGCCCCTCGCTTTCAGAGATCCACCACAAACGTGTAGCTGTTTCATGACTTGGTTTTCCAGGGGTGCTGTTTCTCTGTCTTAGTTAACACTGGAGATCACATCCAACTTGCATTCTCTATCTTCATGGTCACTTTTAACAAGCATGGCAGCAGCTGCGTTAACAGTAATAGAATCGGACTAGTAGTAGCAGATGGCGGCAACAGTAGTGGTTTTGAACCATACAAGATATGGCTTTTACTATTAAATTAAAACTAGAACCCAAAGAACCCAAGGCAGTGAGGTGGAAAAGCTGTATCGTCCATCGGTAAACCTGACCCCACACGTCAGCTCGGGAATGAGGTTCTAGGGTAGAGAAGGAGGGGAAGTCTTCCAACCTCCAAAGGATGAAAGTGGTCTCCAGCCCATGTCAAGGGAGCAAAGTCTTTGTGTGCTGCTATTTGGCTGGGGGTACTAGGCTATAGGGGGAGGTGAACACTTGGTCCTCAGGAGGTGATCTGCCCTGAACAGGGGTGCACATCTCTGGATCTTGATGGCCAGCTGGCCAGACTGTGTTGATGACATCTGAGAGTCAGGAGGATGGACCAACAGCCTAGGAAGACAGGTCAGGATTTACATCATCTTGAGGGATTATGAGGTAGCTCAGTTTTTCACAGGTAGGATATACTCCTTTGTCCATTAATTTATTTTGTATCACTCACCATTGTAGATATCTGCTCCCTTACCACCCAGCATCTGTTCACCACCTGATGTCCATTGCCTTTTGGAAGAACCACTTCATTCTACTCTCAGTTCGTGTAGAGTTGGCCCTACCTTCAGGAGTAGAGCATGAGCCAGGCTAGGACGGTCAGGACATCATGGCCCCCATACCCAAATTCCTCTCTCCCACAGCTGAGTGGTTCCAGGATGAACCAAGTCAGGTTACACAGAGCCCACAATTCTGTTCCGAGGCTTTCATTTGATCTATGGGGGAATCAACTCTTCTTTGCTTCATCTGAGCCTGAAACTATGAGGAACACTACTTAGAGCTTAACTCTGGACACAACCCCAAAGATAACGTGACTCTGGCCTTATGCCTGCCATGTCTAAAGAAGCCATGTCTAAAGCTAGCTTGACCTCCTGGATTTTTCCAGCTTTAATTACTTAGGGTTGGGCTTAGGGTTTCCATTCCTTGAAATCTAAAGGCCCTAATTATATTGGGGGATGGGAGGGAGGTTGGGTTGTCTTCTTTCTTGGTTTGTCACTAAAAGAAATGTTAATGTGAAACACAAATACATGAAGCTGTAGTATGTATGTCTTTCTGCTACCCGTTGTCCTTCATCAATGGAAATCACTCTCCCTTTCTAGAGGGTAAGTTCCTGGAGGGCAGAACCCTAACTGTCTTTGTTTTCCTCCTACAGCACACTCTCCGTAGAAGTTAAAGGATTTTGTTCATTAAGCACTGAGATGGGCAGATATCTCCAAATTTAAACACAGAAGCCCCGGTGAGCTGAGTTGTTTTGGATTGTGCAGTTTTCTCTGTTGAGGAGAGATAGTGAGAAACTCAGAGATGGAGGAGAGAAGACAGAAGCTAGCAAAACTGGAGACCCCTTTCTTTAATATCCTCTGCACATCGCCAAGCCTTAGTAAAATTAAAAAATTATATATGCTTCATTGGATCTGTGTTTGCAGTGGGAAGTGTAGTGCCAAAGTTGTAACGGGAGTGAGAACACAATTCTACCTTGGGGTAATTTCTGAAATCAGCTTTGCAAATATAGTTGACTTTTGAAAAACAAAAGATTAGGGGCACTGACCTACTCCCCCACCTCCAACACACAGTCAAAACTCCACATGTAACTTTGACTTCCCCCAAAACATCACTCCTTAGAGGCTACTGTCGACCAGGCGCCTTACCAATAACATAAATAGTCGGTTAACACGTATTTCGTTTGATATATATATCTTCTACGGTAGTCTCACAATAAACTAAGCGAGAGAAAAGAAACTGTTACTAAGAAAATCACAAGGAAGCGGGGCGCCTGGCTGGCTCAGTCGATTAAGCATTTGACTCCCGGTTTTCGGCTCAGATCATGATCTCACGATTGGTGAGTTGAGCCCGTGTCGGGCTCTGCGCTGACAACACGGAGCCTGCTTGCGATTCTCTCTCTCCCTCTGTCTCTGCCCCTCCCCTGATTGCTCTCTCTCTCATAATAAATAAACTTACAAAATTAAAAAAGAAAAGAAAATCATAAAAAGAGAAAAATACAATTAGAGATACAGATACAGATACATTTACCATACTGTGAAAAATCTACATACGTAAGGACTTGTGAAGTTCAAACCCCTGTCGCCCAAGGGTCACCTGGACTTCTTACTTTGGGGGAACTGGACTCTCATTATCTGTACTGTGGCTACACCACAGTCACGCTGGGGGAAAAGCCAGTGGGGAGAGCCCCATTCATCTAGAAGAGTTTACCCTGACAAATCACCCGGATACGATAGAATATAGCCACTGGCTGGGGGTCTGCCTTAGTCTGGAGTTATTATCGCTGCCAGTGACCTCTGGGCTCCAGAAGGCATCCCTGAGGAAATCAGACCCCAGGGCGGCTCAGTGGCCTTTCTGAGCCTCGCCAATTTTAGCGATTACTCCTGTTTGCATGCCCGAGTCTCGGAAATCCCCAAACAGAACTGAAAAGAAGTGTTAGTCAACACACCTCGGAAGAGTGTGCTCTCACAGTTGGAAAAAAAAGGAATGAATTGAAGCTTCGTATTCTCGAGGGGGCTGATTCCTTGCTCCCAGCGATGTCCTCGTCTGTCTGTTACCCTTTCAAAAGCAAACCTTGCTTATTATTATTATTATTTTTTAACCAAAGTAATCTGATGGTTCGTTAATAAAATATGAGCTCAGAGCACTGCTGTTTTCTTGGAAAATTAGAAATTCTAAGTTTAAAAAACACGAAGTCTCACTGATACCTGGAACAGAAATCAGTGAAAGCCAGAGGCAACTGACAGTCTAGCCAATAAAGTTAGCTTCTCTCTAAAAACCTAGGTCACAGTTTTTTTTATGTTTATTTACATTTGAGAAAGACAGTGAGAGAGAGAGAGAGCACAATCAGGGGAGGGGCAGAGAGATAGACGGAGACAGAATCTGCAGCAGGCTCCAGGCTCCGAGCTGTCAGCACAGAACCCAACATGGGACTCGAACTCACGAGCCGTGAGCTCACGACCTGAGCCGAAGTCGGATGCTCAGTTGACTGAGCCCCCCAGACACCCCAAACTAGGTCACATCTTAACAGCCAACGAGGCTCAAGCAAGAAGCAGAGCGCTTCTTACTGTAGGCCAAATAAATGCACGCCACTGGGGCCAGACGCCTTGGGGAAGAATGAGAACCAAATATTAGAAATCATTCCTTCACAGACCAAAAAAAAAAAAAAAAAAGGCAAAAAACAGGACATTTAGAGGAGTATTGGAGAAATGCGAATAGAGCTGCATGAATTGAAACAATGTTAAATTTACTTTTTTTAATACACATTTATTTTTATTTTTTTATTAAAAAAAATTTTAATGTTTTATTTTTGAGAGACAGAGACTGAACGTGAGTGGGGGAAGGGCAGAGATAGAGGGACACAGAATCTGAAGCAGGCTCTAGGCTCTGAGCTGTCAGCACAGAGCCTGACACAGGGCTCCAACTCACGGACCGCAAGATCATGACCTGAGCCGAAGTCGGACGCCCTAACCGACTGAGCCACCCAGGCACCCCTATGTTTATTTTTTTAAATGTCTACTTTTGAGAGAAAGTTGAGGCAGGGGAGGGCAGAGAGATGGGGACAGAAGATCCGAATTAGGCTCTGCTCTGACAGCAGAGAGCCTGATGCAGGGCTCGAACCCACGAACTGCGAGCTTGTGACTTGAGCTGAAGTCGGATGCTTAACTGACTGAGCCACCCAGGTGCCCCAGCAATGTGAAATTTGTTAAGAATGGTTTCTATTTTGATCATGCAGGAGAATATATGAGCGTTTTTAGAAGATACATACAGCAGTATTTAGGAGTAAATGTTTTAAGTTGTTTATGACTTACTTTCAAATAAGTTCAGAAAAAATCCGACTAATATAATATCATATCATATCACATATAATATACACACATACGTGGTAGAGAGACAGGTAACCCAGGAGAACCCAAGAGATTCCTTTCCAAAGTTAAAATATACCTAAAATGTTGAGGGCAGGCCCAGACGAATGAAGTTAATGTTGTCAAAATAAAAGTAAAAAAAAAAAAGTTCTACTACCCTTATGTGCAAATCTGCACAAATGATGGCTCTGTTAACTGTGAAATACACAGTGATTTGAATTTTTCTCCATGTTGCTTATAATCGTATTACAGAGCTCCCTCGACTTGCAGTGGGGTTGGGTCCTGATAAATCCATCATGAATTAAAAATATTCTAAGTCGAGGGGTGCCCGGGTGGCTCAGTGGGTTGAGCGTCCGACTCTTGATTTCGGCTCAGATCATGATCTCACGGTCCGTGGATCTGAGCCCTGTGTTGGGCTCTGTGCTGTTGGCACAGAGCCTGTTTCCAATCCTTTGTCCCCGCCCCTTTCTGCCCCTACCCTGCTCATGCTCTTTCTCAAAAGTAAATAAACATTAGAAAATACAGGTTAAAAAAACTGAAAACCACATTCGAAGTTGAAAATCCGTCTAACACACCTGACCTACTGAACACCAGGGCTCAGCCTCGTCTCCTTCACCTGTGCCCGGAGCACTTAAATCTGCCTCCACTTGAGCAAAACCATCTACGAAAGCCCACTTATAAGCCTATTTGTAAATAAAGCCTATTTATAATAAAGTGCTGAATATCTCCCAGAGTTCATTGGATACTGAAAGAAACGCAGGATGGTTACGGGGGCGCAGCGTGGTTATAACTACCAGCAGTTCGCTGCCCCACCCAGCATACATCAGACCCAAAATCAAAGATGAGCAGTTTCTACTGAATGGGTATCGCTCTTTGCACCGTCCAAAGTGGAAACATCATAACTAGAACCATCCAAGTCAGGGACCATCTGTATTCTACTCTTGGGCTGGTAGTAAACGTTTTAATAATAAAATTGTGAGGGTATTTGTGGGTCCTTGCTTCAGGCAAGGGAGCTCAGGAGGCATTAAATTTTTTAATGTTTGTTTATATTTGACAGAGAGAGAGAGACACACACGGCATGAGTGGGCGAGGGGCAGAGAGAGAGGAAGACACAGAATCTGAAGCAGACTTCAGGCTCTGAGCTGTCAGCACGGAGCCCGACATGGGGCTCGAACCCACAAACCATGAGATCATGACTTGAGCTGAAGTTGGATGCTTAACCGACTGAGCCACCCAGGCGCCCCTGTTTCTTCCGTTTTTAGGAGGGAAGTCCTGGCTACCCAAGGTTGTGCTGTGTGCTGCTTCTCTATCTTCCCCCAGCAGATTCTTAGTCCCCTCAACAAACATAGAAAACTTATCCGATACCTAAACCTTACATAAAAAAGAAATAGGACCTTTGGTCTTCCTCTTTCAGGTCCTAAAACATTGTCTTTTAGACAGCTGCCTTTTAGAGCTGGCATCAGCAGCCTGTTTTGTTGCTGCTGTCGTTGTTTGTTTGTTATACATAAAGTTTTATTGGCACGCAGTCAAACCCAATTGTTAGTTATTGAATATGGCTGCTTTCACGCCGCAGTAGTAGAGCTGAGTAGCTGTGACACAGGTTAGAAAGCCCACAAGCCTAAAATATTTACTATCTTTTCCTTTACAGAAAAAGATCTAAACATAATGATCTGTCTTCCAACCTCTAATGCAAAAGTTCTGGTGCTTTCCATTTCTAAAAGAATGCAAGTATTCTCAGACTATCAAAAGACATTAAGAAATTTTTAAGAGTTGATATATATATATATTCCATAATCATTGTCCAATAAAACTGAATTTAATCCTTAAAGTCAAAAAACAAAAAAACAAAACACGAAACCCAAATTATCAAACATGCATCCTACTACCTGTAAATTCATTACTACTTTTTCTTTTAAACACCTATGAGTCAAAGAAAAAGTAAAATCGTGTGGAATAAGAGTTCTGTGATACAAATGGTAACCAGATAGAAACCAGGACAAAAGAAAATGTCTCATTTAAAAATAAATGAAGAAGGGGCGCCTGGGCGGCTCAGTCGGTCAAGTGTCCGACTTCGGCTCAGGTCATGATCTCATGGTTTGTGGGTTTGAGCCCCATGTCGGACTCTGTGCTGACAGCTTGGAGCCTGGAGCCTGCTTCAGATTCTGTCTCTCTCTCTCAAAAATAAATAAACATTTTTTAAAAATAAAATAAATGAAGATAAGATTAAGACAAATTGAACTTTATCAAAATCAAAAACTTCTTTCTGAAAGGCATTGTTAAAAGTAGAAAAAGGGGGCGCCTGGGTGGCTCAGTTGGTTGAGTATCTGACTTTTTGGCTCAGGTCATGATCTCACGGTTCGTGGGTTCAAGCCCCACATCAGGCTCTGAGCTGAAATTAATATTTCAGCCAGCAAGGCTTTCAGGCCAGCAAGTAAGCCTGCTTCAGACTCTGTGTCTCCCTCTCTCTCTGCCTCTCCCCTGTTTGTGCTCTGTCTCTCTCTCTCTCTCAAAAATAAACATTTAAAAAATTAAAAAAAAAAGTAGAAAAAGACTCACCACAGACTTGGAGAAAATATTTGCAAAGAATAAATCTAACACATCTAAATATAAAGAACGTATTAGCACACATCTAATATAGTCTTGTATTCAGAATATACAAAAGATTGTCAAAACTCAATAATAAGAGTACAAACTACCCTGTCAGAAAATAAACAAAAGATCTGAACGGACACCTGCCAATGAAGATGTACGGATAGCAAGGAAACACAAGACAAGAGCCCCAAGGTTACTAGTCATTAGTAGAATGCACCCCAAACCCACAATGAATATTGTGGGTATGTTAACCACCTATTAGGATGGCTAAAATAAAAAAGAATGACCACCGTAAGTGCTGATAAGGAGGGACCGGAACTCCCATACACTGCTTTGGTAATGTAAGATGGCATAACCACCTTGGAAACCAGTTAGAAATTTCTTAGAAAGTTAAGCATGCATCTATCATGGCGTTCGGCCATGCTGCTCTTAGGCAATTATCTAAGAGAAAAGGACGCATATGCTCACATACCACCTTATAACAAATGTTCATGAAAATGGAAACAGATGAATCAATAAACAAATGGCAGACAGAGATGCGGCATAAGGTAGCTAGACTATAAAGAGTACATCCAGTATGACTCTCTATTTATAAAATTCTAGACAATGCCTACTAATACATACTGATAGAAAGCAAGAGAGCAGATAAGGGGCTGCTAAAAGGTGGGAAGGAGGCTTACCAAGGGGTACAAAGAGATGGGACACGCATGCTTATTAATTTGATTGGTGAGGGCTGATCCGATATAGAGATGTCAAAAGCTATCAAACTGTATACTTCAGATATGTACTGTTTATCGGATGTCAGTTAAAGCTGTTAAATATATCATAAATGGAGCCATATACAAAGAAAAAAAAAACAGAAAAAAATTTTCCGACATGCATCTTAGACTATGCACTAATTCTCTTTACGAAGGGTTTAGATATTATATTGGCAATATTTCTCTTTTTTAAGTTTTTTAATATTTATTTATTTTCGAGAGAGACAGAGACAGCAGGGGAGCGGTAGAGAGAGAGAGGGAGATACAGAATCCAAAGTAGGCTCCAGGCTCTGAGCTGTCAGCACAGAGCCCGACACGGGGCTCGAACTCACAAACCGCGAGATCATGACCTGAGCTGAAATCTGACACTTAACCTGACTGAGCCACCCAGGCAATCCTGTTGGTAATATTTCTTTTTTTTTTTTAAAATAATTTATTGTCAAATTGGTTTCCATATAACACCCAGTGCTCATCCCAACAAGTGCCCTCCTCTGTGCCCTGTTGGCAATATTTCTAAGAAAGATTATTAGAATAAAATGAACAGGCCATTTTCAAATAGTTAAACAAAAAAAAATAATAGCTGGTGAAAACATGCTTATCTTCCTTTATAGCTTAAGAGATACAAATTAAAGAGCAAATAAAATATCACAGTTTGCTATTAATTTGGTAAAAGTTCAAAAATTTTAATAGACTGCAGGGTTGACCAGGGTCTGGGAAAAACACTCTCTCATGCAGTGTTGGAAAGAATCTCTTGATAAAACATTATTTGGAGGACAATTATCTACCACAACTAAAAATGCACCAACTTTGAACCCAAATATTTTGTAAGCATTTGCTCTATGCCTATCTTGGCAAATATAGGTTGAATATAACAATATTTGATATGAGAAAATCAGTTGAACCATCAAATTAAAAGAATTTTGTATGTTTTATAGTGGAAGGAAAGTGATATAAATTATAACAGCATATAGTTTTCAAAATATTGATGTAAAATAAATATAAAGGTCTAGAAAGGGCATAGAATGTATACTAATGAATGAAACAAGCAAGATACAGAATGTGGTACATATAGATGAAACTGTATGTGAAAAATGAGAATGTTTTACACACGCACACATGCACGCACACACACACACATCTGTGCATAAGAATCTTCAGAAAGAATCCAAAAAAGAAAGAACAGTTGAGAGTAGTTAACTTTGGAGAAAAGTTAACTCTGTAATCTTACGTATGATTTCAAATTACTTTCAATTTTTTTTAGCTGAGTTCTATTGTGTGTGTATATGTGTGTGTATATATATATGTATGTATATGTGTGTATATACAATCTTTTATTCATCCATCAATCGATGGACACTTGGGCTGTTTCCATAATTTGGCTATTGTAGATAATGCTGCTTTAACATCGGGGTGCATATACCCCTTTGAATTAGTATTTTTGTATTCTTTTGGGTAAATAGCTGGTCGTTTGCTGGATCTTAGGGTAGTTCTATTTTTAGCTTCTTGAGGAACTCCACACTATCTTCCCCAATGGCCGTACCATGTTTGCATTCCCACCAACAGCACAAGAGGGTTCTCCTCTCTAACTGGAATTTAACTAAGAACGTAAAGAAGAAAAAAAAAAAGCAACTAAGTTCTTTACGACTGCTGTGAAATTCCTAAAACCGAACACTTGAAACCTGAGGTCAATCATACCAAATTTCAGGTAGCTGAACTAAAACTTGGCACTCTGGGTATTTGAGATTATGAAAATCAAACATCGAGAGAATATGCAGAATGTTTCCTGACCTTGACTGACATAAGCGTCAGTATTTTGAGGCTCCGGCCTTGAGATGAAAGAAGTATGGCTGTTTGGCTACCTCCCTGGTGCGATGTAAAGATGGCACATGTCTTCTGGTCTGAGCAGAAGTCTCAACCCCGTTTCATACAGGTTATAGGACCTTGGGGAGATTACTTCCTCTCAAACCACGGTTGCCTCACTTGCAAAATGGTAAAATCTTTGTCACGAGTATACTGATTCTATGGGAAAGATAAAACATAGCTTTCTGCAATTATAGAGCTATTTCTTCCTATATGCCAAGCATATTCTATTCCACATTTTGTAGACACGGATATCTAATGTGAATGCCTCCATCACTGATAGCGATCTTGCTCCTGGCCCAGAGGTGCGGTATTGGAACTCCATCGGCCAAAGGAACTCAATCGACCGGTCAGATGGCAGAGACACCTGGTTGCCTAGGTAACTTGGGAGGATGACCGTGGACGAACGTCACTATTTTTTGTTCTCCGGGTGTCTTTTGGAAGAGTGGATGTAGCTATTTGGTCAGTGTTTGTGTGTTTGTGCTTCCTTTTGGGTAAATATTGATTTTTCTTGCTGGATCACTGAACTCCCAAGAAAAACTCTCCATTTCACAAGAGGCCATTTGTAAGACGGTACAGACTGGTCATATTCATAAATACCAGATGAAATAAATTTCATGCATGCACGGGCCTGAGTGCTGGAATCACCGGTGTCGTGATGTGGAAAAGTAATTGGGATAGGATCATGGAATCTGAAAGGGAAGTGCCATTAGGAGTCTGCCAACAAAGTCCCCAAGAGAGGGACGTTGGTGACCCATTTCTGCAGTTTGGCATTTAGTTGGCGAGCATCGGCGTGTCACCCAATCTTTTGGTCTGATATGCAAGATGGAACTAGCTAGATACATCTCTTCTTGCCAGGTATCAGAGATATTTGCATAAACAGTAATACCGTGTATTTATAAACATCATCAGGATGTTTCTAAGCCATCCGTAGGCATATATCGCCGAGATTTTTCTTTTTTTAAGATGGAGGAGAAGGAAGATGGTCTCCAAGCATGATGGCCGGAAAAAGAGACGGGAAGCAGAAGCAGAAGGCTCTTCTGAGTTATCCTGCTGAGGATTTCTGCCCAAACTTAAGCACATTAGAAAGGCAACGAAGCCCTGACTTCTTAAATTTGGTTGTAAAAAAAAAAAAAAAAAAAAAATTCTGTATTTCGAGAACAAAGAAAACCAAATGTAGGCTACAAATCTGAGAACGAATCAAGAAATACATCTAGAAGAAAATCCCCTGGGGGTGACTACGATCGGGTCGCTTCACCCACCAGGCAGAAATTCTGCTCACTTCTCTGATAAGAGTCCCCCCGGTTGCTGCAGAGGTTAATTCGTTCCCGACGCTGTTCTGTGGAAAAGGAGATGATTATCCAACGTGTCATGCCAATGGCGTGACTTCTGGGAGCCCCTGTCGGTCACCTCAGCGCCCTGGCCAGGCGAGAGGCCCTGGTTGGAATCCCATATCTTTCCCACCAAGCACAGAATGTCCCCTGGGTTTGTGGGGCATGTCTTAATTCCTGCTAAGTGATGGTAATTTTGACCTGCGAGTGAACAGGAACTGCCCTTCGAATTTCTTCTGGCCTCCGTGCAATCTATTAAGGCACTTAAGCTCCTGCCTTCTACATAAAACACTCCTGTTTTTAAAAACAAACTTCTAAGTCCAAACTGACAGGGTTAATTATTCTGAAATACGCTGTTTACAGCGCAAACTCCATAAAACAGAATACATGATTTAATACACCATCCAAGGCAGCGCTGGTTTTCATTTCTGCCCAATCAGGGACTAAATCTATGTCACTCACTCCTCTGTGTGTGCTGGAAATGGTTTTATGTTCCATCTTACTTTAAACTATACACATCAAGATCATAATGGGACACAGTCCACTTCGTTGCCAAAACCTGCTAGGTTAGATCATCTATTAAACTCTATTTATTTTTTATGACAAACAAGAAAAATGACAAAGCGGCTACTGAATGCCTGCTAATGGACACCAAATGCCTCTCGAGGTCCCCTTCATATTATACTCATTTGTTCGAGAGTCCAGTTAACTTCCTCTTTGATGCTCTACCTCCCAAAAATAATCTTAAGAAGAAGCTGGTTTTCATAAGCTACTGGGGGCTGAGCTGGTTACCATCTGCCCTCCGTGTTCTGACTCTGGGGTCAAAAGTTTGATTCCGCTCTGACACACAGAGTCTTGCAAAAAGGAGAAAATCACGCGTCCCATTGAAATCCTTTGTCTTAAGGGCCAAACGAACAGAGTGAAACATCACCTCCAAGCTTGAAAGTTTGGATCCGCAAATAGCTCCAGAAAGGGTTACAGGAAAAACAAACAAACAAACAAAAACTCCCCATGTAGGAAATTACCAAGGTCAGAACAGAGTTTGCTAAGAGTTCTCAGGGGATTTAAAGGAGCAGTTGGACTCAAGGCGATCCATTCAGATGTTGACCACATCACAGATTTTTATACATCGTGCATTTTTGTACGTTTGCTTGGGACTCTTTCTACGTTCTGCTTAAAACCATCCCTACTGTGCCGTGTCCTGGGCACAGCCCATTCAAGAGAAAGTTCCAGAAGGCACTAGTGGCACCTGCTTGCCCAGATGCTTTCTGGGATTCAAGCTTTGAGAAGTAGAAAGATGTCCTTGGGACCCTGAGATTAAAAAGCAGTGTTTTGCCTTTTTCATAGCATAGCAGAAAAGGGATAGAAAAGGGCTTCCTGGTCCCTTGGTCTCTGGTTATTACAGACCCTAGTCAATGTGGCCAGCAGAAGAGAAAATACTGACTGCTTTTCTTTCCAGATGTGGAATGGGGGGGGGTGCAATGATATGAAAGTCGAGCAAGTTTAAAAGACAAAAACAAAATAGCTCTTTTGCCTCATTCCCTGGATCCTAATTCATTTGTCTCTTAGTCTTGGGCTTCGGTGGTGGTGAACGCTTTATTCTTTTCTGTCTGTCTTGACTGGTCTTTACACGAGAAGTTACAGCACGGAAGCCAACTGCCATTTTGAACTGGAAGTCTGGAATGCTCTGGTAACTGTCTCACAGTGATTTCATTGGAACGTCTCAGTGTTTTTATTAGATCCATTGAGGCCGGGGGCTATCGAGTCCCAAACGCAAGGCAACGTATCTTTTGAAAGTGGCAAGGGGGTCATGAGATGGCAGGTGGGTGCATGTTTTCGTAAACCTAGTAATGGAAGATAGGAACAAAAGGCTTCCGCGCCCCCTCCATGGGCGTAGGGGGTGCGCGTGTGTTCCTAGCGAGAATGGCCGAGAACATGAAGAAACTGAACTGTTGCCACAGGCCCCGAACATTTTGGCTTGGAGCGAATAGTCAGGAAACGACCTTCTCCCATCTGCTTTACCATGCAGCCTAAGTCTGTGAAAATAATTCCTGTGTTGAGTTCCTTCACGCATTGCTGGCTGTGGCCTCCTGCCTTTCCGCTCATTCCTCACACAAGGTGAGCTGAATGATAATATCTGAGACAGCGCAGATGAAGCTTACTTCACGTGACTCCACATGGAAGGTAGCTTCACTGAGCCAGATCCTGCTCTTAATTTAAATTCACTATGTTCGGGGCCATTAGGGAATTTTTTTTTTTTTTTTTTTGTCCTTTAAATCTTGGGCAGACAGGTAGGTTTGCCAGATACATTACAGGAGGGCCAATTGAACTCGAATTCCAGGAATACATGAAGTGATTTCTTTGTAGGATTTCCCCAACATTGCACGGGACGCACTCATACCAGAAATAGTCATTCGTTTTATCTGAAATTCAAATCGAATCGGGTGTCCCATATATTTTGTTGCTATTGTTGCTAAATCTGGCAACCGTACCCATAGGGCTCTGCGTTTGTAGGTCACTTTTTTTTAATGTTTATTTATTTTTGAGAGAGAGAGAGAGAGTGCGAGCAAGGGAGGGGCAGAGAGAGAGGGAGACACAGAATCCGAAGCAGGCTTCAGCCTCTGAGCTGTCAGCAAAGAGCCCAACATGGGGCTCGAACTCACAAATAGCAAGATCACGACCTGAGCCGGTGTCGGACACTTAACTGAGGGAGCCACCCAGGTGCCCCAACAATCTCTATTTTTATTAGAAAATAAGATGAAAGAGACTCAGGCTATATCAAACGTTAGATTTTTTTATTACCTCAAAATAATTTCTAGTTATACCTCAATTTAGTCAACTTGAACGCATATTGAAAACCGAATGTGCCTTTCATATTAATCTTACGAGTTGAGGAAAGTCAAAGTAACTTTCATGGAAAGATCAACTGTTGACTGACTTGAGACAAAGTCATTAAAACAATCATCTTTGGTCATCCTCCTCTCCTGTCTGGTTCTCGCACTGGCAACACACAATTAGAGCCTCTGGTCTTCACGGTTATATGGTTGTTTCCCTACGTAGAAACTAAATTGGGATCGCAGTCATTTGTAAAGTTCTCTCTAAAAGCCATTGTCTAGTTATCGTTCAATAGATTATCTCAGGAAATTATGCATTTACATTAACCCAAAATTCATCAGAGTTCAAGAGGGTTCCTTGTAGGTGAACATGGCCAAAGGGTATAAATTTCCAGTTAAAATATAAGTAAGCCCCGGGGATGTCATGTACAGCATGGTGACTAGAGTTAATAGAAGTCTATAATATATTTCGAAGCTAAGAGAGTATATCTTAAAAGTTCTCATCACAAGAAAAAAATAATGCGAGGTGACGGATGTTAACTAACCTCATTGTGGTGGTCATTTCACAATATATTCACGTATCAAATCATTATGTGCACCTAAATCTAATGTTCTATTTCAATTAGATCTCGTGTCTTTAAAAAAGACTTTAAAAAAGAAGGTTCTCGTGGATTTCAGTTTCCTCACAAGGGAAGAAAGAATGGATACGAGTCTTTCCAATTTAAATATGAAACACTGAGTGGTTATGTGCCTCAGAGCTGACCAAGAAAAAGAGTTGAGGTTATAATCTACTGTCTTCCCGGGAAACCACCAACACAGCTCTCTGCCAGCTAGAACCGCAGTGACAGGGTGGGCTGAGTGCCCACAGGGGGAGACTTGAGGCCCTTCTGATGATGGGTGAGTGTGGTGTCCAGATGCTTCCCCAGGAAGCAGTCCTCCACATCCACGGCTAGAAGAGGAATGTAGAACATGGACCCAGTTGTCCTTAAATTAGGACGTATCTGGAACATCTGTGGCCAGAGAGACCAAATCCCTCTGCCTGGAGGAAAACTTCTTTGAGAACTTAAGGCTCTTACTTCTTATTTATTTTTTTGTTCGTGGTTCTTTAAAACTTCATTTCTTTTTCAAAAATGATTTCTTTTTCAAAGTTTTTATTGTTGGAATACACTCGACATACAATGTTATATTGGTTTCAGGTGTACGATGTAGTGATTAGACAATTCTATACATCACTCAGGCCACCGTAAGTGTGGTCAGCATCCACCCGCTGCACGTTATTACAATATTATTGACCATCTGCCCTTTGTTGTACTTTTCATCTCCGTGACATTTATTTTATAATCGGAAGTTTGTACCTCTTAGTCCCCTCTACCTATTTTGCGCATCTCCCCCAGCAAACTACCAGTTTGTTCTATTTAGGAATCTGTTTCCGTTTTTTGTTTGTCCGTCTGCTTTGTTTTTTAGATTCCACATATAAGTGAAATCATACATAGTTCGTCTCTCTCTCTCTGACTTATTTCACTTGGCAGAATACTCTCCGTGTCCATCCGTGTTGCTGCAAATGTCAAGATTTCATTCTTCGTGGCTGAGTGCTATTCCATTGTATGTATATACCACATTTTCTTTCTCAGTTCATCTGTTGACACACATGTTAGGTTGTTTCCACCTCTTAGCTATTGTGAATAATGTTGCACTAAACCCGGGAGTGTAGATATCTCTTTGAGATCATGATTCCAATTCTTCATATACTAGTCCTATTTTTAATTTTTTTTTTTGAATCCTCATGTTGTTTTCTATGTGCTGCACCATTTTTCATTCCCATCAACAGTGTACGAGGCTTCCAATTTCTTAACATCCTTGCTAGCACTTTTATATTTTTGGATTTTTTGATAATAACTCCTAACGGATGTGAGATCATATCTCCTATCTCCCTGACGTTTTGCTTTGCATTTTCCTGATGGTTGATGTTGAGCATCTTTTCATGTGTCTGTCGGCCCTTTGTCTGTCTTCTTGGGATATGTGCCCATTCGAAATCTTTGCCAATTTTTTTAATCGGGTAATTTTTTTTTTTATTGCTTTTGCGTTGTTGGAATTTCTTATGTACTTTGGATATTAATTCCTTATCAGATACGTGGTTTTCAGATCGCTCCGTGGATTGTCCGTTGCTGTGCAGAAGCTTTTGAGTTTAATGTAGTCCACTTGGTTTTGTTTTTCTCGCCTGTGCTTTTGGTGTCTTTTCTGGGAAATCATTGCCAAGGCCAATGTCATTAAGATCTTCCCTATGTTTTCTTCTAGAAATTTTATGATTCCAGGTCTTACATTTAAGCCTTTAATCCATTTTGAGTTGATTTTTGTGTGTGGTATCAGAGTTCGATTTCATTCTTTTGCATGTGGATATCCAGTTTTCTCAGCCCTGTTTATTACAGAAACTATCCCTTCCCTGGTGTATATTCTTTGTGATTCAAAGATCAGTTGACCATGGGTTTATTTCTGGGCTTTCTATTCTGTTCCACTGATCTATATGCCTATATTTTTGTATCCTGTACCATCCTGTTTGGGTTACTATAGATTTGCCATGTGTTTTGAAATCAGGAAGCATGGGGTCTCTAGCTTTTGTTTTTGCTTTTGTTTTTTTCCAATATACTTTCGGCTATTTTCTGTGTTATTTGTGGCTCCATGTGAATTTTAGGATTGTTTTTTCTATTTCTGTGAAAAAATGCCTTTGGGATTTTTATAAAAGTTTCACTGAATCTGTATATCACTTTGGGTAATAGGTACATATAAACAATACTAACTTTTCTAATCCATAAACATGGGCTATCTTTCTGCTTATTTGTATCTCCTTTAATTTTTTTCCAAGAGTGTTTTGCAGTTTCCAGTGTCTAAGCCTTTTGCCTTCTAGGTTATATTTATTCTAAGTATTTTTTAATGCTTTTATAACTGTTTAAATTTCCTTTCTTGGAATGTTTGTTGCTGGCATATAGGAATGCAACTGAACTTTATGTGTTGGTTTTGTAACCTGAAACTTTAGTGACTTTGTTTATTAGTCCTAAAAGTATTTTTGTGGAATCTTTTAGAGTTTTCTACTTATACAATTGTGTCATCTATAAACAGAGAGACTTTTACTTCTCCTTTTCCAATGTGATCCCTCTTATTTATTTTTCTTGCCTAATTGCTATGACTAGAACTTCTAGTACTCTGTTAAGTGTGAGATAGACATCCTTGCTGTTTTCTGATCTTAGAAGAAATCCTTTCAGTTTTTCATCATTGAGAATGATATTAGCTATGGACTTCATACATGGTCTTTATTATACTGAAGTACTTTCCTTCTATTTCTAATTTGTTGAGTGTTTTATCATAAATGGCGTTGAATTTTTGTCAAATATTTTCCTGCATCTATCAAGACAGTCAGTCATGTGACTTTGATCCTTTGTTCCAGTAATATGGTATGTCACATTTATTGGTTTTCATATATTGAACTATCCTTGAATTCCAAGGATGAATCACACTTGGTCATGATGAATGATTCTTTTAATGTGCTGTTGAATTTGGTTTGCTACTATTTTGTTGAGAGTTTTTGCATGTATATTCTTCAGGGATGTCAGCCTGTAGTTTTTTGTTCTGTTTTGTTTTGTTTCTGTTTTTATTTTGTTTTGTTTTGTTTTCTTGCAGTGTCCTATTCTTGCTTTGATATCAGGATAATACTGGCCTCATAAAGTGAGTTTGGAAGTCTTCTCTCCTCTTTAATTTTTTGAAAGAGTTTGAGAAGGATAGGGGTTAATTCTTCTTTAATGTTTGGTAGAATTTACCAGTGAAGCCATCTGATCCTGGGGTTTTCCTTATTGGGAAGTTTTTGATTACTAATTCAATATTTGCACTAGTTATAACCCTGTTCAGATTTCCTATTTCTTCACGGTTTAGTGTTGGTAGATTATATTTCTGGGAATTTATCCACTTCTTCTAGGTTGTCTGATTCATCAGCATATAATTGCAGAAGGTAGGAAATAATAAAGAGCAGAAATAAAATAGAGAAATGAAAAGTAATAGAAAAAAAATCAATGAAACTAAGAGTTGATGATTTGAAAGTATCAACAAAACTGATCAGTGTTAGCTGGATTAACTATAACAAATGAGAGAGGACTCAGATAAAGTCAAAAATGAAAGAGGATACATTGCAATTGATGCCACAGAAATCAAAAGGATTTTAAGGCTCCTAACTCTATTAGCTTGATGAGTTCTCTCGGCCCTCCATGACACACACACTTACTACTTAGTTGGAAGGATTTTATTTCTGCGGTTTCAGACTAGATAGGAATATGGATAGTGAGTAACACTCTACCTAGTAAGAAATGAAGTGCTTGGTTGGTTGGGACACAAAAACTTCATTTGAACCCCACTAAGTTGGAAATAATGATGATTTAGGCAAGATTCAGGGAGATTCCAATAAAGATATTTGTTTCACAACAGTATAGTAGTTATCCTCAGTTTCACTTTCCTCCATTTTTATTACCCCTGGTAAACCATGGTCCAGAAATGTATGATCCTCCTTCTGACGTATCACCAAAAGGTCAAAAGTAGCCTAACGTCACAATGCCTACATCACTCAGCTCACTTCATCTTATCACATAGGAATTTGATCGTTTCCTCTGATTGCAAGAAGGGTGAGTCTGAGCCATTTTGAGAGAGAAAGACCACATTCACGTAACTTTCATTACAGTATATTGTTATAATTGTTCTATTTTATTTAGGTATTGCTAATCTCTTTCTGCGTCGAATTTATACATTCAACTACATCATAGGTACGTACATACAGGAAAAAGCAGAGCACATATACGGTTTGGTTCTGTCTGTGATGGCAGGCAGGCACTGGGGGTCTTGGAACATATCCCCATCAGATAAGAGGGGGACCACACTATACTTGTAAAATCGAGGCTAATTGAACAAAAAGATGGACTTTCCTGGGATGAAAAACAACTGTTTAGCAGGTCACTCCTGAGACCTGTCTCCTTGGCTTTATTTACTTTCTACTTTCCTAATTTATGACTCCTGATTCTCAGGCTTAAAGACGTATGAATCTTGGGGTGCCTGGGTGGCTCAGTCGGTTAAGTATCTGACCCTTGATTTTGGCTGAGGTCATGATCTCACAATTCATGAGATCAAGCCTGGTGTCGGGCTTGACAGCACAGAGTCTGCTTGGCATTCTCTCTTTCTCCCTCTCTCTCTCTCTGCCCCTTCTCTGCTCTCTCTCCAAATAAATAAATAAGCTTTTAAAAAAAAATGATGCATGATTCTTGATCAGGGGTTTAAGGGGCGGAGCTAGGAGTCAAACCTGCCTGGCTTCAAGAAAGCAGTCCTATTTTATGTGAATCTGAATAGTGTGTAAAATATTATTTAACATATTTAAATTTTTTAAATTTTTATTTAATGTTTATTTATTATTTTTGAGAGAGAGAGAGAGAGAGAGAGAGAGAGAGAGAGAGATAGGGTATGAGCAGGGGAGGGGGAGAGAGAGAGGGAAACACAGAATCTGAAGCAGGCTCCAGGCTCCGAGTTGTCAGCACAGAGCCCGACATGGGGCTCGAAGTCACGAGCCATGAGATCATGACCTGAGCCGAAGTTGGATGCTTAACTGACTGAGCCCCCCAGGTGCCTCTAACATATTTTATGCTAAAATAAAGTATACAATATTTTAAATCAAAAACTGCAGAATTTTGAAACTGATTGACAGGATTCAATAGTAAGAGCTTTTTATCCCATTGCTACATACTATGGTAATTTGGCTGGTTTAAACACACACACACACACACACACCGCCGCCATTTTTGTCAGTATTTCATGAAGCATGTTGCAACTCACACGCATCGTACTCCTGAGTCCTGAGCAATTGTGGTAAGCATTTTGTTGATCTCGATACGTATTATCATCGCAATTTATTATTTAATATGCATTGTTATTACGAACACAAATCCGACCAAATAATTCCTTTAACAATATCCTCCAAATGGTTACTATGCTGTGGTGCTACAGCTGCAGCTGAAAATTGCACCTGGAAATCACTACGTTCTAGCAACTTGTTGCATGTGATAAAAACACTATAAAGTGGGTCAAACTACCAAAATGTGCTGTGCTAAGAGAACGTTAGAGTCACTGCCGAGGAAATAAAAAGCAGTTTTAAAGCAAAGCTATGTAATAACAGTTGAAAGAGTGTATGGTCCCTGAGTTTAATTTGCTCTCCACCCCCCTTTGACATTTGTTCCAAAGGGAAAATTAGTCTCGAATAATGGTAGGTTTTCAGGAATGCATCTTTTGCACAAAGTTCAACCGCCCTGCGTTTTTCATTAAAGGCATCCGACAACATTTTGCCTTCTCGTCCAGTTTTATGAAAGAGTCCTGTGGTTTATCAGCAAAATGGAATTTCCGTGAGGGATGAAGACTAATGTAGCCTCAGAACTTAATACCCCGTTTGCCTGGAAAATAATAGTGTCTAATAAATATTTGCTGAATAAGTAAACGAATTATGTCTACAACCTCAGAAAACTTCGCATCAACACCAAGTCCCGAAGACTTCACTCTAAACGCTAAGTCCCTCCAAGTCATTTATAGGAGTATTCATTCCTGGGAAGGATATTCGTACTGTTTGGTTCAGAGAATCGACCATTTATCCCCGATTTCCCCTGCCAAGTGACGAGTAATTAAACCAGTTTACAATCCTTTAGCAACCCAAATAAATAAATCAGTCTTTGGCACAAAATTGTTTCAAAGGCACCAAAGTCTACCCCCCTGTGGGATTTTTTTTTTTTAATACAATGCTCTGTTTTGACGCTTTCTGTCTATATTGAGAGTACATGTTGGAAATGGCTTTTTGAAACTCAGAGCTGTGTTCACTGTAATTGATGATGAGTTCTTCATGACATCATAGAACCCCCAGAAGAAGTTCCTGCCTGGCGCTGGTATCAACAACAAACAGATTCTCCTGAGTGACTGATTGGCTTTCGTCGCTTGGAACCAGTAAATTATATAATTGATGATGTTTCTTTTTGTACGTGTGTGTATGTTAAGTGCTAGAAAGCGTAGAATCTAAATTCGTGGGCCAATAGAACAAGGGTTTAGCTCAACTTCCAGCCATGGTTTTTGTCTCTCCCCTTCTCTTTCTTTTCTTGCTTTCTCTTTTAATTTAAGTTGTGTTTTATTCATCTCTCCTAAGCCCCTTTGGAATAAGGCAGGGTCTCAAATAATGTCAAAACAAATAATGTCAAAATCTATCAAAGCCATTAGTGTTTTCTTTTTAACCCTTTGAAGGGGGAAATTAAGGCTTGGAGCTCCCTTTAGTAAATGAGACAAGCATGCATTTTTTTTTTTTCATGAACCGTAGTGTGGTTATTTCCCCTAAGCTAGATGATATTTTCTTAAATACCCAGTAACTGTCTTTGGTTATGGGTGGCTCTAATTTATCTGCTATGAACTCTAAAGTCACTGGTCTGTAGTTCCCTCTGGGCTTATTGGGGGGGTGGGGAGCAGGTTGGGGGTGGAGCATAGATCGCATTACTCACCTCTCCAGCTCAGAGGCTATGTCAATAACCCCACAATTTTCCAATGACCCCTCAGGTAGATGCCATCTGGTCTTTACGTGCTATAGTTATATCTGGCTTGACAGTTTCACCCTGTGTGTTTCCCTGTAATTGATCCAATAACTCTGATGTATTTGGTAATTTGCTCGCAAAGTCTAAGGCACAGAATACGCAGACTCGGACCTGCATTCCGTAACTCAAATCTGTTACTTACCAGCTGTGTGACACGGGCCAAATCCGTAACCTTTCTGTGCCTCCGCCTGCTCATCTGTAAAATGAGATTAATAGCAGGAAGTTGCAGGGATTCAATGAGGCAACGTATATAAAATGCTTGCTGTAGTGTCTGGAGGATGGCTAGCAGTCTCTAAAAGTGTTGTGTTGTTGCTGTTGCTATAGTTTGAGTTCTCCGTTTGCACAACATCCATTTAACCGGCTCCGGAGCCTCTAGCTGACCTTGCCCCTTTTGTGGATATAAAGAGTCTATTATTTTTAGCCTTGGAGTCCCTTACCAATACTGGCTTAAATTCTTTTTTTGGGCATGTCTAATTTCTAGTGTATGCCTTCCTGTTTTCCTCGCTTAGCCTGTCTTTCCATTTTTGAAAAATGGCAGGAGAAAAAACCTATTTTGTTTTGCCAGTTGACCATGAAGAGTTGTATGTGTGCTTTTGTTGTTTTCTTCAAAGTGCCAGGTCTTTTTGGTTCCTTGGCATGCATTTATCCTGCACTTTTAGCAAGCTATTCTAGAATAGTCACCAGGCTGTCTTAGCTTTTAAACTCTTCCTTTCAATTTTTCCCCTAACAAATGTTCCCACTCGGCCATTAAGCTCTTTTCATGAATAATAACATGAGGCGTTTCTTTAGTTTCCCCTCTCCCTCTGGAAAGTGAAAATGGCCCTGACAACTGCTCACTAGTGTTTCACCCTCAATGCCTTCCCGCGAGACTCGCAGTCAAGTCTTGAAGCCAAGTTCCACATATTTCCTTCCATCTGGATTATTCTATTCATCTACCTGACTCTTCATCAGTCTTTCTGCCCGTCTACTTGCATCCTTCTCTGGCCCTTCCTTTACGCACTCGACAAATATTTGACCATGTGAATAAACACTGCACTAAACATGCAAATGTGTATGTCTCTTCCATAACCTGTTCTCATTCCCTTTTTTAAAATTTTTTAAACATTAATTTTTTTTTGAGAGAGCGAGAACACGAGGGGAGGAGGGGCGGAGGGGGGCAGAAAATCTGAAGCAGGCTCCACGCTCGGCTCGAAGCCCAATGCAGGGCTCGATCCCATGACCCTGGGATCATGGCCTGAGCCGAAATCAAGAGTTGGATGCTCAACCCACTGAGCCACCCAGGTGCCTCTCATTTCCTTTGGATATATGTCCAGAAGTGGGATTGCTAGATTGCATGGAAGTTCTATTTTTAATTTGTTTGAGGAAAGTCCAAACCGTTTTCCGACACAGCATTATTCACGATAGCTGAAATGTGGAAACAACCTAAGTGTCCACGATTGGATAAATGAATCAAGAAAATGTGGGATATATTCAGCCATGAGAAAAAAGGGAAGTAATTCCTATGAGCAACAACATGGACGGACTTTGAGGACATGATGCTAAGTGAAGTAAGCCAGACCAACAAGATAAATACTGTATGGTATTTCTTATGTGTGGCATCTAAAAAAAACTTAAATTATAAAAGCAGAGCATCAAAGTGTTGGTTACCAGGGGCTGGGAGAGGGGCTGGGAAATGGAGAGGCACAGTTTAAGGGCACATATTTGCAACTGCGGATGGTCCCCAACTTACAACTTACAATATTTCCACTTAGGGTATTTTAACTTCGCGATAGTAAGAAAGGAATACATATTCAGTGGAAACTCTACGTGGAATTTGGGTCTTTTCTGAGGCTACCAATATGTGGTATGATCCTCTCTCGTGATCCGGGGCAGCGAGCCACAGCCCCACAATCACAAAGTAAACCAACAAGAGATGTATACCCATTCTGCACCCATACGGCCATCCTAGGTACACTTTCAGCACAGTATTCAATCAATTACGTGAGATACGTAACACTTTGGTATAAAATAGTCTTTACGTTGGATGATTGTGCCCAGCTGCGGACTACTGTAAGTGTTCTGAGCACGTTTAAAGGTGACAAGGCTAAGCTATGATGTTTGGTAAGTTAGGCGTATGACTTTATGATACTTTCAACTCACAACTGTCACCCCATTGTAAGTTAAGGAAGGTCTGTAGGAGAAAAATAAAACCTGAAGACCTAATACACAGTCCAGTGGTTATAGACAATGAGGCTGTATCATAAACATTAAATGAAAGAGACTAGATCTTACATGTTTCCAACTCCAGAAGAAATGACAGTTATGACATGATAGAGGTGTTAGCTAATGTGACCACGACCCTCGTCTTGCAATATAAGTGTACCAAATCAGTAAGCTGTACATCTTAAAGTTACATAAATGTTGTATGTCAAATGGAACAATGAAAGACCCCACCAAACAGGTCTGTGAGTAGCCCTATGTATCATTTGTCAATTTCTCTGCTAAGTGTAGTGACCCCCCCTTTCCACAAAATACCATTCCTGTCCTCAAAGAATTTCCATTCTGGTAAGGACTAATGTTATGACAGGTTGAGTACAGGTACTATCGATGCATTTAGTGGAGGTGCCCTGCTCGGTTATATTGATTTAGGGAAGGCTTCCTTAAGGGTATGATATATCAGCCGAGATAAAGAAATAAAAGGAATTACTACAAATGTTATCCCACAGTGGTGGCTATCAGGAACAAAGAGACGATGGAAGTGGAGTCATGTTTCTGAAGATTGAGTGATAATGACACAGAAAAAACACATCAGCCAACTCTTTCAAGAAAATTGGCCGTGGAAAATCGGAAAGAAATAGGATGAGATAGGAAAAGTATACCAATGGACTGATAGAGACAAAATAATTAGATGCATCAAAGGACTGGAGTTCTAGATATTATTACCCAAGGAATAGTGTGATAACAACTATTAGAGTTGTCTGTAGAAAGTCGTTTGGCGAGGCGGTGGTGGCCACATGGGCGTGAGTGGCCACAAAGAGTTGAAGCTGGGGTCCTCAGGACAGCAGGGCCCACCTGACCATTGGGTAGACTGTCAAGAGGGAACCTGAACCCATTCAGGCAGCATTGGGGATGGGAAAGAAGTCATTGAGCTGTGCACTAGAGATTTCAGTAAGTGAGGAAGAGATCTGGTTGAGTCAATATATTCAAGAAATAGTCAATGGAAGTATAACAACAGCCTTGGCTCCAAAGTCCAAGAGACATGGTTTAACATCCAGCCTTGTCCCTGTGTGAGTCTGGACAGTTCATCTTACTGCTTCCTAAGCCTCCTTGACCTCATCAGTGAGTGTGGGATAATCGTAAGGCTACAGTCATTGGTCACTGCACTGTCGTGTGAAAATAATGGCACATGGTAAGTTAACGAATGCTCAGTCAAGATGCCAAAACCCTAAGACCATAGATATCAGATTCCAAAGTGAGGAGCCTGAGGGAGTGTAGATTATCAGAGAAAGTATCTAAAACAGACACAAAACCACAAAAACCAGAATCAATTTCTGGTTCTTAGACCCTTTACCTACCTGGAGGGAACGAAATGAAAATATCCTTGGTTAGCTGTAAGGAGAGATGTTTGTTAAAGGGCTTTCCCTGGAGACAGTGATGCTTGAAGTCCTTCCCTAAAAGGGGGTAGGGTGGGGTGGGCAATGGAACTACTTGGAGAATTCTCTATATGATCCCCACGGAATGAGAGAGAGTACCAGGGTCTTGTTTCTTTGTGAGAAATCACAAAGGCTAACTGCTGATAGACTAGTCAAAAGAGAGATTCAGCTCGCACTCCTGGAGTTGAGAAGAGCGGAAACTCGGTAGGCATTTCCCACGGACCAGATGTGGTCCCAGCAAAGAAAGAGTGGTTGTGTGATTATATTAGGCCCTGTCCTACTATTATTAGATGATGAGGATGAGGGTGAGAAAAACTAGACATCGCTGTTTAACATGAATCTTCAAGAAACAGAGCTTTATTCGAAGTTGGGGAATTTACTGGATTCTGGAAGCAGCTCTGAGAAGAAAGAATCAAGCCCAAGGTTTGACCCTGAGATACCCAGAATGGGAGTGGGCTGTGCCTCTCTCTAAGAAGTCCTGGGATGGTTACATTTCAGTCAAGCACAGAGGACGAGAAAACATTTGTGAAGAGGCTGAGTGTGGAGAGTTTGCTTATCTGGAAAGGGCGACCCTTGACTGCACAGTGTGGAGGTTGACTCAGCGAAGAGAAAGTAGCAGATGACAAAATAAAATGAAGAGAGTGGATTACAGAGATACTTAACATTTCCACTTGGGACAGAGGTGGAGACAGGGCACGTAAGTTCCATAGAATCAGGATGATTTCGTGTCTGGTATTTGTTATTCATATATGATGTCAAAGGGCCATAAAATATAGTAATGTCTAGTGGGAATGGTAACATAAATTTAAAAGAAAGAGTAATAATGAATTGTCCTTCTAGTATGCATTTGCACACATTTCATTTGCCAGAGCTGTAAGGCTGGTGTGTGGACAGCAACACTCTCAAGGTGTATATGCATTCAATATCTTCGTATAACTCAGCAGCAAATGGGGAGTTGAGGACATCCATGGCTGGGGGAATGGGGAGGAAACTTTCTTCTTCCTTCCTGACTCCCCTGACTCCCCACAATTCTGTCATTTCCAGGGAGGTGATCTTTGGTCTTCTTTCCAATCAATCCTTTTTGGGTTTGCCACTGGTTTTTTCCTGTTGGAGCATCACCTTCTGTGCTGTGACAGGAGGTCACGTCACTCCATCTGAGTTCCAAAAGGCAGGAATGCTAAATCCATTGCCTACTTCTCCATCCGGGCATAGAATTGCTTTTGGAGTCTTGCCCTGAAGTCAGGAAGAGCAGGGCGGGGAATGAGAATCTGTGGCTCCTCAGAAGAAGATACCACCCAGACCTCACTCCATTCCCTAGCACCCTCCAGGGCACCAATGGCTATGTAGAAACTTACGCTAGGATTTGGCATCCCCTGGAATTAAGCCACGCCACAGGCACGACACACTTATCAGTTGATGATGTGCCATCTGCTTCAGGAAACTTCATTTTTATATGTTTATGCACTTTTAATATATTTTACTGATATGTGTTTGCTATGCATTTTCACTTGGCAACTTCCCAAACAATCTCGTGCCCAGTGTTTTAAACCTAGTGGTAAAAAGTGCATAGGCTTTGGGAGAGATGGACCTAGCTTCTCAACTTGATGGCCTGAAAGGGTATTCATCAGATAGGATTGCCTTAGGGAACCAAGTGATACAATTTAAAATTCTTAACCTGATGACTGATAGTAAGTAGAATTTTAGTTACTAATAATCAGGGTACTATTACTAATAATTCCATAAGGGCCATATGCAGGCAAGGTAGGCTCACGAACTTGAGGGTCTAGTTCCAGGTCATACACTGAAGCAGTGGTCTCAAGAGGTCAGTGCTCTTGTCACTGTGTTATGACGGACTCACATTTCAGTATTCAGTGTCAGGTTAATGCTGGCCATTTCTCTCTCTCTCTCTCTCTCTCTCTCTCTCTCTCTCTCTCTCCATTCATATATCTATTATCTATCTGTATCATCTACTTATCATCTATCATGTATCCATCATTTATCCATCCACTAACCATCCATCATCCACTCATCCATCCATCCATCCATCCATCCATCAATCCATCCATCCATCCATCCATCCATCCATCCATCCATCCGTGTACCTATATCTTTCTATCATCCATTCATCCATAGTGTAGCTATTATCTTTTTATCATCCATCCATCCACTCATCCATCATCCATCCATCCATTATCCATCCATCCATCCATCCATCCATCCATCCATCCATCATCCATCCATCCATCCATCCATATCCATTCATCTATGCACCCGCCCATTCATCCATCTATCCACCCATCCATCCATCCATCATCCATCCATCCATTTTATCTATAGGATTTTTTAAATCATACAATGATTGAATGATTTTTTATAGCATTAACTGCCTGCTTGTATATCAGGCAAACCTGAGCCAAGTCTGACTGACCTTTATTTCTTTAAGACAGAATTTTTTTTCTTAAACTCACAATTTTATGAAGCATCAGTGGAGCTTTCACCCTTCAGAGATGAACTTAGAAGAACTTAGGCAGTGCAACTTACTTCTTAGGGCTTCAGGATGTTTTATCTGTACAATAGAAAGACACTGCTTTCCTCCTCCAAAAGGAATGCGAGGGGCTTGTGGTTTCTGCAAGACATAGTGTCATGTCGGCCTCCTGAACAGAGGTCTGCTCATAAATGGAAAGAGACTTCATAGCAAGAACACAAGCCCAGTGTGCAATCTAAACACTCTTTAGTTGAATATCAGGCGACAGCTTGGATTTCTGTGTTTTCTGAGTGTGATTTGAGCAAGGGAGCCTGGCCTGCCACCCACGGTTTTGGCAAGCCATGAGGTTTACAAGTGTCCTCTGTGGGCTCCTGTGTATGAGCACTCTGAAAGACGTCTGCAAGAAGCCAAAAGTGACATCACCACTGCCGTTATCAGATGAAATGAGATCCAGACTTACTGGCTCTGAGTTTGGGCTGCCTGGTGAAGGAATCACATCAGAGTCAATCTTGCACCAAGTAGATGCTTAGTAAGTATTTGTGGATAAGACCTACTGACCTTGGGAATCAGCTGAGTTTCAGAACTTTCCATTCATTCTATAAATAGCTCTGTTATCCTCTCGGTGACTAATGAGTCTGGGTCCCTCTTTTCACCACCTTCTGCAAAAGCCACCATTCATGAAGGCTTGAGTGTTCCTCTGCCAGACACACTTCATTTGGCAAAAGTGATTTTATGAGCTCATGACGTAATTTCAGGAAATGAAAGATGAATTTCATCTGATATCTTTTGCTTAGACTGGATGCCAAGGTAGCTTATCCCACCTTGAGGAACATTGAAATGTTTCGCTTTTTTCATTATCATTATTTGGAGGATTCTTCTTTTCCATCTCAGTTTGTAGCTAAGCTCTGTACTCTTTCTGGGTGTGACCATCCTCCCATACATGTCCAACCTACCAGGTCCATGCTCACCTCTCAAATCCATACCCCTGGCCCAAACCATGCTACTCTCCATAAGTTTTCATCAGAGCTATCTTCACAAAACTGATCATGGCCATAACTTGTGTTATAACTGACTTAATATTTTTCTTTATATTTACTTATTATTATTATTATATTTATTTTATTATTACTTATATTTTATTTACTTATATTTACTTTATATTTACTATGATTTACTCTTTATATATTTATATCCATCTACATGTCTATCTACCTACCTATAATGTGTGTATTACATGTGGGTGTATATATAAAGCTTTAGATATCTCCCATAAATAGAAAACTCAGTATTACTTCTCTTAACTACCTGGCAACTACTTGGATGTCCATGAGATACCAGATGATCCCTAAATCCTGTTGATGTGAGCTCATAAACGATTTATTATTTTTTTAATTTCACTGTTGATTTATTTTTGAGAGAGAGAGAGAGAGAGAGAGAGAGAGAGAGAAAACTAATGGGGGAGGGGCAGAGACAGAGGGAGACTGGAATCTGAAAGCAGGTTCCAGAGCCCTGAGATGTCAGCACAGAGCCCTGACGTGGGGCTCGAACTCACAAGCCATGAGATCATGACCCGAGCTGAAGCCAGACACTCAGCCAGCTGAACCACCAGGTGCCCCAGAGCTCATAAGCAATTTAAATTTGGTCTTATTTCTCTCCCCCCCCCCACTGCCAAAGGGCGAGATTTCGCAACAGCCTCCTTTTTCTCCTTCACTTAATTCAGCAGCTAAAACACACTATTTGTACCATATTTCATTATTCGACGGTGCACATTTTTTTCTCATTGTAATCTCTCTGAAGTCAGCTTGCTTATTTCAATTGACGACGAATCATAGGGTCCAATGAAAAACGCTGCAAGGTAGCATTTGCTCTGCTTAGCGGTACACATGAAAATGGAGATTTTACAATCAATTGCCTCTGAGATTTGATGAAGAATGGTGGTCCCCTGCCTATTCCCACCTTGCTGTTTTGTCCATGTTTCCCTCTGCTGATGGACACTCTTCCCATTTCATGCCTTCTTGTCTTTTGAGGCTCTACTCAGGAACCCCCATTTCAGGAGGCATTCTCAGACTGCCCTCTCCTCCTGCCGGTCCAGGTCTATCCTATCTGGGTTACCATGATAGTAGGCCATATCTTGATCATGGTATTTCCACACTTTGTCATAAATATCTGTGCAGCGCTCTGTGTCACCCACCAGACTGCCCTCTGTGGAGACAGGTGACTGTATTAAACTCAGAGGCAGCATGGTCAGCTGGTCAACAGCATAGACTGGCTCTGCAAGTCACAAGCTATGACCTTGGGTAAGTTGCTAGCCTCTTTGTGCCATCTGAAAAATGAGGACGCCATTATGTTACTTATCCCACAGGGTCGTTGGGGGATTAAGTTAGTTAATGCGTGTGGAGAGCTCATCACAATGTCTAGCACACAATCATCACTACATACGCATTTGTTCTTGGTTCTATTCTCTTTCTAACTGCAATTCCAGCATAACACTAAGGCAGAAAGAAAGGATTAAAATTAAACATATGTCTCATGCTTTATTCTAGGAAGAGAAAACTTACTTTCTGGCTGGAAAGTTACCCTACTCATGGTCCCAGTAGCCACCCGTAAGTGTCCAGATAAAATTCATCTTTTTTCAAGAAAACAGAACATGACCATTTTATACACTGAAACTCTTCGAGATCGTAGAATCACTCTAGGTCCTCGCTGAAAAAAATGACTTCAAAGTCACAATCTTGGCCCTCATGCTGGCTGACATCCTATGAACAAAATTTTACATTTCCCTAAGATTTAGATAAATAAAAAAATATATCAGAGTGGATAAAAGAAAGCCACATTTGTTTGCCAGCTGATGTCATCTGAAATGATGTTTGTCCCCTGTGTGTTTTCAAAGAGGCTGCATGAGGCTAATTACAAAAAGAAAAAAGGAGAAGAAAAAGAAATATTCTGGAGACATCTGGCTCATGGCACCTTTTCCTTCAAAAGTTGAATTATTTACCAATCATCACGTGAACCTTGTTGGCTGGTACGTTTCGTTCATGAAACGTTTCTTTCATTTTTCATGAGCCAATAAGCTATAGGAAAAAATTAGTAAGGGACAGGAAGGAAGAATTTACAACAAAGACCGCCTTTTATTTAATTTTGAAAAGGAGTATATGATCTTAGTCGCCAAATGCTAAAACAATGTACGTTCAGTCTATGTTCATTGCCAGTAAGTAAGAAAGTTAGAGGAAAGGGACACATGAAACCTATCTCTCTTACACCCACTTCAGATGTTGAGACTAAGTCAGCATGTTAGTGTGACGTTGTATTTTCTGATTTCTGGGCATATCTCACCACTTTAGTGTTTGATCCTTTCTCTGAGGATGGATAAATTCAGTTTGAGGGTCATACGTGGTCTTCCAACTACAATTTTCCTAGCCTGGTGCCTGGAACTAATTAGTAGCTAAAGTAAATCTCATTCAGGCAGTTATTCTTAAGTCTGTCTTTCAAGACCTGTACGTTTAAGAACTCTTAAATATCCAGCTATGAAAGGTAAGAACACACAGTGTGAGCATATAATGGGCATTCGGTCGTATTTGCAGTTGCTTTAAGGTATCCACATTACACTCTGCAAGATTAGGTTATAGACGTTGAACTCAAGAGCGTTGGGCACATACCTAAATCCTATCCACGGCTGGAGACAGAGGGGTAGACAGAACAGTCTCTTGCTTAGGACTGATCCTATTGGCATGATTTATTAAATATGAAAAATCAAGAAACCCCTCTAGACACTGTAGGAGACACTGTACACTCTTCACTGTAGAGTCAATCTCGTAATTTGGAGAATTCTAATGGGGTAACAGAAAATAAGCAAACTAACAACAACACAGGATTTATTTCCCACATGTTTTCCAAGGTCTAGACAGATCATCTCCAAGAATAAGGAATATATCCATGTGTATGTTGGTATATTTGGGGGAAGAGGTTTGGAGAGAGTCCATCTTCTTGTGCTAGAACATTGACTTAGTCTTGTTTAGCCAGGGTGCTGGGGAGACAATTCCTACCTCTACACCTGGTAATATAAAACCTTGAACCTGATTTATTTTTGTCTCTCATTTCCTATTACAGAAAGTTTAAACCTTCCCACTTTCCTCCTACCTTGTCTTATCCTTCCTATTTCTCTTTTCCTCAGCAGGCAAAATTTCCTCGTTTCCCAGATATACTGAATCTGCCAGAAAGAACAGCCTTCATTTGCTAGGATGGCCTGCATAGAAGCCCAGCCTCCATCACCGCTCTCACGTGCAGGGGTGTTGGCCTGGAGATCTTCTCTGCACACATCCTGGGTTCTCTCTGGCTGCTCCTTCTCTTTGCTCATCTCCAAATGTCTGAAGCGCTGTTTCCTTTTCCTTCAAGGCACTCCCTCTAGTTTTTCTCTACTACTCTCGTGACTTTAATTGGCCTCTGAAATGTTTAGCATTTCAAGATACACTCCTACTCCTCCTCATCTCTTTTTAGAGCTTCGGAGCCATGTACCTAAACATCTCATGGGCATCTCCATTTGGAAGATTTTTCCAAATCAGCGCGTATGAACTGAACCCAAGCTACTACTCTCCTCGTGATGCCAGGCTCGATGAATCGCACCGCCAACCCTGCAGTTGCCCAAAGTCTGAATCTTGAACCTCTTCTGAGACTCTTGATTTTTTTTTTCTCATTTCCTTCATCTCCAAGAACTTTGGGTTCAGCATGTAAATACATCTCAGTTCTGTTTACCCCTCTCCATCCTCAGTGTAAATATCCAAATTCAACATTATCTTTCACTGGGAGGACTGTCAAAGAAAAAGTATTCAGTTGAACGTAAAACTCTTAATTTTGGCTCAGGTCATTATCCCAGGGTTCTGGGACTGAGCCCCATTTTGGCTCTGCACTCAGCCTGGAGCCTGCTTAAGATTTTCTCTCTCTCTCTCTCTCCCCCCGCTCTACCCCTTTCTTCCACGTGTGCTCTCGCTCTCAAAAAAAAGAAAAGAAAAGAAAATTTAAAAAAAAGAAAAATTATCCATCAGACTTTTGTTAAAAACAATAAGACAGATTTTATTCAAGCTACTGCAATAAGAGAGACAGACTGAGCTCAAGTCCCATTTGTACAAAGGTGACTGGGCATTTTAAAGGGAGAATGAGGGGGAGGGGCGCCTTGGTGGCTCAGTCAGTTTAGTGTTGGACTTTGGCCCAGGTCATGATATCACAGTCTGTGAGTTCGAGGCCCGTTTTGGGCTCTGTGCTGATAGATCAGAGTCTGGAGCCTGCTCAGATTCTGTCTCCCTCTCCGTCTTCCACTCCCCCACTCACATTCTTTCTCTCTCTCAAAAATAAACATTACGAAGAAGGAGGAGGAGGAGGAGGAGGAAGAGGGAGTCCTTGTCGGTATGCTACCACAAAAAATTGTAATAAATGATCTCGTATATGGCTTCCAACATTTCTTCCCACCCCTCTACTTACATATCCTCCAAACAACAGGTGGATTTGATTTCCTTCCCCTTAAATCTTATCTGGCAACATGTTCTGATCAATAGAATGCAGCAGAAATTTCTTCCCCTTAAGAACCCCTTCACTCTTGTAGAACCCTGAGCCACAATCTAAATAGCCTAACTGTCTCACTGGAGAGAGAGAGAGGCCCAGCTCAGGCCCCAGACGTGACAGTGAAACCTCTTTGGATGTCCAACCTCAGCCCAGCTCCCGATTGAATGAGCCTCGTGAAGACCCCAGCTAACACCTTGTGACGTAGGCTCAGGCCATCTCTGCAACGCCCTGTCCAAATGGCAAAATCATATGAAACCAAATGGTTGTTGTTCCAAGCCATCACGTTTTAGGGGGGTTTGTTTCACCTCTGAACACACACCCACACCCACCCACCTGACACACCTTTGTCACAGCTGTCTCTTGTGCTTTCCTCACTTCGTTTGAGAAATCCAGAGTGATTGCTGGAAGGCATTTTTTTCCCCATGACAACGCTTTCTTAACCAACATTTCTGAAGAAAAATGGTGAACTTCAATTGTTGAATTCCAAGTACAGTTGAGTTCAAACTTCTGATGATCTTGCATACGCTCAGATCAACATTCTCCACCTTTTCATTCTGAGGTTTACAAATAGCACATTTATCTTCATTATGGACTATCTCAACAGGACTGGATGGATGTGAAACCATTCTTACTGTCCGTGATTCGCCTTTCCTAATGCCAACTATCATAAGCACACAGTTATAATTAAAGAGTTTTCGTGGAGATAATTTCTCCTGGTGAACCCTGAGACACGGAGGTTATTCAGAAGGACAGTTTGTAATTCTGTCATACATTAGGACACATGCGAGGAAGCACTGGACATTAGATGCTGGTGCGGGCCACGCAGGGAGCGGACGCCCATCTATTCTTTTGTAGGAAAGCACACATCAGGATTGTGAGGACACATTCAAGCCACAGAAGGGATAAGACTCGAATATACATCACCAGAAAGTCAGGGCTGCTGGTTGTCCTTGGATTTTTCTCCAAATGGTCTTTACCAGGCCACTGCAAGACGTGCGAAAAGAGACGAACCTTCCTACTGGAAAAGCAGCTTCCCAACCCCTGACGATATACCTGGGCAGATCAAATAACAAAGTTCTCCTTGTTCTGTTGGAATTCCAGAAACTCCACAGACCAAAGCCTGAGCCAGTTGGGTTCTTTGTCCAGAAGGAAAATGGAAACAGACATTTGATAGAAAAAAAAAATTGAGGAAGGTCAGTAAAATCTGGACAACTGGGTTTTTTGGGTTCTTTTTTTCTTTTTGGTTTTTATTTACAGTTTTTTCCCCTAAGTTCTCCCCTAAAACAAACACATTCCTGTGGCAGCTTCGCAGCATAAACAGATCCATTCACAAGGATGCTGCCTTGAGAGCTGAGTCCAACTTAAGGTCAAGGTTAAGGCCTGGTGCCAGTCTCACCAGTGCTCAAAGAAGTTCTGATCGGATGTGAATTTCATTCTGTACTTCTTTTAAAAAAAAATACAAAATATGTCCCAGCAAATAAAAAGTAAACACCTCGATTACTTCTCTTCCAACCTCCGTGGCTTCCCTGCTTCCCTTCTTATCTGAATCCTGCCCAGATCCAAAGGTCTGGTTTCCATTCCACCGCGTGGAGTCGTGCCTACAGTAGTTCTACATAAATACAGATTTATTTCATTGGCTCGTCCCCTATTAGATGTCATTGTACACGGGAAAAAATGCAACGTTGGGCAAAAGGCACGACCCGTGAGGGGAAAAGGCTGGCTCTTCATCACACGGCTTTGCCACTTCCTGAGTAAACCTGAACAAACGCCTTAATTTCTCTGGGCTTGCTTGTTTAGACAAACGTGGTTCATTATGAGATTTCAAGGGGATGGCAGGCAAAGGTGCCCGACAGTGTGCCGCACCCGTCACAGATACTCAGGGTTGAGTATGTATTCGATCATTGTAGTCATTCCACAGCTAGTGAAAACGAGCAGAGTCTGTATGGGGCACTTCATTCCTTTCAGCATCCTGGCTTCCACGGAAATGGCTCCAAGGGAAATGCTTCCAATGGAAATGCCTACCATTTGAGTGTCTGGAGGAAGAGAGGCAGTGTGTAATTCACCATAACCATTTGCTGCTGGGGAACCGAGAGGTAGGCTTGTCAACAAAGAAGTCATGTTCACAGAAGAATCAGGGATTCTTTAAGAGAGGTGACAATTACGCCACTGCACCCCTGGAATGTGAGGCTCAAAATGGCAACCGACGTAATAAACATGGGCTTTTTATAAACAGTGTGATAACTCATGTTGTTAATAGTTGGTTTCCATTGATCATTATTTTCTTTCCACAGGGGTTGGAGGAAGCTAGGGAAAAGGGATGTCTTTTGTGGACTTCTTATTTATTAGTGAATCCATGTGCTCTCTGTCTCTTTTCCTCCGCAATACATGTTGTCCTGAAATACGGAAGAAGGCCAGTATATTAGGAAAAGTTAAGAATTTAAATGCAAATGGATTTGTGTCCAAATCGGTTTACAGGCTATATACTGTGGGCAACTGTATCAACTGCCCTGTACCCCCACGCCACTTCTCCCATATTGGATATCCGCCATTGTATATCTCACAGAGAGATGCAAAATATTAAGAATGGAGTATCTTGAGCCGGAGACCATTCCTGACTCACTGGAATCTTCTATGATTCCTGAAGAAACTGAAGCCCGTGGCCGGGATTCAAGAGCAGGAGGTGGGTGTGACGTTGAGTGAGTCACAGAATGGAGCTGGTAACTAGGTCAGTCTTCCTGAGTGAGGAGTGTGTGGTTAGAATTAAGTACAGAGAAAGACAGCAGGGGAATTCACAACTGTGTTTGGATTAATAGCCTAATAATCTGCTGACTCCAAGGATTATTCTGCTGCTAACGTAAATTTCCATGGAGTCATTTAATTTTGGTTTTTCGTTCGTCACCAGAGAGGGGACCCTGTTGATTACATATTCTCATGCAGTTCTCATGCAAACTGAGAAGCTCTGCTTGGAACCATTCAGGTAAACAGGATACATCGGAGACGCTTCAAAATCACCCAGGTCCTAATTTTCCCAGCATCTCTTATATTAAGATGGGCTGTTTGAGGCGGAATCATCATGACATAGAATGGCCGACCTGGCATTTCACGCCAAAATGAAAATGGGCCCAGAGGTGGGGGGATTGTGGCTGGCCTGTGATTGGGTGGTGGCTTTCTTGTTTTATTATTATGTCTGTATTCTTCAGGAGCACAAGCTCCCAAAGAAGGAGGTTTTTTTCAGCAGAAGTTTATTGAAGATACCTCTGAAGGAGGCATTCATTGGGAGTGAAACCTCGGTCGTGGGGGGTTTGACCATTACCCTGTTTTTAAAGAGTCCTAAGGGTCTACTTGCGCTGTGGATGGGATTCCCACCGCGATTCCTTGAGTTCTTCGTTTCTGGGGTATGTCTATTCCCGGTTTGCATAATTAACCTTACCGACAAAACTAGGAAGGGATTAAATAATCCAATGGTCTCCTTTCATCTCGCCCCAGCATGGCAGTTATCACTTTTGGATTATTTGGTCGCCTTCCTCCCTACCCCACAAACACACCTTCTTCCTCCCCACTTTTGTTCTGGACTTCGCTTTCCCATGTGGGTAAAGAGGGTAAAACCTCATCGGATCCAAGAGTGAATCACCTCTGAAGGAAACTTCTCACGGCAATGCTACCCTCCTTGCCAGGGACTGGTTTCGGCATGGCCATGGACCTAAAGCCCAAGAGGGAGTATTCAAAAAAGCTTCTGGTAAAGGTTTTCCTCTCCACTAAATAGATGTGCATGGGAGAAATACTCCATTTCTTTAATGGAGGCCCTTAACTTGGGTTTGATGCATGGAGATGCTGAAGGCACCTTGTGACAATGAGGCTGAGCTGGCAGAGAGGAAACACAGGACACGGTTGTGCCACTGAATTAAAATTTCCAGACTGACCTGTCTCTGGATGTGTTGTCATAGGAGAGAATGAAGCCCTTACGATACTTTTGTTCGGTGTTGGTTATTCGTGGTCCAAAGCATCCTAATACCTCTTGATTTGCTCCTTAGAAAGAAAAAATGGTATAAACAGAAATCACTTCTTTAAGATAGATGACGTATAGCTGGGAAAGTGCGGAGTATAAGTTTCTGACTTATAGAAACTTGTGTAGGATTGAAACATCATTCTGTTCCAGGAACTGCCCTTGATTTTGGCTGCAGTGGGGGCTACGCCAAGAGTGGTTAAGGCTGAGGTCTGGCGCTGGACATGTTGGGTCCGAATCTTGGTTCTGCCACTTCCTGGTTATGTGTGTGTCTGTGGGCAAAATACTTAAGTATGAAGCATAGTTTCCTCATCTCTGAAATGGGGATAATAATACCCTTGGAGATGTTCTGAGGATTAAACGAGATGATGCGTGAAAAGCATTTAGCACAGTGCCTGATAGGCGGTTAGTTTCAGTCAATCCAATGTCATTATCGTTTTCATCTGCTCTGAGGACTGACATTTTATTTTCCAGTTGGCCATGGCTCTTTTGCTTTTACCGTTGGCTTCCACGCCCTCATGTTCTCTTTCTGCTAATTCCTCTGACCTGGCATGTCTCAGACCAGCCGTTGCCTGTGACTCAGTCTCCATCTTGTTCTTGGGTAGCGTTTCCAGTCCCCAGCTGGGATGCTTCCGGATTCCGAAGCCGCACCTTTCTTGCTGCGTAGCCAGTGCGGTTGGCTTCTTACTTAGGGCTTGTGTGTTTTTTCAGCGTGGGTTCGAATGACAGCTAGCCCGAGTAAGGCAGAAGACATTCTGCACCGGTGGGTGGGTGGGTAGCGGGAGCGAATGACCCTGGACAAATCACAGGGATGATGAGGACAGATTCTTCAGCTAATAGAAGGCACGCTGGTGCTGGCTGCGATCCTTCGTGACAAGGAAGCCAATGGGCTGGTGACAGGGTGACATCCGTGAAAAAACCGGGGATGGCACCTATATGGTAACCTGTAGCACAGGAGAATGTAAGACCCAGTGCATCTGTGGCAGGAGGGAGAACGGTCAGGTTGCAAGGGACGAAGACCTGGTTAGTGCAGAAAATAACTAGGTAACAGAGTTCTTGCTCTCTAGAACCTTCCAGTCTGTGGAGGAAAGTAGGAAGTCCATGAATGAACAAATGGGTAGAGAGGTGAATCCCATTTTACCGATGAGAAAACGAAGATTGAAGATTCGGGTAACCTCGCCAGTCAAAGGCCACACAGTTAGTGTGCGTTAAGTGGACCGATTAGTAGATTACCGCACGTTCTATTCCATAGCAAAAGAAAAATTATATCTGTTTGGTGTCCTTCAGCGTATTCACGAGAACCATTTGTTGGAAAAACATGAGTGTACAGACCTTATCAGCAGCCTGCAGATATCTGAATTCATAAAATAAAGAAGAGAGTTTCCACTCCCCCCAACCTTGCAATTGGCTCACTGTTTCTGCTACGTATTTTGATTTGGGGCCATTGCGCGCCCTAAATGGAGAAGCATTTTGACTCCATCAACGACTGTGCATCTGTAAACGTAGATTAACAAGGAAGTCTGACAAAGTGATGCTGTATCTGTTAATAAACTCATCAGCGTTTGCCAGAGAGACGCATGACCTATGGGGCTGCCAGTGTTTACTAATATGATTGTCAGCCCAGATGACAGTGTAATGACATCTCCTGACACATCGGTTGGAGCGTTACCTTGGGACAAGATTACGTGAAATTCATTTGACTACTGAACAAAACATGCCTGAAACCCACCCTGCGTGTTTTTTTACTCTTCTCCCCACTACCAAACTGCAATGATACTATTTCCTCTCACAGTGTATACGCACACTCATGCAAAGGAAATAGGTCATACGGTATCTTTTTGCATCTGATCGTTTCAAGTAAATGGAGCTGCGAAATGAAATGTTGGAAATGAAGGTGAGTATACTCATTACACCTCTGTGAGTAGCCTGTTTCTTGGAAATTTATTCATGTGCTAGGCTTAATCAACCATAATTTAAAAATCACCTTGCATGCACATTTCTAAACTGGTACCATCGCCCATAATACTGTTTCTTGTTTTCTTGGCAGCACTGAGCACCGTCCCACCCCCTAGGAAAGCAAATGGATGCACAAATATAGTTCTAAAGGTTGATTGATTCCACTGGAGAGAAGAGACATGTATCGAAAGGGACTTGATTTCTGTTCTCCCCAAATAGGCAGAGAAGGCTAACATTCAACATGCCACTTCCATTCATTTTTTTGAGGCAGCAGTGAATGCTGTGAGGGTGTTTATTTATGTCTCCCTGTAAAAGGACAAACAGCTTCTGAAAGAAGAATGAATGGATTCTCGAATAATGGAGTCAGATAGGACCTTACAAATCATAGAGTCCAACACTCTTCTTCGGCGAAACTGTAGCTGGAGGGCACAAAGCGTGAAAGACATGATTTTTAAATGTAAAAATGGTGCATTCGCAGCAAGGTATCTTCCCTTCTGACACTTTGAGGAGGGAGCTCTGTCCACAGCCACTGTCTCCCACCGTCATTTCCTATCTATTACCACCCTGGACGGTAGAAAGTAGGTCATGAAAGTTGTCACAAGAGTAATGAGTTAGAAAGTGCCTTGTAGGATGCTAAGATTTTTATGGATGAAAGACGGCAGGCATTTCGATGGGGTAACAGCTTGAGTCACCCAGGAGCAGGACTAGACAAAGTGTCTTTGTGGGACAGCAGCGATATACTCTCTGTCCCTAAGGAAGTCTTTATACAGAAGGGAGAGGGAGATATGGAATCTAGAATTCAAGGTAAATTGGGGCTAGGTCACAAATGACCTTGCATGCTTTCCCTGAACTGTCTCCAACCCAGATTTATTTACTGAGCAATGGGAAATCGTTACAAGTTTTTGAATCTGGGAGAAATTCAGAACAGCAGTGTTCCAGAAAGATTGACCCAGGGATGCGGGGGCGGCAAAGTTTTTTCCTTCTTCTGTTTTAGGTTCTTCGCTGGCATAATTCAATCAATGGGAGACAGACATACAGGAGGAAAACAGACAAAACTTTGATAACATGTGTACCTCCTGCACACAGGGGGAAAGACCCAGGAAGACTGAGTTAACTCTCTGAAACAACCAAAGGCATCACCTTAAATACCATGTTCAGCTAAAGACAAAAGAAGATGTTGGCGGTGGCAGGTCAGGTATGGGAGTTGACCACGAAGAGCAGAGTAAACAAGGATAACGATTTTATGCACATTTCTGCATTGATAAGAATTTCTAGAGACTGAGTCATCCTCCCTCCCAGGTGCAGCGAGGGACACACCCTTACAAATGGAGATTTCTCTTATAAATATAAATGTCTCCTATAGAAGGACAACTTCTGGTTTTTCACAGCTTCTTGTGTGTCTCTAGTTTCTTAAAAATGACTAGCTTAAAAGAATCAATATGCTGGAGAGGCGTAGTTTGGGGGGGGGCGCAAAATTTGCTCCCTTCCCCTGGCGATGTGGACAGTAGCTCAGACCGAGAAACTCTCGGCCTTCACGTGGACGCTTGAGGTGGACACTGTTCTTGACTGCCCTGTGTAGGCTCCTCACTCCTTCCAATACCAGAAGTCCCCTCCCTGGCACAGAACCCTCTTCACGTGGCTAGGATGGATGACCTGTCATCACGGAGTGACATGGCTAAGCAGGTGTGTGTGGAGTGATCCGCACGGCTGACCGTAAGTTTCATCTAGTAGTGAACATTTGTCCTGAGTCATCAGGACGGTCTGAGTCTTTCCTAGGCTCCTAAGAAAGACTCTTAAGAAATTCCTCCAGTTAGAATTGCTAAGGAGATATTTGTGATTGAGGGGCCACGGCAGCCATTTTGCACAACATAGGAGAATTTCCTCATCTGCAAGCTTAACTCAAGTACTCCCAAGTGGCAACTTCTAAGCTTTAGTGGAAGAAGGAAGGTCCAGAGCTGAGTCTGAGAGGTCAATTGCTCCACATGAGAAAACAGGAAGAATCTGTTTTTGTTTCTGTTTTTGCTTTGCTGAATTAATGTCTGTGAAACCAAACTTTCTTTAAAAGGCTGCCCCCCAATAACATAGTCTGGGGGTAGTTTGACAGAAGGAAAGAGCAGAAGGGGGATGGGAGTGGAAGGAGGTAAGACAGAAGGGCCAAAGTGAAAAATCTGAGCAAGCGAAAATGCAGGAACCGGGACCTCACTTGGTGACTGACCAGAAACCTAAAGAAAACTGAATTTAAAAACAAAACGAAACTGAAGAGGTCAGAACAGCATGGAGTCATGTCAGCAGAACACGAGATGGGAAGCCCACTCACAGATGAAGCCAGCGCATGAGGACTAAGAGTAGAAGCTTTGGGGGAATTCTCAGAAATCTTAGGGACTTCCCGCATATTGTGAGAAAGGGGGTTCGGGCCAGTCTTTACTGGAGTAGGGGGCATTACAATCCTGTGGAATTTACTGGAACATGTCGAGCTTTAATGGAAAGAACCCTGGTTTCAGGGTGAGAATGACTGGCTTCAGCACCAACATACTCCTGTGTCAAGTCGTCTAAACATTCTGACTCAATTTCCTTCACAGAAGGATGATTTGGATTTAAACAAAAATCCCTTTTATTCCTAAAAACACCACTACCCAGTATTCCAAATAAGCCATGAGATGCTTGTATGAAACAGAAAATAAGGTGGAGTCCGTGGAGGTATATATTTCACAGGGAGCTGGTTCTGTGACTTTCTCCCAATTAATCTGGGAAGAGGGAGACTAAGACCTTTCTGAACATTCCGGCTGTTGTTCAGTAGGTGCAAGAACCCTATGGGGCTGGAAGACAGCTCCAAGTCATTAGAGGGTTTTTAATTACCTTTGCTCTGTGCCAGGACAGAGAAATAGGACTTATACATACTATTTTTACAACACAGCCCTAGGGCAGGGACTGGTAGCCTCGCTTTCCTGGGAAACTGAGGCACCGCGGTTAATCACCTTCCGAGTTCACACCTGCTGAGAGGCATCTGGTTGGTGGAGTCCAGAGTCTGTTTCCTTAATGACCGTTGAGGACGGCTGACCTGGCAACACCAGCTTCTCACACATGTTTGTGTTCTGTCTCTCGGGCCAGCCTCCAAACACCCCTGTGATGGGGGTAGCACCAGGATTACTGTCCCTATTCTATAGTTGAAGAAACTGAAGGCTCTGCCCAGAGTGCGCAGAGGAAGGTCTGGACCCAAATCCAGACTCTCTGATACCAACACAGTCTCCCACGAGGTCACGCACCAGGGTCGAAGACCCATTAGACTGGTTCCAATGACGGACATACAGAAAGGGCCAATCGTGATTTTAGGGTGGAGAAACCTAGCAGACGCCATCTCAAGTAAGTGAAGAAGGCCAGTATCACCAGTTATAAGTCCTGTTTCACGTGCGATAGCATGTGATGAGAAGTGACTTCCGCTGTACCATGTTCTCCCCAAATCTGTAACTTCAGTCCAAGCATGAGAAAACGCGAGACAAACTGAAATTGAAGGAGATTCTACCCAAATGCCTGCACCATACCCTGCAACACGCTGACCTGAAAAACAAGGAAAGATTAAGAGACTGTCAGAGCAGAGGAAGCCAAGGAGACGTTATAACTAAATGCAAGTCGGTATCCTGATTGGAACCCGAAGGAGTGGAAACACTAGGGAAGTCCCAGTGAAGTGTTAATTTAGTTAGCGGGATTATACCATGGCTATCCAAGATGTTAAGATTAGGAGAAGCCCGAGCGAAGAACGCGTAGGAACTCTCTGTAACCTTTTGGAAATCTCGCAATCTAAAATTCTTTCCGAACGATTTTTTTTTTTTTAAGCATAAGCACATTTCAATTAGTTTAAAGAACTCCGGCTATGTGAGGGCTGTAAGAAACACAACCAAAGCCAAGTATCACAGAATAGACATGTGTATGATGGATGAGAACGGATTAGGGCAAGTTGGAGCGGAAAAAGGACAAAGGGACATTACCATTAGACAACATAAAATGCTGGGGAGAGTGTATTAAGGGGAAATAATCCATTTCAGTTTGATAATAATTATTGGCCTCAATAAAGGTATAATTGCACGAAACTTGATCCATCAAATGAAATGTCTTCGCAATTTATAAAGGAAAGACTCTCGTAAGTGTAGACAACATTAGCAGAAATATGAATGTTGATGATTTTAACACACCACATTCGGTCAAGTAGACATAACATGCATAATTGGATAATAAGAGAAATAAGGTTGATTTACTAGATATGTCCAACTTTTTAACCAACGGGGAATACATATTCTTTACAAAGCCCCAGGGGGAATTTTGAAAATTTGAAAAACCTTCAATGATTTCTAAAAGGAAAAGAATGTGTAGACTATCTAATGTGGTCACGATGCAATAAAACTTAGAAATGGGCAGAATTTATGACAACAGCGACAAAATCCTAAATACTTAGATGTGGGGAAAAAAGAACCTAACATCGTCCTATGAATAGTGTGTGCAAAGATGATGTTTTAATTAAAGAATATTTGGATGAAAACGAAACTGAGTAAAACTTCAGAATGCGGTCCAAATTGCAGTCAGATGCCCGCGGTAGATAAAATCACTTTATTTCAAAATAGAACAAGAAAAACTAAATGAAAGGATGAATTCGATGAGATGGAAAATGGGTGAGGAAATCACAAAATGCAAGGGAAATGAATACATCTAAAATCAGAAAAATAATTAGAAGAAAGTAAATAATAGAATCAATGATTTAAGGGATGGCTTTTTAAGAAAAATAAAACCAATTTATTGGTTTATTTATTTATTGGTTTATTTATTCTGCTTATTCTAATCAAAAACAAAAAGGAGAAAAACATGAGAAATCAAGTTATGAGTAAGAAAGGGGAAGGAACCACAGGAAAAAAATATAGAGAAAATTTTAAATATTCGCAGCTGTTGGCATAGAAACAGACATAGATGGATGTAACAGTACAGGGATTCTAGAAATAAGCCCAGGCTTCCACTCAATTAATTTACAACTAAGAAGTCAAGAATATACATTTGTTTCCTATTCTCACTGGTACCTGCATTGTGCCAGACTCTTGAAACAAATCGGGAAGCATCCCCTCCCTCCATCATTTCTAAAGAGTTTGTGTAAGGGGCGCCTGGGTGGCTCAGTCAGTTAAGGGTCCAACTCTTGATTTCAGCTCAGGTCATGATCTCACGGTTCATGAGACTGAGCCCCGCATTGGGCTCTGCACTGACAGTGTGGAGCCCACTTGGGACTCTCTCTCTCCCTCTCCCCCAAATAATAAATAAACATAAAAAAAAGTTCATGTAAAATTGGTAGTTTTTCCCTAAATGGTTGACACAATTTGAACTTCTTTTATGGGAGAAAGTATTTGAATATAAATTAAATATCTTTAGGGGCGCCTGGGTGGCTCAATCAGGTGGGTGTCTGACTTCAGCTCAGGTCATGATCTCACGGTTTGGGCCTGAGTTCAAGCCCCGTGTCGGGCTCTGTGCTGTGAACACAGAGTCTGCTTCGGCTCCTCTGTCCTCCTCTCTTTCTGCCCCTCCCCTGCTTGCTCTCTCGATCTTAAAAATAAAATAAAAACATTAAAAAATATATCTTTAAAAGAGTTGGAACTATTCAGATATTCTATTTCTTTCTGAGTCAGTTTTGGCAAATTATGTTTCCAAAGGAATGTGTGTACTTCATTTGAGTCACTATATTTATTGGCATAAAGCCCCCGATAATATCCTTTGAGAAAATCTATAGAATCTGTAATGATACGACCCGTGTCATTCCTGGTGTTTCTGTCTTCTCTCTCTCTCTCTCTCTCTTTTTTTTTTTCCCCTTGATCAGTGTTCCTAGACACTGTATCAGTTTTATTTAGTCTTTTAGTCTTTTCAAAGAGCCAAGCATGAACTTTGTTGATTTTCTCTATTATTTTTTTCCTATTGGTTGATTTTTTGTCTTTATTATTTTTTCCTTGTTCCTTGTCTAAAGTGTGATTTATTCCCCTTTCCACAATTTCTTAAGATGGAACTTGACTGGTGGTTTTAAACCTTGCTTTGCTTCTTATTTTTTAGATATTTATTTATTTATTTTGAGAGAGAGAGAGAGAAGTAAGCAGGAAACGGGCAGAGAGAGAATACCAAGCAGAGTCTGTGTGTCAGAGCAGAGCCTGATGTGAGGCTCGAACTCCTAAACAGTGAGATCATGACCTGAGCCAAAACCAAGAGTCAGACAATTCAGCGACTGAGCCACCCAGGTGCCCCTAAATAATTCCTTTTGAGGAGCAGTTACTTATCATTGGTACCAATGGGTATAATCATTGTCCCTGGGTATAATTTTTCATACATTGTTCACACGGGTTCAGCAGGAAGTCAGTATCTTCTCGCCTGGTCAGTCTCACCTGGTGGAGATTCTCACCCGGGCAACCCCACGGTCTATCCTTGCCTGTACCATGAACTGCCACGCTTCTCTGAATGCTTCTGAATGCTGCTCATCTCTCTATGAGCTCTGGTCATCATCTAGAATTTTCTCTAATACATTCACTTGGTCATTTGCATTGGGAACTGAGCCCAATGGAGAGTCATGACTGGAATTCTTTCTGTATCTTTTAACAATTAAGGTTGTCGTGAATTCTATGCTTCTCGGTATTAATATTGTGATACCTGATTTCTTTTCCCTTTGCATTTAACTGACATGTTTTCATATCCTTTGGATGTAGTGTCTCCAGGTTCCTGTGTCTCCATTACAGTCATAATAGTTAACCTCTCCTTTTATGCTGTAAGCTTAGGCTCTTTGTTTTCTGATGTGAACGGCTTTCCAGTTTATATTTATTGTCTCCAGGGGGACTGTCCTCCATGGGGACTCCGCTTTGTTCTCTCCTCTCTATGCTCATACATTGGTTTTTTTCTTTCCTATCTTTTGTGATAGGAGCCATACGTATTTCTTTATTTTCCCTAGGGATTTTAAAAATATAAATCCTGTTTTTAATTCAATCATAGCTTCATTTAAAGTTTTTTTTTTAAAAAAAAACTGCATCCATTAGCTCTTTAATTATCAATCTCAAGTAGGAAATAGTATCTACTATTTCTCTTTCAGTTCAGAAAATAATAAAATTCCTTCTCTTTTCCACTTCCTATTTCATGTGTAATAGGAGATTTTAGAAGCCACTTATATATTTTTTTCTCATTTTAAAGCCTTCTAATCTTTCAAAATCACTTACGGCAATTCTACAGTGCTTTGCAACTTAATTTTAAATGTATTAAGACTTAATTATATATGTAAACAATTCCAAGTTTCATTTCTGGCCCTTTATACTACTTCCTCATTAGAGAGTCTGGGTTTTTAAAAATTGCTACAGTTTCTTATTACATTTGAGTTCAGTTTGGGGTAAGATTTTTCCGGATAGGTATGTGGGTTGCATGCTTTGACTATTTGCATAGACGGGAGATTTTCCCATTATTTTCACACATGAATAGCATTTTGTCTAGGAATTGGGAGGTTAGACAATTCTCGTCTCAAAACTCTTTATGGATTTCTCCAGTGACTTCACACATTTAACGTCGCCGAGGAGCGGGCTCGGCCCATCCTGGTCCTTGTTTGCTCTGCGAAAGAATTTACTAGACAACTTCCTTCCTCCAATGAGCTCCTCCTACTGAGCTCGCGGACTTGACAATATCATTGGAGTCGTAAAAGTTTAAATGACACTTTAACCTGGTCCTGGTAACTTATCATAAAAATCAAGACGGAACCTGTCCAGAGCCCATGTTCCCAAAGGACAGAATAAGATTGTGATGTATGGTATGGTTTAGGGAAGCGAGTTTCCTGCCCTAGGCCTTGATCGCAAACAGGAGGGTGCAGGGGAAGGAGGAGGGTGGCCGAGAACAGAGAACAAGGGAGTGCCGTGGAGATGCGAGATCCCCATCAGTCTGACCCACGTTCAGTCAGTTGTCATGGGTTTGGTTAAAGTGCTGAAAAGAAGATCACAACAAACTTTCCAATTTGCTTCCTACAGAAAGAGGTCTAGAAGTGTTTCTGAAAATAGACTATGTATGCTTTGCCACTTTGCGAAAATTGTCCTTCCTATTACGATCGTGTCTGTGGACTTTGTCAGTTTTTAGAGTAACAGTTGTGTTGTGTTTAAGTGTCCTGTTTATTGCAGTGATAATATTACAAACCGAATATATTGCTAAGTAGTAAACATCATTTATATTTATGGGAGGTAAACGTAATATATTATTATATATCTGCGGAACCCAAAATAAGACTTACTGTGGTCTGAAGTATATTATACATTCTAGAACTAATAATCTTTTGAGATAGATAATGCTGTAAAGGATGCTTTTTGTGCACACAGCCAAAGTACCCCCCAACACACACCAAAGCGGGGGAAAAACCCAGACGTGGTGAGGGGAAGAAGCCATCTTTCATATACTATGACTTCGTTATGGTTTCCAGAATCCCAATGAGTCTAATTCCTGCTGGGGTATTTCCTCTGGGCCGACACTAGTTTCAGAAAGACAAACAGTGGGACCGGTTCTTGGTCAACCTGCACGTTCGTGTGTTGGATGTCTCGAGCTGTCCTCGCCTCACGCAGACCCGCTCTGCCCACGTTCTGCAGGGAGCAGAAGATGGGGAGGGGGAGAGAAGTGTCACGATCTATGCCCAGCTGGTCTGGATTATCCAGCCTCTGAGGTGTATCCGCCGGCTGCCCCCGTATCCCATTATAAATCACCTCCTTGCTGAGCATCGGGGCCGACTGGGGTCTGATTCATTGGCTGAACGCTGCTACCTAGCTCCCGAGAAGCCTGTGTCTCTGTCCTGTAATAGTCATCATGTTTTAAGCAACCTTCGCATTTTTCAACTGTTACATAGTGTCCTCAGCTGAAGAAAGAGGAAGTCTGGAGTCCATTTCCGGCAGCTAGCAGGGAGCTGTTTTCCTCTCCTTGACATTAGCAAGGTTTGTCAGCTTGTTAATCTTTAAGGGGATTTGGGGTTGAATTTTTGGAGGGTGGGGGTGGATAATAGAGTCAGAGCTCTTCAAAAATGGTTTGAGGGAGGAAAATAGACGCCCATGTTTTTAATGGCTGCGATTCCCACTTGGCCTTGGGTTTCAAGTCCCAAGTTTATGTGAAGGGAAAACCACAAACTGTTGGATGTATGAGCACTCTAATGATCGTCTCTACCTTTTTTCCTGATGACTTCCAAGTCTGTTTCCAGAATTCTGAGGTAGCAGAAGCAATCAATAACTGTAATATAAATTACATGTGGGTTGAGCATTCAAGCATCACGGAGTCGGCCGGAGCCTCCAGAAGGCCAGTGTTAACCGGCGAGGTTGGCCCCGACACAGTTTCCTCCTTTTTCCAGTATTTTTCTGCCTGATGCCTGACAGCCACTTAAGATCTGGTGAGAAACGCAGAATTAGGGAGTGACTAGATGAACCCTCTTTCAGAGAATAGCTTTGTTCCGATAACCTTCCCTAACTTGCACAAAAAAGCCCATCAGCCATGAGAGAAAACGGGGGAGGAGAAATTTCTCCCACAGAGACTGCTGCTAACAGTCGTGCTTACCAATTATTCTCTGACAAATACATATTTGCCTCAGACAAAGCGGCCGAGATGTCCCTCATCTGGTAAACATCTCACGAAGCTTCGGCAGGACTTGAACAATAATGTCATTGTTTCCAATAGCAGGTGGTAGAGACGGGGTCAGAATGACTTCTGCCCCTTATAGACCCTGTGTTCAGGTTCCTTCCTTGGGGCGAAGAGAGACATCTTCTCAAAAGTGTCCTCTTCAGATTTTTACTGGAGAAATGCTGTGCTCAGAACGCCATGCCTTGTCCATGAGAGCGGTAGTTAAATCATCTTTCATGAACCGGGAAGGTTGCAGAAGTACTTACGGTCCCTGTGGGAGTGCGGAGGACAAGGAACAATCTCTAACTTGCATTTAAACTAGAGCCACTCTGGGGCGCCTGGGTGGCTCAGTCAGTTGAGCGTCCAACTTCAGCTCAGATCATGATCTCAGAGTCTGTGGGTTCAAGCCCCGTGTTGGGCTCTGTGCTGTTAGCCCAGAGCCTGGAGCCTGCTTCGGATTCTGTGTCTCCCTCTGTTTCTGCCCCTCCCCTGCTCACTCTCTGTCACTCAAAAACAAAACTAAAATATATGTGTGTGTGTGTGTGTGTGTGTGTGTGTGTGTGTGTGTGTATAATGAACTAGAGCCACCCTGCTTTTATTTCTTTAAATTTCAGCTTTCTACATAAAAGCTAGAGTGAAGGAACAGTGCCATTGCTTTTAAGAAAGGGTGAGGAATGGGGCGCGTGGTGGCTCAGTCGGTTAAGCCTCCGCCTCTTGGTTTCTGCTCAGGTCACGATCTCACAGTTCATGAGTTCAAGCCCTGCATCGGGCTCTGCACTGTGTGGAGCTTGCTTGGGATTCTCTCTCTCTCTTTCTCTCTCTCTCTCTCTCTGCCTCTCCTCTGCTCATGCCCTCTCTCTCTCTCAAAAATAAATAAATAAACAAAAAAAATTGCAGGTAGTGGCAGTCAGCACCAACTTGTAGGACAGGATGGATTTCAAGGAGAAGACTCTGTGACTCTGTTTGGAGAAATTTCTACAGGATTTGAAAGACAGCAGAGAAAAATGCCCGTGTTCCTGACTGTGGGAATTACCAACCCTTGATGGGTCCACTTTATAGAGACAATCAGTGTCTTGTCTAACAGAGACGTTTTCTTCCTCCAGGATTTAGTAGCATTTCACGCTCCTGAAGAATCACAGTTGTACAGTAGCACTTAAAAATAACACACATCCTTTTTTTAATGGTTTTGTTTTATTTTTGAGGGAGAGAGAAAAAGAGAGAGTAGGGGAGGGGCAGAGAGAGAGGAAAACAGAGGATCCGAAGCGGGCTCTGCACTGACAGCAGAGAGCCCAATTCGGGGCTTGAACTCCCGAGCCCCGAGAGACCTGAGCCAAAGTTGGACGCTTAACCGACTGAGCCCCCCAGGTGCCCTCACGCGCCCTTTGTAAAAAGCTCTTTTTCTTCTTTGTTTTTCATGAAACTAAAAAATACTGCAAAATTTTCTGTTGGCATTTCTTCTTTCAGCCTGCCTTTGGTGAACTTTTAAGGAGAGGCAGGGAAGCATGATAGAAGATTACAAGGAATGTTTGTCATTGGAACTGAGTTCGGGTTCTAATTCTGCTATTTATTTATTATCTGCGTGTTTTGGGATAAGTTACCTGGTCTCTTTCCATCCCCATTTATAAATGTCCTCATTTATAAAGTAGAAATATCTAAGCGGCTTCATTCCTATGAATGTTAAATAGAAAAAAAAACAACAACACAGAACTGGTTACAACAGAGACCTACACACGGAGGGGTCCACTCATTTGTTTATTTGAAGTTTCACTCTACGAATCTTTAGTAGAATGGCTTTGGAGCTATGTCAAGTATTCGAAAGCCTATAGCTTATCATTTTAATATCTGGAAGCATTGGGTGGTCTGGGACGATGAAAGAATGCAGGCTTCCGTCAAGTTCAAAGGCGTTCCGCAGTAGACAGAAAATACACCTTCATAACAAGATCCAAGGCAAGAGAAAAAACTGATGAGGTCATCAACCTAGGTTCAAGTTGCAGGTGTCCACGAGTAGAAGAAGAAATTAAGAAATGTCTAAGACATGAATCTAGAGGACTAGCACCACATGAAAATCTACAGTCATTGACGCATACGATTATCAATACGGTTTAAGGGACCACATCAAAGTTGCCGACAAGAATCCAGTCAGCATCCGGCTGAAATTTTTCTTTTGGCCACATGCTGAAAAAGCTACTCCCCAGCACCCGTGGATTAATCTAATAGTTCCTTACTTGGCAGAAATGACTGTCTCGAATGCACGAAACTCTGGATCTCTCGTCCATCAGAAATCTCTTCCCCAGGTTCACATAGATTACTTGAGAGGGTCAATGTCTTCCTTAGTGACCTGCACCTTATGATCCACCCCCAAAAGTCGGCACCCAGCATTCAAATGTGGAATTAAAAGAACACCATGGTGGGGCACCTGGGTGGCTTAGTCGGTTAAGCCTGAGTGTCCGATGGGCTCAGGTCATGAGTGCAAGGGCTCAGGTTCATGGGTTCGAGCCTCGTGTGGGGCTCTGTGCTGACAGTTCGGAACCTGGAGTCTGCTTCAGATTCTGTGTCTCCCTCTCTCTCTGCCCTTCCCCACGTGTGTGTGAGCGCACGCTCTCTCTCTCTCTCAAAAATAAATAAACATTAAAAATAAAAAAAAAAACACAATGGTTTTAGTATTTGGTGTGAAGAACTCATTATGTTTAGGAGAGTGTGATCCCAATAACGTGGCAGCCTGGTAACTAGAAATTAAGATGGGAATTAAATACTTAACTTAGACTCGTGATTTTAATTTTCACCCTTTCTAAGTGTATATGCTCTGTGGGAACTTTTACAAGCACTCAAAGTTCATTATATTAATGTTTATTAGAAGTCTAAGCGACGGCTTAAGTTACGAAGCAGTTAAGGAAGTCAAACACATCACGTTTAAATATGCGCTCTAAGATACTTGAGGGAATTAAGTTATTTAAATTTATAACCAGGACCAGGCGTTAATCAAAAGAGCTTTAAGAGTGAATAGTAGAATTGCTAAGAGAATTAAGAGAATAATACAATTTATAATTAGAATTTATTTATTTATTTAAGTTTATTATTATTTTTTTATTTTGAGAGGGAGAAACTGAGCACATGAGCAGAGGAGGGGTAGAGAGAGAGAGAGAGAGAGAGGGAAGAGAGAGAGAGAGAGAGAGAATCCCAAGCAGGCTCTGTGCTGTCAGCGCAGAGTCCAACGTGGGATTTGAACACACAAACTGTGAGACCATGACCTGAGTTGAAGTTAAAGCCGGATGTTTAACCAACTGAGCCATGCAGGCACCCTTATAATTAGAATTCAAAAGAATTTAAAAAAATAAAAATAAAAAAAGAACTTAAAAGTACAAGGAAGAGCTAAGCTTTTAACTTTGTAATTGAAACATATAAAATATTAATTTTAGAAATTAAATAGGGGCACCTAGGTGGCTCAGTTGGTTAAATATCCGACTTCAGCTCAGGTCATGATGTCATGGTTTGGTTCATGGGTTCAAGCCCCACATTGGGCTTGCTTCTGTCAGCATGGAACCTGCTTTGGGTCCTCTGTCCACCTCCTGCTCCCCCATCCCTCCTCCACTCATGCTCTCTCTAAAATAAACCAAACATTAAAGAAATTAAACTTCTGAAGAGTCCCTTCTGTGCACAAAAGCTACCCCTGAGGTTAATTCTAAAAAACAAAACAAAACGACAACAACAAAATTCTTAAATTAATAACAATAACTCAGGAACGTTATTTTCTCAACGAATGGGCTGGACTCCATGGCCTGTGGGCTGAAATCTTTTTCGCCATCTCCCGTTAACCTTGTTCTGTGGTAAAACTCTATCCACTCCTAGCTCTCATCTCACGTGGGTTCCACAGCTTTTTCTGTCTTTCTCATAAACTGAAGAATCCGACCTTGTCTTAGTAAATAAGTAACTCCAGTTCAGAGCAATCACAAAACCCCAAATTCCATTCGAGTTTAAGACCCTCCCCTTCCTCTGCGTGGTTCGCTTCCTTCCGGATCGGAAGCCCGGAGCAGATGGCAGGGGCTGGGCTGAGTTCCTGCTCCTCTGCTCTTCCTCAGGAAAAAGCTCCTGCACGGTTGGAACCACGAGGGCAGGAAGGGAGGGCAGAAAGGAACTTGTGTGGCACCGTTACACTGTGTCTTGGTGCCCTCCGGCTGTGGCAGATTCTACAGAACGATTCTTTTGATGTGGCATCATTTGTGAGTCTTCCACAGAGCCTCCTCTTGGGTCTTCCAGCTGTGGTTTCTGTGACTCAAGTAGGGTTAGACAGGCAGGGCTTTCTTGTAACCCAACTCTGTGTTGGGAGTTCCTCCCTCATTCCAGATATCGTCTTGGATGGGAACCCTTTGAAAGACGACACTAGGGTGGCTCCCTTCCATTGCATCCACATCTAATCCCAAGGGAAACCCATTTTTTTTTTTTTTTTTGCCTCCAGTGAAAATGCGACCCCTCCCCTCCAACCATGCATTCATATCTCTTTTCTGTCAGCTCCATTTTCTTAGGCCGGTATCACACTCCAGACTCAGCGTCTCCGATGTCAGAGAACATAGATCTGAGTCTTCAAATTTTTACTTGACTTGGGGAGCATGGGGGCACTCTCTTCCTCCCCAAATTGACAAAGGAGGAAAGGAAGAAGGAGTAACTACCATCACTTTTTCCACCTTTCTCTCCAAAGCAATTTTCTCCATGTCAGCTTTTCTTATACCTTCAGGTTGGGCGATGGGCTAATGCCGGCAGAACTAAATCTGCAATCAGTTGGTGGTTCCTGCACCTTGATTTAGGAATGAGGGTCCTTGGGATTTATTACGCCTTTCTTAGCTTTGGGGAGCCAAGCTTGTGAGTCTCATGGCAATATTCTATCATTCAATACTGTGAAAATTTTTTTGAATAAACATTTTATGCAGATAATTCACAGAAGATATTTCATAGCCTAAGAGTTTAGTATCATTGAGTAATTATTTCTCAAGTTGAGAAATGTGCACCCTTACAGGTTCACTGGCATAGTCTCTAAGACATGTGTCAGTGTGTCATTTCTCCTTTAAAAGGATAAAAAACCTAAGATTCTACCACAGGCTGCGCATAAACACTCTAATGAGAGCTTCAGAAAACATAAATGAGAAGGCAAACGAAGGTCTGAAACTTAATAGTTCAACCCTGAGATGATCACTGTTAACATCTTGATATGTATTTGTGGGAAATACATTTCTCACAAGCCTGGGATGCTATTGTTTTTGCTGGTTCTTTTGTAATCTACTATCTAAATCTAAATATTTTACTATTTATTTTGTTATTGTATGTATTTCTTTGAAATTTATAAGATATGGTTATGCACACTATAAAATCTAATGATGCAAATAACTTTATATTAAAAAGCATAAAGTCTCCCACTGCAATCTTTCTCAACTCAAATCCTACTCCCTAGATGTGACACTTTTAACAATTTCTGTATTAGATACTTCTGTTGGATCTTCTTGTCTTTAAATCAGAGGTTCTCATTTCTAACTCCACATTAAAAAATACTCAGGAATTTTCTAAATTTCTGCCTCTTAGCCCTTCCTTAATAATAATTGATCTGGATTCCCAGGAGCAGGACTCATGCAATGATATTAATTTTAATGTCCAGTTGGTAATTTTGCTGCAGTTGGTAATTTTGCTGCATCTTGAGAGTTAAGAGCCACTGAGTTATGTAATATGCTTACAAAATAATTGTTCAACCTATCTGTTTTAGAAACCAGTCATTAATTTTCTGTTATGAGAACTGATGATTTCATTTGCTTACATAGCCCCCATCTTTCCCCTTCCCCACGCTTCTCACTTTGGGTAGTTACATAATTATAAATGTTTTATCCATTGGTTGCATTTAGAATTTAAAACCAACGCTGATACTTCTATATTTGGTTCATCAAATTTAGACATTATCCCCTTATTACCCATTACATGAGATGAGAATATTACCCTCCGTTTCCTCTCTTTCACTTTTCCCCCATCCTACCTGATTTCTGTTAATTGTATATATGTTTGCATATTGTGAGACTGACAGCATTAAGGTTATATTCTAGGATGTTATATATATTATATCATTATTATATATTTATATATAATATATTATATGATTATTAAATATTTCAACAATATCATATAATGTTAATAAGAGTCTTACGCCATCATCACTTATTAGCTTTGTAATCTTGGTCGAGTCGCTTAACTACTTTTTGCCTTAGTTCTTCATCTCTAAAAAGAGGAAAATAAATATATATCTTTGGGGTTGCTGGGAAGATGGTATCACTAACCCGTGGCAGGCAGTAAAGACTCACTATATGTTAGTTATTCTTTACTGCTTAGCCCAGTCATATGCGAGCGTGACATTTTTACCGCTTCACACAATCGTCTCTGGACCACATAAAAGCAGAATACTTATTGAATCAAGGTTAAATGAATTTCTTTTTCTTACACTCTAACGATAGCTTTTTAAAAAATGCTATTGTCAATTTTGTTTCCTGTTCGGACCTCAGATTTCCTGTACAGTTTCCCCCTCACCTTGCCAGAAGTCTCTAAATGCCTTTCTTTTTTCTTGCTGGAAAAAAATGTAGTGTGTCCCACTACGTCTTCGAAATACTTCAGCCTTTCCATGTCTATGGCTGCATGGAATCCACTTTCTTCCTGGGGACACTCATCCACCCCCTGACCTCTTGCTACAATCTAGACCAGATGCTTTCTAGGCTTCGGGGGACACCACTGGGTCTATCGGTGTTTCCTGCCTTCCGCCATTTCCTCCCTTTGATCTCTCTCTATTTTTGCTGGTGTAAATCCTCAAATAATTTCCTCAGAATGGTACATGAAAGGCGAATTTTCTTAATCTTTGCATACTTGGAAACCTTGTTTTTTGCCATCAGGCATTCACGATGAAACTCTTAGCAGTATTTTTTTTTTCTTTCTAATTGACAAGCTCCTTCTAAAACCCATGGGGAAACAAGAAAGACCCACACTAACCAAAACAACTTTGAAAAAGAAAAACAAACTTCGAGAGCTAATTCTACCAAACTCCAATGCTTATTTTAACAACGTGTGATACTGGTATAATGATAAATAGCTCAATGCCTCGGGTATCTTCCACCCAAATCTCAACCACCTTAAAGGGTCGCTTCTATCCATGTGGGGGTCACAAAGCAGACCTGGCCAACTCACAACTGGGTGTGATCATCTACAAAAATGTGTCACTGGTAACATGTGTTCTAGATCTCAGCAGTCCCATCAACCGTATGGGTCCAACCTCAACAGAAGAATCTTCTTGCAACTAGGATGCTGGGAACACCCAGCAGCATTATTGGACACCTTGGACTCTATGTCTATTCATTACCACTGTGGCCCCCATGGTTCATACAGCCGTCTTCTTAAGTAGATTTGGATGCCAGCCTCCCATTGACATCCCTGCTTTCATCCATTCTGCACACTGAAGTTACAGTACTTTGTCTACAATGCAGATCTAGGGGTTGCCTGAGTGGCTCAGTCGGTTAGGCATCCGACTTCAGCTCAGGTCATGATCTTGTGGTTCGTGAGTTCGAGCCCCACATCAGGCTCTGTGCTGACAGTCAGAGCCTGGAGCCTGCTTTGGATTCTGTCTCTGTCTCTCGGCCCCCTCCTGCTCGTATCCTCTCTCTCTCTCTCAAAAATAAGCACCGAAATGCAGACCTAGTAAATTCATCCCTCCGTGACACCTTCTCTGCCCACAGGCTCACAGAGATCCCAGATTCCTCAACATGACTTCATATAACCTATGTGAGATGCCTCTCCCTCTTTCTCTTTCCTTAAGTCGAGTCTTTCCAATGTATCAGGCTCTTTCCCACATTCTGATTTATGCACCAGCTTTCTTGGAGTCTAGAATGTTCTTTCTTGCCTGGTTCTATCTTCTCCATGTTTCAAGTCTCCACTGAGATTGTACTTACCCTAGCAAACCATGATGCCCTCCCCGTTGTATCAAATGCTTCTTCGTGTCTTTGGATAGCACTTTCCTTCATTTGGCCACACTAGACCATGCGCTCTTTGGGGACAGGTACAGTGGCCATCTGCTCACAAGTTTCTGGTACACGGCAGAGAATAACTACACACTCACCAAAATACGAAAAGGAAGAGGAAAGGGTACAAAAGGAATAACTCTCTTAAATCAATCCTCTCTTGGGCTGTGGCTAGAGAGTAGCTTGGCATTATTTTCAAGCACAAAGTTCCAACGCCGTTGGCCTGGTTTACATTACTCTTTCATGAGGGCTAAAAAAGGAGACCGGGCTGCTGGCCGAGTTTTCTAAATATGCTATTAGCAGTGATCTCTTTTTAATGATTGCCATCTCCCTGCCATTTGGAACCCAGAGTGGGGGAGTCTCATATCGACAACCTCGTGGCCTTAGCGAGATCTAACTGCTGCCCAAGCCTCCAGGAAGAGGATGTGCCGTTGCTTCGGGCGACAGCGGCTTCTTGCCACAGTCGAGCCAAGGGCGTGCAGATTGCAATGTGCCTTGCGAATCTCTGTGTGATTATGTTGGCTGTTTGTGTGAGGAGAAGATGGTGAAACCAGGAGGCTTCTGGATGCGTTTGTAACTGATATTCACAGCGGAGGAAGGATCTGTGAGTCCAACTCCAGCTTGGCCCTTTCCGGAAAGTTTTATAAGAACTCTCCCTCTCAACCCACATTTGCATTCCTGCTGAATGGGCTTTTTAGACTTTCCTTGCGAACATGCATAAAATCAACAGCCAAAGAAAATGCATTTTGGAGATGGCGTCGTCCCAGCATAAACACAGGTTGATTTTATTCAAAGATAATGAGATTTTTTTTTTCCAAGTTATGGAGGTAATGACTCTGATTTCTTTTTATCAAACATACCAGACGTTATGAGCATAAATGAGTTCGGGGATCTTGAATGCAGGTCCCTCGGGAGGCCGTGCACTTAGGAAAACCACGCTTCCTCTCCTCACATCCTTTCTGGAGCCCCTTGCGGGCATGGCCCCTGAGCCTGCGACACATTCCTTCGGAAAGAGTCAAAAATCACTCAGAATTATAATGGTGAATACGGGGGGTAATTAAAAGGTATATTTCTCTTCCAGACAGAAGAACGAGAAGACAGAGAAAGAACAAGCCGGTGTGAGACCTAACTGCAACGCTACGGAAGGATTTAGCACATGACTGTGTCTTTGCGTCCCTGGGGAAGTTCAAGGTTGGTTCTTAAGCTAGAAATTGGCCTAAGGGAAAGTAGTGACGATGGTTTAACTCATTCAGGTGAAACTCATTCAGCGTCAGTCGAGACTCCCTGTTCCATAGCAAACTTCAAATTTTCTTCCTTAAGAAAAAAAAAATCTAAAGCAAGGAATGCCATTAAGTCCTTATAAATATTTGTCTTTTCACTAATGATAATTTCAGAGAAGTCCAGAGGCAACGAGACCGGCACTTCCCTTACTGGCCAGAACGAAAAAGGAGCCACAGCCACACACCTGGGTAAATGCACGATGATGAGAGTGGGTGGAGGCCACCTGGCATGCATAAGACACCCCATAAACGGAACCTTGGGTTCCCCTACTTCTGACTAAGTGAGGCTCGCACAAAATGTGCACATCTGTCAAGGGGTACACCGTGGCACCCTCTAGGCAACCTTCTAAACATTTTCCATTGATCACCTCATTTAACCCTTCCCACCACTGTCCCATGCTATTATGAATATAAAAGGTGTCTGTTGTACAAAGACACAGAGAAGTTTCATTACCCTTCTAAAGCCACAGAGCCACACTCGGGCAGATTTCAGAGTCCCGGGCGATACTCAGGAATGTGCATTCTCTCCTGTAAAGGGAAGAACCGAATGCCGGTGGCTTTTTATCTCTTTGCGGGGATAGTTCCTTGGCAAGGGTTGGAAAGAGTCAACTGCGTTTTGGAACTACGGAGCTGGACACAAGAAAATGTGAAAAACTGGTCAAATACAATCCATGGTGAAACGTTACCAGCCTTTGATCATGAACTGGGCATGGAGTATGAAGACTGGCAGGAGTGAAATATGATTCTCAGCGTGCACAGTTTCACCGATTTCGTGAGAGGGATGGGACGAGGGGAGCTAAAGAGATGAGTCTTTTGAAACTTTGGGAGTTTGAAGAAGGATGGAATATCCAAGTAGGGCAAGACTGTCGGAGAATGGAACCCCAGGTTCAGAAAAAGGTGTGCTTGCATCCTCACTAAGCCAACTGAAGCCTAGATTAGGACAAGACAGCATCAGAAAACAAGAGGAGGAAAAGAGTGTGGGAAGCCACTGAAGAGTTGTTTATAGGAGGCTCCCTGGTATTCACCAATCAAATTATAGGCTTCCTTATTCATGTTTCAGGACAAGAAACTTATGGCGATGACCGAAAGAATAGAAACTTTGTGATGTTGCTCAAAAAAAAGAATGTGATAAATATTATATAGAAAGAAGTAGAAATACAGTACAAAGAGAAGTACAAGTAGATGGTCTGGATATGGATGTAGGTCAGGAGGAATGTTTTGATGAGAAGTGAAGTTACAGGACCAACGGATAAACCTTTTTGATCAAGCCAAAACTACTACTGTAATTCTTAACTAATTTTTGCTCTAAAATTTACTCAAAAGCATCACCTTGTGATGCATCATCTTATTCTTCCGGGTGTATGCACCACTCAATTGGGCATCTTTGGTCACAGAATTTAGCTAATTTAGTATTTTAGATCAATCTTCTATCATTATCTGAATTGAGAATAACTTGTGGTTGGGCACCTGGGTGGCTCAGTCGTTAAGTTTCCCACTTCAGCTCAGGTCATGATCTCATGGTTTGTGAGCTTTGAGCCCCGTGTCGGGCTCTGTGCTGACAGCTCAGAGCCTGGAGCCTGCTTCGGATTCTGTGTCTCCGTCTATCTCTGTTCCTCCCCCACTCATACTCTGTCTCTCTTTCAGAAATAAAAAAGATTTTAAAAAGTTTTTTTAAAAGGTGGGGGCACCTGGGTGGCTCAGTTGGTTAAGTGTCCCACTTTGACTCAGGTCATGATCTCGCGGTTTGTGGGTTTGAGCCCCGCATCGGGTTCTGTGCTGACAGCTCAGAGCCTGGAGCCTGCTTCGGATTCTGTGTCTCCCTCTCTGCCTCTCCCCTGCTTGTGCTCTGTCTCTCTCTGTCTCTCGACAATAAATAAATGTTAAAAAAAATCGTTTAAAAAAAAAAAAAAAGAACTTGTGGTCAAGATTCCCATCTTCTCTTCCTGCCATTCCTGCCCAGTGGTGAATTGATAGAGGTACAGTCATTCATTCAAACAACCTTTGTTTACTGGGAACGTTTTTTGTAGTTGGCACAAAGATAAATAAGTCATAAGTAAAAAGCCATTACAGCCAGTTACAACAGACCACGTATTGCATGATTCTAGTTACACGAAATGTCCAGACTTGGCAAAGCTGTAGAGACGGAAAGCTGACAGGTGATGGCCCAGGGCTTGGGGAGGGCTGATGTGGGGTTTGGTGGGATGATAGCCAAAAGGATAGGGAGCTCCTTTTAGGGGTGATAAAAATGTTCTGCAATAGATTACGGTGAGGGTTGTGCAACTCTGCATAGAACGAAAACCAATGAATTGCACACTTTAATGGATGAATCATTTGGCGTGCCAGTTAGATCTCCAAATTGCCATTGCAGAGTCTGTTCTCTCTGGAGAACTTCCACTTTATTTGAATACAGCGTGAAGCACAATGGTTCTCTGCCTGTGCAAAGAACTCCATGCAAAGCAGAGGAGGGGGTGTGTTTTGTCTCAGAGTTTCAAGGAAGCTCAATAACCATTTGCTGATTGTTTGACTGACCGACCAACGAGGCGCTTGCCTTCAGAGCTCGGCGCCATATTGCTTTTAGCCTCAAGAGCTCTTGGCTTTCTCCTAACTGGATATTAATTCATGAAATCGAGGCCCGACCATATGGGAGAGGAACGCGCCCCCTAGCTGCCGGAAGCTCTCTGAAACATTTGCTTTGCTTCAGACCAAACCCAGAGGCACAGGAAATCAAGCTCTGACATATGGCATTTGGTCCAGTGGCCAGAGCTTTCTTCCCTTCGAAGATTAATGAAGCACAAGAATGCCAGCCCTTTTCCTTTCAACTCGCCACAATAATCGGCTCCCAGCAGCCCGCCGGTTTAATACTGCTTCACTTCAATGCTCAGGAACAGTCCCAACTGGAAAAGGCCAGGAAAACGCGGTCCAAGAGTTTTTACGAAGAGCAGCTTAACAACCCCTCTAGAACATTCCATAAGCAATATTACAAGCTTTCCTTTCTTTTTATATCTAGGTATGGGGGACAGAGGAGGGGGGAAGGGCATTGTAATCATGAGTCGAATTTCAAAGTCCATAAGTTGAAACTCTGTGAGGCCCTGGATATTTTCTAAATTAATTGACCATCAAATTCTTACCCTCTACATCTGCGTCACATTATGGATCATAAAACTATTTGGGGTTTTTTGCTACTTAAAGGAAAGACTGCGTGGGCATAATGCTCTGAGGGGGCCTGTTCCTTTTCAAAAATTATTTCGAATTCATAAAGAGAAACGAGATTATCTTTTGTGTTTATGCATCGCCATTCCTCTCTAAGAAGCTCAAAGGACTTTGCACCGTCTTGTCGGCCTTGATAAGGGAAAACGGAGACAGACTTCTGTGTTAGCGGCGAACTCGGGGAGAACTTGGATTTCCTGCTAAGCCTGTCAGTGTTCTCAGACTGTTTCGTTTGATAAATTTTGTAAAAGAAATGAATTCCTTCAGCCCTTTCCGTTATTAACCTATTCTGTTAGTCCTTCAACAAATACTCGGTAAAGATTGTGCCAGACACGGCATAAGGCTGGGGATACCGAGAGAAAAAGGAGAATCTCTGCTCGGAGAGTCTTTACAGCCTGGTTGGGGGACAGGTAATATGGAAGCAGATAAATAAGTGGGAAGAGAAATAAATCCGGTGCTGTACAGGAGGTAAGGCAGAGAACCAGTTTACCTACTTCGCCTTAAATTAGTCCAAAACCCTCCTGGAGGAGGTGGCGATTGAGTCAAAATAGGAAGAACCGAAAACCAGACACACAAGGAATGAGTGAAGGAAATGTGTAGCAGGCATGGGAGAGAAGCAGATCGTGCAAAGGCCCTGAGGCAGGAAAGAGGTTATGTTTTAAGAGCATATAGGCTAACATGGCCACATAAAGTTAGTGAGGGGAAGACTGGCAAGAGAGAAATGAATATCGGATAACTATATTTGCTCTTTTTTTAAGTTTATTTCTTTATTTTTGAGAAAGAGAGAGCGTGAGCAGGGGAGGGGCAGAGAGAGAGGGGGAGAGGCTCCTAAGCAGGTTCCTCACTGCCATCGCAGGGTCCAATGCAGGGCTCGAACTCACAAATCCTGAGATCATGACCTGAGCTGAAATCAAGAGTCAGACGCTGAACCGACTGAGCCGCCCAGGTGCCCCTATTTGCTAACTTTTCTATCGACTGTTTTCTATGTAACCACTCACTAGGCTAAGTCATCCAATGCTTCATCTTACTCGGAAGGTAGGAGATAGGCATCATTACCATCATTCATATTTTACGTATGAGAAAAGAGAGTAAAAAGTTGAGTCTACTGCCTAACACGCACAGCTAACAACATAGGTCAGGGAACAGTGATTTGAACCCAGGCATCTTGATGCCAGAGGGCAGTCACTTGGCTCGTCCGCTGTGTTGTTCCCTGGTTGTTGGGTGACACTCAAGGAGTAGGAGATCCAGGCGAGGAAGCAAGCCATAAGAATCCAAAGTCTTGGCTCAAGGAAACCAGAGGATGCTCACAGCACTTCTGGACAAGGCTGAGGGGTCAGCCATGGCTTGCTGGGGGAATTCCCCGGCGGGGAGAGAGGGTGAAGCAGAGCCGGCGTTCCAAGATGGAGACCAGACACTCTCCAAGTACATAAGTCACTCTGAGGACCCACGCAGTTGTGCATGACTGAAACACGGGGGCGGGAAGTGGCTGGGGCTTGTTGAGAGACGACAGTGGACCAACAGTCAGGTTCAAAGCCATAAAGATCTAACCCTCTTTGCCAACTGCTACCATCACCCATATCACCAAAAGGATCGAGCCTCTCATCAGCGTTAAAGGCAACAACAACATCTTCTTATGTTTGGAGGCGAGTAAGGGAAATCGATGAAGGGGAAATGCAGAATGACGGATTTGTGAGGCTGCATTCATCTTCAAGAATATCATACAAGAGACCACGCAATACCCCAGTCTTGCTCAAGCCTGCGAAGTTATCTGCTTACTCCCCTGGGTCACTGAGGAGCTTTTCCAAGGTTACAGAACTCTCTTAAACAAACCCTCACACATTGTCCTTGAATCTGCCTTCTTGAGTTCCGGGATCTATCTACAGTTTGAGTTTGGGGGGGAAATTGCCTTTTTCTAAAGATAAGGTTAAATCTAGCTCTTGGCCAGTGTTACGTGAAGGACAGCGAGGAGCCGAAAGGTCAAGGCAGGAAATGTCAAGTAGGAAACGCCCTGGAAAGTCCTTGGAGCCAAGCAGCTCTCTCTTTAGCATGATACATGCCTATGGCTATTTCCCCTTCTTTCTCTATTGTGCTCTGTTTGGTCCCAGGAACACGCTGTTTGGAGGCAGGCTGGGCGGGCCAACCCAGTCCTCACAATGGCTTCCCCTGTGTAAGACATCCAAATCTCGAGGCCAAAGCCCCTATGCTGAGGACCTTCGGTGAGAGTCCCGAAGCTTCTGCTCCCCCGCCCGCCCCAATGAAAGCGTGTTGAGGAAACCAAATAGCGCAAAAAAATTAGGTAGCGATTCATCCCTTTGTTCGTGTTTAATTTTTACAGCTTTCTTTTGTCATTCCGGAAGTAAAATGTGTTTACTGCTGAATGCTTGGGAAATACAGAGAGAGAGAAAAGAAGCAAATTCAAATTACCCACGATCATATAACACTTTTTACGATGCAGGCTAAATCACTTCGGTTATTGTTATTTAACTATAAAATACACTTATTTTCTTTTGCATTGCAGAAATGTGTGTTTTTACAAAAGGCGTATTTAGGTACACAAACACACACACAAAAGAATACATAAAAATGTGTTGTTACCAAAAAAGTTATGACCTAAAGTAGACCCTATTGCATATGTGGTATCCATTTCTCATTTTTCTACTGTGTCTTCTTCATTATTTGTGAGTCCTTTGTTTAGTAGGAGATCTAATCCTTTGTTAGTTACATATGTTGCAACGGTTTCCCAAATTTTAGTCTCTTATTGGCCAATCCTGTTCGCCTGTCAGTGTCTGTAACTTTTGTTATTAAAGGAGACACAGAATCCGAAGCAGGCTGCAGGCTCTGAGCTGTCAGCACAGAGGCTGACGCAGGGCTCAAACTCACAGACCACGAGATCATGACCTGAGCTGAAGTCGGCCGCCCAACCGACTGAGCCACCCAGGTGCCCCGAGAAGAAGAGTTTTTAAAAATACACTCCAAAAAAACAAACAAACAGACAAAAAAACAAAACAAAAAAAACCCTGCAACATATTAAATAATGCAGAATACATTGAGAATGTTTTCAAAGAACTTTACTGATAATTCTTCAGTGAGTTCTCCTGCATTTTCTAGGTTTACAGCCATATTATCTAAAAATAATGATAATTTTACTTTGTTCTTTCCTGTTTTCATACTTCTTGGTGTTTTTTTTTTCCTGTTGTATAATTGTACAGGCCAGTACTTCCAGAACAATGTTAAATAATGATGGTGTTAGTGGAAATCTTTATTTTGCTTCTAACTCTTAGGGAGATGCTTCCAGCATTTATAGACTTTGCAGAGAGGCAGCTTCCAACATCTCTTTCTTTATTTTTTTATTAAAAAATTTTTTTAAGGTTTTATTTATTTTTGAGAGACAGAGAGACAAAGTGTGAGCAGGGGAAGGGCAGAGAGAGAGAGAGAGAGGGAGACAGAATCCAAAGCAGGTTCCAGGCTCTGAGCTGTCAGCACAGAGCCCGATGCGGGGCTGAACTCACAGACTGTGAGATCATGACCTAAGCTGAAGTCGGCTGCTTAACTGAATGAGCCACTCAGGCGCTCCAATGCCTTATATTTTTCTTAAAACTTTTCATCCACCTAAACATGTGGAAAGAGTCACCCGTCCAGGGGCACCTGAGTGGCTCGGTTGGTTAAGCGTCTGACTCTCGATTTTGGCTCAGATCTCATGATCTCACGGTCCATGGGATCCAGGCCCACACTGGGCTCTGTGCTGATAGTGCAGGGCCTGCTTGGGATTCTCTCTCTCTCTCAAAATAAATAAGTAAAATAAAAAGTATTAAAAAAAAAAGAATCACCTATCCCTATTAAACTTTTATAGTTTTCTTTTCTGAAGTGAATCATTAATCCCCTGTGGAATTTATGCTGGTAAATATATATATAAATATATACAAATATATATATATATACATATATATATACAAATATACACACACACACACACATATATATATATATATATAGTGAAGAAAATATATTGCTTTGTATTTTTCAAGAAGATGAGCCAATTACTTCAATATCACATGTAGGGTTTTTTTTCTTGGCAAATCTGTCCTGTCCTCACTGCATGAAAACGCCACCTTTATTATATAGTAATTTTTATCTGCTCACGATCTGTTTCTGGACCTCACATGCTGTCCTCTACCCATCAGTCTGTCTGTACCACACTCTTTCTTGGTATTTTAATGTATATCTTTTAACTGACAGGGAAAGACCCTCTTCGTTACTCATTTGGTAGTTATTTCAGAGCGTTTATTTTTCCAACTTAAGAATCACGTTGGAAATTACAAGTGAAATCCCCCTGAGATCTTTCTGGAAATGAGGGAATGAGAGCTGGAGGCAGATACAGCTTTGGGACTCTATTCTCACCTTCTCTCTCTGTCTCTCTCCCCCCTTTCTCTCTGTCTCCCCCTCGCCCTCTCCCTCTCTCCTTCTCTCCCCGTCTCCCTCCCTCTCCTTCTCGCTCTCTCATTTCTTCACTGCCCATGGGCTACCCACATCCCTTCTTCCTGGAGCAATGACTCTCATGGCTTTCCTGATCTCAATACACCTTTGTTCCTTCATCGCAAACCGTACTGTCAACTGGTCTAGTTTCTTGGCATTTCTCGGTTATCTCTTCTAGAATCTCAGCCTCCCCGCTTGTACCAGGCCATAGGTCACTGGTCAGCTGTTGGATCACCTCTGTTTGTACGAGCTGCCTTCCCTGTTTCTAATCAGTTGAGGCAAGGAGTGAAGAGTAGAGAGTTACATGTGACAACCATGGCTATCTAAGTATCGGGGGCTGTAGGCAGGGTAGATTTCTTAGACAGAGTGTGTGCAGTGCAAACCTGGCCAGAATAGGTCATAAATATAAGAGGAATGTGAAGTATATAAAACCGTATTTTCCATATGACTCCAAATATTAAATAGATCAATTTTAAATGACATATATATGTATTTATAATAACATTTATTGAGTCCCTATAACTAGCTAGACACAGTGCGAAGTGCTTCACAACCTTTATTACGTTATTAAACTGTTCTCAGTCACAAGGTGAATATTGTTCTCCTGATTTTACAGCGGGGAGAAATGAGACTCAAAGAAATTAAAAAAAAATTACTCAAATTCACAAGGTTAATGTCAAAGCCAGAAATTGAACCAACCTCCTTTTGTCTCCAAAAGCCAGACTTTTCAGTGTTCCACTTCTATGCTTTCTTTTTGGTTTTTTTAAAGTTTATTTATTTGTTTGTTTTGAGAGAGAGAGAGAGAGAGAGAGAGAGAGAATCCTAAGCAAGGCTCAGCATCATCAGCACAGAACCAATGTGGGGCTCGATTTCATGAACCGTGAGATCCTGACGGGAGCCGAGATCAAGAGTCTGATGCTTAACCGACTGAGCTACAAGGCACCCCTACACTCCCATGCTTTCAAGAGGGCTGAAGGAAGCTGTGTGAATATTACTGGGGTTTACCTACGGTCAACAGGATTACAAAGGATGAGATTTTCATACAAGACAATCCACCGGGGCCGCACAATTTCCAGAATCTGATCTGTGCTGCTGTTTACTTGATGTTTGTCTTTGAGTAAGTCACTTCCTGTTTCTCAGATTCACTTTTTTACGCTATGAAATGGAAATTTAAAAAAATATATGTCCCAGAGTGGTTCTAAGAATGAAGTGGCATTAGTTTAATTAATCAGTTAATTAAATGTAAGGAACCACAGTGCACTGTCACAGAGCAAGTTCAATAAAGAGTAGCTGGTATTCTTATATTTTTCCGTATTTCCCTAAATTTCTCAGTGATCCTATATGTTACCTCCACCAAAGTGGAGAGGGAGGGTCGAAATTAGTTTATCTTTAGTAGTGGATACATATATTTGAAGTGGAGATACTGAATTGCATCGAGCCATAAATAAAGGTATGCATGTTTAGGAAAAGCTAAGAAGATTTTTATTTGTAGCTGAAGGCTCAAAAGCACAATGGCCGACCTATTTTTATTTTCTGAGCAAACTTAACAGAGCCGCCTGAGAAGTGTTTCTTCTAGCACTAGCTTTTACTGGTTTGAGTACCCAGTTCCTCTTTAAATGGTGCCCACTGATTCAATGCTCCATAAATGTCCTGTAGGATGGTGTTTTTCAGAGTGAATTATTGAACCACCGGCATCAGAGCCCTTGGATCCCAATGCAGATTCCTGAGCCCTAGCTATCACCCACCGAGTCAGAATCTCAGGAGATGTGTTACGTGTTCCAGGAACCTTTAAAAACGAAACAAAATGGAACACGAGCTCCTCTGGTAACTCTCTGATCAGTACCCACAAGAAAATGAAGAACTTATTTGACAAAGTACCCCAGCCATCAAGAAACGTAGCTGATATTGGAGGGACGATGAGACAGCGTTCCTGAACTGAACCATCCATTTCTTACTGGAAAGCAGCCAAAGGCAAATTCTGAGCAAAGAACTGAAAACAGCCTAATAGGTCAGGATAAAAATTTTGGATTTGGGTAAGCAAGCAACCAGAGGTCATTGATGGCTGAGCGGGGAAATGACATAGCAGAGGGGATGTTTTGGATGTTAGGAAACATACCATTCACGTGGTAGAATATGCATTTAGGGGGCTCCTGGGAAGCCCTGGGTAAAGGAAGAAGTGTATGTTAAAATCAAATGAGACACAAAGAAGTAGAAGCTTCCAGTTCCAGCTCCGACATAAAGAGAGCTGGCGTGCTGTCACTCCCATCCTTACAACAAGACAAAGCTGGGCCAACTGAGAATCAGTGCCTTTTTGCGGACTTCTCAGAGAGCTGAGGTCATGGAGCAAACCTCCACACCTGGAGAGAGACATCCTGAGAGTCGCAGCCCAGCTCCGTTACCTGGAACAGAAGCTCCCGGAGCCATCAAGTAGTAGGAATGTTTTAAATTTGAGGAAATGCTGGAGCCAGGGAGGAGGCTAGCCTGAGAGTGAGAAAATCATGAGAGTCACAGTCTTAGGGAGATGGGACATGCTTTGATAGGTTTTACCTCGAGGAACCCCATCGTGTTGTCAGAATGAAGAGCTTAGAAAAGATCTCCTCCTGGCCCAGGCAGGGAGAGAGAGAGAGAGAAAGAGAGAGTACTTGGAATCAACCTGAGCAATCTCTTGTGACAAAGTCCTAATCTTCAGGGAATGGGCTTTCCAAAGCCTTTTTTTTTTTTAATGTTTATTTATTTTTGAGAGAAAGAGACGGAGTGTGAGTAGGGGAGGGGCAGAGAGAGGGAGACACAAAATCCAAAGCAGGCTCCAGGCTCTGAGCTGTCAGCACAGAGCCCGACGCAGGGCTCGAACCCACAGACGGTGAGATCATGACCTGAGCTGAAGTCAGCTGCTCAACCGACTGAGCCACCCAGGCGCCCCTCCAGAGCCTTATCTTACCTGGGGGATGGGCGCTTCTGCTACTGTAGCCTCCTGTATGCTTTCTGTCTCACCAACAGAGTAGGCAGGAGAAAGAAAGCTTAGAAAGACCAGCCTGGGAAACTGAGGGTCACGGCCCAGTGACACAGGCACATTAAAAGAATGGGATTTAATCATAAGATCCCAGAACACCTTCCTTCCCCACACTGTGACATCACACCAACAGGGCTCAAGTACAGTAACACTCAATCACAGCTGAAAGAGTCGCAAGACGCTATTGTGTCTAAGAAATTCTTAAGAGAGCTCCAAGTCGACAGACGAGACAAAAACAAGGACCCTAGAGGTAATGGACGCCTGTAGCAACTCCAGCTACAACAACCATTAAACACAGCTCAGTATCTAGCCAGATGAAAAGCTTACTTACCTTGGTTTCCTATGATCTCTTTCCATCATGCCTGACTTTCAACAGAAAATTACTAGGCATGCCAAAACTCAAGAGTTAAACACACTACACACACACACAGACACACACACACACACACACAGTGTGAAGACACAACGTGAGCATCAGAACCAGACTGAGATATAGGAACAGATTTGGAACGATCAGATTTGGAACAGAAGTTAACATCACCGAGATAAATATGTTAGGGGCTCTAATATAAAAGCAGATCATGTAGAAAAAGGGAGAGGTAAGAAAACACAGAGATGGAAACATTAAGAGTTGAAAGGAAATTCTAGAAATCAAAAACACTGTAACAGAATGAAGGATGTCTTTCATGGGCTCCTCAGTAGACTGGACACCGCCTAGGAAAGAATCAGTAAGTACGAAGATATGTCGATCGAAACATCTTAAACTGAAATGCAAAGGAAAAAAAAAAAGAGTGAAAAAAAACGAACAAACCAGAACTGAACATTCAAGATCTGTGGGACAATTTCAAAGGGTATAAGCTAAATTTAATTAGAATACCAGAAGGAAAAAGGTGCCAGGGTGGCTCGGTTAAGTGTCCTACTTTGGCTCAGGTCATGATCTCATGGTTTGTGAGTTGGAGCCCCACATCAGGCTCACTGCTGTCAGTGCAGAGCCTGCTTCAGATCCTCTGTCTCCCTCTCTCTCTGCCCCTCCCCCACTCTCTCTCAAAAATAAACATTTTTTTAGAAAAATTGTTTAAAAAAAGAATACCAGAAGGAGGAAAAGAATAGAGCAGAAAAACATTTAAAGTAATAAAGGTCACAGGTTTTTTTCAGAAAGATGGACAGTCACCAAATCACAGATCCAGGAAGTTCAGAGAACACCAGGGCGGATAAATGCCCCAAAACTGACATCCTTGCGTGTCATGTTCAAACTGTAGAAAATGAAAGACAAATTGAAAATCCTGAAGGAGGCTGTGAGTGGGGCAGTTCTTCTACTAGAGGAAAAAGGATAAGAATTACGGGGGGGTTTGTCATCGGAAACCATGCAGCCAAGAAGAGAACGGAGTGACATAAAGTATTACAAGGAAACATACATCCATGCAACTAGCTGAAAATTCTACATCCGCAAAATCGTGGCTCAAAAGTGAAGAGGAAATCCAGACCTTCTTTGACAAATAAAAACTAAGGGAATTCCCCACTCCCAGGCCTTTCCTGCGAGAAAAGAGTCACTTTAGGCAGAAGGAAAATGGCGTACGTCAGAGACTCCGATCTTCAGAAAGAAAGGAAGAGCATCAGAGAAGGCTCCTGTGAAGGAAAATAAAATATAACTATAAAATATAAATTAAAATGTTATTTGTATTATTCTTAGTTGATCTAAAAGACACCTGCTTGTTTAAAGTAATATATTAATAAAATAATATATTCAGTTATTATAGCTATGGGTAGATGAAGTGAATAGCATTAAAGTCACAGGGGCTCCTGGGTGGCTCAGTTGGTTAAGTGTCCAGCTCCTGATTTGGTTCAGGTTATGATCTCACAGTTCATGAGTTCAAGCACAGCATCGGGCTCTGCGCTAACAGCGGGGAGCCTGGTTGGGATTCTCACTCTCTCCCCTCTCTCTATCCCTCCCCGACTGGCTTGCATGCGTACTTTCTCTCTCTCTCTCTTTCAAAATAAATAAACTTAGAAATAAACACAACAAAGTCATAAAGAGCAGAGGGAGGAATTCGGATACTTTGTTATGAGGAACGTGTAATACCTGTGAAGTGGTATGGTGTTATTCGAAGGTGGACTTAGTTTTCTTAAAAATATGTATTACAAACTCTAGAGCAACCACTAATTTTTTCTTAAAGAAACATAGTTTATATTCGAGGAAAAGAAACAAAATGGGATCGCGTGATACGTTTGGTTAAAAGCAGAGAAGGCAGAAAAAGAGGGATGAAATAGGGAAAAAGAGAAATGCAGAGAAAACATTTACAAACATACTGGCTATTTCTCCAACTATGTCAATAATCGCATTAAATGTGAATGACCTAAATACATGATTGAAAAGACAGAGATTGTCAGAGTAGATAATACACGAGACCCCGACTATATGTTATTTACAAGAAATGCACATTAAAGACACATAGAGATTAAAAGCAAGAGGATGGAGAAAGACGCATCCTGCTACTGCTGATCAAAACAAGCTGGCATCGTTATTTTAATTTCAGACAAAGCACCTTTGAGATCAAGGAGAATTATCAGAGATAAAGAGAGACACTGCATGGTGATGAAGGCGTTAATTCTCCAAGAAGACATATGAACCCTAAATGTGGATGCATCTAACAACAAAGCCTCAAAATATTTGAAGCAGAAACTGCAAAGAAAATTAGACGAATCCCGACCATAGTTGGAGACTCCACCACCCTTCTTTCAGTTAATGATGGGTCAGGAAATCAGTAAGGTTATAGCTGACCTGAAAGTACGGTCAATCAAATTGTTCGAATTGACATTTACAGAACATCCCGTCCAACGGCAGTGTACCACACATTCTTCTCTAGCTTACATGGAGCATTTGCCAAAACAGATTAAATTCTGTGCCTAAGACAAACCGTGACACATTTCAAAGAATAGAAATCATGGAAAGTATTCTCTCAGATCATGATGGAATTAAACCAAAACCACAAACAGAAAGAGAGTGGGGAAAATTCTCAACTGTTTGGAGATGAAACAACCTCTAAACAACAGAGGAATCGAAGAAGTCTCCAGATAAATTAAAAAAAATTTTTTTGAACCAGATGAAAACACAACTGATCCAAATTTGTGTGACACAGCAAAAGCAGTGTGTGGAGGGAAATTTATAGCTTTACATGTCTCTATTAGAAAAAAGATAAAGTTCTAAAATCGATCATCTAAGCCCCTATCTCAGGAACTAGAGAAAGGAGAGCAATTTAGACCTAAAACAAGAAGACAGAGATCGTAAAAATTAGATCAATCATCAGTAAAATGGAAAACAGGAAAACAACAATCAAGTGAAACCCAAAACTGGTTCTTAAAAAAAAAAAAATCCGTAAAACTGATAGCCCTGCCAACCAAGGATAAAAGAAAGAAGACACAAGTTACCAATGTCAGAAGTCAGAGGGGGCCACCATTACTGATCCTGCGGACAAAAAGAATGATACGAGAAAGTCTACTGAATTTAATATTTTTTAATGTTTATTTATTTTTGGCCAGGAGAGCGGGCTGGAGAGAGAGAGAGAGAGAGAGCACAAGCAGGGGAGAGGCAGAGAGAGAGAGGGAGACATGGAACCCAAAGCAGACTTCAGACTCTGAGCTGTCGGCACTGAGTGCGACGCGGGACTCGAACCCATGAACTGCGAGATCATGACCTGAGTGGAAGTCAGATGTTTAACAGACTGAGCCACCCAGGCGCCCAGAGAGTCTACTGAGTTTAGTGGATGACTTGACCCATTCCATGAATGACAGGTAAGAGCCAGTGCAGATCACAGGGTGGCCATTTTATTAACAGAGGGGAGAATGCGAGTTTCTAGAAGAATGTGCAACATCTCAGCATCTAAGTAAGTGCTGTGGAACCAGCAGTAAAGGGATGCAGGGGAAAAAGGTGGATCAACTCGGGTCAGGACTGGGGGAAAGGACCCACACTCCCGCACAGAACAGGAATGTTCCTAGTGCTTCACAGTTGCTTGGGAACAGGACTTCTTACAAATCACCCCGCACAAACATGCAACAGACATAAACACAATATACTTGCCATCCATGCAGAGTTTTAAGGAAAGGCTCCTAGAAAAGCCCCTTCCCCAAGAGGAAAGGCTGAGCTTAGGGCCCTCCTGCGTACAAATTCTGAAGTGACAATGAAGCGTCACCAGTGAAATCTAACTTCATTATCCAAGGAGCTTCCTGTGAAGGCGGGTCACAGCTACAGGACCACGTCAGATAATTTCCGGGGCCCCTGGGTGGCTCAGTCAGTTAAGCATCCAACTTCGTTCAGCTCAGGTCATGATGTCATGGTTTGTGAGTTCGAGCCCCGTGTCGGGCTCTGTGCTGACAGCTCGGAGCCTGGAGCCTGCTTCCGATTCTGTGTCTCCCTCTCTCTCTACCCCTTCCCTGCTCACACTGTGTCTCTCTCTCTCAAAAATAAATAAACATTAAAAAAAATTAAAAACAAAAAGAATGATAATCACCATTGTAGACAGGTAACCTCATCATGGTTCCAGCTGAGCTGAGGGCCGGTCACCTCTCAGAGGACAGGAGGACAGTCCAAGTGTCCAGTGGGATATAAGGGTCGGGTCACATGCTCTATCACACTCAGGACAAGGCTGCCTGGGAAAACTGGGGGGGGGGAGCGGGTATGGAAAGGAAGACAGAAAATCCAGTGTTGTGAACAGGACACACAATGACTTAGAACGACTGTCACATACGTCTTCATATCTAAAGCAGAAAGTATGTCCCAGACCCCAGCTTCAGAGAGCTTTCGTCATTATACTGTCAGAGCCATTACTTCATAGGGGTCAGAGCGATGACTTAATAGAGTTAATAAAGTCACGCGACCCTCAAGTGACAGAGTTAAAACTCCGTCTCCATCACCACGTGGCCTTCTTGCTATTAACTCATTGTGGTCAATCACCTTTGTCAGCTCTATGTCTTCCGGCACCACAGTGCGTCGGCCAACTGGAATTTACACTAATTCTGGATCATTCATGAGCATAACTTCTCTAGAGTTTATTCCTGGAGTGGGGATAGTAGTGAGAATACCAGCATTAGCGGTGGTTGGGAAGATAATGCATGAGTCACTGGGCGAACTATAAGAGTACTCCTCAAAATCTACACATTTGGGAGAAGGATTTTGTGACGATGTGTACATGGGGGGCAGCAGAAATATATGGCTACCTAATGGAGTATTAGTCAGGCATAAAAAAGGAAAAAGCCTTCCCATGTGGACCTCGCCTTGGGGGCATTATGCAAAGTCAGACAGAGAAATGCAAGGACTGTATGCGGTCATTTCTAGGTGGAATCTAAAAATAAATTAGTAAATAAATAACTCAGAACATGATCGGTGGTTTGCCAGGCGAGGGTGGGGGATGGGTGAAAATGGTCCAAAGGCACAGACTTTCAGTTATAAGATAAGGAAATCATAGAAAAGGAAATAAATATGTAGAATAACAAAAGCCATAAAAATCGGTGAATTCTCCATAGGAGAAAATTTAGAGTGTACACATAAATACAGAGAAAATATAAAGAGGCAAGGAAATCAGCGGCATGTATGGTCATAGACTCCAAGGGTGGCAAAGTCTTAAGAAACCGTGAAAAGTCAATGTTGCTAAAAGTTCTAGAAAAGTCCATGGAAGTAAAGTAACTGGAAGTGACTAGCAGGAGACCGTTGTTCATCTTGACGAGAGAATCATCGGAGGAGTTGTTGGCAAGGACCCCACACCGCAGGAGTCAAGGCTGGCCTGAGCAGATGTCACGTGTGAGCCAAAGCTTGGTGCAGAGAACGCACGCAATCTGTGTTAGGATCTGGGCAGTAAAAAGAAGCAGCAGGAGTAGCTAAGAAGAATAGCAGCTTTCTTTATAGCTGACGGGATCTGTGCAGAAGAAGAGTAGAGACATGGAATACAGGTGGGCGTGACCTCCCAGCTGCTGGACCATGAACGAGATCAGAAGCACGGCTACAGATATGCGACAGTCACCTGGACACAGAGCCGTGTTCGGAGGGAGAATGGGACGGATGGAGTTACAGAGATGGTTTCTCCTGTTAGCTGGAACTTCGAGTCACGTTTTGCATTGTGTGCGTATTTCCAGAGTAAGGTGTATTCCAGAGGTCTCAAACCCAACTACCGACAAGGGCCACCAAAGCAATAGCATGTATGAGTATTTAAGATACTCAATTTATTTAAGAATCTTGGAATTCCACAAAGTGAAGCTCTCTCGCATATGATTTCTGAAGCAGGAGACCCTCCTGGTTCATGTCTCACTTTCTCAAAGTCGAGACAGACGTGGTCAGAGAGAAGAGCTTCCCTGTAGTGAGAAAACCAATACTCCGTGTGTGTGGACCAATGCCATTGGCACTTGGTCTCAGGATCGAGGCGACAACACGGAGCAGTGAGGTCGGGACAGAGTTAGAGAGTATATTGTAAAGAGTATATATGACAACAACTCCCTGCTGTCATATGAGGGGTATATCAGGAACTGCCACATCTCCCGACATTTAAAGAAAAGCCAGAACGCTCGATGTTTATGCGAAATATCCTGATTGTTGTACGTTGGCTCCTTGGAGAAACAAAACCAGACCGTGTAGGCCATCTGGGCACCAGACCTACCCACGCATCAATCCGCATTCCCTGCCGTACACATTCAATTCAACCTGTCACAAACCTGGGAGACAGCTTTTGATACCTGAGAGTCCAAGTTAACTTGTGGTTTCCTTTGGTTGCACTGATTAAAGGGAAAGGAAAAAGAAATCCTTCAAAGCCAAGTGAGCAACCAGGATTAACGGTTTACCAGGACAACTGATAATGAGAAAACAGAACAAGGGGCTTAGACTAAACGGGTTCTCTAGCAGTGGAAGAGTTGTCTGATTTTGATAGCAGGAGGTATTCTTGTGGTCCTTAAATCAGGTTGAGCTAGAGTTCGCTTTCTTACTGTGATGAAACTACACGTATTTGTAACGCCACAACGGAGTATGAATTACAGTGAAACACTATGCAGACACGAGAGGCATGATTTAGAAAAAATAATTATTTATTTGGGGAATTCCTCACTTTATGTGGGTGATTGATCAAACAATATTATCACAGTTTCAAGCTTTAAAACAGATTCAAGTATGATACACAGCATGATTCCATGGCTTCCTAAATTATTTCATCATTATTTTCTTCATTTCCTAAAACAAAAGCTTCTTGTACCTAAAGCTGTGTTGTTTAAGTTCTGGAATAACAGAAATTAATGCTCTAGGAGGGCTGTGACTCTGGTTGACGGAATGTTAGGAGATTTGGGGTTGTTTCCTGGTCACACTCATGTCAGGGGAGCCAAGAAATATCCCCATCTATGCTTATTTTCGAGATTTCAATGTTCCCAAAATCCAAATTACAAGACTTGCCCTGATCACCCGCCTTCAGTTCTCTCTCCGTTCCCTTAGTGGTGGAGACCGTTGGTTTTCTCCTAGTGTCCATTCCTTCCAGGATAGTAGATTTTTAGCTGGATACCAGGTTCCTCGGAATAGAACAAACTTTCCGGGCTTCCCTGGCAACTAGATACCACATGTGGCTCAGTGGTGGTCCAGGTGATAGAAGTAGACCACTTTCAGGAATCTTCCCCTGGGCTTGTTTGTCTTCTTCCTCTGCTTAGCCTTCTCCTCCATCTTACTGTCTGGCACGTGGATGCTGCCATCTTGGATTGCAGAGAGGAGAGCTCTCTTCTAGGGATGACTCAGTGTGGTCTGGAATAAGAAATCCAAGGAGTGCTTCTTGCCTTTCTAGGCTGTATGCTCACAGCTGAATTCCATCCCAAGTAATACACCTTCCTACCTAACTCCATAACTCGCTACATCAAAAGTTTGCGTCGGGATGAGATGACTAAAAAATTGCAACTCTGTCTTCACTCTTGGTCTTAAGAGGTCTAAGCTCATCCTTCAGCGTTCTAAACCACCCGCAACCAGACTCCTTGATGCCCCGATTAAAGTTTTAGAAGGCTAAATTGATATGCTGGATAAACCAGAACATCTATTCTCTACGTTTTTCATCAAAACCTTGCTTCTAGTTTTTTAAATAATTTTTAAATGTTTATTTATTTTTGGAGGAGAGAGATACAGAGCGTGAGTGGGGGAGGGGTAGAAGAGAGAGGAAGACACAGAATCCAAAGCAGGCTCCAGGCTCTGAGCTGTCAGCACGGAGCCCAACACGGGGCTCAAACTCACAAACCGCGAGATCGTGACCTGGGCAGAATTGGACGCTTAACCCGCTGAGCCACCCAGGCGCCCCAACTTTGCTTATAGTTTTAAGAACCACAATTAATAATGCAACAGGAAACCTAGCAACGGGTACATCCACAACCCCATGGATTTTCTTTTTTCGTTGTTGTTTAATTGGCTTTTCTTACTACTTTATTCCACCAGGTAAATATTAAAATCATTATATTATGCTTTCCTAGAAACCATGTTGAATTTTTTTGGGGGGGGGCGATTCATTAAATTTATGTTCATTCAGAGAGAATCTGTCACTTTTCTACGCTAAACCATTTTGCCCAAGGAAATATCTCCAAGCAGTTAACCAAGTTTTCTTCTCTGTCTGTAGTTGTAGGTTAATTAATATATAGTTAATTCCTGGATATTTTTAATAAATTTTGTGTCTATTGAACTGCCGATTGATTATTTGGTATTTTGCTCTTAATGCATCTTAAAGCTAAACAAACATTTGACAGAAAAAACAAGGTTGGATTATAAACTTATAACTTTTTAAAAAATTACTGCTACTACCAGAAGCAAAAATTGCACTATGAATGCTCTGGTAAATTTAAAAATTTAATGTTTTATTTAAAAAATTTTTTTTGACGTTTGTTTATTTTTGAGACAGAGAGAGACAGAGTGTGAGTCGAGGAGGAGCAAAGAGAGAGGAAGACACAGAATCCGAAGCAGGCTCCAGGCTCTGAGCTGTCAGCAGAGAGCCCAATGCGGGACTCGAACCCACGAACTGTGAGATCGTGACCTGAGCCGAAGTCAGACGCTTAACTGACTGAGCCCCCCAGGCACCCCAGGAATGTTTTCTTTTAAATGGACAGCTATCGTACTCGAATGTGTTTTTTGAAGGCTTTGCCTCATTTTGACAGTGGTTCGTCTTTTTGTATCAATTACCGATCTGAAAATTTTGACATTTCTATTCTTCTTTTATAAAATTGGATGACTCACAAGATTAAAGAAAATGCTTGTGACTATTTAGTTTATCCCTCTCATTTTATGGACTATGAAGGAGGCCAAGTGTGCCTTGGCCAAGATCACCCAGTTATTCTTTTTTCACAAGGGCAACAACAGGTACCATAAAAGAAACAGTAAAAAGAGAAAGTATTTATTGTCCAATAAACAGGTTTGAATTGCGAACTGCCCATGTAGAAACTGAGTTAACTACGGCCTCTCTGTATCTCGGCAGCCTGCTCTGTGAAAACTCTGAACCAGAACATTAAATCTGGAGGGCTGTCCTGAAGATTAAATAGCAAATTGCATTAAAAGGTCTCAGCTTCCCGGGGCACCTGGGTGGCTCAGACGGTTGAGCATCGGACTTCAGCTCAGGTCATGATCTTGGGGTTTGTGGGTTCGAGCCCCAAGTCGGGCTCTGTGCTGACAGCTCAGAGCCTGGAGCCTGCTTCGGATTCTGTGTCTCCCTCTCTCTCTGCCCCTCCCCCATCCACATTTTGTCTCTCTCTCAAAAATAAATAAACATTAAAAATAAAAGCACCCAGCTCCCAGCTCAGCACATGACACTGTCTCTGCTCTGTCCCATCTGTATCTTGGGTTAGGATGGTTACTGCCAACAGGTACTGAAGGGAATTCTCCATGAAAAAGAGTGATGAAGTTATTCTAACAGGCACAAGAAAAGCTGAAAACGTACTCTTCATTCAAAGAATCATTGGAAATAAGATTACGAGGTTGCCTTGTAGCAGGATTCTCTCACAGAGGGTCGTGACACCGAGGCTTTTCTTTCCAGAAAGCAACTTTATTCCCGCCGGCACCGCTCAGTTGGGTTTGTACCCAGAGAACTGAGCCCCAACCACCATGTGGCATAGTTTTTTATATATTTTTTACTTTTTGGTTCCCATATATAGTAACACACAAACATGTAGCCTGATTAAGTGGTCTCAGGTTACAAGGTCGTGACGGATGTTGTCCCTTATGTGTGTAGTCAAGGTTGCCTTGAGGTTTTCTTTTTCCTTTCCTGAGGGAGGAGACCGTACCACAGCCCTCAAGAAGATATTTTAACTTGACAGCTTAAAGATGATTAGTGTCAGGGATGGTGACATTACTACGGAGTCCCTGAGTCTAAAGCTTGCTTTCAACTAAGGCATCTCAGAGTGCCGCTTATGTGGGTAGCTTAAGGACTTGGAGTTGAAGCCATTTGAAGGTTTCGTAACTGTGGGTCAGAATTTCCACCCCCTCCCATTTTCAGGGCAATCACTAGAGAGGATATAATACACTTATAACTTTGATCCATGAGCCGCCAATTCGTGTTTTCTCCCTACGAGGTCCCACGCCGAGCAAGGCGGTTTCCGTGAACCCTTTTTGTTTTGTTCCGGGCGTCCGAGTCCTGGAAAGACACAGAAGAGCAAGAAACAGCGCAGGAAGCTCAGCGCCCTAGGAGGCAGTGGCTGAGACACACGCCAGGGCCAGAAAAGCACGGCATCCGGCCGGCTCTCAAATAATCAATTCCGACAGTCGCAGATGGAGCGGAATTTATACACAGGAAATGTCAGTCAGACAACGTCTCTGTGTAATATCAGGAAGGCTCCCTCTGAGAACCCGGGAGCTTTTAGTGTCACTTGCTGATTATGCTGATGTTTGTTGTTTGTCCACTTGACAATTTCCCTTCTTCCTGTGTTGTGTTCGGGACAGGTTACTCCCGGAGCCATCTTATTTTGCTGGTCATCCATACGCTGAAAGGAACGGGCTACTCAAAGCCACTGTGTCACCCAGCAGTTCCTTGAGAAATATTTTGTTGTGTTTGACACGAAGTCTAGAAATAATCCGCACAGCATGCGCGGCATTGGAGTTCATTCAACGGAGACTACCCGTACCTGGAGAGAACGTATTAGCTGAGTAGCTATGCTCACCCCAGCAAAACAAAATTACATACGTTGTTAAAAAAAAAAAATCAGGTAACATTTTATTTCTTCCCACCTCATGTGTTCCCTTTCTCATATAATTTTGGCTTCTATTTCACCGAAGAATATTAAAGCTACACCGTGTGTGTTCTTTTGTAAAATTCTCTCTTCATCTGCAAAACAGCTCTGTTGTCATACTAATCCCCGTTCATGCATCCAAATATAGTTAAGTATAAAATCAGCAGGAAAATCATAAGGGAAGAGGGTGCTGTCTAACTGAACAAAAAGTTAACATCTCCCAAGTGTCCAAAACACTGCAAGAAAACTTAAGAGTCAAATACGAGCTGGAAAAAAAATCAAGGGATATCCTCAGTAAATGTGTATCTATTAAAACAAGGTTGGGGTGGGGGGAAAGGATGCCTGGGTGGCTCAGTCAACTGGTTAAGCGTCTGACTTCAGCTCAAGTCATGATCTCATGGTTCGTGGGTTTGAGTCCCTCATTGGGGCTGACAGTGAGGAGACTGATAAACATTATATATAGCTATATATTATATATCTGCCCTCTCCCACTCACACTTTCTCTCTCAAAAGTAAATAAACAAACTTAAAAAAAAAAACCCACAAGTAGAATTATTACCCCAAAAGCAAAAGGCACAGAGAATGCAAACGGGGAATTTACAAATTGAAATTGTACTAATGAATGGAACTAACTGAATGGGCAGCAAGGCAGGAACGAAATCAGACAATCAAAAATTAAAAACGCATTTTTAGGGGCGCCTGGGTGGCTCAGTCGGTTAAGTGGCCGGCTTCGGCTCAGGTCATGATCTCGCAGTCTGTGAGTTGGGCTCTGTGCTGACAGCTCAGAGCCTGGAGCCTGCTTTGGATTCTGTGTCTCTCTCTCTCTCTCTCTCTGCCCTTCTCCTGCTCACTCTCTGTGTCTCAAAAATAAATAAATGTTTAAAAAACCCTCAAAAACGCATTTTTATAGCTCATCCATCAAATGGATACAGATTGAAATGTTTGGCAATATCACTTGCTGGCAAGAATGTGGAGAAACGGGTGGTGTCATACCCTGTTGGCAGAAGCAGAAGGTTTTAGGACTCACGGGAAGAGCGAGTTGTCAGTAGCCTGTAAAACTAAAAAGCATGTTTCTTGTCACTCAGCGATTCCAATTACAGTAATTATCCTCAAGAAATATTCGGGCACAAACATGGAGAGACAGTTACGGGGATGTTTACAATCATTGCTTGGGACCATCAAACTTTAGAAACATGATAGAATATTATACGGCAGTTACACGTCTTCAAGCATCTTGTCTGCAAGTGGAACATTATATAGAGATGAAAAGAAACTTTTCAGGGGTGCCTGGGTGGCTCAGTCAGTTAAGTGTCCGACATCGGCTCAGGATCTCACAGTTCGTGAGTTCGAGACCCACATTGAGCTCTGTGCTGACAGCTCAGAGCCTGGAACCTGTTTCGGATTCTGTGTCTCCCTCTCTCTCTGCCCCCCTCCTGCCCCCCACCACTCACACACTCTGTCTCTCCCTCTCTCTAAAATAAATAAATATTAAAAAATTTTTAAATAAACCTTTAAAACTATGTATTTCTCTTTTTAACATCTGTAATGGGAAGAGCTAAAAAGTGTATCGTCAAATAAAGAAGCATTACAGAATATGGGTATGGAATTTTACCATTTATACAAATTTAAAACACACACACACGTGAGTAATATACTACTTAGCGCTCATGGTTACGGTAGTTGTAACGTACACTTCAATTCTACCTGCAGTGCTTTATTTCTTCTGTTAAAGACAGAGAGTGAAAATGTTATAAAATGTTAATCATCATCATTCGTAGGCACAGGTATGGTTTTTATTATTCTCTTTATTTTAGGAAAGCGAAAGAAAGTCTTATTTTAAAAAGTCAAGAGACATACACTGACCAAGGATATAAATAGGTAATCTGCAGAAGTACAAGTGAAAATGTATTCAACATCATCGTTAGCCAAAGGACTGCAAATTAAAACCACAATTGGTAGAGGTTTTTTTTTTATCAAGTGGGGGGTGCACAGTGGGAATACTGCCCCATGAAGCCTGGGGTGGCTGGGATAAGGTCCCTTTCCTACAATCCCCATTTCCCCAACCTTGTGCCTGGGGGAGCCAGAAGCAGCGAACTGAGGAGAAGAAGGAGGACTCCAAGAACGAGAGACCTAGGACAGAATTCGCCCTTTCACTCTGTTAGTCCCGAGGGCCTCAAGCCGGGCCCGATACTGGGGAGAGGTAAAATGTTGAATTACATAAGAAGTTTTAAGTTTGTCTTTAGGACTTTCCTCCACATGAACACGGGACTCAATAACCCTAATGGGAATATTCTTACGACCGAGTGGGACAGATTCAAGATGGCGTCGTGAGGCTTGGAGAGATTTCATTCCTTACAGTTGGAGGCAATGAGAGAAAAATTGAAACAGAAGACCATCTGCCAACAACCCCGATATGCCAAAGGCTAGAAGCTTGAAAGACTAGTCACATTTCGATAGAGTGACCATCTGTCCGGCTTGCCCAGGCCAGTCACTGATTATGCCTGCTTTTCCAGAGTAATTATTCAAAACCCTTCTTTTAGTCTAGGAAGGTGGCCCAGCTTGGACAATGATGAAACTCATGAAGATCAAGTCACCGGTCCAAGAACAATCAGTTAAAATGTGGCATCGGGGCACCTGGGTGACTTAGTCGATTGAGCGTCTGGCTCCGGCTCAGGTCATGATCTCACGGCTCGTGGTTTGAGCTCTGCCACCGGTTCTGTGCTGACATCTCAAGAGCCTGGAGCCTGCTTCAGATTCTGTGTCTCCCTCTCTCTCTGCCCCTCCTCCACTTATGCTCTGTCTCTCTCTTTCTCTCTCAAAAATAAACATGAAAAAAATTCATTAAACTTCACACTTAAATTAAAAAAAAAAAAATGGCATCGCTGGAAATCAAACCAGGTCTGTCAGACTCCAAACTCTGCGTTCTTTCCGCTGCTATTAAATATCACTAATCTGGACTCGTAGCTTGAATCGTAAAGTTTTGCAAATGTTTTAAGAAAAGCGAATTATAACAATTACTTTCAAGACTATACCATACTTTGTACTTAAGCCAATAATTGCTGCCACACAGGAACCCTTGAGGATTGGTCTTAATGAATAAATAAGTAAGATGCTCTTACCATAGAAGCATCTGGTTCTAAAGAGATTGAAATGGGTATTTTCTTAAGTATATCAAACATGTAGGGTTTGCGTTTTCCATTTGCCTACATGTTTTCCCCATTAGCCAAACAAAGGTGAGCGTGTCTGTCTGAGTGGTCATGAATTTCAAATGACGAGAGTTCCGATTAAATTGTTTCTATGCGTATTAATAAAACTAATGAGATGGGCTCAGTCTTCACAGAAGCTTAAAGTATCAAGCAATAATTCTAATACCATGTAAAAGAGCTAAACTGTGTAAAAATCATATATCACTTCCTTTTAAGTCTCAAATTACAGAGTTGTGGCCCTTTTAAAAGAGAGAGAAACTTGAGTGTGTACTTGCAAAGAATTTATCCTTAGGGACATGTTTCGAAATATTAAAAATATCTGAAAACCACATATACCTCATTGGGCAAGCTGCCTGGACACACGCGTATATGTGAATGTCCACTGATGTATTGAATGTCACGGTTTATTTGCAAGTATGCTCTTGTTTTCTTTTAGATTGAAAAGGGGTATTTCCCAAACCAGGAGGTCATTTGTCAGTTTCGGTCTCTCTACCTCAGGGGTTGGAAGGAAATTTCGAAGAGATCTGGACTGAGACGGAATGGTAGAGAAAAGTCGTGTGTTCCCCACCCCCCCAATCCACTCCTCATCAACTGTGTGACCTTGGGAACACTTTAACCTCTCTGAGTCTCCATCCATCCCCCTTTGGTGTAAAATTGGAATGGGACTATCTCACGATTTCCAATTAGGCCAATATTTGCATAGCCACGCCTTCCAAGGTGCCTTTAGAAATAACAGGCCTCGGGGCGCCTGGGTGGCTCAGTCGGTTGAGCGTCCGACTTCAGCTCAGGTCACGATCTCGCGGTCTGTGAGTTCGAGCCCCGCGTCGGGCTCTGGGTGACAGCTCAGAGCCTGGAGCCTGCTTCGGATTTTGTGTTTCCCTCTCTCTCTGCCCTCCCCGACTCATGCTCTGTCTCTCTCTGTCTCAAAAATAAATAAACATTAAAAAAAAAAAAAAGAAATAAGAGTCCTCCTTTGTCAGCGGACTGGACAAATTTCGTGTATTATTGTTGGAATAAGTGTCTTTCACAAAAGCACTAACCTTAAGCAGCAAAGAACGCTTCCGAACCCGGGGCTCTGAAAACTCCAAAAGCAAAGAAAGGGGCGGGACCGGCTAACAGAGGTGGGAGGCAGAATTAGAAGCCCCCACGGAGGAATGAATCAACTCTCTACAGATCCCTGCTTGGCAAAGCGCGCACGTGTTTTGGGGCGGGTAAATCCTCCGGAAAGCTCACGGTCTGACAAGTGCAACCGCAGTTGCCAATCCCCGCAGAAACGCCGACCGAGCCCCCTTGGGCTTGGGGAGGGAACTCCCGCCTTGGCCGGACTCTCCATCTTCTGCAGCTCATCTTCCCTCGGCCCTTTAATGAAGGCTGACGCTTGGCAGAGGGGGGGAGCCGAGGCTCATGCTGTTAAGGAGCTCTCATTCCTAAGAGGCTCTGGCTTCGCAGGAGCGTACCTCCGCCATGGGCTTTCTCTGGTCATCTACCCCCTGCTCTCCGGGTGCCGGGGAGCTGTAGTTAGCTACTGGCAGAGACGCCACATCTGGCTGGAGACCCTGGGTGTCAGCCCTTGTTGTCGGGGTTCCGATGGAGGCGAGAACAGGTGATCCCCCCTCCAGACTCCAGGGACCCTGGGTGGACGGAGCGATCTGTATCTTCTGCAGAGGAAGTGTGGGCTGGGCAGTCGATGAAACACACCTGTGATGGGCAGCAAGTCACATGTGACATGCAGCCTTCTGTGTCAAGCCCCGAACGTCATCTTATTTGCTCAAGAAGAGAGCATTCCCTTGCCCCCAAATGTCTCCATCAACGGCTCCCCGGGGAGAGGTTTTGCAAGCCACAAAGCACAGGAGAGCGATGTTTTCTGAGCATCATTATTTGAATGGTCCTTGTCTCACACCTGGGCTGGTGAACACCTCTGTGTTCACACGGGTGGGTCCCTTCGCTTACCCTGCAGAGTTTGTCATTATGGACTGTCCTGTCCTTCTTCCCTTTCTGAATGAGAGTTCCCTGAAGGCAGACACTCTGCCTTTTGTTTTCGAGGCATTCAAACCTGGCAGAGCAATTGCACATAATATAGGCACCTCATAAATATCTGTAGGAATGAAGGATACGACGTCTACCGTGGTGTGGGACAATGGTCGTTCTCCAGGAGGCCGAGGGAGGAAGAGGGGCTGAAATTCTTTTCCTTCCCCCCGTCTTATTGAGATACAATCGGCATACAACACCACATACGTGTAAGCCGCGCGACAAAATGGTGTGTGAAACTCTCATTGCAAAGTTACAGGGAGGGTTACTCCCAAGGCAATCTGTCGCCCCGTGTACATCACTGTGACCTTGAGACCCGTTCCATCTCTCTCTCCAGGTGTGGATTAAATGAGCTAAAGGTATTTTTTCAGTCACTTTTTTTTTTTCTCCCTTCCCAGTTGGGAGGAAGTTTCCATGTTCTCAATAGGCAAGGTGTGATCTCTGCTAGTTATAATACAAAGTGTAATGAAATCCATGCTCAGTAGAGGAAAAGGAAGACTCAAAAGAGAAAAGCTCAGAGACTCAAAAGAGAAAAGAATAAAAATTCCAGCCCTTTGATGGTCACATCCTTTTACAATGGCCAGTCCCTGATACCTTGAGTTCACGAATGAGACTCAATAGCAAGTCTATAATGTGGGCTGTCTCGAGGTTCAGATTTCATATGGTAGCTATCTTGCATTATTTGAAATGCCAATTGATTATTAAAAACACATTTCTTAGCTTTGACTACCATGTAATAGACAGGTAACTATTATACCGTTGTTAAACCCCAGTAAATACCGCTTATTGGAAACACATTTCTTTCAACTCAGCAATACGATTGTGTATGTATCTGTTACAGAAATCTTGAAACTCTATCAATTTGTGCCAAAAACACATCTCTTTTCTTTTGAGCCCGTCAGGCTGAAGGTACTGTCTCAGATGAACGACGATTAAATCCGCAATAAGCTTCTCCGTAATGAATGATGACTGGCAGAGCACAGGCTTGGAAGTTTTCTTTAATCACTCAGAATAATAACGGGAAACAACAGCACTCCGCACATTAGAAGCAGATTTGTTCAAAGCATGTTGGCCACTTTGCGTCTAGACTTGAACTACTGCTGGCTCAAACGTTCTGGACAAAAATTTGTAGCAGCGAAACCCTTTTCAGGGACGAATGAATCACTCCGTGGGTTGGGTGCATTTTTCTCCCCAGTAGATTGATCATAACATTCCTACCTTTTTGCACTAGGGCAAAGCTTTGGAGCCCCCGGGCTATCATTCAAGCCAGGGCTGTGTAATTAACAAAGAAAAAGCAACAGAGTTGCAAGATAGGAAGGGGGCAAAGCCATCCTTTGTAACTTACTCCTGGCACAGAGACACACACACAGAGGCCACTGGTTACTGAAGGGCCATTCACCCTTTCGGGGAAATGTAATAGATACACAAAATCTAAACACGGTTCTGCGTTAACATTTTTTTTATGTTTTCTTTTTCATGGAAGGTGAAAGAGGCTTTCACTGCTCCAGAACAGGGTGGAGCATAAAAGACGCTCGCTGTTTTATAAGTGTATTTATTTCTCGTCTGATTTTGGTTTGGGAGAGTAAGAAAGAACATCATTCCGATGGTAGTTGCGAAGGCGGGCTGACATCCAGGGTACCGGGGCGGTAGATACAGAAATGCTTTCCTACGAGTGGGTGACGGATGCTTCCTGGACTGCGTGGAGGGCCCTCTATCACCATTCCAGCGTTAGGCCCCTGGCCCAGACGTCCCCAAATCTGGCATCTAAAAGGTTAACACTAGGATGCTCCTACATGTTATTTATTTATTTATTTATCTATCTATCGATCGACCGATCAATCGATCGGAGGTCAGAGAGAGAGAATCTGTCAGCACAGAGCCTGCATGGGCTCAATCCCATGAATCCGAGAGATGATGACTTGAGCTGACGCCAAAAGTCAGACGCTTAACCAACTGAGCCACGCAGGGGCCCCTAAGATGCTCCTTTAGGGTGACGTCTGTCCCATATGACGGGTCAGTGCCTTTTCTTTGCGTGTTATTACAGGTTTTGAATCTCTGTCCTAGAAAGGGGAATGGATTTTGCAGAAGATGGATAGGGTCCTAAGAATTGTGAGAAATGTTCTTTGATGTCAGCCACGTGAAGGGCAGTTAATAGTATGGGCATCAATACTAAACGTGACACTTCCAAAGCAATCTATTCTTATAATAACACCTCCAGGGTGCATGTTAGGGGACAAGCCCTCTTTGACAGTTGGAGCTATTCTCCTATAGAAGGAAGAACAGAGACGTGAAGTAATTGGCCCCAAATCAAACAGCCAGGACGTAGGGGAGATTTGGCAAAATCTGAGCCAAAACACCATCACTCTAGAAACCGAGCTCTGTATCTCCAGAGTGAAACTCTCTTTGGGGCAGAACGTGGATCCAGACCAGAGATTTGTATTTGTTGGACTTTCTAGATAATAATAAATCAGAGTAGCTGAGATTTAGGGTGGGAACGGTTTGACCTAATTGTTATTGTGACTTAATTTCCTATTTAAATGTTAGAGGTAGGCGCCCTTGTTTTTCTGGCTCGAACTTTTTTGAAATGAACTAGTTCTATTTTACTATTTCTTTCCCTACTGGTGATTATCAGTGAATTATTTAGATGGGTGATTAAATTATTGAGCTGAGGGGCGCTTGGGTGGCTGAGTCGGTTAAGTGTCCTACTCTCGGTTTCCGCTCAGGTCATGATCTTGCAGTTTTGGGGGTCGAGCCCTGTGTCAAGTTCTGGGCTGACAGCGCGGAGCCTGCTTGGGACTCTCTCTTTCTCCTTCTCTCTTTTCCTCCCCTGCTCACTCACTCTCTCAAAATAAATAAATAAACATTTAAAATAAATAAAATAAATAGTTGAGCTGAAATCAGGTGTGAGTCAAGGATAAAAGGCCACATACTGCATGGTCCCACCACATCAAGCAAGACAGCTGGCCACAAGGACCTTGGTGAACACAGCATAGAAGGCAACTTTCTGAACCCCGTCTTTTTGAGTTTTTATGGAGGCTTCATTAACATAGGTATGGTTGATTAAATCATTGGCCGTTGGCGATCGCGATTTATAGATTATGGATACATGGTTCTAGCTTTGGCAAAAATTGTATATAATACCTATTTAATTGTTTCTCTTTGGGATGTTCTGTTGTAAATACTTCAACAAAAAGAGTTCATTTAATTTTCACGACACATTAATTACCATAACACAGATATTGTGTTATGTTATGTTATGTTATGTTATTTTTCTTTTCCAGATAGAGAGACTATAGCATGGAGAAGCTAAGGTACATGGCCAAGGTCACACAAGGAGTAGATGGCAGAAACAGAGTTCCAACCCAGAGTTCATTACCTTATTCTACGCTATGGGGTTCATACATAATCACATGAGTTACTGCTTTATAGAGGTTTATTGAACACCTACTTTGTACTGATGAAGAAAATAAGATGGGGGTCGGGGGAAGTGAAGTCACTTCCTTACTGGCAGACCTTGGACTCAAAGCTACATCCGTTGGCCCTGGATTCTTCTATCTGTCTGATTGCAAAACATGTCTGCACTGACCATGCAGAACTACTGTCTGATTATTGGGTATGAAAAGCTAAGTAATGAAATGCCTGAATATTTTCGTTGTTGTTGTCATCGAGAGGATATTTAATAACGTTCCGTGTGAGTGCCAGTGGCCCAATTAGCAAAGCAGCACTAGGGAGAGGCTGCACGGATTCTGACCTACCATGTAGGGGAGAAAAAGAATTTTCTCTCTACTATTCCAGGTTCTTGACTGAGAGACACACTGGAACAACAGATTAACAGGAGACAAAACAAACAGAAGTTTAATAACATGTACACCTCCTGAATACATGGGAGATACCCAGGAAAACTGGTCCCCGACTCACACTCTTGAGATACCGGAAGGAGATAGAGTCGTACGATAATTTACTTGTATTGGTTTAGCCAGGTTATGGTGCCCGGTCGTTTGGTCAAAGACCAGTCTATGTGTTCCTGTAAGTTAATTCTGTAGACTGAGTAAGGCAGGGGATCTTCCATATAGTATGGGTGGGTCATATCTAATCGGTTGAAAGCCCTGAAAGCAAAGATGAAAGTTTTCCAAGAAGGAACTCTCCTCAAGACTGCAACATAAAAGCCCTGCCTTCATTTCTAGTCCCCTGACCTTCTCTACAGATCTATTTATTTATTTATTTATTTATTTATTTATTTATTTACTTATTTATTTTCAATGTTTATTTACTTTCAAGAGAGAGAGAGAGAGAGACAGAGCACGAGCAGGGTAGGGGTAGAGAGAGAGGGAGACACAGAATCCAAAGCAGGCTCCAGGCTCTGAGCCGTCAGCACAGAGCCCAACGAGGGGTTCGAACCCATGGACTGTGAGATAGTGACCTGAGCTGAAGTTGGATGCTTAACTGGCTGAGCCACCCACGTGTCCCCCCTACAGATTTTATACTCAACAGGCCCCTCGATTATGCCAACCAATTCCTTAAAAAATAAATCTGTCTCCCTGCTCTTCCCTATATGCACAATTAAAAAAAAATTTTTTATTGGACCTATTTGTCTGGGGAACCATGGAGAATGCAAAGGATCATAAGAGACAGGCTAGGCTGGGATGGGGAACTGTCCAGACACAGGGCAGCCTGGGTAGGGGGGCAGCCCGAAGGCTTTGAATGCTCTGCATTGTGTAATTGTATATCGCCACAACACCCCAAGTGTCCTGAAAAGGCGTTGCACACAAATTCGCTCTGTGTGGATGGTGGGCTGGGGATATTTATTTAAAAATCGGAGAGTGCAATCTTCCACGTCTAGGTTGGCTTTGGGCAGAGAGAGAAGGCAGGTGCAAAACTGGTGAGTTCGGAGTTTAGTGAGACAAGAAGATAGGAACACCGAGGTTAAATCCCTAAAACTCTCAGGGAGGTTGGAAAGGTTTTCAACCTTGCGCTGGGTGGTGATGACTTTTAGGTGTCGGTGTGACCTGGGCCAGAGGATGCCCTAGTATCTAGTTGAACACTGCTTCTGAACGTGTCTGTGAAGTCTGTGTTTCTGGAAGAGGTTAGCGTTTGAATCAACGGCCTCAGTGAAACAGATTGCTGTCTTCCGTGTGGCTCGGGGACGTCCATTCCTTTGAGGACATGAATAGAGCCACAAGGTAGAGGAAAGGAGAATTTTCTCTCTCTGTGCCTAACTGTTAGAGACGGCAGTCAATCTTTTGCCATCAGACTTGGACAGGAGCACACCGCTGCGTCTCCAGCTTCCAGAGGACAGATCTTGGGACTTCTCAGCCTACGTATGGCATGAGCCATTTCCTTATCATAAATCCCTTATATATATATGCACATATACATCATAAGGATATAGCTATCCATTCATCTATTTCTCTGGAAAACCCTGGGTATTAACACCAGATATGGGGGAGTTGGTTGGAGTCAATTTTATGTGAATCCAAGAATGATTACCGAGGGAAATTTTGAGAAAGAATCTAAAGTCCTGCAGCTATGCCCATGGGCTCCCTAGATCAGCGTACTACGGGTGTCAGTATTGCTTTAACGTCATCTGTGTCCTCATTCTCTCGAGCACTGAGGCATTGAGGTTTCCCCAAAATGGGATCTCCCTTGCCTATGGTTTCACGGACGGCTTCCATCACTCAGCAATATCCTGTGAACATTTCCTGAGCTCTTTGTCTTTTAGATGCCTGAGTACATATTATGTCCCTGTAAAGAAATATTTGCCAAACGACTAGATAAAAGAATCGTATGTACAGACTACGGCTTACTGAATCCCTCTGATTTTCCTAAACATTTAAATCTGGCCCACATCTTGACAGTAACGAGAGAGAGAAGGGTGATCGTCCTCGCACAGATATTTCTCTATATATGTGTAATCCAGTCCTACGTGTGGCATTCGTTGGTGAAGAGATATGCACATTTTATCGTGTTTGAAATGCACTGCCAAATTGCCCTCCAGAAATGTTCCAATTTACAAACCCACCAATGGGATAGGAGAGTGTCCGTCTCTCTGCATTCCGCCCCACACTCACGTAATCATTCCTTTCAGCCACTGCCAATTTGAGACAAAAACAGTATTCCATTGTTACTGTCATTTTCACTTCTTTGGCTACGCGGGTAGTTGAAAAAAAATTTAAACCGGCTTATTGGTCATTTATATTTCTTCACTGGTGGCTTGCCAGTTCATGCCCTTGCTTTTAATTTTCCTGTTGTGGTGGTGGTTTTTTTTTCTTCCTTTTTTGTTTTTCTTATTGATTTGGAAGAGCTCAATAATTTGAGGATAATAGCATCATGTCATCAATGTCTAAAAAAACTCTTTCCTTGTTGATAATTTAATTTATCCTTTTTATAATTTGGGGGCAAAAACGTGTATTTTTAGGAAATCATATATGGGAATTCTTTCTCCTTTAATTGCTTAAAAGCTTTCCCTAACCCTATTATTGTGTAGATGTTCAAATCGATACTTTTAGTTTTCTACTTTTTTAAAATAATTTATTTTCAAATTGGTTTCCATATAACGCCCAGTGTTCATCCCAACAAGTGCCCTCATCAATGCCTGTCACTCACTTTTACTTTTCTTATATACTTCTGTTTCATTGTTTCTATAATCCATCTGGATTTTACTTTGCAGTAGAGTTTATGGTAGGGAATTAAATTAGGTTTGAAATATTAAACAAGAATAATGTGTTGAATAAATCCATTCTTTATCCAATAATTTGAAGAGCTATCTTATTAAACACTAATTTACCTATATAGTATAGGTGTATATACATTTATACACAGTAATATTTTATCCTAAACATGAGTATATAAAGAATATATAATAGAGATTCATGTTTGGTTAAATATATATGAATCTTTATTCTTCTTCCTGAGTAGTTAGTGCTATGCTTTTGTCATTACTGTAGGTTTATGATAAATTATAAACAAAGTATTTAACAAATTCTTACTTTCTTGGTTCTTTTTCTCCTTGATTCTTCACATGGGCTTTAGAAATATTTTGCGAAATTTGAAAAGAAAAATCCTGGAATGACATTTATTGGACTATTACTAAATTTTAAATGATGGTAAGAATTAATTAAGTTTAGAGTATTTTTCCCCATCCAGGAAGAGAGTAGTCTTTCTATTTTTTAAAGTGTTTGTATGTCATTCCAGAAAGTTCTGTAGTGTTTGCATATTGCAGATGCATTTCTTTTAAGCACGTGTGCATATTTTTGTAAATGGAATATATTTTATTTATATTAATGTATATTAATTGCTGTCAATATAATTAATATAAGTTAATTGTATTAATTGAATATAACCTATAATATATATTATTATATATCATAATATATAATGTCAATATAATTAATAATATTAATTGACTATACTTTGTTTTATTTATATTAATTGCTGTTTTTAGGGCAGGTTACTTACCATACAATTAACTTTAAGTTTAATGGGTTTTGTACGATTTTTTTGTCCCTGGTGCAATTTCCTCCTTTGTAACGCTTCCTTATCATAACCTTCTATTTTTAGGTGAGGAAAGTAATATCATTTACACCTGATGATTTTATCTCCCCTTCTCCCATCATAAACTTTTCTATTTTTCTTGACGTGCTGCATATCCAGGAGAAAAACTAAATTTTGAAGGCAAGCGTACTTATCTTATTCCTCGTTTTTCATAGGAACATCTATGCTATTTCACCGTGAAGTATATTTTGAGACATATTTTTGAAGCGGTTGTGTTAAGGGAGTAGCCTTCTAATCTTAGTTCTAAGTGCTTTCAGTTCTCCTGGGTTCGTACGTAAATAAGTTAATCCAAGATAAAAGAAACAGCCTGAGTTCAAAGTCGAGTCCCATGTCACTACAACTGGACTTGTCAGACGTCGTGTACATAATGGATTACCCCGTATTTCACAAACAAGTGCGTCAGGATGTATAATCATTCTACATTTGATCTAGATCTGGCTCTACTGATGACATCTGCTGGCCTGTAATCTTCTCCTTGCCAGGAATAATATGCTCTACGTTTGCAGAGAATAAAGTATGGCAGCCATAAGAAAAAGCAAACATGTAAACAAGGCTGTCGCACAGCGGGCTGGGTTGGTTCAGGTCAAGTTGCAGGTCTGTTGCGCCCTCGTGTTTTAATCCTATGATCAGCACAGTCCCGGTGCAGCCTTGGACTTCACTGAGAGAAAGGAGGAGCAGTGTAGGTTGTTAGGTTTTGAAATCAGGACTCTGGAGAACACCTGAGCATAGCCACTGAGCCATCTAGCGGCTGCAGAGTGCACCTTAAAAAAACAAACAAACAAACAAAAACCCTGAAAAACCCATAAAACACACACACACACACACACACAGAGCTGTGGTTTTCAATTTCAGAACAGAGACGAATGGGACAACATCGCTGAACCCGCCCCGCCTCCCAAATCAACAGTCCTCCAAATCGACAATGGGAGGGCAGTTACTACTGATGTGCAAAGGATGTGATCAATGAATGGAAAGACATCCAGATTGATGCATAAGCGTACGGAACGTAGACGTGAGTTTATAGGACGTGTGTAAAACAATCACTAAGGAAGGAAAATGTAGGCTGAGGCAGCACCAGATTGGAGTCAGGGGCCACCACCATGACAGAGAAAGACCTGAGCAAAGAGGAGCTACTAGCTTGAATGTGCACATGCAAAGACCGTGACTGCTAAGAGGAAGGGACTACAGTTGGAAAAAATGCATTCCTAATAAAGGTGAAGTCCATGGTTTTTAAAGTATCCCACCCCATTTGGACAGTGATAAAATTACCAATGCTATCTTTCATGTCTTCCTTGAATTTCTTCTTCTGTCTACACACAGGACCAAAGACAAAAACAAAAACAAAACCAACAACAACAACAACAAAAAACCCAATAAGCAAACCGAAAAAGGAGTTAGCTTGGATCATAGCTGAGAAAGTCAAAGAACAAAGATAAAGCAAATTGATAGCTTTCGAATGTTAATAGGGTTTGTCACCTCCGAGAGTGTGTAAATTAAAGACATCTGTCTGGTCTCAAATAAATTCCAAAAATCCCAAACTAATTGCTTCGTATACACAGTGCGAAACCTCAGAATTCCATGCAAAAATAAACCTTCGTTTGGAAAATAAACTTCATACAATTATGATAAAAGAAGTCTTGTCAATAAGCCAGCGCTTAATACAGAAGGATTATTTTGAAATAAACTTCTTCAGAGCTCGTTAGAATCGGAAAGAACTGTGAAAATAGATCCAGCTACCCAGGTCCTTAGGTATGTGGCGGCGTTTGGAGGAGCTAAGCTGCAATGAATACGGGTTTACATCAGAAGGCTTTGGGGGCTTCCTGGCACTTTTATTCACTTATAACACACAGAAGGAAGATAACATGGTTTTTCTTATCTGACCTCTGAAATATAAGGAAAACTACAGCAAAACGATTCCCAACAGAAAGGCCAGATGAATCACAGCATAGGATCTCACATCTTTGATGGAAGTGCCCTTCCTTTCGTTGGCTCGTTTGAAAAGGGAGTGAGCTTTGTTTGTAAGACGGATGGGAAAGAAAAAGCTTTGTTTTTTTAAAGTTTTCTAAGAATACACAAACAGTGGCAAAGTCTTTACTAGGAAGTATATTCATTCATTAGGACTAATTCTAGACGGTATCATAGCGTGGACGGAATGAGAGTAGTTGTATGGTCAGAGCTGTTAATGGCAAGAAAAAGAGCTCCGAATTAAATGTGATCAGGCGCAACAAGAAACTGTGTTGACTTACCCTGGTGATCTCGGAGGTGGCCGAGTTGGGGCGGGTGGACAACGCCGCCCAGACTCTTGGCTGGACTCTGCGTTGGGCTAAAAGTCAGGTTTCCTCGCTCCCATTGCATGCCTTTCCCTACAACACCAGGACCCCGTCTCCGACCAACCACTTCTGATCGTTTCAAGCATCACTTTGAAAAGACATTACTTAGCGCCGTTCAAAAGATCTCCGGGAAAGACTCTTAATGAGTTAGCTGTTTGCTGCTCTTTCCTCCGATCGCCGTGACTACCGAAAGAAGTTCAGGCAGAAGCTAGGAGTCACCATCCTGACCTTGCTTCAGAACAGGGCGAGTGGGGTGGGGTGTCAACACTGCAGAATAAGGGCACGGCCACTCGCTGGAGAATGGAGAAATGCTGGACTCACTGCTTTTTCCTGATAAGGAGCCGTCTAGCAAGGCAAGTAGGAGCTGCAGTCTACAGTCCAGGCCAAGGGACAGATATCATCTTTGCACTTAGGAGAAGCGATCGGGGCGGGCCAGAAAATCCTCCAAGAAAGCCTAGCTCTCCAGCTCATTATTTTATTCCCAAATCTTAGTGTGGACACCAAAAATGAAACTCATTCTTTTTGTGTTCTTACAGAAATAATCACCTGTGACCCCACCCCCACCTTTAAGGCAGGTGCTTACTTTTAGAATTGATTAAAGAGAAGGGTTTGCCCCAAAAAAGTATAGAAGAGATTCGTTATGATTTTTCAGAATAGTTCTGTCTTTTACACTCCACCCTCTCTTCCTGGTTGGCCTCCATGGCCCCTCGAAGGCATACACTCGAAGCCCATGCCAATCCATGATGGAAGATTCCAGGTCTCCAACTAGAGGCTGCCATTGGTTTCCCACCCAGCCTTGCTGCATGTTTGAGTTAAGCGGGTTTTGATGAGAAACCTCATATATATCCTAGAACAGGGTTATTTCTCATTCCTCTGAGATACAGCGACTTTTTATTTTATTTTTTTATTTTTTATTTATTTTGAGAGAGAGAAAGCACAAGTGGAGAGGGACAGAGAGAGAGAGAAAGAGCATTCCAAGCAGTCTCCATGCTGTCAATGCAGAGCCTGACGTGAGGCTTGAACTCACAAAGTGATTCTCATGAACTCATGAGATCACGACCTGAGTCAAGATCAAGAGGTGGACGCTTACCCGGTTGTCACCGTTACCCGGTTGTCACCCAGGCTCTCCTACAGCTCCCTTTCAGAACTAACTGCATGAGCCCCCTCAAGAAGCTGAGGTGTACATGCAGTCATCATTTCCCTTGTACTGGTTTGGACCAGATGGGAGCAGCTGTCTCCTACAGGAGATATGGGCCCGTTCCAACCCCATGGCCCTCGGTCACATCCTCCCCCACTGCCGGTGTCCTGGCTACAGCTTCAACTGTGCAACTCGATGGGGAAACAGTTGTTGGATGAGCTCCTTGGAAGGTCAGCAAGCCTCTTCTCTCTGATTTATTGGGATATTTCAAGATGGCCGTCCACCAGATCTTCCATAGTTAAAAGTCTTGACCCCGTACTAGTCATAGGATCCAAAGCCTCTCTGTAAGGCACAGAGGCACAGGGTCCTCTGTGATGCTGAGTCACTGTAGTTGTGGCCTGGAGCAGTTCTGCCCTTCCAAGATGGCAGAGCCCGTTGGTGCCTCACTCGTCCCTTGTCTGTTCCTGCTCTTCCATTTGCTACCTCTCCTATATTTGCCTCAGTAAATCCTCTTTCTCTCTCTCTCTCTTTCTCTCTCTCGATCTGGGTCCCACCCTGGTCTCAATAAAACCTGTCTCTTCAATTTGAGTCTTTTGAGTTTGTAATCAGGGTGCAATGCCAATTATAAGCTGTGACGTTTGATTCTGATAGCTCCCAGGCAGGCCCTTCAGGCAGTAGGGACACAGAATGATCCAGGCTAGAATTCAAATGGGCAGAGAACATGGGCTTCCTTTATGCTCTCGATCTGATCTAATCTCCCTCAAAAAACTCCGCCCATTCGGTAATGAACTTGCCTTTCGAGTATAAACCAGTACTGTATTGAAGGAAGAGGAGAGGAAGGAGGAGGAGGAGGAGGAGGAGAGGGAGGAGGAGGAGGAGGAGGGGAGAAGATGATATACTTCCTTTTGGGAAGGAAGCTCCCCAGGCTGTCCCCATACCTACAGTATGACCCAAACACTGACATGAACACATCGCTGGCTTCTGTGCAGCCTGGCAAGCGTGAGATGTAGGTATCTGCTTCCTCCTACACAATTTCCAGTGTATCAAACTTCCTAAGAAATTTGGGGACTGAGGAAGCAAGCAGGAGGTGAAGTCAGCTCACCTTCCCGGAACGAACAAGAGCTTTTGATATCAGTGAGCCAAGTTCAAGGGCGATTTGATTTGGTAGACGTCACAGAATCATAAATCAGAAAGGAGAGAGAAGATGAACACAGTATGATTATCGTCATAATTGAACTAGAGACAAGCTTTTGAGAGATTTTTTAAAAAAATTTTTAAAGTTTATTTATTTATTTTGAGAGAGACAGAGACAGGGCGTGAGCAGGGGAAGGGCAAAGAGAAAGGGAAAGAGAGAGAATCCTGAGCAGGCTCCGCACTATCAGCGTGGAGCCCGAGGCAGGGCTCGAACTCATGAACCGTGAGATCATGACTGGAGCTGAAATAAAAAGTTGGATGTTTAACCAACTGAGCACTCAGGCACCCCCAGCATTTGAGAGTTTTTAGCAGAGGGTGGTGGAGCTAGAGGAGAGGGTGAGGTTATCAGATAAGACCATACAGATTTAGAAGAGAAGGGGAGAGAACGAAGTTGGTAAGAGGTTACGAGGTGCGGCTACCCGTGAAAGGGGCAAGAACCAAGAAGGAGCAGGCTCAGACAAACCGAGAGAGGAGGGCATTTCGGAAAAGACGTCTCTGTAAGTGGCAAGGGCCACAGATCGAAGATGATGGGAACCGAAAATAGTCCATTACATCCCACAGGGAGAAAGGGACCGTTTTCTTAGCATGTAGAGATTCAGAACGGCTCGTAGTAGTTAGAAATGAATTGTGTTAAAAACGGCACACTGTATGGGGCGCCCGGATGGTTTAGTTGGTTAAGCCTCTGAGTCTTGCTTGATCTCAGCTCAGGTCTTGATCTCAGGGTTGAGTTCAAGCCCTGTTTTTGGTTCCACGCTGGGCATGAAGCTTACTTAAAAAAAAAAAAAAAATCAATCAATCAATCACTGTATGCTTAGTTCTTCAAATTATTTGCCTATTACTCTCACAAATCACCCTAACCTCAGTGGCTTAAAACAGCACAAATTATTGGGGCACCTGGGTGGCTCAGTCGGTTGAGCGTCTGACTTCGGCTCAGGTCATGATCTCGTGGTTCGCGGGTTCGAGCCCCGCGTCGGGCTCTGTGCTGACAGCTTGGAGCCTGGAGTCTGCTTCCGATTTGTGTCTCTGTCTCTCTCTGCCCCTCCCCTGCTCATGCTCTGCCTCTCTCTCTCTCTCAAAAATAAATAAACATTTTTTTTTTAACGCAGCACAAATTATCTTACGGTTCTGGATATGAAATTGGATCTTCCAGGCTTACGGTCAAGGTGCACTCAGGGCTGTGTTCCTTCTGTCTCCCTTAGAGCCTTCATTTCCTTATCTTCCTAGCTTCTAGAAGCCGCCTGCATTCCTTGGCAGGCAGCGCTTTTCCATCTCTGACACTGACCCGCCTACCTCTCTCTTCTGGTTTACAGACTTTTGCGATCAGAGTGTACCTACCCGGATAACCCAGAACTATCTCCCCATCTCAACGTCAGCTGGTTGGCAGCCTTAATTCCATCCGCAGCCTCGATCCTCTCCTGTCACAGAAGATGGTGTGTTCCCAGGTTCTAGGCATTAAGACATGCGCCTTCTGGGGGGCGGGCATTACTCTGCCTAGCACAGTCTCCAACTTGATTTTGACTTAATTGTACATCTTAGAGATTAACTATATGCACTATGTAATCAGGAATGATATGCAAGGTATTTAACAACTAGTATGCAGGAAACAAGTAGACCAAAATAGACACTGGCTACGGTGCTGAGGGCCTCCTGTGATTGGAAGCATTAACCAATCAGTTGTCGTATTAGGAGGGATTTTCAGGGACTTGGAGATGGGGGGGGTGGGGATGAAGACGGTGTGGGGTGGCCCAGCACGTGGAGGGTACTTCAGAAACTAAAGGCAGAAGTTCTCTACCAAACAGCACAGAAGCTTATCAATATGTCTTAATTAATGTATTTAAATTAAAGTTTGTTAACATACAGTGTAGTCTTGGTTTTGGGAGCAGAGCCCAGTAATTCATCCCTTTTAACACCCAGTGCTCACCCAACGAGTGCCCTCCTTAATGCCCATCCCCCATTTATCCCATCCCTCATCCACCTCCCCTCCAGCGGCCCTCAGTTTGTTCTCTGTATTTAAGAGTCTCTCTTATGGTTTGCTACCCTCTCTGTTTTTATCTTAATTTCTCTTTCCAATATTTATAATAACTGATAGAACCACACCATTGGATGCCAGTTAAGCATCAGCCCTATGTGTGTTTTGCATGCCTACATACATGGAAATGCATGGGAAGAAAGTTCTGGAAGGAAATACACTAAACTGTTCACAGTAGTTACCACAAAGGGGGCTATTGGTCCTGGAAAGCACTATCAAAGGCACTTGGGGTTTTCTCTTAGCATTTCTATTTTTTACAAAGAGAATCTATTCCTATGTTGTTATGTACTTAAATTCAAGACTGAAAAGGACATAAGAAATAAACACCAATAGTAGAGGCTAGAGTTGCGAATAATGTAAGTGAAGGAAGAATTGAAGTATTAGTTCTATAATCTGAGGGGTCTGTGTTTTCAAATGAGTAAGATTTTTCATGTAACTGAACAAATAAATTCTAAAACATGTCTGTCCGACTGTGTCGATTCTAAAATGCATAGAGTACACAACAGATTCAGGCTTTTAAAAGAATTTTGTAGAGGATATATTTTGTATAGGCGTTTTATTTTATTTTATTTTTTAAAGTTTGTTTGTTTGTTTATTTATTTATTTTAGTAATCTCTACACCCAACGTGGGGCTCGAACTCACAACCCCGAGATCAAGAGTTACATGCTCTTCTGACTGAGCCCACCAGGCACCCCAGATGTGGCCCTTCAGATCACTGGGGAAAAGTACGCACTTTCCGTGAAATGCTTCTGAAATTACTGTGTTTCTACTTAGAAAATAAATCTCTGAGTTCTCGCAGAAATCAATTCCAGGCACAGTTAAGGAATTAAACATAAAAGCAAAATTATACGCAAACAGAAAGGTGCTTCTAGTGTCTGAACGGGGTAGCCTTCTAAAACACGACCCAAAGAGAAGGCATAGATGGAAAGCCTGACTATATTAACACGTAAAATTTTATTTATATGGGAAAAGATACCATAAAGAATATTAAAAGGCAAAGAAAGACTGTGAAAAACTACTCGAAACACATTTAACCATAAAGAATTAAGAACCAGATAAATCTAGAAAACTTGCAATCAATAAGAGATGAACCATCCAGAAGACAAATTAACAAAGGACGCAGACGAGGAAAATGCAAACGGCCCCTGAACGCATAAAAAGATGCTCTATTTCCCTGTAATTCAGCAAGTACAACGTATATAGTAACATTGAATGTTTCCCTCTTCGTTGGTAAAATAAAAGCGGCCATTAAGGGCCAGTATTGGGGGATGGCAAAGCAAATTCTTAATATAACACTGCCATTGGTTTAGCCATTTTGGAAGACAATTGAGAAATATTTATTACAGAAGGAAATATAATCTCATCCTCCTGGGAAATAGTTTCATCTTACTTATGTTAAGAATAGAATAGAATAGGATAAAGTCATATCCCTAAAGATACAAATGTATGTATGTGGTTGTACAGCAGAGGGTCCAGAAGGGCCACACCAAAATAGTAAAAGCATGTGGATCGTCTTGACGTAGGTCATAGGGGTTGGGAAGAGGTGCCAGGAAATCAAGGGAGTGATTAGCTTTCCCTTATTTTTTTGGATTTTTAGAGTGAGAATAGAATCCGTATGCTTCTCATGAAATAAAAAGACGAACATTACTATTACAGTTGAAAATTTACACGACATGCTTAGGGAGGCTTGGGAAGACAGTAGTGAGTGATCTGAATCCTCAGACCCGAACCTTGGGCCCCAAGCCCTGCAGCATTCATACCATAGCAACTCGGAATGTTCGTTTCCTCACCTGTAAACTAGAGATTTCATAACTGCCATGTTATCGTTCACGGTTGTTTGGGGAATCAAATGCATTAAGTATATAGGAGGGCTTCATAATCTATAAAATGCGATTCTGGTACCAGCTAAAACTGTTACTAATTATGTGGATAATTTTCAATTAACATCTAGCTACGGACGAATATTTGAAAAGCCATATTTTCAAATGAAATGACATCTGCTTAGAGTAGATTATGGTTAATCTGACTCTTTCTCCCTCCTGACGGCCCCTCTTTGCCTTCCCTTCTTGCCTTCACCCTTGTTTTCCTCTTTCTGTCTTTTTCTCTGCCTTCTGGGTGTAACAACTATCACCAGTCTGGTTTATAAACTCCAGGACTGTTTTAAAAACATAATTTCATGTACATTAATAAGTCCTTCACTTCTCTATGGCTGTCAGCATTGTTCCTTGTGAATTTTTTAAAGACATTATATATGGCTTATAAATTACAGCCTCCAACCCTTTGAGTTAAATTTACAACCACCAAGCCTGGGGTTCTCGTGGTCCCAGGCACTGCATTTTAGGTGAGAAGCTCTGAAACAGGAATGAACGTTTCTTGGTCCCTTATTACATATGCAATACACATTTACATACATTGTGTCAATTCTTAAGATAACCAAGTACAAGTTTTATCTCCTAGTTGTAGAGGTTATGAAACTGGCTAACCATGTCAGGTTATTCCGGAAACTCTTTACTTCGCATGATGAACACACTGAACCAAGCCACCATGGCTGCCCTGCTGACTGAAGCAGTGTCTAACTGGTCCCCTGCACCCTTCTTGCCTCTTACAGTCTCTTCCTCCACTTGATCAGAGTGAGGTCTTGTCATTTCTGCCCATAGCCTTCTTATAGCTTGTCACTCTGCCTAGAGTTAAGAATCCTTATAGAAGCTGCAAAGATCCTGCACCATTTGGCTGCTGCTACGTCCGACTTACCTTCTGCCTCCTTCACTCCATTTCTGCCACACTGGACTCTGTGCCCTTCCGAGGACGCCCTAGGCACGCTCCTGCCAATGGCAACCAGTTGTTTCTTCTGCCTGAATGTTCCACCGTCGGATGTCTTCAAGTCACATTCTCCCTTCCTTCAAGTCTTTTTGCAAATGATATCTTCTCAGGGACATTTACCATAACCAGCTGCTGGCTTCTAGAACTCACATACCTCTCCTTAGTGAGCATCATTTGATGACACATTCGCTTATTTTAGCTGTATGCCTTTCCCCCTAAGAAAGTGTAAGTTCTTGAAGTCAGGATTTTTTTTTTGTCTTTTTTTCTAAGCCTTGTGTACCCAGAATAGTGCCATATGCAGAGCTAGTACTTAGAAAATATCCATTGAATGAATAAACGACTCTTCAAAGTCTATTTAACCAGCAAGGAGTGGGTACAGAGTCCAAACAAATATCTAACACCAGTCGGTGATTCTTTTAAACCAGGCAGCCTCCCGGTGAAGGATCGAGGTCCATCATGGGAATTGTTGCTAGAAATCTGGAGAATAAATGAGCAACTTGCTTCTCTGCAGCAGGAATGGAGGAAGAAAATATGGTCTGTGTGTAGAACCCAGTGATTCCACTTATGCTTGGGAGATCTGGGGGAAGGCACAGGAATTTTGTTCCGTTCCGAGTATTTGAACCTGGAAGATAGAATCTACAATCAGATAAACAGATACCTGCCCTCCACACTGTGAGACAGAGAACCAGATGTGGTAGTTTTCATATCATGCAGAAAGCCCCTAATTTTTTTTTTCTGGCTTAATTTAAACCTCTCCTGCCTGGACATGACCTCTAACAGAGAATCATTAGAAGCTTACCTATACACCAGGAAAAGATATCAGGGAAGGAAAATAAATAGCCAAATGTTTAGAAATACCTTTGACTCACATCAAGTTTGAAGGACTTAAGTGGTTATTAGGCACGTAGCATGGAATTCTTGAGGAGCAGCCCTTTCCATCTGCAGTCTCCCATTGCCCTAAATCATGTACACTCATGCTTCTTTCACAGAGAGCTTCCTCTGAAAGTTGACAGGGCACAGTTTCGGCAGGTACGGCCGATTCAGAGAGCAGAGTTAGGACTTCTCTGGAAGCCAGCTCCGTTCTTCAGGCGGAAACACAGCTTATCCATTGAAAGTCCCAGAAACCGGTCTGTGAATTATCCTCAAAGGCCACTCCACTCTTAACTCATCTACCATCGAGTACCGTATTTCACTTCTTTTGTTCCTTTTATAGATCACATTGTGACAAAGGCAAGTGGAAACTTTCCAGGAAAAACAAGTTTATCTGCACAAAACCCTATGGCACCCCATGGCAATTTATTATTTTTCAATTAAATTTACTGCTAGTTGGCGGTTGCCCTAGTTTAATTTTCTGCTGTTTGTTTACCGAACAGGGAAACACATAACACAGAGCATAATAAAAGTCAGAATGAGTTAATTAAATGTGGAACCAGGAACTCTAACTCTGTCTCTTGAACAGTTTTCTCATTAGATCTCTTTGAAAAATATCATTTTTAGCTGAAATTTATTTTGACATTGGCAATACATGATTTATTCGGGCCCCATTTTCTTTTCTACAGCCCCAGGAAAGGAGTTGACATCAGTTCACGCTAGTTTTGTTGGGAGAGGAAGGGGACTGACAGGTAAGGTAGTGTTGGGAGACGCCCAAACATTTAGATCAACTTGAAGGTCTTCTGTGGGCAAATGGTGGTAGGGCCTGCCATCTTTGAGCACGCCTGTGGTGGGTACATGGACCAGGACACATCAAGAGGGATCAGAGAATAGACTGTAATTAGACTGCTTCATTTCAAGACACCTTTAGAAACTCTTTGATACGATTCATGTGATCATAGTGACTTCTGTATATAGGATATCAACATCTCAAGAGTAAGAACATGAAGGACCAAGATATGAATTGATAAGAGATTGCTTTTAGGGAGGTAGAGTAATGCATTCAGAAATGTATAAAAAAAATCAGTGGCATTTCTTGGGTCACATCTGTCATGTGCATATAAAATACATTTCGATCTATATCTTCCAAGGGCTTAGGAAGTTATGATGGAAAATCGAATAAACACCAGTTCATCTTAGGGGATTTAATCACATATATTCAATTAAAATATATATTACTTTCCAGACTCATGACTGATTTTTACACTAGAGTTATTTAGAGGTGCAAATTTCAAGGAGAACCTTCTAGGAAGCTCTAAGAAATTCTGTCCTAATATATAGCAGACTCATTCAGAAACAAAGAGGAGAAAAAGTTATTTCTTATTATTTTATTAACGATCGTAGGTTTTAGTTTCTAGACCAATACAAATAGGCTTCTCCTGGGGGCGCCTGGGTGGCTCAGTCGGTTAAGCAGCCAACTTCGGCTCAGGTCATGATCTCATGGTTCAAGCTCCATGTCGGGCTCTGTGCTGACAACTCTGAGCCCGGAGCTGCTTCAGATTCTGTGTCTCCCTCTCTTTCTGCCCCTCCACAGCTGGCACTCTGTCTCCCTCAAAAATAAACATTAAAAAAATTTTTTTAATTAAAAAAAAAAAACAAATAGGCTTCTCCAAGTATTATACATTTTGCACAAGATGCAAGAAGCATTATTGTTGGATTCTGAATCAAAATTATAATTTTTATTTAACTATTAACATTATTAAAGTATTAAAATAGCACTGGAGATTCCTAGTTTACTTTTTATTATCTCTACCTATATCAAATTTAAAATTTTTGTTATTGGAAAGTAATAAATGTTTATCACAGAAAAATGTGGAAAAAACAGGAAAATACATACAAGAAAGTTGCACTTCTACTTAGTATTCCAGAGCCCTAAAGGTAATTACTATTTGGCTTTTGCTATGGTAATCCAACATTAACTTTATATGTTCATACATAAAAATATATTTTAGTTATACCTATATTATTTTTAATTTATATCAATTTAGTGATACCTGTAATCGAGTTTTAAAAGCTCAAACATAGCAAAGTTAATATTCTTATACTATCTACCCTGTCTCTGCACCCTCCCTCCCCCACCTCAACCAAAAATACAGCTTCAATTCCACAATTACCACCAGAAATAACCAATGATGTCGATTTTATGTGCACATTTCCAGATACTTTTACAGATAACTACAAGCATATATGAATATGCAGAAACAGTTATGTCTTATCTTACTGGTTTTGAAACTATCAGTACCTAAACATACATATGGACAGTTATTCACTTTTTTTTAACTTAAAACTATGTAACGAATATTTTTTTCATATCAGTACACAAAGTCCCAGCAAGTCTTTTAAACAGATGCATAATATGCGGAAATTATTTTAACGAGTTCTTGTATCGCTGGAAATGCCAGTTGTTACCAGCTTCTTCTATTTTGTAAATCAGCTCTCTCGGACAAGTGTATTTCTCTGAGGTAAATACTAACATGTAGATTTGCTAGGTATAGAAATAATCAATAAAACAACACTTAGCTATGGTCAGGTGTGACAAAAAACTGAGAAGTCACAGAATGCAAAGAATTGGGATTGCTCATCTTAACCATTAACAATTTCCACTTATTCCTTTGAAAACAAACCTTAGGTTGCTGAGAAAGCTTTTATTGCTGGCATTGCTTTGGAACTATGATTACTTTTCACATTAGACATAGTTTTAAGATTTTGCAATTAACTAAAATGATCAAACCTTAAAACTAACTTTCTTTAAGATCTTATTTTTAAGTCATCTCTACACCCAGTGTGGGGTTCGAACTCACAACCCTGAGACCAAGAGTCGCACGCTCTACCAACTGAGCCAGCCAGGCGCCCACCTTAAAACTAATTTAAAGTGATGGCAATGAACATGGCAAAGTCAGGACCTTGGAAAATTATCTGTTCTATGAAAACAATGAGAATATTGCAAAGCTGTCAGAATTAACTTTTTCACAACACTGGAAATTAACCAAAGCTTCAGAAATCCAGGGAGCATTTATTCAAGAAAAATGGCTGACCTTCACTATTCATATTCCCATCCCCTCTATCCAGCTTTGCAGTATCCCTGACAACCAACAGACTACAATCACAGTAAAAATTAACAGCCTGGCAATCATACTAAAGGGCTGATCTGGCCCGGAACTTGTTCCAAACTCCATTCCCTGTCTGGCCATTCACTGGTAGACCCCACTTGAAAGACTGTCTTTAGAGAACCTGACCTTAAGATCTCCCAGTATGATCAGTTTTTCTTGTTTGAAGACACTTGTTGAAAACAATCATAGACAATTGTTTAACATCATGACTGCGTAAGCTGGTAATACCAGATGAGATAGACAATAGGCCAATCAAAAAGCTTAAAAGGAAAATTTTGGGAATAAAATGTCCAGAGTTGGCTTTCATGTTGGTGGAAGTCAGAAAGGCCACATGCATGTGTGGGGTTGTGTACATGTCCAGGGCTATGGGCGTTTTCAGGACAAAAAATCTGAGAAGGCCCTACGCTCTCACTTTTGGCTAACTTTGAGGCTCTGTGCAAGCAGGCAGTGAAGGCTGAGACAGTGTTGTAAAATGTGCCCTTCTACATACATAGAAGACCCGATGGCAAATGTGGGGACATTTATTTATTGGTTACAAGCATTTCAGAAAATCCCTGTTCAATCATTAGCAGACCACTAAGTTCACTAAGCAAGACTTTGAAGGCTGCAACATGACAAAGAAGGCATATTATACAGAATCGCTTCAGTGAAGTCATTAAACAAACAAAAAATAACAACAAAAAACAGTCGTGGCAGCAAACCCTGAGGGAAGAGGTGAGGAGAATTTAATTTCCAATGATATTAGATTATATTACTTAAAATGTTCAGTTGTCAACAAAAAATTAGGCATATGGAAAAGAACAAGAGAGTATGGCCCATACTCAGGGAAAAAAGAAGTCAGTAGAGGCTATCCTAAGAAAGCACAGACATTGGCCTTATTGGACCAAGACTCTAATGTTTATTTATATTTGAGAGAGAGAGAGACAGAGCACAAGTTGGGGGAGGGGCAGGAGAGAGGGAGACAGAATCCCAAGTAGGCTCCAGGCTCCCAGTTATCAGCACAGAGCCTCATGCGGGGCTCAAACTCACAAACCATGAGATCATGACCTGAGCCAAAGTTGGACACTTAACCAATTGAGCCACCCAGGCACCCCTAGACAAAGACTCTAAATCAGCTATTTTAAATGTGTTAAAAGAACTAACAGAGACCATATTGAAATAACTAAATGGAAAGAGTGAGAACAATGCCTCACCAAATGGAGACTATTAAGAAAGAGAATGAAATTATTTTTTTAAATAATCCAATAGAAATTCGAGAGTTGAAAAGTTTCAAAACTTAAATGTATTGGTTTCCTATTGCTGGTGTAACAAAGCACCGCAAATGTAGCAGCTTACAACAACAAAAATGTTTTCCCTATAATTCTTGAGGTCAGAAATCTGAAATGGGTCTCACTAGGCTAAAATCAAGGCATTGGCAAGGGTGTACTTCTTTCTGGAGGCTCTAAGAATCTATTTTCCAGTTTCCAGACGCTGCCTGCGTTCCTTCACTCATAGCCCTTTTTCATTTTCTAAGCCAACAATGGCGAATCAAATCTCTGTCACGATGCTATTTCTGTTTCTCACTGTTTTGCCTCTTTTTCCTCCTTTTAGGACTCTCGTGGCTTAGGATTACACTGGACGCCCCAGATAATCGATGACAATGTCTTTATGTTAAGGTCAACTTATTAGCATACTTAGTTGTCTCTGCAGTCTTGATTCTTCCTTGCAATGTGACAATCTATTCACAGATTCTGGGGTAGGACGTGGACATGTGGGGGGACCATTATTCTGCTTACCACGGGATCAACAGTGGATGTGAATAACCAGAAGAATGTGTCAGCAAACCTGAAGACAGGTCAATTGAGCTGATCCGGTCTGAGGATCAGAAATAAAAAAGAATGAAGAAAAATAGACCTGAAGGACATAATTGAGTGGACCAATATACTCATAACAGGAGTCCCAGAGGGAAAGGAGAGAGATAAGGGAGCATAGATAATTATCATCCTTTTATTATTTGAAGAAGTAATAGAAAAAAAATTTTTAATTTGATGGTACTGTTCTCATCATTTTCTCCTTGGGTACCAAGAGATTAAAAACAAAAGCAAACAAAAACAAAAAAAACCCTGTGACATACAGGGTCAGATTAGATAAATAAGTAAATAAACAAACAAATAAATGGCACTTTCTGGCCAAAAAAACTGCTAATTAAAAACTGGCATTGTAAAGCAGAAAGTCTGGTTTCTGGTACTATATATCCTTCTGAAAGAAAGTAAAATACATCTTGACCCTCTGCTCCCCTATTCTGGTGTTTCTCCCTTGCGTACCTTCTTGTCCGAAACCTGAATCCGTACAAGTTCCATAATTTTCTTCTCCATTTACTTCCTATTCTGTTTGTACGCAAACTATGAGTTTGGGTTCTACACATCGGCACACGGAGCCTCTTGGCTTCTTTTTTCTTGTTGTCATATATTTCCCCCCTTAAGACTGGGATTCACTCCTTATGTGCCAACTGGGACAGTAAATGCAGCCTCCAGAGACCATCAGTGTGGTAGCCACAAAGCTTCTGTGCGATTATAATTTCTAGGTCCTTCCGCTACAAATGGAGTAGTTCTTAGTGCAGTGGGTGGGTCACAGGGCCGCTGCGTAGATCTGAAGTAGAGTTCCATCCCTCAGATGGTAAGAAGTATTTCAATCATTTTTCTCCTGGCAGAAAATGGGTCATTAGCACTGGCCCTCTGTTTCAAGTCTTAAGATCAGGTGGGGGGCCCCTGGGTGGCTCAGTCGGTGAAGTGGCCAACTGCAGCTCAGGTCATGATCTCGCGGTGTGTGAGTTTGAGCCCCGCGTCAGGCTCTGTGCTGACAGTTCAGAGCCTGGAGCCTGCTTCGGAGTCTGTGTCTCCCTCTCTCTCTGCCCTTCTCCTGCTCACGCTCTGTCTCTATGTCTCAAAAATAAATAAACGTTAAAAAAATTAAAAAAAAAAAAGATCAGGTGGTGAAAGTCAAACTGGGGAGTCCGAAATGGAGACAAGGATTCTGGAGTAAAGAAGGCTCGAGAGATTTGTGCAGGGAACAGTCTGGTTGATGATGAGTGGTTCATGAAGCTAACAAGCTGGGGGTGGAAAACACTCTCTCTAGCAGGGGTGAAATCTGAAACACTATTTTCCTCCAGTGCACACGCGTTATGACTCCACTCATTTGGATTGTAAGAAACGGGTCTACAAATTGTTTTTACTGGATTGTCTCAACAGAGCCCCTCATGAATTTACAAAACGCTAGGAAAATACTATTTAACAGATGCCCGTCCTTGCGAAAATATGACTGGTCTGAGCAGAAAGTCTCAAGGCCTCAGAAATGCTCATTTAAAAAAAAGAAAAGAAAAAAGAAAGAAGTCGAGGTTTTACCGACTCCTCTAATTCTAGATGACACAATCACAGTGTTTGTCGTTGACTCCGTAACGTTTCACACGCTTGCGCTGCAATCTGTCCTATAAAGCACGACGTGCCCTATTGCTATTCATGGATAAGGACATTTTAAACTTGGGGATTAACTCCTTCAGAAGTATCCCATTGATAGTCTGCTTTTCCATAGACAAGGTTTCTGAAATAAATTAACTTGGGGATGACACTAGCTAATTGGAAAAAAAAATTAATCTTCTTTTGAGAACCATGATTAATTTACGAGTTTTACGCACTACACTTGCCTAATTAACTGTAACTTCTGCTTTTTCTTTCAACTCTCAAATTGCCATAGATCAGCCGGTGGAAACATCTTTAATTTGGTTTCTTGTGTCTTTTCTAACGTCATCTCTGAACTTAAGAACCTTTGCTCCAAAGCAACAAGATATTCAAGCTAAGAAATTATCTCCACTCTAAGAACACCCAGTGTTTTTGTAATTGTTTCTCTTGTTTTATTTTTATTTATTTTTTATTTTTTTTTAGTGGAGAACTTTACTAGGGGCCGAAATTTAGGAACCAGATGTAAATATCATACTATTTCACATGAATACTGGTGTCCTTAAGTTATGTGATCTGTATTTCTCCTCTGTGCATCTCTTCTTTTTGATCAAAATATCTTGAAATTAGGCTTAATGTGTGTACCTCTCATTGAGTCTCTGTGTCAATGGTAGTCTAATTCTGTGCCAATTACCTAAAATTTTAAAACTACAAATAAACCATTAAAACTAAGAATACAGTTTATCAGCAAGGTTGCTGTAGGTACAAAGTCAATATTAAAATGTTGACTGAATTTTTACATACCAATAGCAAGTTGTTAGAAGCAATTTTATTTATTTTTATTTTTTTAATTTTAATTCCATTATAGTTAGCATGCCATGTTGTATTAGTTTCAGGTGTAAAACACAGTGATTCAACACTTCCATACAATACCTGGTGCTCATCACAAATGCACTCCTTAATCCCCATCAGCTATTTCCCTCATCTCCTCCCTACCTCCCCTCTGAAAACCATCACTTTGTTCTCTATAGTTAAGAGTCTGTTTCTTGGTTTCTCTCTCTCTCCCTCTCTCTCTCCTTTGCTCATTTATTTTGGTTCTTAAACTCTACATATGAGTGAAATCATACAGTATTTGTCTTTCTCTGACTGATTCATTTTGCTTAGCATAATATTCTCTAGCTCCATCCATATTGAGCTCCATATTTGCAAATGGAAATATTTCATTCTTTTTTACGGCTGAGTAATATTGCATTATATGATATGTATCATATTATGTGGACACCTGCACTGCTTTCATAATTTGGCTATTGTAAATAATGCTGCAATAAACATAGGGGTGCGTGGGGATCTCTGTATTAGTGTTTTCGTATTTGAAAAAAAAATCCTTATCGTTAGACATAATCGAGCTCCTGGAAACGAATCTAACAAAAGATGTGAAAGAATTCAATGCAGAAAATTACAAAACATTATTAAGGGGAAATAAATGGCCCCTAAACATATGAAAGATATATCATGATTATTTAATTGGAAAACTCAATATTGCAAAAATGTCAATTCTCTCCAAATTGACTAGAGCTTCAGTGCAAGCCAATGAAAATTACAACTCTTTTTTTTTGTGTGTGAAACTTGACAGGGCGATTCTGAAATGTGTATGGAAATGCCATCTATGTGGCATGGTCTTAGTGCCTAGATGGGGAAAAAAAAAAAAGGCCAAAGAAAGAGAAATACAAGCCTAGAAAGACATCCATGGATAGCTACACACCTGTTTCATGGCAAAAATGGCATTGCAGAACTATAAGAAAATAACAGCCTTTGACCCCTAATTCACACCACGTACAAAAATCAAGTCACATAGATTACAGACTTACATTTGAAAGACAGAAGTATAAAAGCCTTTACAAATTTTTTGCACGAATATAAGGCTCTCAATTTTTGGGGTAAATACATATTATAGAACAGCTAAATCACATGGTAGGTATATATTTACATTTTTAAGAAGTTGATAAACCATTTTCCAAAGTGGGTGCATGGTTTTCCATTCACACCTTCACAGAATAAGAGTTCCACGCCTGGGTGGCTCAGTCGGTTGAGCGACTGACTTCAGCTCAGGTCATGATCTCACTATTCCCGAGTTCGAGCCCTGCGTCGGGCTCTGTGCTGACAGCTCAGAGCCTGGAGCTTGTTTTGGATTCTGTGTCTCCCTCTCTGTCTCTGCCCCTCCCCTGCTTGTGCTCTGTCTGTCTCTCTCAAAAATAAAAATAATAAACATTAAAAACAATTAAAAAAAAAAAAGAGTTCCAGTTGCCCTGGACCTTCAGCACTTAGTATGGGCAATTTTTTTTTAATTTTTTTTTTTAGGTTTTGATCATTATGACAGATGTGTAATATTACCCCAGCATGGCTTTAATTTGCATTTTTCCTAATGGTTAATTATGTTAGCTATCTTTTTATGTGCTTAAATGCCCTCTACACATTTGCTTTGGTGAGGTGTCTGTACAGATCTTGTTTGCCATTTATTAACAGGATAGTTTGTTTTCTTGTTACTGAGATTTCGAGAGTTCTTTCTATATTCTGGAAAAAGTGTTTTTCAGATATGTGATGTATAACTACTTTCTCCCAGTTTGTGCCTTGTCTTTTCATTTAAATAATGTCTTTTGGAAATCAAAAGTTCTTAATTTTAATGAAACTCAAGTTATCAATTTGAATTTTTATGAACAATACATTTGGTGTCCTATCTAGGAACTCTTTGCCTAGCCCAGGGATTCGAGGACTTGTTTCTACGTTTTTCCAAAAGTTGTATGGTTTTTAAGTTTTACATTTATGTCTATGACCCATTTTGAGTTAAGTCCTTATATGGTGGGAGGTTGAGATCTAAGCTTAATTTTTGCATTTGGATATCCGATTATTCCTTCACTATTTGATGATCCTTTCACCACAGGATTGCCTTTGCACGAAAGCAAGTCGTCTGCATTTATATGGGTCTAAGTGTAGACTTTTGCCTTTGTTCTTGATATACTTGTTAGTTTTGACTCCACTACTGCATCTGTCAATGAATTTCTTTTTATAAGAAGTCTTGGCATCTGTGGAGTCCTTGAAGTCGACTTTGCTCTTCTAGAATGACCTTAGCGGTTTCTACCAGAAAGCCTGTTGGGATTTTGTGTGGTGTTATGTGAAATCTATGATTAATTTAAAGAGAACAGACATCTTCATGGTACTGAATTTTCTGACCCAGGAACAAGATGGATCTCTCCATACATTTAGGTTTTCTTTAGTTTCTTTCAAGAATGTTTTTCAGTGTTCAGTGTACGAGTCTTTGGTATTTGAAAGGCTATTGTTTACTGCACTTGTACTTTGTGCTACACACGCTAGCTGCCTGGGTTTTCAGGCACTCAACCCCACTTCCTCAACTCACAGAGTCTACCAGGCTACCCCTGGATTCTTTCTCCCAGTACCATACACCCAAAAACTCAAAGCAGCCAGCTGGGGCAATTATAGGGCAAATCTTCTTGTTACCATTGCTAATCGCTCTCTTTCATTGCTTGGTGTCGGTGTTGCACATATTTTATCTTTTTTTTTTTTTTTTTTCAGGTCGAGGAGTAAATCTGGTCTCCATTATTTCATTTGTGGGAAGCTGAAGTCTCTCTGGATGGTTTTCCTATGTTTGAGCTTGATCTGATCAAGCCTCTAGATTCCTCTAAAATTTCTGGACTGACAGAAGCAGTTCCCAGTCTCCCTTCATAGAGGAGAATAAGCTCCACCTACAAGAATTCTGCAAAAGCATCACCTGAGGCAGGTGTGTCCCAAGATAATTCTTGTCCTCTTCAAGATTTGACCTCAGGCTTATGTTTAACCCATGTCAGAGCTCACCACAGCCCAGGAAGCTGGCTGCAGTTACTTTTTCCAGTAGAAAGTGGCTAATTACGGGACTCGGTTAATCCCCACTAGCGAGAACAGAAGGAAAACTTGTGAGTGTATTCTCAGCGCATTGGACTGGAGAACGAGGGAGTAGAATACAAGACCAGAGAGTGGCAATCCATTCACATAGTTGCACTCTCCACTGAGTCCGGTTTTGACATCCTGGCAAAGTCACCTGGAAATGATTCTTAAACATGGCTGAGAAGCCTTTGTGGAGCTTGGTCAAAAAATGACAACATATGAAGTAGAGAGGACAGAATTGGCATTAATGAAAATGTCAAAGGTGCACGTGAGAACGAATTCATCATATGAGGTCAGAAAATCCACCAACTGATAATACACCCCAGAGCGGGGACAGGGTGGGACTCGGAGGACCCTTCCATGTCTAGGCAATGAGAGGGGAGTCTATCCTTGGTAGGTGAGAGTTGACAACATAGTTGGCCCTCCGCGTCAATGGGAACGACAGGTGTCTACAATGGCAGCACCAGACAATGATGCTTAGTTGTCAGAGACAAAGCGGATGTTATTACTGCAACGGATAGAAAAGGAAGAGGGTCAGTAAGAGCGACTATCTCTGCCAATTGCTGAAGGATCACAATATCCCACGGGACAAGATACACAGACTGCCTACTGCAATGTTACTGAAATCGTAAAAAGAAGAATGCCATCAGCTGCAATGGAAAATCGTGATCCCTTATCCAGTTTCCAGATTTAAGTTAGATCGCAAACCCGGAATTATTCGTTAAAGTGGACATGAGCCTCCATGGAAGAACTGTATGACATCACTGCTAGCATATCCTGTCGGTATACCCCAGTACTTTTCCCAAATAACCTGCAGCCATTCACTGGGGTAACTGTGCTGGGGAAACAGGAACACCAGCTTTTAAAAGGATAATTGGATAAGGAGTCTTAACTGACACTGACATCCGGGAACCTCAAAGGTCAATATGGCTCTCCAGTTAAAGTACATTCCAGGATATAGGAAAGTCTTTTATAAAGGGAATCCTACAAAGAGTCCAGAGAGGCTTTCTAGTCCCTAAGTGCATAAATGGGATGAACATAATTGAACAACTAGCCAACTCTCACACTGGTTCTCTGAGTTATTTGATGAGAGTCATCAGTGGTAAGGGAACTAGTTAGTACAAGACCCAGAAATTACTGCTTCTCCGGTACCCCAGCCAAGTTTGTAAGTTAGATAAATCCTCCATAGTACTAACATCAAAGGCATTGAAAGAGGCAGGGTTCGTGGTCTCGCCCCATTCCCTTTTAATTAAACTGTCTGGTCCCAGCAAACACCAGATGAATCACGGTGGATGAAAGTGAACCTCTGTAAGCCTAAAATCGGCCCCAGTTTCACCTGCCGTGTCAGATGAGAGATCTTTACTAGAATGGAATGGCACAGCTTCTGGCATCTGGTATGTGGTTATCAACCTGGTTTCCAAATCCATCAGGAAAGAAGAATCACAAGCAATTTGCTTTTATGAGCGAAAAGACAGAGCGAGTACACGTTCGCTCTCTTGCTCAGGGCTATGTTTATTCTCTTGCTCTCCACCCTAATATAATTTCAGGGACCCTAACTGTCTTGACATTCTACAGAACGGCGAGTGGATCCATCATACTGATATTACACTAATCAGATATGGTGAGCAGAAGTAGCAAGCACCGTGAACCCTTGCGGAGGTCCAATGTTTTGGGACATGTGGATATATTTCTTCTAAGGTGAAGGACAAGTTACTGGAACTTGAGCTCGCTACCACTAACAAAGCGAAAGGGAATGGAATGGAATGAAATGAAGTTGGAGAGGCCAAATCATACACAGAATTATAAACCAGGGTAGGGAACTTAGACTGTACTCTAAGTACAATGGGGGATCGCTGGAAAGTTTTAAATCAAAGAAATAGGATCTGATTTATTTCGCAAGGTTATTTTATTTTTTTTAAAGTTTACTTAATTTTGAGAGAGAGAGAGAGAGAGGGGGAAAGACAGGGAGGAGGAGGAGGAGGAGGAGGAGGGGAGAGAGATAGAGGAGAGAGAGAGAGAGAGAGAGAGAGAGAGAGAGAGAGAATCCCAAGCAGGCTATGTGCTGTCAGTGCGGAGCCCAATGTGGGGCTCGATCTCATGAACCGTGAGATTGTGCCCTGAGCAGAAATCAAGAGGTGGACACTTAACTGATTGAGCCACCCAGGCACCCTTCCCAAGCTTATTTTAATTGCTGAAAGGACTGTAACAGGGAAGAGAGAGAAGGAAGTCCAACTAGAATCCAGTGATATCATCTGGGTGGAATAATGGTGCCCTTGATGAGAAGGGCGGCAGGAGAGGTGAAGAGAAGTGACAGATTTGGCATGTATTTTGGAGGGAGAGCGTGCAGACCTGTTGAGATCTTGGATATGATTACCCAGGGAAAGACACCGTCAAAGAAGTTGTATTACGGGTAAGTCCTGCAACAGGAACTTGTCTATAAGCCTAGGAATGTCTCAGTATTAAACATACCAGCTACTAATGTAACCTCACGGTGACTTGGTTTCTTTGCCTATAAAATGGTAATAATAACACTTATATCATAGAATTATTGTGAGGATTAAATAATTCATATCTTTAAAACTCCAGAACATGGGACCCCTGCATGGCTCAGGTGGTTAAGCCTCTGACTCTTGGTTTTGGCTCAGGTCATGATCTCAAGGTTCATGGGGCTGAGCTTCGAGTCAGGCTCCATGCTGACAGTGTGGAGTTTGCTTGGGATTCTCTCTCTTCCTCAAAATAAATGAATAAACTTAATAAAAAAATAAAACACCAGAACAGATCTTGATACATAAAAAATGCTATTTAAGTATTTAACTTTTCTCCTCCCCCTCTTTCTTCCTCTTCTTCTTCTCCTCTTCCTCCTCCTCCTCCTTCTTCTTCTTCTTCCTTATTACTACTTATTATTATTATTATGATTATTATTATCTGTGATTATGGCTTCTTTCTCTTTCCAAGTATTTTTGTTTTTCTACTTTGTCTTCAATCATACGGGTTTACTTCATTGGTTTATTTTTTCAAGTAAGATTTTGATTTTATTTTTCTTCTTCCTTTTAACTTTCCCCCTTCACTGTGGTGACTTCACCTTTGCTTTATGTTAGCTTTTTGTCTTCAGAAGCGTTAATATTATTGGCCACAACTTGGCCATGGCTTTAACCTGTTAACATTCAATATCTGACTCTGCCTGCAGTTAGGCTGGCACAATTCGACTGCAGGAAATTCTTCTTCTCACTAACAAGATATTGTTTTGGCTTCTGAATTCTCAAATAACAGCTCTCCTCTGGGCTCAAGGGCACCTGGTTTGATTCGAAGCCAAGCGTCGTCATCCCTCAGGTGGGAATGTTAGGGAATGGAGTGTGAGAATGCCTTGTCATGGATTATGTCTCCCTCCTGATAGAAACTTCACAGCTGACCTAACGGCCCCAGAAAAAAAAAAAAAAAAGAGCCTATGTCTTAAAATCCATAACACACTGGTAGTTGATGGTTTGAAAGCACCCCGAGGAGACGCCAATGGTGCGTCAGCACAATGGATCAGTGCGTCAAACCCCATTAGTTCTAGGAAACTGGGAGGTATTTTACAACTGATTCTCTGCGCGAAGAACTCAGGACAGTGGGAGACTGTCGTGGACCATGCCTTGCTGAGTTGGGGTGCCAACTGATCATCTTTCCCAAGGAATCAGAAGTTGAACCAGAGCTCACACGAGCACCACACGATGTTTTCCATCAGGACCCTGATTTGTGAACGGAATCTGCTTTCTCACAGTACTGTCAGAATACTTATTTATTTCCCACGGGTTAGTTACCCACCAGCTCTCTTCGCGACACGGTATTATTTTAACAATTAACTTCTGCGTTGTTAGATTATTTCTCCTTACGTATCTCAGTACATTTAGTACGGTTCTTACTGCCTCCTGTTCTGCTCTTTTTCAAACAGCACATTTGGTACTCGGTCATAAACAAGGATTATAATCACAAACAAAGCTTGCTAATGAGAGTTCTGTATACCAACATGACCTGATTCTCGGAACTCAAGGAATACAAAGCCTCCAGAAGCTCAAGCAAAAATTCCCCAAGACCACAGTGGAGGGTACAAGGTGCAGACTGGGACTATGGGCAATCACCTGATGGAAGTTTTCTAGGAAGGAGGGAAGGCGTCCACTGATCTGAGACCACTCCATAGCACTGGGGACCTTGAATACTCTCGAAAGCCAACGGATGTTTTAGAATCCCTGGAAGTCCTACCAGTTAGCAACCACGGGCACTGTCCCAGCTCACTTCGTGTTGCCACAACAAACAAAGGAAGGAAACTATTTGTCATTGAGGTGATATTACACAGCCGGTTCCAGCTGTGGCTCTATCTCAGCTCCAGAGATGAAACTCTAGTCTTGCACAGTAAAGCTAGCATAGATCTGGACTGACTTACTGTCTCCATCTGGGCCTTCAATATTTGAAGAGAAACTCATGCACGTTCTTGAGCAAATGCCTCCAGATTCCGAGTGCAACATAAATAGATAATCTATTTTATGTGCAAGATAAACGACCCCACTGGTAGGCAAGATGAGTAAAATGAAAAAACAAATACCAAGAGTATGAAAAAATCAGGTGGCTCGAAAGAGAAAGTTTGCAATGTGGCTGATTCTTAGCGTAACATCACGTTCCGTTCGAACACAAAGCTCCAAGCAGCCACCTTCAAGCAAGACTTTGGGCCATTTCAAGACGAAAGCACAAATCTAACCAGAAGAAACTCAGCGAGGTACATCTAAGATCCTATCTTTGGATCTTGGGGACTTATCTCACAAATGCAAGTTGGTCGGGAAGGTGAAAAAAGAGAATATATTTGAAGGAAGCATGATGTCGAGACACTGTGGAACTCAGTGTGTTTGGTTTAGCTGGAGAGAACGTGAAACCTATCACCAACAATTTAAACGGTTTCCACGTAGAAGGAGATGGGCCTATTTTGTATGGCCTGATGCGAAAAATGAGGTATAAAAAAAAGGAGAGAGATGTATTAGTCCCTGTATAAAAAACAAACAAAAAAAAGAAGTGTCTTGCTATTTAAGACAAAGTAAGGATTGGAATGTGTATGCTCTGTATTACTGGAAGAACTTAAGAACAGTAATAATGAATCTTTGCTCAAACATGGTTTGGAGCTGAATTTAATGGTCATTGAGCCTATTCTGTTTCTATGATTGCGTGAGTCTTGATCATAAGCCCTTGTAAAGCAAGTGCTGTATTGTGGGTCTTTATATTCTAGGGAGTTTTTCCCAGTTCAAGCATATAACGCAGCAGGTTGATATACAGGACTGGATATCTTGTAATCCTCGGGGGTACTGAAATTTTGCCAAGTGTTAAACAATTATTTCCAAGCAAACAAGACAAAACACACAGAGAGAAACTCCAAAGAACAGAAGAGAATTATACCATTTGTCAATCAAGTCAGCAAAACTTCAACCAATCATCACACAACGTTGTAACCTTAAAGTACAAACATCATGATGAGAGAAGGAAAAAAAACAACAAACCTCTTTTTGTCGCATTTTCCTGTATAAGAGAAACTCATAAATCATTATTCTATAGCTTTTTCACTTCCTTTTATTTAGTTTTTAAATAAATTCATAGGACTCATTCTTGTGAAACAAATAGCTTTATTAAAAGACCTGAAAGAACCAAGAATACAATTTTGAGATTTTTAATATTTTCAAGGCGAAGGACATCCCTGTGCTTATAATAATTCAGCATCAGCTCAAGCTGTGATCTTCACATAAGAAGGAGTGACCTTAGTTCGCTTAGCTCCTGGCTTACTGTCACAGAATTGCTCATGGACATTAGCCTGATGGAAATAATTATTAAGAATTGTGTATGTTTATGGGGAAAACCAAATATTTAAAATTTTATTTTTCTAGGAAAACATACAAAGAATAACTTTTGTAGCAAGGAGAGATCATTTTAGGTAGACTTAGGAATAACCATTCAAATATTCTTATACTTTGGTTGCACTCTATAAAAAAAAACAAGTTATCCAGACACCCCAAGTGTTCACATTAAAAAAAATTTTTTTAATGTTTATTTATGTTTGAGAGAGAGACAGACAGAGAGTGAGCAGGGGAGGGGCAGCGAGAGGAGGAGACACAGAATCCAAAGCAGGCTCCAGGCTCTGAGCTATCAGCACAGAGCCCAATGCAGGGCTCAAACCCAAGCCAGCTTTGAACCCACGAACAGAATCGTGAGATCATGACCTAAGCTGAAGTCAGATGCTTTAACCGACTGAGCCACCCAGGCGCCCCAAGAATTCACATTTTAAAATCTGCATTTCAGGTGACTCAGTCAGTTGAGAGTCCGGCTTCGGCTCAGGTCATGATTTTGCGGTTCGTGAGTTTGAGCCCCCCATCGGGCTCTATGCTGACAACACAGAGCCCGCTTTGGATCCTCTGTCTCCCTCTCTCTGCCCCTTCCCTGCTTGTGCTCTCTCTCAAAAGTGAATAAACATCTTTGATAAATAAGTAAGTAAGTAAATAAATAAATAAAATATGTGTTTTAATATTACTTGAAAAAAATCAAAAGGTCTGGCCAGCCTGGGACCCCTTTGCCTTATGGCAGCCACAAGCAGCAATTAAGTTGTCCCCTCTTTAGAAAGGACATGCTCTTGCCAGCTTGCCAAGTGCTCCGTGACCTCGTACTATGTTACACCTAGCCTCTCTCACTCATGCGTGTATTTGCGGGCTTTGCCCTGCAATCACTGAATTTCTGACCATGAGCCCAACCACACATATGTATGTATGCATGTAGGAAGCCTCTGGGTAACCTGTTCCTCCCCTTATTCCACTAGCCAGCTCTGTGAAAATCCTTTTGTGGAGTCTAGGGTTGATACATGCCTTCTGGAATGAAGGTGATTCTCAAGACCCACCACGAAAGCCCACCTGACAAGGAAACAAGAGATCCCATATTCACTATGGGTAAGCAAGACAGTAGACCATTTGCCTAGTTGAAAAGGCATTAAATCGACACCTAGGTTGCAGAAAAACTGCTGTCCTTCGGAGAGCGGGGGGAATTGTCCCAACTTACAACCAGTATCTGCGTGACAATCATGGGCATTGGATGGGGTGAGGAAGGATGAGGAGAGGGAGACTCTTAATTACTCTGGCTTTGCAATAGCAAAGTTGTGGGTTAACCACAACTAGAGAGTTTTTCCCAGTTCAAGCATATAACGCAACGGGTTGATATACAGGACTGGATATCTTCTAATCCTTGGGTTCCTCCTGTTATTCCACTAGCCAGCTCTGTGATGAGCTCTGAGGCTCGTCAATGCCCTGCAGCCAAGTTTAACAGGAATACACCTGAGGTTAAAAGAATGGGGTTGGGGAGAAAACACACCAAGGAAAATTGTGTGTGGGAGGGTACATCTCAGTAAGAAAATGTTAGAAAGCACCCCGTGTAGGAATAGAGATTTGGTTGGGTTATTTGGGGATTGGTCTAAAAGAGCAAGGATCCCCTCTAGCTTGGGTACTGTCAGAAAGTGGGGCAATTTTATGACTCGGTATTTCATGGGTGTCCCAGTGACTTCGTTTTTATCTGCTCCAAGACAAAAGTATGAAGCAGATTTATTTTTGTTCCCTTTTCTCATTGTCTCAGAGTAATCGTGTCTGAAGTTGGTGTTCTGTGTGTGTGTATGTGCTCCAGGAAAACAAAGTGGCCTGGCTGTGGGCATCAGTCAGCCTTGCAATTATCTTGAGGTCCAGCTGGGAATGTTAGGTCAGTCTTAACAGCTCTTTGGAGTGTCCAGAATGCGGTCATGGAGATTAACTGGCTTATTCAACAGTAAAACAATTAAGGTAAGACAAAAAATATTTTCACATGGAGGTCTCTCAGATAGTCCTCAGTTACATGCGAGAGGGACCAAAGCAGGACTCCCTGTCTCTAAACTGAGCTCAGTTGGAGGAAAAGAATGAACAGAATAGGGGTTCTCCTGCGACGTTACTGGAACCACTCCCAGAGAGAGTCATCTTCATGGAGCTCCATCCGCGAGAGACATGCTCTTTACCTTCCGTCCTCTGCTTGTCACGGCAGGTGACCAGTCATCCACCCCAGAATCAGTGTTCTTGTGAAGAACAGAAACTATTTCCCGGAGAAGAGGGGACTTCTCGAGGAAAAGCTTCCACCACACAGACAAGAACAGGGGCAGGGTTCGGCTTCCGGGGCCAGCTGACATGGACTGCTCTCAACTCTGGGGCCTCTGTCCAAGTTTGTCCACTGACTCGGGGAGTGCCTGGTGGGGACAGGAGGCGGGGAGTGGAGGATATGCAGTATGAGACCAACCTCTGCGCTACAAAATATCAACTATAGTCAGGAGGGAATTCCTTATCTTTGTAATTAAAATTTTTAAAGTATTAAGTAGAAATTAATAGTAATTGTTGGACTCCAGTTGGTCTATGATGTTTCAGAATATTGCAGAAGCCCTCAACCTCATGGGGCTCACCCCAGGCCACCCTGGGACATTAGTCGTCCAAGGTGGATGTTAGTTGTCACGAGGTGTTCGGGGCTGGCCTCTGCCATGTGTTCTAATCCCTGGCCTCTTGTGGAGAAGGAAGAACAGGGCTCTGCGGTCAGGCAACTCTCCCTCAGTTCAAATCTGCATGGCCTTAAATATGACATCAATGTTCCATCCAAGTCACAGGGGTCCCCTCATCTGTGACACAGAGGATGCAATACACCTACTTCAGTAAGTTTTCATTCTAAGTGTTAAATGAACTGATGCTTGTTGGGTCAGTGTTGGCCTTCCAGTGCTTGCTGGAGCCACTCTGGGCATTCACCCTTAAGTCCCTCTCATTGGATTTCCTATTTATTCCACCCTTTTGGGGAACCCTCCATTCAGCCTTAGACCAAAAGCCTTTCTTGACATTTCTTCTCCTGAAGCCTGTTTTCTCTTGCAATTTATTCCTACTCTGGAAGGCATTCTTATCGCTGAACACCTCGGCTCACTCCTTGCCTAGGATTAGTTTGGGAGGTGTGATGACCCTTGAGTAGTTTATGCCCTGATGAGGAAGAAAGGAAAGAGACCATGGTAGAGTAAGTCAGGTCTCATTTTTGTCAACTTTTCCATTTTGATCAGGGTGGACCGGACGCCCAAACCCAGTAATTACTCGGGACAAGTGATCGGCTTTCCTGAATTTTGGTCTCAACACATTTGTTCTCAATGGTGAAAGTAACTGTGTTTATCTTACAGTCTATTATAAAGATAAAAAAATGGGAATTATGAGCACAACGTTAACCCTCTAAAGGGCCCAGGTTTTAGCCCCCAGGGAAATCCAAGATTTCTTTTTCATATCGTGATGTTTTAAAACGAATCAAAATCAAGTTCCCTGACTGAAGGGACAATCAATCTCATCCACCTGATACTTCCTTCTCTCAGTCTGGGCCACGCTCGGGAACCCATTTCCCTAAGTCATCAAGTTCTTTTCCAGTTTCTGCGAAACCAATTCTTTCCCTCCCACAGAATCTTCTGGCTTCCTAGGGAAATGAAACCCCTTTTGGGGCTAAAGCTCTAGCTGACCCAGAAGAGTTTTCCGTTCCACACTGTGCCAAAATACTTCTAGCTGGCCCGCCATTCACCAGCCGATAATTACCTCCTAATATTGGTCATAACCATACACTTAATATGCTTCCTTATGTCCTAAAATTAATTTTCTTATATGATAAGATTGCTAAACTTGAAGTTAGAGCAGTATAATCAGAGATTGTATTTAAAAGGGTTTGTTTCTCCATCCTATGATGCTTCTTATAATTGATGTGGGGTTAGAATTGAGTAAACGTTGAAGATTATCAGGAGATACCAAGGAGGACTTTGGAAGCAGGGAAAGCTGGAGACAGAGCAGAAATAGCTTCATGCTCTGTTATTTCCTCTGATGTTTCTGTATTTCAGGATTTTAAGATTTCATCGTTCAGCTCCATACATTTGGAAATTTGATTATCGGATCTAAGGTGATGCATGTTGAAAGAATATGAATTTAGAAACACCGGTAAGAAAGCTTCTAATTTATCGTGTATTATTTGAAACCACATGATGTCTATTCCTGCTCATAAAAATCGACACACAAAGCATCAAGCCTTCCAACTTTTGCTAGACATTGAGTCAAAACTCCCACCAAAGTAACCACGGAAGCACAGTCACTAAGTTGGGTTTTTTCTTCTTGTCTTTTCATTTTCAGAGAATCTTGGCATGACATCCTCATCTTTTCCATGACTAGGCTTCCACAACATTCTGTCTTGTTCCTCACTAGGAACTTTCATCTTTTTCAATAGATACCTTTCCTTGTGCTTTTTTTTTAAGTTCTTAAAAAATTTATTTATTTTGAGAGAGACAGACACAGCATGAGTGGGAGAGGGGTACAGAGAGAGGAAAAGAGAGAGAATCACAAGCAGGATCTATACTGTCGGTGCAGGGTCCAACGTGGGGCTCGAACTCATGAAACCATGAGATCATGACCTGAGCCGAAACTGAGAGTTGGACGCTTAACCAACTGAGCCACCCAGGCGCCCCAGGTTGGGTATTTTTGTCTGTTCAGCTGCAAGATGGTTAAGCCTCTGTCAACCGCCAGGGACCATGGGGCGGAGCCACCACCACCCATAATGGACATTCAATAAAAATCATATTTTTGTTGTATAAAACCACTCAGGTTTTGGGTTTGCTGTTGCTATAACACGTTACCAGCCTATGTTGATTAACACAGATGCCCAAGCCCTCACCTATGTAGAGACCTGGATATAATCAGGTATGATGCCACACAATTATTTCCATTAGCAAATATACTAAAAAATCAACTTCCAGATAAAGATGGCAGATTAAACACGGGTGTGCCTTCCTTCCCTCCCAAAACTCCATTAAAAGGCAAATAGTGGGAAATTTCATAAAATAAACACAAAGATAGAGCGGGGGAGACAACAGCAACAATTTTTATTTTAAGTAGGGTTCATGTCCAGCATGGAGCCAGATGCATGGCTTGAGCTCACGACACTGAGATCAAGACCTGAACTGAGGTCAAGAGTTGGATGGTTAAACAGCTGAGCCACCCAGGCGCCCCGCAGAGCAATGAAGTTTTAAAATCTAAAACCAGATGGATAAGTAATAAGGGACTTATTATTTAAGAAGGCTGATTATTTAAGGCTTATTATTTAAGCCAGTGGTGAATAAAAAAGATTATACCACAGAATCCTCAAAAGTGTCAGTGGGCATACATACCAGCTACTTCTGTAAAGGGAGCAGAGGGGGCTAAAATAAGAAGGCCTGGTTGAAAGCATTTTAGAAATTAATTTCTATTCAATGTGATTGGGCAAACAAAGATTGGATATAAAGAGGAAATCCCATAGTCTGCCGGAGAGGAAAAATAAATGAAAAATTCTACACAAAAGATCAAGAATCCTGGGGACTTCCAATTTCTTAACAGGAAATATTGAAAACTTAAAGAGAAGCATGAGATATCTTCCTATTCCTAATCTTAAAACTATGTACCCAGCTAAACTATCAAGCGTCAGGCAAGAATATAAAACCTTTCAGCAACTGAAGGTCTAAAAAATTTTACCTCCTATTCATCCCTCCAAGAAAAGCCTCCGGAGGACACGCTCCACCCAAACAAGGGAGTAAGCCCAGAAAGATGTATTGAGGTCAAAGAAACAGGGTATCCAACCCTGGAGAAAAGAAATGAAAAATCGCTGGGATGGTGAAGAAGATGGGAGAACCTCAGATAACCCTGTGGAGGAATTCCACACTGAAACAAGTTGTGGAGGATTTTCTTAAAATTAAAGTGTTAGCACGACTAATGTGAATGAGTGTATTGAGAAGAGATTCAGATGACTGCCGGAGAGTCTGTGGGACACTGGTAATAAAAATGCAGAATACCGAGTCAACGAATGAGGGAAAAGATAATGACTGATTCCAGGAAATGTAAAAAGTTGTGCAGGAATGGAAGAGTCACCAGAGTTCAGCTCTCGGCAGCATTCACATGACCGCAACAATGTAAGGAATGAAGCCAAAACTGCAGTAGGTTGATATGGAAAGACTGAAGGGGAAGAGAAGGGGGTGTTTCTGTGGAGGGGACTCAACGGGTGAAGAAAGTCACAGCCTCATCTTCCCTAGTAGGAAGTGAAAAGATAAGGTGTAAAGCTGAAAAATCAAGATGAAGGGGCGCCTGCGTGGGTCAGTTGAGCGCCCAACTCTTGATTTCAGTACAGGTCATGATTCCAAGGATGTGAGGTTGAGCCCCACATTGGGTTCCAGGCTGAGCATGTAGCCTGCTTAAGATTCTCTCTCTCCTTTCACCTCTCTCTCTCTCTAATTAAAAAAAAAAAAAAATCAAGAAGCAGCAAGACCAACCCATTATTTAGAGATATGCACAAAAACACCACAGTAATTAGCTGAAAGAGGTGATAGTGACCTCTAGGGGGCTGAGGGGGGTATAGATGAAAAGGGAATTGGCAAACTGCGTATCAACTCCTGTAAGTTTATTTGGCTCTTTACACATTGTGCCTGAGTCAGTGTTGGCCCCTCCACTGGCTTTCCTCAGCAGCTGTGGAGGGTCCCATTCCCGGCCCAGGACTCTGCCCTGACTGAGACCATATTCAGGACTTCTCTGGGTGGATGGGGGGCTGGGAATATTCTGCCAATGGACCTCTTTTCAATCTGCGCAAGCAGAGAGCACGTAAGCACGTTAAGGTCTCATTTCCACAACTCAAAGTAAGGCCAGCAAGGTACTTCTCTGGAAGCAGGGAGCTGTAGGGCGTTTCGCTGGTCTGCACAACTCCTTTCCTATTATTTTTCCCTTTCTGGAAGACAGAGCAGCCACTTTATTTATAGAGTTCATCTCATCTGTTATATCCAAAGAGAAAGTCCCGCAGCCAGCCTTCTGTGTGCCAGAGCTGAAGACCAGTCGAGCTGGGCTGGCAACCCTTCAATTAATTATGCTGCTAATTGCCACACAAGCTGCTCATTCATTTAACATCATTCAACAAATATTTCCAGCTCTTGTTGATGATGATCTTGGCATTCTTCCAGGGCTCTGTGGGGAAGACTGGTACTCCCTTCTTCAGTGACCCATTCCAGATGTCTCTATTTGTTTGTGATTTTCTTGGCTCTATTTTCCATCAAACCAGTCTACTTTATAATTTTCTAAAATTCCTGAAAATATCTGCTGATAAAAACCTCTCTGTTTTCTGGGACTGCTAAGGGTTTCATTTCATTCTTTTGCTCCTTTAGTTATTTTCCTGGAATTTGACGAAGAACTGGGGGAGGCAGATACTTGCTTAATCGCCATCTTGGTACCGAAGCCATGTTCCTAACCTTCATTCGTTTCTTGATTTGCTAGAGTTCTCCGAGTACATTGACAAGAGGTGTATGTTGGTTGCTGTGTCTTCTGCATCCTTGCATTTCTGAGAATTTTTAGCACTCTCTGACATAAACAACAGCTGGGTATAAAATCCTGGTCTCACAATCTTTCCACCTTGAAATCTTTAAGTGTTGCCCCACGATGGTCTGATATTTGCAGTCACCATCTGGTGACACACTGCTTCTAGGTCCCATATCCATTGTTGATTTTCTTCCGCTTAGATACTTACTGCATTTTTCCACTAAACATGACATTTAAAAACGCATGTCTCAAATATGCCTTAATATGGCTCTCATTTTACTTCATCATGTTTGATACCTCATATTGCATCTCCTACCCTTTCCCAACACATAAGATGCAACCCGTTGTCATGCATTTATCTCTTTTCTACATATGTCTTTCTACCTTCTCTTAAATCTCTCCTTTTTCTTCCAAGAAATTTTTACTCTGTAAAATTTTATGAGTAAATAAAAATTTACTCATACTCTTTGATGAGAAAAAAAAAAACAACTCTTGGAAATACTCTATCATTTCACTGTCAGGCCATGTTGGAGACTTAGTCCTCCCTTCCAAACATCCTTCCTTGCAGAGTTCTTCAAACACTAAGGGATTTGGGGCAAGACTTTCCACATGGCTATCATCCTTGCCTCCCCCTTCTTCCTGATACCCACATCTAATAAATTTAAAGTCACTTCTACCTCTTAAAAATTTCTCACATCTACCTACTTCTCTCCATTCCCAGGGCCACTAAAGATTACCTTTACCTCCCTAAATTCTTGTGATGGCCTCTTAATTGGTCTCCCATAATTAGTTTTGCTCATTCTTCACCTTATCACTGGAGAGCCCTTTTGAAAATACACATGTAATCATTACTAAAAGTCCTTCTCATTGTGTTACGTCCTCAATTGTAGCATCATGGTTAAAGTGGGTCCTAGGGATGACAAGATCATTTGTAACACAGACTCTGGTTTTCCTTCACCCTCATTAATTCATCTTTGATTTTTCCAGGCTTACAGGAATTTTTCCTATTGTTTTTGACACTCTCTTCCAGTTTTGAGATTATCCCTAGGCGGTGACTTCTGCCTGGATTACATCCCTTTTTGCTCCCTAAGATTTTTTTATGTATCCAGATAATGCCTGCATATTCTTCAAGTCTGCTTAAATATCACGTCTTCTGGAAAATTACTCCCAATCCCCAAGCCAATTAAAGCACCCCTCTTATAAGCTTGTCATTTCTCTCCCAGAACTTCTGATGCTGTATGCTGCTGATTGTGACTGGTCTGCCGTACGAGGTGGACTTGGCTCTGCTGGAACAGGGACCATGTCCACTCTCGCTCAGGGCCATGATATAAAGGTACTTGATCATTTCCATCCAATAAATGACTTTATAAAATAAGTCTTTTCTGGGACGTGCTAAACATTTTAAATAAAATGTAACCCTTACTCATTTTCAGCAACTTTCTCTTCTCTTATTTGGTGATTTCTTCTCCCTAATCTGCTCTATTTTTTACTTTTGTTATTCTTAATACACAAAACATGTCTCTGTCCATTTTTTGTTCATTCATTTAGGGTCAGGATGCTTTTCCTCTGAGTTCTGAGAGACTTTCTTCAACTTCCTTCTACTTGAATGATTCAGTGTTCTGCGGCGGCCTCTCTTCAGTTCACTTCTTTCATGGCATTTTAAAATTTAACCAGCTTGCTTTTTGTCTGTAAACAATCTGCCTGACTTCAGATCTGTACCTTTTTATGACTGCCTACTCTAGCTGCAAAGATGCCAGGTCCTCTCAAACTTGGTCAGAATACCAATTAGAGATTTCCCAACACTGTATTCTCTCTCATGTAGGAATTTCATTTCACGGGCTCCATTGGATGGATTTGGCAGATTGTTTCTCTTCTTTGGCACAACGTTTTCTTTGTGGGTTTTGAAGTTTTTCGCTTAATTCCAGTTACTGGACATACAGTGCTGTATTAATTTCTGGTGTAGTGATTCAACAGTAAAATACAGCACCCGGTGCTCATCACAAGTGCACTCCTTAATCCACATCGTCTATCTCATGCATTCCCCTCTTTGCGTTTTCTTTTTCTCTGTTTGCTCACCCTCATAGAGGTGAGTGAATGGGTTTAGTTTGATCTGCTTTAACTGTAACACTTTTAGGTCTTTCGGACTCAGTAAAAGAAAGAATGAGAAGGCTACTTTTACTTTGCTAAAACTGAGGTCCACTTCTCCTTAAGGAGGAGCAAACAGCAACTTGGAAGGATGCCGTTGTGACTCAGGTTACACTTCCTGGTTGTAGAACCGGAGGTCAGCGGAATCAGTGCCTGCCTTCATTACTGGTACAACCCCTGGTCCTGTAGGTCAAGGACAAACGCCACAGCTGGTTTCCCTGCCCCACGTGATTGCTGGTGCTTTGGGCTCTTGTCAAAGGTAGGAACAAAGCTCACTTTTCCCCAATGCCAACCTCTCCAAGTTGAGGAGCACCTGCTACTTCTAGATACCTGGGCACCTTTCAGGGAGACCCTCAACTTACTCTGCAGTCAGGTTTCAAGCACCGAAGCCCATTAGCCAATCCATTCTCTTCTTCAATCTGTGCTGTAAACGAGCCTTAAGATTTCTGACATGTTGATGGCAGCCATTAGTAAATTACTAAGATTGGTAAAGATTTTTCTCTATTCCTTTGTGGTCACATACGTGGGACTATGAAGACAGCCATCTTTACCCAAATAGTCTTTCCAGAATCGTACTGTTACATCATCGGTTTCATTTGCGCTGTGCCACCCATTACGTGTTTCTACGCTGTGACTTTTCTTCATCCACACAGAGAAGTTGAACGGCCTCCCATACCTTTACACAATGGCTCCCCCTTCTGGTCCCACAAAGAGCAGCACGTCCATTTTGTCCTTGGGGAATAACGCTCCCCTAGAATACTGATCAGGCTGGGGTAAAGCTGCGAAGTTCTCAGCTGGAGCAGACACCTCTCTATTAACTGGGTAATTCAAATTCCTGAGAGGCTTTTGGCGTTTCTTAGGAGACTGCCAGTCAGAAATCTGAGAGCAACATCTGCACATCAAGGACACTCTCCAGTTCTGAGCCCACGGATGTGAAGGTCCTGGCTTTCTCTGGACTCTTCAGTCAGTCAACAGGGAAACACACGAACCATGTGCACCAGGAAAGGGCATGTGGAAAAAAAAAATATTTGCTGTCCACCTGTACCGACGCTGTCCTCAGAGACTTGGGAGAACTGGGCTTCTCGTGAGTTTACAAGGAAACTGTGGGGTTGAAAACACGCACACAATTTCTCATTTTTTGTAATGAGATAAAGATGGGATAATTTAATGCTCTTAGCAAATTCTTATGAAGTCCATCCTTCCTTAATGATCCATAATGGTTTAAAAGCCACAGTCTGATTGGCAAAGTTTTCTGATTTGATCAAACTGAGAATTATGAAATTTTATCAAGAAGCGTTTCTGCTGTTCGTGACGCTAAAAATTGATGAAAAATCTGAGAATAGTTTTGTTTTTTCTTTCCAGCTTACGGTGCTCTCTCAATATACATGTGTTTTGTGTTTGGAAGTCAGAACTTTTCTTTCCTCATTACCTCAGGCTACGGATTCAAGTCAAGTAATAGGTATGTGTGGGTACACGTGTGTGCGCGTGTGAATATATATACTTTTAAAACATACTTTTATATACCTTTTTATACAAAAATAGTCATTTCTACATATGCAGATGAATGTGCTTTCCATTGGAAAGTACTGTCAAAACATCATTAAAAAACACTTTGGGAATAGTTATTGAACTAAAATAATCTTTTCCTTGTGCTTAAGTAGAGACGTCACTTCATAAAATCACGTTGTTAAGGAGAACACGCCTAGGGGTTCCCGTGATGTGCACAATTGCTATTTTTCATACACTAACTCTGATTCTCTCTGAGGCTTTTCTGATTTTACTTGGGACTCCTTCCGCAGCTTCTGTCCACTTCAGGGCTTGCTTACGTGGGTCTGCCCAAGAGACTACTGATACGTTTGTACATGCTTTGAAAATGCTTGACATTCAAAGAAAAGGTGTATTGAAAACTTGTTAAAAGCAAATTATTTTAAGAAACTTAAGCTTTAGAGAGATGACATTTTTCCTTGGTTCTTGCCTTACACTCACAGGTATCAGAGGAGGTTGCAGAAGTAGTCACCCAAGGAATCCTATTTCCTACTGTTCTTGGAACTTTTTGTAAAAGTGGTCATCGTGGGTGGGGAGGGCCTGCGTGGCTCAATCAGTAAAGCATCCGACTTGGGCTCAGGTCATGATCTCATGGTCCTTGACTTCCAGCCCTGTGATGGCCTCTGTGCTGACAGCTCAGAGCCTGGGGCCTGCTTCAGATTCTGTGTCTCCCTCTCTTTCTGGCCCTCCCCTGCTTGTGCTCTGTCTCTCTCTCTCTTTCTCAAATATAAATAAACATTAAAAAAAGAACCAGCAGGGCTGTTATTAGTGGACCTACTATTTATTCTACATTTCAGGAAACAGTAATTTCTTTGAGTATCTCCCATCCCCAATTCCAGTGTATCATTTGGCTAAGGTTAAGACTCCACTTTGGCCAATCAGAGCAACCCATCTGCCCTCCCTAGCGATTGGGATCTGGATGGCCAATGAAAATCCCTGGACTTTCATGAAAGTGACCAGACAGAGATGACCAGAAAGAAGTGTCCCCTTATGCTGGACTGAACCTGGTAGGCAGCCATCTTGTTGCCACCCAGAACCCAAGAACAAGACGACCTGGAGCGATCAGAAGAGGACAGCTGCATTATCTGAGGCACTAGATCCGTCTAAGCTTAAAGCCTTGAGCCCCTCAGCCACACAAAAGAATACCATCCTTTAAAAACAAAATGTTATTGTGTTTTCTATCATTTGCAATGGGAAACGTTCCAACTGATTTCTTAGAATATTGCTTAGTTTCCATCTTAAAACTGAAGAATCACCGTCCGTTGGGATGAGACTTGCACACCGCCCCCCCCCCAGTGCCCTGGTGAGAATAACTGGAGTGAAGGAGTGAGGGAGGGCTGGACAGTGAAATTGACCTTTGCGTGCTCACTGCCTCTGTCAAGAGGCGCACAGATTGGGCTGGGATCGGGGGGTGAGTGCCTCAGGGTAACTTCAAACTTCATTGTCCCTTTCGGCCCAGAGCACGCTCCTTGAACACCCAGGATGTCCTCATACAGCTTGTTTGGGTTTGGTTTTGGGTTTCTCAGAACTAGGATTCCAAACAGAAAACGAATCCAGCATTTCTTTGGTTTAATGTAGAAGGACACTTTGAAAAAGTCAAGCGAGAGCAGAGCTGCTGTGATGTGAACTGGGGTTGGGGGGTCTTAGAGCAGTAGCACCCCCCCCACACACACACACACATCCACCTAGCTATCTACCAAGCCTCCGTGGGTCTCTGGTCCCTCTGATCCCAGGGCTGAGGCTCTGCCAGGACCCGGGGGAAAGCACAGAGCCCCGTGAGCAATTCTCTAATCGCGACCAAGAAGTGTCTCCCTCAGACGAGGAGACCAAGCTCCAGAAACCTTGAAGAAATTCCCTAAATGGTTCAGCTGGGCGGACTTAGCAACTGCTGTGAGGTGATCTGAATTTTATTCCTGTGTAACTGTGAAAAATTTGTATTCAGGGGCGCCTGGGTGGCTCCGTTGGTTGACAGTCCAACTACTGATTTTGGCTTGGGTCATGATTCCAGGGTGCTGGGATCCAGCTTGACGTTGGGCTCTGTGCTGAGCATGAAGCCTGCTTGGGCTTCTCTCGCTCTCTGTCTTCCTCTGCCCCTCTCCCTGACTCTCTCTCTCGCTCAAAGAAAAAAATAAAAATAAAACTTTGTATTCATATTCAATACTTCTCTAAGTGATAGATAAGGACGCTCTAATAGTGTGATATTTAACAAATCGCCCAGTTGTCTAAAAGTAAAACTCCTCATGAGTCTGCTGCTTCCACAGAGGGGAGCACTGTAAACAGGGTGGAGGATTCACTCACTTTCAGGGTCTTGCACACAAGCATCTGTAGAAACAGAGAGCATCACTTTATCGGCCATTAATGGAAAAATGGCCAAAGGCACCTGGAGACTCAGTTGGTTAAGCGTCTGACTCTGGATTTCGGCTCAGGTCATGATCTCGCAGTCATGAGACAGAGCCCCCGTCGGCATGGAGGCTGCTTAGAATTCTGTCTCTCTCCCTCTCTCTCTCTGCCCCTCCATTCTCTCTCTCTTTCAAAAATAAATAGGGGCGCCTGGGTGGCTCAGTTGGTTGGGCGGCCAACTTCAGCTCCGGTCATGATCTCACGGTCTGTGAGTTCGAGCCCCGTGTCGGGCTCTGTGCTGACGGCTCAGAGCCTGGAGCCTGCTTCAGATTCTGTATCTCCCCCTCTCTCTGCCCTTCCCCTGCTCACGCTCTGTCTCTATGTCTCTCAAAAATAAAAAAGTTAAAAATAAATAAATATTTTTAAATGGCCAACGGAAAAAGGATCGTGATTATCCTGATCTTGGTAATCACCCCACAATGTATATACATAGCAAATCATATTGCACACTTTACACATATATATATAATTGCATTTGTCAACTATTCCTCAATAAAGTTAAAAAATGGAAAGGCTCTTGAAGATGCCAATGAGCTTTTCCTGTTTAAAATGCCACATTCTGTATTTTATTCCCTTTATAATGCTCTGTTAAGGGGATATTTATTGGTAAAGCACGTATTTAAGAGCTGTCTCTGTATTTGCTCTGAGACTCACGTCCCAGCCTTTTTTAGTCTGGCCTTCCTTCCGAAATATGAAACACTGAGATCTTCTTCACTGTTACTTGAGATTTCGAGATAATGCCGACAAATGAAAACGAATCAGCAATTACAGGATCCAATATACCTTTTCAGACTACACGCTCCCCCTCGTAGACTGTCCCTCCCCACCCCCTCATGTTCCGCAGAAGCAGATGGCTGCCCCTCTACTTAGTGACGCCCCTTTCACCTAGCGGTGTGACATCCCTGAGGAATATTCTAGTCGATAGCTCAGAGGTGACTAAACATTTATATTCCATACCCAGCGATAATAACACAGCTGCATTTGAGAACACTGGAGAACACATCACAGATCTAACAAAATACAGACTGATAAACTCGCTCAGGAAGGCCAGAGTGGGCTTTTCTCGGGAATTCATAAACAATCCTACGAGATTCCTCACGGTTACGCAAACAGCAGGCAAAGAAATCGGGATGGCGTGATTTTCTCATTTGTGCACAGTGTTAGTTTGAATTTAGCTCTCTCGTGTGTAGTATGGGAAACAATGGAAGGACCTTGGCTTTTCTTGAACTGCCTGCCCCCCAATTTTTTTCCCAACTCTTTGGAGTTTGACACAAACTAAGAGTGGCAACCCCTAGAAATGAGGTGATGGACAGGCTGTAAGGAGTGGAGATTGTTATCTGAAGATTAACCACAGAGGCCCTGAAAATGGGGCTGGGATGTTTCAAGAAATCTCCCGCAAGGTTTCCAGGTCAGGCTGGCTGTGCCGTGACCTCAACGTTGTCAGGAATTCTGCAAGGTCATTGCTCATCTTTGACAGAACGTGGGCAGGAAGGGAAGAAAATATATGACAAGCTGCTAAGAGAAGCAACGTGGTCTCATTTGTTTCAGTGGGTTTTTGTTTCTTGGGAGGAAAAATGACTCAGAAGCTCACCAAAGAGAGGTGTGCAGGAATTTCTCCCAGGCTCCACGTCTACCGTTACTTACTAAATACAGCCTTGTCTCTCCAAGGCAGCCGGGGGACGGGTTAAAAACCCCTGTTAACACACACACTGTATTTCAGGTGCTTCCCCTGTCCAGCAGGTCCTGCCTGAAGGCAGTTCTGGGTCCAACCCATTCATGCCCGTCCTCCCGGCGACACTAGGGCATGCCTGAAAGCGTTCTGCTGAGAGACCGAAGCCTCTGAGGGGCATCCACTAGATCCCACTGGGGGCTGGGCTTCTCTGCATTAACAACACGCTGGTCAGTATCATCGACTAGATAGACGCCTACTCCTCTGATGTCACGGCCATCCAGTGAAGCTACGATGACAACGGGAATTTCTACGAAGATATTCCTATAGCAGAACGTAAAGAGTGGGCAACTGATCTTTGGTAATTCACAAGCTGGCATTCTGGCTCTCACCAGGACCTTTCAGTATGTCCCAGGCCCAGACATGGGGCCCGGTTTCTGCGCCTAAAAGCCCCAAATCCTTGCTTTCGCTGAGGTGAAGCTCCAAGAGGTGATGCCCTGCTTAATAGGACGACTGGAAGCCCTAGTGAGATCTCTCAACTACAGGGAACACACTTAAGAAAAATTAGATGTGCTGCTGTCAGCTAAACATTTGTATAAGGAAACAGTGGGGGACGAGAGTGGGCAAGTTGAGACCCTGAATGACAGGCTAACGTATTTGGCTTTAACTAGTTTTTCTTTTTAAAAAATATTTTTTTAATGTTTATTTATTTTTGAGAGAGAGAGAGAGAGAGACAAACAGACAGAGTGTGATCCAGGGGGGGCAGAGAGAGAGAGACACACAGAATCCAAAGCAGACTCCAGACTCCGAGCTGTAAGCACAGAGCCCGATGCGGGGCTCGAACTCACAGACTATGAGATCATGACCTGAGCCAAAGTTTCACGCTTAACTAACTGAGCCACCCAGGTACCCCAAGTTTTTTCTTTTGTAAATGTTTATTTATATTTGAGAGAGAGAGAGAGAGAGAGAGAGAGAGAGAGAGAGAGAGACAGGGTGCCAGCCAGGGAGGGGCAGAGAGAGAGGGAGACACAGAACCCAAAGCAGGCTCCAGGCTCCGAAGTGTCAGCACAGAACCTGATGCAGGGCTCAAACCAACAAACCATGAGATCATGACCTGAGCCAAAGTCTGTCACTTAGCCAACTGAGCCACCCAGTCGCCCCAGCTTTAACAGTTTTAAAAAATAACTGAAAATCATCAAAGCTTCCTTAATTTTTAGTAAAAATGGGGGGGGGGGAGGTAAGAAGGGTGAGAACAGAGAAATGGACCTTAGATGCATGTTGTGTTTTTAATTTAGGTGTCTCGTCTCATACATAATTTCACCTAATCCCATCAACAGCGCAGAGCAGGAATGCCCATCCCCACTTAGTGGATGAGAAAACCAAACCCGAGGGGGCAGTGACTTGGTTAAGGCCACTCAACCAGAAGAACATGACATGAAGACAGCTATCACCATTCCCAATGCAATATTTGCCCCCAAATTATTTAAATAGTCTCATAGTAGTGTTAGGCCACAAGTATCCAGCTTAACACGCCATAACAAGGTTGCATTTGTCTACCTAGATCTTGAAATAATATAAATAATACTTCTTTCCCCAGTGGAATGGACAGGGGTCTATAAACAGTTTCTTAGCCTATGAAGCTGAGCATAAACTTAGGCCTAGGAATCCCATGAGATGCATGAGCAACCAGCCTAGGAAATTATCCTTATCCCACGTTCCCTGCTAGCGTGGGCCCTTGACCTGGGTCCTAACTGATTGACCTTACATAAATTTATTATATTTCTTGGCACTGGCCTGGCCCCTCCATCTGCCCATCTTTAAAAGGGCGCCTTGTTATATTACTAGTTTCAGGAAGGGCAAGACTGATATTGGAAAAAAATATATCCTTTTACAACCCATTGACCTAATGGTTGATGTCAACATCACTCTACAAACTCGCTAAAAATAGTCATCATGTTGGTTAAGCTGGACAGTCAAAATGAATATGTACATAAAGCACACTCTGAACACAAAACTGGTTTCGCTGTCATCAAACAACCATTCCTTAAAGTGAGAGAGTTCGGTGGATATTGATGAAGTGGAACGAGGAATGTGCTCTGTATTTATAACAATGAATGGGATTTAAGAGTTTTGGTTTAAAGAACTTCATGATTCCAAGAGGAGACTTGACATGTGTTTCTAGGATAATTAACCCTTAGGCAATCTCAACGAAAAATCCTTGAGATGGCAAGTCACTGAAAACCAATTTTTTTTTAAGGCATGATTCAGAGAGCAAGCTCGTATCACCGAGGGTGAAATTAGAGAAGATCTCTAAGGCTGGGAACTTGCAAAGCCTCTCTCCCTTCTGATGGATTATACGGCCGGCGTGGCGAGAAACGATCAATGGCATCTTTCTACTCTTTTTACAAAAGCTTGAAAGGAAAAGTGTTCTAGAAGGTACATACAACAAAGATAGACAGGAGATAAATATTTTATGTGACGTTTAAACAAATGTGGTGGCTTCTGCTGCCTTCTCGGTAAACAGGACATGTCAGCCAGTTTTCTGAGATACTGGTCAACTGAATTCCCTTGAAGTGAAGTGAAGCCCCACATTATTCTACAGAGTGCTTGATGGACACCATCGAATGTTTTACTGATTGGTCTTCTTATGGGGAGTGGAGGGATGGTGATGAAGAGCAGGAATAACCATATACGCGAAACACCGTATGGATATTATTTATTTTCAGCATACCAAGAACTATCGTTTCTGTCTTTTACAGAGTTTAAAGACAAGGCTCAGGAAAACCCAAGAAATATTCATGAAATCGCGCAAAGTGTATATGTCTGAATGTCGATTTGCATCTAACTCTGCTGGACTCTAAAACACAAGGTCTTGGGGCGCCTGGGTGGCTCAGTCAGTTGAGTTTCCGACTTCAGCTCAGGTCTTGATCTCATGGCTTGTGAGTTTCAGCCCTGTGTCAGGCTCTGTGCTGACAGCTCAGAGCCTGGAGCCTGCTTCGGGTTCTGTGTCCCTCTCTCGCTCTGCCCGTCCCTTGCTCAAGCTCTGTCTCTCTCTCTCTCTCAAGAATAAACATTAAAAAAATTTTTTAAAGGAAAAACAAGGTCTTTCTGCCATGTGACATGTGTGTTTCACCCCCACTGCTCATAAGTAGAAACCCCTCAATCAAGTTCATTTAATCAATTAACGAGGGGCTCCCTTAAAGGCAGATACCAGCAGCATTTGACAATGGAGCCACTGCTACAGATGTCTTAAGTCGGATGTCCTAAGTTTTCTGACAGTGACTTGAAAGGAAATATAGGATTTCATCTCTCCTTCAAATACACGTAGCATATCCTGCCATCTTCAACACAGGCCTGAGACCACAACCACTCCTTTGTTCTTCTGCGTTTATTTGAATGATTTTTGAGCCTTGACAGTGACTCAGTGAGCTTTATTCCTACCGCCTGAATCTCTGAAGAAGGTGCATATTGTTTTGCTCTGGGCTGATCTGGGCTCAGGGTTAGATGCTGGCATGAGATGTACCTGAAGATGGAAATTCTGTAGGCTGGACTACATCCAGCCTTTTGGGTGCCTGGCTGAGCTGCGAGCTCCATCATCCTCTTGCGTATGGAGACCAGTCATTCCGTAGACACACTCCCAGGTTTACGGCTGTCTGCTCGTACATTATTCTGCTAATGGTGATCTTGCTGGTTCATGCAGAATACACTAGATCTAATCAGGTGAAACCTGAGTCACCTTGCGCTGGCAACATGCATTTTAAACTACCGATCTAAAAAACAACCACACACATCACTAAAAATCCCCTCGGTTTTTTTCCTCCTCTGGCCAAATGAAGAGATCACCACCAGAAGAGCAACCCCTTTGTTTCCTACAAAGGACCAACAAAACACTAAATGTTGTGTGAATATTTCTCTTGCCGCGCCATATTGGAATACGGAGGAGGTGAAGTTGCAAGATGTCGTTATCGATGGTGCGCTGCCCTTGGAATAGGTAGAACTGTGGCTCGATGAGAGTGTGCACCTTCGGAAGGAGGCTAAGTTCTTTTAAGTTTCTGTTCTTCTTCCTACATTCGGAACTTCCTTGGCTAAATGAACACAGATGACAATGCGGAATCGGTAGGGATTTTTTTTCTTCCAAGTCCGTCGAACCTGCGGGATCTTTCTGATCATCACCATTTTATTATTTCTGTATTGAATCGTTCCAGGAGGACCTCATTCACATCCTACCCCCTTCCGTCCCGAGGCAAAGACAAAGCTCTCCCGGCCTCTGAAGACACTACTGCTTTCTTCCCGTTCGCCCGCTCCTGCAGGAATCAATGTTTATGGCTGCAGTTACAGTAAAAATAGCAAAAGCCAATATTTGTGCTCCGTATCTGTCAGATAATAAAGCCGGCTGGAGGCATGACCACATGACATCTGCATGCAACATACAGGGGCTGGTCCCCCCATCCGTCCAGACAGTTTGTCTAAAGATGGCGTCATATTTGTACAGCTGACATTCCCAAATCCCCCATGCGTGTCCTCAGGGAAGCTCAAGATTTCGGTTTGATTTTTGATCTTGTTGATTCTGGCCTTTGGACTGGAAAAATGTTTTTTTTTTTTTTTTAAAAAAAAAGGAGAAAAAGAAGATGAGAAAGAAGGAGCAGGGAAAAAGAAATATGAAAGTAAGAAAATGAAACAAGATGGAATAACCACTCAGAACATCCATCTAACAGTTCTCTTTGAACTGCTGTTTTTACGCCTTGTCGACTCAAAAAGGGAGAGTCAGAGACAAAGAAGTGGTGGGAAAATTAAAACGAAAGACCCAGAAACAAGCTGGGAAATCAGAGTTCCTTCTGAGAGTTTGGATTTTAGGTGAAGACCTAGGTTTCAGGTTTACCTCAATGATCTTGGACAAGAATCTTACTATATAATAAGCCTTGACTTCTCATCTGTCAAATGGGACCATGACTAGAATCCAATCTGTAGGGTGGTTGAAAAGATTCAATGAGGTCACGTGGGGAAAGATTTGAGCACAGCCAGTGGGAACAATACCAGTGATTGTTATTCTCCAAGCAAAGCAGTTTCTAAGTGAATCAACCCTACTTCTCCTTCAGCTCCTTGGCCTCCTTAAGTGACTCAGGCAGGTCACCGGAAAAGAAATCAAGTGTGAAAAGTCCAAACTCAGGCATTGTAAATGCAATTTTGTGTCGCATTTCTTTGCTGTTATTGTTATTAATGCTCATGGGCTCATTCTTATGCATATCCATTTTGTTCAGTGTTTCCAAGTCAGAATTCTTGTGCTAGTCAAGGGGCGCCTCGGTGGCTCACTCGGTTAAGCGTCCGACTTCGGCTCAGGTCATGATCTCGTAGTTCGTGGGTTCGAGCCCCGCATGGGGCTCTGTGCTGACAGCTCAGAGCCTAGAGCCTGCTTCGGATTCTGTGTCTCCCTCTCTCTCTGCCCCTCCCTGGCTTGCACTCTGTCTCTCTCTCTCTCGAAAATAAATAAACATTAAAAAAAAAAATAGAAGAATTATCGTGCTAGTCTGAAGACACCATTGCCATAATTGTTCTGCAATTTGACCCCTAACTTCCACTCAGGAATCCTACATCATTTTGCAGTCTCTTTGCTCTGCCCTCTTATACAGGCTGTCTTCCTGGTCTCTAAACAGGACACACTTTGTAGTACGTGAAATGATTTCAGGTGGGTTATTCAAATACGTATTAGAGAAAATACAATCACAGACGACATCCGTGATTCCCTAGATACTATCCTTTGGGTTGAGGATAAAACAATGGAAAGTTTAAAGACTGACAATTTTTCAAAGATTAGCAGAGCATCAATCAGGCTGTGGGTGCTCGCTCATAGTTCCCAGCTCCATACAGTTAACTGGGGTCACGTGTCACTGCTGAGCAGCCGTGTTCGGAAGCCCATATGGAGCTTCCCAGTTGTCTCTCATTCTGCCATCGTGACTGAGGAGGCTGCGTGTCCAGATGAAGCAGGAAGAAGCCAGGGGTGCCTCCAGAGCCTGGGTCCCTGGGCGACTTCACAGAGCCAAAGCCCTATGGACTCATGACCAATGCCAAGTATGAGGGAAAGAAAAAGCTATTAGCATGTTAATTCGCTTTGTTAGTGACCTCAGCATGGCGGGATGTGCGACACCAGAAAGGTGGTCACGACAGTGTTTGAGATTACAGTTTCTTTAAATTTTTTTAAATGTTTTTTTTTTTTTTATTTTTGAGACAGAGAGAGAGAGAGAGAGAGAGAGAGCAAGGGAGAGGGGACAGAGAGAGAGGAAGACACAGAATCGGAAGCAGGCTCCAGGCTCTGAGCCGTCAGCACAGAGCCCGATGTGGGGCTCAAACTCATGAACTGTGAGATCATGACCTGAACTGAAGTCAGATGACTAACTGACTGAGCTACCCAGGTGCCCCAAGAACATTTTAAAAAAAAAAAAAAAGACAGGGGGAGAAGGAAGGAAGGAGAAGGAAAGAATGGAAGAATCCATGAAGCATGTCGTTGGCTGATATTGCATCATCGATCTTCAAAAGCAGGACCACTTCTGTGAACTCCTTCCATTTCCAATATATCTATTTATCTGATTTTCATTTAATATTTTCTAGTATCTTGTTCGGGGTTATTTTCTTCTGATTATTCAATGTCCCCCCTTCCCATCCCTTTCCACTTGCTTTTATACTCGCTTGCCATTTGACTACATACACTCTATTATGTTACGATACAGGTTTCTTTAACAATTACTTACTGGGCACTACTCATTCCGCGCCAGGAAGTCGGCTGGCCATGGAAGTACGGCGATAGGCAAGATGAATCTAGCCCCTGTCCTCATAAAACTGAAAATTAGATGCTTGGGACAGCCCTTTGGTTTCTTCAGACGCCCTCTCTTTCCCTCCCTTCAGAATTATCGTCATTGGTATGAGCAGCTCTGGCCCCATTAAATTGTCACTAGCTATCAAATCATAATTACGCGTTCTCTGAAAATCCACCCAAGTCACATTCTAACTCTGCTGGCATCCTGTAAAGGTTCCTACGTCCTCCTGGCTGAGAAACAGTCCTGCTCGGGCAGAGGGTGGACATGCGGGGCTCAGGGGTGAGGAAACACCAAGAAGAGGATCCCTGAGTGGATGTCGCCGTCCACGAACAGAAGGGCCTTCTCAAGATGTGCTTCCTTCAAAGACAGAAGCGTGTTGGGTGAAACAACTTATATGAGGGGTTGCCCAGCTGGCGGCCTCTTGGGGAGGAAAACCCTGTGATGCTATTTCTTTCGCGACGACAAATTATTTCAAGGAGCTCGCTGTATTACTGTGGTGACTTTTATCGTTTGTACTGCAAATGGTCGCGATGGCCATAATTGAGAATATAAGTGGAAAAACAGAAGAAAATTAAAATCAACAGGATAGCCATGGCAGAGCTACCAATATATTGGTGGTGATCCTTCCAGGTTAAAACTTTCAAGATTGCAAATACATATTATATATGTCACTTTATCCTGTTTGGTATCAGGCCATAATAGCACACTATGTTTTTCCTCCTACAATACATGATTATTTCCCGTGCTAGTAAATGGTTTTCTAAAATACGATATTAATAATGGTATAGGATACTGTCATACCATAATTTATTTCAGAATGCCTTAATATGTTTTTAAGTTTTTTTTTAATGTTTATTTATTTTTGAGAGAGAGACAGAGCGTGAGCAGGGGAGGGGCAGAGATAGAGAGGCACAGAATTCAAAGCAGGCCCCAGGCTCCGAGCTGTCAGCACAGAGCCCCGAGGCTCACACTCACAAACCACGAGATCATAACCTGAGCCAAAGTTGGATGCTTAACCAACTGAGCCACCCAGGCACACCTAGAATGCCTTAATATTAAACTTTGAAGCAGTTCTCAAATTTTTTTTACTATTATGAATATCAGTTTGATAAACTTTCTCAGAGCAATATTATAAAATAAATCTGCATGTATTTCTTTAGAATAAATTCCTAGTGGTAGAATTATTAAGTAAATTTCTACTAAAAGTATTAATGTTTTCATTTTACACAAATTCCAAGTATTTTATCAGATTTTGTCATTTGAATATTAATTTTATTTACAATGTCTGGGAGGTACAGCTATTATTTATTTCCATTGTAGTGAAATATATTTATATTTTATGTTTGCATTTTATGTCATGTTTGGCACTCATTTAATTTTTAATTCTTTCTTTCCAAAAACCCCATAAAAGAATTAGATAAATGCGGGGGTGGGGGGTGAGGACTGCTGATTTTTATCATGCCGGAGACTGGAGAATGGAGAAGTATGAATTCCATAGGGCAAAATTTTCAAAGCCTGTTATAGAAATAGAAATTTCTATCATACAAAACACAGACAAGATCACTTTGAACCAAGAGCTGGCCAGCCAATGAATTTGACACAACTAATTAGAAAATACCACGAACTCAGAAGTGGTCCAATAATAAATGTCCACAGTTTTCTTCCTTGTGTTTTCCAAATCTTAAGTAAATATGGACTTCTATTGAGATACAGACAACAATCAGCAAACAAAATAAAGGAGCAAGGTAGGGTGCAGAGGGGGCCTAAGGTGTTTATTTAACAGATTTGCAGGTGATCAGGACAGCTCCTTAGAGCAGAGGGTGTCAGGTGGGGGCAACTCACACACACGCCTATGGCTTTAATCGGTATAGAGCAGTGGTTCTTAGCCAAGAGGGATTTTTGTCCCCCCTCTCTCAGGGACACTTGGGAATGTCTGGAGACATTCCTGGTTGTCACAACTGGGAATTCCACTGGTATATCTAGCGGCTAGAGTCCAGGGGTGATGTTAAATATCCCACAATGCACAGCCACGCCTTCCACGACACATAGTTATTTGGCTCAAGCTAGTAGTGCCAAAACTGAGAAACACTAGTGTACGGGCTTTGGCGTGAGTGATCTGTAAATTGGAGTGCAGGTGACCCGGGAAGTGCACAGGACTATACTTTACAGTGCGAGGCAAAAAAATATTAAAATTTCAGTTCATTTTCATTCCCCCCAAAAAATCACATTAATTTTTATGAATACTTGTAGAGGTCGATACTGTTTGCCTTGTACAGTCTGGGTGTCCCTCCAGTCACACTTGACCTTTAGTCTGAAACGCGCTGAGGGTTGACAGAGGACCACAGCACAGAGGGGCTGGCCGTGGCACCCCATTTGTTGGCTTGCAGCCTACTGTAACATTCTACAGTTGACATGCGCCACGTCATATATGTTTACGGCGGTGTCATGCAATTTTGACTGAGTTGCCTGTCACAACATGGACCAACACCTTGAAAATATCTTGTAAAGGATCAGACCTAATGAAGATAGCATTTGAGAAGTAAGAGTCCAGATACAAACTCATGCATGTATGGTCAATCGACTTTCAACAATGGTGCTAAGAAAAGTCAATGAGGAAATAAACTTTACAACAAATGGTACTGAGACGACAGAAGAGCCACAAGCAAAAGAATGAAGCTGGATCCCTACCTCACACCATATGCAAAAATTAAGTAAAATTGGATCAAAGACCTAATATAAGAGCTAAAATGATAAATCTCTCCTAAGAAGACATAGGTGAACATCTTTGTGACCTTAGATTAGGCAGAGTTTTCTTAGATATCATATCAAAGGCACAGGTAACCAAAAAAATTAAAAAGATGACTTGGGTCTTGTGAGTAGCCAATCACAGTATGAAGATTACTTTTAAGTGAAAATATTTGAGCTAAAGAAGATGCGGAAAGAAATTTTATCTGAACTTCCCTTATCTCACTAGAAATGAACTTCCAAGAAACACAAGTGCCAGTGACCTCCCTGCTAGGGAGTTTCCTATGAATTCAGCTGCAGAGACAGAGTGCCCTCATTCCATTAGCATCAAAAGGTTCAAGAGAATCTTCCAGACCTTCCCAATGAAGCCTTAAAAACAAACAAAACAAAACAAAACACCTTCAAGTTATGCATATAACCCTTTTCTCTCTGGCTAATGAGGGAGATACACTTCGCCCAAACAGCAAGAGGAAGTTTCCCCCCCAACGGCCTCGTTCAAAGTAAAAACTTCTGTGTTGTGTAAAGGACACTATCAAGAAAGTGAAAACCCAACCCAAATAACAGGGCAGAATATTTGCAAATCATGCATCTAAGAAGGGTCTAGTATCCAGAATATAGGAAGAATCATACAATAAAAAGACAAACAACCCAATTAAAAACTGGCAAAATATTTGAATAGATATTTCTCCGAAGAAAACATACAAATGGTGGCCAATAAACACATGAAAAGGTGCTTATCCATCACTAGTCACTAGGGAAACGCATTTCAGAACCACAGTGAGACACCACGTCACACCCACTAGGATGGCCAGGACCAAAAAGACAGACAAGCGTTGTGGGGAAGGTAGGGAAATCGCAATCTCTGAACGTTGCTGGTGGGAATGTGAGTGGCAAAGGCGCTTTGGAAAACAGGTCGGCATGTTCTTAAAAGGTGAAATACAGAGTTACCACACGACACAGCCGTTCGACTCCTAGGTATATGCCCAAGAGAACGGAAAACATATTTCCATATAAAAACACTTGTAGACTTGTTCGTAGTGGCATCATTCATAATAGCCCCAAACTGGAAATAATCCAGGTACCCAGTAAGTGATGAATGAATGTACAAATACGTATGTCCCTAAAATGGCACATCCATACGTCATAAAAAGGAATAAAGTACAGCACATGCTACAATATGGATGAACCTTAAAAACATACTAAGTGAAAGAAGCCAGACACACACAAAAAAACTCACATTGGATGACTCTTTCTTTTAATTAATTAAATAAATAATTAATTAATTTGAAAGAGACAGAGAGCAAGTGTGGGGGGTGGGGCGGTGGGCAGACAGGGAGGCAGAAAATCCCAAGTAGGCTCCACGCTGTCAGGGCAGAACCCGATGTGGAGCTTGAACTCACAAACCGTGAGATCACAACCTGGGTGGAAACCAAGAGTTGGACGCTTAACCGACTGAGCCACCCACGCGCCCCTGTGTGACTCAGGATGATTTGAAATAGGTTTTGTTACTACTTCGGGATAGTAAAGCCGACAGAGCAGGTGACAACAGGGTACTGAAGAAAGAGTCTGTTACTCACAATTTCCAGGAGGAGGGGAGACACCATACCTGAGAGGTCACAGGAGAAAACACAGATATGGCAGGAGGCAGAGGGAGCAGGGGCAGCCATGAACCAGCGTGGTCATTGAGGTTTTTATGGGAAGGAACGGCAAGCAAGCTTAGGGAGCAATTTCGGCAATTCCAGCAGACTCTGGGGTGTAGGAGCTGTCGCTGGCTGTCTGACACCTGGCCCTAGGATACTAAGTGCAGGTGCCTAGTGGCCCACGTGTGACAGCTCCTTACAGGGGGGGTGGGCGGGGGGATTGCAGGCCCATGTTGGGGATCTGTTGGTTTGCATTTGAAAGGCACCCTCCCTTCTGAGTTGTTTAGCGTCTCTAGGAATTAGCTACCCTCTAGAAGAGTCAGCTCCTCGAGGCTCAGCAAGACCCCTGATGTCAAAGCTTCAGAAGACAGGGAAGTAAAAGACACTGATGACTCTCCACGAGATGCCCAGAACAGACAAGTCCAGGAAGACAGAAAGATTCGTCATTATTTAAATGACCTGGGGCTCGGTCGGTTGAGGACCCGGGTGGCTCGGTCGGTTGAGCATCCGACTCTTGATTTCAGCTCAGGTCATGATCTCATGGTTCGTGAGTTCGAGCCCAGCATCGGGCTCTGTGCTGACAGCTCGAAGCGTGCTTGGGATTCTGTCTCCCTCTCTCTCTGACCCTCTCCCTCTTGCTCTATATCTCTCTCTCTCAAATAAAAAAAAAATTGTGGTTATCCAAGAGCTAGCGGTACAGAGGAATGAAAGGTGACTATTCATGGATATGGAGTTTCTTTTGGGGGTGACAAAAATGTTCCGGCGTCAGCCAGTAATGGTGGCTATACAACCTCGTGACTATACTGAAAAACACCAAACTGTACACTTCCAGATGTTGAATCCAGCACATGAGTTATACCTCAATACAAAAAAAAAATAGTAATAATAAGAAAGTTATAACAGAAAAACCATGCTGTGAAAAAAATACTCTGTAACTAGGAAGACCTATTGTTGGGGAATGATTTCGGGGGAGAAAATTGGTTTTATGATTTTCTTAGAGTCAAACAAAGGAATATTCGCAAAGTCGGTTTCTTCAGGAAAGCAATGTTTTTTTTTTTTAACTTTCATTTAAGACGTAAGTGGTTTAAGCCATCGTTTTAGGTTGGACTTTAAACAAAATACGGCTCATGTCGCAGGGTGTAAGAGATATTCATGCCCCCTATTTTTGGTATAGAACTCCAGGTACTGAGGGGTTAACCGTATCCCCAGTTTCCGAGGGGACACGTGACCTGCACCTGACCAATCGAGGCATCATATTACCATTGACATAAAGACTGATTGAGCCACTCAGACCAAATTATCAGTTAAATGAAGCCACTAAGACCCAATTCTGAGGCTCCCGTGTGAAGAACAGAGTTCTATTTCTTTCTCGTGCAGTCGAGCCTGGCAGGATAGGAACGTAGGGTACAAGGTCAACGCAGAGACAACAAGACATGGGGAGACATTGTGTCCTTGTGACGCCGCTTACGTGCCTGGATTAAGCCGTGCCTGAAGTTAATGTGCAGATGTTTCGGTGGTGACAGTTAGCTTTTACGTTGTTTGTTTTAAGCTAGTTTTAATTCGGTTTCCTGCCACTTATTATCAAATAAATCCAAGGGGAAACCCAGAAAATGTTTTTAGGAAAAAAAAAAAAACAACTCAAATAATATAATGCATAAATGATCTTGCTAAGGAAATAAATGAGCTAGTGTTTATCAATTGCTTAATAGGCCTTGTTGGATCCGATCCTAGCAACCGCATGCATTATTTTGCTCCTGTGTTGTTCTCTACATCTTGAGCACAAAGCCTGACGTCCCTGGCCATTCTTTTGAAGCCAAGAATGGAAAAAAATGATGCTCTTGGGGAGGAAAAATTTTTCCTGCATTCTCTTAGGTCTGTGTTCAGAGTCCTGCAAATTAAAGTAGCAAAAGACAGGTAGGCAAAAGAACGGAATTTTATTCACGTACTATGTATGCAGAAGTTCACAGAAAAATAACTGGGGAGGGGGGCATGTTCAGAATTTGGGACTTATATACCAAATTGAACAGGTGAGGGTGAGCGGGAAAAGGGCACTTACAGGAAGACAAAGGACTTCTCTGGAAAGATAAACGGGCTCTTAGGAGAAGGGGTGGGAGGTAAGACAGTTTTGCGACAATGTCTGTTTGGGTATGATACTGACCACTTTTCTCAGAGAAGAGAAAATGAGAGTTGGTCCCAAAAAGGAGATATAGCACAGTTGAGTTCTTCTGAGGGGGTCTCTGCGTTTAGGCAGATAAAGGATATCAGGAACACAAAGGCCTTCAGCTGAAGATCATTTTTAGGTCCCAGTGGCTTATTGGGGATCCCTTCGGTCCAAATTATTCGACATTCGCGTCGCTAGTTACGAAGCAAAACAAAGAACTAAAGTACAATCCATGTTGTCTGGCTCCAGTTGGGAACGGCAGAGTCTCCTTGATAAGCTAAATTTATCATCTTTTCTTATTCTTAAAGTCACTGAACAAGTCGCCCCTAAGACATTCAGATCTTGGGTTTGCTCCGTAAAGAACAAGAGAAATCACCCCACGAACACGAATGCCACAGCTCCTTCGGTCTTTAAATGGTTCCTGAATGTCAAATATTTTGCTCGGTGTAAAGTTCCAGGCATTTATCTTATTATGGTCATCTTTTGCTTTCTGCTTTTTGTTTTTTTTTTTTTGGGGGGGGGGAGGGCGGAATATTTGCAGAAGAAGAAAAGAGAGAGAGAGAGAGAAAGAGAAATATGGACCTTCCCAGCCACAGCAGGCCAGCCGTGTGTGCCTGTCGGCAGCCCTCGCGGTCGGATTGACAGTCCCAGCTGTTGACAGGCTGTGGCAAGAAGAGGGAGAGAAAATGCAATTCGTCAGGACGCCGGGCAAATGGGCATGTCTTAATGTTACCATTTTCCTTACGGTCGTAATAACCCCCTACATGGCACACCTGGAATAATTTAACTGAGTTTGACCGGTCAGTTGAGAAATTATTTGGAAAGTATGCGGCCTCTCGTGTTCTGCCAGGGGGCTGGTGGCTTCGACAGCGAGCAAGCCAGGGGACGCTCCCCGAGGCCGGTGACGTGCTGACGAGCCGCTGACAGGGCTTCACAATCATCCAAAGAGTGCCCTTTCCCACCCCTGACGGCGTTAGCCCAGCTCCTGACTCCTCATGCCGCAGACATGACGACCACAGACGGGCTGCCCAGAGGCCTGTGTTACCGGTTCTGTTTTCGGTGGGACTAGCTGCCATCGCATAAAACTCGGGAGCTCACGTTCAAAGACTTCCATTCTGGCCTCTCTTGAAGTATCAGAATGTTTGGCCCAACTGGGCTTCCATTTTCACACGAATGGTTGGCCGGTGTTGGCTGGTACCTCTCATCTAGACAGGAGGTGTGCGTTCCAGGGGGGCTGCGGTCACCACTGCCATCTGACATTCATGTCTTCCATTTATGCTATCTGCTTGGGCCCTGGAGAGAGCTGAGTGTGCTTCCCCTAAGGCAGAACGTAAAACAGAACTACTGGGGAAATTTCTCTTAGCCCTAAGAGCATTGGTCCAATTTCTCTTGGATCGGACGGGGTCCATACTGTAACCAATCAATGCCTTTGATAGGGTTAGAACTACAGGTGTTCATCCAGATGGGATTGTGGAATTGATTCTGATTTCTGTCTCTCTTTCTCTCTCTCTGTCAATAGGAAGGTAGTAGGTACGTAGGTAGATGATAGAAAGATAGAGAGATAGATAATACAGAGATAGATGATACATAGATGTATAGGTATACATAGATGACAGATAGATATACATAGATAATAGATAGATTACAGATATACATAGATAATAGATGATAGATTACAGATATACATAGATAATAGATGATAGATAGATTACAGATAGATATACATGGATAATAGATGATAGATTACAGATAGATATACATAGATAATACATAATAGATGATACATAGATATACATAGATGACAGATAGATAATACATACATAGATGATATATACATAAATATACATAGATCATAGATACACACAGATAATAGATAATACATAGATATACATAGATGATAGATAGAGATAAGAAGAAATACACACACACACACATTTTCACATCTTTCCTTTGGACTCGGTGAGAAACAGCCAACTTCCAGCTTCAAGCCCACATCTGAAAGGGATGTTTGAAGGAATAATGAATAATCAGTCACAAACTGAATCTTCATCACTGTCTCACAAATGGAGAATGTTTCTTGCTATCTCCAGCCATGTGTTAATGGTTTCTCTGAGGTCACCTGTACAGATAGATCTTTTGAATTTCCCTTGGAACACATGTGGTTTTAAGCTAGATGTTAATTGGAAACATTTATAGTGTCAAACATTTGATTAATGCTCTGGGTTTTAATTGAAAGGAATAAGCATTTCTTAAATCCACTCTTCACAGTATTGGCTTAAAAAAAAAAGTTTCCTAGAATAGGTTAAACATTTATTTGAAAACCAAGCAACATCAAAAAAAAAAAAAACAAACCACACACTCTTCATCATGTGTACTGATATGCCATCACCCCCTTCACATATATATTTGGGGGACAATTATTAGTCAATTGATGATTAGGAAAAAACAATCGGATGCCAACAGACACAATCTTGCTTCTGGCTGATGGCCAGTCAAAATTCAGAAACATATTGATGGGGATTTCACTCTAATGTTGTTTTCGGTGTAATACAGAACATTCTACATGTTTCACACTTTGGAGAACCAGGCCTAAGAAAGAGAGACCTATTGTCTCCACGCGAGAGATGCCGTGTGTGCCCGGGACCCTCTAAACTGAAACAATTAAGATGCAGTTTGGGGACTGAGCACAGGGTAATATTCTCCAGGTGCAAGAAGTCCAAAGCGGGGACCCAGTCGCGTTCAGAAGAAGGTGTATTTTGACTTTAAATTTGGTTCGTAAAGAACCCAAATGGGGTCTCCAGATGGTGCCCTGTAGACATAATTAAGCATCGCAATAAATCACATGCCAGTGACACGGCAATTATTCGCGGGTTCTCAACCCCTCCCCTGTCAGGTGCTCAGAGGGGCGCACCCAGGCATTCTTGAAGGTGTTCCGGAACAATGATACGCCATCTATTAGGGGCCTACGGGGGGATGCCGTCGCTCGCTTTTTACTGTCAGCCAGGACAGATAATAGGTGCAAGATGTAGTCTGACTTGGAGATACGAGTCCTCACTGCTGGCCTGCTTTTAGTGCAGAAGAGAATCCAAGTAAGGGGGGGGAAGTGTCACAAGGCCACTCCTCCATAATCGCCCTGTGAGGAATGGGAAAATTAAGTATGCCCACCAGGTCTTCGATTTTTCCCACCACCAAACAACTTGCTTTAGGTTTTCTCCCCACTGCATGAACTTCCTGATAGACTGTTTGGGACCCACTTATTTCTTGTTCCTTTGTTCACTCAACACGGACGTATTCCACTGTCCCTCAAACTCGAGAAAGGCGTAAACCTCTTTTTTACTCCCGAGAACCCACCTGCAGACACACCCAGGACATTTGCCTGGGAAACACGGACTTAGGAACTTAAAATCCTACTCTATGAAAATGTCTTACAGGGCAGGATAATCGTGCCAAATAGAAATAAATGTCATTTTTGGGGGGCGCCTGGGTGGCTCAGTCAGTTAGGCGTCCAACGCTTGACTTTGGCTCAGGCCATGATCTCATGGTTCCTGGGTTTGAGCCTCACCTCAGGAGGAGCCTGCTTGGGGTTTTCTCTCTCTGCCCCTCCCCTGCCCGTGTGCTCTGTCCCTCTCTTTCTCAAAATAAATAAATAAATAAACAGAAAAAGAAAGAAATCTCAGGGGCACTGGGTGGCTCAGTCAGTTGAGCATTCGACTTCAGCTCAGGTCCTGACCTCATGCCTCACGGGTTAGAGTCCCGCATGGGACTTTGTGCTGACAGCTTGGAACCTGGAGCCTTCAGATTCTGTGTCTCCCTCTCTTTCTGCCCTTCTTCCACTCACACTCTGTCTCTCTCGCCTTCAAAAACAAATACACATTAAAAAAAAAATTAAAGAAAGAAATCTCATTTTTAAGTTGGGTATTCTAATGTTTTTATGGCATTAAAAACACAAGATTTGCCTAAAATTATTTTTAGTCTGGGAAACTACTGTTCTATGAAATACTTCAAGTGTATCATATCAGACACCCTAACACCTCCTGGGCCTACAAAGCTCATATGGATTGCTCTGGTCTTCAAAAAGACAGAAAGAGGCCCCCAACGGATCATCCGTGTTTGTGTTTTTTTTTTTTTTTTAATGTTTATTTATTTTTGAGAGAGACAGAGACAGAAAGAGCATGACTGGGGGATGGACAGAGAGAGAGGGAGACACAGAATCCAAAGCAGGCTCCAGGCTCCGAGCCATCAGCACAGAGCCCCATGCAGGGCTCAAACTCACAAAGCGTGAGATCGTGACCTGAGCTGAAGTCGGGTGCTTAACCGACTGAGCCACCCAGGCGCCCCCAGATCATCCGTGTTCTTATGAAGCCTGCACATGGCTCTGAGTCTTGGGGTCACCTGAGTAGGACTGCATGGCTCCCCACAGTGCTGTAGGCTATGAAACAGAACTGGAAGTCTCAAGTCATTGGGAAGGAAACACTGTAGTTTTAGGGTCTTTCTCCCTCTGGTGTGAAGTGGGATCTCAACACAACGTATTATTTTACACTTTCGGAGGTCAGAAGACTACAAATCAATTTCGCTGGGATAAAGTCAGATGTCAACAGGACCCGGTCTTTCAGGAGGCTCCCAGGGAGAACGAACACGGCCCTCACTGTTTGCAGCTTCTGGAGGTTGCCTGTATGCATGGTCTTCGGAGCCTTTCTTCATAACCCTCAACCTCCCGCTCCCACCATTTTCTCTCTGACTTCCCTCTGATCTCCTTCGCCCCGTCACGAGGACCCCTATATTATATCAGGTCTCCCAGGATAACGCATCTCAAGATCCCTGAGTTAATCCCATCTGCGAAGTCCCTTTTGTCGCTTACTTACGACACCTTTGCAGATTCCGGGGACCAGGTTGTAAGTATCTTGGCGGCCATTATTCAGCCGAACGCAATCCCCTAAGACCCAGACCTTTCTCCAGGCCTGACCCCTCACATCAGGGTTCATGTCGTCAGCCATACATCTTGACTTGGCTGTGACATCACTTCGTATGAACAAATCCCAGAGAGGCTCCTCTTCGAGCCCCTACAATCTGCTCCGCGACTGCGCCTCCCTTCCCTTGGAACAGCCCTGCCGTCCCACCTTTCTCGCGGCTTTGCAATCCCGGTGTTATTCCAAAAATCGGCATACTTTCCTTAGGCCCTCCCTGCTCTCTGCCTCCGAAAAGACAACATCCGGCCTTTGAAATGCTTCCTCGTTTCTCCCTTTGCTCATCGCGGCTGCTGCCCCTCTCTCCGGAACAGTCGAGTGTCCTGATAAGGACTCCATCACATGTTGCGTGAGATCTTTATGCCTTTGGACCAGCGTGCTCTGTATTTAAATTGGCAGTGCCCCCAAAACAGAATAAAATTTAGGACACGAAATTTTTTTTTTTTTTTGCACAAAAATCAGTGGTATCTGTGACAAAGCCTAGTTAAAAAAAAATCGGCATCTTTTCAATGTTTTTAATCACTGGCTCCAAAGTTTTGTTGTTCTTCTCAAATGCCTTTGATAAGACAACCACAGACTCTAGTAGGAACTGCTCTCCACTTTGGAGTTTGTCTCTATTGGCATGTCGCCGCTGTCCCTGGCGACTGGGGCTTAGCACTCAGTTGCATTTCCTGCCTTTTTAGCAGAGTTTTGCCTCCATTATTAAAAGGGCAATCTAGAATAATTTCTCCTGAACAAGCCTTGTTCTTAATGAATCTAAGAGTCTATGCCTTTACAAGCCCCCAGATGACCCAAGTCCCATAGAACCCTCAGAAACTAGTATTAGATGTGCAGGGGTCAAAGCCGCGTGATTTAACAATTTCTCGGTGGAATGACTCATGTCTTCTCTAAGGCTGGAAACTTCCTGAGGACAGGGACTATGGCCACACATGGCAAATACTGTTACGCACACAATAAAGCTATTTATATTTATGAGAACTTGAACCCAACTCAGTGAGGAAGCTGATCTCAGAATGTAACTAAATTCCTACCAGCCATAAGCAAACCACCTCTTATGTAAGTAATGTATACTTACAACGTCTCTTACTTACCAAGTAAGTAACTCTTACGCAACTCTTGTGAGCATGTAAAATTCACGCAGAACACAATTTTTCCGCAGTTTGTTAAACTCGGCTGGTTACTGATCTCCTAACCCAGCTGTTGTTGTCACAAGAACACAGAACTTTCTGTCTCTCAGTTTTATTTTATTTTTTATGTTTGTTTATTTTGAGAGAAAGAGAAAGCAAGCAAGCATGGGGAAGGGGCAGAGAGAGAGAGGGAGACAGAGAATCCCAAGCGGGGTCCATGTTCAGCATGGAGTCAGACACAGGGCTCGATCCTATGACCATGAGATCATGTCCTGAGCCGAAAACAAGAGTCGGAAGCTTAACTGACTGAACCACCCAGGTGCCTCTGTCTCTCCCTTTTAATACACAATCTTAGCTGCTGCACGACAGGAATGATGTCCTGTGCTAATAATGAATATCTGTATCTTTCTTCCTACAGAAAGAGACTATGTCTTGATGTACCCTTTACTAACCTAAGAATACACAGTAAAACCTTGGATTGCGCGTAACTTGTTCTGCGAGTGTTCTGCAGGATGAGCAAACATTTCTAATAAATTTTAAGTTGATAAACGAACGATATCTTGCAATACGGGTAGTATGCGATGTGGCATGTCACGTGATCACACCTGAGACAATTCGCTTTGACATGCAAGTGCTTTGGATGACAAGCATGTTTCCAGAATAAATTAGGCTCCCAAAGCAAGGTTTTCACTCTAGTCTTAATTCTTGCTTCTACAACCTCAGGGATTTGTCCTTCGTTTCAATTCTCGTTGAACCACCTGTAAACATTAATTTTGAAAACGCAGCTTTGAATGCATCTCAGGATAGACTTCTATTCTAAGAGTGTGGCGTCTGTGTTTGTGTGTCAGGAAGAGACGACACATGTGACTTCAGGCTTTGCTGGTTTGGGGTATCAGGTGTTCTCGACAGCTGGCTGAAGTGTTAGAATACTAAGTTTTACAGAGGCTTAGAGCTGCCTTCCCTTCCAAAGTTCCTTTCATGTAACTCGTAGGTATTTTCTTAAAGTCTCACAGATTTTCGGACGAGATAATACATGAAAGGTTCTTTATAATGAGTAGAAATAAGAATAATGTTTCTTAAAGGTCTCGCCTAGTACGTCCAGCTTTATCACTAAGCTAGTTTCTCTCCTTGTACCAAATCACCCCGTTGAGCCATGAAGCCTACAGTCCCAGGGAGAAGGACACGACAGAAGTAGAAGTCTGGCTCCTTCTGGTCTAAAGGAATGGGAGGAAAAAGCAACTGAGGTCGGGTGAGGAGACCAGACATAGAGCCTCTTCTCCATACCCTTGGGGCTGATTCCTACGGAGAGGAGGTTGTAGAAGTACCCACCTAGGTGTGGGGAACTCTGGAAGGTCAAGGCTGGTGGCCTCTTTCCCAGCTGTGCCCTGAGAAGACCACGCGCTTCTAGGAGAAAAGTCATCAATGGTGCAGCAGAAACGGATGGAGACTATTAGACAACTGAACTTATCAAGCCAACACTACTGAATGTGGCCCATGTCCTAAATATGGTTGCAGGGAATCCAGAAGATTCTGCACCTCCACTGGTAGCAGCCAAGATGTTAAAAGGGTCAGAGGACTGATGTCCACTCAAATCTGAAACAACGGAGACACGGAGTGTTGGGACTTAGCTACCGGAGATAAAGGACCAAGATCACAGACTATAGCTGTGGGTACCCGTGAGTAACCCAAATGCTCAAAACTCGCCTACGAACTAGACCAGCCAAGTTCAAGGTCAACACAGGGCTCTGAGGCCTCCCCTCCAACTACCTGCCCTCCAACTACCTGCCCTCCAACTACCTGCCCTCCAACTACCTGCCCTCCAACTACCTGCCCTCCAACTACCTGCCCTCCAACTACCTGCCCTCCAACTACCTCCCCTCCAACTACCTCCCCTCCAACTACCTGCCCTCCAACTACCTGCCCTCCAACTACCTCCCCTCCAACTACCTCCCCTCCAACTACCTGCCCTCCAACTACCTCCCCTCCAACTACCTCCCCTCCAACTACCTCCCCTCCAACTACCTGCCCTCCAACTACCTCCCCTCCAACTACCTCCCCTCCAACTACCTGCCCTCCAACTACCTCCCCTCCAACTACCTCCCCTCCAACTACCTCCCCTCCAACTACCTGCCCTCCAACTACCTCCCCTCCAACTACCTCCCCTCCAACTACCTCCCCTCCAACTACCTGCCCTCCAACTACCTCCCCTCCAACTACCTCCCCTCCAACTACCTGCCCTCCAACTACCTGCCCTCCAACTACCTCCCCTCCAACTACCTGCCCTCCAACTACCTCCCCTCCAACTACCTGCCCTCCAACTACCTGCCCTCCAACTACCTGCCCTCCAACTACCTGCCCTCCAACTACCTGCCCTCCAACTACCTGCCCTCCAACTACCTGCCCCTCCAACTACCTGCCCTCCAACTACCTGCCCTCCAACTACCTGCCCTCCAACTACCTCCCCTCCAACTACCTGCCCTCCAACTACCTCCCCTCCAACTACCTCCCCTCCAACTACCTGCCCTCCAACTACCTCCCTCCAACTACCTGCCCTCCAACTACCTCCCCTCCAACTACCTGCCCTCCAACTACCTCCCTCCAACTACCTCCCCTCCAACTACCTCCCCTCCAACTACCTGCCCTCCAACTACCTCCCCTCCAACTACCTCCCTCCAACTACCTCCCCTCCAACTACCTCCCCTCCAACTACCTGCCCTCCAACTACCTGCCCTCCAACTACCTCCCCTCCAACTACCTGCCCTCCAACTACCTGCCCTCCAACTACCTCCCTCCAACTACCTGCCCCTCCAACTACCTGCCCTCCAACTACCTCCCCTCCAACTACCTCCCCTCCAACTACCTCCCTCCAACTACCTGCCCTCCAACTACCTCCCCTCCAACTACCTGCCCTCCAACTACCTGCCCTCCAACTACCTGCCCTCCAACTACCTGCCCTCCAACTACCTGCCCTCCAACTACCTCCCCTCCAACTACCTGCCCTCCAACTACCTGCCCTCCAACTACCTCCCTCCAACTACCTGCCCTCCAACTACCTGCCCTCCAACTACCTCCCCTCCAACTACCTGCCCTCCAACTACCTCCCCTCCAACTACCTCCCCTCCAACTACCTCCCCTCCAACTACCTCCCTCCAACTACCTCCCCTCCAACTACCTCCCCTCCAACTACCTGCCCTCCAACTACCTCCCCTCCAACTACCTCCCCTCCAACTACCTCCCCTCCAACTACCTGCCCTCCAACTACCTCCCCTCCAACTACCTGCCCTCCAACTACCTGCCCTCCAACTACCTGCCCTCCAACTACCTCCCTCCAACTACCTGCCCTCCAACTACCTGCCCTCCAACTACCTGCCCTCCAACTACCTGCCCTCCAACTACCTGCCCTCCAACTACCTCCCCTCCAACTACCTGCCCTCCAACTACCTCCCCTCCAACTACCTCCCCTCCAACTACCTCCCCTCCAACTACCTCCCCTCCAACTACCTCCCCTCCAACTACCTCCCCTCCAACTACCTGCCCTCCAACTACCTCCCCTCCAACTACCTCCCTCCAACTACCTCCCCTCCAACTACCTCCCTCCAACTACCTCCCTCCAACTACCTGCCCTCCAACTACCTGCCCTCCAACTACCTCCCCTCCAACTACCTCCCCTCCAACTACCTCCCCTCCAACTACCTGCCCTCCAACTACCTGCCCTCCAACTACCTCCCCTCCAACTACCTGCCCTCCAACTACCTGCCCTCCAACTACCTCCCCTCCAACTACCTCCCTCCAACTACCTCCCCTCCAACTACCTCCCTCCAACTACCTCCCCTCCAACTACCTCCCTCCAACTACCTGCCCTCCAACTACCTCCCCTCCAACTACCTGCCCTCCAACTACCTCCCTCCAACTACCTCCCCTCCAACTACCTCCCCTCCAACTACCTGCCCTCCAACTACCTGCCCTCCAACTACCTGCCCTCCAACTACCTGCCCTCCAACTACCTCCCCTCCAACTACCTCCCCTCCAACTACCTGCCCTCCAACTACCTGCCCTCCAACTACCTGCCCTCCAACTACCTCCCCTCCAACTACCTGCCCTCCAACTACCTCCCCTCCAACTACCTGCCCTCCAACTACCTGCCCTCCAACTACCTCCCCTCCAACTACCTCCCCTCCAACTACCTCCCCTCCAACTACCTCCCCTCCAACTACCTCCCCTCCAACTACCTGCCCTCCAACTACCTCCCCTCCAACTACCTGCCCTCCAACTACCTCCCCTCCAACTACCTGCCCTCCAACTACCTGCCCTCCAACTACCTGCCCTCCAACTACCTCCCCTCCAACTACCTCCCCTCCAACTACCTCCCCTCCAACTACCTCCCCTCCAACTACCTCCCCTCCAACTACCTCCCCTCCAACTACCTCCCCTCCAACTACCTCCCCTCCAACTACCTCCCCTCCAACTACCTGCCCTCCAACTACCTGCCCCTCCAACTACCTGCCCTCCAACTACCTGCCCTCCAACTACCTCCCCTCCAACTACCTCCCCTCCAACTACCTCCCCTCCAACTACCTGCCCTCCAACTACCTCCCTCCAACTACCTCCCTCCAACTACCTCCCCTCCAACTACCTCCCCTCCAACTACCTGCCCTCCAACTACCTCCCCTCCAACTACCTGCCCTCCAACTACCTGCCCTCCAACTACCTCCCCTCCAACTACCTGCCCTCCAACTACCTGCCCCTCCAACTACCTCCCTCCAACTACCTGCCCTCCAACTACCTGCCCTCCAACTACCTGCCCTCCAACTACCTGCCCTCCAACTTCCTCCCCTCCAACTACCTGCCCTCCAACTTCCTCCCCTCCAACTACCTCCCCTCCAACTACCTGCCCTCCAACTACCTGCCCTCCAACTACCTGCCCTCCAACTACCTCCCCTCCAACTACCTGCCCTCCAACTACCTGCCCTCCAACTACCTGCCCTCCAACTACCTGCCCTCCAACTACCTCCCCTCCAACTACCTGCCCTCCAACTACCTGCCCTCCAACTACCTGCCCTCCAACTACCTCCCCTCCAACTACCTGCCCTCCAACTACCTGCCCTCCAACTACCTGCCCTCCAACTACCTGCCCTCCAACTACCTCCCCTCCAACTACCTCCCCTCCAACTACCTGCCCTCCAACTACCTCCCCTCCAACTACCTCCCCTCCAACTACCTCCCCTCCAACTACCTCCCCTCCAACTACCTGCCCTCCAACTACCTCCCCTCCAACTACCTGCCCTCCAACTACCTGCCCTCCAACTACCTCCCCTCCAACTACCTGCCCTCCAACTACCTGCCCTCCAACTACCTCCCCTCCAACTACCTGCCCCTCCAACTACCTGCCCTCCAACTACCTCCCTCCAACTACCTGCCCTCCAACTACCTGCCCTCCAACTACCTCCCTCCAACTACCTCCCTCCAACTACCTGCCCTCCAACTACCTCCCCTCCAACTACCTGCCCTCCAACTACCTCCCCTCCAACTACCTGCCCTCCAACTACCTCCCCTCCAACTACCTGCCCTCCAACTACCTCCCCTCCAACTACCTGCCCTCCAACTACCTGCCCTCCAACTACCTCCCCTCCAACTACCTGCCCTCCAACTACCTCCCCTCCAACTACCTCCCCTCCAACTACCTCCCCTCCAACTACCTCCCCTCCAACTACCTCCCCTCCAACTACCTGCCCTCCAACTACCTCCCCTCCAACTACCTGCCCTCCAACTACCTGCCCTCCAACTACCTCCCCTCCAACTACCTGCCCTCCAACTACCTGCCCTCCAACTACCTCCCCTCCAACTACCTGCCCTCCAACTACCTCCCCTCCAACTACCTCCCCTCCAACTACCTCCCCTCCAACTACCTCCCCTCCAACTACCTCCCCTCCAACTACCTCCCCTCCAACTACCTGCCCTCCAACTACCTGCCCTCCAACTACCTCCCCTCCAACTACCTGCCCTCCAACTACCTCCCCTCCAACTACCTGCCCTCCAACTACCTGCCCTCCAACTACCTGCCCTCCAACTACCTGCCCTCCAACTACCTCCCCTCCAACTACCTCCCCTCCAACTACCTCCCCTCCAACTACCTGCCCTCCAACTACCTGCCCTCCAACTACCTGCCCTCCAACTACCTGCCCTCCAACTACCTGCCCTCCAACTACCTCCCCTCCAACTACCTGCCCTCCAACTACCTCCCCTCCAACTACCTCCCCTCCAACTACCTCCCCTCCAACTACCTGCCCTCCAACTACCTGCCCTCCAACTTACATAAGTACCTCGATGTGTATGGAGAGAAGTGGGTGGGGGAAGTCGAGACTCTGATAGATTAAGCGTCTGTCCCCCAAAGATCTAATACCCTTCGAAGGACTGTTTAAGCTCCTGAATACTGAAATATTCATTGGTAAGCTCAGATACCACCCTCTACCTTCAGGCAATAAGGACAGGGGCTTATTAGATTCCATCAGCTACAGAAGACAAAAAAGCTACATTCTTTTTGTTCACTGAGCAGTAGAGGTTTAAACGTTCCTCTCGACATACACGTAAGGTTTTACTTATGGCATTATTCACAGCCCGACATCAGAATAGTGTACACGTATATACGTGTTCAACAGATATTTCTCAGGGGTGCCTGGGTGGCTCAGTTGGTTAAGCGACCAACTCTTGATTTCAGCTCAGGTCACTTAAAAAAAAAAAAAGAAATATTTGTCAAATGACTTGGCAAACCCCATCGTTGATTCCGCGGTATCAGTGTTACCGAGGACATTAAATACCAACATGTCCTCTTTTCTCATCAGAAATAAAGAGTGTATGATTGGAGAAGGTTCAGACATGATGCTGGCAAATCTGTCCATGAAACGCACGTATGCGTTATCTCTTTTATTTCCGAGTTCTCCCCCCTCCCCTGCCTCGAGATCTCAGTTCCAAAGCGGTATGCACGATGGAAATGGGAAGTTCAAAACTCAACCGTGGCGGATAGATGAGATTTTCAGCAACCAGCGACTCACCAGCGACCAGTCTCGCCAGCGACTGTCTCCACGTGAGGACCAAACGGCACAGTGGAAGCGGCTCTTACAAGGGGACCATAAAGACTAAGAGAATTACCGGGGATGAGCCTCTCGTCAGGCGGGCATTTTGGAACCGCCACTCATAAATGCAGAGTCCAAAGAGATGAGTTAAAAGAGTACATATAATTCTTCAGGACGAGGACCATGACCTCATTAGGAGCACTCGGTAAAAAGACTTCTGTCTTCTCTCTCTTACTTTCCAACCACAACTGGAGAGGAAGAAGGCAGGCCGGCAAAAGGGAGAGGGCAGGGAGGGCGTGGGGGAGCAGACCACCCAGCCCAGTCCGTCTTCTCCCTAAGCCACCTCAGCCACATGGTTAGCCCACCCAGGCAGGAGGGAAAAGACAGAAGTTATTAGGCATTAGATGGAAGGCTTTCAATAAACAGGACCGAGTCTTAAGAACTCAAATGAGACACTTCAAAAAACCAAAAGAGACGGAAAAGTCATAGACTCATAGCTGAGATATCATTAAACATCCCCACCGCCCAGAGTAGAGAATGTGGTTACGGAGGTTATTAGAAAAAAATCAAACTGTTTCATGCTGGTCCCACCAAGAATTTGGATTCCCCAATAAACTGGTTATATGAGGCGCATGACTTGGGACATCTTATGGTTGCTTTGAAAATCAAACAAGGTCATAATAATGAGACCTAGTGCTCAGGAGACACTTAATAAATGCTACTAACATATCTCTTCCCCTCTCCTAGTTGGCTTCTGATATATTTTCACCTTCACCTAATTCGATGAGATAGTTATTTACACATAAATGTATAGATGTAGAGTCATTTACATAAAAGTTTCAACATAAAATTACACAGCGAGGCCCATGTGTGTATGTGTGTGCCTGTGTGCAGGTGTGTGTGTGTGCGTGTGTGTGTGTGTTTAAATGAAACGGAAACTCACGGTCATCTTCCCCTCTTTTCTAGGACACAAGCCTGCATCTCTTTATCTTAATCCAGGGACAACATTGGTCCACAGTTGCCTTACAAAACGCAAAGAGAGATGAATTATTCTAGACCAAAAAAAAAAAAAAATTACAAGAGCCGAGTCATGAAATTGGTAATGAACGGAGTCTCTTGGAGATGGATAAGAGACTCAGTCAGACTAAAGCAGACGGCTCCCACTGGGGTTGGCAGTAGAAGACAAAGTTGGGTAAGTATGAAGGATTGTGGTTGGAGAGTTAAATGGTGATTCTCTACGTTAGCGATTTCTTTGCCCCCTCCTTTTTTTTTTTTTTTTGGCCCATCATTTCTTTCCTTCCTTTCTCCCTTTCCCTTTCTTCCTCCCTCCCTTCTTTCCTTCCTTCCTTCTCCCATCCCTCTTCTCCTTCCAACCCTGTCTCTCTCTCTTTTCCTTCTTCTTAAAGCAACAATATATAGCTTTTCTACAAATGAAATCTCGCCGAGAAGTTGGATACAGAAAGCAGATAAAGGCAAAACCATTCTGGCTGAAGCAGGACCGAGGAGCCCAGAGGTCTCTCTGCTGAGAATCCCTACCCTAAAACACCTAAAAATCCCTCTACTGAAAACACGGTTAAAAAAAATAAAATAAAATCCCCAAACCACCAGTCTCTGTAGTGCCAAACCATTGGAATTTTTTAAATAGCATGGTGGTTAAATTAAAAAAAAAAAAAATCAACATTCCCAAAACATCAACTCGGTGGGACGGTGATAAATGCTGTGGACGGAACAGTCACAGCACTTGGTGGGGTGACTTCACGCTGTGTCGACGTGACGAAGCTAGAACCACGTTCCTCCGACTGCTCTTGCCTGGACGGGGCCGGGGGTTGGGGTGTCCTGTGCGAGATTTAGGAGGTGGAATTAAAGCAGGCACTCGGGTTTGTGAGCTCTGCTTTCGGGGATAGGGGAGCTCACAGGTGCTGGCTTCTCTGACCCCTGGGATGGCCACGTATTCAGGGCCACGACACACGGCTCCAGTCACCACCCCGTGTCAGGGAGGTCGGTTACTTGGAGGTGCAAGAGAAAAACGTGGGTCCCGGATGCTCTTGCTGCCTCACGCTTACCCCCGTCATCCCTTCACAACTGCCTGCTTCCCTGAGATCGAGCTCCAACACCCCCACACACGCTGCTTAGCCAGCACTCGGCAAGGGGGCGAGTCAGATCCCCAGAGTGGAACCCCTTCTCCAGCTGGCCCGAAGTTTCTGCATCTCTGACAGAGGCCTGGGAAGTGCCACCTGCCACCGTGAGGCAAACTGATTTTAAAATCACAGGGAGTCTCAGGGCGCCTGGGTGGCTCAGTCGGTTGAGACTCTGACTCTTAATTTTGGCTCGGTTCATGAGCTCATGGTTTGTGAGTTTGAGCCCAGAACTGGGCTCTGGGCTGACAGCATGGAGCCTGCTGGAGATTCTGTCTCTCTCTCTCTTTCTTTGCCCCTCCCCTGCTTGTTCTCTCTCTCTCTCTCTCTCTCTCTCTCTCTCTCGTAAATAAACTTAAAATAAAATAAAATAAAATAAAATCCCAATGGATCTTCCAGGTGGAGGTGTCCATGTGGGCACAGCAGGCTGAGACTCAAGACTCTAGGTCTCTTGATACTGTGAGGCCATTTTAAATGTTTACTTATTTTATTTTTGAGACACAGAGAGAGAATACAAGCAAGGGAGGGGCAGAAAGAGAGGGAGAAAGGACCCCATGCAGGCTCCGAGCTGTCAGCACAGAGCCCGATGCAGGGCCCAAACCCACGAACCTCAAGATCATGACCTGAGCCTCAGTCTAACAGTTTGACGCTTAACCGACCGAGCCACCCAGGCGCCCCTGGTTTGGTGATTTTAGACACCGAGGGAAGGAAACTCTAAGTTTTCTGCGAGTAAAACGGCAGAGCGATAACTAGAAGGCTGAGAACAGAACCCTCGGGACTTTCCCCCGTTGGAAGCAGGGACCGAGAGAAATCAGAGCAGGAGACAGAAGTCGGAGAGGCGGCCCGAGTCTGGGAGAGTGGAGCGTTAAGAAAGTGAGCTGACAGAGCAAAGACTCAGTAGTTCCTGACTCAAGACAGGCCAGTAAAATCTGCAGCGAGTAGGACACAAACAACGTGTGACTTTGCGGGACAGCCAGGGAGCAAGCAGGGGACACTCTGGCATCCAGACACCGGCACCCGCAGGTGGGGGCCGCCCCAATGTGAAAGCAGCTTTAAACAGAGGAGACAAAGAATCTAACTTCCTGGGTGTGGAAATCCTAACCCAAGCGAGAAACAGCGTGCGGTGGAAAGGAGGTGATCATTCATGTAATTTTCACTGAAGTCTTCTTGAACTCACCTGCCTATTACCCCATTAATTATCCCAACGGTTCTCAACCTTTCTCCCCTGTGCCTACGACGGATGACATGTGGGACCCATTACCGTGTGCCGACTCCGTGTCATGCAGGATTCCCAGGCACTGGCTGGAACCCCATGCCTTTCTGTCAGGCACATGGAAGCAACAGGAATCCAAGTGCGAGATGGATTTTTTTTTTTTTTTAGATATAAATACGACGCTGAATCTACTCAAATATGTTTTAGAAAGGAAATGGCCTGCCTATGGTAACGTGAAAACAGGATTATGGGCTCTGCCCACAACAGTGGTTTGCACTCCAGAGCGGGTAATCCGTGGTTTCTAAAGAAGAAAACTGCCCTTTCCTGCTAAGATCTTAGAAGACCACCTGTATTGCCAACCTGGCAATTAACTGAAGGCACCTGTGTCTTGCACGGCTCCTCGGCTGCTTTAGTAATTAGCCTTCCAAAAACACACACTGCAATGGCTGCTGGCATCTTTACGAGACATTCCCCCCTCCCCAAAGCACCTGGATAGAGAGGCTGAAGATACTGCTTGTTCTGGAAAGGCCAAATCTCGGGCGACAGAACCAGCTTCCAGAGATGGAGCAAACTTACTTACTGGCATGTGCTCTTGGCCGGCCCTCCATAAAAGTGTCCATTAAAATGCCAAATAGCACCAAGGCGAGGAGAACAGATGTGGAGAGCAGAGGTTAGTCAAGTTCAGTTCACACCTGCGGGTCCCCCCCACCCCGCCCCGCCCCCCACGTGCAGGGAAATCAGACTCTCAGGAGTTAAAGATCAAAACGGTTCATTTTATCCAGCCCCAGGGAGCCGGGCAGGAGCGCCCTTGGAGGGTCTGGCTTGGTCAGCTCAGGGTGAGAACAGCCTTCTGTGAGATCATACTGCTGGTGCAGAAGGAAGCCTCAGCCCCCAAGGAGGCAGAAGTGGGCACTATACAAACAGGAAGAGTTTTGAGATGTGCAGAAAGCCCTCTGTTTTCAAGGGGCTCAAAGAACTGTCTCCAGGCGTACTCCTTAGAAAAACAAAACAAAAACCGGTCTGCAGCTGTGTCTGCTTTCTCAGCCAGTGACATCATTTCTCTTCGGGGTAAATAGTTCTTTTGCTTCGGCCTATTTGGGGCACCCTAAAAAATGACCCGTGGGCACAGCACGGATGAGTTAGTAGCAGATTAAAAGCACGGACGTATCTACATACACAAAATATCGGAACTGCTCCTAATTAAATGAGAGGGTTTTTTTTTTAATGTTCTTGGGGACTTTGAGGGAGAAGATTTCAGGGATCTGACAAGAGCGAAGAGGGAAGCCAAAGAAATATCTAGAACAGTGGCTCTTAAACCTTGAGAAATGCTGGAGTCAACTGGGGAAACGTCACCAGGATGAAGGGGGGACTCTGATTGCATTCGCTCTGGGGTAAGGCGTGGGCGTTGGGATTTTTAAAAAAGACTTTTAGGTGATTCTAATAAAGAGCCAACTCAAAGACTCACGGATCTAGACTAGAGTGGAAGGCTCTACCAAGGGACACAGCCAAGAGGAGTGTTTTTGGAAGGAGCCAAGACATTTCCAATTTCTAAATTGGAAATTGTTTAGCGGCACCCGGGTGGCTCAGTCGGTTAAGCGTCCAGGCAACAATAGTTGGGGTGTGAGGGCTACAAGGGGAGGGTGACTTGGGGACCATGGCGGAGAAAAAAAATCAGACATCAAGGATTCGCACTGCCGGGAGCCCTTGGCCAAGGTGAGACGAGAGATTAGGCATTGTAAGCCTCAAGTCTGGATTCTGCTCCCTGGGTTCCAGAACCCCATTATCTGATGCTCACAGTCTTCATTGCCAGAATGTTCACACTGGAACCAGGAAAAACAAAGAGACTTGGCCTAAACCAGACTCGGCCTTATGAAGACTTACCCCTGGGGATGTTTACGTTCTAAAGTAGATTATTTATTAATGACCCTATGTGAATTCAAACTATACAGTCACTCCTGAGTAGCTATTTTCTTGTCTTTTTTTAAGGGAAAGAAACTCGCTCTGAGAAACTCGAATGCAGCGGGGGTAGAGAGAAGAAGGGGAGGAAAAGAATATGGTCGACATCAGGGCGTCTGGGTGGCTCAGTCGGTTAAGTGTCCGACTTGCACTCATGTGCTGATCTCCTGAGTGGTGAGTTCAAGCCTTGCATCGGGCTCTGTCCTGACAGCTCAGAGCCTGGAGCCTGTTTCAGATTCTGTGTCTCCCTTTCTCTGCTCCTCCCCTGCTTGTGCGCTCTCTCTCTCTCTAAAAGAATAAATAAACATTAAAATAAAAAATAAAAAAAAATATGGATGACCAAGTGAAATCCCCGACTATTGGCAACGAACAGCCCTGTTCAGAGAAGATTTTATTAAAACCATGTAAAATTTATTTTTTAAATGAGTCTTTTGGCAAAACTGACCCTGCTTTCTCAACTCACATTTTTTTTTTACTTCTTTTTAACTCCATCCTGCTATCCATCAATCTATATCAATCTATTGATCTATCACCTATCTAGGTAGACATATATATATATTGGCTCTGTTCTGTGAAATTCACAAAAGCCACTTTTAAAACTTCAGGCTATCATGTGCTCTAACTTTTCTTTTTTGCCGTCACTGAAAACTTGGTCTACAGGGAACCACGAAATCAAGGAAGGCGTCTCTGACTACGCTGGGTGTATTAAATGAGGTACATGAGAATACATCAACTCACACGTGGGGCAGAGTAGGTGCCCCCTAGACATTTGTTTCATCCATTTACAAATGAACACTCCAAATTAAATAAACAATATTTTGTGCCTCTTTCCAGCTCTCCTTTGTTTTTTGTTGTTGTTATTGTTTTTTTTTTAATGTTTATTTTTGAGATGGAGAGAGACAGACAGAGCATGAGCAGGGGAAGGGCAGAGAGAGAGGGAGACACAGAATCCGAAGCAGGCTCCAGCCTCTGAACTGTCAGTACAAGCCCGACACAGAGCTCGAACTCACAAACTGCAAGATCATGACCTGAGCCCAAGTCAGACACTCAACCACTGAGCCACCCAGGCACTGGGTCTTTATACTTACCTTCTCTGTATTTATACCTAATTCTGTATAGCTTTTGGCAACATTTTATCCCAATGAAATAGTGAAAATATATAAAGAAAAATACTTTATAAGCTCTCTGCTTTCTGGCACTGCTTACTTCTTCCTCGGTTATTAGGTTATTATCCGAACGGCAGGTAGGCAGGAGTTTCTTTTGTTTTCTTTTCTTTACTAAATGGAGTCCTACTATTCGTGTGAATGTAACCTTTCTTTTGCTCTTGATAATACTCCTCCAGGTTAACAAATACAATCTAACCACTTCATTGTAAAGGTACTTAGAGGGGCCTTGGTGGCTCAGTGTGTAGTGTCGGACACTTGATTTCTGCTCAGGTCATGACCTCACTGTTGCGCTGTTGGCAAGTTTGAGCCCCACATCGGGCTTTGTGCTGACGTGTGGAGCCTGCTTGGGATTCTCTCCCTCTCTCTCTGCCCCTACCCTGCTCATGCTCTCTCTCTCTCTCTCTCTCTCCCTCAAGAATAAATAAATTTAAATAAAATTAAAAAAATGAAAAGCGCATAAAATTCCAGAGGTTACCCAACCATTCACCTAGTGATAGATGCTCAGGTTGCATTCCTGATGCTGTTTGCTGCGTTTCTATTCGTTGTCTTACTACTACTATTATTATCGTTATTGTTTGTTTTGCCATTACAGTTTCCAAAACACACACATGGACCTTTAGGCGCAATCATTGTAAATGCGTTCATATCAACTTGTTGAGACAAAAATGAAAGAATTTTATTTTTCCAGTAACAACTCCCAGCTGCGGTCTGTCAGACCCACCTCCTTCCGGCGAAAAAAACATCACAATTTGGTAGCTTTTGTTTCATGTGACAGCCTCGTTTGAGTTCCGAAGATCTGATCTCCTTTAACATTTGAATTTTACCTTTGAGTCTAAGCTCTGCTTCCTCCTTCCCAGCCCTCCTGTGCCCCCATCCTGGCCACGTTTGAGTCTCTGGCAAACTCAAAGTGAACAATGTTTCCAATGAACACTGAGCTGGGAAAACGGGAGTCACTTGACCTTCGGGAGCTCAACTAGGGGAAAAAAAATGGTAAACTCAGCCTCCCACACCATCCTGCAAAATATCCGGAAGTCTCCAAGTCTGTTATTTCTGTAGACTGTATTTGCATAGACGGAGTGCTGGGTTAAAGGATGTGTGTTTTTGTTGTCGTCTATATTGGTAGATTACTTTCCTAAAATGCCAAACTTATCCACTGTCCCCAAGACAGGGTTTCAGAATACCATTCCCTTGTGCCCTGGCCTTCCATGGAGGTTTATAATTTCTACTTTTATGTCAGTTGTTTTGATAATGCATATATACACACTCTGCTATATAATGTATATATATTACATACAATGTATATATATACATTATATGTATACTGTAATATATATAATGTATACATATTATATACATATTGTATATATATATAATATAAAAAATATATACTGTGTGTGTATACACACACGTTCACATTTTTACCTCTGGACCTTTACAGGCCTGAAAAAAAAATGAAGGCATTGAAACCGTGGGCATGAGTCATTGAACAAATATTTAGTGAGATCTCTGTGTCTTGATTTACGCAGTGAAAAAACTAAAGAGCATGACTTTCATTATCAGCTCTTGAAGAGTCTGATGATAATCAGGACTTTTCCTTATGCAGTTGGGGCCTGCTTAGCCCCGACCCTGCTCCTGGTGAGCAAATAAACACGTTTATATGAAACAGATGGCCGTACAAAGCCTTTTCGTGGTAACAGATAGTGTGCCAAGAGGACTTTCTTCTCAAAGAACTGGGATTTCCTTTGGTGTGGCAGGTAGACTTCCAATCCCAGCGCACAAAGGATGAAGATCAAGATGGGGAATTGCCCAAATCGTTGAAATACCAGTGTGGGAAGGTGGTCTCCAGAGCTGACTGCATCTGAAAGGAGACTCCTCAGGTTTCGCTTCTTCCCAAGTTTGGTTGGTTCTTCTGCGATCGCTGATTGGCTTTCTACTCTCAGGTGTCCTTTGCATAGACAGGCCACTTTGGAAACGTTCTGGGTCAGGGAAGAGAAATGAGGGTACTTCTAGAGAGTCGTACCGATAGGCTTCTGGTATTGGAGGGAGTGAGGAACTTCCTTACGTGCTGTTACAGATGATTAAGATCCTGCCGCTCACGTAATTTCAGAACCATCAATCGCCCCGATGCTAACTCCAGGGACGCAGCCTGAGCCCTTAATTTTCTCCCCAAGTACTGTGACCTGGATCTTCAGAGCACAACCCTTTTCAGGGATGGTGGGGAATCAGGGTTTCACTTTGATACAAAGTAGGAATTTGGAATTTCCGAGTTACAGAGTACAGCCGGAGGAAACTTAACCTGAATGCTTAGTTTTCAAATTCCAAACTGTTCCAGGTACAGACTAAATGGACTACTAGTCTCATTCTCGAGCATAAAAAGGTACGTTTCCACTGAGTTCTAAAGGGGTTTTAATCTCTGCCTTGAGGCTGATTGCCGATTCCTTCGATTCCTTCCATAGCACGCTGCCACCTGATATGATTATTCTCACTCCTGGAGCCCACAGGCATAGTCCACCTTATTCAGCTATAGTTTCTTTTATAACAAACCAGGAAAAATCACAACACTGGACACTGTCTGGCAAGCATTTCTAGAAGATCTTCTACTAAATTTAAGATCAAGGAGCTGAACTGAGCAAAAGATACTACGGTTTATTTTAAGGGCCACCAAGTATCTCTAAGAAATCATAGATGACATGGAAGAGTGTGACTTAGGAGTGATACCTTCCACCACCGTTTGCCCCAACGTCTATTGTGACCAGGAACCAATGTAACGAGTCTTCTGCCTTGAGCACAGGAGATAGATTTTGCTGTGGCAAAGTAGAAAATGGTAATAAGTGAAAGAAACAGGCTGATTTTATAAAATTAATAAAAATATAACCAGAAGGAAGATATACCCTATGAACATTTAGATGCCAGATTACAGACAGCCAGTACAAGCAGAAAGCAAACACCAAGAAATTAACAAAAACGCATTCTATGAGACTTTTTACGTTTTTTAGACTTGACAGATGAATTAGACACACAAAAAAGAACACAGGAAAGAATGTTACTAATTAGGTATCATCACATTTTTATTTTTTTAATGTTTATTTTTTGAGAGAGACAGAGAAAGAAAAAGAGAGACAGAGAGCAAATGGGGGAGAGACAGAGAGAGGGAGACCCAGAGTCCAAGGCAGGCTCCAGGTTCTGAGCTGTCAGCACAGAGCCCAACGCGGGGCTCAAACCCACAAACCACAAGATTATGACCTGAGCCGAAGTCAGATGCTTAACCAACTGAGCCACCTGGGTGCCCCCAAAGATCATCACATTTCTAGTGTATTATATTATCTGTTCCATAAATAAAAATTATAGTTTATTCTCAAACATCTACAGAATACTTCTAAAAACTGATCATACCTGAAGACATTAATAAAGACTTAATGAATTCCAAGAAGTAAAAAGTATACAGATTACTTTAACACAAGAGCAATAGAAATATAGATTCATAACTAACAAAGGATTCATTACATGAGCTAGCCAATAAAAAATTGAATAATAATAATTATTGAGTAAGAGAGAAAATTAAAAGAAAATACAACCATAGAACACATACAGAATGAACATACTACTCATCAAAATTGACAGTATGTGGTTAAAATGGTACGCCAAGGCAAAAATCAAAACACTACGTGGTTTTATAGTTAAGCAAGAAAAACTCAAAATGGACCGATGATGTATTCAAATAACAGAAAACAAATTTAAACCTAGCAGAGAAAGGAAGTAATAAACATAAAAGATGCATTTTGTAAACCAGAAGATGAAAAGCTTAATAGGTTGTGTAGGGAAGGAAAATTTCAAGGTCTCCCAGCTGGGCTAAGAAGTAAATTTACACGAAACGGGTTGACAGGAGAGAGAAAAAAAAAGTTTTATTGCGTGTGCACGGAAGCCCAATAATGAAAGTAAGACCTAAAATTAAAAAAAAAAAATGACCAAGATATAGGCAGATTTCATACTTTTTAGAAGAAGAGAAAGTTAATGTGGGAAGAATTGACAGGATAGAGAAAACAGATATTTGGGAACTTGAATTAGTAAGGAATTCTAAGCAGAATTTGGGCTGAGGGAGTAGATTAGTAAAAACGCAACAAGCTTTGTTTCTACAGCTTTCTCGGCCTTCAAGTCCCTGTCTTTAATGATAAGGAGATCTTTTTACTTCTTAGCACAGGGAGGGAGGTGCCTTCCACCTGGGAGATTTATTTCCTGCTTCTGGGGGACAGAGGAGGGTCTGAGCCTTGACCCTGGCTGTTTCCCAAGTAGCTTCAACTCAAAATAACCAACATGCCATTGTGGCTTGCCCTTGGGCCCTACAGTTGACTAGCCTAAGCTTCTCCAGAAAATCTAATGGAGGAAAGGAAAAAAGACCTCTTTAGAAACAAATTAATTAAAATTTACATGACATACTGTTTTTCCTAAATTTTTTATTTTTTTAATTTTTATTTTTTTTTGAGACGGAGAGACAGAACACAAGTGGGAGAGGGCCAGAAAGAGACGGAGACAGAATCTGAAGGAGGCTCCAGGCTCCGAGCTGTCAGCACAGAGCCCAGTGTGGGGCTTGAACTCACGAACTGTGAGATCCTGACCAGAGCCGAAGTCGGACGCTCAACCAAATGAAGCACCCAGGCACCTTCCTACCTAATTGCTAAAAACTGGGTTTTTTCTTCCTTCTTGTCTTTTTTTTTCCTTTCTCTCCTTCTTCCTTTCAACTAAGCAAGCATCCTGTTTTGCCAGGTGTTGAAACGCAATGATTAAGAGTCTGAAATGGTATGTATACGCACAGTCCTAAGTCTAAGTAACAAGTTAGCAGCAGTTCATTCTTGTGCCCATTCATCTCTGGCATTTACTGACTGAATGCACGCCATGTGCCCAAACGCTGCTCGAGATGCTAGGGACAGAGGAGTAAAACCAAGCAAGACACTCTTTCACGGAGCTCACATCGCACGGTGGGGACACGAGCATCAAATGAACGGACAAAGCAAAGTACAGTAAAACCTCGGATTGCGAGTAACTTGTTCATGAGTGTTCCGCAAAACGAGCAAACACTTCTAATAAATTGTAACCTGACAAACGAGCGATGTCTTGCAATACGAGTAGTCCATGACGCTGAATGTCACATGATCACAACGGAGCCAATGGTTCTTAGAATTCGCTTGGATATACGAGTGCTTTGGATGACAAGCGTGTTTCCGGAACGAATTATGCTCGCAGACCACGGTTTTACCATGTAAGAAAATGTCAGAAAGTGTCCCCCAAATTTGTGAGCATTGCTTATATATGAGATACCAGGATATGGGAAGATTTCACTTCCTCTATTATACCTGTCGGTAATACTTACATTGGATAACGGGCATATATTTTATTTGTGCAAGACAAAAATCGTCAGGATTAATCAAAAAATCTGTACATGCACTTTAATTCCATTTTATAGGGGCGCCTGGGTGGCTCAGTCGGTTGAGCGTCCGACTTTGGCTCAGGTCATGATCTTGTGGTCTGTGAGTTCGAGCCCCGCGTTGGGCTCTGTGCTGACAGCTCGGAGCCTGGAGCCTGCTTCGGATTCTGTGTCTCCCTCTCTCTCTGCCCCTCCCCCACTCATGCTCTGTGTCTCTCTGTCTCAAAAATAAATAAACATTAAAAAAAAATTTAATTCCATTTTATAAAAACACCGTAAAGGGATTAAGGTAACTTTTGGTTTTCTTTTATATTCTTTTCTGAATAATCTCATATATAGGATTATAACTTCTATGATCAGAGGAATATTTTGAAGCAAGAAGTCTGCATGGAAAAGACACAAATATTTGAAGGCAGCCTCTGGGTCTCCCTTGGTCCTTCCAGCCGTGACCCAGCTTCTCCTATTAAACCGCTTGTTTGCAGGTCCCTTATTTCACCTCATTGTAATCCAGCTTTCCTTCTTTAAGTGCATCTTTTTTCTTTTTTGTTGTGTGTGTGTGTGTGTGTGTGTGTGTGTGTGTGTGTGTTTGGCAATGTGTCTCTTACAAGATTTCTAAAATCAAAAGAAAGACCCCAGCGAGTCCTAAGGTGCACCAAACACACTGAGGAGGTTAACCCCCTAAGACTCATACAAACTTAGGTGTCATTTGCATCGTTAGGAGTCTTAAGTCGGTGAACAGGTTAAGCGTTGTCTGCAGAGTCCCCACTGTGTCTGCCGTCCGATAAGAGAAGGATGCCAAGCTGGCAACTGTCTGGGACGCCATCCTGCCTAACTGCCTTTTTCCAGATCATGTCAATCAAAGCGGGAATACTCAGCTACACTGTGTTTAGAAACGCAGCCCTCTCGTGTAGCAGGCTGATACTGACGCGGCCTCAGAAACGCGGCTCCTCCTCGTTTCTCCCACACCTAGGCACGGGATACAAATCTCCCCACGCGGAGAACCGGTGCAGTGACAGAGCCTGGGAGAATCTACTTAGCAAAACCCTGCAGAACAACCACCGAAGCTCTCTTTGCTTCCAGATGGCATCAAGCTGGCACTTTCCAGGGAGCCACCCGCTTTCGGAGTTCCGTCTGAGAGCGGCTGGTCTACGTACAAGGCAGATTTATAAACCTCAGCCTCCAGCGTTTGCCAACTCGGGGCCGAAGTGGGGTCCCTGTTAAAGCTCGACGTACGAACATTTGAAAGCAGTGGACTTTCTGCGTCTTTCGAGGCTCAGCTTGAAAGAGGAGAGGAAGAGAGAGAGAGGGGAAAAAAAGGACTCTGATGAACTTAGCAGAATGCCAGAGAGAGAGAAATGAGGGGGAAGAGAAAGAGGAATGCGAGCCGAATGATAAATTAACTCTGCGTCAAATGAAATAGATTTTGAAAGAACTGTGAAAAGTATAACGTGTCTGAGCCTAAAGAGCCGGCCACTGACAAAAGATGAATAAATGGGGCACTTCAAAGAAAGAATTTCCCAGCTGTGGCTCACAGGAATCTTCGAAAGCTGTTCCATATGAGAGCGCAGGAAAATATTTCAGTAATAAATAGAAACAAATAACAGCGCAGAGGGCGATCGGCTCGGTCGTGTGGAGACAACTATTTTGTCCTCTATTACAGTGACCAGGTAGAGGGATGCCGGCTGCTTTGTGAGACATTCATGTTTTCCCATCTCGTAGCTTCAATAAGTTCCGACGACGGCATCCCAAGTGTGATTTGCGTGTGCGGGTCCCCAGGAGGCTTAACAGAAAGTAATTGCTCAATAATCATTGGGCAGATGCCAGAGAGACCACAGTGAATGTTAGGGGGGGAGACAGGGACCCGACGTGGGCAGAAAGAACGATGTTTTGTGTGCTGAGGCGCTATCAGGGATGAAACAGATCTCCCGCCTGTGAGCAGGGGTCCAAGTCCCTGAAACCCGAGAGGGTGTCTGTCTGGGTCCCGGATCGGCTGACACTGTCATCTGCCCTCGTCGGCTCAGAGGATGATGGTTCCCTCTTCAAGCCTCCGCATGTCTGGGCTGTGTCACACCGATCGTCCACACAGCAGGCCCTCCATCCAACCCCCTTTCCTGGAGTGTCTGCTCACCTGCTGGAGCAGGAAAGCTTCTCCCTGCTGGGGGCCGGCTTTGTCTTCCCACCGTCAAGTTTATGCCGTTACCTCTGTGTTCTGTTGAGAACCAGACCGGCCAATGACCCAAGAATAGCCATCGCTTTGTTTTTCCTGGAAGGACCTCATGCCAAAACCCAGTAAGCTCATTAGGCAGCCGCACGGCCTCTCCTGCTCAGAAGAGCCTGACTGAGTTGAGAGAGAGAGAGAAAGAGCACGTGTGTGCACGCGCATGAGTGAGAGAGGGGCAAAGAGAGAGGGAGACACAGAATCAGAAGCAGGCTCCGAGCTGTCAGCACAGAGCCCGACGCCGGGGTCGAACCCACAAACCTCGAGATCATGACCTGACCCGAAGTCGGATGCTTAACCGACTGAGACACCCAGAACCCCCTGAATAGCTATTTTGTCAGTAAAGGCTGATGGCACCAGGGAACAGGTTCCAGGAGTTGGAGCTTCGGTTTGTACTGGGTCTCACCCCCTCCCCACCCCAGCCTTCCAGCCTCCCCAGGATGGGTTCCTGCCCTGCCATCTCCCTTGGGTGTCTATCCGTGGATTACTGCCACGCAAGTGGCAGCCTCGCCATATCAGCAGAGGGGAGGTTATCTTTTACCATCACCTTCGGTCCCCAGGAGAGAGTTGGGGCCCACTCATGCCCTGCTGTTCCTGGGGAAGGGAAGGATGACAGCAGTCCCCAATCCAGGGGACTCCTAGGAACTTCCCATTTAACCCCAACCCAGGTACAGGGAGCGTCCTAACCCGAACACTGCAACCCCCATTGGCGGCCACCCAAACACAGTGGGTTGGGGGCCGCGGGGCCGCGACAGTCCTGCTCCTGGCAGGAGCCCCACATTTTCACTTTGCGCCGGGCCCCACGAAACGATTTAGTCAACCCCGAGGAAAGCCGTCTACCATGTCTTTACCAAAGGGTCACCCAGTCTCTGTGTAGACACCTGCGAATAACGAGGAACAGGTTACTTTGTGAGCTAACACACTGAAGCCCTGGGGAGTTGCACCTAAAAAGTCTTTATATTAGGGTGAAGGGGCACCTGAGTGGTGCAGAAAGGTAAGCGTCCAACTGTTGATCGCGGCTCAGGTCATGATCTCACAGTTCATGGGTTCGAGCCCCGCATCAGGCTCTGCAGTGAGGCACAGAGCCCGCTTGGAATTCTGTTTCTCCTTCTGTCTCTCCCCCACTTGTGCTCTCCCTCTCTCTCTCAAACTTAAAAATATTTTTTAAAATGGGGCGCCTGGGTGGCTTAGTCGGTTAAGCATCCGACTTCAGCTCAGGTCATGATCTCGCAGTTTGTGAGTTCAAACCTCGCGCCAGGCTCTGCGCTGACAACTCAGAGCCTGGAGCCTGCTTTGGATTCTGTGTCTCATGCTCTCTCTCAAAAACTAAATAAACAGTAAAATTCAAAAATGCTTTAAATTTTAAAGATGAAAATTGGTACTATGTGATCCCAACTAAACAGTCCCTAGCTCTACCGTCTAGAACAACGCAAAAAGAGTCTGTATACCCCTTCAACAAAACAGCTTCCAATATTTGAAAACTCTGATCACGTTCTCCCTTTCCTTCAAGTGACACATTCTTATCCCATCAGCTTTGTTACCTATACCTTCATGTTGAGGCCCCTCTCCACACTGGTTCTATTCCTTTGCAATCACTCTTGGGAAGGTCGCCCAGAGGGATATACAGCAGGCCACGTATCATCTGACAAACACTCGGGTCAACAGGAAGATTCCTACTCTACCCGGACTATAGAATTTGCATTATAACACATGTTGCCATAGTAATGGGCAACACTGAGCTTGTAATTAATTACAAGCCCAAGACCCATATAAATTCAAACGTTCCCCATTTTTCATGGATACAATAGATTTTTTTTTAATCTGTGTGCTGGACTAAGCTTCTATTTCTTCTTTTTTTAAAGATTTTATTGTTGTTGCTGTTGAGAAAGAGAAAGAGAGAGAGAGAGAGAGATAGAGGAAGAGAATCCAAAGCAGGACTCACACTGTCAGCACAGAGCCCAACACAGGGCTCGAACTCACAAACCGTGAGGTCATGACCTCAGCTGAAGACACAAGTCAGCTGCTTAACCAGCTGAGCCACCCAGGTGCCCCAGCTTCTATTTCTCTCAAGCCTTATCTTTCATGATTTGGCCACACTCTCTAGCCAGATGGGAACTTTCAAATCCTGATTTTATTTTTATTAGACTTCATCCCTAGCTGTGTTAACAGCCAGTTGTAAATGTCGTTTCATATGATGGGCGCTCATTTATTTATGCAACACTATTTTGAATTGCTCATAGCAGCAAGAAGTACATTAGGTGTGGGAGTTAGCAATGAGCAAAGCCAGTCCTCACACGAGGCACCTGGGTGGCCCGGTTGGTTAAGAATTAGACTTCGGCTCAGGTCATGATCTTGCAATTTGTGAGTTCAAGCCCCGCATCAGGCTCTGTGCTGACGAGTTGGAGCCTGGAGCCTGCTTTGGATTCTGTGTCTCCCTCTCTCTCTGTCCTTCCCCCGCTTGTGCTCTGTCTCTCTCTCTCTCTTGAAAACAAAAACAGTAAAAAAAATTTTTTAATTAAAAAAATAGTCCTCACGCTCATGAGCCAAGAGTCTACCTACGCAGGGAGCAGACAGGAACCAAATATCACACAGGGAGGTGGCGTTAAGTGCTATGGTGAGCAGAGGCCATGAGAACAGGCGATTGGGGGAATTATCTAGTCAGGGAGGTCAGAAAAGTCTTCCCAGAAAAGAAGAGAACTAGGGCCATGTTATCCTGGACGAATACACTGTGAGCCACGGACGTAATTTTAGATTTTCTACTAGTCACGTGAAAAGAAATGTTTGGCCCCGTGAGGATGTCCCGGTTTTCTGGTACCTGGTCCTGAGAGGATTAGGGCAGGTGGGTGGGGGCCTGGAATAGAGCGTGAGGACCAGGTAAAGAGCTGGTTGGGGTTATGGGCTCTGACTGGTTGGTTTGAATTTGAAAGACCCCCTCTTAGGCAAGTCGTGGACTCTCTCTGGGAACTGACTGACCCCGGGAGGGACAGCTGCTCCAGGACCAGCAAGGCTGAGGCTGTCAAAGCATCAGAATACAGAAAATAAAAGACGTGGGGAACACAGGCATCTGGCATATTCCTACACGTGTAAGAGAGAGCGTGAGGCTTGGTACACAAAAGTGGGAAAGTCATGTTACTTTTCTTCTAAATTAAACGATTTTTGGAGACTTGATTCTCATGGCTGAAAGAATTTTTTAAAGGGAAATTAATTTTGGTAATACGTTGAATATAATGCGATAGGTCCCACGTGTCATTTCGATGCATCACATAGCATATCATGATAACGTCAAGTACTCTTGAGGCATTTTACGTCCCCCTCCTCCTTTCTGGGGGCATTAAGTCTTTGAAATGCAGAGTATATTTTGTAGTTTGGACGCCCACTGTCCACTAGCCACATGTAGCCACTGGCTACAAAACCAGGTAGCACAAATGAAGTTAAAAAGGTGAAAAGCGGGGGGTGGCTGGAGTGGCTCAGTCGGTTAAGCGTCCATCTTTGGATTTCAGTTCAGGTCTTGATGTCATGGTTTGTGAGTTCCAGCCCCGCATCAGGCTCTGTGCTGACAGCACGGAACCTGCTTGGGATTCTTCTCACCCTCTCTCTGCCTCTCCCCTCTCTAGCTTACTCTTTCTCTTTCTCTCTCAAAGTAAGTAAATAAACTTTAAAAAAGGTGCAAAGGGATTTATTTTTGTAGGCTTTAATAATTACTTTATTTATACATTTCCACCCGCTCGTGGCAGTCATAATCTGGATATCACAGATGGATTCTATGACGGTATTGTCTTCATTCATCTGCGTGAGAATTAGGGGAAAGAAGAGTGAAGGATATAGGCTGATAATGACGGCTGAAAGCTCCTATGACAATGAAGACCTCTGTAAACACGCAGGGCTGTGAGCTAAAGCCGACCCTCTCTGGCAAAGGGAACAGGATGTGCCGTGACTCTTGGGGGGAAAGAAGGTGACCCCCGTCACAGACGGAAGGAAGTCCGGCATAGAGCAAGATGAGAAGGAGGCCGGTGGGGGCCAGATCAAGCAAGGCTGAAAGGACATGGCCGTGACCTGTAGATAATTTTATATTTATCTGGAAGTAATGGTGAAAAACGAAGCGTGTTAAGCCAGCACACACCCGTCTTTAAAAATCTCACTCTACCTTTTGGGCTTCTCTATAAATGATTGGTAGAAGTGCCGAGTTCTATGACCAACCAGAAGCCTGGTTTCGTTTAGACTGATTACAATTCACTGAAACGGAAGCTCCAAAAAAAAAAAAAAAGGCCAATCGTGCCCACTGCGCTCACCATAAAGCTGCCGCAGAGTAGGTCTTCAATGTGTATTTGTCGTTCAAAAAGCGAATCAGAATTGGGGTCAGCCCCAAGGGACGCCTGGTTCCAAGCACGCACAGTGGCTGGCAGCCAGTTAGCTCAGCTGTTTCCATGCGGAGTCAGTGATCCTTCCCTGGCGCCCCCAAATCACAGGTTTTGTTGTCTTGTCTCGACTAGCATCCCTGACTCATCCCATAAAAGCTCGTATTTCCTTCCAGGAGTAGGAGCTTCTTCTGCTGGTTGCAAAGCAAACTTAAAGCCATTAACCCCTTTGTTGTTACCAGCACATCCTCCTCTTTTAATATATCTTGGGGGCAAGAAATCTTGGGGGAAGGACAGAGATATTTGGAAGAACATCCATTTATCTCACCTGGAGGGACTAGATTTAAATTTTTTTTAACGTTTATTTAATTGTGAGAGCGAGAGAGACAGGGCGTGAGCAGCGGAGGGGCAGAGAGAGAGGGAGAATCTGAAGCAGGCTCCAGGCTCCGAAGTGTCAGCACAGAGCCCAAAACGGGGCTCGAACCCACGAACTGTGAGATCATGATTTGAGCTGAAGTCAGACGCTCAACCGAGCCACCCAGGATCCCTGAAGGACTAGTTTTAAACTCTGATGATAAAGAGACACGGACAGAAGCCGGAGCAGCGGTGTTTCTGGACCAGGTTTGAGTCCAGATCATATGCTTTATGGTTCTTTAGACCCATTCCAAGAACAGGACATCATGGAGGAGGTAGGGTCTTAACGAATCCTCCCAGAAACCCCAGCTAGGGGGCCTCAGGGCCAGGGGAGTAGGCCCCCGCAGGCAGAGAAGCAGCAGCTAGTCGTGGGGAAAATAGGGCAGAGCAGATTCTTACAGATGGCATTAGTACCCAAGCCTTGAAAACGGCCAACTGTTCCCAAGGAGACTGAGGCATGGACATCCACGCGAGGCAACCCCTGGAAATCAGGTGGCCGAAGAAAAATAGGATACCCACTTAAAATTTCAATTCCAAGTAAATAATGAACAACACCGCGGCATAAGGCCCCAAATAAATATTACGCGCTCCCTTGACCTTTAAAACTCGGAAAGTCTCCAATGGCCTAACTGCAAATTCCCCTCCCCATTATGCCCTTGCATTTAACATTCCCCGGCCGACAACCCTCCTTATCATGAGGCCAGGAACGGGCTGCAGTTCCTTGTCAACTCAGGCAACCCTTCAAACGAGCCCATCATTCCTCACACGGGTGCGGGGGTCGCTCCACCTTCTTAAGACTATAAAGCCTGCCTCCGCAGCCCTCGTTCTGTTTGCTGTGTTCCTGAGCTCAGCCCCCATGTGTCTCTGTGCGGTGTGCAGCGTCCCACCCTGGGCCACGAGTATACGTGATCCATAAGCTGCTGCTGAAGTCAACTGTCCAGTGTCAGGTGTCAAAGGCCATGGCCATGGGTAGGGGAGGGGGTGATACTAGGGGATACTTTCGTAACCCTCGGGTAAGGCTAGGATAGCCTAGGGAACCCCACCCTCACCAACCGATGGAGAGAAGGTGTTCAAAACAGATGCCCCACGGGTGCCTGGGTAACTCAGTCTGTTCAGGGGCTGACTCTCGGTTTTGGTTCAGGCTGGGATCTCACAGTTGGTGAGTTTGAGCCCTGCATCAGGCTCTGCAATAACAGTGTGGAGCCTGCTTGGATTCTCTCTCCCTGTTCTCATGCTCATGCTCGCTCTCTCAAAATAAACAAACAGATGTCCCATTGGGAATGTACTTACATTAAAAAAAAGTGTGCACTGTTTATCTGAAATTCGTATTTCAGATCTTGTAATTTTTTTTTTTTCAACACTACCTGGAATGTGCTAGAAATAATTGAAAGGGATTTCAGAGGGACTGGAGTCCCAATAAGCTTGGCAGGTGAAGACTCAGGCTTGGGTCCTTGAAGGATTTTGGGTGTTAATACCACTCAGACTTCATTTGCACCCAGCAGTCTTGTGACCTCTGGGAAATTCAGGTTATCCCTGCGTTATGGTCTCAATTCTTCCCACGCACCCTGAGGGATAGGTGCTCCTACCTCTTAAAGAGACGAGGAACTGTAGCTCGTACACACTCATTCAGGGCCTTCCAGTTGATATCAGAGCGCCAGATTTTTGACCCCAAATGCCCTTTCTCTTAATGACAACCCACGCTTTAGCAATCAGCACTGGGGGTTGGTGGGTCTTCTTGGCATGTGGATCTCATGGTCGCGTTACATACACTACAATGCAAAAGGAACTCAGTGGTCACTGGTCTCACACATGCCCCTTCCTTTCCATTCTGTCACTATTTAATTTTGAGAGAGAGAGAGAGAGGGAGAGAGGGAGATGGGGGAGAGGCAGAGAGGGGGAGAGAGAGAATCCCAAGCAGGCTCTACACTCAGCACCGAGCACAAGGTGGGGATCGGTCTCATGACCGTGAGATCATGACCTGAGCTGAAATCAAGAGTCAGACGCTTAATGCATTCAGCCACCTAGGCGCCCCACTATTTAATTTTTTGAAGTCTGGTCCTACAATCAGCCATTCTGGAAACATCTACTAGGCTAATTTTCCCAATGCTCATCTCTGAGTTCGGTCATTTCCCAACTCGAAACAGTAATTCGCCCAGAGGATAAAAGTCAAAATTGTTTAAACCGATATGAAGATTTGGTATTATCTGGACCCAGATTTTTATAAATCTCCCAAATTCCTTTATATTAAATGGAAGTTCCAACCGCTTACTACAGGCTGTCCACACTTCGAGTTCCTGTTTCTTGATTCTTCTCCTGGATCCTTCTGTATGTGGCTTCCACACTCTTTTATACACCGACACTGCCCACGGTATCAGACCTCACTTACGGCTCACCTGGACTGTCTTCATGGTGAATGAAAACTCTCTCCAGCAGGGAGCTCCTGGGGCACTTTTTCTGCTCAGCCTGTGGCGGATACGCACGCACTGCTCGTGCGATGTTTCCATTCACATCTTTCCCTCGCTGCCAGATGAAAAGGTCCTGGAGACCAGGCTCAGGTTCCATGTCTGGTCTCTCTTGAAAAATCCCAACACATTAGGGGTGCCTGGGTGGCTCGGTCACTTAAGCGTTGGACTTTGGCTCAGGTCATGATCTCATGGTTTGTGGGTATGAGCCTCCCACTGGGCTCTGTGCTGACAGCTCAGAGCCTGGAGCCTGCTTTGGATTCTGTGTCTCCCTCTCTCTCTCTGCCCCTCCTCCCCTGCTCACACTCTGTCTCTCTCTCAGAAATAAATAAGTAAATAAACATTCACATTTAAAAAAAAGAAAATGAGAGAGTAGAAAAGTGGTCCCCAGGAGCACCTGGGCGGCTCATTCGGTTAAGCCTCTGACTCTTGGCCCAGGTCACGATCTCACGGCTCGAGTTCAAGCCCCGCACTGGGCTCTGTGCTGACAGCTCAGAGCCTGGAGCCTGCTTCGGATTGTGTCTCCCTCTCTCTCTGCCCCCCACCTCTCTTTCAAAAATAAATATTTTTTAAAAAGTAAAAAAAATAAATACATTTTAAAAATCCAACTTCCTAGATAATTTATAGAACTTTAAGAATAATAGTTGAAAATAATTTACAGTTTGAAGTTCCTACAAATGTGTTCTGAAAGAACCATGTCCTCTGGAAGGTTCCAGCAGTCAAGGCCCCTGCCTCCTCTTTAGCTCCCACAAACAGGACCCCGCTCTCCTCTGTTCCACTGGTCGTTTCCTTAACACCTGTTTGAGAAACAAAATACCCCAAGAAATCCTTGTTTTACTCAGAAATTGTCTCCAGAACATCAAACTAAAAACTTTCCAGTCTCTTCTTATGGTGCCATTGGAGGTGTCCAAGTTTTAAAATCTTCCTGAAGCAGGCCTTTTCCCACTTCCAGTTCCTTCCTGCGAAGAGACTCTCCAATGCTAGAATGTTCTCTGGTCCTCAAGATCGAAAGCCCCACACAATTTTTTTGGTGCGTTCCTTTTGCCTGCTTGTTTATTTTCATGCATTCATGCAGTGCTGCGAGGCACACGCCCGTCTTTCCGCGCTGAGGGGAACATTCGGTACAACTTCAAGCCAACAGCATTCGAATATCTGTTCAACACCCACTTCGAGAAGAGGCTGAGCGCAGCACGGGGGAAGAGCTGGAAGGCTCTATCTGCTGAGCAAGGTCTCCTTCTGTTGCTCAGTAGATCCCGTCCTGACCTGCAAATTTGCGGATTCTCTACAGAAAGGGCAGGAGGCTTCCAGGTAGCAGAATTTACCCTTTTTTTTTTTTTTAGTGTTTATTTATTTTTGAGACAGAGAAAGACAGGGCATGAGCGGGGAAGGGTCAGAGAGAGAGGGGGACACAGAATCTGAAGCAGGCTCCAGGCTCTGAGCTGTCAGCATGGAGCCCGACGCGGGGCTTGAACTTACGAACTGTGATATCACGATCTGAGCCCAAGTTGGACGCTCAACCGACGGAGCCACCCAGGCGCCGCAGAATCTACCCTCTTGAAAGGCAGTCTGAGCATGCTCTCAGGCAGGTTCCCTCCCTCAAAAGCTTTTCAAGTCCTCCTTCTATCCACAAAGGGCATCCTCCTTAAAAGGGTCAGAAAACTACAGATTCTCCCCATCTCCTGGTATTTGCAGAGTTTAAGAATTATCAGCCTTGGTGCACCTGGGTGGCGGGGTCGGCTAAGCGTCCGACTTCAGCTCAGGTCATGATCTCGCGGTTCGTGAGTTCTAGCCCTGCACTGGGCTCTGTACTGACAGCTCGGAGCCTGGAGCCTGCTTCGGATTCTGTGTCTCCCTCTCTCTCTGCCTGTCACTCTCTCTCTCTCTCTCTCTCAAAAATAATAAATAAACCTTAAAAATTACCAAAAAAAATGACAGCCTTATATCTCACTGCCCCTGGTGATGCTTGGTGCTTTTTTTTCAGGCATAAGCTAAGTCTGGTTTCAAGAAGGCCTACCTACCTGTACCCATCTCCTCTTCCAACTTGTATACACGGTGTGTTCTTTGGCGATGCAAGTCATTCAGGTGCGGAAAGAGCATGGGCTGCGGGTAGGAGGCCATATTGACGCAGCTCTGTTCCCAAGACTCTCAGCCCAGACCCAATTCCTGCTACGATGGATGACTTGCTAATGGCTGCATGGTCCTGAGGGGACGTGGAAAGAGACCTCAATGAAACCAAGTAAATGCGTTCCTAAGCTCTGTTCACTTTGTACTCACCGCAGAGACTCTGTCACCTGGATTTCTTCCAGAAACTTCTGACATCGTTAATTATTTCTGCTCGTCCATCAGGAGCAGACCAGGTGCTACTTACTGACCTGCGCATTTGCGGAGAGCTAACGCGGTGCCAGCCGGCGGCTTCCTTCTTAGGGATGAGGGATTTGCTCTCTGCGGGTCCGAGTGACCTCTGCCAGCATCTCCCCTCTGGAATGGTTGACGAATCGTTCATAGCGGAGATCTCATTTCTCCTCTTCCTCCTTCTCAGGTTTCTGCTGAGACGGGCATCCTCCCTAGGTTTTTAGCAGCAGCAAATAAAAACTCTAAAATGGCGTCTGGCTCATGAGAGGGAAGCCAGTTGGCCAAATCTTGTCATGTGAAGGTGAGTGGCAACCCTGCTGGAGACAGTGCTAATTCTGGGAATATTACGTATCATCAGTAAATCGGGGACTTCTCTACAGTGGAAAGAATGGGGGGGTGGGTCGCTGTCTTTGTGTTGAGAAAATTTCCAACCCTTCTACCCAAGCTCAGTTCATAGTGTTTACATTTTAGTATATTTGCTCTATTGCCAGTGAAACTAGCCAGCTTTGTTTATTACCGACCTTCCATCTTTAGCTGAAACGTGACTCTTCTGAGCCTTATGGCCTCATTACATGATACCCTGTCACAGGCGATGCTGTAAAAGGGTCATCCTAAGGAAAGGAATTATTTGTGTTAATACCAAGTTTATATTAGGCTCTTTTTTTTTTTTTTTAACATTTCAGAAACACTCCATCTTGAATGCTTGGCGGGAATGGATACAGGAGCATTGTGTTTCTTTTCCTGAATGGCAAAATGAGAATTAAGCCCAAGACAGCTCGGGGCGTGGCTTTTTCTAAAGAAAAGGTAGAACCGAATGCCATAAAATGTTCCGTTTCATTTCACAGATACTAAAGTTTCCGTTAATACGTAGAATTCGTTTCTATCCCTCTCTTCCTCCTGAGATCTTAAATTTAGGCCCTGGACTCTTAGAAGATGGTTGCCGTGAACTTTAAAAACAAACAAACAAAAAAAAGCAACTTCCTGTTCATATCCAATGGCACCTGTGTGGTCTTCTTTTAAAAATGTGTTTTAAAAGTTCTTTTGTTTCGAAAGCTGACAATGTACATATTGTCAAATGGGAAATTTCTGAAGCAAATGGACCTTTTGTTTATAGGAAGAGAGGGTCAGAGTCAATAAACAGATCTCCAGCTCGCGAATGAATCACTCTGAGGCTTGCAATGGAAAATGAGGTGGGAGACTGAATTAGGGAGCTTGGCTCATACGCTGTAATTACGAGGCAGCGCAACGTGATCCAGGGGCGGGGGGCTCGCCGAAGAACGAACCTGAATTAACACGTCGCGGAAGACTTTCACTGGTCTGAATTTTTCCTCTTCTGAATTTTTTTTTTATCAAGTTATTGGCTTGCATTTCGTATGTTTATAGCCTGTTTTTAGGAGATGTCACAGTCTTAGATCGACAAACACGGGCTGTGGCAGTGGTTTTCTGGAGGATTTCCGGGTTGGTCTGGCCCGCTCTTACGTTACGAAATTGCTACATTAATACGGCTGCAATGTAGAAACACACTCTCCTCCCCTCCACACTCTCTTACTCCTTTCATCCATGCCATCACTGATTCAACAAATATTGATTGATATGCCAGTGAACCAGGTGCCAGCCAATCAGGTGTCAAATGGACAGGATCTAAAAACGATTCATCATCTCTAAGGTAATACATGTGAAGTCCCTACCATCTCCTGGAGTCTGGCATCCCAAAATATGTCCATTTATTGATGATTATTTTATGACCCACCATAGGATCTATCCTAAAGGATGTTCCCTCTGCACTTGAAAAGACTGTGTATTCTGCTGTCATTGGGTAGAGTGTCCTATAGATGTCTATAGGTCAAGGTAATTGACAGTGTTACTGATTGTTCTGTTTAGCCGTTCTATTCAGAGTGGGATAATACAATCTATTATTGTTGAATCGTCTGTTGTTCCCTTCAGTTCTGTCCAGTTTTGCTTAATGTTATTTTAGGGCTCTGTTTTAGTTGTCCATGCACTTAAAATTGCTGATTCTTTTTTATTTTTTTTATTTTTTTAATGTTTGTTTATTTTTGAGAGAGACAGAGAACAACCGGGAAAGGGCAGAGAGAGAAGGAGACACAGAATCCGAAGCAGACTCCAGGCTCCGAGCTGTCAGCACAGAGCCTGACGCGGGGCTCGAACCCACGAACTATGAGATCATGAACAGAGCCGAAGTCAGACGCTTAACTGACTGACCCACCAGGTGGCCCCAAACTGCTAGAACTTTCTGATGAATTCTTTTATCCATATTAACTTGTCCCTGATCGTTTCTAGTCATATTTCTAATCTTTATGTCTATTTGGTCTGCTATTAATGTAGTCATTTCAGATCTCTTAACTGTGAGTATTTGCGTGGCATATCTTTTCCCCATCACTGTACATTCACCTTACTTGAATCTAGAGCGTGTCTTGGATTGAAAACGTGTATTTGGATCTTGGGTGTTTTTCTGATCAAGTATGAAAATCTGTGCCTTTTGTCTGGATTGTTTAATTCGCATTTTTTTTTAAATTTTTTTAACATTTATTTATTTTTTGAGACATAGAGACAGAGCATGAGCAGGAGTAGGGCGGAGAGAGGGAGATACAGAATCCGAAGCAGGCTGCAGGCTCTGAGCCATCAGCACAGAGCCCGACGCGGGGCTTGAACTCACAGACCGTGAGATCATGACCTGAGCCGAAGTCGGCCGCTTAACCGACTGAGCCACTCAGGCGCCCCTAATTCGCATTTTAATAGAATTATTGATATGGCTGGATTTACAATCAGGCCATGTTGCTCTTTTGATTGCTACATGTCTCAGTTATTTTCGCTTCTCCTTTTTATCATCTTTTTTGGTTAAATAGCTTTTATTGGTGTATCATTTTATTTTTTGTTCTTTTATAACTACATAACATTTTAGTTATTTTCTTAGTAGTTCCTTCAGGAATTATGTATGCATCTTTGCTTTTCTCAGTCGCCTTTAGATGAATACGACTTATATAAAATATAAAAATCTCCCCCAAACTAGCTCCATTTCTTTCTCCTCACTTTTGGGCTCTGGTTATTGTAGGCACTGCTTCTACATATGTTATAAACTCAAAGCTCCAATGTCATAATTATTATGTTATGCAGTTTTGTATAAATCTTTTTAAAAAGTTAAGAGGAAAAAAGAGTACAATGTATATTTATACAATCTTTTATGTTCACCTAGTCCCTGGGTCCTCTTCATTTCTTCATATGGATTTGAATTACCATCTGGGACCCTTTTCTTCAGTGAAAAGACTTCCTTCAATATTGCTTCTAAGGCGGGTCTGCTAGTAACAGATTCTTTTACTCATTTTTGTCAAGGAATGGTGCCTCTCTTCTTAAAATTGCATAAGAGGAAAGAAAATCAGTCTCTCTGATGGTTAATGTTTAGTTAGAAGAAAATTAACTGTCTTATGTTTTAGTTTTCAACTATATTTATACAAAACACTTTCCACGCAGTAAGTGGTTATAAGGTGTAAAGACACAAGATTAGTTGCTTAAAGAAATATTTTGGGAGTGCCTGGGTCGCTCAGTCGATTAAGCGTCTTAGGCTCAGGTCATGATCTCATGGTTCGTGGGTTCGGTCCCACATTGGGTTCTGTGCTGACAGCTCAGAGCCTGGAGCCTGCTTCAGATTCTGTGTTTTCTCCTCTTTCTGCCCCTCCCCTACTTTTTCACTCTGTCTCTCCAAAATAAATAAACATTTAAAAAAAAGACCTACAAATGATATGCCACTATGATTTCACAGTGTCTTTGTTATTAATGGAGCCAACTTTTAGCTCCGTTTGCATTTCAGATCCTACATGAGAAAAGAACAAAAACTAATAATAATGAGAGTAAACATAACTCAGAAATTCTATGGGAAAAATCAGGAAAAAAAGGCTAAGAAAAATCAAACTAAAGTCATCAATAAAAATTAGAATATTAAACTGATGGTCTTGTGTATTTGAAAAGATGTGTGCATATGTGTGTGTGGGTTATAAATTCAGGAATAATCCATGTGTACTATGTACTCAACTTTATGAGAATTACCCATATTACACATGCTGGATGGATTAATGGCTTATAAAAAAAATCTGTTAGTTTTACTTCCTAAAGTTCATTTTTCCTTGTGCTGTCATATAATAGTTCATCTTCGATAAGTATCTGTAACTCGGGACAAAGGCCCCAGGGTCTTGGCTCATAATTTACAACAATAATGAAAATGGCATGCTTCCTAGTGATAGCCAGGGGACCCCTGCATATTTGGAGGGAAGGAGAAGTTATATCACCCATGAAAAGGCTAATGAGATAGGCAGATTTCAGCAGAAAATGATCTTTTTGTCCTGGCCTTAGACCTTGTCTTACCAGGGAGACTCGCGTCTGAATGTAATGACTCCAGCATGCGCTTTCTTCGAATGAGATTCTCTGACATACGGGTGAGCTACTCAGAAGTCAAAGCTTTCACCAATAAACGCCGACTTAATTGGATGCCTTAATTATGTCACTTTCACCCCCAGGACATCCCCCCAGGGACAGTTTGAGGGCTGATTTTCAATTCAAAAGCCTCCGTTTCTGGTCCCCAACTTGCAGAACAGTCTTGCTGACAGATAGCTATGGTGTCCTGAAGCTTAGTACAGATTTGTAGGTATGGCAGTTGGAAATACGGTCCTGAGGCTCAGGAGGGGTCTCAGGGAAAGAGACAGAGATCTGGGAGTTGAAATACGTCTAAACCAGGTTGGCCTGGTTTACAAGGCAGCGCTGACCCCCCTTCCTCCTCTTTCCTCAGCAGCTGGGAGGTGGCCATCTTGAAGCAGGTGGGAGGGAGGGATGCTATTGGCCACCTCCCAGCCAGCGGTTATTCCCCTTCCTACCCAGGTGTTGTAGCGGTTGTGCACACTGTTACAAAATGACCAGAGAATCTGTTACTGCTTCAAGTGTTTCTGAAACCCTAGGATCTTAAAGTCATTCTCTAAGCTTGCAACGTGCTAGCGAGGGAGACATAGGAACTAAACAGAAAAGAGGCATTTGGGATACGTTAGAAATTCAATATCAGCTTTGTAAAGTTATTAATAATTAGCCACAACTTTTGCCTCTATCCCTGCAGCTGGTGACTTGAAAGTGATTAGGTCTCTAAAACACAGATTACATTGCCTATGTATGAAGTAACAAGGATTTTAATCGGCAGTTTATGAAGGACGGTTGTGAAAGCTCTGGATGCTGGAGAAATGGGTTTGTTGGCCAGTTCACTACTAGTTAAAAAATCAAGGTAATAGGTGCATTAGAGTAAACTATGTTTTTTTTCCCCCTGCTTTGGTAGTAACTCCAAGATGAGAAAAAAAATTGCCATCATACTCAAAATGATACTCTTTTCTTTTAAAAATTTTTAAATGTTTATTTATTTTTGAAGAGAGAGCGCGAGAGAGCGTGCGCATACGTGGGGGAGAGGCAGAGAGAGAGGGAGACACAGAATCTGAAGCAGGCTCCAGGCTCTGAGCTGTCAGCACAGAGTCTGATGCGGGGCTCAAACTCACAAATGGTGAGATCGTGACCTGAGCCAAAGTCAAATGCTTAACCGACTGAGCCACCCAGGTGCCCCTCAAAATGATATTCTAATATAAAACCAGTCTGGACCTCTCTTTTTTCCCTCCTTTCATTCAAAGTTAACATTTTAGACAAAAGAGGATACTGATGGGTTCCTTGTAGTGACTTGAAAGTCACTCAATAAACATTTCTAGAGATGTCCCATTTAAAATATCACTGGGGCAGCCCACCAGAATCCCTGAAAATTCAGAAATATAAAAACTCGCAGCCATCCTAAAAACGATAGGTACCTTAAACCCCAAAATGATAATGTCTGAAACCTACAGGCAACATGAGGTCTGAAGCTTGAAAGGATTATCCCCTAACTATGAAGCTAAGAGAAGTGGATTGAGAAGGACATATGCTGGGGTTTTTTCCACATGAAACACAGACCTGCAAACAGGCTGGGGATCCAGGGCTACAATCAGAAGAGCAGAAGCTCTCCCTCCGTGGGGCGGGCGTTAACTTTGTGAGACGCTCACTCCTGACCGCCATGTTTATTCTGCATCCCATTCTGGGATGGTGAGTCACAGCACCCAGTCGGGCACAGGAGGAAACTGTTGTTGTGTTGTGTTACCCGAACTGAGGACTGAAGTGACCCAGCCCCCGGCAACCTGGGGTTCCAAAGAGAGGAAACAGAGAAGAAGATGGAGGAGAAGACATGATTCAGGTAGGATTTTCCAGGGCTGACAAGTCACAAGAGACATGAATGTTCAGACCAAAAAGGACCACGGATTGTCAAGCAGGCTGAAATATAGACACCCCACCCCCCACACACATATTTTTGAAAGGAAGAGAAACCAGGAAATTTTGTTTGTCATTGTAGTTCTTGCCTGGGGTTAGAACTGTGAGAATCTCCCATCATCAACATTTCCACAGTATTCGGATTTTAGTCCGAGGTGGATATTATAACCGGCAAACTTGAAATATTTCTATTTAAATGTAACTAAAGACTCACTTTGGGAAACGAAGGATATTCGGAGTCAGGAATGAGGTGGATATGGTATAAAAGGCTTAGCAAAGGGCATAGGGAAACACACAAAAATACAGAGGGGGACCCGTTTGTTGTAAAAATGCACACGTACATGCAAATTAAAAAAAAACTGTTCTTTGAGGTGAAACTGCGTATGTGGTAAATAATCCCAGATGATCTGAACTTTGTAAAAAAAAATAATAAGATAGGGAAATCAGGAAGAAAACACATAAATTCTTTCTCATCTTCTTATAAGGGCACTTGAAAATCCCCATCATTGCTTTACTCCGACAATAAGAAAAATAAAAGGTAGATACTGATTTTTCTTTTTATGTTTACAGCACCCGAGACAATATATATCCTCTCCCTACAGTGAGGAAGATGAAAACAACAGCGGATCCCTATAGACAAAGAAAGAAACGAAAGGAAATAACAAAGATACAGTACACAGCAAGGTTGCAGAAGTAACACAAACCTGTTTTAACCATCAACAAAATATTTTAAACTTCACATTTTTTTCAGCCACATTGGTCTTGGCCTCTCAGAAATACTTGACATTACATTTTATTTTAATTCCGGTGTAGTTAACATACAGTGTTATGTTAGTTTCCGGTGGGCAATATAGTGATTCGACTATTGTATTCATTACTGAGCACTTGTCACGATGCGTGTACTTTTAATACCCATCACTTATTTCACTCATGCCCTCCCCCACCTCCCCTCTGGTGGCCGTCTGTTTGTTCATTACAGTAAAGAGTCTGGTTTCTGTTTGTCTTTTTTCTTTGACTGTTTGTTTGTTTCTTAAATTCCACATATGAGTGAAATCAGATGCTGTTTGTCTTTCTCTGGATGACTTATTTCACTTGGTATTAGACCTTCTAGATCCATGGTGTTGTTACAAATGGCAAAATTTTGTTCTTCTTTCGTGGCTGAGTAATATTCCATGGAAACAGCCATTCATCAGTCGATGGGCTTTCATTGACTTGGCGTTCCTTAATTATTCTGCTTTTAAGGCTTCTCCCCCTTGACTTTCATGATATCACCTTCTCCTGAGAATTCTTTCTTTTCAGATACGTCTCCTTGCAGGCTGAAGCCGTAATATCCAGACATGAAATGTGGGGAGTTTAAACCTACTCTCAACTCTATAAATGCTGTGAAGGCCGACATACCCACAGCTTCAGCTACCATCTCTATAACGGTGACCCCTAAATCTGTTTTTCGAAAGCAGATCTTTCTTGTGAGCTCCAGACCCGCACACGCATCTCCCCATTTATCCTGCTTCAGACTGTCTTGGGAAGTCACCTCAAATTCAGTATGTTTCACACTGAACTCCCTCACCTGTCTTCTGCGAGTCTTCCTCTCTCCATGCGTGATGTCAACAGCGCCCCCCTCCCAGTTGCTCAAGCCAGAAACCCAAGTCATTGTTGATGCTTCTTGCTGTACTTGGTGAGACTGCCCTAGATACACCCAGGGCCACCACCTTGGTTGTCCCCTTTCATGGGAACTCCTGCCTAACTGGTTTTTAAGTCTTCTTACTTTCAACCAGAACCTACACTCAATGCGTCTCTAGGCTACCGCCAGCGCCATCTTTGGAAACACAAGTCTGATCAATCAATGCCACTTAAAGCCCACTAGTGACTTTCTAATCCTTTTGGGACAAAGCCACAATGCTTTAACATGGCCTCCAAACCCTCACTGTTCTGCCCACTGCCCTGCTTTCCTGCCATCTACCTTCTCACTACCTCCCTGCATCTACACTGGCCCTTCTTGTGGACAGTTAGGACCCGTTCCTTCTCACCACTGGGCCTTTGCATATGCTGTTTCTTCCATCTACAATGCACTTACCTCATCTCTTGCCTCCACTAATTACCATTCAGGTTTCAAATCAAATGTCGTATCTCCGAGAAAACTCCTGATTCCCAGGCTAGCGCAAGTAACAATACACACCCTCAGATAGTACTTCAACTTTCCTGTTGAAATACTCCTCTCCATGGTGACTAGATATGTCTATGTGTTACTTGAATAACTTCTCTCTTCCTCCTATAGACTTTAAGCTCCATGTGGCCAAGGACTGCATGTGGTAGAGCTCAAGAATCTGAGAAAGTGCCTGACATATATGTGTGCATGGATGCATGTACAGATATAGATAGATATACGTATAGATATCATATATTCATACATGTATGTATATATGTACATACATATATCTATACACATATACATGTATATATAGATAGAGATCTCATATATTCACACTTAACCATTCATTCACTTACAAAGTGCTCTTCTGGCCCTTTAGAAATAGAGTAGGAGCTTGGACTCCACTCTAAGTAAGTATTTCTAAGTAAGTCATCAGTAGACTGTATTTCTGAAATGAAATGTCTTCTTTACCCACCGCTGTGCTTATACGAAGAGAAAGGGATTTTACTTTCAATAACCATCTTCTCTCTGAGACTTGTAGCGAATCAACAGCCGGAGATGGCGTCCTACGGTCCCTTTGTTCAGGGACGGTCAACTTCTGCTTGCAGGCCGTATTTCCACTTTGTATCTGGGCCAGTGCCTACATGCTTTATTTCCCAAACACATGCCACAAGTCAAAAGCTACGGGTGTTCGGAGAGCTACATTTTTACCTCGACATTGGAGACCAATGAGGAGGCAGTCCCCTATGGCCATGTGCAGATGCGATTTGCAAATGTACCTTTGTAAAAATGAAGGGCACGTCAAGGACGTGGTGGGGGTCACGGACTGCTTTAAACGCTGCATTTGGATTGTGCAGTCATGAAAAATAGATCTGGATTGTACGAGCCGTCAGAGAACCTCGCTCCGACCAAAAGTTGGAGAAAGCACGAAAAAAACTTATCACAAAATTGAGTACTGTGTTGTAACATTACACGAGCTCGCTCTCCAGCTTGAAAATAAAAAATCCGTGACTGCCTTCAGCATGAAGATAAAGGGAATGGTTTCTGTTGTAGAAGAAAGTCCACAGTTTTATGGGGTCCCTGGGGCGGGGCTGAAGAATTCTTGTTGGGTGAGACTGGGGGAGACTGGGGAAGCTTATACTAGGTGCCATCCTAGCAAATCTGGTAAAACATTTAAGCAGAATAAGCAAGTGGGAGGAACAAAGTACTTTTTCAAAAATAACCCCAGAAATTTGTAATGTATCTGATGAAAGATTATTTAAATCTATGCATACATATGTGCATAAATACGGAAATATAGACTTACGTGAAAATGTGTCATGCTACAGTCAAAAGTTAACCCCAAATGGGTCCTAAAGCCGAAATTATGAAACTTTTAGAAGGAAATATTTGAGACTTTGGACTAGGCACCAACTTCTTAGATGAGACATCAAAATTACAATCCGTGGGGCACCTGAGTGGCTGAGTCGGTTAAATGTCCGACTGCAGCTCAGGTCATGATTTCGCCTTTCGTGAATTTGAGCCCCACATCTGGCTCTTTGCTGTAGGTGCGTAGCCCACTTCTGATCCTCTGTCTGTCTCTGTCTCTCTCTACTTCTCCCCAACTCTTACTCTCTCTCTCGCAGAAAAACCCCCCCCAAAAAAACCAAAAACAAACAAAAAAAGTACAATCCATAAGAGAACAAAGTGATAAGTTGGACTTCGATATTTAAAAATTCTGTTCCTCAAAAGATACTGTTCAAAGAAGGAAAAGACAAGCCACAGATGGGGAGAAATTATGTACAAATCACAGGTCTGATAAAATATTTGTCTCTAGATTATATAAAGAACTCTCAAAACTCAGTACTCTAAGAAAATAAACAGCCTAATAAAAAACCATGCTGTTTTTTTTTTGTGTCAATAGTTCATTCATTTTTTTATAGCTGAGTAATACTCCATCATAGACAACATTTATTTATCCATTCACTGTTTGATGAACATTGGGGCTACTTCCAGCTTTTAAGAGCATGAATAAAACTGCTATAAACATTCACATGCAATTCTTCATGGACTCAAACACAACTTTACGAGATATTTCACATGACTGCCTAAAGTGGCCAAACCTAAAATTTACACTTCATTATCAGGGCTCTGAATAGAGCCGCCCAGCGACGCTGTACGCAGATTCCTGCCCCAGAAAAACTGTGAGGTATTAATTGTTGTTGTAAGCCCCTAAGTTTGTGGCGAAATGTTATGCAACGAGAGGAAAATAATAGAATGCCAAACTACTTATTTTTAAAAAAATTTTATGAATGTTAATTTATTTTTGGGAGAGAAAGAGAGAGACGGTGCACGAGCAGGGGAGGGGCAGAGAGACAGGGAGACACAGAAGCTGAAGCAGGCTCCAGGCTCTGAGCTGTCAGCACAGAGTCTGACGCGGGGCTCGAACCCGTGAACCGGGAGATCATGACTTGAGCTGAAGTCAGACGTTTAACCGACTGAGCCCCCCACGCGCCCCGCCAAACCATTTATCCTTGTTGGTCCTTTAGGATGTGTCGTTATCATACACACTGGGACTTGGTGGCCATCCAGGTTTCTTTCAGCTCCCAAGACTGAAGTGGTCTCTCGCCTCATTACTGTCACAGAATTATCATTCGTATAAATAAATCACAAAGCAATTAAACACATCAAGTTGTGACTTAGAAAACAAACGGAGATTTGGTGACAGAAAAGAGGTTAAAAAGCACTACTCGAAGGTAGGAATGATAACAAGAACAGGTAATTGCTGCGAGGGCAAAACCCAAATGAAAGATTTAAGTATGAAAGATGCTCCACCTCTCTAGGAAGCAGAGAAATACACATTCAAGCAATCACAAAGTACAGTCTTTTGTTTAAAGAACTTTTAACGTGTATTCGTTTTTTGAGAGAGAAAGAGAGGAGTAGAGAGAGGAGTAGAGAGAGGAGTAGAGAGAGAAGGAGACACAGAATTCAAAGCAGGCTCCAGGCTCCGAGCGGTCAAGACAGAGCCTGACATGGGGCTCGAACTCATGAACAATGAGATCATGACCTGAGCTGAAGTCGGACACTTAACCAACTGAGCCACCCGGGCGCCCCCAAAGAACAGTCTTAAACTCAAAAGATAGGTAAAGCCTAAAATTCCAATCATCTCAACCTTTGACCCAGAGAAGAAACACTGACAATTCTCATAGCTGATTATGGAGTGCAAATTGTTTCCACCACCTTAGGAAGCCACGTGAAATAGCCCATGAACTTGAAAACACCGTACCAACGATCCTGGCCATTTCACTGGAGAGTCTCTCATGCATCCACATAAAGACATATGTGATGGTCAGGTTTAAGTGTCGATTTGTCTAGTTATTCAATCGAAAATGAATCTAGGTGTTGCTATGAAGATACTCGGAGGCTGTGACTGAATCCCGCAATCTGTTGATTTTCAGTAAAGGAGACAATTTTAGGTAATCCGAGTGAACTTGATTGAATCCTGCAGAGGTGAGACTTCTCTAAAGGAGAAATTTTGCCTGTGGACAGAAGTATCACCCTGGAGCTGAGAGTTCTAGTCTGCCCTTCCTGGCAACCCACCTCAGTCTTCTCCACCACTGTGTAGACCAATTATTTACAAGAAATCCCTTCATATATATCTCATACTGGTTTTGTTTCTCTGGCTGAAACCTGACAGATGCAGCATCTGTCATGTTAATTTCAGCCTAATTCATGAAACAAAAAAGAAGGGATGGATGGATGGATGGAAGGAAGGAAGGAAGGAAGGAAGGAAGGAAGGAAGGAAGGAAGAAAAACAGGAAAGCAATATCCTAGAGGCACCTGGGTGGCTCTCTTGGTTAAGCATCTGACAGCTCAGGTCATGATCTCACGGTTCATGAGTTCGAGCCCCGGGTTGGGCTCTGTGCTGACAGCTCAGAGCCTGGAAGCCTGCTTCAGATTCTGTGTCTCCCTCTCTCTCTCTCTCTGCCCCTCCCCAGCTCGTGCTCTCTCTCTCTCTCTCTCATTCTCTCTCTCTCAAAAATAAACATAAATAAATAAACAAATAAACATTAAAGAAAGAAAGGAAGAAATGTTCTTGAAAGGAGAAACAGACAAACATAGCATATTAGCACTGAAAACTAAGTATGAAATCAGATTTCAAAAACACACATTTAAATGAAATTAGAAATTCATAAACATGGGATCAGATTTAGATACATTTTCGAAATATTTAAAAATTACGTATCACTTCAATATACACAGATAGCCCGTCCTGCAGACCAGACACATTCAAAGTCACACTAGTTGCAACTGTGGTCTAACAGAAGACAGAGTAATTTCAACTGAAAGAATCAAAAGAGCAAGGCACTGAAGAGGTCACGTAACTAAATCCCACTGAGCATGCGCAAGAGATTCTGCTGGATCTTTTCACAGATAATAAATAACGCATTTACTAAGGGCTGTTTTCTCCCCCGAGGTCTTACAGATTTAGGACATTAGGCGGAAGGGTAGAAGTCACAGGCCAAGAGGAGGGAAGTGCATAAATGAAAACGTGAAGACCAGAGAGTTAAGCGTTCAGGAAAGAAAACCTCGTTTGCTTGCAGCCCAGAGCGTACGGATAAATGGAGGAGAGGTGACATGGGTCACCGATGTCGCATTATGGAGGCTCATGTTCTTCTCTAGGCAGTAGGGAGGCTGTTTTGGCCGCATCAACAAGGTTCTTCGCAGTCTCTAAATCTGGGTTCTGAAAATTTGATAATAACACAGATATCTAATTACCAGACTAAAAGCGACACCTCAAGCCTCAAAAGAGAGCTTGAAATCTCAGTGTCTGGGAGATAACGGGTAAGAATGTGAGCACCGCTGCGGTGATAAAACGCATGAACTCGCTTCCCTGTCAGGGTCTTGCACAGCCCGCGACAAGGAAACTAAGTGAAGTCTTGCTGGGCAAATGCCATGTTCACTGTTTACTGAACCTCGGATTGTTTATGTGTTGCTACCACCCAAGGCCAACTTGTTTATCAAAGACCATCCCCAGATTCCACTCTTTCTCTCTTCACCCCATATACCGATTTCCTTCCCTCGGCGCCGCAGCAGACAGAACGCATCAGGAGTTCTAGCTTGTGACGCGGTGTGCAGCATTTTGGGTTAAGCGCAATGCAGGATTGAAATAAATCAGACACACACTCTTTCACTTTGAACATCTCCCAAAGTAGAAGCAAGGACTTTCACAGTCAGACAATCTAGTGAATGAGGGATACACCCTGGTCAGGCGAGGTGTTGTGTAGCTAAAATGCAAGTACAGAGTCTGATTCTGGGGTCTGCTGAGTTACAGGGAAGGTGGAATTCACAGCTTTATCATTTCCCACATGTAAGTTCACGGCATTCACGGAGGGGATCTCCCGTGGAGTTTTTTTATTATTGCAATTCCCTTTGGTAAAAGCTAACAGAAAATTGTAGAAACGGCAAATATCCAGGATTGCCGAGGTTAAAATCCCTCCCTTAAGCAAAAGTTTAGTAAAGGTAAATACGAAAAAAGAATCAATTAGACATTGCGTAACTGGAAAAAAAATCACAGCTGAAATAAAGAATTCAGTAGATATGTTTAACAACAGATTGGCCCAGGGATCAGCAAACTTTCTCTGTAAAGGTCCAGATAGTAGATATTTTAGGCTTCACGGACTAACAGAACTGTCGAAACTATCCAAATACGCCATCCACAGGCAATACACTAATACGCGGGCACAGCCATGCTCCAACGAAGCTTTATTTACGACAGACCACATGATCGCAGTAAGAAACAAGGATGGAAACTTTAGAAACGATTTCAAGAGATCTATGGGCCATGAAAAAACAGTTACAGAAAAAGAGCAGGAAAGAAAATGACGCAGAAGCAACACCAGAAGAGATAATGGCTAGGAATTTTCCAAAATGGATGGCAGACTTCAAGCACAACTTCAAGCCAAGAAACAGTACACACCCCAAGGAGGAGGTAGGAGTAAGACAACTCACCTCTAAGACGTTTTCCTGGTTGTAGCCAGAGTAATTTTCTAAAAGTGCAAAGCAAACTGTGGCACCCTCTTATGGAGAAACTTCCATTGGTCCCATAACAATACTTGGTATCACAACCAAACCCCTTATCATGCCCTACGTAATCCTTCAGGGCCTGGGCTCAATAGGTCTCTCCAACCTCTTCTGTCCACTGCCCCTGCTCTAGGCTCTGGCCACCATGAACTTTTAACTATTTCCTCCTAATCTGCCCCGGGGTGCTTTCACTGACTTGCCCAAGTAGCTCTCTCTGCTTGGAATTTGCTGACCCTGAGTCTTTAGAAAATGTACTCAATCTCAAGTCTCAGCTCAGAGGTCACTTTCCCTTCTTGTCTCCCCTGACCCTTCTCCATCCCAGACAGAGCTGTCTATAACCTTCTCTGTGAACTCACTGCACCTCAGGTACCCACCATAGTCTCTATGGGAATACCAGACTCTCTGACTGGTCTGTGAGGCTCTTGGAGACAGGGATCACGTGTTTCTTTTTCACCTAACCCTCGGCAGCTAAAACAAAATCGATTTTCTTGCATAAAAGGCCCTTAGCGAATGCTTTTTGCATATATATATATATATATATATGGAGTCCAGATAGACAATTTAGATATCCGGACATACCAGTATTAAGGCCAGCTACTGTTCCAACGTCAACCACTACAGCTGTGGGCTGTGCAGAAAACAGCAGGATACAAGCTTTGGGATAAGGAAAGAATTAATCAGGCAACACTCTCTGGTATTTTTCAAATGACCTTCAAAACGAGACCAAATGAGAAAAGCCCCCTCTGCCCCCACGTGCTCTGAATGTCACCCCACATAGTTCCTTAATTCTGTTCCTGTAAAATTCCTCACCGTTTGACTAACCAGGAAACTGAGGCCCGGGCACCTTGACTGAGATCACGGCTAATCAGAGACAGAGAACAGAGCTGTGTTTCCGAACCATGTCAACCTGATTCCAAAGCCCATGGGTTTTTAGGGGTTTTTTTTGGTGTTTGTTTTTTTGTTTTGTTTTGTTTTTTGCCATGCTCTCTTCTGCCCTGGGATTGACTCTTCTTGAAAACTGAGACGCAGCCCAGGCCCCTGGAACTTCTTGAGCATCAGAAGCATATAAAACGATTCTCCATGGTTGCCTGTCTTGAACTGTGATACCATTATCCTCTGACGGATCGATTGGTGTGAAATCAGATCCTGCCTGGGAGCAGGAAAAAGAATAGAATGAGAAGCCTCCGGCTCCAAGCTTGGCAAGACACAAAACCTTACCGGAGTTCTGCAGAGGTCTGGTTCAGAGTCTGGGTATATTCTGTCATTTGGCAAGAATTAAATAGAGCCTTGTGTCCTCTAAGATTATTCTGTTACCTTCAGGATTAGGTTACCCATCATTATATTCAACCTATGGGAAAAGCCGACACAAAGCTGTGCTAAAGATATAATAGGAAGCATATAATAACCCTCATGTCAAAGAGATACAAAGTTCCCACAGAGAGCTAGTGCAGAATGAATTCTTTCTGCTTCTGCCTACCATCCCTGAGGGGGACTCAGCCTCGGAGGCCCAGAGAGACACGGAAAACCTGTCCCAGCCCCCTCTGGACAAATACAGGTGCTCTGGTTTTATTCATTCGTAAGGTGACTATGCAGACAGGGCACAGGAAGAAGAGAGGAGAGTTTAGAGCTGACCTTATCTTGCTGAATCTGTATGAATTCCAGAAGGCTCTGGGGAACCCGAGATTCCTAGACTTTTTCCCTTCTCACATTTCCTACTGGAAATCCCTCCAGCTGGTGGGATGCTGAAATAGGTACCATTTAGCTGGCTAATGAAGTCCATATGCAATTGTTAGAAATATAATTGACACTTCAGACGTGGGACGTGCATTTTCCTTTGGACAGTTTTCTGCTGCCCAGCGCGGCTGCCTGCTGGGAACGCTTCTGTTTTCCAAGTTTCTTTGCCCCAGCTGGAATTAAAAGGAGACGCTTGATGTGCTAATGTCAGGTTATAATAATACCTATCTGTTATGCTGATTAAATAAAATAACATTTGTAAAGCAAAGTGCCAGACACACGGTGGGCACTCTCTAAATCGTACCATTATTTACAACCTGCCCCCTACCCAACTTTTCCAGGCTCATTTCTCAAGACTCTGTTCCTCCCCTAAGGCCCAGCCCAGCACACCTTACTGTCCATCGACACTGAAACGCTCATTGTTCCCGGCAGACATTAGATCCCTTCATGCCTCCATGACTTCCCACAAGGCTGCTGCAGAGAGCGTGCAATGGCCCCAGGATTTATCTCCTGAGCAATAAAGTAAAAGGTTCGTGAGGGTCAGAGAACAGTCTCCATGAATTTGGACCCTCTCTGTGATATTTAAGTCTTTTGGCTTTTGGGGTAGACTTGGCACTCAATATCAATGCACAAAGGAAGACGGTTTGGAGCAAATCTGAAACATCATGTAAAAAAAATCACCAAGGAGGCGCCTGGGTGGCTCAGTCTGTTGAGCGTCCGACTTCAGCTCAGGTCACTATCTCGCCGTTCTTGAGTTCGAGCCCCGCGGTGGACTCAGTGCTGACGGCTCAGAGCCCGGGGCCTGCTTCGGATTCTGTGTCTCCCTCTCTCTCTGCACCCCCACACCCCTTGTACTCTGTCTCTCTCTCTCTCAAAAATAAATAAAACATTAAAAATAAAATTTTTTTAAATCGCCAAGGATGTACTTGCTAAAATTGATCTCCGCAGTGCCTTCCCTGACAAACAGATAAGGGACTTGGAGACACAGACACGCGAAATTCAAGCCCCAGAGTTTTACGTGCAATAGAGAGTTTGTGCGCGTGCGCACACACACACACACACACACACACACTAACAGATTAATACATAAATAACTTAAGAACATTTTTTTAAAGAATAGGGTAATAGTGTATGATACTGCAGAGAAAGACACCATCCGCTTCGGTAACAGTTTCCTATCACTGGGAGTTCAAAATAAGATCATAAGAATCTATCTGTCTGCTCTCTAGTCTACGTGTGCTAGAGGTTAGACTCTCAGAAAGCAGTAATACAGCAGCAGCGATTATTTTTATTGACACACAAGATTAAGGACTCTTCTTGAATTATGCTGTGTACTGCTTACAATAGCTTCGTGAAGATGAGACATATATATAAACGCACACACACACACACACACCTTGCAACCAAGCAAACCTCAGAGAGGTTAAATAACTTCACTCAAACGACAAAGCCTCACGTCCAGACTCAACCCGAGTACTCCCGAACTCCAAACCCGGTGCTCCTAACCCTCTGCATTATGTTCCAATGAGGTTAAAAGGTGAGGCCAAGTGTGGAAAGACCCCGACTCACTCCGAGTACTTCCATGAGACCCTCCACAGTATTTAAAGGTTGTTTCAAGCCCTTTTGACTTGGAGCATAATCCAACGTGAATTACCTGCATACGTGGACTCCCAGATGAAGTTTGTTCCTGAAACAACCTTAAACTCTTTATGCTGCCTGAGTGTTCACTGGATTCATAAAGGACTGGAGGGGAGGCTTCCACACTGGGTTTCCTGTGTGCAAAGAACAGGGCTGCATAGATGACGTACTGTGTGTGTCTCCTTCAATGACAGAAGAATGAGTGGAAACACTGACCTAATAGGAACTAGGAGAAAAAGCTTCTTCATCTCGTCACCTGATTCCCCTTTAGTATTAAGAAAGGCGTATTTTGCGGCGCCCGGGTGGCTCCGTCAGTTAAGCATCTGACTCTTGATCTCAGCTCAGATCATGATCTCGCGGTTCATGAGTCTGAGCCCCACACTGGGCTCTGTGCTGATGGTGCAAAGCCTGCTTGGGATTCTGTCTCTTCTTCTCTCTGCCCTTCCCCAGCTTGTGCTCTCTTACTAAATAAACAAGTAAGTAAATAAATAAATAAATGGGCATATTTTAGGGACAGAAGGCTATTTATAAAATGTGACTGACATCTCAGAGGAGGTCTCTGAATTAAGTCCACGCCCCCTGCCCTCACCTGCATGCTACGTCTGAAGGTTCCTAAGTGAGGACGTGCTAAGACCATAATTGAATAAAGTGCCAATGTCAGGAGTATAGCAGAGAAATCTTGGAAATTTTGGAAATATTTTTCTGAAGCGTGCCGGGGTGGCTCAGTCGGTTGAGCGTCCAACTCTCGACTTCGACTCAGGTCATGATCTCACGGTCATGGGATCAAGCCTCGCACCAGGCTCTGTGCTGACAGCGCTGAGCCTGCCCCAGATTCTGTCTCCCTCTCTTTTCTCCTCTCCCACTGCTCGTGCTCTTTCTCTTTCTCTCAAATAAAAATAAAATTTAAAGAAGTATTTATCTGAGATTAGAATGTGTGAGGTTAGAAAAACCCAACGTCAAGTTTGGGTGGTGCAGACCAGAGCCGAAGAGAGGCCGTCACAGAGCATGGGAAAAGGAACTGGGGCAGTGTGAAAAGATGCTGAATCACTTTGCAACATGGCTGAAGTGTGCTTCCGGTCCCGGGGAGACAGTTACTCCCATTGTCCATCCTCATTCTCTCCAATCCTCCCTCCCTCCCGCCATGCTCCTGGCCCCAAAATATGCTATGAAGTAAATGAGCACTCTAAAGTGCAGGATGCAGATTGGTTATAAAAGAACCCCTTGGAGAAATGTACATTTGTGGGCCCGGCCCCCAGATCCTTCCATCCAGTGGTTCTGGAGGGGGGACCAGAAGCTGAGTTGTCAATGATTCTTCTGGATGGTGCCTCTGGTGACCTTGCACAGACAAGCACCAGAGACACCTGCTTCGCGTGCTCCCTCGGTGCCCCGGAAGCATCAGCAGGGAGCCCTTGTTAATAGGTCATCTCTCTTAAATCAGTTTCCAAGAGCCATTAAACAGTAAAAGACATACACTGGCTTACCGCACCGTGTGGTACATCGATGCACCACGGTCTGGAGTTCTATTGCCTTCCTTCCCTCTACCACCTTCCTGTCATTTGAAGGCAGATATTCCTTAAACACTCAAAATATTCAGCTTCCTGGGCTTCTCCGGTCACACCCTTCCATTCCTCAGCCGCTCTAAATGACCCAGTAGCTCAGCCTCATCTTCTCAACTTTCTCTTCAGACCTCCCACCTTAGAAAGCTAGGATCCAGGTGAGAAAGATGCTCTTGACCGTCTTCAATATAAAATCTAGCATCTTTTGGGGCACCTGCGTGGCTCGGTCAGTTGAGCACTGACTTCGGCTCAGGTCAGGATCTCATGGTTTGTGAGTTCGAGCCCCATCATGTCAGCTCTGTGCTGACGGCTCAGAGCCCGGAGCCTGCTCCGGATCCTGTGTCTCCCCCTCTCCCTGCTCCTTCCCCACTCACACTCTGTCTCGCTCTCTCAAAAATAAAATAAACATTAAAAATTACAAAAAAAAAAAATCTAGCATCTTTTCAAAGGGGAAAGGAAGCAGGTATGATGGTCTCCTTGGGCCTCATGCCTGGTTCTCAGAAAGACCATCCATTTTTTTTAAACCTTAATCTAAACATGTCAATAGAAATACCTTATAATAAACCCACAAGGTAAGTACATTTATAGAGACACCAAGTAGAACAGAGGTTATCAGAGGCTGGGGGGAGGGGTGCATTTGGAATGGGGAATTATTATTTTAACAGGCACAGAGTTTCCGGTTGGGATGATGATGAAGTTCTGGAAAAGGCAGTGATGACTAGAAAACACTGGGATTGTACTTAATGTCACTGAACTGTACCCTTAAAAATGAGCTCAGAGAGTAAATGTGAAATTCTGCCACAAACACAAAACAAGGGACATAAAAATGACTTACATTGCAAATAATAATAATAATAATAATAATAATAATAATAATAATAATGGTAATAAACCCCAGGTTGGTGTACTCCAAAATAAAAGTGGAAGACAATGGAATGTATCTTGGTGCCCATCCACCCAACAGGGTCTTAGAACCGGCTCCCACTGGCTGACACAACCTAACTCTGCACATCTTCCATCTCCACAGTCAAGGACATCACCTTGGAGCTTAGAAAAAGGGTATCATGGGAGCATTTAGAGCATGAAAATGAGCCAAAGACTACCAATCAAGGCTTCCCTATTCAGAAAGCTGGCTAACCGGAGCACCACTGGGCAAACCTTCCTGTATCATCCGCTCAGGCCTCTTGGTAACTACTGTCTTCCTGGCAACCTTAAGAGGCGAGAGCTGGGGCTTTGAAGACTCACAGACCCGCTCTTCCACAAAGACTCCAAATGCACCAACAATTATCTTCATTTTGACCCATTCGTTCTACGGTAAAGTGCAAATATAGGAAACCATAAAAAAATCCATAAAAGGAAGCAAACCTTGGTAACCATCCTTTGGGTCAAGAATTAGAACTTTTCCAGAAATTCCAGAGGCCCTTCTATGTGCTCCCTCCCAAAGTTAAGCCTATCACTCCCCCCAAAAGTAACCACCCTGCTGACATTTATAGTAATTCCTTCCCTGCATTTCTTCACTTCCCCCCAAAAGTAACCACCCTGCTGACATTTATAGTAATTCCTCCCTGTATCATCACCCAAGTGTATGTCCACACATTACACTGTACTTGCCAAGTTTTATAAAATTGATATGCCTACAGGGTGCCTGGGTGGCTCAGTCAATTAAGTGTCCAACTCTTGACTTCAGTTCAGGTCGTGATCTCATGGTTCATGAGTTCAAGCCCCGCACTGGGCTCTGTGCTGACAGCTCCAAGCCTGCTTGGGAGTCTCTCTCTCCCTCTCTCTCTGCCCCTGCCCTGCTCTCTCTCTCTCTCTCTCTCTCAAAATAAATAAATAAACTTAAAAAATAAATAAAATAAAATTGATATGCCCATTAAGTTTCTTTTCATCTATCCCTCCCTTTTCTTACCGTATCCTCTTGGTACAGTATGGCTCGCCCCATGCCTTCTGCAGTTCTGGCGCCTTAGCAGCCACAGGGAGAAGTCTGACTACACTTAGGTTTCATCCCTTTGACAAGATGTAAGTGGTTCTATGGCTTTTTAATCGGAAGACACGTGACAACTGGTTAGTCTTCCTCTTGTGATGTTCACCCACTGATTCCCAGCGCCCAGACCCATTAACTCAAGGAAGTCTGCAATATGGTGACATTCTATCTCTCTCATCTCTTTTTTTCACTCATCGGATGGAATATAGAACTACCCTATGACCCGGCAACAGCACAACTAGGAATTTACCCAAGGGACACAGGAGTGCTGATGCATAGGGGCACGTGTACCCCAATGTGTACAGCAGCACTTTCAACAATAGCCAAACCATGGAAAGAGACCAAGTGCCCATCAACTGACGAATGGAAAAAGAAGATGTGGTTTATATATACAAGGAGATACTACTTGGCAGTGAGAAAGAATGAAATCCTGCCATTTGCAGCAACGCGGATGGAACTGGAAGGGATTATGCTGAGTGAAATAAGTCAGTCAGAGAAGGACAGATATCATATGTTTTCCCTCACATGTGGATCTTGAGAAACTTAACAGAAGACCATGGGGGAAGGGAAAGGGGAAAAAAATAGTTACAGAGAGGGAGGGAGGCAAACTATAAGAGACTCTTAAATACAGAGAACAAACTGAGGGTAGATGGGGGGGTGGGGGAGAGGGGAAAGTGTGTGATGGGCATTGAGGAGGGCACTTGCTGGGAGGAGCACTGGATGTTGTATGGAAGCGATGAATCATGGGAGTCTACCCCCCCAAATCAAGAGCACACTGTATATACACTGTATGTTAGCCAACTTGACAATAAATTATATTCATAAAAAAAAGAGATGCTTCCTCTCACCTCTTTAGTGACCTAGTGGTACAGACCGTATAGGAAAAGCCAGGATAATTGGTTTTGTCCTCCTTTTTCTTTGCCAATGTCACAGTTGAACTGATGGCCTATTTTCTTTTTTTTTAATTAAAAAGAAAATTTAACTGTCTTATTAATAAGTTAGTAAAATAGATTCACGGATACTAAAATACATCTACCTCAAGCCAGCATCTTGGCGTAATGAAAAAAAAATACTAAAAGGGTTTCTATCTAAATCAGAGACAATTCAAAAAGGGCCCACTGATGGTGAAAATGAACATTTATATATCCTCATGCTGGAGGTTCCGGCCAATATCATTAGACGAGTGCAAAAAATCAGAGGTATAAATTTTGGGAGAAAGGAGGTAAAATTGTCACTTGTAGGTGATATGACTGAAATCCTGAAACATATAAGAGAAGCAACCCAAGACACAATAGGAGAATAGAGTAAAAATACGGAGTAAAAAAAATTAATATGCAGGAATCAGTAACGCCTCCATGGAAAAACAACAGATTAGGATATCCAATGGAATAAAATACTCCATTCACAAAAGCAAAAATAAGTAAATAAAATATATATGAATGAGCTTAAAAATGCAATCTGTCTATAATGGAAAAAATTTTTTCATGTTTATTTATTTTTGAGAGAGACACAGAGCATGAGTGGGGGAGGGGCAGAGAGAGAGGGAGACACAGGATCCGAAGCAGGCTCCAGGCTCTGAGCTGTCTGCACAGAGCCCGATGTAGGGCTCGAACTCACGAACCACGAGATCATGACCTGAGCCAAAGTGAGACACTTAACCGACTGAGCCGTGCGGGTGCCCCAAAACCATATTTCAAATGAGCAAAGTTGTGAACAGGCTGTTCACAGAATAGGAAACAAATGACTTTTAAAATGTGAAAAGATGTCCAACTTGATTTATTGAAGTGAAATTAACAACATAGAATACTCTCATTCTATCTACGTCTCTAAGTGTTTCAGGTGGGGGCACCTGAGATGGAGAGAGGCTCATGATGGGGGTTTGGGGAGGAAGTGCTCTCAGGAGAAAGGGAGTCAGCGGAGAGAAGGGCTCAGAGGAAGAAAGTTCCATGAGATGTGGTCTCAGCCCCCAGACTGGCTTCTGCCTGATCACACGGGAACCCCGGGGTACAAGTCACCCCCAGGTGTGGTCCCCTCTCAAGGCAAGGAGGGGATCCTTCATGTCCCACATCAAGCAGTCGCTTCCTTCTGGCTGCCTCTCCTCTCTGCGCCCCCAGGTAAAGAGAGAGGACTCAGTCCCAGTCCCCTGATCAAGGTACTCCCTGCTGAGGAAGGTCTATGGAGAAGGGGCTAACGTGAGCTATCAGGAGCTACCACCCACATGGGCTAAAGACTGAGGGGCCGCTGGCCTGGAGAAAGGGGATCTGGGCAGGGCACCGAATGCACTGCCTACACTAAGTACGGCCTCGGCTCATCACATTGCATATAAAATGAAGCATCCGAGTAACAGTGAAAGATCTAGAAACCCAAAACACACTCGGATGTTTTAGTCACCCATGTCTGCCAACTGGAAGGCAGGCAGAGTCTGGGCTACGGAGTTCAACAGCCGGGTTTTAGAGTGTCGGCACAGCCGCGGTGACATGGGAGAAGGGTCTGAGTGAAGCCTGAATCTCCTCTTCTGGAAAATGTACAGAATTGTTCTAAAGCCCATCTTTACAGGACAGCAACAAGGATGACAAGGGACCATGTATCGACACGCACACGACACAGCCTTGATGCAGAACAAACCAGGTAAGCTTCGGTTAATTGTTCCTTCGTTTCTGCCTGATCCGATGAAGTGTGGACCGCTTCCCAAAAAAGCGAACAACTAACTAAGTCCATGCCTCACTTCACACTGCCCTGGCCCGCGAGCTGGTGTTTTTCATTCTGCAATGTCTTAACTTCCTGCCTCACCCCCTTGCACCTGTGAACCCAAAACACATGCTCTACCTCGACCCTGAAGCATTTCATTCATATAAAATAAATTAAGTCTACTCATTGGGTATTTTAAAAACAGCACTTTCCAACATCACATATGGCCCGGACATTATTTTCAAGGGAATGTGGTGGTGCTAAAATCCTCCTTCTTATAAAGCTTTGAAAGTACATTAATAAAATTACATTCTAATAATTTCTTCAATACAAATGCATTATACACACACTGCAAACATTTTAGAAAATACAGATGAGCAAAATAAAGAAAGCAAAAGTAATCCAAATCCCATCATGCATAAACAGTCCGTATTATTGTTCATGCACAGGTTTCTGGACTTTAAGTGCATACATATTTATCACCAGAATGTATGAATACAAATTATACCCACGGTGATAATAATGTTTTATAACTTTTGTCATTTCAGAGGGTATCAAGTCTTTCCAGGTCATTTAAAAGTTTTCAAATCGCATGCAACTGGCACAGAATACCAAAATATTAGATACAGATACAAATACAGGTAGAGTTCTGGATCTGTATCTGAAGAAATATATGAATAAGCATATAGGTGCCATATATAAATATATAAAATATTGTCTGACACGTACATATAGAGAGAAATCTGTTTATACTGTGTTAAAACACAGGCTTTATTTTTAAATACCCGAATCCATCCCTCTTTTCTAGCTTTTGTGTTCGCCACTGTGATTCAAGTTCTAGGCATATTTCAAAACACAGAACGAGGGTAGCTTTGGAAAATATATTTTAAATCCATTTAACAACTGCCTTTGGCACCTGCTGGGTGAAAAGCATGATAGGTGTTAGTTACCAAGACGGATAAGAAGCAGATGCTGTCAGTCTCCCAGGCGACTCAGAGACAGGTGTGGGCACCAATAATTATAAGACGAGAGAGGAAATGTTACGAGCATTACGCCAAATGCTAGCAACACAAAATGAAGAAAGAGATCATAATTCTGGAGGAAAGAGAGAAGGATCAAGAAAGACATCAGAGGAGACGGCTGCGCACCCACATTTTTAATGCGGGGAGAAATCTTTTGGCTGAGGGAAAACAGGAACAAAGAGATAGGGGAGTCAGAGTTCCAGTGAGCACAATCCCAGATGAGATCTCTAGCTCATTCCGAACGCCGCCACAAAGCAAAGAATTCCGACTTGTGCTCAGTGAGAGACACCGGTGGGGGAGAAACCTCTCGTGACATCTGTAAGACCGTCCTGACAGTGGCAAATCCCCCTTGGAAGCCAGCTGACTCCTCTGACTCTGTGTATCTTTTCTTTGGCATAAAAAGCTGCGGAGTAATGTCACCTCTTGATTGATCCTCCCGCGACTGGGGAAACGGACCCGGGATGGGTATGATTGCCCTCCCCCTCATGAGAAGAGCTGAGCAGAAATGTGCTTGCTGGAATTCTCAAGCCATCCCTAAGTTCGGAGCACGACTAAAATCCCCTATTAGAGAGCCAATTTGTTGTGCGGGAAATTAAGTTATTATTGCCCCTTGAACGTCAGCTGGTAGGCTCCGTCTCTGGCCGATGCCTGTAATTATACAAACAGCCTTTTGAGCACAGCCCGGATGGCAGCTGCATATGGCATTTACAGTTGTTATAATAACACAACAGTCAGCCAAGAAGCACAATGCAAACGCACCTCTAACCCGCAAGTGACCTGCTAATTAGCAGCTGTGTGGGGTTAACGAAAGAGCACCTCGTCTAGGGTGGTGTGTTATTAATGTAAACACTGACCCCGGTAAATGGGAAAATGGAAGCCAGGAGGAGGTGACTCATTCCCCTGCCTGTGTTGGCCAAACAAATGAGAAAAGCACACATTCCACAGAAAGAGCCTGTAAAATTAATACAACACTGAGGAGAGGGAATCTGGTGTCTCCTTCCCACACCTCTCCCGCTAACGCCCGAATCACAGCTTACAGAATTAGTCTTTGGGTTTGGATGTTGGGGCCGAATGGGTGTCCTGTCTCAAGACCCCCACTCTCCATCGTGGCTGTGGTGGCTTCTTCTCCCCTTCCATTGGGCTCTTTCATTTATGTTTTTCCAAAAGCTTCTTTCTGTTCCCCGGGATGAAGTTTTGTTTGTTTTGTCTGCTTTGCTCAGAAGGCGGTGTGTATAATTACACTATTATGGGGATGCATAATGAAAAGCGAAATACCTCCTAATACTTCTCTTCCTCCCATCCAGCTGCTCCAGACACCCGTGTATCTGCTTTGGTCTAGTCCCTTTTAACTCAGATTCTGCTTTAGCCAAACATTTGAGTGCTGTTCTTAGAAACTGTGATTTGCAAAAGTCATTTACAAATAAACATATCAGGCAGGACAAACAAAATGCTTATGGGTCGTAAGGGGCTGCTCACAGGGTCTCCATTTCTTACTTCCTTTTTTACATTTGTTTCATAGCAGTAATTGTCCCTCTAGTTCTTCCTAAGAACATCAAAACTCCTCTCTCCCTTCTCTTGTGCAACAACTTACATTACCTAAAACATCACAAAGCGGAAGGGTACCAAATTGGATGATTAGTCATAAAAACAAATACTTGCTGGGTGTGCAAGTAATTTAAATCCGGATGACATGATCGACCGTAACAGTATTTATTAGGCTGTGGCCATTTATAGCGCTGTGCTAAACACTTTACATGGATAATCTCATTCTATTCTCACGGCCACTGGACCGAGCGTGTTCCATTATGGTCATTTTAGAGATGAGAGAATGGGGTTTGGGGAAATTCGGGGCTCGCTCAGAATCTCCCGGCCCGCGGGAAAGCTGGAATCCAACCTGACCGATCGTACTCCAGAATTCCAGCACTTCTCCGCCCGTCAGTCAAGAGCTGTCTGCTCAGAGCCCTGGGTTTCTCAAACGCAAAGAAAAGGAATTCAACAAAAGGATCTCTGTAAAATAGGAGGAGAGAGAGAAATCTAAAATGCAGTCCTCAAGAGATTTCCGCCTGTGAATCAGAAAATATGACAATTTAAATGAATATATGTTGTGTTTTATGTACCTGTTTGTTTTTTACAGTTTCTTTATTTTAAGAAAATAATCTGATGAGCCCTGGGTGTTGTATATAAGGGATGAATCACTGGGTTTTACTCCTGAAACCAACACTATACTGTACGGTAACTAACTTGAATTTAAGTAAATAAATTTAAAAAACAAAACAGGGGTGCCTGGGTGGCTCAGTGGGTTAAGTGTCGGACTTCGGCTTAGATCATGATCTCACGGTTCACCAGTTCAAGCCCCGCTTTGGGCTCTGTGCCTGGAGCCTGCTTCGGAGTCTGTGTCTCCTTCTCTCTATGCCCTTCTCCTGCTCATGCTCTGTCTCTCTCCCAAAAATAAATTTTAAAAAAAAAATCACACATTTAAAATAAAAAATAATAAAATAAAATAAACTTAAGATTTTCCATTTGAGATAGACCTGTCACATACTTTTTACTTCCCATCTCTCCCCAAAGCTCAGGGAAATGTCAAGGAAATAAACCCATAACCACACAAACCAAGAGGAATGGAAGTTCTCAGGGGACAGGCAATTCCAGGATATTTCTGGATGTATGAGACAGATGAGTATGCTAAGTACAGAGCTCCAGGGTAAGGAGGGGCCTGTCTTCCAGATGGATCAGTGAGAGACCCCCAGTTTGGAGATGGTAGAAGCTGACATGAAAGGCAGGGCGAGGGGAAATAAACAACTAGAGGCAGGTCTAACCATAAATGGTGGTTACATTTGCCCCCACCGTCCCCGCCGCCAACACCCTGAGCCTGACAAGTCTACTTTCCTCCCACAGGGAAAAAACAAACAAAAAAACAAAAATCTGTCCTCCAAATAAAATCAGGACACTACTCAGGAAGAGCTGACGTCACCATCAGCGGGTCCCCTTGGTACAGAGTAAAGCCCTTCTGATTCTGCACTTGGATGGCCTTCATTTCAAAGGCAATCTGTTCCCTTCTGGGCCATCTCAAGGGGAAGCCAGCCTTCGCCTCTCCTGGGTCTGCAAGGTGCACAGGACCTCACATCGACTCCATACGGTCATCAACATGGCTCTTCATTCTCACATATCAACAGGCAACCAAGAATTGCACAATATATGGTTGAAAACTGGCAGCATGGAGAAAAGAAAGACCATGCAAACGAACAGCAATAACAACCACCCAATAAGGTGTGTCAAATGACCTGATGAAGGTAATTGTATTTCTTAACCTCGATTACATCTGGGAAGAAATTTATCTATTAAAACATATGATGCTGCAAAGTGGGGGGAAAAATCCAGAAAATATAAAAGAGTTCTTAGAAATTAAACATAAGATTGCCTAAATAAAATGTCAATGGGAGGAATGGAGGATAGAGTAGGATATTTCTATAGGATAGGTTAGAATGGTAAAGGTAGACAACGAAGAAAACAGACTGAGGCAGCTCCACACAGCTCAACATCTTACTAACGAAAATTACCAGAAAAGGAGATCAGAGAATGGAGGGAAAATTATCAAACATGGAATGAAAGGAACCCAAGTGAAAAAATACCTAAGTCTTCAGAATAAAAAGGCTCTTGGGTAATGATCAAGACAAATGACAGCAGACCACATCTAACAGACCGTCATGAAACAAGAACAGCATGGATTTAACAAAATAAATAAAGCCCGAAAGCTTCCAGAGGAGGAAGAGAAGTCTTATCTTCCAAAAAAGAATAACAATCTGATTTCTTGTGAAGACCACTGGCCATTAAAAGACACTGGCTTCAAAGTTCTGAGGACATTTGTAAAAAATAGACTTGATTTTAGAGCACTTGTAGATTGACAGAAAAATCGAGAAAGTAGTAACTGAGGACCCAGCCTCCTCTGTTATTAGCGTCTTACAATCTTATGTCAACGTAGTATTTTCACTTCAATTAATGAACCAATATTAACACACAGTTACTCAGTATTTCCTTAGTTTCTACTGAACACTCTTTTTCTGTTCCAGGATCCCATCCATGGTACAACATCACATTTAGTTGTCAAGTCTCCTTAGGCTCCTTTTCACTGTGACACTTTCTCAGACTTTCCTTGTTTTTGATGGTATTAAGTTTTGAGGCATACTGGTCAGATTTTTTGCAGAACGTCCCTCTAGTGGAACTTGTCTGCTGTTTTTCTCATGGTTAGACTTTACGGGTTATAGGCTGTGGGGCGGAAGACCACAAAAGTCATGTGCTATTCTCATAAGATCATATCAAACGTAAATACCGTCAACATGACCCATCATGGTTGACGCTGCTCTTGACCATGAAGCTCAGGCAGACAGTGGTCCTATTTTTCCACTGTAAAGCTACTCTTTGTTATCCTCCTTCCATACTGTATGATGCAGAACTTTCCATGAAGGAGTGAAGACTTACAATCCACCTCTATAAAAGCAGAGTATCTATACAAGTTATGTGGAATATTCTGTATGAAGCCTTTGTCTATTCCTCTCTATTAGTCCATCTTGTATTTATATCACTATAGACTCATGGATATTTATTTTATATTTTGGGTTGTAATCCAATATTACCTTTTTTGTGTGCAAATTGTTTCAGCTTTGGCCAAAGAGCGCTGTCAGGTATCTCCTGTCATAATCCCCTCAATGCATATTGGCTATATTGGGGGGTTTGTTTTGTTTTTGCTTGGAGCACTTCCTAACTTTCTGCACTACAAGATATTCCAAACTCCTCTTGTATATTTTATGCCCTGATTCGAGAATCAGCCATTTCTCCAAAGAACCTCACCTCTTTTATGGAAATAGTGTTAGGAACCAAGATCTAAGTGCTGGGTGTGCTCATAGTTTCTGAGGTATCATTGCTTCTAGGCTCTCTGAGCTGACAATACAAGCAAATGTACATGTGTGTTCTAACACATGAATATATACATATCTATAAATATTTCTATATGTGGGCATCTGGGTCAATGTTAAGCTAAACACGAGTTCATACTGATGTCTCCAACCATACTCTGCTATTACATGGATTATTCTAGCCTCCTCTCCTTGCCTGTCAGCTACCACACCCGCAGTGGGAAACCTGGCTCCCACCATTTTCTGTCCACTTATTTAATCGGTCAACTCCAGCATACACGTATACAGTATCAGAGTTGTTCACGCATACACCCATGGGAAACAACTTTATCTCCTGGAGTATGGCACTTATTTGCAGTCCTTTCTGCCTTTAGAATTTCAGATTCCATTCATTCCCAGAGTTACTGAGATCAGCACTTTTTCCTCTGGTTGGACTGCTTTTCATTTTGCAAATGTGAAATTCACTGGGTATTGTTACGATCTATGATTCTGACAAATGCATACCATCTTGTAGCTCCCATTACAGTATCATACCAAACAGTTTCACCATCCTAAACAATCCCAAATCCCCTGTGCCTCACCTATTTGATCCTCCCCACCTTTCAGTCCTCTGATGTAGATCAGAATGGGAGGTGGACAGAACGAAGAAAATAGATTAAGAGTCTATTTCATGCAGCTTAACATCCTACTAAAGAAAGTTACTAGAAAAGAGAGAAAGAGAACAAAAAGAAAACGATCAAATACAGAATGAAATATGGTCACATGAAAAAATACGCAGGTTTTCAGAATATAAAAGGCTCCAGTGTAAGGATCAAGATGAATGACGGCAGACTACACCCACAAGAGTGTCATGACATAAGAACAGCATGGATTTCTCAGCATTAAATATAATGTTAGCTTTCATTCAGTTCAGGTTTTCTTGTAGACATTCTTTATGAAGTTGAAGTTCTCCTCTATTCCTTGTTTGCCAAGAATTTTTATCATGAGTAGGTAGTCGATTTTTTTTTAATTCTTTTTTTGTGTGTGTGTCACTGACATGATCAGATGATTTCATTTTTTTTTAAGTTTATTTGTTTATTTTGAGACAGAGACAGTGCAAGTGGGGGAGAAGCAGAGAGAGAGAGAGAGAGAGAGAGAGAGAATCTCAACCAGAATTTGGCCTTTCTTGATGAATGCTCCATGTAAGCTTGAGAAAAATTTGTATTCTGCTGTTGTAGGGTGGAGTTCTCTAGAAGTGTCAATTAGATTGAGTTGATTGATGGTGCTGTTTGATTCAATTATGTCCTTATTGATTTTCTGCCTCCTTGATGTATCAATTACTAAAAGAGGGGTGTTGATGTCCCCAACTATCATAGTGAAGTTATCTATTTTCTTCTTCCAGGTTCTCAGTTTTTGCTTCACATATTCTGATGGTCCGTTTTTAGGTTAAGGATTGTTGTGTCTTGTGGGAGAAGTGACTCCTTCATTTCTAGGTCACATTCTTTACCCTTGATAATTTTTCCTTTTCTGCCTTGTTTGAAATTAATATAGTTACTCTGGTTTTCTTTTGATTAGTGTTTCCAGGATATATTTTTCTCCCAATCTTTACTTTTAATCTGAGTCCTTAAAGTGGGTCACTGTATAGACATTATATAGTTGGGTCTTGTTTTTTTATCTACTCTGCCCATCTGTCTTCTAAGTGGTATGTCCCAATCATTCACATTTACATTACTGAAATACTTGGGTTAACATCTACCACGTTTGTAACTATTTTCTATTCATTGCATTTGTTACTTCTTTTGTTTCCCCCCCTTCCCCTGCTTTCTTTGGTTTTAATAAATATTTTGTATGATTCCATTTTATCTCTTCCCTTAGGATATCAATCATGCCTCTTCTAACCAAAATTGTAGTGGCTGGCCTAGAGTTAGCAATATTCATTGACAACTAACCTAGTTGTAATCATTGCCTTCAATAAAGTTAATTTTAGAGAAATTTAGAATTTAAAAATAAGGGCCTATTATTTTACCTTCATTTATGTCTTCTCTGATGTTCTTCCTTTCGTTCTGTAGACCCAAGTGTCTGACCATATTTTCTGTCTTCAAATGTTTCCTTTTAACATTTTTTTTTGACCTGTAGTTCCATTGATCATAAACTCCCTCTAGTTTCTCTAAGAAAGTCTTTATTTCTTCTTAATGTTTAAAGAACAATAATCTCTGGGTATAGAATTCTAGGTTGGTGGATTTTTTCTTTCAACACTTAAAATATTTCATTCTGTATTTTTTCCCCTTAAATGAAAAGAAGTCCACTGTAATTCTTGTTTTTGTTCCTCTGTAGGTAAGTATTTTCCTTCTGTCTGTTTTTTTTTTTCTCAAGATTTTTCTTTAGCTTTGGTTTTTCTGCATGCTCCAGACTTGGGGGTAGCAGTCTGCCCCAAGACCTTAATTTCCTAATGGCTCAAGTCATGATTTTCAGTGTGTTCAGCAATTTTTTAATTATAAACACAAGATGACTTCTTTTTTTCTTTTATTTACTTATTTTTAAATATATTGTCAAATTGGCTTACATACAACATCCAGTGCTCATCCCAACAAGTGCCCTCCTCAATGTCCATCAGCCATTTTCTCTCTCTCCCCCCCCCCCGCTCCCATACAGTTTGTTCTTTGTATTTAAGAGTCTCTTATGGTTTGTGTCCCTCCCTCTCTGTTTGTATCTATTTTTCCCCCACCCTTCCCCCACTGTCTTCTGTAAATTTCTCAAGATCCACAAATGAGTGAAAACATATGGTATCTGTCTTCTCTGACTGACTTATTTCACTCAGCATAATCCCTTCCAGTTCCATCCACATTGCTGCAAATGGCAGGATTTCATTCTTTCTCATTGCCAAGTAGTATTCTATTGTATATATAAACCACATCTTCTTTATCTATTCATCAGTTGATGGACATTTAGGCTCTTTCCATGAATATGGCTATTGTTGAAAGTGCTGCTATACACATTGGGGTACATGTACCCTCATGCATCAGCACTCCTGTATCCCTTGGGTAAATTCCTAGTAGTGCTGTTGACGGGTCTTAGGGTAGTTCTATTTTTAATTTTTTGAGGAACCTCCACACTGTTTTCCAGAGTGGCTGCACCAGTTTACACTCCCACCAACAGTGTAAGAGGGTGCCTGTTTCTCCACATCCTCGCCAGCATCTATAGTCTCCTGATTTGGTCATTTTAGCCACTCTAACCCATGTGAGGTGGTATCTCAGTGTAGCTTTGATTTGTATTTCCCTGATGATGAGCAATGTTGAGCACACATGATGATTTCTAAGCTCTTTAAATTTGGGGGTTCAAATAGAAAGTCCAGGCCATTTATTTTCGACCTTACTTAATACCCAAGCAAACCATCAGTCAAGTTTGGGAGCAAAATAAGGACATTTTTAGATGAGGATGGACTAAAAAACATCCAATAATTGAGTTCTTTAATGAAATGATACAGAAAACTCAGAAACACAAAAAATACTGGAAGCCATCAGATCTAGGAAATAGTGGATTCACCTGAGGAAACAGAGATGGGAGATCTCAAGGTGACTCTCTCAGGAGAGTCACTGAACCATGGTAGAGCAGAACGTTCCAGGGTCTCCAAAGAATGGCGGTGAAGGAAGTAGATCCCATACGGATATGAATGATAAGCTAGATAATTTGAGACAATTACAAGGACACACCATTCTCTGGTCAACAGGAGAAAATGAAGGCAATCAGAAGTTCTTGTACAGGGCTGGGGATTGCGTGAGAAAGTTATGGTTGATTTCTGGTTCCATCGATAACCCGAATAACCAGGTACCAACAAAATACCTTAAAATGATCATTTTTACACGTGTTCCTGAGCTGGCAAGAAAATAAGGAAAAGCCTTGGAGGCCAGTTATGGAGCTAACACATGAATCCAGTCATGTGAGCTCGGAAGCTCCTGACTGACCAAACGGCATCCACGTCCCTGTATCACCCAAATACTCTCTTTTCGCAACCACCCAGGGAAAAGAGACCAGGTCTAGGAATGTGTTTCCTTCCCACAGAATGTCCCTCACTGACAAAGAGTTGGCACAGAAATTCCTATGGATCCGAGACATCTTCGGTGAGATGGAGAATCAGGAAAAACACCGACCAAACAAAAATGACTGAAATCTACCCCACAAAGAGAGACCCCAATGTACCTATCATTACTTTGTCTCTGGGAGAAGAAAGAAATATCTCTGGGGCGCCCGGGTGGCTCAGTGGGTTGAGCGTCCTACTTCGGCTCAGGTCATGATCTCACCATTCATGAGTTCGAGTCCCGCATCAGGCTCTGTGCGGGCTGCTCAGAGCCTGGAGCCTGTTTCTGATTGTGTCTCCCTCTCTCTGCCCCTCCTCCACTCACATACATTCTCTCTCTCTCAAAAATAAATAAACACTAAAAAAAATTTTTTTAAAAACATCTAGCTTCATAATTTGCAACCGTAGGCTGGCTTTTACGTGGATTTGAGGTCTGAACTAATACTGTGGGAATATTCTAAAGCCAAGCAAGGCAAATAATAAATAAACTGAGAAGTCAGTTGAAAGTGATTCCAGGAAAAAAAAAAAAGAAAAGGAAAAAGAAAGTGATTCCAGGAATTTACAATACCTCCAGTAGGATCAAACACAATCTTTTTCAGAGCCACTGTCTTAAATAGAGACCTCAAATAATTCCTACAGTCCTACTGATAAATTTCCAACGAATACAAGCTCGCAATAAAAACCAAAGCAAAACAAACGAAGACATAAAGACAAAGCATACAAGGAGAAAGACATCATAACTGAGAATAAGCCAATAAACCAAAGAGCAGGATTAGACTTGCAAAGACTCCAGAAGTTGTTTTTATGAGATACGAAATACGTGTAAGAATGTCTAAGATGACTGTAGAAATAAGATGGAATTTTACAAAGTAAGAGTGAGGAACAAAGGGCTAATAACAATGACCAGAAGAAGGAGAATAAAAAGCATCAGCTAGAACTTTCGTAAGTGAAAAGAAAATGCCCTAGTTTGTTACTTGATTGTGAACTGAGAGAGCTATTTAGCATTACTACAGGTCTATAAACTTAGGGCGCAGGAATTTTTGCCATGAGACATGCCAAATTAAGTTTAATGGGGGCTTGGTGGAAACAGTAAGTGAGACACCTAGTCAGCACATTTAGAGGAGCTGGTTTGGTTCGAGCCAAGCAAGTTTCTAAGGAACTGTCAGGGCCATCGACCTGGTTTACTGCTCCACTCCTGGGCTCCTCTGGCAAAGGCAGCGACAATTCTCTGGCTCCGGCTTCAACATTCCACCCACTGATGGCGCCACCAACTTCCCAATCCCGTTTGGTTTCCACCATCACCTCCCAGGCTGCTTTCCAGACCTGCATGGCCAACTCATTTATCACCTGGGGCCCTCAAGTTCAAGACCGTTCTCCAGTCCTATCGCCATCACGTTTCCTATCTCAGTGGCGTGACCTCCTCCAGTTGCCCAGGTTGGAAAGTTGAGTCTTCCTCATTTCCCCCTTTCCTCCTCCCCTCACTCGCCCTAAAAGAAATCACTCCAATACGATCAACTGTACTCCACCTTAAAGAAGAGATGCAAGAATCAATTAGGTCTGTCTTTTTCATTCTCACGGACACACCGTAGCTCATCATCCCACTGAGGTTTCTCCAGGAAGGGTCCCTTCAGTCCATTGTCCCTTGCCTTTTGTTTCATGATCCCTCACATGTGCTAGCCCCTTCCAAGGCTTGGAAGGAGCCTCGGTTGCACATTCTTATGGTCACGTGATTTCTAACATGTTCAAACGTAAGATGCTTTCACCACAATTGTTTAAGACTATGGTCTCTCCACCCCAACACCCCCCACCTGTCACATTTCCTCTTGAGGCAGGTGGTACTGGGCGTCAAGTTAGGTAGGGCTGGGATGACCTGGGTTGGAGTTTAGCGGGATCTATGCACAGTTTTCTGTCACTTCCACAAAGGAGTGAGTTATTGCTTATTGCTCCCATATAAGAACGACTTCCAGAAACACGCTCTCCTGGAATCATGACATAAAGCCACCAGAGAAAACCTGGATAATCAGAGTCACCGATTTAAGAGTTTCTATATCAGTAACTGCACAAGGACATCTGATAAGTCATGTCAAAATCTTAGAGCTCACAGGGGCACTCAGTGGCTCAGTCGGTTGAGTGTCTGACTTCAGCTCAGGTTTAAGGGTTTAAGCTCCTTGTCAGGCTCTGTGCTGACAGCTCAGAGCCTGGAGCCTGCTTCGGATTCTGTGTCTCCCTCTCTGTGTACCCCTCCCCAGTTCGCACTCTCTCTCTCACAAATAAACAAACATTAAAAATTTTTTAAAAAATATTATAGCTTATAATATGTGAAATAATGTTTATAGAGGTTTTCTCAAATCTGACAAGCCTACAAATCTATTTAAGACTGCCAATGAAGCATAAAGATGAAAGAAATTCCTACACTCTTGACCATAAATAAAATTTCCACTAGGCACACTGAAGGAAAAACTAAATTATCTTCCGGTTCTGTCAAAAGTAAGTGATATAACAAAATTCCCATATGAAGAGGTGAATAATTACTGTATGAAGAGGGTCGATGTCTACATAGGGGGAAATCTTTTACAGAAATGTGTTGGCAATGAATTAGTAAAAGAGGTTATTTTTCTGGATGTTGTAATTGTTCTCAGCATTTTTAAATTTGTAATTTGTGGTGCCTTCTTTTCTCGTTTTATTTAATTTAATTTTTTAAAGTGTATTTACTTTGAGAGAGACAGACAGAGCGAGTGGAGAAGGGCCAGAGAGCGGGAGAGAGAGAACCTCAAGCAGGCTCTGTGCTGCCAGCACAGAACCCAATGCGGGGCTGGAACTCACAAAACCATGAGATCACGACCTGAGCAGAAACCAAGAATCGGATGCTCAACCGACTGAAGAGGCGCTCCTCTTTTCTCATTTTAAACAAATGTTCGCTTTTGTACCTAAGTTTGTAGTTTTTTTTAAAATTCATACTATTTTATTCTTAAAATGAGATCCCCAAATTGCATATGCATAAGGCTCCACTGGACACACCACTGCTGTCATCAGAGCGATCGTTTCCAAATATAAATTTCGTTAAGTCACCCCTCCTACTTCCAGGATAAAAAAATCCAAATTCCAGAGCATACTATCTAGTGACTCATGGTCACACTGTGTCATCCCGTCCAGTTTTAGGTCACCACCCAATCCCTGGATCGCCTCCATGTATTCCAGACACTATGCCACTTAGTGTCAGTACCACGGCAACACGCCTCCCGACCTCGCATTGGTGTGCGCGCTGGGCACACTCAGGCAGGCATTTCTTACCCTCACCCTTTTCTCCTCACTGAGATCTTCCCTAATTAACCTATAACCTACTAATCTATAAGCAGGGCGTCCCTCAATGCTCTTCCTCACAACATTTTCCATACATGACGGGCGTCAACATTTCCCTTACTTGGTTTTACTGGTATTTTTGTTTTAGGTTTTCCTCAGGAGACTCTAGACTCTCTGAGAGCAGAGATCACAACCCTCTTACTTAGTGTGTATGCCTTCATATAGTTGGTGCTCAGTAAGTACTTACTGAATGAATGAGGAGGCAAATTGTGGCAGCTGGAAAACCATATGGTGACCTGGAGCCAAATGAGGTTTATTTTAGGAGAAGTCTCTGAGCAGCGATTGAAGATAAGCAGCCTAAATAACCAGTGGGCCAAGCCATTGTGATTTTTCTACATCCCCCCAGTGGCATTCAAGAAATGCCAGTGAGGGGAAGGGGGCAGTCTGGGTGGCTCAGTCAGTTGAGCAGCTGACTCTTGGTTTCGGCTCATGGTTTGCGGGATCGAGCCCTGCATCAGGCTCCAAGCTGAGCATGGAGCCTGCTTGGGATTCTCCCAATCTCTCTCTTTCTCTCTCTCTTCTTCTTCCCCTCCTCCCCTCGATAAAGAGAAAGAAATGCCTGGAGAAATATCATTTATACTATTCAATAGAAATACCAACGTGCCAAGGTGCATGCTGAAGAAGAATGGGTCTAGATATAGGAATAAAAAAAAATAGATGGAAAGGAAGAAAGGGAGGGAGGGAAAGAAAAAACAAACGAAAGAGCAAGGTGAAAGGAGGGAGGAAGGAAGAAAGGAAGGAAGATTATTATAAATAGTAAGAAAACCCAGATTGCTTCTCAAGCAATATTATTTCTTAACTATAAATCGTGAAGGTTTCTGACTACCAGAGCCAACGCTCACCACATGTGCATATGTATGCATCTAGATAATTAATATGTAATTATTAATAATTTGCGTTATAATTCATACGTCATGCAACAGATAATTAATACAGATATTTAGAAAAATGGTAAGGTCATCTCTTCTGGCATACCCAGAAGAGCTACAGCCAACAAAAAATAAGCGGGGATGAAGTGTAGAGGGAAAAGTCTGCCGTATCCCTTCTTCAGCAACCACGTGCCTGTGCACACACGTACACACACACACACACACTCTATGTCCATGTAACTATAGAAGTAGCAATAATTCTCCTGTCATATAATCCAGAGAGTGAATAGGTTAGTTGGAGAAGAGGACTGGGCATAGAAGCATGGCCAGGGAACAATGAGTCAAGGAACGTTTTGCTATGGGACAAATAAAGAGAGGGTATAGCTGTCACGAGTGTAAAAGAGAGAGAAAAATGGAAAGAAGGACAGAAAGAGGGAAGAAAACTGTACCCTGGTTGAATATAAAGGCCACGACATCAAGAGCTGAGGTAAAATGCCATAGAAGAAATTTCAAGAAACACTTTCTAGAACATTCCATACATTGCGTGCCTTAAATTGGCACAACGATCTTCTAGGGCACTGTTGGCAAAAAAGGCGGACAGTGAAGCATTGAAACCAGACTCGACGTTTCGTTTCTTGAGACACAGTCATGCGCCAAGAACTCCAGTGGATAGAGCTGCTTTTGGGGGGACAGCAAATTTTTAAAGTGGGAAGTATCTTGGGGGAACATTTGGTTTGATTCACTGGATGAGTAAAGACTGTGAAACCCAGGGAACTAATGTTATAGACCCACGTCCTCATGGCTAATGAGGGGCAGAGCCAAGCAAGAGGATCCCTTGCTCCTGGTGACCCACTTTTTACAGACTGGGATCAGTCATTTGTGAGAAAAGACATTTTTCATAGCAAAGGAAACATCAGGAGACTGATTGTTAAAAATGGAACAGAGAGATCACCTAAATTACAAAGGACTGTAATTGCCAGAATCAGGAGGGTAGAAATAGAAGATATTAAAACCCAATTTTACTACTGTATTGATTTCAAACAAGAATACAGAAGCAGGATGGGTTTCCCCAGAGATGCTGGCATTCAGGCTATGTGATCACTGGCATAAAGTAACCCATAAAGTAAATATTCATTTTGCGCCAATTAGAAGAGAACCAATTTTCACTGCAATCCGTTAAAAAAGAGAGAGAGAGAGAAAAAAAAGAGAGAGAGACTAAAATTCAGTGTTAGTTGCCGTTAGCTATAAATATTGGCATTCTGGAAACTACGCAAATGACTGATACAGCAGAGCCCCAAACTGGAACGGGCTCAGGGTGCTTAACATAGTCTGTGGCTTTGCTCATTACTTCGAGGAAACGGTCAGCACATTCTAAGCAGACAGCTCATAGAGAAGCGTGTTCAGAATTCCTTCGGGTTTGGCTGCTATTTGTAAATTGCCTCCCTGTTTGCGAACGCTTGTGTCTGTGTGTGTTCGCGGAGGACAAGGCGGAGATTAAAAAGGATGGAGCCGCTCTTGCCAATACCCCGAGGCAGGCAGATGTTGAACTTGAGATCAGCACCACAGCCCTGTATTTTACAGTCCCAAACGGAGCGATGCGGTTGAAGTTAGCAACGGCATTGGTGAGCTTGCAGATTTCTGAGCCACGGAAAAAAAATCCATGTGTTTTGTTTTGCTTGTGTTCAAACAGACCTTCTCAACGTGGTTCCGAAATCCACAAAAACAGACAGTTCAGAAAACTTTCCTGAGGGGCACCCTCGTGTGAAGAGCCTGCAGGTTACTGAAGTAAGTGAATAGATTTCAGGTGCCCTGAGTGTCTTTTTTATTAGCTTCAGGCCACCGGACAAGACACTTGGAAAGCATGCTTCTCTGTGCCATTCACAGAAGACCATTTTGTCTGACCGCAGACCCTGAATTTCTGCAAAGACGGAACAAGAGCCAGCCAACTGGAAGATTCTAGAAGCACATGCTTCTCCCAAAGGGCCAGTGAAGACACACAAATACTAGCGAAATTTATCAACCGGGCTACCACTTTGGTTGCCAAGTGTTTCTTTACTACTTAGAACCTCGCCGTTCTCAGAATCGGAGCCTTCGCACCACGTTGAAAAGAGAAGAATTTGCTGGGGAGGACGACCACCCTAAGGCGAATCTGAACAGAAACATAAAACCTTAAAACTCCTATAAATATGCTGGACAAAAGCGAAAGGGACAGAAGAGGAAAGGGAACGAGGACAGTCTGTGCTCCAAGCACCAATTTCAAGTGGGAGACAAGCCTCGGGTATACTTCATCCTCTTGTGAAAATACTCAACAGAGGCTCAGACAGGATTTGATGCAGAGTTCACGTGACAGCTTGTGCAGGAAGCAAAATACCTTCAGTTAATTAGAAAGGCAACGCCGTGTGTGTACGTACACGAAATGCAGATGTGCCGAAATAAATACCATCCCGGGCTGGCCCAGGGCCAGGTCAACACGTGACCTAAAAACTGAAGTCATTTCAGGGGGCTCCAGTCTGGAAAAGTGATTAAGTATCTAAACGCAAGTGTCACTGCTCTGTGCTCCCCCAGGAGATGGGGGGAGAGAAAGGAAGGCTCTTATATCCTAATTAAAAGTCCGAGCTTTTGCCCCATGGAATGCAAAACGCCTTTGGATACAGGAAACTGTTCTTTATCCAGCTACACTCATAAAGCTGTCAATAAGTTAAGAAAGTGGCCTTGATGGTGTGGAAAAAACCACTTCTTTGAAAGCGCTGCTGCTAATAAAAATCTTTTCTGTTCAACGAAGTCCAACAAATCATCGAGGATCATATAAATAGCAAATTTAACAGCAAATTAGCAAGGCTTATAAAATATATGGCCACTTAGGCAGCCAGGAAAGCTAAAAATCAAGGTTGGAGAATGACTAGTTTATGGTTAAAAGATTTTTTTTTTCTTTTTATGCTTTTCATTGGGAGACTTTCAAACTGTATTTTTGAATGAGTACATTACCTTTAAGAGGAGATATAATTAAACCAGCCGCTTTTGCGAGGGTCAGGGCCTCTCCCACTTGACGGCCACCAGAAAAATGAGTAATGATTTGCTCCTCATGAGGGATTAGGGGGTTGCGCTCCAGCCTCGCCCTATCCGGAAATATCACCTTCTGGTTATCTGCTAGTGGGTGTTGGATGGGTATAAAGATTCAGCCACTGCAGTTACGAGAAGAAAAAAAAAAAAAAAAGATCGTATCGTCTCTGCAGACCCGAATGCTTCCAGAGAAAGAAAAGAGCTGTTTCCCTTTATAAACCCAACAACGACTTAACAGGTTCTGATAAAGCCAGGAGCCAGAGACTGCTCTGAAGAAGTCACTGATACTATTAATATTCAGGCTCTACATTCTCAGCTGTTTTCTCTCCCCGTCATACGGACTGTCACTAGCTGTGTCCTAGAACACACACAGGTACTACGCTAGAACATTCCTGATGTTTCATGGAAGGTGATGGGGACTCTTTACTGAGAGTAACTTCTCAGAGCTGGTTACTGCAACACAAAGTCCTTTCCACCAAACTTTGGCTCATACGACCCCCTGCTGGGCTCACAGTTTTAGGAACACTGAAAAGGAAAAAAAAAAAACCAAAATCCAGTACTCTTTGAGTTTCCATCTTTACTAAGTATTAGAAGATGATTTCTTGGGGGCACCTGGGTGGCTCAGTTGGTTAAGCGTCCGACTTCAGCTCAGGTCATGATCTCACAGTCTGTGAGTTCGAGCCCCGCCTCGGGCTCTGTTGCTGACAGCTCGGAGCCTGGAGCCTGCTCGGATTCTGTGTCTCCCTCTCTCTCTCTCTGCCCCTCCCCCGCTCGTGCTCTGTCTCTCTTGCTCTCAAAATAAATAAAACATTAAAAAAATTTTGTTTATATTAACACTTGGGGATTAGGATGTCAACATACGAATTTTGAGACGGATACGAACACTCAATCCATAAAAGGGGCCCCCCGAAACCACTCTCAGTATTAATAATTCACTAAAAGGACTTACCGAACTCACTGAAGGCTGTTATACTCGTGGTTATGCTTATCATAGGGGAAGGACGCAAATTAAAATCAGCCACGGGAAGGGACACGCAGGGCAGAGTCTAGGGAATTTTCAAATGCAAAGCTTCCAGTCATCCCTCCCTGTGGAGTCATGGACAGTGTCGACTCCTCCCAGTCACCGTGAGGGACAACATTCAAGGAGCACTGCCAGTCAGGGAAGTTCACCCCATTCTTTGGTGGCCAGGGTTTTCTCGATCCCATACTGCCTGCATGGCTGACCGCTAGTGCTCAGCCCCTTCCGGAGGTCGGGTTAATGCCTTTAGTCTCCAGTCCCTCCAGATGCCAGAACTGATCTCACACGGCCCAAAAGCCCCAACGTGAGCCACGTTGTTAGAAAGAGCAGTGCCAAGGCCCCCAGGCAAACGAAGACAGTTCTATGAGGCAGAACATTCCAGGTGCCTAGAGATCACGACCCATTAGCTTTGTGGACAAAAGCCAGACATCTCTTCGGATCAGGGTTAATTCGTCTCTAGACAGAGGGTGCAGAACTTGTCAGAATATAGAAAGATCGGTGTGGACAGGAAGTACTGGAAAGAATAAGGGATTTCTATTCAGTACTCCAAACATTACAATGAACTGAATTCTAGTAAAAACGGAGACGCTTGAGGGGCACCTGTGTAGCTCAGTCGGTTAAGCGTCTGATTCTTGATTTCGGCTCAGGTCACCATCTCATGGTTTCTTGAGTTCAAGCCCCACGTCGGACTCTGCGCTGACTCTGCAGAGCCTGCTTAGGATTCTCTCTCTCTCTCTCTGGGCCCCTCTCCAGCTCGCACTCTCTCTGTCTCTCTCAATATAAATAACTACACCTAAAAAAATTATTTAAAAATGGAGAAGCTTTAGGGACCCTTTGAGCAGAAAAATGCCCAAATAAGAGTTTCTGGAAGATTAGTATGACTATGAAATCCATTTCTGTCTGTCTCTGTCACCCTCTCCCTACGGTATTATATCCAGTCTCATGGTTTTAGGTAAGCTGGCAGGGCTCTAAGTTGTATCTTTAGACTTGAACTCTATCTGGAGCTCCAGGCTCATACGACCTACAGTCTGACGTTTCCACTGGGATGTCAAATGGTCATCTCAACATGTCTTAAGGGAACCTCTGATTTTCCCCGCTCCTGTCCACTTCCCTCGTCACAGGAGGACACCACGGGTGACCCAGTGACTCAAGCAAGACTATCCTTAATTCCTCCTCCTCTCTCAACCACCGACTACCTCACTGGCAATAATGCCCCAAATCCAGATTCTGTCTTAAGTCTGACCACATCCGGCCAACCCCACTGCTGCAGCTCTGTTCTAAGCCGGCTGCATCTCTCATTTAGATTCCTCTGATGTAACTGGCTCAGTAGTTGTCTTCTTTCCCTGCACAACCCCTCCCCACGCAGCAGCCCAAGTGATCTCCTTAAAGTATAAATCAGGCACGCCTGGATGGCTTAGTCGGTTAAGCGGCCGACTTCGGCTTAGGTCATGATCTTACGGTCTGTGAGTTCGAGCCCCACGTCGGGCTCTGTGCTGACGGCTCAGGCCTGGAGCCTGCTTCGGATTCTGTGTCTGCCTCTCTCTCTGCCCTTCCCCTGCTCACGCTCTGTCTCTCTAAAATAAATAAACGTCAAAAAAATTAAAAAAGAAAAGTATAAATCAGATCGTGTGACACCTCTATTTATAGCCCTTCGAAGGAGCCCCCCAACTCATTGAAGATAATACACAAATTCTCAGCATCACCTTCAAAACCCTGCATGGTTCCAACTGCTGCTAACTTCAACTCCCATGGCCCTTTCTCTTCTTCTCCAGCCCCGCTGGCTTTTCTCCTGAACACAACGAGGGGCTTCCCATCTCTGGGCCTCCCGCATGCTCTTCTCTCTCTCTCTCTCTCTCTCTCTCGAACGTTCTTCTCTCAGATCTGGCCATGGCGGCTATCTCCTTATCATCTGAGTCTGGGCTCAGAAATAAGCCCCACTGCGAGGTCTTCTCTGACCGTCCAACCTGATGGGCTGCTACTTTCAATCACCATCAGGCATCCATTTTACTTCCTTAATATTAAGTAGTGCTCTCTTGACTTCGTTTGTATATTTACATAGTCTCTGTTTACTTGTTTATTGTCGTTCTCTCTTGGTAGAAAGTAAACTTCTAGAAAGTAAACTCTTGTCCATATTGCTTGCTTCTCAATTTTCTAGTCCCTGCCACAGAGCTGGACACAGAATACGTACTTGACCGGAGACTTGTTGAATGAAATGCAATGGGCTTCAGGACTTACTGTAAGCATTCAAAATTGTTAAGAAGAAAAAGTCTGTTTTTTCATGTTTCTTCTTTTTTCAAACTCTTTTTGTGTGACACTCTCCAACAATAAGTTCTAATAAACTTTATCCTCAACCTTCTTCTAAATCGCTCCTTCAAAAATGGTAAGGCACCCATTCAGTCTAAAGTGTAAATGACTGATAAAGTGAAGTGTGTTACGGCTTTTGAAATTGGGACAAAGCATGGAATCAGGGATTTTTAGACCGTGGCATTCCCAAACCATAGAAGATGAAGTTCTCAGTTCTTCAATGCATCCAATTTTTCTGCTGGAATATTTTTTCACGCTGAATTCTCCAGAGTACAGTCACCTTATAGCTTTCTTCCTGAATGATGATCACATACGCAACTTTGCGGACAAGGGCCAGTGGGATGGACCCTCAATGGTCACATTTCTAGCCAGCTGAGCTGAAGAGTCTAGGGTCTGTAAGACCTCTCCAGCGTCCTTAAAATAGCTACCCCCTCAGGGCGCCTAGGTGGCTTAGTCAGTTAGGCATCAGACTGGCTCAGGTCATGATCTCGCAGTGTGTGAGGTCAAGCCCCACCTCAGGCTCTGTGCTAACAGCTTGGAACCTGGAGCCTGCTTCGGATTCTGTCTCCCTCTCTCTCTGCCCCACCCCCAGCTGTGCCCTCTCTAGCTCTCTCTCAAAAATAAACCAACATTAAAAAAATATTTTAAAAAATAGCTACCCACTCTACCTAAGTAAACACCACCTCTGGTTAGGGGAATAAGCAAACAGAAGTACAAAAGTACTTTAATATTTAATATGTAATATTTAATATTACATGTGAGAGATTACCGAGACCCTAAAGTTTTAGGAAGCAGTGGGAGTCAAAGGGAAGAGATTTTTTTTTTAATTTTTAATGTTTGTTTATTTTTGAGAGAGACAGAGTACAAGCAGGGGAAGGGCAGAGAGAGGGAGACACAGAAACTAAAGCAGGCTCCAGGCTCTCCAGCACAGAGCCCAACACAGGACTCGAACCCACGAACCGTGAGATCATGTCCTGAGCCGAAGTCGGACGCTTAACCGACTGAGCCACCCAGGTGCCCCAAAGGGAAGAGATATTTTAAACAAACAGCAAATGGCAACTGCTTAGAAACAGAGAATCACAAAGAGAGTAAAAATTCAAATGCGATGCCATGGTATTGAGCCTTGCTCCAAGATGAACAAGAGAAAGCTATGATAAAAACAGAAAAATTGAGGTGTGTTGGTGAGGAAGGACACGCCAAGCTTGGAGTCATGGTAGAACAGCTATCCACAGATGTCAAATAAGCAGTAAGAAAATATGAAGAAGAAGTCACACGGTTGCTTGAGGCTGGTGATCGGACCCTGGTCACAAACGAATTCATGGCCTTGTTTGCACACAGAAAGCCCCTAAGTAATAGAAGTGAGAAATTTCTAGATCCTGAAACAGGCACAAAGGGAGATACCATAGTTTGTGTACAGGTGCAAAATATTGTAGTTGCATAAATATGAATGACGGAGTACTTCACGACTCAGACATTAGCCTGGGTGGCATTAACTTTCTGAGCAGCAGAATCACCACAGCAACGGACTACTTCTGGGTCGTGGTGTGGCTGTTCCGGCAGGGGCAACAATAAAACCACAAAGTCCCTCGTTCAAGTCTCTTCAGATCCGGTAACTCTGAGTAGCTGGCTGGTTGGCTGACAGTCCCCACTGTCCTAGGTGCGTGTGCGCCTGTGAAATACACAAGGAGGCAACTGAGGATCCCTGCTCACCGGGATATGACCTTGCCCTATGCTGGTTCCATATCGTTTTTGATTTTTGAGTAAAGCTAATGAGTGGAAATGAAAATGGCCTCTGATTTTCATTTTTAAGACACTTAAATCCAGCGTTTGTCCTTCAGAATCCATAATCCTAAGACGCTGAAATTTTAAGTGAAAACTAACGAAACGTTTTTACAGTAAAAATAGCGAGACATGCAACCATCAGAAAAGAGATCCAGGCATTAAATCCCTGCCCTCAATTTCTTTCATCTATCAACGGGCTCGTGCTAGCCATTCGCTAAAATGAACGAAGTGAATGGCCCCATTCACACTGAACCCCAGTGGTGTCTGACCTTCTGCTAGCGGGGACTTCAAAATGAAACTTTTGGTTGCCTAGGCTTTGACTTTCTTTTCGGTAACGTCGCAGGATGATAATGGCCATGGAAGAATGCCCCAGATGAAGCCACGTTCTTCTACTGGAGCCCATGGTGGGTGTCCTGCTATCCTCAAGGAGAGAGCTCTCTCCTTGAGTCCAAAGGTCAGTTCTGGTCGCCTCTGCCACCCATCGAACGAGCTGGAGCCCAGAGTTGATATCCCTGGGGCCAGCTGCCCAGAAAATTCTTCCCAGACTAGACACACACACTTCCCCTGGCTTCCATCAGATGGAAGTGCCTCAGTGGGCCACCCCCCACGTACCTAGGGATAGTTCACTGCCCGCACTGCACTGCCATTCCACTGGACTCTTACTCTATAGTCCCTCTGAAAGAGTATGAAACCACCCCTTGCCCAAGACCAAAGGTCAGCCTCATGACTTGCTCCAAGACTAAATGCATTTTGGAGGAACTAGCGAGGTTTAAATAATGCCCGCCACCCAGGTAGCCTCATCTGAATCCCTGGAACCTGCACGTGTTACCTCACAGGGTATGTGATTACACACATAGGCAGGTGTGATTAAGGATTCTGATGAGCTTAACCTCGGATGATCAGGGTAGGCCCTCAATGTGATAACATGTACTCTTGTAAGAAGGAGACAGAGAGAGATCACACCTCACAAGGGAGAAGGCCAAGTGATTACAGAAGCAAAGACAAGAGCCATATAACCACTCACCACAAGCCAAGGAATGCCAACAGACACCAGAGGCTGGAAGAGGCAAGGACGTGATTCTGCTTTAGAGTCTCTGGAGGGAGGGCAGCCCTGCGGACTTCTTAATTTCATCCCCGGGATGCTGACTTCAGATTTCAGGGACAAAATTAATTTCTCTTGTTCAAAGCCACAAAGTCTTTAGCGGTAATTTGTTACGGTAGCCATAAGAACTAATATACAGTGACACATCCATAACATGGACTCCCTTCAAGGAAAATCCCCTCCTCACCCCTGCATCTAGCAGGACAAATACAGAATTAGTCAATACTCCTGTATTTCTGAAATATATATATGCCCAATACTTAATTTACATTATTGAAGGTTTCCATACAAATTTTTGAAAATATACAGTAAATGTGATTCTTATAAGGCTGTTTGGTATTTAAGACTTTGTTTGGGGGCTATCTGGGTGGCTCAGTTGGTTAAAAGTCTGACTTTGAAAAAGAAAAAAAAAAGTCTGACTTTGGTTCAGGTCATGATCTCACAGTTGGCGAGATCGAGCCCCGCACTGGCCTCTGTGCTGACAGGTTGGAGCCTGGAGCCTGCTTTGGATTCTGTGCCTCCCTCTCTCTCTGCCCCTCCCCTGCTCATTCTCATTCTCTCTCTGAAAAATAAATTCACATTTAAAAAATTTAAGATTTTGCTTTGAATATAAACTACCTAGTCACCCCTGGCTCAAACATCACCAAAAAATTACTATAATACCTTTCTCTGATTACAAAAGCAGAAACTACAGAAAAGCTCTAAAAAGAAAACTGACATTCTAAGTGGCTTCTTTGCCATGAGATAAACCTAATTAATTTTTTTTGAAGTACTTTCTTCTGTTCTCTGCATATATAAATGTTTTTACTGCAAAGAGGGACTGTATGATACAAAAGATTACAACTGATACGAAGTTGATGAAATCATCTTTTAGTTTGAGGCTGCTTTAAGAATGTATCATGTTTCTGATTATTTTCCTTGGTCATGAAATACTCCGCTACAACATGCTTTTCATAATCACGTAGCATTGATGATCTTTGGATCGACAAGGATTCGACTCTCTATATAATCCACCGTCAGTCCACTTACATACATATTGCCACCAAAGTATGCTTAGAAGCCTATTCTGTTTTGTTTTAGTATATTACGGTGTCCACTAAGGGGTTAATCCACCTGGAATTTGTGTTAATATGTGATTTGCCAGCACGATCTCATCTTGCTTTTGTTCAAATGGCTCACTAGTTGTGTGTCAACAAGTTGTGATATGGCTTTTTTAAATTCTTTTTGAGAGAGAGAGTATGAGCAGGGGAGGGGCAGAGAGAGAGGGAGACACAGAATCTGAAGCAGGCTCCAGGCTCTGAGCTTTAGGCACAGAGTCCAACAGGGGGCTCGAACTAATGGACTGTGAAATTACGACCTGAGCCGAAGTCGGACACCTAACCGACTGAGCGCCCCAGGCACGCCACCAAGTTGTGATATGGCTTTTAAAGAATGATATTTTCTCCACTGCTCTGTCATACACTAATCCCTTGTTATTTTAGGTTTAGTCTTAATACAGTGTTCTGTTCTACTGACCAGTTTTATTCCTCATATTAAAATATTACTGAACTTGGGGCGCCTGGGTGGCTCGGTTGGTTAAGCGTCGACTCTTGATCTTGGCTCAGGTCTTCATCTCAGGGTCGTGAGTTCAAGTGCTGTGTTGGGCTCCACATTCGGTGTGGAGTCTACTTTGAAAAGATAAAATTAAAATTAAAAATAGGGGTGACTGGGTGGCTCAGTTAAGTATCCAACTCTTGATTTCAGCTCAGGTCATGATCCCAGGGTCATGGGATCGAGCTCCGGGTTGGGCTCTGAGCTGAGCATGGAGCTTGCTTAAGATTCTCTACCCCTTTTCCCTCTCCCCCTCTCCTGCGCGCTCTCTCTCTCTTAAAAGTAAAAAATTTTAAAAATTAAAAAAAATATATTCAAAGTTTATATGATACGGCACCTCTTTCTTCACGATTGCCATCTTTCCAAACCCTCTCAGCTCTGCTCGGGCATTTATCAAATTAGATATTTTAAATGTGAAGAGCTTAACTGAAATCTGTAACGGCAGAGGTTGATTTGGAGAGAAGAAGGCATATCCGCGTATCTCGTATCTATGAATAATTGTTCTGATTATTTACGAGGGGTCCCTTCTCTTTCCCATCCTGAAACATTTCCTTCAGTAACGATGCCCTCTCTCCCGCAGAATCAACGGACTCCCTCCTGGAGTATTTGCGTCAGAAAATGAACGAGATCTAGTTGACATCTTCCTTGGGGAAAAAGAAATCATTATCCCAAACCCTGTGTCTCATGGATCCCTTTTCCTCCACATTAAAACTTTGGGAAGAGCCGGCTGCCATCGCTGACTGTACTTACCTCCCATTCACTATCGACCTACTTAAATGTGATTCTTCTCATGATGGTCCATGAGAATGATGTCTCTAAGGAGATCAAAAATGTCCCTGCTGTAACATCCAGAACCTTCTCTGGCCTCCTCATTTCTGACCTCTCAGCACTAGACGCCTCTCTCCTTCCTGAAAACTTTCCCTCTCTTGGCCCCTGTGACCCCACGCTGGTCATCTCTTCCGATCACACTGGGCCTTCTGTTGGTGATTCTCTAGCTCACCCATGATGCCTGGTGTGCATCTTCATAAGCCTGGTGTCCTGGGTCTTCTCTCTCTTCCTCCCACCCCCTCCTCTCCCTCGACATTTTCCCATCAATGCCTTCTCTCTAATTTCACTAATTTTGCACTTTCTACAAAACCATGTAATTAGCATCACAGACATACTGTTATTTCCGTCATCTTGCTTGACCTCACTTCCACTGGCAGCTACGGCAACAATTCTCTTCCTTTGGGTCACTGAGACATTTTTTCTAAAGTCTTACTTTGAAGCCAGCTGTCTTCTGAAGTTGCTTACTGACTCCGGGTGGTTTTAGTTTTATTTTGGATTGTTTGGATATGCTCTTCTGATATCGGCTGAGAGCTTTTCTCTTTATTTCCGATAATTATACCTTCTCCTGTTAATGTGTTCGTCCTTAACTGAATTGATCAAAACCTTCCAGAAAAATGGTAGGGTCATTCTAGCAACATTATCGGGCTTCTGACTTGAAGACTATCTCTACCATGACACTATCATGAATGACAGAGTTTAGAATAGATGTTCTTTATGACATTATGTAAGTTTCCTAAGTTTACAAAGAATTTTTAGTCAGTAGTGGATGATGTTGAATTTTATCTACTATATTTTTTAAGCTTATCTATTTATTTTGAGAGAGAGAGAGCACATGCACGGATAGTGCAAGCAGGGGGAGGGGCAGAGAAAAAAGGGAGAGAGAGAATTCCACGCAGGTTCCAGGCTGTCAGAGCAGAGCCTGACTTGGGGTCGATCTCATGAACCACAAGACAATGACATGACTCAAAATCAAGAATCAGACACTTAACCTACTGAGCCACCCAGGCGCCCCAAGAATTTTTTTGAAGTCCAGAAGATGTCAAGATATTTTAGCGTTCTATTTGTTGCTTATGACCTTCATCTTATGCTCATAAACTTCACTGCATTTTTAAATTCAGTCATCATAGGTTTTCTTACTAGAAAAATCTCTGACCTCCCATTGTTCCCAATCCCTGTTTTTTGTTCTGTTTCAATTCTTGTGAGGTTATTATTAAAGTTACAAAGATTAATTACCTTCTTTGATGTTCTTCATTTCCAACAGAAGTCTAAGACTTAGATTACATTTTGAAATATATTAAGGCCACTAGGTGGCTCAGTCAGTAACATCCGACTCTTGATTTGGGTTCAGGTCATGGTCTTGTGGTTTGCGTGTTCAAGCCCTGCATCTGGCTAGGCACTGACAATGTGGAGCCTGCTTGGGATTCTCTCTCTCTCTCTCTCTGCTTCTTCTCTGCTTTCCCTCAAAATAAAAATAAAGAGTATTTTCATGTGCTTTTATCAAGATTATTTCATTTGCTCCTCCTCATGGTCTCATAAGTTAAACAGGGCAATGTATATAAGAGATGCCCTAGAAACACATGGACTATCACAGTTTTGATATGAATTAACGTGGCGAGAATTTAGGGAAATGAAAGAGGAAGTGAATGTATGAATAAATGAATAAATACCTAGAATATTGTGCATTTCAATAGTTTGTTTAGGGATGCCTGTGGCTCTGTCGGTTAAGCGTCTGACTTCAGCTGAGGCCATGATCTCAGGGTCCGTGAGTTCAAGCCCCATGTCGGGTTCTATGCTGACAGCTTGGAGCCTGGAGCCTGCTTCCGATTCTGTGTCTCCCTTTCTCTCTGTCCCTCCACCATTTGTGCTCTGTCTCTCTCTCTTAAATATAAATAAACATCGAAATCGAAATTTTTAAATAGTTTGTTGAATGAATGAACAACTGGGTCCAGCAGCCTCGGTCCGCCCTCCCAGTTTGAATTAAGGGTCCCATCACGATTCTCTAGTGAAAAGTTAAAAAACTCGAAAACCCAAATGAACGGTCCAGATAGAATAAGAAATACGAGTTCTTTAAAACTTTTACAATCTTCTTCTTTCTATTATTGGTCTCTTTTACATATCTGAGACATTTCCCCTTTGTCTCTGTTTCATTTCCATCATAAATCTGCTTCCATTTCAGCACAAAATTTGAACTCCGCTGTTGCCGACGCCGGTTTTCATCTTTGCCGTGACGAGCTCCAAGGCAACAAAGGACCAAAGCTGAGTGGTAACCTTCAGCTTTTCGATGAAAAACCTGGGTTGAAATAACCCTTCCATTTCAGGTTCATCTTCTCCTGCTATTCAGACCAGAGAGGTGACCGTGGGTCTGCACGAGGGGCGGCCTAGAGGGCGGTCCGCGTGAGCCAGGTTGAGGTCACTGCAGGGGCAGGGTGAAGGGTCAGCCTTTCCCTACTGCACCTGGAGGATTCATAAATGGGGATATTTCAGCCTCTAGCACCAGCCACTCCTTAGCCGGAGAGAGCACAAATATTTACAGAAGGAAAACCAAATAAGAGCGCCGCGGCATCGCCGGGCTGTGCCGCTGAACTTAATGGAGGGTTTCTTTCCCCCTATGGATTTCAAAGCAGCCTGAACTAAGGATACTAAAGCAAACAGCATATCTGAGATTTAATGGAAAGGAAAACATGCATGTGGCATAAAAGCCCCATTCTTATTCCTTGGCACTTAATTCTAGGCAGAGAGCACTGCAGTGACTTTTTGATGCACCACTCTGTCCCCCTGCCTGTGAAGCAGGCCAGCTCCTCCGGCAGTGATATGGTTGGATGACCCCCATCGTGAGCCTTAGCCTCCTGAGGACCAGGAAGCGGTCATATGCGGCTAGATTCGATGGATTTATGGTGCAGCGACACCTGTGAACAATGCCAGGTGACAAGCCCTGCCATCTGAGGTGATCACTGGGAAGCTTTATGCTGGAAAGGGAAGGGACAGGGCTGGAGCCAAACAGAACGGAACACGAACCCAAGGTCTACCAGTTGTTCCGTAGGCTTGGGACCCACCCTTGATAACTTTCTTCTCCTTTTTCTCCTTTGGTCTTTTTGTTCTGTTTTTTTCCAACCGAGTATTTTACAAATGGTAGAAGGCACATGTTACCACTGTACAGAGCAAGAGAGAAAACATTTCCATCTCCCCGGAAAGTTCCTTGAGTCCTTTTTGTCATTTCTCCCCAGGACCGAAGCACCATTCTAAGGCCAATCACCACGTGTCTTCTGACACCACACAACACATGCTCTTTTGTGTTTGGCTTCTTGCAATCAATGTAATGACTGGGATTCATTCATCGATTTGTGTGTACCCATAGTTGGTTCTTTTCTATCGGTGAGTGATATTCCCTGTACAGCTACGCCACAGTTTATTAATATTTATCCGTTCTCCTGTTGACGGACATTTGCACCACTGACAGTCTGGGCTATTCCAATAGAGCTGCTTTGAACTTTTTTTGTGCAAATATCTTTGGAACCGTATGCCCTGATTTCTCTAGAGGTGGGATTGCTGGATCAGGTAGGGCAGGAAAATGTTTAACTTAAAAAAAAAAATGCAGGTGCCTGGGTGGCTCAGTTGGCTAAGTGTCCAACTTCGGCTCAGGTCATGATCGCATGGTTCATGAGTTCGATCCCCGCATCAGGCTCTGCGCTGACAGCTCAGAGCCTGGATTCTGCTTCAGATTCTGTGTTTCTCTCTCTCTGCCCCTCCCCTGCTCACCTTCAAAATAAATAAATTAAAAAAAAATGGCTAAGCAGTTTTCTAACATGGCTGAACCACTTTACTCTCCCAATAAAAATGTAGGAGAGTTTGATGAACAACGTCCTTGACAGTATTTGGTCTTGTCTGGTTTTTAAACTTCAACGATTCAGGTGGTATCTCATTTGGGTTTCCATTTGCTTTTCCCTAATGAATGAAGAAGCTGAGCACCAATGTGTCATATGCTTTTTGACAGCTCAGATAACATCTTTTTGTGTAACGCTGGACTGAATCTTGTCCATTTTTAATTGGTAGGTTTTTTTTAATGTTTAATTATATTTGAAAGAGAGAAAAGAGACAAAGTATAGTCTTGTCCATTTTTAATCGGTAGTTTTTTTTTAATGTTTAATTATATTTGAAAGAGAGAAAAGAGACAAAGTATGAGTAGGGGAGGGGCAGAGAAAAAGGGAGACACAGAATCCGAAGCAGGCTCCAGGCTCCGAGCTGTCAGCACAGAGCCCAGCGCGGGGCTCGAACTCACAAACTGTGAGATCATGGCCTGAGCTTAAGTCGACCACTGAACTGACTGAGCCATCCAGGAGCCCCTGGTTTTGTTTTTGAGTTATAGAATGTGTTATTCTGATGAGTTTTTTGCTAAATATATCTATCACTCTAATGTTTATTAATTCTGTATTCTCATCTAAAAAATGGGCGTAACACTGTTCATAAAGATTAAATGAGTTTACGTATTATGCCTCATGTCACTTCCATTTATATATTCTTGAAGACAGATAGCTTCCAGAGAAAACACCGTTAGTTGTAATTAATCAAAATCAAATGATATGAGTGGAGAGAAAGTTCCTCATTCCAAAAAGAAGAAATTAAGAGAAATTGTCTTTAAAAACAGAGGCATATGATGGTGGGGGTGCCTGGGTGGCTCAGTCAATTAAGTGTCCGACTTCGGCTCAGGTCATGATCTCATGGTTTGTGGGTTCAGGCCCTGCATTGGGCTATGTGCTGACAGGTTGGAACTTGGAGCCTGCTTTGGATTCTGTGTGTGTGTCTCTCTCTGCCCCTCCCCCACTCACAATGTCTTTCTCTCTCAAAAATAAACATCAAAAAAAAATTTAAACAAACAAAAAAAGCAGAGGCATATGGAGATTACAAAAAATTGTTCATTTTAAAATTCTTTAAGGTGTTTTTAAATTCATTTTTGAGAGACAGAGACAGAGTGTGAGTAGGGGAGGGGCAGAGAGAGACAGCGAGAGAGGGAGACACAGAATCCAAAGCAGGCTCCAGGCTCCTACCTATCAGCACAGAGCCCCACGTGGGGCTTGAACTCACAAACCGCAAGATCACGATGACTTGAGCCCAAGTCAGAGATTTAACCGACTAAGCCACCCAGGCGCCCCGTAAAAAACTGTATTTTTTAAAAGTAACCAGTAGAACAAATATTCACATCTTTCTAATGCCTCATAAAATAAGCCACAAAACAAAAGAAGCAGATCACATAATGGTCGATTTTTAAAGCAATAAAACCAGAAAATGTATCATAAAGCATATAGCAAAATTAAGACCAAACATATATCATATCATTAAACAAAATGTACTAAATTCATTCATCAATAGAAAAAAAGACATTTGGGTTGGATCACGAAAGAAGTGTTCCAGACATAAGACACAGCTGAAACACAATTCAGAAAGATTGGCGATAATGGATTGGTGAGGAAAGGCGGGGTTATGAAAAACTAGTACCAACAAAGCACTTATACTCATAAAACAAAAGTATGGGAGCCATTAGGAGAAATAAACCGAGAAGGATGTTTTACTTCACGTATTTCAGCCCATAAGAGAAAAAGTTCACGTTAGCAAAGGAGAGAGAAGAAAAAGAAAATAGATCTTTTCATGTCAAAGTCGTGTTTTCAAAACTTGACCATTTATTAAGCCATAAGAAAATATTAATATATTTCAAAAAGATGAAAAACATATGCTAATATCACAACAGAAAACAAAAGTCCTACCTCTTAAAAGTCTTTAAATACGTCCTAATCAATTCTTAAGCCAAAGAGGAAATCTAACTTAATCTATAGAGCTTCAGAAAATCAACAACAATAAAAGTGTTACATACTGACCCTACGAAATACAGTGAAAATAGTACTCAGAGGAAAATCAATCGGCTTCAATACGTGTTTTAAATGAAAGAATGATAATGAATGCATTAGGCATTCGACCCAAGAAATTAGAAAAGTAACCACCAAAAAGTGAATAAAACAAAAAAGAATAAGATAAAAAGAGAAAATAATGAATTGGAATACAGAAAATGGAATAATGAATAAATAATTCCAAGATCTGGTTCTTTGAAATGGAAAATAAATTAACTTCATCGAACTTAAAATTAAAAACCAAGCTCAAATAACAAAACAAGTAATAAGAGGAAATAACCACAAATATAGAGGGAAATATAGACAAATAACTACTTTCTTCGACCTCTCAAGTGAAAATAAACTTGAAAACCTGACTAAATACTTTCCCAGAAAAATATCATTGATTAAAATTGACACCAGAAGACATAAGAAGTCTAAACACATCAATTACAGTAGAAGAAACAGAGAGTTGTCATGAGCTAAACTCCACAAAACACCAAAACACAAATAGTTTAGTGGCATAAAGCTTCCAAATCTTTAAAGAACAGATAACTGCATTTTAATTTTTTTAGTATTTTATTCATTTTTGAGAAAGCCAGAGACAGAGGGCAAGCAGGGAAGGGGCAGAGAGAGAGAGGGAGACCCAGAATCCGAAGCAGGCTCCAGGCTCTAAGCTGTCAGTGCAGAGCCTGACATGGGGCTTGAACCCATGAGCCATGAAATCATGACCTGAGCTGAAGTCAACGCTTAACCAACTGAGCCACCCAGCTGCCCCAAGATAACTGCAATTTAAACTGTTAGAGGGAAAAAATTAACTTTTACAGAAAAAAGTGAACTATCTACAGTGATGAATTATTGCATTTAAAAAAAAGTACTAGGGGCGCCTGGGTGGCTCAGTCGGTTGAGCATCCGACTTTGGCTCAGGGCATGATCTCGCGGTTCATGAGTTTGAGCCCCACATCGGGCTCTGTGCTGACAGCTCGGAGCCTGGAGTCTGCTGCGGATTCTGTGTCTCCCTCTCTCTCTGCCCCTCCCCTGCTTGTGCTCTGTCTCTCTCTCTCTCTCAAAATTAAATAAAAAAATAATAAATAAAAAACATTTTAAAAAATAAAAAAAAATTAAAAAAAGTACTATAGGGAAAGTCAAAAGACGACAAATGGAAAAATACATTTGCAATTCCTATCACAAATGTTTTAAATTGTTTCCAAATCAGCATGGAAAGACACCTGTCTAATAGAAAAATAAGCAAAGCATGTGTGTGCGCGGTTCACAGGACATATATGTGACTGAAATATGTTCATATATCATTAATCTCACTTGTAAGAGAAAGGTACATTGAGACTAGAATCAAAGAACATTATTCATAATTGGGTGGCTCAGTCAGTTAAATGTCTGACTTCAGCTCAGGTCATGATCTCACGTTTCATGAGTTCAAGCTCTGCGTCGGGCTCTGTGCTGACAGCTCGGAGCCTGGAGCCTGCTTCCAATTTTGTGTTTCCCGCTCTCTCTGCCCCTCCCCTGCTCATGCTCTTATCTCTCTCTCTTAAAAAAAAAATAAACATAAAAAATTTTTAATAAAAAATAACATTATTCATAATTGGATTGGCAACACAATTTTAGAAACCAGTAGGGCTTGCTGGTTGAGTAATGGTAGATTCCCAATAATGGAACAGTTTACATACATTTTAACAGGTAAACATTCAAATTTTTAAATATGTTATTAAAGAATGGACCATCAAAAGTCTACAGCCTAGGGCGCCTGGGGGGCTCAGTCAGTTAAACCTCGAACTCTTAACTTTGGCTCAGGTCATGATCTCACGGTCCCGAGATCGAGCCCCGTATCAGGTTCTGTGCCAACAGCACAGAGCCTGCTTCCGATTCTGTCTCCCCCTCTCTCTGCCCTTCCCCAACTTGCTTTCCATCTCTCTCTCGAAATAAATAAAAATAAACTTAAAAAAAATAAAGTCTTTCACCTAACCTTGGCCACTCAGTTCCCTTCCCCAAAGCCGACCATATTATCAGTTTCTGAGGCAGTCTTCCAGAACTACTTTAATTATATTCATTCAGTCACTTATTCACTCAAGAACACTGAGTGCCTACTCTGAGTGAGGTATGGAAGGTTTCTGTAAACAAAAAGTTTTCCTCAAGAGGATCCTACCCTCCTAGGTTTTCATTCCAGGAGAAGATATACTGGGGGGGGGGGGGGGGAGTAAAAAATATAAATAATGATAAAGAAAATCAATCAAGCAGAAAAGCTGGACATGGAATTCTGCTGCGGGGATGGTGTGAATCACTAGACACGCAGGTCAAGGTACACCTTACTGAGAACAACGGCTTTTTAGTCAAGACTTGAAGGAACCAGGGGAGCCCACTATGCACCTGGGAAGGGCTGTCCAGGAAGAACAGAGGCAGAAATCCAGCATGTCCGAGGGAATCCAGGAAGACCCGTACGGCTGGAACCCAGTGAGAAAGAGCAAGGGTCAGGGGAATGAAAGTCTTATAAGTCACCCTAAGGACTCTGGCTTTTACTCTGAAGAAGGTGGGGAATCTTTAAAGGGCAGAAGAAACACATGATCTGACTCACCTCTTAAGACACACAAGCCTGACTATGTTAACATCCAAGGAGCAAGGGCTGAAGCAGGGACCTGTTTGGAGCCGGTCTCAGCCACCCCTGTGAGAGACGGGGCAATCCGGACGTGGGCAGTGACAGTGAGGGTGGTGAGAAGTTGTTGAATTCCAGGTAGGATGTGAAGCCGGAGCAAATCCACGGACGGATCCCCCCATCTCCTTCTAGCGCCCAGACACCAACGCACCAGCCATGTTGTTCCAAAATGGCCTTCCGGCTTTCGCAGCAGAACTGGGCAATTTTTCCACTAAAGTGAACGAAGAGCTTTCTCATTCTTCTGATGATGGCACTTCATTCCAGTCCATAAACGTTACCATGATTTACTTAACTAGTCTCACTCGATGGACGTACCGTTTCTTCTCTGACCTTTAGCTCTTCCTGCTATGCTGAAATGAGCAGTCTCCTCTCTGTGTCCCATTAGGCATATGAGAATATGTCGGCAGGATGCATTCATCGCACGGAATTTGCTTAGTCAATGGGTAACTGTATTCATAATTTTACCAGATATTTCCTCATTTCCACCCATCAAAATTGTTCCAGATTGCATGGGGGTTTCTTCTTCCTCACACCCTTGAGAAGCTGGATCAAAGACCAGAGGTGTCCCTCCAGCTCCCAATTCGGCAACAATTTACCAAAGATTGTCTAGTTTTTTGCTCTATATCTTTATGAAAACTGAATATTTATGTATTACTGTAGGGGATTCACCTGGGTACACGTAGGAATAGAAAGATCGTTCACGTTTTTAAAAGGTATTAATTGAATAGTTAATGTTCTAATACAGGTTTGACACTTGAGGAAATTCAATACTGGGGCCTAGCTTAAAGTAAATCTTAGCTCACTCAGTATCAAAGGACACTTCTTTTAGTTGAAAAGCAATATCGTTTCGAAATCAGAAGTCAGGACAATTTTAATGTGTCATATTGGAAGCATTCCCACTGACATCAGAAATAAGGCAATGATGTCCTCTGTTCCTGCTGCTACTCAACATTTCTCAGAAGGTCAATGCGAAAAGAACAGTCAAGAAAGAAACAGAAAGGGCACAAACCTGGTCATTTACAGATAACATAATGACCTGCATTAAGAAAAAAAAAAAAAACAGCTATCGAAGTAAACCTCTTGGGAGTTCCTTTATGAAAATTGAAATATCTCAGGCACCTGGGTGGCTCAGTCGGTTAAACCTCCAACTTTGATTCAGTTCATGATCTCACGGTTTGTGAGTTTGAGCCCCACATCGGGCTCTGGGCTGACAGCTTGAAGCCTGGAGCCTGCTTCGGATTCTGTGTCTCCCTCTCTCTCTCTGCCCCTACCCTGCTCACAGTCTGTCTCTCTTTGTCTCAAAAATAAACAAACATTAAAAAAAAATAAGTCAGATCGTAAGTGTTGGCAAGGATATGGAGTATTTGAGACCCTCACACACTTGGTGGGAGTGTAAAAAGTGGTCCTGTTGCTTTGTAAAACAGTCTGGCAGCTTGTCAGGTAATTAAACACCGAGTTAACATATGAACCAGCATTTCCATTCATAGCTATTTGCCCAAAACAAATGAAAATATATATTCACACAGATGCTTGTACATGAATGTTTATAGCAGCACTATTCTTACGTGCCCAAAAGATATAAATAACCCCAAGTGTCCATCAATGGATGAATGGATTACAAATGTGGTAAATCCATACATGGAAAAATATTCAGCCATAAAAAAGAAAAAGTACCGATCACCCTGTACAACATGGATGAACTTTGAAAACTTTTACACTGAATGAAAGAAAGCAACTCTGTGAATATACCAAAAACTACTGAAACATAAAATTTAAATGGATGCGGGAGCCTGGGTGACTCGGTCGGTTAAGCAGCCGACTTCGACTCAGGTCATGATCTCGCAGTCTGTGAGTTCGAGCCCCGCGTCGGGGTCTGGGCTAACAGCTCAGAGCCTGGAGCCTGCTTCAGATTCTGTGTCTCCCTTTCTCTCTGCCCTTCTCCTGCTCACGCTCTGTCTCTATGTCTCAAAAATAAATAAACGTTTAAAAAATTTTTTTTTATTTTTTATTTTTTTTTATTTTAATTTTTTAACGTTTATTTATTTTTGAGAGACATAGAGATAGAGCATGAGCAGGGGAAGGGCAGAGAGAGAGGGAGACACAGAATCCGAAGCAGGCTCCAGGCTCTGATGAGCCATCAGCACAGAGCCTGATGTGGGGCTCGAACTCACAGACCGTGAGATCGTGACCTGAGTCGAAGTCGGCCGCTTAACCGACTGAGCCACCTAGGTGCCCCCTAAAAAAAAATTTAAATGGATGAATTGTATGGGATGTGAACTGTACCCGCATAAAGCTATTTTTAAAAATCAAGACCAGAAACGAGGAGACCGCAGTAGTTACAAACACACCCAGTGATCACATTTTGTGATTTTATTTTATTTAAAAAAATTTTTTTTTAATTTAAAATAGTTTATTTTCAAATTGGTTTACATAAAACACCCAGTGTTCATCCCAACATGTGCCCTTTTTTGATGCCCATCACCCCCTCTCCCCCCCCCATCTCCCTCACCCTCAGTTTGTTCTTAGTCTTTGAGAGTCTCTTATGTTTTATCTCCCTCCCTCTCTGTGTCTTTTTTTTCTTTCCCCTCTTCCCCTCCCCCTGGTTTTTGCTTAGTCTCACCAAGTCCACCTATTCGTGGAAACATATGGTATCTGTCTTTTTCTGACTGACTTATTTCACTTAACATAATACCCTCTAGTTCCATCCATGTTGCTACGCATGGCCAGATTTCATTTTTTCTCATTGCCACATAGTAGTCCATTGTATATATGTACCACATCTTCTTTATCCACTCGTCAGTTGATGGGCACTTAGTTTCTTTCCATGTTTTGGCTATTGTCGAAAGTGCTGCTATGAACATTGGGGTACACGTGCTCCTATGCATCAGCAATCCTGTGTCTCTTGGGTAGATTCCTAGCAGGGCTATTGCTGGATCATAGGGTAGAAATTTTTTTAACACCTATTCATTTTTGAGAGAGAGAGAGTGAGTGCGAGTGGGAAGGGGCAGAGAGAGAGGGAGACAGACCCAGAAACAGGCTCCAGGCTCCTAGCTGTCAGCCCAGATCCCTGTGTGGGGCCTGAACCCATGAATGGTGAGATCACAACCTGAGCTAAAGTCTAACACTTAACTGACTGAGCCACCCAGGTGCCCCTATTTTATTTTTTTCAATGTTTATTTATTTTTGAGAGAGAGAACAAGAGTTGGGGAGGGGCAGAAAGAGAGGGGGAGAGAGGATCCAAAGTGGGCTCTGTGCTGGCGGCAGAGAGCCCAGTGGGGGGAGCTTGAACCCACAAACTGTGAGATCATGACCTGAGCCAAAGTCAGACACTTAACCAACTGAGCCACCCAGGCGCCCCCATGTTTTACTGTTTAAACATCATTCTCCAACAGAAGAAACCAAGACTCCTTGGAAAAATGTTTTTAGCACTGGGGCAGAGAAGATACAAGATGAGCCTGTAGCATCTTGTACTACCAGAAAGTAAAGAAGTTCTAAAAAGAAAAGAAAAGAAAAGAAAAGAAAAGAGAAGAGAAGAGAAGAGAAGAGAAGAGAAGAGAAGAGAAGAGAAGAGAAGAGAAGAGAAGAAGAAAAGAAAAGAAAAGAAAAGAAAAGAAAAGAAAAAAGAAAGAAAGAAAGAAAGAAAGAAAGAAAGAAAGAAAGAAAGAAAGAAAGAAAGAAAGAAAAGAAAGAAAACATAAAAGAATGGAGGTATGTTCCGGAGACACCAGGAGCCAACTTGAAAGAGCTCCCAATTACTTAAAATGGAACAATTTCAGAGACAAAACAAATAATGTGGTGTGGCATCGTAACTCATTTTAAAATAAACATGCACAGGTCCATACTAATATAAACAAATAAATGAAGAAATCAACAAAGAAAAACTTCCTTTCGGAACAATTTGAAAGAATGTATGTAGACAGTGCCCCCCTCCACAAGGTGAAACATAATCCCCTTTCTATCAAATGTGGGCTGGACTTAGTGACTGGCTTCCAAAGAACCAAGTATGAAAAACGAAAATAGTACCTTGAGACTAGAGATGCCTTAATTAGCGGTTAACATTACACGTGATGTCACGTGGGTGTCATCCACCCTTTTGAGATGATGGGATGAGAAAGGCATTTCACCTCAGTGGTATTCTTTTAAAAATCTACAGCCCAATCTAATCGAGAGAAAAACATCAGACAGGGGCGCCTGGGTGGCTCAGCTGGTTAAGCATCTGACTTCAGCGCAGGTCATGATCTCACGGCTCGTGGGTTCGAACCCCGTGTCAGGCTCTGTGCTGACAGCTCACTGCCTGGAGCCTGCTTTGGAGCCTGTGTCTCCCTTCTCTCTCTGCCCCTTCCCCACTCACTCTTGCTTGCTTGCTCTCTCTCAAAAATAAACTTTAAAACAATTTTTTTCCAGGTAACAATTCATTTGTATGGACACAGGAAGCTATAGGAGATGTGTCAGGATGTGCATACTTGCTGCATGACATCATCTATACTGAGTGCATATATGCCAACACCCAAAAATGGGAGTACAATTTTCTTTACTCATATATTTTATAAATACAAACTAGAAGTATCCAAAATGTTGTAAGTCATTCTCTCTGGTTCCTAGGGATGGGGACAGGACAGTAAATGATATTCTTAATTTTATCTGTACTATCGATCATGTTTTAGAACGAAAAAGGCGTTCATGGATTACTTGTATAACTAAAAACACATATACGTGCAAATTCGTATGTGTAAACAAAATTCATGGGAGATTGGGGGGGGGGGCACCCAGGCAGCTCACTCAGTTAAGCATCTGACTCTTGATACCAGCTCAGGTCATGATCTCATGGCTCGTGAGTTTGAGCCCGGATCAGGTTCCATGTTGACAGTGCCGAGCCTGCTTGGGATTCTCTCTCCTTCTCTCTCTGCCTCTCTCCCTGCCCCAAATAAGCAAATAAACTTAAGAAAAAACTAATGAAAAGTGGAATACTCGGCGGAAAAGACTTATGATCATCTAGATACTGGGTAAATGTGATTTGTCCGGAGAGTTGGGTAAAATTCCAAAACCTGAAGGTCACTCCCAAGACCCTGGTGACGGCAGCTATTCTCCGGGTATGTCCTTCCATCTTAGTCACCTCCTTTCAACACCTGGTCACCTAAAATGCATGTTGGATCAGGAGAGTGGATCCAATAAGCACAGGTCTCTGGGAGAGCTCCGTCGGCCGACTTCAATGAAGGCCAGTCTGCCCCTAGCCATGAGTGGGCTCCAAAGAGCACTTCTCTGAGAAACTGACCGGCACCTGGACACCTGGAAAGTGTACAAGAGGCCAGAAAGTCCAGATGGGCAAATCCCACGCTGACATTACGGTCACTCTGAGTCAGAGCAAAACCCTTCTATTGTTTGGTTTTTCACCTTCTAGGCCTGGAAAAGTATGACGAGGCTAGGATTTTTTTCTTGGTTCAAAAAGACAGCTGACAGTCTTCTAGCAAAGTGATTCTATTGATACAGAAAGCTCTCAACAGCAAGTACCAGAACACCCGATGAACACTGGCATTTTCTCACATAACGAGCTGGCAATCCAGACCTTGCCTGTCGTTGGCCACAACTGAGCCCCTTGAGGCACAAGGGTCATGGGAAAGCAAGCACTGGCTTCTCTAGGTGCCACGGGAGAGCCAGGCATGGGAAGGGTGTGTCATGGGTTAGGCGCCAACGCTGCCTGCCAGAGTCACCATTTCATTAGCCGGACCCTAGAGGTCAAGTCCTTCTCATATTTCTCCCAAGCCCTTCGAGAAGTCCTCCAGAAGGTGTTTCATGATCGCTCTCCTTGGTGGAACTCTACTTCCACAAGGATGCTGTCATTCGATTGGTCTTGATGGCCACTTGAGCCACGTACTCTCTGCTCAGTACACTCAGCTTCACAAAAAAAGTCACTGCTTCCTGTACAGTGTCTTAGAAGTCCTCTTCTGCTTTCAACTGCATTCTGATGTCCTCTACATAGTGGAACGCGACCACGGTGAGTGGAATGGTGGCCTCACAAAAGATATGTCGGTCCCCTAAACCCCGGATCCTATGAATGGGATCTTATTTGGGGGGGAAAAAAAAAGCATCTTTGCGGATATAATTAAGTCAAATGTCTTGAGATGGAATCATCTTGGATTATCCAAGTGGCCCTAAGTCCAATGACAAATGTTCTTCTAAGAGGCAGTCAGGAAATGAGAAGACACAGACAGACACAGAGGCGAATGCCACATGAGGATGGAGGCAAAGGTTGGGGTTAGGTGGCCACAAGTCAAGAAATATCTAGAACCAACTGCATCCAGAACATGCAAGGAAGGATTTCCCCCCAAGAGCCTTCAGAAGGAGCACAGCCCTTCTGATTTTGAACTTCTGGCCTCCAAAACTATGCCAGGGTAAGGTTCTGTCATTTGAAATCCCCCAAGTTTGTAAGAGTTAGTTATGGCGGTCCGTCCTAGAAAACCACTCATGTGACCATCATGTTTGTTTTGCCATCTACAAAGTCAACAGAACTCAGAGTTCAAGTCACATAAGCTATGATCACTCTAATTTAGATCTAGAAAGTCGATACGAGTCTTTTGTTACATTTTTCACATCAAAACTAACCCTGAATTTTTCCCCTAGGTCCACGATTCATTCCAATTTACCAAAAAGGAGCTTTTCTCTACTAATCTTCCAAACTGCAGACTGAGTGTAGCTAATTTCCCACTTATTGAGCCGGGCGACGCCTTTATCAGGCTGTTTGATAAATTCCAAATTCACGTCAATTGTCCTTTTCAGCTGAGCTTCTTACATAGATTTTTACTGACAGCCAAGTGCATTTTCCAAGTTCCTTCTGAAAGTTGAACTCTAAAAAAGTAGTATGACCCAAGACGATTTGAGCAAATCAAACATCCCAGCTCTGCTCTTGCTTGCTCTATCCCAATTAGCTCACGACCAGTGTTTACTGAAAATGATAAGTCTATTAATCATTTGCTTTTTGAACCCAAGTTTCCGGTTATCTCCATGAGAACGCCACATTCTGATATGCCCTTCTGAGTGGGAAGGAAAGACGAAGCCTTACAGATGACACCAGAAAATCGTGGAGAGTCATACAGAGAAGTGTGTCCCTGTGTGATCATCTGTCACCCGGATCACAGAATCAAAAGGGCACGAACCGCCGCTTCACAGGAAACACTGTGGCAGAATGGGAAAATGCGTGGAGTAGGGAGTTATCTAGGCTTGAGTTTAAACTCTGGCTTCTCCATCACATGTATAGCCTCTGGGAGGGTCCTTCCTTTCACGGACGCCTAGTTTTTTTCATCTATAAAATGCAGGAGATAATAACTACCTTGCTGGGTAGGATTAAATGGGATGGCTCACGTAAATGAGCAGGTACAGTGGCTGGGGCATGGTAGGCCTTCAAAAGCAACTAATTTGCCTACTTGAACCGCACCCCCTCTCTCCTGTTCTCTTTTCTCAGCCTTCTCCAAGTCCTGAAGCTTGCATGCACATGGTTCCTTTTGTGGACTCAGGCTCTGCCCGATTCCTGATTTAAGATCAATGACACCAGGAATACATATAATCTAGTAGGCTTACCCTAAATCCCCTCATTGGTCTCGGGGTTTGGGAAGAAAACCAGGGCCAGGATCCATCCCTGCTAGGCCACCAGCCTGACCCAGGATCTGGTCCCTCACAGCCATTCCCTAGCTCCGCACGGTTGCTTACCCATCAGGGTCCTTACTGCTCTCTCTCAGAGCGTCCCAATCCCCACCCTCCCCAAACTCCAAAACTGGTAGCTAGCTGCCTCAATTACTGCCAACCCTCTTCCCTGAGGCCAGGGTCAAGTGTACATTGACTCGTTCCCTTGGCTATCGTTCTCTTGCTACCCACTCTGTTTCCAGCCACCACGGAGATCACTCCATTTGCCCGCTCTCCTATCTGAGTGGGTACCAGTACTGAGAATGCACTGATTCAATTGTTCAACCAACTGAAAGGACCAGATACTGTTTTAGGAGCTGAGGATCCTGCACTAAACACAACAAGAAAAAAAGGTGGCTTATATACTACTGCGAAAGATGAAGACACACCTATAGTCAGAAATACAAGAAAGATACATGCAGAGTTCCTAAGAAAACCAGTAGGGCGGTGTGATAGGTAGAGGGAGGTGACATCTGAGACGAGATCTAAATGGAGAGAAGAAGGTGGCCTTGAGAAGGTCTAAGAACTGAGCCTTCCTTGCAGAGGTGAGAGCCCCTGAGGTGGCCAGGTCTGGGTCTAGCTTACATAGAACTTGGGTCTCTATGGGGCCACAGTTCTCAATATACCCTTCCCTTCCCAAATCTCTGAGGTTCTAGAATACTTAACAGACTTCTTACACTCCTGATAGGACTACTCACCCCAACATGCTCAGGACATGCTCATTCACTCATTAATCCATTCATTCATGCAAAGGTTGATTTAGTATCTGTGGTGTTGCAAGCAACATAACAGGTGATGTGGGTACAGAGAAGAGTTAAGACATGGACGGACCGTAGCCTCACAGACTTTACAGTCAAAGTTGACCTTAATCGCAGGTTTCGTGTGAAGGTGTGGCAGAGAGGACATGGGAAAGGTTAGAGGGGACCACAGCACGAGGGGCCTTCTAAGCCAAGCTAAAGAAATTGAAATGGGAGCCACTGAAGGTTTAATCCACCCACGGGAGGATAGTGAAAGGGGCCAGATGAGAATGGGGGGTCTGAACTAAGGCAGAGGCGGCCATGAGGATGGCATGAAGCCACAAACAAACGCAAACGTTTGTAAGAGGTGGACAGACTGGATAGTCTGAGAATCTAACGAGGAAGGCACTGGCGCCCCTTTTTATCCTCCCCTGGCCGAACACAGACAATCTAGAGCTGCTGGGGCAAAGAACCGGGCTAACGCACGCAGCGATGATAAGACCGGGTCACGTCTGGCAGGGACAGGAGATATGTGGCCTCGGGCTTCCACTCCCAGATACCACAGTCACGGCAGGCATCTCCCATCAATCACAACGCGCCTCCTCATTGAACTCAGATGTAGCTTCAGATGCCTTTTCAACACAGGGCTCCAGGCAGCGAGGACAAAATCCGTCAGGGTTCGTGCACTAATTGAAACCTACTCACCGTGGTTGGTGCTTGCTGGGCTCAGAAGAATGCCGTAAGACAAAATCTGGCCATTATCCAACCGGCAACGGGAAGCTGCTGATGGCTTCTGGGGGGGAAGATTGATGGACAGAGGACATTACTTTCGGAGGTGTAAGTATCTGGAAGCACGCAGATCGGTCAGAACGTTATTTCAGGATTTTGATGGTTGGCTACCAGGCAAGGAGGAAATACGCCTGCAGGGAAGATCAGGCCACACTGTACCCTGTTATTTGCCAAAACACCTCTGTTTCATGAGGCCAAGGCACCAATTTCCTGTTGCGTGGCTCACCTCTGAGATGTTTATGCACATGAGCTGTCATTATGTTTTGCATCTGTCTGCATGGATGTAAACGTAGCACAGGTCATATTTTAATTCCAACCGGCCTCAGATCTCCCATTTAAAAGAATTGAAGAAGGGCACCTGGGTGGCAGTTGGTTGAGCATCCGACTTCAGCTCAGGTCACGATCTCATGGTTTCTGAGTTCGAGCTCCACGTTGGGCGCGCTGGTGTCAGCACAGAGCCCGCTTCAGATCCTGTCCCCTTCTCTCTCTGCCCCTTCCCCAATTGCCCTCTCTCTCAAAAATAAATACTTAAAAATAAAATAAAAAACAAAAGAATTCAAGAAGCCCTTAGCTCAGCCTTTCATTGGGGATCTTTGCCCCTTTAAAACTGTTACTCTTATTCAGGCTTCCATTCGCTATCTTTGGTCCCTCTTCAATTTTTTTCCTCACTTCTCTCGCCTGAGAAAGAGAGACAGTGAAATTGGATGAGAATGGTTATTACAGAAAAGTTAAGACACTGGACGAGATGTTGGTTACAGGTGGCTCTGCACAGGGCTTTCCTCCTGGGGCTCACATCTGACCTGACCTGCCTGCAGCTCTTCATCTGAGCAATTCAGTGCATGGACTTCCCTCTGGCTTTCAAGACAAGATGATGTTGTTTAAGTTGACACCCATGACAGAGAGGCCATCCGCAGGGAGTCGGAAGGGAACTGAACCAGTCAGAAATTTGGAGACGTAGGCTCTAGGCTGTGAGTCAGAGACAAATTCCTTATCCTCTCTATCCCCGGTCCCTTATTTGGAAAATCGCAGTTGGAATAGATGCTCTCCAAACACCCCCATTTGATCCCGACTCTCCGTCACTGAGGCGGCCGTAGGAGTGGTCATCGGCTAGACCAGGAGAAGCAGGCACCTTCAGTAATGAAAGAAGACCCTCTGGAATGAGATTCCGATCACTGCTTCTGGCCACGGACTGAGCGTTTTGGTAAGATCCCAAAACATCTGGGGTCATTCTGGGGCACTGAAATCATAATTTATATTCCTCGTAAACAGTCTGTTCTTGGAGTGTGCCTACGCATCTCCTCGTCCCACGGAATCAGGAAGTGTTTGCCAGGGGGACCCCCAACCTGATGAATGATGAGCCCTTAAGCAATTTCCCGACTCTTTCGGAGCCTGCAAAGCAGCCCGTGTTTCATCCCCCACCGCCCTATCACGATGACCAAATCAGCACCATATGGAGGATGAGACCAGATTACAGAAGACAGGGCCTGCCTTTGAGGCCATCTGGAAGTTCTTTAACACATGCGCTCGGAGGGACTTGAATGGGCCGTTTATAGCTGGTCCTGGAGATGCCACTGCTGTTCTTTATCTGACATGCAGTGGGCTCGCTCAGCTCACCGGAGGCCTTTCCTTGCTCGAATGATGTATCCGTTTTGTTGTTGTTGTTTTATCATTTCTATATCTTAGAGAGTTTGGTTTTCCCTGAAGTATGTGATCGTTATGTGGTAAATATCTCTGAACCCCCAAAAGTTGGTGCCAAATGGTGCTAAATGCATACGGCTGCAATAATGCAGATAAGAACTAGCCATCAGTCCCAAGGCATTTAGGGTCATTGATCTTTACTGAGAATTCCTCGATTAGAGTAAATTTGAGAGTATATAAAAGGAGCCTGGGCACCAGAAGGTAGAATTTAGTGTTTATGTTTTTATGGAAATTGGAAACGGATACATCAACTCGATGAACATTGTCCTTTTGATTGGGGTGGTTCACTTGGCTTGAAAAGTTTGAAGAGCACCTAACATGTTAATGTTGCATTAGCCAATGTGCCATCAGGATATTTTGTGCACACACACACACACACACACCAGAATTCGTAAGTACTGTAAAAAAAAAAAAAAAACAAAAACCAACAAGCAATGTTTTTCCGGAATCCAAGACAATTCACCACCGTTGGAATTTAAGAAGCTACTATGGCCATTAGTTACCGTCTTTCCATATATACCATTTCTGTGTTCAACGTAAAGCAGAAAATTCCTTCAATTTAAGGTGAACGAAAAATATTTACTAAGTGCAGTAGTAAACTGAACAATCCCCTCCAAACTATCAGGTCCTAAGACCTGGAACCTGTAAATGTTACCTATCTAGAAAAAGAGTCTTTTGCAGGTGTGACCAGGTAAAGGATCTGGAGTTGGAGGTTGCCTTAGGTTGTCCAGATGGGTTCTAAATGTGGTCACGGCTGTCCTTACAAGACAGGGGCGGGGGAGGGGGGAGCACATGACCAGGAGAGGGGGCAATGCGACCACAGAGGCAGACACTGGAGTGATGCTCCGTGACAAGGAACTCCGGAAGCCACCAGAAGCTGGGAGAGAAATGGATTCTCTCCTAGAACCGCTGGAAGGAACTCAGTCCTGTGCTCATATTGAATGGGGCGCAGGGACACTCACTTCACACGTCTGCCCTCCAATACTGTGGGAGATTATATTTTGCTGGTCGTTAAGTCACCAGGTCGGGGAAACTAATAAGGAGGGGCATTACTTAATGATAAAAGGGTCAATTCTCCAAGGAATAATAATGCTTCATTGTGAATTTGACAGAGTGTCAAAGTACATATGGCAAAAACTAATAGAATTTCGAGGAAAGATGAACCCACTAGTACAGCTGGAGACTTCTACCCCCTTCTACCAGGAAAGAACAGATCCAGCAAGCAGCCCATGGGTAAGGACACAGTTGAACTCAACAGCCTCATTGATCAACTACATGAATGGATGCCAACGGACTACATCATCCAATAACAGAATACACATTGCTGTCCAATTCACATGGAACATTCACCAAAACAGATCACCTTCTAGGCCATAAAGCACACTTCAGCAAATCTGAAAGGATAGAAACCATTCGCTATTTGCTCTCAGACCCACAGTGGAAATAAACTAAAAAGCAAAAGCAAAACCATAGCCACAAAATCCCAAAATACTTGAAGATTAAACAATATACTTATTTAAACAATTTTTTTAAGTATATTTATTTGTTTGTTTTAGGAGAGAGAGAGCAAGAGAGCATGAGCCAGGGAGGGGCAGAGAGAGAAAATGAGAGAGAGAAAAATCCCAAGCAGGCTCTGCGCTAACAGCAGAGTCTGACATGGGGCTCAATCTCATGAATCGTGAGATCGTGACCGGAGACAAAATCAAGAGTTAGACGCTTAACCAACTGAGCCACCCAGGGGCCCCTAAACACACTTCTAAATAACACATGGGTCAAAGAAGAAATCTTAAGAGAAATTTTTAAATACTTTGAACTAAATAAAAATGAAAGCACAACTTATTAAAAATTGTGGGATGCTGTAAAAATAATGCATAGAGGTAAATTTATTACATTGAATGCATACATCAAAACAAGAAAAAAGGGGCGCCTGGGTGGCTCAGTCGGTTGAGCATCTGACTTTGGCTCAGGTCATGATCTCGCAGTCTGTGAGTTCGAGCCCCGCGTTGGGCTCTGTGCTGACAGCTCAGAGCCTGGAGCCTGCTTCGGATTCTGTGTCTCCCTCTCTCTCTGCCCCTCCCCCACTCATGCTTGTCTGTCTCTGTCTCAAAAATAAATAAATATTTAAAAAATTTAATTAAAAAAAAAACAAGAAAAAAAGAAAGCTCTAAACTTATTCATCTAAATTTTCAGGAAACTGGAAAAGGCAGAGCAAATTAATTCCAAAGTAGGCAGAAGAAAATAAATCATAAAAGAAAGAAAGCAGAAATCAATGAAATTGAAAACAGAAAATCAATAGAGAAAATCAACAAGACCAAAAGCTGGTTTTTCGAAAAGATGAATAAAATTGATAAGCTTCTAGTCAGGCTAAGGAAAAAAGGAAGAAGACACAAATTACTAATATCAAAAATTAAAGAAAAAAACAGACCACATGGACATTAAAAGGATAACAAAGGAATACTATAAACATGTCTATTCCTATAAATTTGATAACCTAAATAAGATGGGTCAATTCTTTGAAAGAGACAATCTCCCAGACTCACAGAAGAAACAGACCATCTGAACAAACTAATATCTATTAAGTAATTGAATCAGTGGGGCAAGTGGTTGGCTCAGTTGGTGGAGCATGTGACTCATGGTCTCAGGCTTTTGGGTTCCAGCCCAAGATGGGTGCAGAGATTATGCAAATATATATACACGTATACAGGTATATACATTATACACATACAAAACCTTTAAAACGTATATACACATTATACACACACACACACACACACACACACACACACACAAAACCTTTAATAAAAGGAAGAAATTGAATCAGCAATTAATAACCTTCCAAGACATCAAGCACCTGATGCTTAAGAAAGAAATTGTACCAATTCTTTGTAAACGGAAGCAAGGTAAATACTATCTAATTCATTCTATGAGGTCGACGTTACCTTAATACCAAAACCCAACAAAGGCATGACCAAAACAGAAAACTACAGAGCAATATCACTCATGAACAGATACCAAAAGACTGGCAAATCAAATCCAACAATCATAAGAGTTACCCACCATAACCAAGAGGGATTTATCACAGGTATGAAGGAAGACTGGCTCAACATTTGAAACTCAGTTAAAGTAACCCACCACATCAACATGCTAAAGAAGAAAAAAAATCACAAGATCGTACCAATCAATGTGGAAAAAAGAGCTGACAAAACCCAACACCCATCCATGATCAAAACTCTCAGCATACTAGAAATATGAGAACTTTCTCAATGGGATAAAGAATGTCCTCCAAAAAAACTACAGCTTAATTCATACTTAATGCTGGACAACCTCTTTCTCACGAAGACCAAAGCAAGAATGCCCCCCTCATTATATAACTAATATATAAAAACTAATCACTTTCTTACATACTGACAATTAACAAGCAGAATTTGAGGGGCACCTGGGTGGCTCAGTCGGTTAAGCAGTCGACTTTGGCTCAGGTCATGATCTCGCGGTCTGTGAGTTCGAGCCCCGCGTCGGGCTCTGTGCTGACAGCTCAGAGCCTGGAGCCTGCTTCGGATTCTGTGTCTCCCTCTCTCTCTGCCCTTCTTCTGCTCACGCTCTGGCTCTATGTCTCAAAAATAAATAAATGTTAAAAAAAAATTTAAAAAAAATAAGCAGAATTTGAAATTAAAAACACATTATGTTTAAATGCCCCACAAAATAAAATACTTAAGTATGAATCTAACAAAATATGCTCAAGATATATGTGAGGAAAACTATCACGGTCTTTTTTGGCTTAATATGTTGAATTCTATCAATTGATTTTCAGCTGTTAAACCAACCTTGCATTCTCAGGATAAATACCTCTTGGTCATGACGTGCCATCCTTTTTACATACTATTGGATTTGACTGTTTCATTCAAGAACTAACCAGGCCTGAGCCTGCTTTGCTTCAGGGAACAGACAAGTTTGCGTGCATTCAGGGTCTAAAATTTGTAAGAACTTTTTCATCTATTTTTATAAGAGATGTTACTCTGCAGCTTTATTTCCTTATAATACTTTTCTGTTTTTCATCATGTAGCATAACCCTCATTGAATTAATTGGGAGTGTTTCCCTCCTCCCCTGTCCTCCGCAGAGTATTTTGTGAGAACAGTATTCTTTCTTTCCAAAATGTTTGCGTAAATCACCAAATAAACTGGAACTGAAGTTTTCTTTGTGGAAAATTCTTGTCTCAAATTACATTTCTTTTAATTTACGTAGATCTTTCTGAATTTTCTATCTCTTTTTGGATAGATGTTGGTGATTTTATATTTCAAAGACTCTAAAATCAGGCCTCTTATCACAAGGAACAGCACCAACAAAGACCGCCAAGAACGACTGTTGTACAGGCAATTCAATACCAGCATCTCACATGGCCCTAATTATCCTTGACCGCGATAAAAAAATGGAAGACACTCTGCTCATCTATCCTTTCTGATACACTCATTCTGTGCATATGGTCACGTTCCCCTCCAAAATAATTCTCTCAACCCAACCTCTCAATTTTCTCCCTATAGAATATCTTGTTTTTTTGTTTTTTCTTTATTAATTCGGGACATGTTATTTGACCTCTTTATGAATTAAATTTCTAGAGTTTCTCCACTTCTGCTTACTCATTAGTCCATTCATGGTTCCTCCTCCTTCTGTATCCCTCTATCTGTTTTGTTCAGCTACCCTCCAAAAAATCTCCAACTCCCTTGTGCTGTTATTCTGTTTCATCAGCCCAGCCGAACTCAAAACATAGATTAGCTTAACTTTATACTTTCTCTATTCCTCCTTCCAGACTGTGAGGTACAGTGAAAGAAACCACACAACGTCACAAATGGTATGACCTCAAATCCACAAGAAATGTCTCTCGAGTCCTCAGTACTCTGTGACAGTTCATGTTTCTTGCATCAAAGGTATCTCCTGTTTCATACGGTGACCATCTCAAACCCCCACCATAGAAAATCTACACGCTGCAAACCCCTTCTCTTGTTCAACAGACGACTGGCCTCCTACGTCAGTAAAATAGAAGTAATAAGATGGAGGTGCCCCTTGGTGGCTCAGTCGGTTGAGTGTCTAACTCTTGATTTCGGCTCAGGTTATAATCTCATGATCGTGAGATCAAGCCCCATCTTGGGCTCTGTGTTGGGCATTCTCTCTTCTTGGGATTCTCTCTCTTCCTCTCCCTGTGCCCATCCCAAACCCCCAAAATAAAAAAAAAAAAAAAATTTAATTAAAAAAGTAATAAGATGGAAACTTCCTAATTGTTCAACAGGAGAGGTGTCTCTCTACCTGTACAAAGCTAATCCTTCCACTTATGATCTGAATCCCATTTTCAACATTTTATTCAGAGATTTAATTCTATCCGTTACCTCACCTGAGATTTCAACACTGTATTCTATCCTGGCTTTTTCCCCTACTCAGAGCCTGGAACCTGCTTAAGATTCTGTGTGTCTCTCTCTCTGTCCCTCCCCCTCCTTAAAACTAAACAAACATTAAACTTTTTTTTAAATTTATATCCTGTTTTTTTCCCATCACCACTGAAATATGCTTAATGCTTAATTTTTTCTTATAAAACATTTTTTTAATTTAAAAACTCTCATGAGGGGCACCTGGGTGGCTCAGTTGATTGAGTGTCCAACTTGGGCTCAGGTTGTGATCTCTCAGTCTGTGAGTTCAAGCCCCACATTGGACTCTGTGCTGACAACTCAGAGCCTGGAGTCTGCTTCGGATTCTGTGTCTCCCTCTCTCTCTGTTCCTTCCCCGCTCACCCTCTCTCTGTCTCTCTCTCACTCAAAAAAAAATAAACATTAAAAAAATAAAAACCGACTGAGAAGTCACAATTGACGTGCATATTTGTGGGTGTGATGGGACCAGATGGACTGAGACACACAAAATAAAAACTGCTTGTAATGTTTGAAAAAACTAACAACAACAAAAAGAAACAAAACTGTGCTTCAACTCTCTAAGTCTTTGTAAGATTAAGCAGATCCCCCTCAAAAATATACAGAAAATAAGAATAATATTAATTAGTGAGTCTAAATGAAGAGATGGGACAGATTCAGGTTTTCATTAATTAGCACTACTACCCATATTTTAGACCAAAGAAAATGCAAATAAATTCGCCCCCAAAACAAATAGTCTGTGCCTTATTCTTTGGCCATTACAACCATAAAACTAGATGTCAGAAACAAAAATTTAAATGAAAAACTCCATCACCTTAAATTTTAAACTACTGCAATAATTCCTATTTCAAAGAGGCAATCAAAGCTCAAGTCACGGTTAAAAAAAATAACACTATAAATATTAAACATCAATACATATTGGACACAAACAAAGCCAAATTCTAGGGAAACTCAAACTTTTAAATTACTTTATTTCAGTACTAGGTAGATGGGAAAATATATGACCTCGGCATAAAACAGGGAAATTAATAAAAGGAAACAAAATAGAGGTAAGTGCTGGGGAGGCACTCCTAAAGACAAGAGAAAATTCCATGAGTTAGAAACAAAAGCTGGATAGGTTAATAAATCCAAGAGCTGGTTTACTGACCTAGCCATAAAATGAACAGAGTTCTAGTGAAATTAAGAATCAAAAATAAAATTATGCACGAGAAAGGGCTTGTAACCACAGATACAGAAAAAAAAATGTATAAATATACGTTGCAATATATGCATTTACCAATAAATGTGGTAATTTCAGTGAAATACATATTTGCCATCAAAAACTAAACTTCAGACACCTGGCTGGCTCAGTCGGTAGAGCTTGTGACTCTTGATCTCAGGGTTTTAAGTTTGAGCCCCACGTAGCGAATAGAGATTATTTAAAACTAAAATATTTAAAAAATTAAAGTTCCAGGGGCACCTGGGTGGCTCAGTCAGGTAAGTATCCAACTTCAGCTCAGGTCACAATCTCAGTTTGTGGGTTCGAGCTCCATGTCAGGCTCTGTACTGACAGCTCAGAGCCTGGAGCCTGCTTTGGATTCGGTATCTCCCTCTTTCCCTCTGCCCCTCCCTGCTCGCACTCCATCTCTGTCCCTCTCTCGCAAAATAAATAAACATAAAAAAAAGAACTCTCAAAAGAAATTAAAGTTACAAACTTGACAGAAGATTGAAAACAGAGATAGCTACAAAAAAAAAAAGTTTAATGATATTGAAGAATCTCCAGATGATGCTGGGCTCAGGAAGCTCACCAGTGAGTTCTAGCTAACATCAAGAGACAGACCATTCATGTGGCATTTTAGCTGTCCCAGAGGCAAGAAAACCGAACGAAAATCCAGCATAATCTCAATACCAAATCCGAAAAACTTCGCCTTAACACAATTTTCAGACAAAGTTTTAATTACGAACATAGAGGGAAATTGGTAAGGGAAGTATTAGCAAACCAAATGCAGCCTCGTCGTAAATAAATCACACATAATGAAAAAGCCCCAGCCCTTCCCCAGAGCTGCAAAAATGAATCAATCCTTAGAAAAATCTATGAACATAATTAACTATATTAATGGATTAAAGGAGATTTCCTAAAACATATAATCATACTCTTGGCTGCTAAAAAGATTTTAATGAAAAATGTGTTCCTAACTTCTCTAAAAGCATGGCTTTTTGGTAAAATAAAACTAGAAGAATATTCAGTTAATGTAATCCATTCAATCTGTCTGAAACCAACTGCAAACCCTACTCTTAACTCTGAGAGTCCGGGGGCCTTCTGTTAAAGTCAACGGGAGAATGATAGCAGCGATCCTTTCACTCAAAGTAAACTCGGAAATCCTTGCAAATACAATCAGAAAGAAATCTGTGTGTGGGTGGGTGTGCGCACGCATAGATTTATATGCGAATGAGTGTGTGCATGGAGGTATGTATGTTAGAATTACAGAACATTATCACCATTCACAAATGAAATGCACGAATTCCCGGAAATCCGAAAACACTCAAATGAAAACTTGGAAAACAACGAATGATTTGGGTTTGGTCGCTTGTAACAGACCCACGTGAGAATCTATAGCCATCTCACATTCCTATCATGACCAGCATGCCAGTCAGGACTGCTCTGGTTGCAAATGAGTGAAATTGTTCTGAACAAAGGCAAGACAGAATTTATTGGAAGGATGATTTGGTAGCCCAGGTGAGCTTCGGTTCTTTGATCGCGTGAGCCCCCGGGGAAAGTCAAGGACAACTAAGCGGAGGGAGCCCGCAGGCCCTTGTCTCCTAACCTGGATGGTCTCTCTCTGCCTCTTATTTGCTGTGATCTGTGTACCAACTTCTGTGTCTTGCGTTGTAACTGGGTTGGGTTCCTCCACCTGGTCTGAAACGGGGCATTCTCCACGCCCATGTCCCATCTCCCATGAGCGGGGAGGTGAGACTTAATACCGAAAGAGACTTACTCTCTAGGTCCCAAGTTTGAAGATAGGGGGAAAAACACTGACTATCTTTGCTAGGTGGAGGATGCCCCACTTTTATCCAGTCAACTGGTATTGGGGTGTTAAAACATGACGGCCCCTGCTAAATCACAGGGCTACGGTGGAGGACAGCCATCTGCACCGCCCCGCCCCCTGCCCAAGGGAGTGGGAAGCAAGAATAACGGAAACAAAAAGACTGACTTGAAAACAATAGTGAAAAAATTTAAGGACTTAAGAATAAATATGAAGAGTATTTGGAAATGTCTAAAGATGCTGGCAAAACCTCACTGAAGGAAAGAAAAGAACATCGGCCAAGAAGTTTTCTTTAGAGGATTCCTTTATCAGCTGTTAAAATGTATTTAAAAAATTTACTTTTTATGTTCATTCATTTCTGAGAGAGAGAGAGAAGAGAGAGAAAGAGGGACAGAGACAGACCACGAGCAGGGGAGGGGCAGAGGGAGAGAGGGAGACACAGAATCCAAAGCAGGCTCCAAGCTCTGAGCTGTCAGCACAGAGCCCGATGCAGGGCTCGAACCCACGAACTGTGAGATCATGACCTGAGCCAAAGTCAGATGCTTAACCGACTGAGCCACCCAGGCGCCCCAAAATGTATTTTAAACTACAAAAAAAAAATTCGAACCAGCGAAGAAATAGGCAGATTAAAAGAAAAGATAGAAAGTCCAGGTAAAACAAAAGCATGTATGATATTCTTGTAGGAAAGAAATTGCATTGCAAAACTGTAGGTTGGAATAGGTTGAGAACAACTAGCTATTAGGAAAAAAGAAGCCGATGGTATCAGAAGCCCAAAACGTAAAGAAAACCATTCATGGATTTGGTTACATAAAATAAAAATACGTTATGAGCAGATAAAAAGAATCCACATGTAACTCAAATGGTTAATACCTTAATATAAATTCCCTTTTGAGGCTGAATACCAAGGACGTTTAGAACCAAACTGCTTTGGTAACATCTCAGCTCTAAAATTTACAAATCACATATATTTGGATGAACTTCCTAAATGCCTCAGTTTCTCCACCAAAACACAAAGGAGATCATGATTGTACCCACCTCACAAAGGGAGGAGGCTTGTGCACATACCGTTTCAATTCGCAGAACACCACGGACTTTTGACTTTTGTCAGTTGCTCCTGGACCACCTCCTGGAACGCATCCTTCTCCTTTGGACTGAAATAGAAATAACGGCACATCTGTTAGCTCAACAGCCAATCGTGTGTCGGATAGTCAATTTAACTCTGCCAGCGCCAATCATAATTCCTTCTCAGCAATTTATGAGCTCCGGTAACCCTGTAGGTTTGGCCTTTATCAGCTGCCCTCCTCTCCCCCAATAGAGAACACTTGTCAACCTCGTTGTCTTCTTGATTGTCAAAGGGGTAAGGCTTAACAAGGCTAAGGTGTAGAAAAGCTTAGCCTGGTGTCTAGCAGAGTGTAAGTGCCAGACGAACACTGCCCACAATTAGATTAAATGTCGGCCATCAATATGTAAAGGGTCTTTGAAGCTGAGTGACAGGGGCACCTGGGTGGCTCAGTTGGTTAGGCGTCCGACTTCGGCTCAGGTCATGACCTCAGGGTTCATGGGTTCGAGCCCCATGTCGGGCTCTGTGCTGACAGCTCAGAGCCCGGAGCCTGCTTCAGATTCTGTCTCCCTCTCTCTCTGCTCCTCCCCCACTCATGCTCTGTCTCTCAAAAATTAAATAAACATTAAAAAAAATTAAAAAAAAAACCTGAGTCACAAAAACTTAAATCCACCAATGGAAAAAACGCATGCAGTAGTAGCTCACACGAACTCGTAGCTAGTAATGTTAATAAATCTGCAAGGACATAATGGTTTATTCAACCTTGTTACTAATGCAACAAATATAAATAAAGATAAGAGAAAAGTGACACTTTTCATTTCAGTATCTACCAAAAATTGACAATAACAGAAAAAAGCAACAGTAGTAACTGCTATCTGTGGGAGAGTAATTTTGTCAAAATTCATTTTTTTTTAGAATTTCAAATTGTCCACGTCCCTCCCCTTAGAAAAGCCACTGTAAAAATTTCACCTAGGGGCGCCTGGGTGGTTCAGTCGGTTAAGCGCCTGACTTCGGCTCAGGTCATGATCTCACAGTTCGTGAGTTCAAGCCCTGCGTCGGGCTCTGTGCTGACAGCTCAGAGCCTGGAGCCTGCTTCGGATTCTGTGTCTTCTTCTCTCTCTGCCCCTCCCCCACTCACACTGTCTCTCTCCCCCTCTCTCTCTCAAAAGTAAATAACCATAAAAAAAAAATTCACCTAAAGAGGGGTATCTGGTATGGCTCAGTCAGTTAAGTATCAAACTCTTGGTTTCAGCTCAGGTCATGATCTCACAGTTCACAGTTCACGAGTTCAAGCCCAATGTCAGGCTCTGTGCTGACAGTGTGGAGCCTACTAGGGATTATCTCTCTTTCTCTCCCTCTCTTTGCCTCTCTCCCTCTCCCTCTCAAAATAAATAAATTAAAAAATTTTTTTTTCATCTAAGGAAAACGATTAAGACTGTGCACAAAGTGTTATCTCTCAGAGTTCGTAACAGCACTGTTTAGGACAGAAGAAGTGCTGTTTATCTAACTGTTCAAAAGATAGCGGAGGGGACCTGGAAATGCAATGCTACACTGCTCTCACAATCAGGGCTGCGGAAGGACATTTATTGTGTGAAGAGATTTTCAACATATATTATAGATTGGAAAATGTAGAGTAGAAAACTGTAACAGAATGATCTTTGTAAAGCATGTATGTGTGTGTGTGTATATACGAAAATAAGCAAGATACATACCAAGCATGGTTGCATGGAATTATGGGTAATTTTTTATTTATTCTCTCGGCCTGTTTATATTTTCCTCTGATGAGCATATTCTGCTTTTGTAATAAGGAAATAGCTAAGGAATGGAACCTAGGAAATAATTTCTATGACCAGTGTAACTACTGGGGCCAACGTATTTTTAAAGAGCAGGCTGGAGGGAATACGGTGACCCTGCCCCCCACTCACCAGACCACAAAGAGGGTTCAAATATTATGAACCTCAATTATAAGCATTGTTACTGTTATGGAAAACCAACCTCTGTGCTCCGGAGCCGAAATATGTAACGTGAAGACAGGTTTGGGGGTAGAGAAGGGAAGTGGTTTTATCACTTTGCCAGGGACAGGAGGCTACGGCAGGCTGATGCCTTCAGGACTCCAAGCCCGCCTGGGGTAAAAGGCTGGCAGGCTTCATACGAAAATACAGGAGCTGGGCAGTTTCCCTAGGAATCTTTGTCACGTCTTCAAGGTGGTCTCCTAACCATTGCTGCCACCTGCCATCAGAGTCTCGTTACTAAGTATACACTGAGGTCAGCGAGATGTCAATATTGATGCCAAATTCCTGAAAGGAAGGATTCTGCAGAAAAGCAAGTGACGCGGGGGGCGGGGGAGGCTTCAAGAATGAAGAGGAGAAAAATATATCCAGTGTAACATCAAGCCTTGTTGAAGCCCTAGTGTGTCCATCTTAAGTTCCCTCCATCTTTACCTTCTCAAGTGATTCTCGGCTGCAATAAAACATAGGGCTGAAGACACCAGGACCCCCTCCAGCAGCAGGGGTTAGGGGGAGGGGCAGTAAAGCATTCCACCTGCAGGTTTCAGACTCACCGCTGGGTAGATTGAGTCCACGCATTCCCAGAACCGTTCGGCATGAACCCCTCACCAACCTTCCACCTCCCTCCAGTTTGGGAACAGTTTTTCTTGCTCTTTTAACTCTCTTGTCCATTTTTTTTTTCCATTTGCTTATTTGGCTCTCCACTGGGGAGGAGGGGGGAATCCAGCAGGGTTCTCTACGAAATATCATTCCAATTAGAGTTAACATTTTATGACACCAACTATTTGTTCTAAGTCACTGAAATCCACAGATTGAATGCTTCCTAGTTGTATCAGCCTTTTCATATTAAATGTCTGTCTATAGGTGCAAGAGTTCTCGAGGTGTTTATGGACAATGTCACTAATTATTTTTCCAAGAGGGGGAGAGGGGAGAGCCTTTACACGTGACTTCAAGATCTCCCTCTCCTTGAGGGAAAATGTCAGTGTCATTAAGGCATAAAGAAACCGGAAGTGAAAACCGAACACCGGAAGTGAAAACCGAACTACAGAATAAAAAGATGGAATCAGTTGAGTTGAGGGAGCGAAGCTGGGGGAGAGACGGAAATCTTCCAAATAAATTTATGAAAAAGACAAGTAGGGATTAAAACAGGAACAGAGGAGAAAGACCATAACCTTCCATAGAGTTGAGTTTACTTTCCACACAAATCCATAAAAGTGGATGAAAACCGGGGCACTTGGGTGGCTCAGTCGGTTGAGCTTCCGACTTCGGCTCAGGTCATGATCTCCCAGTTCTTGGGTTCGAGCCCCGCATCAGGCTCTGTGTGGGCACCTCAGCGCCTGGAGCCTGCCTCAGATTCTGTGTGTGTGTGTCTCTCTCCCTGTGCCCCTCCCCTGCTCACATTCTCTCTCTCTCTTTCTCTCCTCTCTCTCTCTCTCTCTGTCTCAAAAATAAACATTAAAATTAAAAAAAAAAAAAAAAGTGGATGAAAACCTTAAAACGACATATAGGAAAAAAGTTGGGCACTGAGGAAAGTCTTTGACCGGGTAGCAAAAGATGAAAGAACATTCCAAGATGCCAAAGGAGACCTGATCAGAGAAAAGAAACACAGGGTAGACTCGCAGTCTCTGGACCGCGAAATTTATGAATTTAATAAATGAAAGGTGAAATACTGTTCTCTGGTCAACTATGTGACGGAAACCCAAGGGTGAACCTAGTCAAGGGATTTATTGACTCCAGGACTTTATAAAGCCTTTGATATGGAGATCTGACTAGGGTTCTAGGCAAACACGCCAGTGTTTCCCAAACCAAAAGAACCACGGAACACTTATTCAGAATGAAACGTATTGACTTTTCAAGGAATGAGTGTTCTAAGATACAAAGTTTGGGAAACACTGGTGTAAAAATATGCCAGCCAAGGGAGGAAATGATTTTAAGAGGGTGTGAGTGGTCATCATACAACCACACACAGAACTACACAGTTTACTGGGGCACCTGGGCGGCTCAGTCCGATAAGGATCCGACTTGGGCTCAGGTCACGATCTCCTGATTTGTGATTTCATTCCATTCTTGCCACAGATCAACAGAGAGCCTGCTTCGGATCTTCTCTCTTCCTCCCTCTCTACCCTTCCCCCCCTCAAAAAGAAAGAAATATTATATAATTATAAACATTATATAAAAACATACATGGCTCACTTACTCAATGACTTAGAAGCCTCTTTAACACCCAAACACAGCCAGGGTTCTTTGAAAGGCTAGTATCATCTCTTACTCAAATGTCTAAAAGTTATGTCTACAGTGAGAATCTGAGCCTTCAGAATAGTGTCTGAAGGTGTATTTGAGTGGCACTGGTCATCTTGCAGTAACTGAGTGAGGTTCTCTGTATTGCTTCCTAGCTGAAGCCCATCGTGATATGCTGGTGACATTTAGATGACGTTCTGTTGTTTCTGAGCTCCTTCCTCATGCAGAAGAGAAGAGAAAAATGAAGGAAAGAAAAAAAGAAACGGAAAGAGGAGGGGAGGGAGGAAGGGGGGAGAGAGGGAGGGAGGGAGGGAAGGAGGAAGGATAGACTAGATTTTTTTTTCACTGACTACAGCCTGCATTGAGAGAATAATCTATCCCCGTTCAACTTTTTGTTGGTTTCAAAGTATCACTTGAAGAGCTGGAAATCATGGTTACAGCTGAAAATATCCACATACCTTGTTTTCAGGGTTTTTCATTCTATTCTCCTTAAGTTTTTATTTATTTATTTATTTTGAGAGAGAGAGAGAGAGAGAAAGCACCTAGCAGGGGAGGAGCAGAGAGACAGGAGAGAGTGAGAATCCCAAGCAGGCTCTGTGGTCTCAGTGCAGAGCCCGATGCGGGGCTCAAACCCATGAACCGTGAGATCACGACCTGAGCCCAACTGGTACGCTTAACCGACTGAGCCGCCCAGGTGTTCCCCGTTTTTTCGTTCTAGATCCCACTTAATTCCGACGCCAAGAGAAAACACAGCGAGAGGGACGCTGGGCTGGAAGTACAGTCCCGTCTCACCTCCGGAGCCCAAAGGCTGTGAGTTTCCTTCCCCCAAGACTTCCCTCGCAAACCACTTGAAAAGACTCAACTTCTCAAGGCAGGTAAGTCAGCAAGTCTCTGCCGGTAATGACTGGCAGAGCGCACTGATCTGAGGTAGGACACTGGCTGTCCAGCTGCCACCGAGGCAAGCCAGAACCCCAGCCCGTCTTTGATATGGAAATCCGAAGGGTGGGGACTCCTCCCGAATGGCTCCGGCGGCCTGCGCTGCAGACAAAGCTCAGAAGCTGAATCAATCAAGTCCTATTCTTGTTCCTGGAAACAGCTCCGAATCCGGCTTCCCGTTCGCCAGATCCTTTAGATTCTACTGGCATCTACGGGCTGGGACTTAGCTCTGCCCTCCTCCTCACACACCCATTGTCCAAATTCACCTATTTTTTAAGGTTTTGATGTGTAGAGTTTCAAAGGCAGTGGGGTAAACCCACCGTCTGTTCAAAGGGGGCGCTCTAAGGACCACCTGCCTCTCTGTCCCCCAGAGACAGGTGAAAAGTTAATTCTATCGGAAGCCACACCCGGGGGGTTAGGTCCCCTCGGAAGGAGCCTTTCCAGGTGGTATCTCATTGTGCACCTGCTCTGCTTCACTCAGAGGACCCTGACATACAGGGGGTATGTGGCTTTGGAATATACTATCCTCAGTATATTACACCTCATCTACAGATTACCCAAGGTTGCCTGACACTGTATCGAGCTAGTTGGGAGGAATGACGAGGTCGCCTGTTCTATGGTACCTGGCACAGTCCTTGAGGCAGATCTAGAGAGACCGTCCAAACTTCCACGAAGCCTCGCCCTTCTTCCAGATGTTCTGTTTTGAAGCAGGTAGCCTGTCTATTCTCTCCTCTCTTCGCATCCCACGTCTGGTACCTTGGTTGTCTTCTGTAACTCCTGCTGCCTTTGTGACCAGGTCCCCCACTCAGGGCCACCAACTCCAGTCATCAACCCAGACCGCCCGGCGGCTCTCTATCCCCAAAGCTACGTCCACGGCAGCCTGTGGAGCCACGCTGGTCTGCGCTGACCGTCCGACCTCCCCCGTCTTTGACTTGAGACCCTACGTTTCCTTCTGAATGCAGAACACTCCACCCCTTTTTGAACTTGCTTGTTCGGCACGTGCAATTTTTCCCTCACGAGGAGGGAGAGGATCTTTCCGGAGCCAACAGCCTAGATTCTTTAAACAGCACTAAGTGTAGCATGAATCTTGCATTTGAGATAAAAAAAAAAGTTAGCCAACCGGGAGCGGCTGGGTGGCTCAGTCCATTGGGCGATCGACTTTTGGTTTCGGCTTGGGTCATGATCTCGCAGTTCGTGGGTTCGAGCCCCACATCGGGCTCCGCACTGGCCATGCGGAGCCTGCTTGGGATTCTCTCTCTCCCTGTCTCTCTGCCCCTCTTCCCCCCTCAAAATAAATATAAAGAAAAGAAAACTAGCCAATCAAACATATAAACATGAAAATAGCATGCTCCAGCAGGCCAGGCTCCCGAGGAAAACTCTAGTTGCCTGCAGCCTCTGATTTCGGCGCTCACAGATAGCGGAGAAGACACTCGCCCAATGCTGAGACGCCGCCCCCTTCCTTTCTGGAGCAATCCGTATTCACGCACAAGCACCACAACAAAGACCTGAAGGTACCAAGGAGACACGCCCTTGGTTTAAAATCCTCCTAAATGAGAGAAACCGTGCCGCGCATGGAGGCATGCCGCAGGAGGAAGGAAGACCGCCTGACTTTGGGGTCTGATAAAGCGAAGTCTGAAATCACTTACTTTATCTAAGCCTGACCTTCATCAGCTGGAGAATAGAAAAGACAAGGATCTGAACGAGCCAAATATTTACACTTCTGACATACGCTATGCTCTATGTCTAAAATTATGTCTAATTTTTAGACAGACGGGGGGGATTGTAGATAGTCTCGATCTAGCCATCATAGAGCTTAAAAGGCGGTTCTAATGAAAGAAAAGGTCAGCCATCATTCCGTAGGAAGAAAGGGCCGCACCGTCTCGAGACTCCCTGCTGCGTTCCCCGACGGATCCCCTTCGGCCCCAAGATGCCCTGCGTCACTGGTTCCCAAGCCTGGCTGATGCCCAAGCCTGTTATAATTGCATGTCCGTGAACCCTACCCGTCAGATTCTGATGCACTCTACAGTCGGGCCAGGAATGAGCATTTTCCATAAACAGGCACCAGGTGATGCTGAATTCCTTGTAGATTGCTGACGACCCGACAGAACACCTGGCATTCCTCTGGGCTCAGGCAGTGATTAATACCTTTACCCACGACGCTCCCCTTACTCCCCAGCTACTTCCCACCATGGGTGGCTTGCCTCACATCTGTATAGGTGTTAGGAAAAACAGATTCCATTTATGCGTTCTCTCTGATCAAGGCAATGGGCTCTCTTCTTGACCCCTTAACTTTGATTTCTTTTTTCTTTTTTAATGTTTATTTATTTTTGACAGACAAGGAGATATAGAGCGTGAGCAGGGGAGGGGCGGAGGGAGAGGGAGACACAGAATCTGAAGCAAGCTCCAGGCTCTGAGCTGGTAGCACAGAGCCCCACGCGGGGCTTGAACTCACGAATTGTGAGATCCTGACCTGAGCTGAAGTCAGATGCTCAAGTGACTGAGCCACCCAGCCGTCCCTAATTTTTAACTGGAGCTAAAGGCAAATCATCGCCACTCACGTAGGTTACCGTTGCTCTCAGGGCGGGCCTGATGTTGTTCTCGATTCTTAGAGGAACATCAGGTATTTCTCACCTTAAAGACCACGTCCAGGCTTGCTGCTCAAGGAATTACAAGGGAGACCCCCTCCCCATCCAGGCTAAGGTCAGATACACTTCAATTATTTGCAAGACAATTTCCAGGTGAAATCAGATTCAAAACATAATCCGACCCATACAGATTCTGGGTACCTGCTCTGGAAATAAGCCTTCCGTTGAGGAAATACACAAAACACCAGGGTTCCAGCTAAGTCATGAGCCTCGGTCTTGAAGGACCTGGTTTGGATTTGAAACACAGGAGTCAGAAGGTTGGAATTCAGGACTCCAGAGCGGGTCTGTTACTTGTAAATTGTATTCTCATGCCTAGCCCCACACCAGGATTCCCACCAAAGCCCCCAGAGATTAATTAATCTGTAACGGGAATACACCTTTTCTCTTCATTCACACCACGGTGCCTTCCTTGTCTTTCAAACAAATAAAGCATTAAAAGATGCTAAACTCCATAGAGCAATTTTCAAATGAAGGATTGTTTCAGCCTGGAGGGCAAAGGACGTGGAAAATGTATTCGGTGTGAAAATTCTCCACCGAGACCACTCCAAGCCGAATTGACTCGGTGTTGAATCCAGTCCCCTGATTTTGCCACGGTCCCCTTCTCTCTTTGGGGCTGAGGAGAAGCTGACAGCTTAAACAAAGCCCTGGGTGAACAAAGGGACCCTGAGAAGGAATGAGTTGGGGCGGCCCCTCACCCAGCCTCACCCATCTCCTGCCCCTTCACCCCGAGTTCCAGGCGAGGCTTACCTCGCCCAGAGGAAGAATCAAACTCTTTGGGTGATGAACACCAACGCTTCAGCAACCATTTTTAAAAACCCACCGTTAATATAGACTGACACCGAATCCCCTGCTAATCGGATTAGGGTGTATTGCTCGAACTGTCATTCAGGGCCAAAGCCCCTTTATCTCTCTGCTGATAGGAAGCTAAGCTTCTTGACTCACTTCTCTGCTCTCTTTGGAGTCATCAAGAATCTGACTTCTTCGAGCCAACAATTTTATTTGCTTAATCTTGGGTGAAGAGATTAGGGATTTAGAGAAGATTTTTTCAACATCCCTGCCATTCCTGCTGTATCCCTTCTCCCTCTGCCGATGACACACACAGACACAAACCAAAGCAACACAGACACATGCCCCAACACAATACGCCAGAGAGATACAATACACACCCCAACACATGCAACACACACAAGACGCAACATACACACCCCCATCACAGTACGACGCAGAGAAACGCAATACACACCCCCACAACACAAACAACACAGAGATGCAACATACACACCCAACACATACAATACACAGGTATAATACACACCCCCACAACACAAACAACACACAGAGATGCAACAAACACAATCAACACATACAATACACAGAGACATAATACCTACACATATGACATACAACACAGAGATGGAACACACAGAAGATACAACACACACACCCCAACACAACACAACACAGAGACACACAATACACACCTACGACACACCCAACACACAGAGATGCCACACACCCCTCCAGTACACAGAGATACGAGACACACACAACACAATACACACATCGCACGTACACAAGAGAAAAAAGAGGAATTTAAGCCTGGTGGTATTTCATCAAAACATGGCACTTCTGGGGGTGCCTGGGTGGCTCAGTCAGTTAAGTGTCTGACTCTTGGTTTCGGTTCAGGTCATGATCTCGTGGTTCGTGAGTTCGGGCCCTGCCTCTGGCTCTGCGCTGACAGTGCGGAGCCTGCTTGGGTTCTCTCTCTCCCTCTTTTTCTGCTCTCTTTTTTAAAATAAATAAACTTAAAAAAAATACTAAAAATAAGTGGCACTTCTACAGTGGAGTGAGTCTCTGAGTTTAGGAGGCCACTGAAATCAGCCAGCCAGTGTTATGCATGTTTGTGGCAGGACCCGTGAGCAATCAGGGTGCTTACTCCTTTATGCTCAGCCGGGGGTCAGCTTTAACCAGAGCCTGGCAGCTTTCAGAGGGAGACCTCAAGTGTTGAGAGCGGGATGGCAGAGCAAAACTTCATATTCCTAGGACCTGGTCAGTAACCCTCAGCAAATTCCCTAATATTCGTGGGTCCTTCAGCACCTGTGCATTAGATAATGTAATGCTCACTCCAAACCGAGCTCTGTAGTTCCACTCAACTTCCATCCACTAACGAAATAAGACAACCACAGCACGGAAAATAAAATGCTCTCCTAACCTGAGGACCAAGGGAGATGTACTATGCAAACTAGAGGTAATTCAGAGTACAGGCACCCAGGTGGTCAGGATTCAAGAAAGCACATAAAACAGCATGGGAACGTGAGTCAGATGAACTCACATCCCGCTGTGTGCCCCAGGACAAGTCACTCATCCGCTCTAAAACTCAACTTCTCCATCTCTAACCTGGGGATACTGACAGATTTATAGCTGCTTCGCTGTCCTTACGGAGTCGTCTGTGGGTCAAACAAAGTAATGCAGTAAAAACTCTGCTTGCGGGGTTTCTGGGCGGCTCAGTTGGTTACGTGTCCGACTTCGGCTCAGGTCATGGTCTGGTGGTTCGTGAGTTCAAGCCCTGAGTCAGGCTCTGTGCTGACAGCTCAGAGTCTGCAGCCTGCTTCCGATTCTGTGTCTCCGTCTCTCTCTGCCCCCTCCCACTTGTGCTCTGTTTCCCTCTCAAAAAAAAAATAAAAAATAAAAAAGTAAAAAAAAGAGCTGTGCACGCTAACAAACATGGTTCATCAGTAATCAGTGTAACTACTATAATCACTTGCAGATGAAAAAAGAAAGCCTGAATAAGGTGTTTATGGTGGGGTGCCTGGCTGCCTCAGTCGGTAGAGCATGAGACTCTTGGTCTAGGGGTTGTGAGTTCAAGCCCTACGTTGGGTGTCGTTTCCTTACAAATAAATAAATAAAGCCTTTTTAAAAACCAGGTGCCTACAACTCCCTTCACAATTCAGCACTTATGTGGGAGAGCCAGAGCTCTGTCTCGCGTACGTTCAAGGAAGAAGTAGCACCAACATTCGAATTACGGAGAGGTGGACTTGAACTCGGTTCATCTCCACTCGATCCCAAGGCCCCTTACCGAGCACGTCACATGTGCGAGGCGCTCTGCCAGCTCCCCACCTGTTTCCCGGGAGCACGTACAAAGGGAAACCGTGGAGACGACCTGGCTTGGGGGAGATCTACACGGTGTGTCGGCCTTCACCGGGAATCCAGAGGGAGCAGGTACCCGCAAAGGCACACGTAGGTGAGAAAGTGGGAGCTCAGCATGGGACCAGCAGGCGTCTGAGGTAACAGCGGAAGGTCAAGAGATGAGACTTGCCAGGTAAACTGAGGTCAGTCTGTGAAAGCCCTCATACATCACGCCAAGCGCTAATTCTACAGGCGGTGGAAGTTGCTAGAAGCTTTTAGGCAATGAGGCAACAAGATTAGTGTTTTCGAGAATAGCGATGACCTATCACTTGTCCCCGAATACCAGCCTGAAGAAGCTACCATGCCTTCGGCGAGAGACATACACATTTTCTGCGTGGTGACCAACCCTCACACAAGGGGGGGGGGGGCAAGGGCCACCCCCACCCCCAAAACCTCAGGTGGTTAGGAAAACCGGACGCATCCAAACTGAAGACCTCGAATCGGGTTAGGAGACTCACATTGCAGCGCCTATACGTGTGTTCACGGTAGCAATCCAAGAAATGACATTTCTCTCAAACCGGTGAACGCTCGTTTCCGCTCATACTCTGTACTGCCCCCACATCTGTTGAGAAGAGCGCAACCACTCGTCACGGTCACGCAGGGCCAGGGAACATCGCTCCCCTCGTCCCCCCTCCAGGTTGCAAGGCGGTATCACCCAAGCTCGGCCGGGATCATGCCCAGTCGCAGTGAGCCCTGTGAACTCATTACACACACCCAGGGTCTTCACGCCCTAAAGACAGAAAGCAGCACTGGGGTGCCAGCCTGCCTTCCCTCAACTGCCTTTCTCTCCCCTAAGCTTCCCCGCCAAGGTCTCTAACCACCTTGCTATTTGCTTTAGCTCCTCCACTTGTGTTTGAGGGGAAATTCATCTTTAAAATATTTTTTTTAGGGGCGCCTGGGTGGCTCAGTCGGTTAAGTGTTCGACTTCAGCTCAGGTCATGATCTCGCGGTTAGTGAGTTCGAGCCCCACGTCAGGCTCTGTGCTGATGGCTCAGAGCCTGGAGCCAGCTTCAGATTCTGTCTCCCTCTCTTTCTCTGACCCTCCTCTGCTCATACTCTGTCTCTGTCTCTCTCTCTCTCTCTCTCTAAAAAATAAATAAACATTAAAAAATTTAAAAAAAAATAAAATAAAATATTTTTTTAATGTTCTACTTATTTTTGAGACAGAGAGAGACGGAGTGTGAGGGAGGGAGGGGCAGAGAGAGCTAGAGAGACACAGACTCCGAAGCAGGTTCCAGGCTCTGAGCTGTCAGCACAGAGCCCGACGCGGGGCTCTAACTTACAAACTGAGATCACGACCTGAGCCGAAGTCAGATGCTGAACCAACTGAGCCACCCAGGCGCCCTGGAAACTCATCTTTCTATGCTGGAATTTCAGTGTAGCAGAAGTCGGGGCTCGAAATGGGAATGCAGTGGGATACAGTGCTGCGGCAGACTATGCTCGAAGAGGTGGTTCAGGAACCAGAATGAACAGTAGCCCAAGCATCTCTTCCAGGAGGACGTTTTCAACGGCCAGAAACAAAAACACTTAATTAAAAGCGACTACAATAATATATCTCCCGTAACAAGATGCCCAAAAGAAGCTATCTGTGGGGTTAGTGCGACGGGCCAGCCACGTCTTCAACAACCCAGGTCCCTCCCACCTCTCTCCTCTATTAGCATATCGACATGGTCCTGTGATTTACCTGCTCATGACCACAAGATGGCTGCTGCAGTTCCAGACATTGCACCTTCACACAAAGACATTCAATGGCAATGAAGATGGGTCATTTCTCTTTTTGCGTCGCTGCTAACTGGTTTCCCAGAAGCTTCCCAGCCGATCTCCCTCGCACCCCGCCGACCTACATCAGATCATACAGCCAAGTCCAACCTACAAAGGTGGCTATAGGAACAAGTATCTGGTATGCCCAGCCTCTAGGTTAAGAGGCAACCTCAGTCCTGAGAAGGCAACCAGGAGTAGGGTGACCAACTCATCCTCCTTTGCCATGACCTTCCCAGTTTTAAAACCGGAAGCCCCATGATCTGGGAAATCCCTGAGTCATGAGAAAATTGGATGGGATCACCCAACTGTTGTCGTTGGTGGTGGAACTGTGGTAGCAGGTGGACGCTCGTAGCTTCAGGAGGGGCTGAAGTACTGCAGGTGGCGTCTGGGAAGGGGAAAGAGGGACTGTTGCATGAGCTCTCCAGAGCAGAGTAGACCGGTCATGATTAACATGTGACACACGATGGGCACCCAGGAGTGACCGATGCTCTGAGGTCCTGTCCTAAGTAACAATAATACCCACTGATTCTCTCACCATACTGTGCGCCAAGAGTCTGGGCCCACTGGGACTCAGCTGGCTCTTTTGCTCAGGGTGGCACAAGGCTTAATCAGAAGGGCCCACGCTCTTTTCCGTTGCTGGAAGACATCTATTCCTCGTGACTGCAGGACTGAGGTCCCGGTGTCCCCAGCACGCGGTTTCCTTCGTCTTTAAGCCGACAACAGTTCCTCCTATCCGGTCCCTGCCATAAATCTCTCATTTTCTCCTGTGGGTCCGGCTGAAGTAGGATTTCTGCTTTTATGGGGTCATGAGATTAGATTAGTTTCACCCAACAGTCCAGGATAAGCTCCCGGTCTTACAACTGGCTGAGTAGTAACCTTAATTACATCTGCAAAGTTGTTTTTGCCATCCGATGTAACATATTCACAGGACTAACGCCAGGGGGCGAAGGGCACGGGGCCCAAATCCTGCCTAACGCAGTTGGGTGGCACACATAGGAGGCCACCAGCGACATTTTGCCAAAGAAGAAGGCGGCTTCTAGCAAGACATATCAGCCCTCAGTTAGATTTTCTGTCTTACAAAGCATGGAGCCCTCCGCCCAAGAAAGAGAAAGAGTTTGGAACCATCCGGAATGCTCCTAAAGAAATTCCTGCACTGAGGAAGGAGAGCCACGGAGGATTCCCGAGATTCCATCTAACGCTAAGACCTGACGATTCCAGTTTTCCAAGCAGACAAAAGTCTAGCACGTCCGATGAGTGAAAAGGCAGGAGTTTTCAGAAAATGATCAAACCATTCTAATACACGTGTGTGGACTTTCTGTGCAGATGACTCGCGGTAAAAACTTGAAAGCAAGGACCTGCAGAAACCGACCTCCCCGCTCCCATCTCGTGGAGTTATTAGTTCTGAGAAAAGGCATGGAGACGCTTAAGAGATTCCCAACATCGGCCCTCTTCCACTCGACTCCAGATGACTGGGCGCTATTATGAAACACTCCCTGGGGAGAGGCTGTTAGGAGAGCTCACCGACGTGTGCTTGTAGGCACCTTTCCCCTTTAGGTGACAGCCAGAGCGCTAAAAGTGGAAACAGACTCTGGCCTGCCCTGGAACGAAGCTTTGATTAATGGTAAAGGCAGGGAAGGGGCCGCGGGCTGAATGGGTTTGTAAGGAGCAGGGCTGAGGGCTCATGAAGTTCGCTTTTGCCAAAGGAAAATTCCCACGGCTCTAAACCCCGTGAGATCGGGCATCTGGGCAGAGTTTCTTCTTTGCCTATTAAGCAAACGCTGGCACCAAAGCCAGTTGAGGACGGAATGAGGGACAGCATGGCTTGAGACAACGTAGGGCAAGTGTGGGAATCGTGACTACCCGGTGCTCCAACTGGACTCCAACATGAAGTAAAGCCAGGCAGGAGAAAAAGTGGTGGATACCGGTGAGGGCGGGAGATTCTGGTTCGCTGTTTACCTAGGGAGGTGGAGGGAAGATGCTGGATCGCAGCCCTGCAGAACCTTGGAGAGCATGATGCCTCATCCGGCAGAGCTGAAAAAGTAAGCCTGGAGTCGGTCAGAAAGTGCCCAAGGGATGGGACTCCCCAAAAAAGGGAGCCCCCAAATATACAGCCTCTGGGCAAAAAATAAGACACGGGGGCACGTGGGTGGTGCAGTCGGTTAAGCACTGGCCTTGATCTCGGCTCAGGTCATAACCTTGCGGTTTGTGAGTTCGAGCCCCGCATTGGGCTGTGCTCTGATGGTGCAGAGCCTGCTTGGGATTTTGTCTCTTTCTCTGTGCCCCTCCCCACCTCTTGGGATCTCTCTCTCTCTCTAACTCAAAATGAATAAACATAAAAATATCCAAGGGTTACCTGCATAGCTCAGTCAGTTGAGCTTCCGACTTCTGCTTGGGTCATGATCTTGTGGTTCATGGGTTTGAGCCCTGCATTGAGCTCTGTGCTGACAGCTAGGAGCCTGGAGCCTGCTTCTGTGTCTCCTCTCTCTCTCTCTCTCTACCCCTCCCCTGCTCATGCTCTGTCTCTCTGTCTCTCAAAAACAAATAAACATAAAAAGAAATCTAAAACATCATATGTTCCTGAACATAGCAGAGAATGTCGGGTAAGAAGAAATAAACACTAGAAAATGACGGTGTAAAGGCCGAAGCAGTTGGAAGAGGATGAGGGATTATAATAATAGCTACAATGCACACCTGTATACACCAGGCAGACACTCCACTCTATAAGTATCATTCCGTTCGTCCACACGCTGGCATGCGCACAACAAAGCTATGAGTAAGTAACCCGTCCGTATTCAGCCAAGCTAGTGGAAGGCAGAGCCAGGACATGACCCACAACGGCAGACTGTAGGGCTATACACTCCTCAGCATGATGTCACCCTAACGCAGCTTAGACACACCACACGATTCAGGGGCCGAGCTCTCAGAAATGTATACGGCTTTGTCCCAACTCCCTGTGTAAGACCAGAAGGGTCACTGGATCTTCGCATCCAAAGGGGCCACGGCGGTCCCTTGCTTCCAGTCCCCTAGCCCATGCAGGTCACCATCTACGGCACCATTACCAGGTGACTCTCCTTACCTGCCAATGTCTGAAGCCGAACCCATTTTGCTCACAGCACATTCTATTGCCAGCCATTTATACTTGTTAGAAGTCTTCCATGTACAAAGCTGGCCTCAACCTGCCTTTCAGTTCCTACTGCTCATGGTTCAAAGGTCTAGACCCATACAGAAAAAGCCTAGGATTTCTCTATGTATAAAATACAAGAGGGACGCCTGAGTGGCTCAGTTGGTTAAGTGTCCGACTCTTGATTTCGGTTCAGATCATGATCTCACAGGTCATGGGATCCAGTCCTGCATTAGGTTCTGTGCTGACAGCACACAGCCTGCCTTGGGATTCTCTCCCTCCCTCTCTCTCTCTGCCCCTCCCCTACTTGCTCCTCCTCTTTCACTCACTGTCTCTCTCAAAATAAATAAACTTTATTTTGCAGGCACCTGTCACCACCCCAGGTCCTCACTTCTCCAGGAAAAATACCATTGATTCCTTCAACCATTTTTAAAATTTTTTAAATGTTTATTTTTGAGAGAGGCAGAGCATGAGTGGGGGAAGGGCAGAGAGAGAGGGAGACACAGAACCTGAAGCAGGCTCCAGGCTCTGAGCTGTCAGCACAAAGCTGGATGTGGGGCTCGAACTCGTGGACCAGGAGATCATGACCTGAGCCGAAGTTGGATGCTTAACTGACTGAGCCATCCAGGCACCCCATCATTTTGAAAGAACTAAAGACTACCAACATCAACCTTTCCATTTCATCTACACAACCACAGCTGCTGCCACTGACCCTTCAAGGGCAATGAAAAATACAATACTCAAATGTGTGAAAAGTTTTACCCAATCAAAAGATTCAGAATAATTGTCTCACTACGAAGACTGATATAAGAAAAAATGGAAGCTCCAAAGACTCAAGAAGATATTCACTGAAGAAGATATATGAATATCAAATACACATTAACTCATTAATCACTTGCTGGTATATAACAACAGAGAAAGAGAGTCAAATAGAAGAAACAGTAACTGTACTTGGGAGAAGCTAGCTGATCTCAACCAAGTGATCAAAGTCAACATTCAATAAAAAGACAACAACACCCAAGAACAAGACACATCCATATCACAGATCCCCTGCACCAGGAAAGGACGCGTCACTTCGGTGGGTATCCTTCCCAAAAATCCATAACCTTCATCAAATTACAAGAAAACATCAAACTCAAATGGAGGGGCATTCTACAAAACAACCAATCAGCACTACTCCAAAGTGTGAGGGCCTTGAAAGACAGGAGAACAGGCCAGAGTGGAGGCAGCCAAGGAGAAATAAAAACTGAATGTAATGTGGGGCTCAGGATTGGAAAACGTTAGTTGAAAAACATGGAATGTGGCTAAAGCCTGTAGTTTATGTAACAGTATGGTACCAGGTTCTTAGCTCCGAGAACAGTACCAAGCTCATATAAGATGTTACATGACCTTAGAAGAAGCCAGGGGACTCTGGTACTAATTTCGCAACCTTCCCAGGAATGCAGAAATATTTCCAAATAAAAAGTTTTTAAAAACTGCAATCACAGACTCTTTAGAAAGTAACGATAACACGGGGCCCTTGGTGGCTCATTCGGTTGAGCACTGAACTCTTGGTTTCAGCTCAGGTCATGATCTCATGGTTCCTGAGTTCAAGTCCCGCATCAGGCTCCAAGCTGACAGCACCAAGTCTGCTTGAGATTCTCTCTGCCCCATTCCCGCTCATGCTCACGCTCGCTCTCAAAATAAATAAACGAACTTAAAAAAGTTTTTTAAGAAAGTAACAATAATATTTGAGTCACGCCCTAAGGCCAAAGCTGAAGTCAACGAGAACTTCCGACTCGTAAATGCCTTATATTAAAAAGAATGGACATAAAAGAACTAAAACACATGCATTCAAGAGGTTTAAAAATATAAACATGTACAGGTACACCCACAAAAGGAGAAAATAATAAGGATAAAAGTGTTCGTAAACTGAAAAAAAAAAATAAAGTTAAAAGAATCGCAAAGAAAAAATACAAGTACACAATTTAGAGGCTAAGAAAGATATGTTACCATTTATAGCCATTTATAGCCATGGATAGAGAGACAATTTATTTAAACTGCAACAAACGCTGTATACTAACTTTTTATTCTAAAAAATTTTAAGAATATTATTTAAGCAATAATCTAGGAAAACATATATTATGAAAATTGACACGAAATACATAGGAAAGTCAAAAAGCTTAACCAATAGAAAAACTAAGTAAAAAAATTGTTTAAGGCCTACATACCAAAGAGGCCTTGTCTTAACTCCTTTTACAAATAAATCCTTTCAAAGCTTCAAGAAATAGTTAACTCTTGGGGCACCGGGGTAGCTCGATCGGTAAGCATCCAACTCTTCACTTTGGCTCAGGTCATGATCTCAGTGTTCGTGGGATCGAGCCCTGCATCAGGCTCTGAGCTGACAGTGAGGAGCCTGCTTGGGATCTCTCTCTCTCTCCTTCACTTTCCACCCCTCCCCTGTGCATGCTCTCTCAAAATAAATAAATAAACATTAAAAAAAATAGTTAATTTTTATGTCAGTTCAGCGGTTTAGGAGGATAGAAAAAGTACGCTTAACTCGCTTTCCACGATGAGAAGAATCCCGATCACAAAAACACGGTGCAAGTATAAAAATTAAAATGCTCGTATGATCCATAAAATTACTATCGCAGGGAGTTGCAATTCCTACTCCTAGGATTTTGTTCACAAAGGAGAGATCGAGAAATACGCAAAACAGAACCAGAACAAGTTCTAAAAACGGCTGAGTCATTCTGTTTTCTCTGCATTCTCTCTCAACTGTTAGACCACTTGCCCACGGAGAGGCAGACGCACCCCTCGTGAAGTTCCGGACGCGTTTCAGAAAGCCCGTAATCTCGGCATTCCTGCCAAGGCTCAGCGCGACGCTCCCTTCCCACGGTCATAGCAACCTGTCGTTTCCGTTCTTTGTATCATGCCTCTCCTTGCCTCTCGTGTACGTGTTCTTTTAAAATGGGATTAATCAGAAAGTCTAGCCACATTGATTTTTATAGACGTCTTTCCCCTTTTCCTCGTCAAAAAATCATTTGTAATTATATTGCCAGAATTTAATTTTTGAGAGTATTTCATCCTCTGTGGGGCCCTAGTCCTTTGTAATGATTTCGGGCTTGGAATAATGGCTCCTTTTTCTGTCAAGCTTTTGAAATTTGAAGATGGGGGGGTAGGGGGGGCTAAGACGCATGGCTGACTGAGGGTTCCCTTCGGTGTCTGTAAGCTGACAAGCTTGCTTTCTCCCGAAGCTTTCTTTCGATTCTGTGCAACCTATGATTCCATCCAAGTGACCAAAAAATTGCATTTTCACTGCAGTAACTTTTTGTGATTTTTCAAGAGAGGAGATTTCCCAAATCGCAATTTTTTTTTCTTAAAGAAAGCCTTCATGTTTCCTATTTTCATGAACAAAGAAGGCCTGAGCTGATATCCATTTTTCTTTTTTCTTTTCAATTTTTTTTAATGCTTCTTCATTATTGAGAGACGGAGCATGAGGGAGGGAGGGAGGTGCGGAGAGAGAGAGAGAGACACAGAATCAGAAGCAGTCTCCAGGCTCTGAGCCGTCAGCACAGAGCCTGAAGCGGGGCTCGAACTCACAGACCGTGAAATCATGACCTGAGCCCAAGTTGGATGCTCAACCGACTGAGCCACTCAGGGGCCCCAATCATTTAATCAATGATAGTACAGTTGATCCTGTAACAACATGAGTTGGAGGCATAGACTCTCCCTTTCCATGCAGTTGAAAATCCACTTATAACTTCTGACTCCCCCAAAACATAACTACCAGTAGCTACTGTTGACCAGGAGCCTTACCAACAACATAAACGGTCGATCAACACATATTCTGTATACGTATCATCTGCTGTATCCTCACAGCAAAGTAGGGCAGAGAAAAGAAAATGTTACTAAGAAAATCATCAAGGGGCGCTGAAACAGGGTGCTATCGAAAAAGGCCACTGGGCACCAAACGGAAGTGAGGCAAGATTTTATTCACGGCTGGGCCAAACTCGATCTCCTGATCGTAAGGAGAGAAGTGCAGAGAACAGCCCCGAACAAAGGCAGCAGTGGGCTTATGTGGATTTTAGCAAGTCAGAGTACGTGGTCATTCAGTTAGCCAATTACGATTTACATTTCATGGTAGTCAATGTTATGATGATGCACAGACCTTGGTTTTGATGGGAAACCTATCGCTGATGTAAAGTTCTTTGTCCTAAGAAGGTTTAAGATGACCAATCATAATGAGACATCTAAGATATCGCAAGGCAGTGAGTTCGCAACTTTTTACATATTGGTCTTGCCTAGGCCGGATCTTGGTAGAAGGGGTGGGGGAGCGTTTTGCAACCTAACTTCTCTATTCGGTGAGCGGGCAGAGTTACAGAAGGGAAATAAGCAAATTACTGGGACTGTGACACCTGCAACAGGTGCCCGGGTGGCTCAGTCGGTTAAGCAGCCGACTTCAGCTCAGGTCATGATCTCGCAGTTCAATGTGTTCGAGCCCTGCGTTGGGCTCTGTGCTGATGGCTCAGAGCCTGGAGCCTGCTTCGGATTCTGTGTCTCCCTCTTTCTCTGCCCCTCCCCTGCTCACAGTCTGTCTCTGTCTCTCAAAAAATAAATAAACATTAAAAAGAAAGAAAGGAAGAACGAAAATCACAAAGAAGGGGCGCCTGGGTGGCTCAGTCAGTTAAGCATCCAACTCTTGATTTCGGCTTAGGATACGATCTCACAGTTCATGGGTTTGAGCCTGCATTGGGCTCTGAGCTCACAGCATGGAGCCCGCTTGGGATTCTCTCTCTTCCTCTCTCTCTGCCCCCTCCCACTCATTCATACTCCCTCTCAAGATTAATAAACTGTGGATTCCCAGCTCAGCCGGGAGGACTGTTACTCAAGGAGAACTCTTAAGACCTCCTAAATAGGAGTCCGCATTCTTCAAAGTCAAAGGCAGCAGAGCGGACAGGGAGGAGATAGAGCGAGTCCCTTCGCAGAGTGGAAAGCCATGTGCTGGCACCTCACATTCCGAGGTGAACCCGGACACGGTGAGCTTTGCTGGGGTCCTCCCTACGCTGGGTGAAAGCTTCTCTCCTGATCAAAATGTGTGAGAGAACACCCGCACAGAACCTCTCCTTCGAGGTCTCAGGAAATCTGCCTGAGAGTCAGAAAGAGAATGCTGGGGGGAGGGGAGCCGGAGCCGGGAGCGACAAGGAGGCAGCCGGACACAAGGCTGGGCACAGTCACGCGAAAGCTGTTGCCTACGGGTGGCCCGGGGGGGCGGGACCCAGAGGGAGGGACCACAGGCTGAATCCAGGATAAACTATGGGATGGACCGTAACCAGGAATGAGAAGTCTGGGATTTTGTAGTTTCTGGAGAATTCCTCCCAGATTCCCTTTCCTTTCGGCAAACACATCGAAAAACCGCTGCCCGCCGTGTGTGTGGTCTCCGCGGCACGCAGGAGTGAAGGTCACACCCAGGACAGGGCCAGGGAAGCCCAGAGGCCACCGGTGCCCCGGTGTACGGAGAGCAGAGGGGCAGCCTGCCCTCTACTGGCTTCCCGGGGACACTGCAACTTGGAGGCTCTGAGGCTGAGCCCCAAGCCCGGGATGGGCACCCCCAAGCCCAGGATGGGCACCCCCAAGCAAGGGCAACATTGTGGATAGAAAGCTTCTCGGCTAGTAGCAAACAAGGCCATACCTTGTCTCCACTGCACCATCCAACCCAAAGGCCCCCGGAACAACCCCCATACATCAGGGCTGCGGAACCCCCTCAGGGACTGAACGCCAAGGTCACAAGCCATTTACTCCGCCGGCAAGGAACCTAGCTCAGGGAGAAGAAACCAAACCACGAGCGTTGGTATTTATGGACCGTTCACGGGCGCCTGCACACGACCTGCGCCATCCCTCGCTTTATAGCATCACTGGAGAGAGTTCATAAAAGAAGCAGGCTTTTCTTCTCGGCAGAGTTGGGCGTTGCGCAATTGCAAGATAATAAAGGGAAGTTTGTCTGCAATTTTTCCCGGGCCCCGCAAGTTCAACTTTTGACACCAAAGTCACCCGGCCGTTGGAGTCGGGGAGACAATCGGGTCAGTAGCGGATCAAGTAAAGCCTTCTTGTCTTTAGCCCAGCCAAGGTGGTGAGCCTCTTAGCACCTTGTCAAACACTAAATTTAATCCTCGATTTATTTTTGACTCGCTTTTTAAAAATACACTAACCATTAAGCAATGGGGGAAAGGTCCTTTTAAAATGATTTATGATGTGTTAACAGCTAAAGAAAACCTAAACAATGTCTCCATAAAGACCCACGATCGCGTTTTTAATTAAGAGCCACAACTTTTAATGGAAGGCATAATACGCCCATTCATTTCAGGGTACCGGCCGAGGTTCGGGAATCCGGCAGTCGGACTCAGGGGAGAGGAACAGCCTTCGATTCACACCTGAAAGTCTTCTGTTAAAGAAAATAACAATAAAGTAAGATCCCTTTAAAACTGGAGTTGGGGAGGTTCGACCGGAGAAAGGACACATTTTGTTTCATTACAGGGGCGCTTGCTTGTTACTCTTTCCATGCCCACAATAGCGCGCTCAGTGCTCTGAGTCGCTCAGACACCCCCTAAGTTTTAATATGCAACTAGGTCGTTCTAAATGTGCCCTGTGTGTATGTGTGTGTGTGTGTGACCTGGTAAATTCCTGCCCGTACTCTGGGGAGGCTGTGCCCTCTGAGAAACAAACCGTTACTGTCTCTTTCTCAAACTGCTCCTGTAAATGGTTTTCCTTCTCTAGCTCTTTTATTTAAGAGCAGAAGTTCCTGATCTAAGGAGGCAGAGTTACGTCCATTTGCACAGCCCTGCAAGGAGAGATTCGTCGTAGCGGCCAGCATTTATTTCTGCTCCCCACGTGCCAGGCTCTGCGACACGGGCTTCTCGGCATCATCTCATTCGATCCTGGCAATGATGAAGTGACCGTCTTGTTAGCCCCATTTGCAGAGGGGAAGCTTGGAGAGGGTGGGCTGCAGAAGGGGGGAGTGGGGTTGGACTAACGTATTAGATGCATGCCTTTTCGCCTCCAAGAGTGTTAGGTCTTGTTGGGAAGGGAGGACTTCACCACAGAGAAACAGAACTGGCCCAGCAGGACCGCAGCGGTAAGGACCCAATGAGACGGAAGGCGACACAGAGTATTATTGCTAAAGAAGTTCAGAGAGCAAACGTCTGATCTGGGGTTTCGGGTACGGAGGGATTCCATCCTGACCTTTAAGGATGCTTAGAGTTTCCAAAAACATGAGAGAGAAGGGTAAATTATGTAAGCCTGGCTTCACCTAATTTGGTTCTCTGTGCCACCTTTAAGATTTTTTATTTATTCATATGCCACCTGGGTCCCCAAGCACCACACTGCTGCGTAGATACTCTACGACGATTTCTCAACATTTTCCTTAATACATATTGCTCTTAAAAAAAAAAAAAGCCTTAGATTTTTTTTTTTTTTTAATTTACTTACTTTGAAAGAGACTGCAAACTGGGGAGGGGCAAAGAGGAGAGAGAGAGAGGAGAGAGAATCCCAAGCAGGCTCCACACAGCCAGCATGGGGCTCAAACTCACAAACGGTGAGATCATGACCTGTGCTGAAATCTCGAGTCGGACACTTAACCGACTGAGCCACCCAGGTGCCCCTCCTAAGATGTAGTTGGTAAAGGAAACTTTACATCAGTGTCATAACCTGCAAAGGAGAATCATGTAGTCAAAAGGAAAGAAACCGCCCAAAACAGAACATGAGGTAAGAATAAAATCATGCTCTCGAGTCTAAAAATTCAATTTAGGAATAATACGAGGAGAAAACTAGAAATGAGGAAAGTCGCTAATTCGCAAAAAGATAAAATAAACGTGTGTACCTGTAACCCAGGCTTGGTTGGGTGGCTAATACCAAGCCGGCCCCAGGTTTTCCCGGCTCCCACACAGCGAGGTTCTAGAAGCCTGGACAGAGAGACAGCGGCGCCCATGTGCTCGCTCTTGGAAAGTAAGCTCCCCCGTTTCCCCTAAGCCATTGCCCCCAGCAGAGCCTGCCATTCCCAAAGTGGGGACTGAAGGACACTTGTTGCACGTGGGGGAAATGCGGCAGTAGCAATTCGCTCTCCCAATGCTTCCCAAAACCGGTAAATAAAGTTCAGTTACACAAAGCGTAAGATACTGATGCGCTGGCAGAGAGGAGGCAAAGATAGTTCTATGCGTGGTGACAAGGACATTAGACAAGAGGGCGAGGGAAGTGGGACAGTTGGGGGTCAGGGGAACCATCCCCCAGCAATAAACATCACTCACCTGGGGTGCTTTCTGTGGACTGTTTAAGCTGAACTGCGTCTCCTGCAGAGCAGAAGCAAGATGAGGACGCACACACAAGCCGGACTTAAAGCCGAGGATGTGGGGTTCATAAACCACCAATGAAAACAGAGGACCGGGCTCCATAAACCACCAATGAAAACGGAGGAGTGGGCTCCAAAAAGCACCAATGAAAACAGAGGACCGGGCTCCAAAACCCACCAATGACCTGCCTGCGTGGCCTGCTCATTCAACCAGTCAGGGCAAAGCGCTTCCGACCAATCAGGACGAGGCCCTCCCAGCCTATCAGGATGAGGCATTTTTTTTTCTTTTCTCCTTATTAGCATATTGGAAACAGAGCGGGAACTTTGTCAAGTAAGCAGAGCGTTCTGTGTACTCAGAAGAGGCGAAGTTAACTCTCCGTTAGTGCTGTGTTTCCCTGGAGCTTTGAGCTGTACCTCAGTAAGGCCTTGCCTGCGCCTTTGAGTTTTGGGTCTGACTTCGTCGCTATCGTTGTGGGGCCTTGGAACTGGACTCTGGCAACATAGAGAGGTAAGAAGAAAGAAAAAGGGTCCTAGGGTTAGGGTCTTGCTTATAATTACCGTGGATCCTGGCTGTTAACAACAGCTCCTGTTCTCAGGTTATTATTTAGGAATTTATTTAGGATATACTTTGTCTTTTTTTTTTTTTTTTCCTCCAGTGGCTTGTACCCAAAAGATCACTGCCTGGAACATGTCAGACAAATGACGTTGAAACCACATGTCAAAAGAGGAGGAGCAGTTTGAGAGGCAGAGAGAGGGCAGGGCGTTCAGCCGAAGGACACAGCCAGTGTCCGGGAGATCATCCAGTTTCCACAGCATTCCACAGGACAGACTGAGCCAGGGTGGGAATTCTAGGTTCAGTTTGTGAACCAGGGATGGTTATCCGGGAAGCTCTCTGGAGCCCAGAGCAAAGGTGGCCGAGAGAGTGTAGACGAAGCCTTGTACGCGCATGTTCATAGCAGCGCTGTTCGTGACCGCAAAAGGTGCAAAGGACCCAAATGTCCACCCCTGGAGGAATGAATAAACAAAACGTGTTGTATCCAAACAATGGACTAGTTCCCAGCCTCAGAGAGTGAAGTGCTTCTAGAGGCTGTGACGTGGATGAGCCTTGAAGACATTGCTAAGAAGTACGATACAAAAGGCCCCTTATGATAGGATTCCCTATATAGGAACTTTCTGGAATAGGCAGGTTCCCAGGCACAGAGAACAGATAAGGGGCTTCCAGGGGACCAGGGAGGGGGTGATGAGGAGTGACTGCAAATGGATGCAGTTTTCCGTTTGGGATGGTGATAAAGTTCTGGGCCCTACTACCCAGTGTTGCTGGTTGAACAAATTGTGGGTATACTTAATGTCACTGACTTGCATATTTTAAAAGGGTTAAAATGGTAAATGTATGTGTCTCTTGCCACAATTTTTTTTGTCGTATTTTGGGTTTTTGGTTTTGTTTTTTTTTTGAGTTTTTTTTTTTCTTTAATTTAAATTCAGGTTAGTCAGGGCACCTGGGGGGCTCAGTCAGTTGAGCACTCGACTTCAGCTCAGGTCATGATCTCACGGTTCATGGGTTCAAGCCCTGCGTTGGGCTCTGTGCTGAATCACTTGCTCAGAGCCTGGAGCCTGTTTTAGGTTCTGTGTCTCCTCTCTCTGTCCTTCACCTGCTCGAGCTCTGTCTCTCAAAAATAAATAAATGTCAATAAATAAATTCAAGTTAGTCAACATATAGTGTATGGTTTCGGGAGTAGAATTTAGTGATTCATCACTTACATAGGACACCCCGCGCTCATCCCAACAAGCGCCCTCCTCAGTGCCCATCCCTCTGACCAATCCCCCGCCCCCAGCCACCCTCGATTTGTTCTCTGTATTTAGTCTGTATTTAATCTCCTATGGTTGGTCTCCCTCCCTGTTTTTATCTTATGTTTGCTTCCCTTCTCCTCCGTTCATCTGTTTCTTAAATTCCATGTGAGTGAAATCATATGATCTTTGTCTTTCTCTGACTTAATTCACTTAACGTATTACCCCCTACGTTAAGTACCCTACCCCCCCAGGTTGGATGGACATTTGGGCTCTTTCCATAATTTGGCTATTGTCAGTAGCCCCGATGTTTATTGTGTCACAATTTTAAATATTAAAAAAATAAAAACTAAAGCTAGCTGGGGATGAGCCGGAAAGCCCTTGGGAACATGCTTGCCATCAGCAGAGCCACAGTGAAGGGAACTGGGCTCACCTGCTCTCCTGATAACCAGACAAATCTGGTTTAGTGCTACAACTAGCCCTTGTTTAAGAAGTCAAGCATACTGGGGGGGCACCTGGGTGGCTCAGTCGTTGAGTGTCTGACTCTTGATTTTGGCTCAGGTCCTGATCCCAGTGTCGTAGGATCGAGTCCATTGTCGTGCTCCATGCTGAGCCTGGCGCCTGCTTAGGATTATCTCACTCTCTCTCATTCTCTCTTACTCTCTAAGAAAAAATTTTTTTTGTTTAAAGTTACATTGTACTGGTAGAGGGAGGAGTGAACGCCAAAACAATCAGACTTGGGTTCAAACCTTCCTCTGCCTTTTTTGTGGTATTTGACCTTTGGCAAGATATACATGCTCTCTCTCTCAGCCTCAGTTTCCTCATCTGTAAAACGATGAGGGGCCTACTTCAAGGGGCTTAGATGATGAGTAGATGAGATGGGGTGTAGAAGAGGCCTGCCATTACCAAAAAAAAATTTTAAGGGTCTCAATTGAGAACAAGATGAATAAAATTTTTAAATCAGTCATAGCCTTGAGCGACTGAATATACCAATGAACCACGGCCAGAGCGTCTATAAAAATAGATCTCGGACCCACAACCTGCAGCACCCAGCCCAGAAACCAACCCCTCATCTCCAGCGACCACCCAGGAAGGCAGCCTGTGCTACGTTGGACGCGAAGGAAGTCAGACTATCTCTCTGGCAGCAATCCAGGAAGCCAAACGGTAACTCTGGTCACAGTCAGTCCCAAATGCCCAAGACTTGATTAATGACCGACAGTTTCCCTAATTTCTGCCACCTCTTCCAATTTAAGACCAAGAGAGAAATCCAAATATGTTCGCCCAACGAATCACGTAGGATGCCCTGCTCACTCCCAGCGTCTCCAGGCCGACGGCGTCCATTGGGTGCACCTGAGCCTTCCCTTGGTCCTTTGTAAAGCTCTCTTGCCCTGCCTGCCTCTGGGTCTCTGCCAAAACACAGGTGCTGGAGGCCGACTCCCTTGTGAGAGCGAGCTCTGAATACATGGTCTTTGCTTTGCTCGTTGGATTGGTCTTCACTGCCGTGGTTAGCTTCACGTAGACGCAATATGTCCTCACATGCCTGAAGGCCATTGGCGTCCTCGTCAGGGACCTCCCCCCTCAGCCTCTGGGTTCAATTTTATGAGTAAATCCTTGCTTCTGAGCACATTCTCCCATGCCTCCTTCTCTTCAAAACGAAAAGCCAGAGGTCCAGCCCAGGTCCTACCTACTGGTCCCGTCCTGAGAATCCTCTGAAGTAAAAACAGAGAAGTTCAGGAAGCATTATGACGGAAGCAATGAAGAGACCAGGAGGGATTTGTCTTTCTCTGACTTCCTCGCTGAGGAGAATACTCTCCAGCTCCATCTGCCTCATTGCAAACGGCGAGATTTCATTGTTTTTTAGGGCCAAGTAATATTCTATCGTGGGGGTGGATGTGTGTACACCGCTTCTGTGTCCATTCATCAGGTCAGTGCACACAGGCTTTTCATAGTTTGGCTTATTCTAGAAAATGCTGCTATAAACATCAAGGCCATGTATCCCTTCAAATCAGTATTTTTTTTAGTTTATTTATTTATTTTGAGAGAGACAGAGACAGTACAAGTGGGGAAGGGGCAGAAGGAGAGGGAGAGAGAATCCCAAGGGAGAATCTCACGGGGCTCAAACTCATGAACCATGAGATCATGACAAGAGCTGAAACCAAGATTCGGATGCTTCACGGACCGAGACACCCAGGCACCCCAGTATTTGTGTATTCTTTGGGTAAATACCTAGTAGTAAAATTGCTGGGTTGTGGGGTAGTTCTACTTTTGACTTTTTGAGGCACCTCCATACTGTTTTTCAGGGTGGCCGCCCCAGTTTGCATTCCCACCAACAACGTAAGATGGTTCCCCTTTCTCCGCCTCCTCACCAACTCCTGTTGTTTCCTGTGTTGTTGTTAGTAGCCATTCTGACAGGTGTGAGGTGGTATCTCATCGTGATTTTGATTTGCTTTTCCCTGATGATGAGTGACGTTGAGCATCTTTTCATGCGTCTGTTGGCCCTCTGTATTTCCTCTTTGGAAAAAGTGTGTATTCATGTGTTTTGCCCATTTTTTAACTGGATTATTTGCTTTTTGGGGTATTAAGGTTTAGAAGTTCCTTATTTATTTTAGATACTCTTTATCAGATACTCACATGTGGAATTTAAGAAACAAAACAGGGGTGCCCGAGTGGCTCAGTTGGTTAGGCTTCCGGCTTCAGCTCAGGTCATGATCTCATGGTTCGTGGGTTCGAGCCCCGCGTCGGACTCTGCTGACAGCTCAGAGCCTGGAGCCTGCTTCGGATTCTGTGTCTCCCTCTCTCTCTGTGTCCCTCCTCTGCTCATGCTCTCTCTCTCTCTCTCTCTCAAAAATAAACATTAAAAAAAAAAAAGAAACAAAATAGACAAACATAGGGGGGGGAAATAGAGAGGCAGACCAGAAAACACAGTCTTAACTATAGTGAACTATAGAGAACAGAGAGGGGGAGGGGTATGAGCGGGGGAGGGGGCGGGCTAGCTAAATGGGTGATGGGCATTAAGGAAAGCATTTGTTGGGATGAGCACTGGGTGTTGTGAGTGATAAATCACTAAGTTCTACAGCTGAAATGAATATTACACTGTATGTTAACTATACTGGAATTTATATAAAAACTTGAAAGGGGGGGTGGGTAAATAAAAGAACAGGAAGGGAAAGCCACGAGTTTCACCGAATTTCCAGAAGATGTAGAAGAGGTTTAAGAGTGTTGACAGGTGGACGCGGCAGCGTGGGGCGGTAGTGAGGGATTAGAGAGAAGAAGGGGGGCTCCCTGAGTGGGGAAGGGTCATGTAAAATGTGAAACCAGGAACCAGAGGGGTGGCGAGAGGTTCACCAAGGTTTGTGCTTGGCGGGTCTGTTGGCACCAGCAACCCCCACCCCGTATGCAGAGGGTCTTCGGGCAGCTTATATTCATCCCCTGGGCAAAAAAGTCCTGAAATTCTCTTTTTCAAACCAATACTTGTCAAAAATATTAAACGTAGTCTAAAGTGTCTTTAGAAAAATTGGTGTTTAAAATTCCTTTAAGCACCGAAAACCTGCCTGCCTCCCCTGGCAAGGGATGCCAGAATTGCAAATCCGTCACAGGGGGGTTGGATTTTAAGCAAACCCATGTGCATTTTAGGAAATTAGCTCTTTGTGACTTGGCCTGTTATCCCCAGTCTGGGTTTAAGCTGTTGCTACTTCAAGTTCAGGCAAGTTCAGGCATCTGACACAGTTTTATATATACATATATATAATATAATATAATATATATATATTTTTTTAAGTTTATTTATTTTGGGAGAGACAGAGACAGCACGAGTGGGGAGGGGGGGTAGAGAGAAAGGGAGAGAGAATCCCAAGCAGGCTCCACACTGTCAGCTCGGAGCCCAACACAGGTCTCGAACCGGCGAAACCGTGAAACCATGACCTGAGCTGAAACCAAGAGTGGACGCTCCACCAACTGAGCCACCCAGGCGCCCCTGGGCGCATCTGACACAACTTGGGAGGCTGCCGGCCAGAAGTGGATTTTCATGAAGCCTCAGGAAGGTTCTAGGAAGAACTGAGAGGAATTGTGTCCAGGAGACAGTGTGACCCGGTGACATGGACTTCCTGATGAGAGAAGACAGAAGTCACCGTGAGGGCAGTAAGGTCACTGCTCTTTCCAGTCCAGTCCGGACTCAAGTCTTAGAGAGAAACTGAAATCTTCAAGCTCTATTTTCACCGGAAACTCCCGACAACCCTGGTGTGGCCGTGGCTGCGGGATCCGGGGGGAACCCACGGGGGGTACCCAGCCGAGGAAGCAGTTCTGGAAAGGTGCGGGAGAGCAGAAGGAAGGAAACCTCTGGGGGATGTCTCCGGGTGCCTGGAGGAGCCTTGTGATGAGCGCCTCCTGCAGACCCTTTGGAATATCTTCCAGTGCTGCAGGTGGGGGCAAACCCCAGCACACAGAACTTAGGAATTCAGCTATGGGAAATGCGAAACAAAATGGAGTCGCTGATGTCAAGGAGTTTTAAAGGGGAGCCCGGAGGCCGTCAAGGAGGTGGGTCTGAGGCATGTCCTCGCTGGGTGGAACCGTGAACTTCTGAAACTGGGCCAAACCTAGAACATTCCAAGGACTCCGCAAGACCATCTGTGGCTTGGTGCGGTGACAGACTTTTGCTTAGTGATTGCTTCAGCAGCTGCTAACCAAGAAGGCCGCTAGGCTGCAAAGCAACCAGAACGCATGCACGTGGGGCCTCAGGATTGCAGCTCGGAGACTCAGGGAGACAACACATGCTCCGAAGAGCAGGCAGTGCAGGCTCACAGAGGCAGAAACCTCGAGGCTGCTTTCGTTGTTTAGGAGGAGTTCTGATTGGCGCTGACAGAGTTAAGCAGGGTCTCTAATACCCGATTGGCCATTTAGCTAACAGGTGCAGTGTTCTCTCTATTTAGATCCAAAGTAGAAGGGTGCGTTCCAGGAGGTGGGCCAGGTGCAAGTGACATGAGGAAAGTCAAAAGTCCAATGTGTTCTGAGAATTGAAACAGGACTTGTGCACAAGCCTCCTTCCTCCGTGTCCTCCCCACCCTGTTCTGGATGGTTTTCTCTCGATGCTTACTACACTTGGGAATCTTCCTTCACATAACCAATTGTGTTTAGCCCAAGATTAGTTTTCTGCCACCAACACCAATCAAAATTACCTGTAAACAGGGGCGCCTGGGCAGCTCAGTCGGTTAAGAGTCCAACTTCGGCTCAGGTCATGTTCTCACGGCTCGTGAGTTCGAGCCTTGCATCGGATGCTGTGCTGACGGCTCAGAGCCTGGAGCCTGCTTCGGATTCTGTGTCTCCCTCTCTCTCTGCCCCTCCCCCACTCACGCTCTGTCTCTCTCTCTCAAGAATAAACATTAAAAAAAAAATTACCTGTAGGCAATGTAAACAAGGATTCCCTTCTGTTTGTAAAAACCCTTCACTTGGGTCGCTACCCAAGCCTGTGCCCACCAAACACATGCCTTTGTCTTGTTTCACTTCTGCCTCTTTTCTCCATCTGCAACTAATAGAATAATCAATCAATACCGTAGGTAAAGAACAAAGACAAAAAACCTGCCTAAGGCAATTTCCAGAAAAATTATCTATAATTGGGGCACCTGGCTGGCTCAGTCGGTAGAGCATGTGACTCTTGATCTCAGAGTAGTGAGTTTGAACCCCACGTTTGGTGTAGAGATTACTTAAAAAAAATTCTTTTTAGGGGCACCTGGGTGGCTCAGTCGGTTAAGCAAACGACTTCAGCTCAGGTTTGTGAGTTCGAGCCCTGCATCAGGCTCTCTGCTGTCAGCACAGAGCCCGGAGTCTGCTTTGGATTCTGTGTCTCCCGCCCCTCCCCAACTCTCTCTCTCTAAAAAATAAAGTAAACCTTAAAAATTTTTTAAAACTTTTTAATCTTTAAAAAAAATTATAGTCATGCAAAAAGAATTTTAATAGCGCCATGGAGTTTTCTTGTTATTGAAGAGGTTAGTTCTGTTAAGAAGGTAACTTAGCAGAGGCACTAGGTGGGCTCAGTCGGTGGAGCATGCGACTTTGATCTTGGGGTTGTGGGTTCGAGCCCCATGCTGAATGTAAACATTACTTTTAAAAAATTCTGTTGTTTTAAGTTTTTATGTATTTCATTTTGAGAGAGAGCGCACACACAGGAGGGGCAGAGAGAGAAGGGAACAGAGTATCCGAAGCAGGGCTCTGCGCAAGCAGCAGAGAGCCTGATATGGGGCATGAACTCATGAACTGCAAGATCATGACCTGAGCTAACGGCAGATGCTTAACCGACTGAGCCACCCAGATGCCCCTTAAAAATAAAATCTTTTGGGGTGCCTGGGTGGCTCAGTTGGTTAAGCGGCTAACTTCGGCTCAGGTCATGATCTCATGGTCTGTGAGTTCAAGCCCTACATCGGGCTCTGTGCTGACAGCTCGGAGCCTGGAGCCTGCTTCAGATTCTGTGTCTCCCTCTCTCTCTCTCTGCCCTTCCCCTGCTCACGCTCTGTCTCTCAAAAACAAATAAACATTAAAATAATTTAAAAAATAATAAAATCTTTAAAGAAAATTTTTTTTGCAGAATTCAAGTCTGTGAACTAGGTAAATCTATTCCAAATAAAAGAAAATGTTACATCCTTTCACAAAATAAATATTTGCTGCTTGTTTGTTAACGATAAATGACCTTCGTACCCTTGTTGCCTTACTTCTCATCTCCATCAGCCCCTCCTAAAGTGGGCAGTCAGGTGTCCTGGGGAAGAATAAGGAAAAGAAACCCATTTCTGCAAAGTGAACTTGGAGCTTTCAGATTCTTTTTGTCCTCAGGGCCTCATTTGTAAAATGTAGGTAAAGTACTATCCGATGGATAAGTAGTTTTGGGACAACCCAGCCCCTTTAACTCCCAGCTGAGGAATCTAAATTTCGAAGACCTGTTCCCATCCAGAGCCTGGGCTTCCAATCAGGTTTGCTTTCGTGCTTAACTGAGAATCTTGTTGAGGCAAAGTATACAGGCACACCGGAAAGCAGGAGTTGTTTATTCTACGAGTACTTTATTCTTTATTTTTATTATTTTTTAAGGTTTTATTTAATAAGCTCTTCACCCAGCATGGGGCTCGAACTCACGAGACTCCGAGATCACGAGTGGCGTGTTTAAAGGCTGTCTTGGAAGAATTCCATGACAGTGGTTTCAAATGTTACTCTCTTAGGAAACAGGAGACAGACAAACCTCTTCATCCAGTCTATGGGACTGTGGGGGTGCGGACTCAGAACCCAGAAGGGGCAGGGGATTTGTGTGGCCTGAGGGTCACAAGCCCCCTGCAGGCCTGCATTTTCGTTCAAGCAGAAGTCCAAGCCGGGTCGTCCCAGAAGCCCTGCCCACCCAGAGTAACTCGTCCTGGCGTTCCCAGAGCCTGAGAACCACCTCTGCTGACAGATAGTGCTGTTGCCTTTATTTTTTGAGAGAGTGTGAGTGGGGGAGGGGCAGAGAAAGAGGCAGACACAGAATCCAAAGCAGGCTCCAGGCTCCGAGCTGTCAGCACAGAGCCCGACGTGGGGTTTGAACCCATGACCCGCAAAATCATGATCTGAGCCGAAGTCGGACGCTTAACCGACTGAGCCCCCCAGGCGCCCCAATAGTGCTGTTTCCTGAAGACGCTGATTAAAACACTGAAGCACCTACCTGATTCCACATGCCTCAACCAGAGGCTAATTGCACACCTGTAATTTGTTAAAATAATTAATGTAATTACATAGGTTCATAATTTACTGTTTTCTAAAATTAGAGCAAACCCCGGATTATGCTGGTATAAATATGGGTGCGTTCTGCTGTGCTTTTGCCAGCTGGAGAAAAGGGGAAACATTACAGCTAACAGGACAAGTTTCTTCCTTCCTTCCTTCAGTCCATCTAACTGTCCGTCCATCCTTCCTCTTTCTCTTCCACCCTTTTCCCCACATGGGAGCAAGAGTGGTCTTAAAATGCAAATCAGATTGAACCACTCCCTCTGTTTAAAATTCTGCAATGGCTTCCCATTCCCTTGGAAGAACAGTTCATTTTTTTAAAGTTTATTTATTTATTTTGAAAGAGACAAAGAGAGCCTGAGTGGGAGAGAGGGAGAGGGAGAGAGAAAAATCCCAAGCAGGCTCCACGCTGCCAGCACAAAGCCCCATGCGGGGTTCGAACCCACAAAGCCGTGAGATCGTGACCTGAGCTGAAACCAAGCATCGGACACTTAACCGACCGAGCCCCCCAGTTCAGCCCTTCACAATGGCCCTGCCTTTCGTGGCTCCCCTTTGTCTCCTGTCTCTCCAGCTGTATCCCTGCCCACTGTCTAGCAGCCCCGTAGGCTCAGCCCCTCCGTTCGCTCTCGTCCTGTGCTCCTCACCTCACTTTCCCACCTGTGGAAATAAATGGAGAACAATCAAATGAGAAGAAGCAAAGGCTGTTTATTCAGAGCTCACTCTTGCAGAAAGGTCAGCCACCATCACCTGCATTTTGATGGAGACCCAAAGGCGGGCAGAGGGGTGGGGGTGGGGGGACTGGGGGATGGTGACGGGAAAGCTTCCGGTGCGCCCTGTTGGCATGGGGAAGCTGTAGGTGGGCTCATTGAAAGTGGGGCGTCCTACTGGATGGGTTAAGGGTTCAGGTTTGGTTTTCTCCAGTTGGTCCTAAAGGGGAAATGGGGACAAAAATCAGGGACGCTCTCAGTTATGAATCCGATTTGGGTCACTCGTTACTGCTTGGCTTTGCTAGAGGCAGTCAGTGGTCTGATTTCCCACCGGGCAAACTTGCGTGCCGGTTCCCAGGTTAGTTGTAGACCCTGGCTCATCCATTTGAATACTCAGGCTCTCGCACCTCAGGGCTACTTGCTTTACCTGAAGCTCTCTCTCGCCATTGCTCACGACTCGTTCTTTTTCATCTTCCGGGTCTCAGACTACGTGTTACCTTCTCAGAGAGACCCCGTCAGGCCACCCTATCCAAACTGCACCCTTTATTGTGCTCTGCGCCTTGTCCCCATGCTGTTAACTGTTTTCTCTGTGAGACTCGCCAACGTTTATAATTCTTTCATTTGTTTGTTTATGTTCTTGATATTTTACCCTGATTAGAATTGAAACTGTGCCAGATCACGGGGCGCCTGGGTGGCAGTTAAGCGGCCAATTTCGGCTCAGGGCATGATCTCACAGTTCGTGGGTTCGAGTCCCGCATCGGGCTCTGTGCTGACAGCTCAGAGCGTGGAGCCTGCTTTGGATTCTGTGTCTCTCTGCTCCTCGTCCACTCATGCTATCTGTCTCTCTCTCAAAAATAAACGTTAAAACAAATTAAAAAACAACAAAATATGCCACCCCAACGCATAGCACTTTGGTATATGGATCACGTTGGGCTGAAGGGAATCTGGATCTACGGCTCTAGGAAGAGTCCTACCGTCTTGAATGTAGTCCCTGGGGTCCTGAGAAACTTACAGAAGAGGGACTAACACGAGAAAAAGCACATAATGTTGATTACCACTTCCCTGCAGGAGTTCACAGGAAACCAAAGAAATTCAATGAAGTAGTTACGCTCGGGAACTCATACCCTTTTATTTTACACATTTTTTTTTATTTTTGAGAGACAGAGAGAGAGAGAGCATGAGCAGGGGAGGGGCAGAGAGAGAGGGAGACACAGAATCCAAAGCAGGCTCCAGGCTCCGAGCTGTCAGCACAGAGCCCGACGCAGGGCTCGAACTCACAAACCGCAAGATCACGACCTGAGCCGAAGACAGACACTTAACCGACTCGGGGGCTCATAGCCCTTTGACAAAACCAAGAGGATTTGGGCTCCGAGTGATGAGGAAACACACGGGGAACCTGATGGAATGTGAGGGTTATTCTAGTAAGGACTGTTTAGGCAAACTCATTTTGGTGTCAACCCCAAATCCCTCTGTTTGCTGAGTGATTCCGTCGGTGAAGTGTCAGACTGTTGATTTCGGCTCAGGTCATGATCTCAAGGTTCCTGAGATCAAGCCCCATGTCCGGCTCTGGGCTGACAGCATGGATAATTTTTGGGATTCTTTCTCTCTCTCCTTCTCTCCCTTTCTCTCTCTCTCTCTCTCTTCCCCTCCCCCACTTGTGCTCTCTTTCTCTCTCAAAGTAAATTAACTAACATTAAAAAAGGGGGGGGCACCTGGGTGGTTCAGTCGGTTAAGCGTCCATCTTTGACTCAGGTCATGATCTCACTGTTCCCAAGTACATGAGCCCCATGTCAGGTGCTGTGCTGACAGCTCAGAGCCTGGAGCCTGTTTCAGATTCTGTGTCTCCCTCTCCCTGCCCCTCCCCCATTCGTGCTCCATCTCTCTCCAAAATAAAGAAACATGACAACACCACCAAAAAAAGGTTTGCGCTTTTCTCCCTGGTATGGACAGCAGGAGTAGTGGGTGGAGACAGGCACCTTCCTCGCTGGGAGAGGTAGCCAAGCTTTTAGGCAGATACGCAGCTGATTTAATCCACTGATGAAGCAAAGCTAGATTGTTACATCTTGTGCAGAGCCCCGGTAGTATCTCGAACTGCAGAAAGGAGAGGAGGCTGTTTCTCAGGTTTTAGGGACTGGGCCAGATGATTTTCAGGAGACTTGCAAGGCAGAGAACAGGTGGGGATCGGTCAGAGCTTCGGATTGGTGGACACAGCAAAGGGAGGGATTTGCAGCCAATCTCGAGCCAACTGTCACGGTGGTTAAGCGCATAAGCACACGGTACAGGTGGTTCTCAGCGTTACCTTGCAGGAGCAGATATTCCTCGAGCAACCAGGTTACTTTTGCTTTGGTTCCTGTATTGTCTAACACAGGAATGAGAAATTATGTTGCTTTCAGTTATCAGCATAATTGAGTCCACCGGAAAAGTGGCCGAACAGTGCTCTGGAAACAAACCTGAACCTGTGTTTGGAGAGGTCCTTGATTAATCAGTGGCCCCACTTTTCACCCTTCTCGTATCCACGTAACTCTGCAAGGCCCTTCCACTGAGGGCAAGGCATAAGTCTACACCTCCGAGCTCAGCCGTGTAACTCGCTTCGGCCGTCGGAGCGTTAGCAGATCCCGTATCACGGCATCTTGAGACAGTCTTGGTGGTTGGCTTTGCTCGCTGTTGCACTTCTGCCATTGCTGTAGGAAGGAATGCCCTGGCTAGCCCGGAGAGGGTGAAGCATCTGTAAGGGAACTGCTCCAGCTAAGAGGCCTCCACCACCTAGAAGAGAGCCCTCAGCTGAGCCATGAACAATTAACGAACCCACATAAGACCAGCAGAGGGGCTCAGCTCTGCACAGCCCAGCATGGCTGAACTGAGAAATAACCACTTGTTACCACATGCCGGTAAGGTGGTGTAATGGTGGCCGCACGTAAAGAGGTGAGCCAGGAGGCTTCCATGAGGAAGGGACACAACTGAGGCTGAAGGAAAGATGGACACCAAGAGGAGCCCCCTTCACGAGATAGGACAGCACCTGCAAGGTGCAGGCATGAGCTAGTGTGCGGTGCAGGCAGAAGCTGAGAGTACCTTCGTCCTGTTGGGAGATCAGAACTGAAAGTGGAGAGTAGGGACTCAAAGCTAAAGAGGTAAATAGGGGAGATTCTACTGTTAAAAGCCACACTAGTGAGATAGATCCATCGCTGTCTCACTACCTCAATCCATGTCCGCACAGCCTTGGAGTTCTGTCAGTACTGTGCCGTTCTCCTGCTCTCCCCGCACCTTTGCCGGACGAATCCTCCATGGACCAACCTCATGCTCTGAAGATTTTGAGCTGAGAAATACAGAGACGGGAGGAACCGCTAGCCACGCGTATGGATGGCTGCCTACCAAGACGGAGGTCCATGAACTCCCAACAGTTTCGTAAAGCTACACATGCTGAGGTTGTGGGTGTTTCTGAGATCTATGCGCTTATACTAAACGTCTTTTCATGTGAACTCATTTAAACAAGCGTCTGTTTCTTGTAATCGAGATGTCCTGGATAAAACAGAAATTGATACCAGGCAATTAGGTTGTATGTTTAGCATCTAGCCCTGGGAGAGGTGGTGGGGTGATGGGGAACCTTGATTTGTAACAGTGGCTGACTCCGTGATGTAAACAGTCCCATCATGGCCAATTTCGGGCTCCCAATGTGATTTCTCAGAAGGCGGAGTTTGAAAGACACATGCATAGCCAACCTTGGTGAGCCAATACGAAGTGGGACACGCCAGCTCTAGCCTTCTTCAGCATATTTGGAACAGGTTAGTGGGTTATTAGTTCTTTCTTTTTAATGTTTGTTTATTTCTGAGTGGGGGGTAGGAGCAAGGAGAGAGGGAGACAGAAAACCCCAAGCAGGCTCCATGGTGTCAGTGCAGAACCTACTTGGGGCTCGAACTCACGAAAGGTGAGATCATGCCCTGAGCCAAAATCAAGAGTTGGCTACTTAACCAGACTTAGCCACCCAGACACCCCTGGGTTATTGTTTCTTGGTGCGTCAACAGGAAATAAGATGCTCGGTCATGTCCTAGTAAGACAGCTGTGAGCTGAGCTGAGACTCTGAGCCGAAGGAGTGAACACTGACATTGTTACCAAAACCCGTTCACCTGTTCACTGCTCAAAAGCCAGTTCTGGAGAGACGGGCAAGTGTCAGCAGGAAAGGAAAAGTTGCCTTATTCAGGAGGCCAGCAACCTGGGGAGATGCAAACTGATACCCAAAGACTATCTCAGAGGGGCGCCTGGGTGGCTCAGTCGGTTAAGGGGCCGACTTCGGCTCAGGTCATGATCTCACAGTCTGTGAGTTCGAGCCCCGCGTCGGGCTCTGTGCTGATGGCTCGGAGCCTGGAGCCTGCTTCCGATTCTGTGTCTCCCTCTCTCTCTGACCCTCCCCCACTCATGCTTTGTCTCTCCTGCTCTCAAAAATAAATAAAAACATTAAAAAAAATTAAAAAAAAAAAGACTATCTCAGAGGTTCTGAGTTAGGAGCAGGTTTTATGGTTTTCGTCGTTTTTTTAATGTTTATTTATTTTTGAGAGAGAGACAGAAGCTCTGAAATGGGCTCCATGCTGACAGCAGCAAGCCCGACGCAGGGCTTGAACTCATGAACAGCGAGATCATGACCTGGGTCAAAGTCGGACGCTTAACTGACCGAGCCACCCAGGCGTCCTAGGAGCAAGTTTTCTAAAGGGGAAATTCAGGACAGGAGATTACATGCATATTGATGAAAGGGGCAACTTACAATTGTTCATGAGGAAAGATGGAGCACGTGTATTGCAAACACATAATGTAACATATGCCCCATCTTCACTTTGGGTTGGAGACTGGACCCCAGAACAAGGCAAAATCCAGCCCCTGATGTCAGGAGGTTACCTTAGGATAAGGAGGAAGGGGCCAAGTGCATGGTCCGAGAGCTGGTATGAATTGGATGGGGCCTTGAGCCCCCTATCTCTGTTAAGGAATGCAGGGCCTTGCTTTTTCATAGCCTGGAACCATATCTGTTGACCTTGAGTCCAGGCTAGCAGATTTGCTAGTGGGGTCTGAAAAGACAAAATAGCTATTAAGGAGAAACAGTTCTCTGATAACGAAGTTTTATTTTTTTTTTTTAACACTTACTTATTTTTGAGAGAGAGATAGACCATGAGCAGGGGAGGGGCAGAGAGAAAGGGAGGCACAGAATCTAAAGCAGGCTCCAGGCTCTGAGCTGTCAGCACAGAGCCCGACACGGGGCTCAAACTCCCGAACCGTGAGATCGTGACCTGAGCCACCCAAGTGCCCCTAACAAATAAGCTTTAAATATTTTGCTAGTTTCAGCTTCAGTAACCCTATGAGGCCTGGTTTCAGTTCCCCCTGAGTTGCGATCATTCCTCAGTCTTGAGGAATCGAGATGATGACCCGTGGCTCTGGCTATTTCCTTATCTCCTCATGTAAATTCTGGGTAAAGAGCCCTTCTTGCAAATCTTAGCTGTAAGCAAAATTCCTTTGACGATTACCATGCCTGTGTGCAGGACTAAGCAGAAGTTTCTAACCCGCCTGTAAATAATTTGTGGAAGATAGAGGATGTCGCCTCCTTTCCTTCGAGAGACCGTCTCTTTCCTACTTACTGTGCTCCCGACAGGAGGGCAGTCGTGGTACCCACTGCCCCCACGACAGGAACAAGCGTGTGATGCAGGCGGGTCCGTCAGAGAACCGCCAGCTTTAGGGATTCGTTCAGAGCTGGGCCTGTGTCTCCATCTGAGCCACAGAGACACCCACTGAGATTTCTCTGCTCGAGTTCAGCAAGAGGGGCTGGTTCTTGCCTGGAGGATCTCAATGTGGGAGAGACGGGCAGTCAGTAGCCACCCAGTCTGTATACATGCGGGTCATCCACCCTAAGACACGGCAACTGGCCGGTGCACACTGGGACGCATCGTCCAGGGAGAGAGAACAGGGCGGAGGCAGAGGGGAAATGGACAGAAGACTGGGGCCTCCGGTCTTCGTGGGGCCCAGCCCAGATCAACCACTGCTTCCTGCTCATGAAAGCCCACAAATCCCCTTTCTGCTTAGGCTGATTTACTTTACATTCCTGTCACCTGCAGGCAAAAGTGAACCTGGGGGAATTTAACATCAGGGCTTTTAAGAGGAACTGTCAATAGACCGTACGTATCTATAACTGTACCTCTCTCAGTAAATCCCTTCAGAGACACACAGTTTACCTGAGTTGCTAACCGTTTTTTTTTTCTTTCCAACTATTCTCATTCCACATGGGTTCAAATGACACAGAAGCATTCCCGGGTTTGGTGCATCGTACTTTGTTTCTACCTTTACGGTCATGTAACTAACTGTCATTCATTGAGATTCATGCGGATTTGTGGCTGGTGCTAAATGGTTCGAGAAAATGGAAGAAAACCCACTATCACCCTTCTCTGCCGTTCTTCCCATGGAATGCCAGCAGCTCTTCCATGTGGAGGAATATTGACTTGAAGAAGTCCACAGGTCTCAAAGTGGCCCTGTTCAGGGAGGGACCCCCCCCAGCCCTGGGGCCACCTCAAGAGATAGGGTATGTTGGGGGCACCTGGGTGGCTCAGTCGGTTGAGCGTCCCACTTCAGCTCAGGTCATGATCTCACGGTTAGTGAGTTTGAGCCCCTTGTGGGGCTCTGTGCTGATGGCTCAGAGCCTGGAGCCTGCTTCACATTCTGTGTCTCCCTCTCTCTCTGCCCCTCCTCACCTCGAGTTTTGTCTTTGTCTCTCTCAAAAATAAATAGACATTATGGGGCACCTGGGTGGCTTACTCGGTTCAGCATCTGACTTCAGCTCAGGTCATGATCCCACAGTCCGTGAGTTTGAGCCCCACGTCGGGCTCTGTGCTGACAGCTCAGAGCCTGGAGCCTGTTTCAGATTCTGTGTCTCCTTCTCTTTCTGCTCTTCCCCCACTCATGCTCTGTCTCTCTCAAGAATAAACATTAAAAAAAAAAATTTAAAAACCTAAACATTAAAAAGGGAGAGGTATGTTGTGGTTCTGTGCCCCTCTCTCTTGGTCAACCAGGGAAGGTCTTCTTTGAATTACTTTATATATTGGAATATAGAGTTACTTAATATATTGAAATATAATATATTAAAAGAGACTGCTGCTGAAAAAAAAAAAGTTGCTTAAGACCCTTTCGGACGGTAGATCCCAAGTAAATATTTATTGCATGAATAAACCAATGGGTAAGCACTCAAGAACTGAGGTTAGCGTCCACAGCCCAACGTCTTCTGGCCACGTGCCAGCCGACTGCTGTGGCAACAGGTCTGTCACATGTAGCAGAACAGAGGCTCTGCACCGTGGTGGCTCAGCACGGCGGGCCCAGCGCATCCCAGCTCTGCTCGGAACTAGTTCTCTGACCTTGGACGACAGATGCGAGTATCGTGGCTTCCTCAGCTCTCAAATGTGGGAAGGAAGTAGTCGCTCCCTCGTGAGATGGTTGTAAGCGCTGAACTCCTGTAAACGTAGGAAGTGTTGACGACAGTGCCAGGCACACACAGAACCTGAGGGAAATCGGGACCCTCTGTCCGGGGTGGTGGCCAGCCTCCCCTCCTCCACCGAAAGCCACTCCCCCTACAGAATGTGTTGGAGGAAGGACAGTAAGACCAGGGCGCTGGGAGCACCAGGAGGAATGTCCATCACACACACATCTGCGGTTGTACAGTGTGGGACAGGGTGACTTATGCTGCTGCACACATTTTCCATTAAAAAAAGGAAAAAAAGAAAGAAAGAAAAACTCCAGCTCCATCCAGAGCGTCTGTCCCCTGGGTTTTGTGCAGAGAATGGCTAGCAATGACTAATCTAATATCAGAGGTAGCTTGACAGCCAAGGACTTAATTTATGAAGTGTTTAGTACATTCCTGACAAAAATCGGCTCCAAAGTACGGACACTCGTTCATTCAAGCCTTATGGTTCCCAGCTGCAACCCTGCAGCCATCAACGCTGCTCACTGAGAGGCTGGTGGAGGCTAGGAGTGGATTTCCAGAAACAACTCTTTCTTCAGAGCAAGCCAGAGAACAAGGTTCCCGCAAGCGCCCCAGGGCTTGGAAGAACCGGGGGACACCGGCAGCCCCCTGGCTGGGGCAGGAGGAAGCCTGAGGATTGGGCCTTGCCTGCGGGAAGGGGTTCACCTTCTCTGGAATTCAGCGGCTGACAGTGGAGGGCAAGGGGTCCAGGGGTGATTTATTTCTCCCCAGTTTGCAGCTACAACTGCAAAGAGTAGGAATTCAAGGGGTGAATTTGTATAACAAAAGGTGTCAACTATTTAACAGGAAGCGGGGAGAAAAAAAGAGTCTGGAAGGCAATTTGGGATGGAGTCTTAGGCTGGGAAGAGGGTGTTTTAGGGGTTTTACCCGAGTTGAAATAACTGTGGAATGCCTGGTGAATGAATGGGTCGTACAAGTTGCTCTTTGCCGGGAGAATGAAGTATTGCAGAGAGCATACTAGCCTGGGTTCATATGGGAAGGTATGAATTCTAGGCTTGTGCATGGCATGTCCCTGTGTCGTGACTTGGGTCAAATTATTTGCCTTCCCTAAGCCTCTGTTCCCTTAACCATAGAAAGTGTATCCTGGGGCGCCTGGGTGGCTCAGTCGGTTGAGCGGCTGACTTCGGCTCAGGTCATGATCTCACCGTTCTTGAGTTCTAGCCTCGCGTTGGGCTCTGTACTGATGGCTCAGAGCCTGGAGCCTGCTTCGGATTCTGTGTCTCCCTCTCTGCCTTTCCCCTGCTCACGCTCTGTCTCTATGTCTCTCAAAAATAAATAAATGTTAAAAAAATTTTTTTAAGAAGTTAAAAAAAAAGTGTATCCTTATTACATCAAAGGTAATGTGTGTAGAAGCACTCGGTCAACGATGAAGCCAAATGCAAACATTAGGGGGTGGGATGTAGGCAAAGGGCGCCATCCTGTGGCTGTGGGAAGTTCTGTGCCAGCTGATTGCAGAGACAGAAGAGCTCAGGGTACAGAAAACACTGGAAACGCTGACCACCACACAGTCCAGGGGAACTCAGGACGTTGCCAGAGGTAGTGTCAGGTTCAAGAATGGTGGGCCCTAGCTCAAGTTTAAGGAGACGTAAATGAATAGTTTTAATACTGAAACGCAATCTGGCACGTAGCAAGTGGGCATCTAGAAACTCATGGATAGAGATGGTGGGAAGTTTGTCAGGTTGTTCTTAAATTCCTTTGTGGCTTTTATCTAGGTGTTTTGGGGGTTTGGTTTTGTTTTGTTTTCCTGACTCCTGCCATAAAGTTCTGTTGTGTCCTGTTTTTTCCCCCTGGCAGAGATGTTGGTGGTATTTGAGAATTTATGCAAGAATACAAGAAGCATTTAAAACAAGAAAGAAATGGGGTGCTTGGGTGGCTCAGTTGGTGGAGCAACTGACTTCAGCTCAGGTCATGATATCATGGTTCATGAGTTCGAGCTCTGCGTCAGGCTCTGTGTTGACAGCTAAGAGCCTGGAGCCTCCTTCAGATCCTGTGTCTCCCTCTTTCTCTGCCCCCTCTCTCTCACACTCTCTCTCTCTCTGTCTCTTAAAAATAAATAAAAATGTTAAAAAAAAATTTTTTTAAGAAAGAGAAGAAAAATGAATGAAAATGTCTTAGTTTGGATTCTACCTAAGTAGAGCCTGAGACAGGATTTGGGTGTCTGTCATCTGGGAGGTGATTCCAAGAGGCTCCATGTGAATGTGGGGACAGCATGACTGGGAAGGAAGAAAAGCCAAGTACTTGATCAAGTGTGTTGTCATGGGGAGTAGCCAGGTCTCTCTCCTGTTGGGGGCCTTGGGGTCCTTTTATAAGCTGTGTAAAAGGTCCCTCAGAATTGTCCCTTCAGGAGGTAAGAAGGCCGGGCTACGCAGCTACCTACAGCAACTTGTCCCTGCTTCAGTGACTGTCCTAAAAATTCACTCCCTGGTGCTTCTGCTCAGCTCCAGCACAGGCTAAGAACTCTCCAAAGCCCAGATAAAACCCGAAGGCAGAGAGAGGCAGGGTCTTAAAGAAGTTTTTAGGGTATACAAGAGCCATCCACCGAAGACGCAGACGGAGATGTGGTTCCTTGCAGAGTGGGTCAAGGTCTGTGGGCAGGGCGGCGACAGAGTCTATCACTCAAAGAAAGAATCTGGGGGAAATAGTCTTAAAATTAAATTATCAGTAGCACAGAGAACCTCGTAACAGCTGAGCCCATGGAACCTAGAACTAGAAGCTGTGGTTTGAAATACACAACAGATGAATCTTGCTTCACTTTCAGCCAAAGATATCCTATATCAGAATCCCCTGGAGGGTTCCTCTGAAGACGCAATATTCCTGGGCCCACCCCAGACTTAGCCCAAACCGGATGTGGGAGGTGAGGCCCTGTGATGCGTAGTTGCACAACAAACACGCCAAGTGATCCTGAAACCAGGACTTTGCCATCTTTAGTCAGCTCCCCCGAAGCCTCCAGGAGCTCGGCTGTCTCTTGGAGTGTCACCAGAGCAGGGGAAGATGGCGTTTGTCCAGAGGCACAACCTCTGTCTGGGACCTACCCCTAGCAAGGATGCCGGCCCAGGCTGTCACATCCTCCGGAGGGCCCAGGGCACCTTCCACCAGACAGGCGGCGACGCCCAGAATTCCTGTTCGCACAGCACCTTCAGACTTAGCACATCCCTCAGGTCTGCCTTCCACCTCCGCAGACCTTGGTTCCTAGTCTGCCCCATCTACGGTCTGCTTCCTTTATCCATCTACCCTGGCTTGGCGGGGAAGAGGCCAGAGAGATACCCCATGGGGAAGGATCTAGCACCATGTGAAGCAAACACATGGTTTTGTGATTAGAGACACTTCAGAGCCTAGAACTCTTTGGGGTTAAACATCCATTCTCCCAAGTCCACCCTCCTGTTCAACGGGTGCTAAATAAATGCTTGGAGAATGAATGAATGAGTCTCTCTGCGCCCTCTGCATTTTCTGTCTTACTCTCTCTTCCTCCTCTCCCCACACTCCCCACCTCCCCTCCCCCATTTCCGTAACATCCATCCTGTTTTCGGACTCCCCCTTTCCCTCTCTTTGTTTTTCTCTATATGGCTCTACCATAGACTTCGATGATAAATTGGCGTGTTATTCTCATTCAACATAATTTTCTCTTTCCTCAGTTTACAAAGGACATAAAACATTTACAAAGACGTTCACAAGGTATAGAAGACTTTTACAAAGACTTTCACAAAGCATATAGGACATTTTATTTGTCTGGAACTAGTCTACGTTGAGGTCTTAGTTCTGGAAGTGTTTCCTTTGTTATACACGAAGTTCTCAATGTATTCTCCCCCAGTCACTGGACGTTAGTAGTAAAAAAAAAAAAAAATGATTCTGATTCTACTATGTGAACACGCATGCACACACACACATACATATCAGAATGTGTCAGGGGTAGTACCGATCTGGGTTTCGGGTTAAGAAACGTGAACACTGGGTCTACCAGCCTGTTTTTGTTTTTGTCGTTCTCTCCAATTTCGCGGTTAACTGAAGGTGATTAAGTCAAGAGATCAGACCGAAGGGATTTTTGTTCAAACCCAGAAGAAGCCGATGTTGCTTTTAACTTCTGTGGGGAGGCGGTGCGGGGAGCGGGGGGCATAGGCATCAAGCTTTATTCCACATTACAAGCCTAATCTCCTCTGATAGGGACCCCGCACTGCGAGGGGAGACTTATCCGTTACTCATGAGATACCGCTGGTCTGGGGTTTGATTTAAAGAATGGAACATCATTTTAGAACCGTCTGTTTACAGCCCTTTTTACATAAAAGTCCATAAATTAAGAAGGAGGAAAAGAGGGATCTGGGTGGGGGCGCAAGGGGTGAGTCGCTGTGTCTAAAAGGATCAAGGCCTGAGTCCTTGATGATTTACAGCTCGTAAAACAGAAAAAACACAGCAGGGAGAGCTTCAGAAGCCTTGCTGGCCCAAGGCCTGTGATGCCAGGCGGCTTGGAGTGAAGCCGAGGGACTCTTCGGCCTCCAGATGACTCTTCCAGGTCCCTTCTCCCGTTCCAGGGCGAGATCAGTGAGTGCTCCTATTTTAGAGATGGGGAAAGCTGAGGATTGAGAAGGTACCTGCAGGAGGTCTCCTCGGCTTTAAATTTACGGGCTGAACCTAGCACGTAAAACCACCAGTGCTCTGGTAGCAGGTGTCTAAGGAGCAGGAAGAGGAATCCCTAGAAGCCGAGAGAGGAAGATCAGAAGTCCTGGAAGCTGATGTGGCCACTTAGAATGGGGAGGTGAATTTCCCTGGAACAGCTGGAACACCCCGCCCCAGACTTCGACTGCCGTTCAGTCGGCGTGGCTTCCTCCCCTCCGTGCAGAGGCAGGGGAGGGGTGGGGAAGGGAGAGGGGGGTTCTACTGGACAGGCAGGCTATTTTTACTATGTTTTAAGTGTTTATTTACTTGAGAGAGAGAGAGCCCAAGCAGGGAAGGGGCAGAGAGAGAGAGGAGGACAGCAGATCTGAAGCAGGCTACATGCTGACAGCAGCGAGGGCCGAGGTGGGGCTCAAACTCACAACCGTGAGATCATGACCTGAGCCGAACGAAGTCAGACGCTCAACCGACTGAGCCGCCTGGTTGCCTCTGGACAAGCAGGGATTAGATGTCTATGACACGAGGCCGGAGAACAGGAGACACATTCATGGCCTGAGGCTTGTCTCTCTTCTCAATGATCAGGGGAAAGGGAAGGGGGATTTTAGTGGAGGTGCAGTGGCCCTCATTTTTTTTTTTAAGTTTATTTATTTTGGGGAGAGAGAGAGCACACGTGCACGCATGAGTTGGAAAGGGGCAGAGAGAGAGGGAGACACAGAATCTCAAGCAGGCTCCAGGTTCTGAGCTGTCAGCACAGAGCCCAACGCAGGGCTTGAACCCATGAACCATGAGACCATGACCTGAGCCAAAGTCAGATGCTGCACCGACTGAGCCACCCAGGTGACTAGTTCTAGTCTTGACATGAATGTTCTAGACTATTTCAGCCCTCGAAGCGCCCCCCCTGAGAACACAAATCCATGCAAGCTCGCACTCACCGTTCACATATCCAGGACATGTGAGCTTTTATAAAAAAAATTTTTTTAAGTGTATTTATTTATTTTGAGAGAGATAGAGACACTGTGAGTGGGGGTGGGGGGGGGAGAGAGAGAGGGAATCCCAAGCAGGCTCTGCACCACCAGTACAGAGCACAATGCAGGGCTCGAACTCCTGAAACCATGAAATCACGACCTGACAGAACTGAGTGTGTGGGCCACCCTACCCCCCATGACACTTCGTACGAAGTAGAAAAAGTCACCCTGGCCAGGAGCCTGGCTACCTCTTCCTCTGTGTGAACACAGTCCATGGCACAGAGCACCGGGTGTCAAGAACAGTGTGGGATGGGGGCTCCCAGTTGGCTTAGTCGGTTGAGTGTCCAACTCTTGATTTTGGCTCAGGTCATGATCCCAGTGTTGGGGGTTCAAGTCCTGTATTGAGCTCCATGCTAGGTATGGAGCCTGCTTGGGATATTCTCTCTCTCTCTCTCTCTCTCTCTCTCAAAGATTTTTAAAAAAGAATAGTGTGGGACTAATTTTAACCCCAACTCACCCCTCTGCTGGCACCTAATGCAGTGAGATATTGCGCCTTCATGTAAAGACTTGAGCATAATCCAGTTGACCGGCCTTGTTCTTTTTGACTTCTTTCTGTCTGTCTCCGCTTCCCAGAGGGCCTGGCTGTAACTCGGTCTGAAATATACCCTTGCCCGAAGGCAAGTCCGCTATCAAGCTGTCATTCTTAGCATGCCCTAGACCCTCACTGCATGTAGCGGGTGGGGGGGGGTGGGTACCAGGAGAGGGAGAGGAGGTTTCCTAACATTAGAAAGGCATTCTGTTCCCTGTCCTGCTTCACCGTGAAATCCTCCAGTGTTTATCAGGGCTGGAAGCTCAGGTCCACACGCCTACACATGTGTCCACACCCGCGGACCAAGAAGTGCATCATTCCCTTCTGCATTCAACAAATCCATATTGAATCCCTGGTACGTAAGCAGTGCGTGGTCCTGGGCACCATGGAAGGAATCGGCGGGCGCTTCATCTCTGGCCCTAGAGCTGACCTCCGGCTTCATGTGATCCTGGTATGGACCGGGGAGAGTTCCCATACCCTAAGCCCCAGGGCACTGCCTTTCCTGGCATGAACCCCAAACTTGAAATCCAAGGAGCCCCCGGGGCGCCGAGATCCAGGTCGGCGGTTCCCTGGAGCAGCTCTGGAAGCCCTCGATGAAGACTTCTTTGCCAGCCTCCACTTCCCATCCCATTAATGATATCTCTGCCGTGAGGGCAAGGACGTCGGGGCCGGGTGGCGGAACCCGACGGCTGTGGGCGGACGTGGGAAGGTTTCCTATGAACCATCAAAAAACTTTTCCCAGCCAGAAAGAAGAACGCAGCATTAGGGGACATTGCTCTGACGTGGTGACGTGAGCCTGAGGACAGGAATAAGCTGCAGTTTTTCCCCCAAATTAAGCTTCGAGGCATCTCAGGAGTTCGTGCCTTTTTTTCCTCTTGAGGAACGCTGGATTTTGTCCGGATCGAATACGCGACGGGTAGGGACACCCACAGAGGTGCAGGGAATGCGCCTGGTCCCTGCTCAGAGGCCACTTGGCAAGGGCTCCCGCTCTTGAGTCACCTTGGGTTTCCCTGGTCTCTGGTCAGCAGCCTGAGCCACTCGCCGCCTCCTACCGAGAATCTTGCAAACACACACGCGCTTCCCACACGGAGGCCAGTTGTACCGCGAGTACGGTGGGCGAGTCTGAGAAGGAATTCACCCGCCCGCCAGCCTCGTCCTTTCCGACGGCTATCTAAGCCACGGGCTCAGAAGTGCACTGGCTGCAGGGAGATCAGTATCCCGTGACCCCGTGTGCCACACCGTGTGTCCCCTGGCTCCCCAGAGCCTTCCCTGCGTGAGCGGGCCCACGTGCACGCGCGTGTGCACACCCACGGGTGCCTTTGTGCACGTCTCTGAGTTCTTGGCCATCCTTTAGGGGGAAGAGTGGGTGCTTCCCTGGATCTTAGTCCCCCTGCCATTTTCGTATTGGGAGACACCCCGTGGCTCATAACTGTGACACGCTGACTTGAAAAAGAAAGCCCAGGAGACGCAGATGCTGGTACCAGTGATGCCTCACTGACGTGCCTCCCTTAAGGCTTTCCTCCACCGGGAAGCTGTGATTAGCACACTGAGACTGACCTGGCTTCCCATCCTGGTCTGCCCAGTGCTGCAGGAGGGCTGGCAATGGTACTGTCTAGGGTGCCTTCCAACCCCGAAGTTTCAGGAGTCTGTGATTACCTAGTATTTGTGAAACCGACATAGGGTCTTTTGTGCGCACAAAGAGAAACAGAAGGAGGCTTTGGCTCAACAATTCCTAGGCATTTATCCTAAACAGAGACTCTAACACGTGTGCAAAGCTGTAGGTATAAGAATGTTCACCGCAGTGTTATTTATGGTAGCAAAGAATTGGAAAACCTCAGGACCCAGCAATAAAAGGCTGGTTAACTCAGCATTTCCCAAAATGTGTTCTGTGATATGAATGGGTATGACTTGGTGGGTGGGGGGGGAGCGGAAAGAAGAAGGAGGTTTTGACATTCCGTGGTCACAAATTAAAAAAAAAACAAACCATCACCTTAAATAAAGAACAAAGTCACAAAGATTTCTCTAATGTGGATTTTCACTGGCCTTTTAGGCAGCATATATTAAGCACTCAATAAAATCTGGTAAATGATTGAGCAGAAAATATTTCGAGTCAGGGGGATAAAAGCTGTTTGCTTCATTTTTTTTCTTTTTAAGTCATGGAACATTGTGCCTCTCCATATGGTTTTCGTTTATAGAACTTAAAAAATAAAGGGTCTATGTTTATTTCTGTCTTTATTTATTTCCAGCATTTTTTCCAGGAAAAGATTTGACGTCGGGGAGCAGGATTACACCTTATAAAGTTCCTGGAGGTTGAAGGATCCTGCCTCAGGCACTCTTCAAATTCAGGACCCTAGGCCTGGAGGAGGGGTAAGCAACGGAATATATTGTTCGTGTCCCTGTCCAAAAGCGCCTTCTGTTTCCTATAAAAATGATCAGTTCGGAATGGAAATTTATTTTCGTTTGGAATCCCGGGTCTCAGAATCTTCAACTAGCACCTACTGACACTACAACTTTTCACAGGAAGTACGTGCATTCTAAACAAGACCAGGGGTATTTATAGCATTTATCACTACAAGCCTGCCTTCCTAGGCTCTGCTCCAGATTCGTGTTCTTCCTGGTGCGCAGGGCTGGACCACATGTGAGTTAGAAAGACGTCTTTGTGTTCCTGGCCCAAGACTTAAATCTGAAAGTAAACATAATATATGGTGGAATCAAGAGTTTATAAACAACAGGCTGGAGCGAAAGACCCAAAGCAAAAAATGTCGTTGGCCACAGCAGTGCTGGTTGACATTTCCTGAGTGCTTTGGGTGTGCCAGCGTCGTTCCAAGTGGCTTTGTATGGATCGATTCATAATTCTTATACCAGTACCACGAGGGGAGTACCATAGTTACCCCTATTGTACACCTCAGGAAAACTAAAACAGAGAGGTGCACGCAGCTAATGATGGAATTAAGGGGCACCTCACTGGTTCAGTGGGTTAAGCCTCCGACTTCGGCTCAGGTCACGATCTCACCCTTTGTGAGTTTGAGCCTCACATGAGGCTCGCTGCTGTCAGCGCAGAGCCGGCTTCGAAACCTCTGTCCCCCTCTTTCTCTCTCTGCCTCTCTCCTGCTCACACACTCTCTCTTTCTCTCTCAAAACTCAACATTAAAAAAAAATTAATGATAGAACTAACATTTACACCAGGCTCTCTGTCTACAGAGTCCTTGCACTTACCTGGTGTGTGGTGCCATCACATAACTGAACCTCGATTAGTGATCTTAAAAACCGTTTGCTAGAAATGTCGTGAATTTATGGTACAAATTGATGAATCTTTATAAAGTGAACGCACCTGGTTAGCTACCGCCCAGGTCACAAAAGAGAACATTAGCTAGATAGAGGCTAGAAACCTGAGTGTTGCTCTCTGAGAATCACTGTTTTGACTTTTATCGCCGTAAATTACTTTCCCCTGTTTTTGAACTTTATGTAAGTGGTATCATAAAGTATATGCTCTTTTTGGTCTGGCTTTCTTCCACTGGCGATCGTATCTGTGAGGTTCATCCATGTTTCTCTTCATTTCTGTCTCAAGGAGAGAAAGAATTCTTGTATAGCCCATGAGCCAAGAAGAATTTTTATATTTTTAATGGCTGTAAAAGCCATTATTTTATTTTGTTTTATTTTATTTTATTTCGTTTTATTTTATTTTATTTTATTTTAATTTATTTTAAATGTTTATTTATTTTTGAGAGAGAGAGAAAGAGAGAACACAAGTGGGGGACGGGCAAAGAGAGAGAGGGAGACACAGATTCTGAAGCAGGCTCCAGGCTCTGAGCTGTCAGCACAGAGCCCTACTTGGGGCTCGAACCCACAAACCACGAGATCATGACCTGAGTTGAAGTCAGACACTTAACCGACTGAGCCACCCAGGCCCTCCCGGAAAACATTTCTAAAGAATAATATTTTGTGATATGCAAATTATATGAGATTCGTATTTCGGTGTTCGTAAGTTCTAGAAACAGCCAGGCTCACTCACTTACGGGTTGTCTGGGGCTCCTTTTACACTGTAACAGCAGAGATAAGGACTCATGACCGAAACAATAAAGCCTAAAATGTTTACTATCTGACCCTGTACAGAAAAAGTTTGTTTATTGAACTTTGCTGCAGATCATGTCCCCCAAATTCCTTTGTTGAAATCTTAATGTGTAACGTGATGGTATTAAGAGATGGGGCCTTTGGTTGGTGACGAGGTCTTGAAGATGGAGCCTGGTATGGGATTCGTGCGTTTATAAAAGAGGCCCCCCCAGAGCTCCCTCATCCCTCCCACCTTGTGAGGTTAGAGTGAGAATATAGACAACCAGGAAGCGAGCCCTCACCAAAGACCAAATCTTCTAGCACCGTGTTCCTGGACTTCTCAACCGCCAGAACCATAAGAAATGAAGTTCTGTCTATAAGCTACCTGTCTGTGGTATTTCGTTTTAGCAGCTTGAGTGCACCCATCACCTGCTATATAGTGTTCCAAGGTGTGAATGAACTATCATTTATTATCTCCTCAAGTGCTGATAGACTTCTGAAGTGTTTCCAGTTGGGGGCTATAATAATCAGTGATGCATGTACTACCCTCTTGTACCTTCCTTTTGATACATACATGTACACATTTCTATTGCTTTACCTAAATATTGACATGCTAGGTAAGTGAATAATATGTTTAATTTTATCAGGTACTATCAAACAGTTTTCCAGAGTGCCCCAGTCTCCATTGCTGTCAGTAACATATGTGACAACTTTATTATAAATCAGATGGTTCGTAATCATGTGACTCTGTCTCTGAACCCTCTCTTCCATTTCACTGATTAATGTGCTTATACTTATATTAGCAAACTACAGTCTTTATCACTGTAACCTTTATAAAAGTTTAATGATCTTTATTCTTTTCCAGCAGTGGCTGTTCTCAGCCCTCTGCATTTCCATGTAAAGTTTAGAATGAGCTTGTCAATTTCCACAAAAATAAGATCTGCTGGGATTTTGGTGGGGGTTGCATTAAATATATAGATCAAGTTTGGGGCGCCTGGGTGGTTCAGTCAGTTGAGTTCTGACTTCGGCTCTGATCATGATCTCACAGTTCATGAGTTCAAACTCCACATCAGGCTCTCTGCTGTCAGCATGGGGCCTGCTTCGAATCCTCTGTCCCTCTCTCTCTCTCTGAACCTCCCTCCTCTTTAAACCTACTCTCCTTCCTCTGCACCTCCCCCACTGACATACTCTCTCTCTCTCTCTCAAAAATAAATAAATAAATAAATAAATAAATAAATAAATAAATAAGTGTATAGATCGATCAGTTTCAAGAAAACAAGACATGGTAACAATATTGAATCTTCCAATCCATGAACATGGTACTTCCTTCCACTTAACTGTCAGTAATTGTGTGTCCCCTTCAATATAGAAATCTCGAATATCTTTCTTTGGGCATTCCTTAGGTATCTGATGTTTTAAAAGTCTTTTGAGCCACATCTCTTCTTGAATTCTCCAAATTCCAAACCTCTCTGATAATCACTATCCTTGACCTTTGCACCATAAATTAGTTTGGCCTGTTTTTGAACTTTTAATAAGTAACGATATGGATGAACCTCACAGATACAGTGGCTATTCTCAGTGGTGAGTGGAAGCAAGCCAGATCAAAAGGAGCATATACTTTGTGATTCCATTTATATAAAGTTCAAAGCAGCTCTCCTCCCTGGCCCCGAGAACCTCTAGAACACCCTTCTCCACAACATATCAGTCCACCTTTTCTGAAATGTCCTCTTTGCTTTTCCCATCTATTAGGATTCCAATTACATTTGAAATTCAGAAAAAAAGTTCCATCTTCCACTCGAAACCGTCCCAGCCCTCTCCAGTGCTGCATTAATGCCCCATGGCCCTCAGTTAGTGACACCTGTTATTTGTGTTGCTTATTTACTAGTTAACGATCCTCTACGACTGCCTTTTTCGGGAATAATTCAACACACGACGTTTGATAGCTTGTCTCCCCGAAAGTTCACAGTCACTGAAGATAAGCATAAATTATCTTTTCATTTAGTAGTCTTCGAGTATTTTCAGAGTAATGCGTTCACAAGGAACTTAATGCTAGCTCCGTATTTGACTGAATCCTAAATTCATTTCCCTGTACACAGTTTCACTGGAGATTGATTTCCTATTCTTTCTGTAGCTGATTCATGCATGATACACATAATAACTCATGGGTTAAAAATGGTTTAATGCTTTAAAGCTAAACTTTTCAGTGAATTAAGAGAAACATATTTTTTGTTTTCTTCTTTCTTTCTTTTTGATGAAAGACGAAGGCAGCTCGTTCAAAAAGAGACTTTGAAAAAAACCACTTTATCATTTACCCTTTTTTTTCTTTTTAGCTTCTAAAGTCCTGCTGAATGATGCCATGAAGTTATAGAAGATGCAAATCCGTTATCCATAATTTGCAGTTGTTGACATGCAGGACACCCCCTGTGTGTATTAATAAATCAGTTTTCAAAATGCCAACCAGCATATTTCTTGGCTTACAAACGACAATAGTGGCCTGTATGACCCAAATAATTTGTTTCCTCAATTGAAAAATCCTTAGATGTAGTCAAGCAGATTTAGAAGTGAGAAAAGCAGAAGTACAGAGAGAAGGAAGAGGGAAATGGCCAGATTACAACTGGAACCTGTTTTGCTCTCGCGTTGGCTTCCATGAATTGGGATTAGGCCAAATGACGAGGGGGAAAATGTTAGGAAGATTGAGCTTTTAACAATGGAGATTTTGTGGAGAGTCTATCCACAGATCATTCGGGGCTTATGTTTTGTTTTTAAAAAAAAAAAATCACACCACAACAACCAGCCTGATCCCACAAAATGCTCCCAGCAGCTGGCTCCTGCAGATAAGGCAGAAGTATTTCACAGTCTAATACTAATCATATTTGAGCATTTCGAGTTAGATTGGACTATACTTTTTTTCTCTCTCTCTCATAATATTTACTTTTAAGTTCAAAGCAAGAACTCATTATATATATGAAAGATCCTCTCAAGTCTAAAATACAAAACAGAAAGCAGCAAGGGTACAGTATAAGGGAGGGAGTAGGAGTCAGAGAGGGCTCGCGTCTCTCCCTCTCCAATAGACGCGATGGTCACTAATGTTGGGATTCTTATTAATATCCAGGCTCCCCCAGCTGATACCCACTTGAGTTCAGGGAGGCTGCGTCCAGGGCTGCCAGACCTCTGGGGTGGGGAAATAAAGTTCAACGGCTAGCAGTGTCCTAGGATGTTCTAGGATGTCACAAAGGGGACGACCCAAGGGGGACGAGACACGTTTGGAATCATGGTGATCAGCTTCATCCTTTGCCAGCCCTCCAGCTCCCACGCTCCCTTCAGTAAGGAGTCCTGTAATTCTGCATCCTCTGGGCATCATTTCCTCCAACCATCGTTGGAAAAGAAACTGCAGTCTGTGCTGGAAAGGTTCATTACGATTAGTTTCCTTGTCTTGAAACCATGTCTTCCCAGTCTGGTTCATGTTATGGGCAGCATATGTTTTCCTTCCTGTGGATTAGACCAGGTATAAGTCAATGGCTGCAAGCTAAAAACAAATTTCCATCCTTAAATTACGTCAACGTGCAGGTGACAGTTGGCCATCTTTCATCTTTCCCACCGTACCGGCTTTTTCCTCCAAACTACCTCACTAAATCCCATTCTCCAATCCCAAGCCCACATTGGGATCAGAGGATGGAAAAAACAAACAAACAAACAAAGAAAAAACAAAACAAAACACCAACCTCATTGGCTAACCACTTTCCTACCACACAGATGAAACTTAACGCCTTTATACCTTTATCCATGATTTTTCCTTCGGAGTTCTAAAGAGCTTTAACTCCTATTTCTCCTTGTTGAGCTCCTGGTTGTTATTCAAGAACCATACCAACCAATATCTTCTCAGTGAAAATTTCCCCCCCAAATTCCTAGGAACAGAACTGTCTTTCTCCATTGTTCTTTCAGCCTTCTCCATATACCACAATTGTGATACGTGGCAAATAATTTAATAATTATAAATCAGTTCAATGTCCACTCCTTCCAGATGGTTAGCACGATGGGAGGAGAACTTTTTTCAAGGACCTCTATGCCTCCATAACTTCTAACTATGGATGGCACACGGTGGATACACATGACGGCCCTGGATAAGTCTATGGGTGTCGGATGGATCGGTTGTTGCCTAGATGGAATTAGAGGAAGATTGTTGTATTGGTTTTCCATTGTTGGTAGGCAGTAGAGCCTGATTCCATTTTTTTCAGTGTTGGCTGATGGTGTTCGAGCAATACCCCCACACTGTTTCCTTTTCCGCCCCGCACATAGTCACCCTGATAAGAAGACCTGGGCGCTCTATCCTTTGGTGCTGGTGAGAAGATCAAACCAGGCACAGGAAGCTTCACCTGTCTCCACCCGCTTACCACCAGTGAATCTCGCGCCAGTCCCCTTACCCTCCTTTCTCAAGCCATTACTTGAGGAATTACTCTGAAACCTCCAATACCTGAGTAACAAGCTTTCTGTATCCTTTTGGTATATGAGACATCGTTAGTCTTGGCATCTGAACCAAACTGTGGTTGGGATTCCACCTTGTCTCTCTGGCTATAACCCACCATCACAAATTACCACCAACTGAGCGACTTAAAGCACAGATTTATTGTCGTGGGGTTCTGTGGGTCAGAGGTCCAATGTGGGTCTCGCTGGGAGACATCCCTTTCTGGAGGCTGTGGGAGAAAATCCATTTACTTGCCTTTCCCAATTTCTAGAGGTGGCCCGGATTCTTTGGCTCAGTCCCTCCTCCCCGCTCAAAGACACCAGTGGAGCTTTGCTCTGACCCCACCTCCATCATCACCCCTGTCTCCCTCTGACCACAGCCGAGGAAGGCTTGTCACCTTTGAAGATTCATCTGATTAGGGTGGGCTCACCCCAATGATCCAGTATAATCTTCTAATCTCAAGGTCTGTACCCTTCATCAATCATATCTGCAAAGTTCATTTTGTCACGGAACAACAGGTTCTGGAGATTAAGGTATGGACATCTTGAGGGTGGGGGGTACGCGTTGCTCTGCTCGCCCAGAGTAAGCTAAAAAATATACATATGAATACTTGTCAGTCATTTGCTCTAGCTATGAGGTTGACCTTTACAAAAATGAAGTGAAATTGGGACTGGGAGAATCCGTATCGACAATAACAGAAGCTCAAAGAAACAGAACCAACAGTGTGGATATAGAGGAAGAGATTTATCACGAGGAATTATGGGGCTCATGAGATTATGGAAGCCGAGAAGTCCCGCAGTCTGTTGTCGGCAAGCTGTAGACGCAGGGAAGCTGGAGGTGTCATTCGGTCCCAGTACAAAGTCCTGGGGAACCCAGAGGGTTCATGGTAGAAATCCCAGTCTGAGGGCAGGAGATGACCGATCTCCTGGTTTATCAGTCTGAGAGAAAAAGAGAATTCCATTTTCCTCTGCCTCCTTTCAGGCCCTCCGTGGATGTTTGGGGCCCACCCACGTTGGGAAGGGCAATCTTCTTTACTCAGCCTATCAACACAAATGCTCATCTCTCCTGGAAACATCTTCACCGACACTTCCAGAAATAACGTTTAGCCAAATATCGGGGCCCACCGTGAGCCAGTCAGGTTGACACTAAAATTTAAACCATCACAGGTAACATGATGGAGTCACGGTTTCTATGACCGTGTTACTTTTCATCAAGGATAACAGGTCACCCCTGAGTCTCTGTTTCCTGTGACCGACATGTCACGTGAGAGCGTTGGAGGGGTTGGGGCCCAGTCTTGCTTGGAAAACTGTTGAGTAGTGCTCGCATCAAAGGTGCTACTGGCTTTGGGGGCATCGCGGGCAGCCATGTGCGTCTGGTCCATGGGATTCCTACCTGGTGACGACACAGTGTTAGGCAGGTAGATAAGCATTGATTGGCTCTGTTCACTCAGCAGATCCAAGAGTTAAGATATTCTAACATGCCAGCTTTACAAACAGAAACACAGATTAGAGAAGTTAGTTAAGTAAATTGCCCAAGGTGACTCTTTTAGTAAGTGATGGTTCTGGGAGGCAAAACAAGCTCCTGACTCCCAGGATGATGCTTCTCCCCACACAACCACCATGTCAAGACGTTTTGGGCCCTCTGCAGGGCTGGAGAGTGATGAGTGGGGTCTGAGCTCCGAGCCTCAGATGGGGTGTGTGCCAAGTGGACCTCACAGGGAGACAGGACGTCCAGGCAGACCACGTCCACCTCGTGGTCTGTCACTTTTATTTGTAAGGTCTTGGGTTTCATGCTGCATTAATTTTCTGGAGGTGAGGCCCGGGGACCTTTATACACCATTGATTTCAAAGCAGAAGGCGCTGTTAGCCGGAATGTTTGAGCTCCTTACAGCTCTGTTTACTCTCCTTCCAGAGTAAGACCTCTGCTGTATACTGAAGGCCCTAAATAGTGTCCTATTTTTTCTAATTTTTTTTAATGTTTATTTTACTTTTGAGAGAGAGACAGAGACAGAGAGAGAGAGTGCAAGCAGGGGAGGGGCAGAGAGGAGAGGGAGACACAGAATCTCAAGCAGGCTCCAGGCTCTAAACTGTCAGTACAGAGGTTGCTGCGGGGCTCGAACTCACGTGAGATCATGACCTGAGCCGAGGTCGGACACTTAACTGACTGAGCCGCCCAGGTGGCCCTTTCAGTTCCTCATTCTGCCCCCAATCTTTCCCCAGTGAAAGTTGTATTTACTGTATTTTTGTTTTGTTTCAGTAAATACCATGACGACAAATATTAACAAGGCACAGTTGTCTCCATTCCCTATCCTGGTGGCCTCATGAAACCCTCCAAAATGTTTAAACCATAAAGAGCTATAAAAATATAAGTCATAGGGGTGCCTGGGCGGCTCAGTCGGCTGAGTGTCTGACTTCAGCTCAGGTCATGACCTCAGGGCTCGTGAGTTCGAGCCCCGCATCGGGCTCACAGCTCTCAGCCCAGAGCTCACTTCAGAGCCTCTGTCCCCCTCTTTCTCTGTCCCTCCCCTGCTCATGCTCTCTCTTTCAAAAATGAATGAACATTTATAAAAAAATATCTGAGCCATGACCATTATTAGGATGACGATATTATTTTTATGGTCATCCCCGCCTTCATGACCATTACTAGATGCAGCACCACCCGGTAGAGTAGAAAGAGCGCTGAGCCAGGCGCCAAGCAGCCAATCCCGCAGGAATCGATCGGGTGATCGTGGGCACGTCAGCTGACCTCTCCCTGCCAAATGTTCTCCACCCCCAAGTAGGGAGTCGGACCACGTGACGTCTCGCGGTCCCTTCTAGCTCCACAATTTTAATCTGCTGCATCGAATCATTACTTTTGACATATGAGGTGGCCTACCTAAAATGCTGGCTCTCCATCTTGCGGCCTGAAAGCCTTTTCCATCTCGGTTATTTTTAGCTCTGGTGGTCGTTTTGATGGGTTTCCCTCCGCAGCAGCACGTCCCCGCAGCAGCTGCTGGAGCCCGGGCCCGGCGGCCTGATTAAAGAACACATCGAGTGTGTGCAGGTGTCCATAACCACCGCGCCGTCGCACTGGATGCTGGCACGTGGGAAGGCAGACACCGTCCCTCCCAGAGAGTGTGTCCAGAGAACATCAGCGTCATATGCAGGCAGGGGAGGGAGGGTTCAAGTTCTGCCCTCTCTGGTACAGCTTAGGAGGTTGCGATCCTGCCCCTCCACGAAGCCCGGGGCCAACGCCGAAGAATGCGTGGAATGATCCTACCTCACTCCCTTCCTCCTTCATCTCATTTATTTTTTTGTATAATGTTTATTAATTTTAGAGAGAGAGGGAGAGATGGAGTGTGAGCAGGGGAGGGGCAGAGAGACAGGGAGACAGAATCTGAAGCAGGTGCCAGGCTCTGAGCTGTCAGCACAGAGCCCAACGCGGGGCTCGAACTCATGAACCACGAGATCATGACCTGAGCTGAAGCTGGACGCTTAACCGACTGAGCCACCCAGGCGCCCCTCCTCCACCTCATTTAATCTCTTGATAGCCCTGGGCAGGTTTATAAAGTTTAGGTGTCCTAGAGGTGAATGAGAGAAAGAGGGTGCTGGGGGAGAGAGAGGAAGAAGAAAACAGACAATGCACTTCCACTGTCACCTGACCCAGGCTTTGAGCCCATTTGATGGGCTCGGTTCCAGTATTTAGGGTTTTCACCGTGTTACCCACAAACACAACGAGCCTAAAATCTGCCTTCAAACTCGGCATAAGTAAAAATGTCCTATGGGGTAGAGCCTTGTGGTTCACCATTGGAATCAGTCTCTCAGGTTAATGCTAATCTTTGTTTTTCATCTTTTGGAACCAGGTGCTCAAGAAGGTACAATCAGTCTTCATCTTATTGTAACTCAACTGATAGCTTTCCATCTACGTGGAGAGACTTGGTACATGTAGCTCAAATACCTCTCTCAAATTCGTTCAATTAGTTAAACAAAATGTCAGTTGAGAAGCACTAGGTTGGGAGGGGCGCCTGGGTGGCTCAGTCGATTAAGTGTCTGACTCTTAATTTTGACTCAGGGCATGATCTCACGGTTCGTGGGTTCGAGTCCCGCCTAGGGCTCTGCCCTAACAGTGCAGAGCCTTCTGGAGATTTTCTCTCTCCTTCTCTGTCTGCCCTCTCTCTCCTTCCCTCTCAGAATAAATAAATAAACTTAAAAAAAAAAAAAAAAACCAAAACACTAGGAATTGGGTGAAAGTGGTCAAGAGGTATACACATCCAGTGATAAGATAAATAAGGCATGTAATGTAGGACATGATGGCCATAGGGACCAAAATTGTATTGCATATATTTGGAAGTTTCTAGGGGAGCAGATCTTCAAAGGGCTCATCTTCAGGGCAATAAAATTGGCAACTGTGAAGTGATGACATTAAGTGAACTCACCCTAGTGGTCATTTCCCAACATACTCATATCGAATCATGACCTTGCATGCCTTACACTTAGCCAATGTTAGGGGTGCCTGAGTGGCTCAGTCATTTAAGCATCTGACTTCAGCTCAGGTCATGATCTCACATTTAATGTGTTCGAGCCCCACATCACGCTCTCTGCTATCAGTGCAGAGCCTGCTTCAGACCCTCCGCCCCTTTCTCTCTCTGCCCCCTCCCTACTTTCCCTTTCTCTTAAAAAATAAAATAAAATAAACACTTACCAAAACAACAACAAAAAAAATCAAAAAACCTCACACAATGCTATATATCAATTGTATCTGAATTAAATGCAGGGGAGAGACTGAAAACAAATAAATGCAAATGGAAGAAGAAAAAAAACACTCACAAAGGTACCCTAGAATTGCCAGACTTCCTTGATAGAACTAGCCTAGCTCATACCATCCAAAAAAGGAATGTGTCCAGCCTGGGATCGTATTCATAAAGAATGCGGTTTAGGGGCTCCTAGGTGGCTCAGTCAGTTAGGCGTCCGACTTCGGCTCACGTCATGATCTCACGGTTCCTGGGTTCGAGCCCCGCATCGGGCTCTGCACTGACAGTGTAGTGTCTGTTTGGATCCTCTTTCTGCCTCTCTCTCTCTCTCTCTGCCCCTCCCCTGTTTACGTGCATCCATTCTCTCTCTCTCTCTCTCTAAAAAAAGCAAACATTAAAAAAAATTTTTTTAATGCGGCTTTATGCGTACTGGATTGTATTTTATCTGTCCACGTGTCATTTCCATTCAGCAGTGCTCGCCATGTCAAAAGCACTGTTTGGCAGGCCTGATCAGAAGCTGAAGGGGGGCCCTCAGGGTAACAGCCTGGCCCCACGCATCTTTAGGTAATAATTGCTACCTTCTCCCATGTCTGCTTACTGCTCGAAGCAGTCCCTTTTTGAAAATCTGGGGCTCTCGTCTCTTCCGGCTTTCTGCTTTTCACCCCATGTCCCCCAAGCCCTCAGCACGCTCTGGTGGTATAGTTCTGTTCCAAACACATCCCTGGGACTTTCAGAAGAGCAGGCTAAAGTTTCAGAACAGGATCCGTTGCCAGCTCTCACTAGGCTCCGAATCAGGAATTTTGTGTATAAGAACTGAGGATTAGTGCTGTTCGAGCTAGGGCGTGGGGCAACGACCGTGGAATTTTTAAAGAGGCCGATCAGTGCGGAATGCTTTGCGGAGATGTGAACGTTGATCAAACTCACATGTGAGAGATGATCCCCACTGGCCGCTTCTGTGTGCTTGGATCTTCTCAGGGTGCCTCCGGTTCCGGGCAGGGAGACGGGACTGCCTGCCTGCTGCTTGGCGCCTGAGAAGCCTCGCTCCCTGGAACAGCTCTGGGCACAGCCAGCTTCTCGGTGATGTTAACCAGAGCTGGCTGCTGGGATCCTAGAGGATCAAAAGGAATTGAAAGAAATTGTACATGAGCCCAGAGAAAGCCCATCAAATCACTTCCTTGTGTCCACGGGTCCCACCCATTAATAGCCTGCCAGACCCAAATACCTGAGGAAAAACAGGGTACGGAGAGAAGAAAGAAGGGGAGGCTGACCCCGGCAGACAAATGAATCTATCCCCAAATTCTGGGTTCGCCGGTTAGTATTAGAGGCCAAGGGGGTACCGCCTTCCTGTGCGTATCACTGGTGTGTGATTTTAGGGGGAAAGTTATTTAATCCTCTTGTATTGCGCCAGCTAATATTCCTCATCAGTGTCATAAGAAGTCCACCCAGCCTAGAAACCCGCTCCAGAGTGGGGGTCTGGGAGGAGAGAAAGACAGGGTGGAAGAGGAAAACGCAGAGACGAGCTAATTCAAAGACCATTAATATCTCCCTTGTCTCCACCCAAAAGCGGTAGATTCTCTCACAGTCTCCTTTCGTCCCCGGTCCTTACTTTCTTTATTTTTGTTTTGCTCCAGTAACTACCATGGCAGTGACTATTACCAAGGCACAAGTGTTTCCCTTCTTTACTCTGCTGACCTCATTAAATCATCCAAGCAAAGCTCTGATTTGTAGACTTTGATCAAATCGACTCTGCTCCCAAAGCCCGCCTCCTGGCGATTCCCCTTCCCTGGAGAAGAACAGGCTACCAAGCAAGTCGAGCCATCAGCTCCAGTGTGCCTCTGTGCCTTCGCATGAGCCGTTCCTACCCATCACGTGTTTGTTCCCTCTTACCCACCGGGTGTCCCGACTCAGCCCCATGCCAGCTCCTGCCATCTTGACAGCCCGCCTCCTTCCCATCCCACAAGGGGCTGCCAAGTCCCCTGCTTCCCTTTCCACGCCTGTCTCTCTCTCTGGTCTCGTAACATGTGTGCGTTGTTCTGGTAGAATGCTCCTCCACGTCTGGTTTTCTCAGCTATGAATGACTCAAGGTCAAGACCCGCAACCGATTCACCTTTCGATTACTAGCAACCCGTGAATGATTGTCGAAGGAGTGCTCTTTCGCCAGAGGACGGCCAGCCCCATTCTTTGTCCCATCGCAAACCCTGCCTCTCATTCTTTGCTTTCAGCGAGGACAGGTAGGCCGTACAGAATGGATGGGGAAATCGTGGTAAGGAACAGCACTATAATGTATGCGTGCGTGTGGCTCTATGGGGGGTTTACCCTTTGAGCACAGATGCAACTGCCTTCCACCGTCTGTTTATCTGTTTCTTCCCTCTTCATCACGTAACATCCTGTCCAGAATGATTACAGTGAAGATTGAGGCTTACTAAGTAAGGGCTTCAGTACATGCTCAACCAATGGTTGGTAAACGAACCGACTGAATGATGGAACAAATGAATAAAAGCAGAATGATTGGGAGCAAGTTTGCAAGAGGTTGGGGCAGTTTCCCGTAATTGTCTTCATGTCATATGCGCTGAATGGGACACAAGTGCTTGATAAATGTTAGTCTTCGTCACCATCATCATCATCATCATCAACATCGTCATGAAGAAGGCCTGGTATTTCTATTTAGCGATGAATCTTTGCCATTAAAGCCTGATGCCCACCATTATGGTTAATATGTGAGGTTCTGGGAGTTCCCGCCAACGGCAATCAGACAAACGATAATAGCCATCGTTTGTGCCAGGCACTGGGTTCTGTGCTCTACAGGCAAAGGTTTGCTTAATCCTCAGAAGATCCCTGTAAAGTAGGTATCATTATCCGTTTTTACAACCGAGGAATCCGAGCCTCAGAAATTGGGTAAATTACAGAAGATTTGAGCCAGTAGGTGGTACAGTCGGGATTTACCGCAGGTCTGTCTGTTGCTCTACAAGAAGAAAAAGAAGGAAGCAGTCTAAATACTGACATACATTTCTTGCAAAGAAATGAATATCTCCTTGCAAAGCCCTAGATCTCCCCCCACATAAAATAACATAAGATAGCAAATAAAAGCTAATTACGAAATAAATAAATGCTCAAAAACTTTGCCTTGTCTATAAAGCCCCAGTATTTGGTTCAAAATAAAGTGCTATCTAAAGATCTCCTTCACGACAACAAAGAAAAGATTAAAATAGTGCATCATGTGCCCCGGTCCACAAGATGTGATTTCCCAAATCACCCCTGCCCCAGAAGCCACAGCCCCTTCCTTACCTTGAGGATAAAAATTTAACCACATTTTTGGCAAAGTAGGAGTGAAACTTTTAAGTTACGTTCAAGGTCTATATCAAGAAAACAACTGAAAAACTTTACTAAGAGACATGCTATAATGAAAGTATATTAAAAGATGTGCCCTGTTTCCAAGGGCACTTGGGTGGCTCAGTCGGTTAAGCGTCCGACACAGCTCAAGTCCTGATCTCACGGTTCATGAGTTCAAGCCCCATATCAGGCTCTCTGCTGTCAGGGCAAAGCCCCCTTTGGGTTTTCTGTCTCTCTCTCTCTCTCTCTCTGACCCTTCCCCAGTCTGTCTCTATCTCTCTCTCAAAAATAAGTAAACATTAAAAAAAAGATGGACCCTACTTCTGGATGAGAAGATTTAATATGGAGAAGATGTCAAATTTTCACAAATTTAGTTTTACCTTACGATGCCAGTAAAACTCTTGACAGGACTATTTTCTGAAACTCCACGAAATGGTTTTAGCATTCATATGCGAGAATACGCCCAGCAGAAAAGTGAAAAATATTATGGAAAAGAGGAGTTACAAGAAGGGTTTAGCACACAAATATTAACATGTAATATACAGGATAATAATTAAAGTAGTATGTTACTGGCACCAAATTAGGAAGACAGAATAATAAAATAGAATTAGAAGTATAGGGGCCCCTGGGTGGCTCAGTCGGTTGAACGATAGACTTCAGCTCGGGTCATGATCTCACGGTTTGTGAGTCGGAGCCCTGAATCAGGCTCTGTGCTGACGGCTCAGAGCCTGGAGCCTGCTTCAGATTCTGTGTCTCCCTCTCTCTCTGCCTCTCCCCTGCTCCCACTCTGTCTCTATCTTTCTCTCTCAAAAAGATAAATAAACATTTTTAAAAATTTAAAATAAGAAGTATAATAGCAGACCCAAGTGTGTGTGTGTGTGTGTACATGTATGTAATACTTGATAAATTTTGATAAAAATTTTGTTTAAAAAATTTTAAGGGGTGCCTGGGTGGCTCAGTCGGTTAAGTGGCCGACTTCAGCTCAGTTCATGATTTCACTGTCTGTGAGTTCGAGCCCTGCGTCGGGCTCTGTGCTGATGGCTCAGAGCCTGGAGCCTGCTTCTGATTCTGTGTCTGCCTCTCTCTCTGCCCCTCCCCTGCTCATGCTCTGTCTCTCTGTCTCTCAAAAATAAACATTAAAAAAATTTTTAATCAGTAAAAAAGAAAAAGAATAAATAATTCAATAAATGGTTTGGGGTAGACTGGCTAACCTGCCTAGTAAGTAAATATAAATACCAAACTCACACTACACCCTAAATAAATTCCAGATGTGCTAAAGTTTTCAGTGTTTTTAAAAAGTAAATTACAGGGGCGCTTGGGTGGCTCAGTCGGCTAAGTGTATGACTTTAGCTCAGGTCATGATCTCATGGTTTATGGGTTCAAGCCCCGAATCAGACTCTGTGCTGATGGCTCAGAGCCTGGAGCCTGCTTTGGATTCTGTATCTCCCTCTCTCTCTCTCTCTGCCCCTCCCCCACTCGTGCTCTGTCTGTCTTGCTCTCAAAATAAATAAAACATTTAAAAGAAACTAAGTATAAAACGCAGTAAAAATTTCTATGTAACTTTTAGCAGGGCAGAGCTATAAAGTGTCTTATCAAGGGCAGAAGGGAAAAAAAAATCAAAAAGCAAATGACAAACCCAAACAAACTTTTTGTAAGTTACATGGTAGGGACTTCATTCCTCCACATGTAAAGATTCTGTATGAATCAGTTAGAAAGAGATAAAACTGCCAGGTTAAAGCTCAGCAAAAGCAAGTCACAAAAGAAATACAAAGAGTTGTAAACCTTACCAGAAATCCAAGAATTGCATCAGAGAATATCTTTGAGAGGGTACTGCTTCAGTGATCAAAGGGGCAAGAACTTTCTAAACTGTCTGTTAGGTTTGAGTAATGCCCTAGTCGTGAGGAGTATAAATTTATGCAGGCTTTCTGGATGTTAATTTTGCTGCAGATGTGAAAAAGACCTGAAAGAATAGTATCTTGCTTGGAAATATTAGTAAGGAAGTAACCACACATGCAAATAAGCATTTAGCATTTAGAAAGCTCGTGGAATCTGGGCGCCTGGGTGGCTGTTGGTTAAGTATCCAACTCTTCATTTCGGCTCAGGTCACGATCTCACGGTTCGAGAAAGACACAGTGTTCTGATAGCCCTGGGGGCTGTTTGAGATTCTCTCTCTCCCTCTCTCTCTCTGCTCCTCCCCTGCATGCGCACACATGCAAGCATACTCTCTCTCTCTCGAAATAAATAAACATTAAAAAAGCAAGTTTAAAAAAAAAAAAAAAGTTCACCGAATCATTGTTATGGTCATGACAAACTGGAAATAGTTTGAATTTCGAACTTCAGAGAAATGGCTTTATTTAATTAATTAATTTATTTACTTTTGGATAAATGGTTTTAAAAAGTGGTCGTACACACACACAGTGGAATTCTGTGGAAATGGATGAATGGATAAGAAAGATATATTCTTGGTATATGCGCATTTATGTGTAATATATAAAAGTATGTTGATAAAAAAATACATATTTAAATATGTAAATGGAATTATTTTTATACGTTGCAGTGGAATATTACTTGGTCATGAAAAAGAATGAGATCTTACCATTTGCGACAACATGGATGGATCTAGAGGGCATGACGCTAAGTGAAATCAGTCAGAGAAAGACGATTCCCATGTGATTTCACTGACCTGTGGAAGGTAAACAGCTAAACAAAAGTGGAAACAGACCGATACATACAGAGAACAAGCTGGTGGTCGCCGGGGCGGAGGGGGGCAGGCAACATGGGGGAAGGGGAGAGGGAAGTCCAAGCTTGCGGTTCTGGAATGAATAAGTATGTCACGGAGAATATGGCCAGAGTGGTTGCAGATTGCACGGTGACAGGTGATACGCGGAGTAGGTACGCTTGTGGTGAGCACAGCATAACATTAGAGCTGTCCAGTCACTACGTCGTATGCCCAAAACTAACGTAACCTTGTGGGTCGACTATATGTTAATTTTATTTTTTAGTTTTTTTTTTTAATGTTTATTTATTTCTGAGAGAGAGAGAGAGACAGAGCACAAGCAGGGAGGGGCAGAGAGAGAGAGGGAGACACAGAATCCAAAGCTGGCTCCGGGCTCCGAGCTGTCAGCACAGAGCCTGACGTGGGGCTTGAACCCATGAACCTCGAGGTCGTGACCTGAGCTGAAGTTGGACGCTCAACCAACGAGCCACGCAGATGCCCCTGTGTGTTAATTTTAAAAAGTGATTACATATGTACACAGGAATACCATGCAGGCATTCTAAGGGAGACGCTGTAGTCCTATTTTATGACACGAAAGGCATTCACGATCAGTGACACAAGATGGTCTGGGCTAGGGGCGCCTGGGGGCTCAGTCGGTCAAGCGGTCGACTTCGGCTCAGGTCATGATCTCGCCGCCTGTGAGTTTGAGCCCCGCATCGGGCTCTGTGCTGATGGCTCAGAGCCTGGAGCCTGCCTCGGATTCTGTGTCTCCCTCTCTCTCTGCCCTTCTCCTGCTCATGCTCTGTCTCTAGGTCTCAAAAATAAATAAACGTTAAAAAAAAAAAAAAAGATTTAAATTTAAAAAAAAAAGATGGTATGGCCTCATGGCCACATGCAGGTTTCCAGTGCTTGCGATGTGGCTGGTGCTACTGAGAAACTGAATTTTAATTTTAATTACTTTAATTAATTCTCATCTGAACAGCCACATGGCACTCTTGGCTGCCCCGGTGGACCAGGCGGATGTGGAGTCTGGTCCCTTTTTTTTTTTTTTCAAGTTTTTTATTTTATTTTTTGAGAGAGAGAGAGAGTGTGTGAGCAGGGGAGGGAGAAGGAGGGAGAGAGATACAGAATCCCAAGCAGGCTCCAGGCTCTGAGCTGTCAGCACAGAGCCTGACGCGGTGCTCAGATTCACCGACTGTGAGATCCTGACCTGAACCGAAGTCAGAGGCACAACCGACTGTGCCACCCAGGCACCCTGATCCTTTTTGTTTTGTTTTGTTTTTGAGAGAGAGAACGAGCTCGGGCAGGGGAGAGGCAGAGCGAGAGGGGGACAGAGGATCCAAAGAGGGCTGTCAGCACAGAGCCCAACGCAGAGCTTAAACTCACAAACCGTGCAGTCAGGACCTGAGCCGAAGTCCATCGCTTAACCGACTGAGCCACCCAGGCGCCCCTGGAATTCGATCCTATTTTTATCTATATCTGGATGTGCAGTCATAAAGATGCATACCCAAAAGTAAGCAGCGGTTATCCCCGAGACTGTAGGTCTCTTTGTTTAAATAAGTTTAAATTAGTTTTAATATCGGAAGGGGAGTTATTTGACAACTTAGCGCAAAGTGCTGTGAACTGCTTTGAAGACTCTTGTGTTCGGGGAGAGTGGTGACGTGGGTTCCTGATGGGTCTGCCTGGCCAGCCAGACTGAGGTGTACGTAATTGGAGGTCCCCTGTTTTCCCCGAGGACCCCTCCCGATGCCCCTGCCCCATATCCCTGCTCCCTGGGGGTCACCTCCCCAGAGTCACGGCCCCGGGCTTTGGTCAGTGCTACTTGGCCAACAACAGTTTCCTTAACGGACGGGCGGAGAGTAAGGAGCACGGGTTTGAGTGATGGGGAACGAGGGGTGGTTTTCATAGACGCCACACCAGCGTGGTGGGGTCAGCCGCCCTGCTTCTATTCAGCTTGGCTTATCTCATCTGCTGTCAGAGCTTGTCAGCACGTCGTGTGCCCCGATCCGGGGAGATTTGCTTCTCATTTTGGCTCCCAGCCCGGCTCTCCGTCCCGGGAGGCAGGCCCGGGCATACTTCCAGGAAGAAAAATTATTCGAGCTGCTGGGCGTTCGGTGTTCTTAAGAAGTCCTCTGGAGCTCAGTGCAAGTGAAGGAGTCGGTGCAAGAACAGTTCTGCCAGATGCCCATACCTGGGGCTCCCCACAACCCTTGAGGGCCATCACGTAACACCCCTTTTGCCTTCATGGGGCTCTGCCTCACCCTGAGACCAGCACGGAATAATCAGACAGGAATACGAGGCTCTCCTGTCTGCTGTCTGTTCGTGTATCAGTCCCAGGACTCAACTCTGCTGAGTCGAGGGAGCCCTCCGCACTCTTCCCAACATATTGAGAACTGATGCATCAAAAGAAAATCCGGGGGCGCCTGGGTGGCTGTTGGTTAAGCGGCCGACTTCAGCTCAGGCATGATCTCACGGTCTGTGAGTTCAAGATCCGTGTCGGGCTCTGTGCTGACGGCTCATCAGAGCCTGGAGCCTGCTTCAGATTCTGTGTCTCCCTCTCTCTCTGCCCTTCCCCTGCTCACACTCTGTCTCTAGGTCTCTTAAAAAATGAAAATAAACATTAAAAAAATTAAAAAAAAAAAAAAGAAAATCCGTCCGGCCCCCAGAAATTAAAGTTTGTTGTCTGATTGCCCAGGGAGTGCAGAGCCCCTGCAGACGCCAGAGTCTGTATTTGTGGATATTTGAGAGCAAATAGCAGTGATCTCTTCCAACCCTTCTATCACGTGCATCTGGAAGTGACCCTGGGAGTAGATAGAGGAGCCCTGATTCTGGCTCTTTCCCCCTAGTCCCCCACCCCACCATGGCCCTGCTGCTCATTCAGTTGACAGCAACAATGTCCTAAGGGACCCAAGCCTGTCCACATCCAAGAACCCTGTCCATTCCAAGGGGAGTGCTGAAAGGTTGGTCACCCTCTAGCATTGGGCTCAAAACTTGGCCTCACTGCTTACTGATTATATGACCTTAAGAAATTTCTCAGCCTCTGTAAATATCAGTTGCCCCAGCTAAAACAGGTGGATGTGGGGGGGGAGGGGGGAGAGCACCTGGGTGGCTCAGCGGGTTAAGCATCCAACTCTTGATTTCAGCACAAGTCATGATCTCACAGTTTGTGAGTTAAGGCCCTGCATTGGGCTCTGCGCTGGTGGTGCAGAGCTTGCTTGGGATTCTCTCTCTCCTCTCTCTCTCTCTCTCTCTCTCTCTGCCCCTCCCCCACTTGCTCTCTCTTTCAAAATAAAGAAACTTAAATAAATAAAACGTGGGTAGGAAAATCCTCGCCCTCGTGGAGCCGTGAAAATCAGTTGCATGACACACTACCTGGTCTACAGTAGCGCTCCGTAAAGTAAGCTCCTATCTGTCTGGCTATTACAGATGCCTGGGAGGACTAGCCCCAGGAATACGGCCCGTCTTCCAGAATAGGAAGATCTCTGTTCCTCGAACCCCCAAGTCGATTGCATCAAAGACTGATAAACCACCCATGAGAGAGGAACTAGAGTTTGGCCAAAGATGAAGAAGGAAATGGTTGCGAAGTTTGTTCTCGGGTTCCCGTGGAGATGGATGGATTGGCCTGAGATCAAGGGATGGAAATGGGACCCAGGGCTCTCCGCGGCGTGTGTGATGTGCAGTGACTGCCCCGTAGTAGGGTGCCCATGGACTGTGCCAGCTCTCACTGGGCTCTCGCAGTGAGCTTCTGCTTCATCTCTTGGCCTTTTCTTGGTGCCCCCCAAAATAAGCCTTCTCCCCGAAGAATCTGGCTCCTGACTGTGCCATCCCGTGGCCACAGGTGGTAAGTAGAGTCTAATAATTCGGCCAAAACGTATGTGTTCCAGAAGGGAGGTGAATACCAAGAATGCAAGATCCTGACCCCTGTGTGCCTGGTCTATTTCTCAGGGTTGTGTTTGCAGCATGCAACCTTGGGGGATGAGGTACCACGTCCCCTTAGCCAGGGAGCAGGCCTGCTTACCACTAGCAAAACACTCAGTCCCCGAGCTCAGGATTCCTCTTCTTTAATGCAACCCACTGTTTGCGAAGGCATCCCTCTAGCTGATCCACACCCCCCCGCCCCGATGAGACATGAGTGTCCCGGGGAACTGCCAGCAGCTTGGAGCTCCTGCAGCCTGCGGGGCCAAACTAAAGGCTTTTGTCTCTGACCCAGACCCATCTGTCTCAGACTCAAGTCTTCTGCCAACATCCGGGAAATAGTATAATGGGTTCACTTAATAGCTTACGAGTAGGATAAACTCCCAGAACCTTTATAGTTCTTGGCACGTAAACATCGCCTCTTCAACAAAATTTAGCGTCTTGTCGTGTTCTGTCTTGGGTGGTATGCTAACTGTGGGATGCTGTACTAGACAGGACCACCAGGGTGCCTCTCCCACACGAAGCTGTCCCGTGAGCTAGGCCAGGTGAACTATCCCCACACTCAGTGACAGCTATTTGGACCTGGAGCTGGCCGTTGGAACTGAATGCAGCCAACTCATGAGCTGGCCGGCAGTCTGGGTTGCAGATGGACGCAGAACTAGGAGCCGGGCCCCGTTCACTGCATCAGGAGACAGGCAGTGAGCGGTGCTAGCTGAGCTGAGATATAATTGTAGTCAATGGCTGAAGCCGTAAGAAGGCAGCCCCTAGGAGTGAACAAAACCTCTGCAGTAGATAATGGATACGAAGAATCAAGGGGGTAGGAATAAACCAGTGAGCAATTAGGAACTAGCAGACATGTGCTCGCTGAGTTTTGATTCGTGGTGGAATACCGAGCAAAGACTCGCCTGGCTCTAGCTGAGGATGTCTACTGAGGCATCTTAGACCCCAAACCACCTGCTACTTACTGCTCTTCTGGAAGCCTCCTTGGCTGGGGTCCCATGCCTGGGACCACTTTCAATAAGCCCCCACTACTTGAGGTAGATGAGTTCCCCAGTAGAACAACCATGTGCACGCCCATCCTTTGCCTGGTCATTGTGCGCACAGCGGAGGCCTGGGTTGAGGAAAACTTGGCTGACACATTTAGGGGTGCTCCCTGGGGATTAGCGCGTCTTCCAGCTGACACTTGCCTGCATGCCTGTCCTGGGGCTCCATTGACAGGGGTTCCCCAAGGAACTAGCACACCCTGTAAGCCTTTGGCCTTTTTTATTGGTGGTAAACCCTGGACAACTCTTAGATGCAAAGTAATATGGCACCCATTAGAAGTGAAAAAAACATAACATGTCTTTGTGAAAACTGGTTTTCTAAAAATTTTTTAAGTTTATTTATTGATTTATTTAGAGACAGAGAGAGCAAGCGAGCAGGGGAAGGGCAGAGAGAGAGGGAGAGAGAATCCCAAGCAGGCTCCGCACTGCCATCCCAGAGACAGATGTGGGGCTCCAACTCACGAATCATGAGACTATGACCCAAGGCAAAACCAAGAGCTGGACGCTTGACCAGCTGAACCACCCCGGTGCCCCTTTGTGAAAGCTGTTGTAAGCCAGTGTTAGAATAGAAATGTGTAAATCCTTTAATTATAATTCTAAGGCCTCTCAATACTGGTTTCCCAAGTTAACCTAAGTTTGTGTGTGTGCGTGTGCAATTCTATGAGTAAGTAAAGATCTGTGTAAGCAGTGCTACGGGAATGGTTGTGTCCGCTCACAAAACTCCTTCATGCTGCCCTTCTTGGCCAGTTAGGCCCTCACCTCAACCCTACCCATTGGGAACCACTGGTCTTTCATCATGTACTTTTGGCTTTTTTTTAATATCATGTAAATAGAATTCGATAGCATGTCACTTTTGAGACTGGCATCTTTCACTCACCATGAGGCCTTTTATTTATTTATTTTTAATGGCTATTTATTTTGAGAAAGACAAAGAGCAAGTAGGAGAGGGACAGAGAGAGAGGGAGAGAGAGAATCCCAAGCAGGCTCCCCGTTGTCAGCACAGAGCCCGAGGTGGGGCTCCATTCCACGAGTTGTGAGATCATGACCTGAGCAGAAATCAAGAGTCAGATGCTCAACTGACGGAGCCACCCAGGCGCCCCATCATGAGGCCTTTCAAATCCATGCATGCCATTGGGCACAGGGACAGTTTGTTCCTTTTATTGGTGGGTAGTATTATTGGCAAATGTTCCGCAGTTTGTTAATCCATCTATCTTGCAAAGACAACCTTCCAGGTGACCCTTGTTTTCTGCCATCCTCCCTCTCTGATCAACTCAAGGAAAGATAGCCTCGGGGGGTCTGATTTTCGGGGCCACGATGCCTCCTCCGTAGAGTTTTCTCTGTGGTGTTTCTTTCCCCAGACACTGCTATTTCCATAGTGAGGGACCATATACCATACATACTATTACACTTCATGACTGTTTCTTCTTGATTCCTGTATACATGAACCCTATGATGGCTTCTCCTATTTCCATGCTACTTCTCACCTTGCATATTTAAGAAAAAAAAAAAAAGGATAGTATTGACCCAAATATTAGCAGCATATAACACATGGGTTCGGAGCCATGACAATATTAACTGATATTTCTTTTTTCACTTTCTCTTCTCCCTCTTTCTCAAGCTTCTGTCCTACATTTAGCCTCATACATGACAAACCACATCAGCACGATCCAGTCCAAACCACACGTCACTCCAGGGGAAATTAATAACAGCCCGAAGAAAACTAATAGCAGGGCTGAGCAAACAGCTGAGTTTAAAAATAAGTTTTAGGTCTTTCCAATTGAGAAAGTCAGTAAACCATCAGGTGAAATCAAACCCACGAGGAATCGGCGAGGAATCAGAGCAAATGATTCTGTGATCATTTTCTAGAAATGGGAACAAATGTTCCGGGTCAATCACAGTCCAACTCCGTCCATCATGCAGGTAGCATCTGTTGAATATGAAATTCCCTTCCAATCACCAAAGAGCACAGTCAGCATTTCAGGGCTAATGCCATCCCAGGTTGAGATTTCCATTATTTTCCGGACACTTCGACCCTTATTAGCTGAGCCATTGGCAAGGGGTGCAGTGCGCTGTTATCGCAACGTCTCCAAAGCCATAAATTTCTCCACGAAGCCCATCCACTCCAACAAATGAGTTGTCAGGAGGCTTGACGGACTGTGGCGCCAAGTCAAACTTTAATGGACAGACGCATAATTACAAAACAAAACAAAAACAGTGATACGCTTTAAACACACCCACATAGTGACAAGGACCGAGCAAAATTCTTCTTCCAAACCCATACCAGCTCCCCAGCATTTTCATAAGGGTTGAATACTTGGGTTTAGTATCTGACTTCTCCTTGTCAGGGATCTAGCTCCTGGAGAAGTGAGTCTGTGTTTTACAAAGTCTCCTTCCCGCCCTCCCCCCAACCCCAGAAAACACCACTTATTTTCAGTCCCATCGTGACAAGGTGGCAGAGTAGAGTAATACTCCATTCAAAAGCAATTATTGAGAAGTAGCCTCTGGAGACAAACTACCTGAGTTCAAATCCTGGCTCTGCCACTAACTAGCTGTGTAAACGTGGACAAGTTACTTAATCTCTCTGGGCCTCAGTTTCCTCAGCCCTACAATAAAGATAATTCTGTTTGCCTCATAGGTTTGTGGTGAGGAAAGCGAGTTACTTGTGTAAGCCACATAGCTCGGTACAAGGCACACGAGACAGGTCCAGTAAATATTAGCTATATATCGCCCAGAACATTCCTTCTTGGTCTTACCATCTTGCGCCCAGGTACAGCCATGTCTCAAGAGACCACAAAGAACCATGTCCCACTTAAAGAAAGTGTCTCATTGATTTCCCCCACCCCCCAGTAAGAACCCCCGATGCACAGAAGGAAAAGAACACTGCAGGTGAACGGATAGCCTACTAGGTTTGATGATGTTGGCTTTCCCCAAGGATGGCTTCGGAACCGCCATGGCTGGTTTCCGGTCCTGGCCCCCTGTGGAAACGTTCTTCGTCCCACTGGCCAGATACCAGTGTGCCACAACTCCACTTAACCTGACCTTATGCACACTCTATTTTTTAATTAACCTTGGATCGGCAAAGCAATATCTGGTCTCCAAATACAGTCATATTTTATGCAAGCGGTGACAAGCTAATTAAGTTAATTATTATAACACCTATCTGTATAATGAAACTAAGGTTGGATGGTTCCAGCTGCTTCTCCTTAAAGTGCATCCCGGCGATGATTAAAAAATAATTAATATTTCACCAAAGACAGGAACAAGAAGTTAATTAAAAGACGGAGGCACAGTCTTAATGAAACATACCCAATTGTGTTCACCCTGCACTCAGCAGCCAAATCCCTCCTCAGAAGTAGACGAACACTGGTGAACATCAGGCTCTTACTTGAGAGTGTGTAGAGATTGTTAACATCTCCCGCTTGCCCCATCCAGGAAGCATTCTAGAAATTTCTCTTTGCCTTTTAAAGACATAAAGGCAGCTCTTGTATTTATCTGGGCAAAGCGGGTTGGCTGAAATGAACTCTAGATCTGAACCAGTAATACGACATTTGGCGGGGGAGCTGCTTCATCAAAAGTGTCACTTCTCCGACAGTATCACAGACACCCCCAAGGGCTCTCACCTCCACGGGAAAGCTCTCACTCGCGCCATTTTTATCTAGCTGGTTGTCCTGCCTTAAAAGGAGGAGGGCTGAATTAAATGTCATGGTTAAACTCTGACTCCAGCTCCTGGTAATGCTGTCCTTCATGGATCTAAGCTGTTACGTGAGAGAGTTTTTGTAAGGTTACGATGAGGTAGAACAGGCGTTATTACACCTATTTTAGGGGTGCCTGGGTGGCTCAGTCGATTAAGTGTCTGACTTCGGCTCAGGTCATGATCTCGCCATTTTGTGAGTTGGAGCCACGAGTCAGGCTCTGTGCTCACAGCTCAGAGCCTGGAGCCTGCTTCAGATTCTGTGTCTCCCTCTCTCTCTGCCCCTTCCCTGCTCACACTCTGTCTCTCTCTCAAAAATAAATAAACATTAATTTTATTTTTAAATCCCAACATATATTTTCCACTTAGGATAGCAATCAAAAGATAACAAAAAAATTCTTATCTATCACATTGCATATATGAGAATTTGATTGATTTTATGTCAAAATAAGTACTTTTCTGTCTTCCGTGGAATTTTGGCTATAGCAAAATTATATTAAAATATCTTTGTGTTGGGACGCCTGGGTGGCTCAGTCGGTTAAGCATCTGACTTCGGCTCAGATCATGATCTCTTAGTTCGTGGATTCAAGCTCGAGTCGGGCTCTGTGCTAACAGCTCAGAGCCTGGAGCCTGCTTCAGATTCTGTGTCTCCCTCTCTCTCTGCCCCTACCCCTGCTCGCGCTTCGTCTCTCTCTCTCTCTCTCTCAAAACTAAATACACATTAAAACAAAAACAAAACACAACCCATTTTATAGACGAGAAATCTACTCCTACAAACTTCCAGCACGTGGTTGAGGTGACAGTTTCCTCTGAACCGCCAAGTTCACACTGTACTCCAGGTATGCCGATTCCTCATCCAGGGCCCAACCATCCGTGCCGAGAGCAGCGTACCCACTAACAAAGCCCCAGGTTCTTTTTCTAGAAGGGAATGCCTCTGTAGATCTGGTCACGAGATTTGCCAGCCACCCCTGTGGATAAAGCCTCAGACTTGGGGGAGGGGGACGGGGGAGGGGGAGGAAAGAGGTGGAGTCTGTCTGTCCTGCTTGGCTTAGTTTTGTTTTCCTCTTGCGGGATGCTCCCAGCCAAAGGGGAAGGAACTCGAAGGAAGGGCCGCGTCCCTGAGAAGCAACTTAATGCAGTCAATCCAGATGGGTCTTCACTCCAGGAACAGACCCTGTGGTGCCCATCATTAACACCTCATTTGCAGCCAGCTCTGCTGGTCTTCCTCTCGGGAAGCAATTACGCACACAGGCACCCCTGCCTCGCCTGGAAATTGTATCCTGGCTCTGGGTGGCCGGGGCACTAAGCGAAACCTGGCGGGAGGGGGTCCCTTTCTCATTTATTTGGAACTGGGGATTTCAGAGCTGGCGTGTCACGTGAAAGCGAAGACATTTTTGAAAGGTCTTTGGTGCCTGAAGAGGGATGGGTGAGAAGGGACGGGGCAGGGGTGGGGGGAAGGCTGTTCAGTGGGGGAAACCCAGAGATCTAACCAGGAAGTCTATAAATGCGGGCTGAGCCATGCCATTGTGTGGAGGGTTGGAATGCAAAAAGCATGGCGTCCTTAAAGGGTTCTCTGCTGCGTGTCTCCTAGGGCCACTTTCCTAGAGAGTCCCTGTTATAAAGGGACCATGAACTCCAAGGAGTAGCCGCCAGGCTGCCTTAGGTGCTGAGAAATCACACCCACGTGTCCTGGGGAAGGAAGAGTGCATAGAAAAGAATCTCACAGGGCGCCTGGGTGGCTCAGTTAAGTGTCCGACTTCGGCTCAGGTCATGATCTCAGGGCTCGTGAGCTCGACTCCACGTCGGGCTCCGCTCAGAGCCTGGAGCTTGCTTCGGATTCTGTGTCTCTGTCTTTCTCTCTCTCTCTGCCCCTCCCTCACTTGTGCCTCTCTCAAAAATAAATAATAAACATTAAAAAAAAGAAGAAAGAAAGAAAAGAAAAGAATCTCGTGTTTGTTTGGAGTCCAGACTGGGCGGGCATCTCCTCGTTGGCTTCCCCACGTGGTGACTTGCCAGTGGTCACAGCCAAGAACGTGGAACTTCTCACTTCTTGTTTAGAAAAACTACCTCGCAGCTGCTGTCTCCTCCGAGCTGCCTACAAATGGAACAAACGGCTATTATCACCATCCCCATTATACAGATGAAGGAACCGAGGCCCCGGGAAGGGAAGTGGCTTATGGCTAATGCTACATGGATCCTGGTTCGAGCATCTCTGGAGCCCTAACCTGCGGCCCCTCCTCTCCCTTCAGCCACTAAGCCCTTCTCCCCAAGTCCCCAGAACGCTGCACCTTCAGAGGCAGAATTCAAGACATTTAGATGCTTCTGGAACCAACACTACTGTGTAGATTTACTGTGTAGATTCGTGGAACCAAGCCCTGCGTTGGAGGCTAAGATAACTGGACCCATCAGGAGGGAAATGAAGGGGACTGGACAATACATTTTTGCTTCCCTAAGAGAAGCACTGCCTTCCTTTGTAAAGGAAGCCCTCTCTTTCCCCCCCCCCCAAGCTGCTCCGTTTGTCACCTCTCCCCTTTCCGACATTTTAGACTTTCCCAGCCTGAGGTACATGGAAGGGTCTCGATGGTAAGAGCCAATTCGATAAGCAGGAGGGGCTTGGGGGAAGAGCTCAGGTTCTGGGGTCAGACCCCTGGGATTCAGATCCCAGCTTCTCCCCACAGTACAGGGAATTTAGAGCAAGCTACCTCACCTCTCTGGTCCTCGGCGTCCTCATGTGTCAAAGGCACGCGGTAATGGTACCTGCCTCCAAGGGTCACCGTGAACAGGACCCCGTGCAGACAGAAGGGATTAGCACCTCGGCTGGCACAGCGAGAGCTCGGCATTGACGATTACTATTAAATCTCCCCAGCAGCATTTATTTTTCGTCATGTTTGTTTATTTATTTTTGGGAGAGAGAAGAAGTGGGGGAGGGGCAGAGAGAGAGACAGAGGGAGACACAGAATCCGAAGCAGGCTCCAGGCTCCGAGCCGTCAGCACAGAGCCCGACGTGGGGCTTGAACTCACAAACCATGAGATCATGACCTGAGCCGAGCCGAGATCGGATGCTTAACCGACTGAGCCTCCCAGGCACCCCCTCCCTAGCAGCGGTTTTGTACAGCACCTCACCCCCAGAGGGGTAAGTCCTGCCTTCGGGGAGCTTACAGTCTCGTGGCTAAAAGAACGTACATCACAGGACACAGAGTGTGGGAGAGGAGAGTGGTTCTCAGATGCGTTCAGGTGCTAGAAGGCCCCGAAGGGTGTGTTAAAACACACGACTTTTCCTGCGTTTCTGTTTCGTTTCAGAAGCTGGACCCACCCCCCTGGAGTGTCTGGTTTAGAAGTTCCAGAATGGGCCGGAGAACTTAGATTGCCAACAAGTGTCCAGCCGCTGCTGCTCTGGGGACCCCTGCTTTGAGAACCACGGGTATGGCAGAAAGAACAGTGTCCGGGAGCCCCAAACCCCAGGCTGCCCCTTCGTAGATGCGTGTGTAGTAAGGCACCCAGGCTCGTGTTTCTTCTTTGGGGAACGTGGTGGAGGCATGCCCGGAAGGAGGGTGCGTAACGGAGCAGTCCGCTTACAGGAAAGACAGACCTCGCTGTCGGGCTATACCGCTGGCCTCGGCCAACCGGGCACGATGTGGCAGACGCTGTAAGGAGACACTGGTCCCAGCTGGGAGGGAAGCCTCAAGGACAAGGTGAAATCTGGGCAGCGTCCTAAATGGTTGAAAGTCATGGCGATGAGACCATAAATGCTTTGAGCCCTTGAGTAACAAACCCTGGGATATTGAATAAGGGTGAGATTAGATTGGTTTTGACCTTTCTGGACCTTGAGATAAAGAGTCATCACGGTGGCGCCTGGGTGGCTCAGTGGGTTAAGTGTCTCACTGTTGATATCGGCCAGGTCATGGTATCATGATGGTGAGGTTGAGCTCTGCATAGGGCTCTGCGCTGAGCCTGCTTAAGATTTTCTCTCTCTTTCCCTCCCTCCCTCTTTCTGCCCCTCCACTGCTCTCTCTCCCTCTCAAAATAAATAAAAACTAATAATAATAAAACAAAACAGAGTGATGGCGGGTGGCCAAGAGGCACCCAATTCCATCTGCCCACGATCTACATTATAAAGCCTTCCACATTCGGTGGCTCCCTGCGATGTCGAGACGGGGTTTATATCCTTCGCAGCAAAACACCAGAAACCTCAGTGTCAGACCGAAGTGTTAAAACCACGACCAACTTCTGTCGCCCAAGCGGGTTTGCCGTTGGCACCGCGACCCATTCGCCTCCCTCACTCGTTGCTACAATTCAACACTTGACTCGCCCGCAGTTTGAAAACGTTGATGTAAAGCGTGGCAGACATTTCCTGAACACACCAAAAATTTGACAGCCCGCTCCCCGGAGAGTCATTTGAAATCGCTCAGCGAACTTGCCCACAACAGAACCCAGGGCCCCACATTCACGCCGACTCTCGGCGGTTACAATCCTCCCCTTCATGGGCGTTTGCCTGGATCTCGAAGCCACAGAATATGAAGCAATTTGACATCTGGCAGCTCCTGCCAAAAAAAAAAAAAAAAAAAAAAAGGCAAAGACCCAAGCCGGGAAGAACGGGGCGGAAGAGGAACAGGGGGTTCGGACACACAGGAGAAGGAACTGAGGGGATAGCTGCATAAATTCTCAGCTTCCAGGGGGAGCCAAGTTAGTGCACAGCCTAGAGGGGGGAGTCCTGACCCTGGACTGGGGGAGCCATCAGCCTCACACCTGGAAGGAGCCCGACACGAAGGGAAGAAATAAACAGCCTCTGTTTCCCGCCAGCCCCCCTCGCACCCGGCAGGTCATTGCGTCTAGGCATCGTCAGTTTCCCCAACGATACTTCCCAAAGTGCAGATGAGCAGGGGGCACTTGGAATGCCTGTCGTTTCAAAAAACCTGTTTCCTTCACAGTGACTGCAAACCAGGTGTCTGCAGGCGGCTACTGGCAGGGTCCTCTGTGTTTCGAGACCCTTCCGGCCCTTCCCGTCGCCATCATGACCCGTCTCCAATAGAACTTCTTCGGTCCTTAGGAAAAGTGAGCACCCAGGTAGGAAGGTTCTGCCTGGCGTGTCCTTGTCTCCTCTCCTTGCCTGTGAGCCACACAACCCACTACGTGAAGTAGGCGGCACCGAGTAAAAGTGGGAATGGTGGATACGGTGTTTCCCAAACCTTGACATGCGTAAGCATCACGTGGGGGTGTTGTTAAAACACGGATTCTGATTCGCTGCCTTTGGGGGTAGGATCTGAGCTTCTGTTTTTTTGGACAAGCTCTCGGGTGATGCTGATGCTGTTGTTCTGGGGACCATACTTTGAACACAGTTATAGAAGATGGTAGGAAATCCTGAAAGCACAGCAAGAGTGCCCCCATTATTCTGAGTCACTGGGACATGAAGGGTGGGAGGTGGTGGGGTTAAATCCTATGAATCTCATCTTAGGGATGGTTTAATGCAAATAGATTTTATCTGTGCACTGACTGCCCATTAAATCACATTCAGCGTAGGGGTTCTGGTGCTACGTGGTTGCGTTTCTTGAGTATATGGGCAGGAGAAAGGAATAACGGGAAATGACATCTCGCCCGGTGCCGTGGGGTAGAAACCCCCAGCTGGTCTTGGAATCAGAAGACTGGGTGTCAATGTCAAGTTGAACCCATTGCTAGCGGGCACTCCATGTGTGACTCAGCCATTTGAAAAATGGGAAGAGATAGTAACTACCTACTTAACCCAACAGGGCGGCTTTGGACGTCGAGCTAGATAAAATATGGGAAATTTCCATGCAGTTTCAAATGATAAAGTATTGACAACCCCAGGACGCTTAGTGAAACATGAGCAAATCTGGGACGCAGAGCAACCCTCTTAACAAAGAAGGCTTCCACCATCACACATAGCAACGCCTTGTCCTAAATTGCATTTTAATACACTACCCCATTTTATTACCCTACTTACGGGGATAATAACGGTGCTCACAGCCAAAGAAGATGTTGTATTATCATTGCATCATTCACCTAAAACATAAAGTGATCAAACATCCCGGCTCATTTTCTTAATATGGTACCGGTGAGATTTACACAAGTGTGCTTGATTCAGGTTTGGCCTGCTTTCCAGATGAACCGTCTCCAGGGAGTGGCCCTTCTGAAAAACGACTCTCTTTGGCCCCATGGGAATTCCTCTCTAATGTCAAGCCCTTAAGGAAATAATTACGGAAAGTGTCCCAGCCAACACATCCAAGTGTCTCCCTTGGCTTGCGGGAGATGTCACATTCTTGGACATGTCTTGAGAGAACACCGCAAAAGAGCGTTTGAGGGCGTTACTGTTGGGGACCGGCCGTCCGAAAGAGAATCCTGTCTTCGTGAGCCCGCATTCTGCACCCCATTTGTACCGCACCGGGAGGAGCGGTGTTCCAGTCCACGCTGCATTACATTACACAATTACAGAAATGTGATTTTCATTTGTTTCCTGAAGTGCTAGTTGTTATTGCGTGGGCCACGGAGCCTTACCCCCCACAGGTGTTCCTCCAGCAGGAATGCCGCAGCGGCCACCGATGCCGTTACCATGACCCGAATTTCCAGATCTCGGGGCCCCGTTGGTCCTGTGGGTATGGGATCCTGCTGGGGCTAGCCGGAAGTCCTCTTCAGCCCCCTGGATTGTTTCTGATTGGGCTCAGCTTCCGGGAGAAACTGGACTCCTACAAAGTCTGGCCCAAGTAAACAGAGTTCTCTCTCCCGGTCATCATTAACCCTTTTCTCGGCAGGCAGCAATTCACACAAATTTAAACCAGATGGGGGAGAGCCTTTGCAAGAGGGAGAAAAATGCACTTTTATGGGCTCCACATGGAAAACGAATAAGGGTCGTGCATTTCAGGAAATCTGTATTGAGTATTAGGCGAAGTTTGGAATTGCCTGGAGGTTCAGACCTAGTTGGGGAAGAGGTCCTCACCCATCTTGAGTACGATGACCCCACTGACCATCCTAACAGCTCTCGGGACTGGGATATTGCTGGGTCAGACTGGGTTAAGTCTTTGAAAATAAAAACTTCGCTTGATAATATCAATTTGATCACTCAGCAACTATGTATTGTGTATATTCAGTGCGGAAGGGTCAACAGGCTTCGGACAGGGTTCAGCCCCACAATTTTAGGACAAGGTCCGGGAATGTCACCTCCTCAAACTGAAGGTAATGAGAAATAGCACGGAATTGGGGCAATTAGCCATCTGCAGGGGGAAGCTGTCTGTCAGCATTGCCCCTCGCAGACGAGATGGGGGTGTGTTCCCGAGATCTCCACCGGGAATGGGGACCGGTGAGGTCTTCACAGCTATTCAAAGGGCAAATAAACTTTAAAGAAGAGAAGGCAGCTCTTATTGTGAGGGAAGTGCTCAGAATTCAGGGGAGGAGTCGCCCTGGCCGCGCCCCTGACCGATGAGCATCTCAAAATCAAAAAGGGCAATTCATCTACTTATTTCAAAGGAAATAACGCCCAGACACAGCAAATACCCTGTGATGAATTCTGCACTTGGCAAGCCGCCTCTCCCTACGGACTGACAGCAGTCACCCCCGCTCAAAACGGTTCCCACGATGAGCTAATAAAGTAAAATTCCAGTGGGTGAAATTCACCAGAAGCTGAGGAACCAACCCACACTAATTAAGCCCGAAGGTCCCTGGGTAGATATATAAAACTGAAACCTGAACTGGCGAGGACCATATTAAAAATCATTCATTCCATGATATATTCCATGAACTTCTAACACTGGCATTTCTGTCCCGGGATATTTTCTTCGGCATTGGAGAGGTCAAAAAAATCTCAATGTTCCTACTTTTTTTTTTTTTTCCTTTTGAAGTTTTATTTGTTAATAGTCTCTACACCCAACACTGGGGCTCGAACTCACAACCCCGGGATTGAGAATCACTTGCTTTTCCAACCGAGCCAGCCAGGCGCCCCAGCAACGCTCCTGCCCGGAAGAAGCCTCAGGTATACTACAGAGTGTTTTCAAGCCATGGTTGCGATCAAGGAGAGAGTTCTGAAATCAATTTAGCTGGTTAGGAACAGCATTTAAAAAAAATTGAATAAGAAAAAATTGATAGAAGAGACTAGAAACCATTAGTATATGTCGCTGTTTGTCATTTTTACAGCAGCAAAACCACCAGTTGGCTAACTCTCACCAACTGGTGTCGACTCAATTCAGTTCTGACACTGCCTACACTTAGTGCAGACCCCATAGGTTAAGGGCTCAGTCCCACTTCAGATGCCGACTGCAGAGGGGGTCCCCAGGCACCCGCCTGGCTGACTACAAAGTCAGGGGTTCCCACGACACCCTTCGGCTTTGATAATTTTCTAGAATGACTCACAGAACCAAGAACAGCCTTGAGAATTTATTATCAAGGATATAAATGAATAGCCAGACGGAAGGTGCATACGGGGCCCCGCCGGCCCCGTGGCATTAAGTGGACCACTTTCCCAGTACCTGGGTGTGGTCACCAAGCTAGCAGTCCCCAAACCTCATTAATCTGAGGGTTTTTTTTTTTTTACCAAGCATGATTGTTTAAATCATTTTCCATCGGTGAGGCGCCTGGGTGGCTCAGTCAGTTAAGCATTCGACTCCAGCTCAGGTCATGATCTCACGGTTCATGAGTTTGAGCCCCGCATCAGGCTCTGTGCTGACGGCTCAGATCCTGGAGCCTGCTTCGGATTCTGTGTCTCCCTCTCTCTCTGCCCCTTCCCTGCTCTTGCTCTGTCTCTCTCTCTCTCAAGGATAAATAAATATTTAAAAAATTTGTTTAATCGTTTTCCATTGGCAATGAACTCAATCTCTAGCCCATCTCCCCTCCGGGGAGGTGAGAGGGTGAGGCTGCGAGTTATAACCTTTCTCACTGTGATTGGTTCCCCTGGCCACCAGCCCACATCCTGAAGCTATCTGGGGTCCACCTGAGAGTCACCTCATTAGCATAAACTCAGGAATGGTTGAAAGGGGCTCCTTCTGAATAACAAAAGACACTTACTCAGGAAATTTCAAGGATTTTAGGAGCTGCGGTGCCAGGAATGGGGAAGGGTGGGGCACGGAGCAAAGACCAGGTCTATTTTTCTTTATATCACAGTTGCACACAGTAAGAAGTAGTGTTTTCTTGGTGGAAGTTTTGTTCTCTGTCGTGCATATGTGTGTTTGTATGCGTCCTTCTACTGGATCTTGATAGAAAAGGTATTTCTTACCATGGATTGTTGTGAAAAGTTGGAAAGTTCTAGCATCAAGACATGCCTGTCTCCCAGAGGGCCCTGTCAACCCTGAGTCTTCCCCTGTGCTGGGGCTTCAGGGGGGCCGCTCGTGAATGTTTCTCTGGTCTTTAAGCTCCCCTTTCTGGATGTGTGCTTGCCCAGTGTCTCCTACAACGGATAGGCTCTGCTTCCTATAATGAATCCTGCATTCTATAATGTGTCTAAAACATTTTTTTTATGTTTATTCATTTTTGAGAGACAGTGAGCGAGTGGGGGAAGGCACAGAGGGAGACACAGAATCTGAAACAGGCTCCAAGCTCTGAGCTGTCAGTACAAAGCCTGACACAGGGCTTGAACCCACCGACCGTGAGATCATGACCTGCGCTGAAGTCAGATGCTTAACAGACTGAGCCACCCAGGCATCAACTCCCCCCCCCCATAATGTGTTTTTAACGTTTGAAAACACTTCACTAGAGGAATCATATTACACAGTATTTATAATGATTTGTGGCCATGTCTAGAAGTTCCACTAAAACTTGTAAAACAAAGGGGTTCAGACAAGGTGTGATGTGAACGGTCAGGGAAGGCTCCTTAGAAGCAGTAGCCCTGACCGTGGTCTTGAATGGCGGGCCGGCCCCCACCAGCGTTAATGAGCACATTATCGTGATGCTCGTTAAAAATGATAAGGAGGACTTTGTTTAAGGGGGACTATCTCGACAGATGTAGGGGCCACCGCGGTGGGTGGGGGAGAGAGACTGGGCTCAACTTGGAACACAACAAGGAAAAGTGGGAATTTATAGTCGAGGAGTGCAGCGGGGGTCAGGGGATGAAAAATTACATCCTCGTATTTGATGTTAATATTTTTCATGCACACAGAGGCTTTCTTATATAAGAAATGGAGACCCAGGATGCCTGGGCGGCCCAGTCAGTTAAGCGCCCAGCTTGGGCTCAGGTCGTGATCTTGCCATTCATGGGTTCGAGCCCCACGTCGGGCTATGTGCTGACAGCTCAGAGCCTGGGGCCCGCTTCCGGTTCTGTGTCTCCCTCTCTCTCTGCCCCTCCCCACTTTCATGTGTGCTCCCCCCCCAAAATAAACATTAAAAAAAGAAAGAAAGAAAGAAATGGAGACCGAAAGAAGTGGTTGGGCGTGAGAACTTCTAAGCCATTTCAACCAAGAGCGATAAATCGTGGGGACGAGAAGGGACATCTGGTTGTTCATTGGTGTCCTTGAATAGCCTTTGTAATAAACAGGTGATCTAGTAAGGAAACTGTAACAAGACAAAGGAAAAGGAGCTGTAAATTGTGAGAAAATGACTAGAAGAAATATGGGGGAAACCAAGGGACGACACGGATGATTTTAGTGGGTTTGTTTGTTCAGATACTTCTCAGCGTTGACTCCCTGGCTCTGGGGATAGGATTCTCCTCTTCCTGATACAGGGACAGGGAGGGTAGCCTCCTGTGATACGGTGATCTATAATAAATACACAGTTTGGTCTTTGTTCCTGCTCTCAGCTCGCAAAACCCTTTGGGTGTCCTAGGAGATAAGAATAATGGGGGCATCTTCTGCCATAATAGTTGGTCTCTTGCCCTCAGTTCCCGAAATCACTTCAGAGCCATGTAGGCGATACATGTGTCTTGTTATTTATAACATGCCCCTTTCAACCACACCTGAGTCTATGACAATGAGGGGACTTCTGGAAATCCCCTAAAGATGGAGGACATTTTGCCAGGAGAGCCAACCATGACGAGAGGGTTGGAATTTTCAGTCCTACCCTTTGACCTCCGGGGAGGGGAGAGGGCTACAGGTTGAATTAATCACTAACGGCAGGTGATTTAGTCACTTGTGCCCATGTAATGGGGTCTCCATACAAACCCAGATGGTGGGGGTTCAGAGACCCTTCAGGCTGGTAGACCAGAATGCACCCATATGCTGGGCTGGGCTTCAAACTCTACAGGGGCAGAAGGTTCAGGACCTCACCCCGCATGTCTCTTCATCTGGCTGTTATTCATATCTTTTTGTTTTTAAACTTATTTATTTATTTTGAGAGAGAGAGCACGCGCACGCTTGCACACGAGCCGGGGAGGGGCAGAGAGAGAAAAGGAGATAGAGAATCCCAAGAAGGTTCCACACTGTGAGCGAGGGGCTCGATCTCACGCACCACGAGACCATGACCTGAGAATCCTATCCCCGGAATCAAGAGTCGGATGCTTAACCGACTGAGCCACCCAGGCTCATTCATATCATTCATATCTTTTAATATCTTTTGTAATAAAGCCATAATCTAGTAAGTAAACTGGTTTCCTGAGTTCTTCGAGCCGCTGTCGCACGTTCATCAGAGCCAAGGAGAGGATGGTTGGAGACTCTGGTCTACTGTTGGTAGGTTAGAAACAGAGGCAACAATTTAGACTTGCCTTTGGCATCTGAAGTTGGGGGAAGAGGGCAGTCCCCTAAGACGGAGCGACCTCAGGTAGATGGCGTCAGAACTGACGGGACTCGCAGGGCTCCCGGTGGTGTCAGAGGATGGCCTGGAAAAACTACACATCAGAATTGGTGTCAGAATCGTACTTCCTCGTGGGAAATTGATGACCTGCTTGAAGGCAGAAAGGGGAAGTCAGCGAGCCCTTCTCGAATCTGCTGCTTCTCAGTTGCCTTCCACTTGGAATAATGGGCACGCCAACACAGCACGCATTGGGGTGGTATGTTCTGGTGCTCCTCACAAGCAATGAGGAAACTGGTCCCAACACTTGGAGGAATGTTCTGGAAAGACAGTATGCGTACGTGCGGTGGTTGGCAGGAGAGACACCATCTAGCTGTGCGACTGATACCACTCCTTACACTTCTTGTGTCTCAATTTTCTTGGCTGTAAACCAGGAATAAAAATGACATCTCCCTCCCATGATTGCCATGAGAATTAAGGGAGTTAAGGGTCTATAAATGCTTAGGAAAGTGCTTGTCATTCGTGAAATGGCAGAATCACTGTTAGCTGGTAGGGATTGTATTTGAACAGGGGGGAAACTTTTTCAGTGTTCTGAGCAGGTGGACCCGGACCCCACGATGGCGGGCGGATGGGGGAGGCTCAGGTACAGGCTTCGAGGTCCCTCCTGTGCTGTTTGAGGGTGGCGGGCTGGATAACAGCCCCCCAAAGATGTCCACATTCTGTGCCCCAGAGCCTGCGAATATGGGACCGTCCACTGCAAAAGTGGCTTTGTTGAAGTGAGTACAGCAAAGACCGCGAGATGGAGGGAGATTGGCCCGGATTATCCGAGCGGAGGCAGGTGATCCCCGGGATCCTTCTAAGAGAAGATGTGAGGGCGGAGGCTGAGGACGGAGTGACCCTAAGGATGTGAGCCAAGGCACGTGGGTGCCTCTCGAAGCTGGAAGGGACCAGGCAATGGAGCCACCTGTGGGAGCCTCTGGAAGGAGCACGGCTCTCCTAACCCGTGCTGACGGCTCAGAGCCTGGAGCCTGCTTCGGATTCTGTGTCTCCCTCTCGCTCTGCCCCTCCCCTGCTTGTGCGCTCTCTCTCTCTCTCTCTCTCAAAAGTAAATAAATATTTTTTTTTGTTTAAGGAAAAGAAGAGTTCCTTCAATTTTTCAGACTTCACTCACTCTGCGTAGTAAGCAGAAAGACAGGAGCGCTGGGTCCTGATCCTTTTAGGAAATCTGTCACAGGCGTGGAAACGGAGGCCCAGAGAGATGAAGAGACGTGCCCCAGGCCACACCTCCTTCTGCCCAAGCAGGGGAGAGGGCAGAGGGAACATTGTGATTCCCACCCAGGGCTCTTTCCCCGCTCGCCTCGGCCTCTCCCGGCTCAGGCTGGGACACCCAGGAAGGGCAGGGAGAGGAATCGGCAAAGTCCCCCCAGTGTGCCGCCTGCTTTTCTGCAAACCTGGGACCTCCCTAGTGCGTGTGTTCTCTCCCAAAGCGCCGAGACATCCCGCTGGCCTATTTCCAAGGGCAACGAGGATCAAACCAGCCTTTCCCTTTTTTTCCTCTCTGCCAAGTGCCTCGCCCAGGGCAGAGAAGTTACAAAGATGAGACTGATTTCCTCTCCTGAATTTCCATTTTCCCAAGCCAGGGAGGCACCTGTCCCCCTACCTTCCCCCATCCCCCAAGCCTTGGGACAGTTTTGTGTTATCTAGAAAATTCCACCCTGCATCTGCCTTGCGGACCTGCCTTGTTCAGAGCTCAAAGCCCTTGCACGTTTATTTTCCTGCTCTTTCCAACAACATCCTCCAAAGGCAGAGAGTGGCAAAGATCGATGTTTTACTTTCGCAAGGCAGACAGGGAAAGGTCAAATCAGAACAGGGGGAAGCAGGGAGGCAGAAGACGGAAGACAACCCCGGTCCAGCCTCTGAAAGCCAGTCGCTGCCCTCGTCCGGTTCAGAGGAAGCCCTAGCCACCCAAGAATGCCGGAAGCTTCCACGGGGGATGGGGGTGGGGGGCTGGATCCCCATCACCGCCAGGCGACTTCGCAGAGCACTCGGACCCCTGACGACACACACAGTGCCCTCAGCCAGGCATCCAACGTGTGGTGAGGGTACATCACTTTGCATGATGGTGCTTTGGTGCGTCAAACAGGCGACTCAGCAGGAAGCTGGGGACCAGAAGTGGTGGGCGGACACAGAATCTGAGGTTTCAGAGATTCTTAGAATTGAAGGGGTCTTGGCTATTCCTTACTCAAACTGCAAGTGCCGTCTCTGGTGGTCAGGAGCACAAAGGACGATGGAGAGAATGTCTCTTGGCACCGAAGCATGTGGGTCCTCTGAGCATCCTGCCTGGGGGGCTCGGCCGGTGAAGCGTCCGGCTCTCGATTTCAACTCAGGTCATGATCTCATGGTTCGTGGGATTGAGCCTTGCGTTGGGCTCTGTGCTGACAGCATGGAGCTTGCTTAGGATTCTCTCTCTCTCCCTCTCTCTCTCTGCTGCTCCCCCACTTGTGCTCCCTCTCTCTCGCTCAAAATAAATAAAGAAAGAATTGTGTAGGGAGACGGGGAGAAAGCGTACTCCATTGCCCTGGATACCATCTGTCATTGTGACGTGGCTATCAAACTCCCCGCTCCCCCTCTTTCAAAGGCCCGCTCCTTGTCTTCTGGCTTCTACGCAGAAAATCACAGAGTCAAGCGTCCGAAATGAAGAGTTGCTGCCCACAATGTTTCAACTGTTTTCCACGTAGGATGGAGTTAGGAAGCGTTGACATCATGGACCAGTGTTGTTGGTTTGTTCGTTTGGTCAGAGTTTTGTGCGTCAAAGCAGGAGTCCACGAGTTTCTAAGATAGCCGGTCTCGGGAGAGGCTGGGCTGAGTGCATTTTGTAGGGGATTCAGAGCCACTGAGGTCTGAGAACCCCCATGCCACAGACTTGCCTCCACCCCCCACCACCTGAGTTACAGGCTTCTTTGAGAATCTGACTCAGGCCTGTGGCTCTCCCCACGCAGCAAAGACTTTGGCATACAATTTCGGGGAAGGGAGTGAGGGATGTTCAGAGACCGCCATGAAGCAAGCTCCTTCAAGAAAAGCTGTGAAGACCTGGATACGCGGCCCAGAATGCCTGTTCTGCCTATAGAACCGTATATCCTTACCGTTCCTTCCAGGACTTAGGACCTGGACCCCAGGCAGGTCACAGCGTTGATGGTATTTCATTCGGTCGGCTGGAACCGACAGAGGGTGCTCAAGCTCGGCTGTCATCACAACACCCCACTAGGGCCTCAAGGACAGCGCCGCCCTCCCCCACTCGGTTTAACGGCTTTCCAGAAGGGGAAGGAGGAGGATGGCCACCGGGTTGGCACTCTAAACCTTGTCCTAACCAGATCTTTTTGGAAATCAAAACCCAGATTTAAGAAGGCTGCACCAACCCACGGTCACCACTAGATGGCGATCATAGCCACAAAGCCTCAAAAAGGCGGGACCTGCCTAGGGGCCCAAATTTGACTTCCACGCATCTCTTTTTTTTTTCCCTATAGAATGTGTATACATATTTCCGGGAAATCTCACAGAAAAATCTATATTTCCAGACTCACTTGCAAAACCATCCCGAGATCTGGTATGTAAATTCTATGAGTGCAGCGACCAACAATTCCTCTTCAATAAACAAGGAAGGAAGGAGAGAAGGGAGGGAAGGCTCTCCCAAAACCTACTGGTTCTCAAACCTGAGTGGCCATCCAAATCCCCAGGGAAGTCTCGTTACGGCACCAGACAGCTGGGCCCCACCCCTAAGCGTCTGAATCAGTGGGCGCGGGACGGGGCCTGAGAATCCACCTTCGTGACAAGGTTTTAGGTGGTGCTGATGCTGTTGGACCCGGGATCCACATTTTGAGAATCTCTGCCGGCTTCTATAAATACGTTACAGATTTTTAATTTTTTTTAATGTTTTATTTTAGTTTTTGAGAGATAGAGCAGGAGCAGGGGAGGGACAGAGACAGTGGGAGCCACAGAATCCCAAGCAGGCTCCAGGCTTCGAACTGTCAGTACAGAGCCCCACGCAGGGCTCGAACCCACCAACTGCGAGATCATGACCTGAGCCGAAGTTGGACGCTTAACCGACTGAGCCACCCAGGCGCCCCTTGGATTTTTTTTTAAGTTTATTTATTCATTTGAGAGAGAACCTGCTTGAGATTTTTTTTAAGTTTATTTATTCATTTGAGAGAGAACCTGCTTGAGATTCTCTCTCTCTCTCTCTCTCCTGCTTTCTGCCCCTCCTCCACTTGTGCTCTCTTTCTCTCTCAAAATAAATAAATAAACCTTAAAAAAGAGAATACAGATCAGATTGGGATGGTGCCATTTGGCAGATACCTCCCACAGCCCTCCCCAAATCACGGTAAAGTGAATGGGTTGCAAGTATCAGGCCGACATTGTCGACCGAGCATAACATTGCTGCCTTCCGAACCTGCACGGTAGGGCCTCAGAGTCCTTCTTAACACAGCACCCCGAGCAGCGACTCTGAACCCACCTGAATTGGCACACGGGATGCAACCTGTTTGGAAAGACACGGCTTGAAAGGAGATGTCGGTAAAGAAATCACTGCGCTGCTTAAATCCCCAGCCCGAATGTTTCGGGGAAGATGGGCAAACCCACCGTGTTCTGGCAGGAAGCAACTATTCAGCAAACAGAGACCTAGAGCATCCCCAAAGGTTCGGTTACCTTTGGGTTCTTGGTCGCGGGAACGCAGTTGGCAAAGGAATTCTGTGGACAACTAAGTAATGTTTGTAAAGTGAAGCCCCTGAGAACAAAGCCCCAGACCGGTAGGAACTCTTGCCCCTCCCGTTCTGCTCAGCTGCAAAACAGATGAAATACTGCCGGCTTCCTCGTAACCATCAGCCCATTGAGGGGGGGAAAATGAGGTTATGCTGCCACCTAGTGGTCACGGCTGGTAACATGCCGCGGCTGAGGAAGTCCCCCAAACCAATAAACATCTAAGGAACGGATGCCACAGAGAATAAAAACCGTGTTTTATTTTGGCATTTTCCAGCAAACAGAGACATGCGCTCCCGTCTTTGTATAGAAACGCTTGGAGGGGCGCCTGGGTGGCTCAGTCGGTTAAGCGTCCATCTTTGTCAGGTCAGGTCTGTGGGTTCAAGCCCCGCGTCGGGCTCTGTGCTGACAGCTCAGCCTGGAGGCTGCTTCAGATTCTGTATCTCCCTCTCTCTCTGCCCTTCCCTGCTCACGCTCTGTCTCTATGTCTCTCAAAAATAAAATAAAAACGTTAAAAAAGAAAAAAAAAGAAAACACTTGGAAAAAAAGTAGCATCCAAGAGAGAGTCAATATCTTTCAATATCCCAGACCAGAAAGAGTGGATGGCTTGGGAATTCAGTTCGGGACCCTTGGATCCCACCCAGATGTTCAAGCAGCCAGGTCCCACGGAGTCCCCTCCAGTCAATTACTTTTCTCGATGTTTCTAATCAACAGTACTATGTATGCGATGCTGTAAACCTTTATATTTAATATTAGCTCATGACTCAGGATCCTAAACCAGATGTTTTGGGTGAGCAAGGCATTGATGACTTACCAGTAGATGGAACCCAGGCCCCTGGCTGCTGTCCAGGCATTTTACCAGCTGAGCCGCAGAGCAGAGAGGTCGCTACCATCTCGCTGTAGGTATGGGGGTGGGGTGGGGAGGGAGGAGGGACGGGAGTAGGGACAGAAAGCTGCATTCCACAAGACCTTTGTGAGGTTGTTTTCCCCTCTCATATAAAGCAGGAGCTTGTAGTGTTGTCCTAAGTAAATCATAGTCGGGATTTGCAATCCTCTGAACATACACCCCCCCCTTCATAGCATTATGATGGTGAGAGAGGCGGAGCTGGAAGGGAGGAGGTCAAATCGGGGGCCAAGAGAAGGTGATACCATTGACTCTCATGAACCAGGTGTGATGATGTCTTTACATTTATTTTATTTTATTTTATTTTATTTTATTTTATTTTATTTTATTTTAATTTACTTTATTTATTTTAGAGGGAGTAAGTGCAAGCAGGGGAGGGGCAGAGAGAGAGGGAGACAGAATCCCAAGCTGGCGCTACGCTGTCAGCGCAGAGCCCGACACGGGGCTCAATCCCACGACCTCGGGATCCTGACCCGAGCTGAAGGGAAAAGTCAGATGCTAAACTGACGGAGCCACCCAGGCGCCCCTGTCTTGACATTTTTAACTGACTTTTCCGCCTCTAGAGATGCCTCCAGGGCCCTTCCCCTGTCCAAGCAGCGGGGACCACTCATGGGAGGCATTAGGCAGAAAACAAAGAAGGCTTCTGGGCTCCCTGAAGGAGAGGAGGCATTCTGCCCCACCATCCGTCCTGAGAAATATCCTCCAGTCTGTGGCGAGGGGGCCAGAATTACACGTGGGTTCCCGAGAAAGAGGTTCCATGGCTGGCTTCCTGGGTCAGAGTCCTGGGGAGGTAACAGAGCCCAGACGGGCCAGGGGGACCCCCAAAGGAGATAATCCCTGAAAAGCAAGCGCTTAGCAGGCTGTTGGGGATATAGCAGGTGCCCGATGAGTTGCGGCCATTACTGCTTTTATCTGGGTACTTACTTCATTTCAGATGCCTTGGTAATCACCAAGGCCAAGTTCCCCGAGGGATGCTTTCTCAGCGAGGGAGTGAGCACAGATCACTCTCCCCACTTCTACCTTTCCTCCTAACAGGAGACAAGACTACTTTTAATTCAGTTTCCTAAAAGGAGCCAATCTAACCAATATGTGATGGTTAACTGCATGCGTCAACTTGGCTAGGCCACGGTGCCCAGATATTCAGTCAGAGATGATTCTAGATCATTCTGTGAAGGTATTTTAAAGACAAGATTAACATTTTAGATCAGCAGTCTTTGATTAAAGCAGATGACCCATCAGGAGGCGGGTGGGCCGCATCTAATAAGTTGAAGTCCTGAGTGGGGAAAAAAACAAAAACTTGAGCTTCCCGGAGAAAGACAGAATTCTGCCAGCAGGTGGCCTTCGGACTCAACTATACCTCTTCTATGTCTCAGTGTTAAGGAATCTGAGGTGGCATCCGTGGCAAGGGGGGGCCGTGCGCTAGGATCTCCCACTGGTGTGTGCGGAGTGGGGATGGCGCGACCACTCGGGGCCCCTCCTCTGTTCTGACGGATCCTGACCTCGCCCTCTTTGCTTTACTACCTTCTTTTCTTGGGAGAGTCCATGTTTGACTGGTTTTAATCTGACCCATTGGTGGCTTGTTCTCAGCTGCCTTTTCTGGCTGTAACTTCTCCTTTTCGGTTTTCGGCGTCGGGAGCGTGGCCGTGTTGCACGGTTGGGCCGGCTCAGGCCACGTCTTCTCTCCTGCCGGAGACAGTCTCCCCGCAGGAGATCTCAGTGAGCTCCAGGGTTGCAGGTGACATCGGAATGTCAACGGATCCCAGTCTTGCCAACATTCAACTCTTCTCGAACCCTCGTCACGCCCTACAAAAGGCATCACCATCTGCCCGCTCACCCAGGTCAGAGCCTTGGAGATCCCGTCCCCCCTTGATTCCCGAGTTTCCTCTGTCCCCCACTCCACCCCCGCATCCGTCGGCTGATCTGAAGACTCCACTTCAGACCACGGCCCGACGGGACCCTTCTCTCCGTCTGCGACCTCTCCGTCCTAGGCCAGGCCACCCTGGTCTCTGCTGCTCCCCGCACCCCTCTGGCTCTCCACCCAACGTCCTCTTCTCCACGAGGGCGGCACAGTGTGGAGGGGAAGACAAATAGAGGGTGAGCCTCCAGTGCGGAAGAGGGAGGGAGGTGGGGAAGGAAGGGGGGAGGAAGAGGGAAAGAGAGAGGGGAGGGGGAGGGATGGGGAGAGACCACCATGCGTCACTACTTGCTCCGTTTTAGAGCTTTACCTCTGCTGCTTCCTAGAATCCTTATAGGATTATATAATCCCGCCTATAATCCTATAATCCGGGGAGTGGGTCCAGAGCAGCGGCCAGCTTGCCCCAGGTTGCCTGGCTGGTCTAGTTCACGCCCAAGACCCGAACTCCATGGACCCCCGATGGTACCACGCGGCCTCCGTAGATGCCCCGCTGCGCCCTGGGCCGTCAGCAGCCCCCACCCCCGACACACCTGGGTTCCCAGCCTCCAGCCTCTTGCATCTACCCCCTCAGGACCTTGCTGCGGTGTTTCTCAAACTTAGGCCATGTGAGGAACCCCACTGCATGGAACAATTATGTTGAAGTCCCTGAGAATGTATCTGACAACCCCCGCGGGGGCTAAGAATTAAATAGTCAATCCTGGGGGGGCCTGGGTGGCTCAGTCGGTTAAGCGTCCGACTCTTGATTTCAGCTCAGGTCACACATGATCTCACGGTTCGTGAGTTCGAGCCCCCCGTCGGGCTCTATGCTGTCAGCGCGGAGGCTGCTTGGAATTCTCTCTCTCCCTCTCTCTGCTCCTACCCCATTCATGCTTGCTCTCTCTCTCCCTCTCAAAATAAGTAAATAAACTGAAATAGGAAATCCTGGCCCCTTTGGAGATGCAGGCATGGAGGTGGGCGGCTGTTCCGGAGCCCGGTGGTGATTGTATGACTTACTTCAGAAGAGCTTCGAAAGGAAAGGAGCCAACTGAAGGATTCGTCTGGATGTCCCAGGTCCCCCAGAGTCAATCCACCACCTCTCGGGGGTCTGGGGACCCCAGCGTGAGTAATCCTAGCCTGCAGCAGCGTAAAGCTGAAACACCAGGGCCCTCCATCCAGGGCCCCTCCTGGCCCTGCTCTATCCTGAATTTATGTTCTAGTGATGGCTGCTGTTGGGGACACGAAGTAGGGAAGTGGGGGGGTGAGGGGGCTGGAGGCAGGGTGGGGGTAGTCGGGGACCTGGGTTTGCATTCCGGCTCTGTGTCTTCTGTAATCTCCGGCAGGTTAATCCCTTTCTGCCTCAGTTTTCACCTCTGTGAAATGGGGGTAATAAAAAAAAAGCACTCACCCGGCAGGCTCGCTGTGAATGTTGCACGGTTTATGCGTTCGAATTCACAGAAGCCTGCGGATCACGGAGTTAGCATCCAGTGAACCGTTTCAGGTGGTTCTTTGGATACACTTGCGTCTTCCACGTCTCCGACCTGTTCCCTTGGCCAGAATAGCGTTCCTCGTCCTGCCGTTCTAGAAATCTGTTAACTTCTCACAATCCCGAGCATGGCATGTGTCTGTGAGAAGCCGCCCGGACACCATTCTTTTGTCCCCAGAGCGTCCCATCATCAACACCCCCTCTCAAGTCGGTCGTTTAATTGTGTACTGGATAGGACTTCTGTCAACAGCAACAAAAATCAGCGGGGCAGAAGTAATTCTATTTCCCTTACCCGCATTTGAGCCGCTAGACGGAGGTGGTGGAAAATTCAGGCCCCACAGGAGCAGGATTGCTGGGGCTTCCCAGGGGCCATGTAGGGTTCACGGTTGTCTGCTCAGGCTGCCATGACGAAATACCGAAGGCTGAGGGCGCCTAAGCCACAGACATGTATTTGTCACAGTCACCCTGGTGGCCTCATGATACTTCATTTACCCTCATTAACTTTTTAAGTTTATTTATTTATGTTGAGAGAGACAGAGACAGCACAAGTGGGGAGGGCCAGGGAGAGAGAGAGGATCCCAAGCAGGATCCGAGCTGCCAGCACAGAGCCTGACTCCGGGCTCGAACTCATGAAACCGTGAGATCACGACAGGAGCTGAAACCAAGAGTCGGACGCTTAACTGAGTGAGCCACCCAGGTGCCCCTACTTGTATTAACATAAACACCTAATGAAAGGCTGTATCTCCAAATATGGTCACATCCTGAGGTATTCAAGTTTAGGACCCTGGGGTATGAATTTGGGGGGAAAGACAATTCAGTCCATAATATGGGGTACAGATTAAGCTGACACATTATTAAGGACTGTGTGGCCCCCAGTCATCAGGGCACAGGGGTCTGGCATACTTCTCATCTTGGTCAGAAAGCCCCTGGGTCCCATGTGCCCAGATGCCCCAGGCAGCCACGTCCCCCCCAAGTCTTACAGCCTTTGGAGGACATTAAAGGTAGCCCACCAGGTGCTTGAAGGGGGAGAGGGGAGACCCAGAAAAAGAAAATCTCTCGAAATAATGTGCCTCGCTCTGGCTCTGTGGGAAGCGTATAAAATTTACATAGATTGTCGGACGGACAAAGGGATGGGCGGACGACAGATACGTGTCAAAGCATGAGTGGCAAAGGTTGGAAGCACACGTTAACGGTGGGATCTGAGTCCTGGATGGACAGATGGATGGATGGGCTTTCAACGCAGGTTTGAAATTTCAGTATAAATTGGCGGGGGGGGGCGCGAAATATTACGGTTCACATTTGCCACAGGCTCGTGGTGAATGAAATATGGCACCTTCCTTCTTACTGGAAACACAGAGAGCTTAGCTCTTGGAAGCGCTAAAAATAAGCCCTGAGCAGGTAGAGGCTGTGGCCCCAGAGCGCCCCCTCGTGGCCAGGGCGGGCGTCACGTGCCTCGGGACGGCTCTACTGTGACCTGACCTTGCCCTGGGACCGGGTTTCCCTACTCTGACCGGACGCCTGGAGGCGGAGCCGCGCGGACGGTGTTTCACCGACCCTGTGAGACGGATCTAGAAGGTGGGCTAGTAATCAGAAGACTTCGCTGCTCCGCCCGGTGCCAGCTGAGCTCCCCTCATGGGTGAGTGGGAGGGCTGGCCTCCCTGCACCTGAGAATATTCCAAGAAAGCGGAGAGAGAGGTGCCTCACAGCCTCTGCTCTGCCTCTGGGCGGGAGTCTGGATCCCCTCATTTCAGACTCTGGTTCAGATGTAGCAGCTGGGATCATACTGAGAGGGGGGCCCCCAAGTTCTCCCTTCTAATGTTCAGGGCAGCAGATAAAGGGAGGGTCGGGGGGTGTGGGGGAGGAGAGGGCCGAGTGGGCTGTTAGGGGCTGAACTGTGCCCCTCAAAATTCATAGGTTGTGACCCTAATCCCCAAGATTTCAAAATGCTTTCAGCGCCAGGGTCTTTAGAGACGCGATGATGGTACATTGAGCCCGCGATGGTAGGCTGGTGTCCTTACCAGAAAAAATCTGGACACCCCAAGACCCCAGGGATGCACTGAGGTAAAGCCACGAGAGGGCACAGCAACAGGTGACCCTCCGCAAGCCACAGACAGACAGACAGACGCCTCGGGAGAAGCAGCCCTGAACAACCCTGACCTCGGACTTCAGCTTCCTGATCGGTGAGAAAAAAAGTTTCTGTTTAAGCCCCCCAGTCTGGGGATCCTGGCATGATAGCTGGGGTCAGCGGACACCAGGCCGGCTCTCTATGCCCTCAGCTCTTACGGAGCACCCCGCACCCCAAGTCTGGGCCCTGTGCTTGGTGCGGAGGATAGACAATGAATAAAGGCTGGGAGGCACTAACTGTGGCCGAGCCTGACGCAGGTTGAGCCAGCTGTTTTTTTTTCGGGACTCCTGGCGTGTTAAAATCTCTCCCAGAGCTTTTTGGGGTCGTCTGCGTGGCTCAGTCAGTTAAGCGTCTGACTTCGGCTCAGGTCATGATCTCAAGGCTCATGGGCTCGAGTCCCACATGGGGCTCTGTGCTGACAGCTCGGAGCCTGGAGCCTGCTTCAGATTCTGTGTCTCCCTCTCTCTCTGCCCCTTCCCCACTCGCCCTCTCTCTCTCTCTCAAACATTAAAACAATTTTTAAAAAGTCAATCTACAGTTTAGACGAGGGATCCACAAACCGCTTCTGGGAAGGGCCCCGTCGACCAAGTTTGGGCTTCGTCACGTCTGTGGTAGTGTCAGAGCAGCCATTGAGGACACATAAATAAAGACCGTGGATATGTTCCAATGAAGCTTTATTTACAAAAACAGGTGGTGGGCTGATTCGACCCCCGGCCTTTTGCTGTTGACCTGGGGTATAGACAGTATAATCCAGTTAGGGCCCACAAGTTCAAAGCTGTCTGAAAAGCACCTTCATTCAGTCCTGCTGATGAACGGACTGTGTAACCTCAGGCAGAAATACTAGCGACGTTTGAATCTGAGTTCCTCCCTGAACGGGAAACCTAGGCCAAACCATTGGAATCCTATTTCTGCCCAAAGGTAAGCTGGCTCGCTGGTTAGGCCTGCAGGCTCTGAAGTCAGATAGTTGTGTAGACAATCAGCAAGGCATCTGGGTGGCTCAGTCGGGTAAGTGGCTGACCTCGGCCAGGTCATGATCTCATGGTTCACGAGTTCAAGCCCTGCGTCAGGCTCTGTGCCGACAGCCTGGAGCCTGCTTCAGATTCTGTGTGTGTCTCTCTCTTTCTCTGCCCCTCCCCTGCTTGCGCCCGTGCGTGCGCTCTCTCTCTCTCTCAAAAAAAATCAAGTTATCAAGCTTCTCAGCCTAATTCCCCTTCTGCGAAACGGGGCGGGGTGGGGGGGTGTGTGGAATTACATCCTAGCAGATTTGTGAGTAGTATTAAATGAAGCAATGCACGCAGAGGCTTACATTAATAAGCAGAGGGGGCAGAGGGGGTCAGCCCTGGAGGATGTAGCTGGGAGGATAAGCTAAGAAATTCCTGCTCGAACCGTTTCGAAGTTCTCAGTAACAAAGAATAGGTAGTTTGAGAAAGTGCTGAGGAATTTGCGGGCAGTATAAATTGTCTATGGATTGTTTCAAAGTAACTTTTTTTTTTTTAAGTTTCAGAGGGGAGGCAGAAGGGCAGAGAGAGAGAATCCCAAGCAGGCTCCACACCGTGGGTGCAGAGCCCAACTTGGGGCTCGAACTCACAAACGGGGAGATGGTGACCTGAGCCGAAATCAAGAGTTAGACGCTTAACCAACCGAGCCACCCAAGTGCCCCGGACCTTAAAAAAAATCTTGTCGTGTTGTCTGGTTTCTTGGGGTCTAGACCGGGGACTCCTGTTAAGAGCTCAGTGCGTACTGTTGTCTGCTTTCCCTTCTGACATTTTCCTCTGCCTGGGGTCACACCCCCATCCCAGCCCCGAAGACACCAGGTTTCCGAGGTTTTGGGTGGCAAGCCTCTGTCTGCACACCGGCGTCTTGGCACAGTATCTAGAGCCTGATGTTAGCTCCGTGTGTTGACTGAATAAATACGTGAATGAAGGTATTGCATGGGGAAGGCCCCGCGGGTCCCCAGATTAGGGGTCCCTTGGTCAGATCACGAGAGCCTAGGGCGCTCAGGGTTTGCCTCAGCTTTGCGGATGCAGAGATTAAGATTTGTGAGGTGCACAAAGAGACGGTGGGGGTGACGGGACTCACTCACGGCAACCGTATCTGCAAGTGTCGATTCCGGAGAGCCAAGCTGTACGTTGTGCATTAATATCTGTCCAGCCACAGAAACACAGCGACACCGGTGTTCGCTGGCCCCTACCTCTGCCTGGTGGCCGCTTCTTCATGGAAACTCACAGGGCAGTCAGGGTAAGTAGTCCAGCTGCTTCTGGGGAAGCGTGGGCTCTTCTGTTCCAAGTGTCTTTTTTGCGGTGTGTCTCTGATACTTTCTCCCGTTTCCCTTCCCTTGAATCTGGGCGGGTCGGGTTGTGACTTGCTTTGACCTCCGAGCCTAATCCTTCGGAAGCCTTGACCTTTCACTTTGAGCTTGGGAACTGGCCACGCTGTAAAGAAGCGCACCTTAGCTGCCCGAGGGTAGAGTCTACCTGGAGGCGTGCCCTGGCCCCTAGCCAGCACCAAGGCCCGAGACAGGTGAGGGAGGCCATGCTGGATACTTCCGCCGGCCACTGAGCTACCGCGGCAATCAACACCAAGGGCACAGGTGAGCCGTCCTCAGGAAGCAAAACAGTAAGCGTTAAGATGACTGGAGACCGTTTTCAAGCCTCTCGAGCTCAGGGGTTGCTTGCACACCCAGCAATGCACAACTTTAAAGAGGTTCGATGCAAGAGGAAGTAGTTGGATTACATGAGTTGCGGGGATCACTGAATTCGGAAAGCCCACCGCCTGCATGTCCAATTTCTCCGTTGCCCCGATGTCAGGCTCCCTCTCCCCTAGCAGGTCTGGAGATACTCTTCTGTCTCTGACTCTCTGACTCATCCTTTTGAAGGTACCAGTCAGGGGGCGCCTGGGTGGCTCAGTCGGTTAAGCGTCCAACTTCGGCTCGAGGTCATGATCTCGCGGTCCTGTGAGTTGGAGCCCCGTGATGGGCTCTGTGCTGACAGCTTGGAGCCTGGAGCCTGCTTCAGATTCTGTGTGTCCCTCTCTCTCTCTCTCTCTCCTCCTTCCCCACTGGCAGTCTCTCTCTCTCAAAAATAGACATAAAAAAATTTAGAACATCTTCCTGTCCTAAGATTTCTTTCAAAGTAACAGTCAGACCATTCCATCTGATAACACTCTTGCGCTATCGAATTTCGAGCCCAGTTCGATTGCAAGGACGTCAGTTCACTTAAGCTGCTGGGTTCTCCCTAACTTCCTACTATTACCTGCCTTCATAGCTCAAGCCCTATCCTAGGGGCCAGACTGACCAAGCCCTGTTCTCAGGAGGTTTGCGTTCCAATATCACCTCCGGTTGGACAAGTCCTACCTCTGTCTTCATATATTAGGCATAAACCTGTGACCCAAAGCATCCCTGCAGCCCTGGGAACAACCCGATAGCCACAGACTTTCCCGAACTTTCTTCACCCATCTCTTGGAATGTCATACAAACACATGACCCAAAGGGATTCTTCCTGTGTTTTTTAAGGTATTGGGATTACCTGACGGATATGAGCCTAGGGGGCCAGTAAAAGAGAACCAAAAGTCACTTTTGTCTGTGGAATTTAGAATTTTCAAAAAAGGATCAGAGTCGTCACCAAGGGAAAAGTCAGGGTATTATTGCACTTGTTTAACTTGAAAAAAAAAAAAAAGTTTATTTTGTCCCCCTCGCCAGCTTTATTGAGATGTAATTGACATAGAATATTGTGTAAGTTTAAGGTGCGCATGATGTGAGTACACAGAGCAAAATGATTACCACCATGTAGCTAATACCCATCACCTCGCAGCTATCTCTGTGGGGGTGTGGGGTGTGGGGTGTGGGGGTGTGGGGTGGGGTGGTTCGCAGACTTTTAAGATCTCTCTTAGTAATTCGAGTATACAGTATTGTTTTCTTTAAAGTTTATTCATCTCTTCTGAGAGAGACAGAGACCACATAAGGAGGGGAGGGTCAGAGAGAGGGAGACAGAGTATCCCAAGCAGGCTCCATGCTGCCAGCGCAGAGCCCGAGACGGGGCTTGAACTCCTGAAACTGTGAGACCATGACCTGAGTCGAAATCAAGAGTCGCAAGCTTAACTGGCTGAGCCCCCCCAGGGGCCCCACGGTGTTAATTATGTCAGCATGCTGTACCTTAGAGGAGTCTGTACCCTCCGACCGCCTTCAGCCAGTGCCTTCACTCCCCCAGCTCCTGGTACCCACCAACCCACTGTTTCTCGGAGTTCAATTCTTCTTAAATTCCACTGTGACTGAGATCGTACAGTAGGTCTTTCTCTGATGTATGGCACTTGGCATAATCACCCCGGTGTTGCAAATCCTTATTGGTCATGACTGGTAATGCTTTACATACTATTTATACATATATTACATATTGTTACATAAATATATGCAAGCATATGTAAGTTATAAGTAACTATATATATAATCTCACATTTTCTTTATCCATTCATCCACCAAACTGTATATAACTATATATATATGTAACTATATGTATATAGAACTACATATATATGTAACTATATATATAACTATATGTATGTAACTATATAACTATGTAACTATATATAACTATATATGTAACTATATATAAAAAACTATATATAACTATATATATAAAACTATATATATAACTATATAATCTCACATTCTTTATCCGTTCATCCACCCAACTATATATATATAACTATATATACCTAACTACATATATATAACTATATATATATAACTATACATATGCAAGTAACTACGTATATATAACTATACATATACATAACTACATATGTATATAGCTATATATGTATATATTAAAAAAGTATAAAACTATATATACCTACATATAAAACTATATATATAACTATAATCTCACATTTTCTTTATCCATTCATCTACCAATGGCGTTATTTCCATGTCTTGGCTGTTGTAATGTTGCAGTGAATACGGGGGTGCAGGTATCTCTTCAAGACCGTGATTTCACTTCCTTTAGATTTGTGCCCAGAAGTGGGATTGCCGGATCCCATGGTTCTATTTGTAATTTTTTAAAGGAACCTCCATATTGTTTTCCCTAGTAGCTGCACCAATCTACACTCCCGCCAACAGTGCACACGGGCTCCCTTTACTCCACAGCCTCACCAATGCTTGTCGTTTTGATCAAAAAAAAAACAAAAAACATTCTAACAGGTGTGAGGTGGTATCTTGTAGTTTTGTTCTGGATTTTCCTGACAATTAGTGGTGTTCAGCACCTTTTCATGATTGTTGCTCATCTGTAGGTTTTCCTTAGAAAGACAAAATGTGTATTCCTTTGCTCATGTTTTAAAAAAAATTTTTGAGAGAGAGAGAGCACACGCTAGCAGGGAAGAGGGGGAAGGACAGAGAGGGAGGCAGAGAATCCCAAGCAGATTCTGACAAGGGTCTAGATCCCGCCACCCCTGGGATGGTGACCGGAGCCAAAATCGAGTCTGACACCAAACTGACTGAGCCAGCCAGGTTCCCTTTTGCCCATTTTTAAACTGGATTTTTTTTTTTTTTTGGCTATTGAATTGTAGGAGTTCTTTATGTAGTCTGGATATTAACCCTTTATCAGACACATGGTTTGCAAATCTTTTCTCATTCTGGCTGTTGCCTCTTCATTTTCTTGATCAAGTATTGTTTCTATTTTGAATACTTTTGGGATGGTAGTACCCTAATCTTTTCAGTGGTTCAGCCCTCTACATGGTTGATGGGCAGTTTTCCTGACCCTCACCAGGAAGGAGACTTCAAGCACGAAATGTATTTTCACACAGTTGGGCGCTAGCCTTCCATAGAACCGGTTTCACGTTTGGGTGGACCTCTGGGTAAATCACCTCGCCCGTCTGAGGGTGCTCCTTGCACCTGAGCTCTCTCGCAGGGAGAAATCCTCATTAGCTATGCGAGGGGATAGGAAGTCCTTTTATTGCTTTTCAAAGGGCTGGTCCTGGGACACGATCCCCTGCGATGTCCCCACCCAGCATCTTTAGCCAGTCATTTGTTTTTTAATACATTTTACGTGGGTTGAAGCATTCTATTTCCTTTTCATTCCTGCTACCATTAATTGAGTGCCTCTCGTACCGACGCCACTTAAAGTGCTTTCAATATATTATCAGGTGCGGTAATTATAAGAGTCTGACGTAAACTGTAACTACCCCCACCCCACTTTACAGATAAGCAAACTGAGGATCAGACAGGTCAAGAGCACCCCACTAAGAAACCAACCAAGACCCTCTTGCTCAGAGCTTGTTCTCTTAACCCCTAACTGATTATTTTTGCTTTTCTTCCCCAAGATAGTAAAAGAAGCGTTTGAAGCATGCATTCATTCATGAGAATCACTGCAAATAAAATTAGCGAAGGCGCCTACGCTGACGCTCTCTAGAACTTACCCCTTCACATTTCATCCTAACAATCGCCACAACTAAGAACGAACCAGAGGTCCAAGGGCTGACTCGCTTAGCGGGACAGATCACACCCTCTGGACACAGGAATCAAGCGCCCTCGGCGCCCATTGAAAACTCCCAGAACCGCCTCCTGCGCCAGGGGGCTTCTTCCGGCGCTGCGCTCCCAGAAGTCCCGCCCCAAGTGAGACAGTTTCCGGAAAGAATAGACGCAGGGAATCCCGGAAAGAGACAAGGGGCGGGGCCGTCCGGAGCGCTCTAGCATGCCTCCTCTCTATGGCCGTCCCCAATTGACAAGCCGTGAGGGGCAAGGCTCTTCTCTATTGGACGCGCGGCTCCGCGTAGGTGGGCAGTTCGGCGCGCGGCGCGTTGATTGGCCGGGCTTGCCACGCTGGGCGGAGGGGCGGGGCGTGGGGGCACGAGGAGCCTGGTGACCCGCAGTTTTAGGAGCGCGGGCGGAGGCCGGCGCATGTGGGCTTTTCGGTCTCTGCTGCTGCTGCGGTCCGCGGCCGGGCGCGCCATGTCGCAGGGACCCGCCCGCCGCCAGCGGCCGCCCAAGGACCCGCTGCGGCACCTGCGCACGCGGGAGAAGCGCGGCGCGGCGTGGGAGCCCGGGGGCCCGAACACCGTGTACCTGCAGGTGGTGGCGGCCGGCGGCCGGGACGTGGGCGCGGCACTCTACGTCTTCTCCGAGTATAACCGGTCAGTGCGCCGCCCCGGAGTCCGGCCAGGCCTAGGCGTCGCCCCGTTGGCGGGTGTCCCCGCGTCGCCAGTGGGGAGTTTCGCTGCTGCATCCGACCTTGGCCTCTGGAGGGGTGGGGGATCCCAGGCCCCACGGCCGTGGGGTTCCCAGGAGCCCTTGAGAGCTGCAGACCTGGGCAGGAGCGCCCTCTTTCCAACCCTTGGGCCCCGAGCCGCCTCGTGGCACACTTTGGCCGCATGCCCTCCTGTGCGCCCCGACACCGGGACCTCAGGGTTGGCGTGCGGGGTGGTATCAAGTCTGGCGAGGAGGTGACGGGGGAGAGGACGCGCGTCGCCCCAGCACCAGCCTGCTGCACAGGCCCCTCAGCCCCCTGCTCGCCGCTCCTCTGAGGAGGGTTCACAAGCAGAGGGTTCATCCTCACGCCAGAAATGCAGCCCGGGAGTGCAACGTGTGTTTTTAGGGTTTTTTTCCCATATCGAACAGTTAAGCATCTAAACCGTGGCAGAGGTTTTACAGAATAGCATCTCCTGAATATCTTGCCTAATGTTTGCCCCGTAGGTATCTCTTCAACTGTGGAGAAGGCGTCCAGCGACTCATGCAGGAGCACAAGTGAGTCAACCATTTTCTCTTGGGGCCGAGCCGATTATGGGCCCTGAAGGCCGAGGTGAGCGACAGGAGTGCTTCTAAAGCAGCTCAGAGGGTCCCTGTCTTACTCAAACGTTCTGTCTTTCCTAGGTTGAAGGTGGCTCGTTTGGATAACATCTTCCTGACCCGATGCACTGGTGTAATGTTGGGGGACTGTGCGGTAAGTATATTCTTTCCGAGGTGGGAGGCCGGAGGGAAGTCTCTGGGATTTTAGCCCGCCTTGTTTTTTTTTTTTTTTTTTTGGCCCATCTTCTGAGCCCTCAGGGAGCTGGAATCTTTTTTTTTTTTTTAATGCTTAATTTTGAGAGAGAGACAGAACATGAGAAGGGGAGGGACAGAGAGAGAGGGAGACGCAGAGTCCGAAGGAGGCTCCAGGCTCTGGGCTGTTAGCGTGGAGGCGGGGCTTGAACTCACAAACCCTGAGACCATGACCTGAGCTGAAGTCAGACGCTTAGCTGACCCGGTCCCCCAGGCGCCCCTGCGCTGGAATTCTCTTTATGCTTTGCCCAGTCAGCTGTAGCATGAAAAGCTGTGAGTCAGAGGGCAGATTTTAACACGAGTGCCGTTTCCAAGCCTTGCCATCCACTTTGTTCATGAGTTGCTGGACTGGAGAGACGTGCCAGTAAGCCGGAGGGTGCAGTGGCTATGGTTGCAGCAAACACACTCACCCCCGAGACCGTCGGCAGCTACGTATACATGCCTGCGGTCCAGATCGCCCCATCATTCGTGCCCATCGCCCAGGAAGGTCGACGTTGTCTTGCTGACAAGCTCTGCAGCTCTGTGATTGGGGGGGAGTGCAGAGCTCCTCCATCCTCAGGGCTGAGGCCAGGGCAAGGCAGTGAGGCGCCTGGGCTGCAGCCCCTGAGGCCGTCCCATCGCTTGGCGTGATCCTGCACCCCACGTGTCTCCTTGCCTAACCCTAGTGTGAGCCCTGCCCGTTCTGGAGGCATCTGGGGAGTCTCCGGTGTCCCTTACACCTCCAGCACGTGGCCCATGAAAATGGACGTCTGGAGGAGGACAGGCAGCTACATCGCTGGTTAAGTGAGGAGTGCGCCCCCCTGGTAGGACACGCCGACCTACCTTCCTTCCTTCCTTCCTTCCTTCCAGGAATGATTCTTACCTTAAAGGAAACCGGCCTCCCCAAGTGTGTGCTTTCTGGACCTCCACAGCTGGTGAGTCTCTCCCAACTGTGCTTCCAAGGCTAACCCCCTCCTTTTTTTTTTTTTTTTTAATTTTTTTAACGTTTATTTATTTTTGAGAGAGAGAGTGTGAGCAGGGGAGGGGCAGAGAGAGGGAGACACAGAATCCAAAGTAGACTCCAGGCTCTGGGCTGTTAGCACAGAGCCCGATGCGGGGCTCGAACTCACAAGCGGTGAGATCATGATCTGAGCTGAAGTCAGACGCTCAACCGACTGAGCCACCCAGGTGCCCCTAACCCCCTCCTTTTTTGATGCGAGTCGCGAGCAGTTTCCGTTTCTGCAAATGCGCCTTTGGCCCTCGGGAGCTAAACCAAAGGTGGAGAAAAACCCTTCGCCTTTTAGCTGCAGAGGCTGCGTGACCTCGCACAGGGCACTCTGCCTCTTAGAGCCTCAGTTTCTGCCTCGTGAGACGGCCGTGCCGTTCCGTCAAGCTGCGAAGGGTTCCACGAGGTATGCACCTAAAGCTCGAAACCAGCTTCTTACATGTTTGGCGCCAAGTGGGTGCAGACGGTGCACGTCAGCGTTTGTCGTGACTAGACGTGCAGAGCTCTTCGTAGGTTCCAGAGCAGCCCCCTCGCGCTGTCGGGAAGCGGCGTGCACACCGCGAACGCTGCTGACTCTGTTATTAACAGAGTTCCCAGTTCTTAAGGTGACAGGCTGCCAGCCACCGAGTTCGGTGAATTCCGCCTCCAGAGCAGTGCCTCGAATCCAGCCGTTTGTCTCTCCTTGAGGCCTTCGGTCCGTCTGGCTCCTGCCCATGCTTACCGTGACCGCTTCGTACCCGCCACACGGTGGGGACGCACCTGTCGGCGGGTCACATCCAGCGCGGGGCCGACCCCGTGGGCCCCTGTGGGTCCTGGCTCTGGTCACCCTTGGCTTCTGTGTCCCCATCTCCACGCTGGGGCTCCGTGGGCTCCTCTTAGCTCTTGCCTGAAGCCCCTTCCTGTCCGAGAGCTTTCCTCCGGAGCCCCCAGAGCCCTGGCGGGAGGACGGTTGCTCAGGAGCCTACCCGACGCGGGGGCGGGCTGTGCCCCGACCCCCGCGTCCCACGTGCTCCTCTCAGACGCTCAGCACGGCCGCCACTCCCCGACGGTTTGTGCTGTTTCTCGGTTCAGTTTTGTCACCGAGTTTTACATCTCACAAGTCCGGGGGCCCGTCCCCTGCTCGCCGCTAACCCCTCGACTTCTAGCGTGTGGCAAACGCTGTGTGAATACTTCCGTAAAAGGGTTGCAGAATCCTTACTGGACTTGGCCCTGACGCCCGTCCACTCTGCCTGCGGCTGCGTTCTGTGTTTGTGCCGCCGCAACTGCTGCTCTCCTTCTCTCTCTCTTCTAGGAGAAATACCTGGAAGCTATCAAAGTGTTTTCTGGTCCGCTGAAAGGAATAGACCTGGGTACGTTCCTGCCTCCGCTCGTGAACGGCCGCTTCTGCCTTCTGTCTGGTCCAGTCTCTCAGAGTAGAAGCCGTAAAACCCAGACCCCATGAAGCCTTGAAAGCCCGTGCTTCATCCGCAGGAGACGAATTGTTTTAAGTCTTGCCTGCTGCACTTTCTGCCCCCCGCCCTCCCGCCTCGTGCCAGCAGAGGCTAGAGATGCTTCCCCGTCCAGTTGCCTTCAGTTGCTTCCAGTGGGAAGAGGGGGACCAGCAACGCCACAGAGGCTTGTCACCGTCTGCGTCCCGTGAGCCTCCGCTCTGGCTCCGTCGGGAGGCAGGCAGGCGCCTCCTGGGGCGAGGCCCAGCTCACCGAGCCAGCAGGGTCCCCGCCCTGGAGGCGACACGTGTTCTGGTTTGTTAATCCTCCTCTTAAAACATTTTTTTTTTTAAGCTCATTTATATTTGAGAGAGAACAAGAGAGAGCGTAAGCAGGGGAGGGGCAGAGAGGGAGGGAGACACAGAATCCGAAGCAGGCTTCAGGCTCCGAGCTGTCAGCACAGAGCCCGACTCGGGGCTTGAACTCACGAACCGTGTGATCCTGAGCCACCCAGGCGCCCCTGCTGCTCCTCTTCAGTAGAAACACCATCTTACTTCAAATCGAACTTGGTTCTTACAGCTGGGATGACGGATTCCTTGGCGTCACGAGGCCGTGTGCTAACAGACGCCTTTTAAATTTCAGAATTGATTTGGTTTTTTTCTTAGCAGGTAGCGCTCGAACTGTTTTTTCGTTTAGTGTAGTATTAATGACCCATGAAAATACACTGGTGCTTCTTTCTGAAAATTTGTAGTCTACTCTGAAACTCTGGTTCTGAGTGTAGCTTCCCGGCAGAATCCAGGGTAAACCGTCTGCTTGCGGTTGGTGACATGGAGAGCCCTTCCTCCCCCAGTGTCTGTGTCCAGTGCAGTCACCGTCCCTCGGTCTTTTTCCTACAGCCGTGCGGCCCCACTCGGCACCGGAGTACAAGGATGAGACCATGACCGTTTTCCAGATCCCCATATACAGTGAGTACGAAAGCCCCGTTTCCCAGGAGGAGGGGGGCATGCAAGTCCCAGGGAGGAAAGCAGGGGGCGAAGATAGAAAATGCTCGAACATTGGCTGTGGGTGCCTAGTGCTGTGTTCTGAGTTTGGTTAGGAAATGCAGCGCGGGAATTGAGAGACGGTTCCCGCCCGTACGGAGTTAATAACCTCACGACAGACGCGTCAAGCTCCTATACGAAGGCCCCGGTCGTGTTTTGGGGTGTCGTACCCAAGCACTGTCCGTCTCTCACATTTATCGCTTGGGGGCAATTCACACAGACGTAAGCGCCCCTTAGGTTTCCCAGCTCAGGCACTGGGAAAGCGTCTCTTACAAACACTAGTACCGACGGCAGTGTTGTGAGCGGGTCAGAAGGTCCCCAGAACCTTCGCGGGCCGCAGGGTCGGACGCTGGGGTGGTGACTTAGAGACCGTCCGCCTGCCAGGCTCCGCCACCCGTGTGTCATCTGCGAGTCTGACCGGTCACACCCCGGGCCGGTCTTGCCGTCGGCGAGGAGAACACAGGACGCGGGACATTCCCTCGACAGCGCCGACTAGTGCGATGCCTGCCGAGTGCTGAAGGGGTGCAGATGAGAGCCCCCCCAGCGGGCAGCCACCTGTGTGCACGGCCCGTGCGCGCGGGAAGGAGGCGGGGGTGTGTCTCGAGCAGGGGCAGACGTGCTCGGGGCCCAGTGGGACGGCCGGTTGCCTCAGAGCTCCCTCCGTCCGGCTCACTCCTGGTCAGGTGTCCTCTCTTTCCTGACCCCTCCTGACCCCTGAGCCTGATTCGGGTCCCTACTAGGCCTCCCTTCCTGGCACGGGACCGTTGGCTTTGACGTGAGTTGGCGTGGCCGGTGCTGGCCGGGCCCGCTAGCCGGCCTGCTGTCCCAGCCCCCAGGGGCTATAAGGAATGTGCACTTGGAGAAGCAGGCGGGTCCCTGGGACGCGGCCGCCGAGCCGGCCTCTGAGCACGGTGCTTTGTTTTCTTGGCCGGGAGACTTAACTGGCTGCGGAGTCGTGGCCTCCCCACAGTGCTGTCACCTTCGGCCTCGGTCTGTCCTGGTGCGCACACCCGCCTGTCGCCTGCCTGCATGTTAGTCTGCAGACACCGTGGAGTCCCTGCTGTGGTCAGGGCTCTCGGCTGAGCGGAAATGGAAAGGCGATGGGAAGGCCCTGCGGCCCAGAGGCCCGGGCGGGGAGGCGCCTGGTTACTGTCGCAGGAGGCAGGCTGCTTAGCAGGCGCTCCGGCGCCCACTCCTGTGCACAGCGGGCTTCTGGCCAAGAGCTCACCTCCGTGGCGTGGGGTCTGATTGTTTTCCATGCCACCTAGGTGAGCGGAAGCGTGGAGCGCACCAGCCGTCCCAGAGCCCAGAGAGACTCAGTCCAGGGCGGTCTTCGGATTCGGGATCCACGGAGAACGAGCAGCCCCTTGCAGACGGTAATGCTGTCTAAACCCGGCAGCCCGCCGTCCGGAGAATTCGGGTTTCCCAATCCTGCCCCGTCCTGCCTCGGGTCGGGGTTGTTACCGTGAGAAGTCTGTGTGTGGAGCAGGCCCTTCGCTGTCGGCGTAGGACTCGCCCGTGGGCAGAGGGCGAAGGTGGCTGGCTGGGGCTCTCCGGCCGGTCCCCGACCCCGGGCGGGCCCCAGGCTTTGTGCTTTGCGTACCTGGAGGAGAGCGGGGTCCGGGAGACAGGCTCGTTTGCAGCCCCTCGCATCCTTCCTCCTCCTCCCGAACAACAGCCTGCCCAGAAAGTGAGTTAAAATCCCGGCGGTGGAGGCGGTGGAGGCGCGGGATCACCGTGGGCGAGGCCGGCCGTGGCTGCCGCCCGAGAAGGGCCGGCCGTGGCTGCCGCCCGAGAAGGGCCGGCCTGTGAGCCGCCCTGGTGCATTTTCTCCGCAGGCCGTTGAGCTTAGAGTTCTTTCACGTGTTCGTACGCTCGCTTATGAAGCACGTTACAACCCCTTTTTCTTCCCCGCGTCTGGGTAAAATGTCACTTTTGAGACATTTCGCCAACCGTTTCTCAAGTTTTCCTGGTGGGCGGTTTGCGTCTTCTGTTTGGCGCGGGTGGGGAGCGTCCGGGCCGGCTGTGCAGAGAACCCGGGGTTTCCTCCCACCTGGGTCTTGAGCGGTTTTATGTCCAGTTGATGTTGCGTGAAGTCAGACTTCAGGCAGCTGTCCAGCCGCGAAGCCCGAAAACCCTCCCGTTGGCCTCGTCCTAACCAGACTCGGTTTCCCTCAGGTGTTGGCCAGAAGCAGCGTGGCAGGGACCCGTCCTTGGTCGTAGCCTTTGTCTGTAAGGTGAGTGCCTCCCCGATGGGCTTTCCGTGAGCGTACGCGGTGACCTTCCGTTAGCGCCCGTCCCGTGACCGCGTGATGGCGGCTCCCGAGTCCCCTGCGCCCAGAGGGCACACTGACTCCCTGTCTCTCCGTCTGCCACCTATACTTCTATGTACCTTGAAACCCCCTCCCGGCAGCGGAGCCTGCCCCCGTGCTGCTCAGTGTCTGGGCGCCGTCAGCCGCCTCGCACTTCGCACGTGTGAGGGCAGCTCTGGGTCCGCACGGAGGATTTTGGCTCGTGCGCTGCTCCGGTAGCTGTCAGACCGCTGGCACCGGACTCGTTTTAACACCGGCTAGTGCTCACGGCCGTGTCTGCAAATCTGAAGTTGGTCCGGTTCTGTGAAAATTTTATGACAATCCAGTATTTTAAAAATTTGACTAGCGGCCTATTTTTAATAGGGCTTTGCGTTAAAATTTTATCATCTGCAGCAAGCGCTTTAATCTGTGGTCAGGCTACACGTGTCGTCTTTTTGTGGGCTTTGATTGGATTTTGAAAAGTAATGTTGATTTTATTTTCATTTTTTTAATGTTTATTTTCTTGAGAGAGAGAGAAACAGAACATGAGCAGGAGAGGGGCAGAGAGAGAGAGAGACACACACACAGAATCCAAAGCAGGCTCCAGGCTCCAAGCTGTCATCACAGAGCCCGACGCGGGGCTTGAACTCACGTGCTGTGAGATCATTACCTGAACCGAAGTCAGACGCTTAACTGAGCCACCCGGGCGCCCCGAGAAGTAATGTTGATTTTAAAATAAGATTTGTAATTTGCGTCTATATTATAACACCAACCACGGAAAACAGTTCTGGAAGGTCGGTAGTAATGGTTATCAGTTGCAGGATCATTGTATCACTTCTGTCAGTTTATTTAAATAATTTTTTTTAATGTTTATTTTTGAGAGAGAGAGTGCGAGCAGGGGAGGGTCAGAGAAAGAGGGAGACATAGGATCCGAAGCAGGCTCCAGGCTCTGAGCTGTCAGTGCAGAGCCCCATGTGGGACTTGAACTCACAGATCACGAGATCATAACCTGAGCCGGGGTCAGCTGCTTAACTGACTGAGCCACGCAGGCACCCTGCCCAATTTATTTAAATAATACTAGGTTTTATAAAAGTTAAGTACCGTTATCAATAGGCTTATTACTTGGGTATTTCCAAGTTTTTAGGCAGTAAAATAATTTTTTTTAATGTTTATTTTTGAGAGAGAGAGACAGAGCACAAGTAGGGGAGGGGCAGAGAGAGAGGGAGACACAGAATCCAAAGTGGGCTCCGGGCTACGAGCTGTCAGCACAGAGCCTGATGAGGGGCTTGAACTCACAAACCCACGAGATCATGACCTGAGCTGAAGTCAGACACTTGACCGACCGAGCCGCCCAGGCGCCCCTAGGCAGTAAAATAATTATTTTGTTTTGTTTTGTTTTGTTTTGTTTTAATTTTATTATTATTTTTTAATGTTTATTTTTGAGAGAGAGAGAGAGAGAGAGAGACAGGGCAAGCAGGGGAGGGGCAGAGAGAGAGGGAGACACAGAATCCGAAGCAGGCTCCAGGCTCCGAGCTGTCAGCACAGAGCCCGACACGGCGCTTGGACTCACGAACTGTGAGATCATGACCTGAGCCGAACTTGGATGCCAAACCAACTGAGCCACCCAGGCGCCCAAAATTTTTAAAGTAGGTTTATACGGTAATCTGGAAATTAAAAGAGGTCCTTCCCGCCTTCCTCAGGAGACGCCTTGGAGTGTGATGAAGTGTGCCCTGCGACGGGCTGCGACCCCTGTAAACCTGGCCGCTGCGGGGCCGCTGTTCCCGAGGTTGTGGGCTATGGCCCTGGCCCTCGTGTCCCCTCCTTCGTTGTTTGCTGCCCCGTCTGGGTGTTGCTGTCACCGGATCAGCCCGTGGGCCCTTGTCCCTCCTGTAGTCCGTTTGCCACTTCCTGGCTGAGGGTCTGGACGGCAGCACGGCTGAGCCAGTCCAGGCTCTGCGAGGTCGAAGAGGCCCCGCGTGTGAGGGCCTGGGACTCGGGCTGTCCTCGCTGGGAGCGCGTGGGCCTCAGACTGCCGCGTGCCGGCACCGGGCCTCGGGAATCGCCTGCCGCCTCTCCGCCGTCTGCCGCGTGCTCCACACCCTCTCGTGGGCTGAAGTCAGCTCGGAGTAGAGGGAGGGGCTTTGCCTGCCGCGGGTCTGCAAGTCCCTGTTACATGTCAGAGCACGGACTTTCTGAGCTGAAGCCCACGGGGGTCTGCGGGGGGAGGTCCCTTGTCACAGGCGATGACATCGTTATCCGAAGCCGTCATCTGAGTTCATCATCTTTGTGTCACGCACTCAAGCTGTAGTCCTTCGTCTAGGGTAATGTTTGCCGAGCTAGAAAATTCTAGAATACTAATAAGACTCGCTCCAAATTGGACACTTTGCCCTACGAGTAACTTCCCTTTTAAAGAAAATGAAAATCAAATGGAATTTCATAGTCAAAGATTTATTAACTTTTTATGCCAATTCTTTTATTATGTTATTATTTTTACTTTTTATTTTTATTATGCCCGAAGCACGTAGATATGAAGAATGAATGTGCGTGTTTTATTACAGCAGGGTGATTATCGGGCTTGGGGCGGGATTTGTCGTGTGTCCTCCTGGCAGGAGAGCATGCCGGCGGTTCTCAGTACGGCTTCTCTCCCGGATGAAAGCAGCGCCCTGTTACTGGTGTGTGGGAACCACGGGTGTGAGATCACCCCCGCTTCGGTGCCTGGCACTATCCTCGCGCTTCTGGGGCGTACAGGGATTCGTGCGATCATTTCTGTGAGACGGAGTTCTGGTCCCGTCCCGTTAGCTACCGAACGGCGAGGGCGGGAGGATCAGACTAGAAAGGTGTTTGTTTCCCAGGGATGCTCAGAGGATACTTTTGATTCGATTTGGAAATGATCGCATTTTATTAAATCTATAACAGGTGAACATTGGGAAGGAAGGGACTGTGATTTAAATCGTTCAGCTTTCAGTCTTAAAGTGTTTCAGAGTAAATGACTTCAGAATGTAGCGTGGGATATAGTGTATCTTATCTCAAAGCAATAATCGGACCCGAGTATTTTGTGGACTGGTAAGAAAGAAACTGAAACTAAAGAGCAAATCCAGGGGCGCCCGGGCGGCTCAGTTGGTTGAGTGTCTGCCTTCGGCTCAGGTCATGATCTCCTGGTGCGTGGGTTCGGGCCCCGCGTCGGGCTCTGCGCTGAGAGCCTGGAGCCTGCTTGGGATTCTGTCTCCCTCTCTCTCTGCCCCTCCCCCTGCTTGTGCTCACTCCCTCTCTAAACATGAAAACACACAGACATTAAAAGAAACGTAAAACCAGAAAGGTGGTTAAAACCCAAGACAAGTGGCTAAAGCCTCGCGTCCTCCCCCCTCGCCGAGATGACACCCGTGTTCTGTCTGTGGCAGCTGCACGTGAAGAAAGGAAACTTCCTGGTGCTCAAAGCCAAGGAGCTGGGCCTCCCAGTGTGAGTGTGGCTGGGTGGCTGTGGGGGGGGGGGGGGGCGCGTCCCCGCAGCGTCCTGCTCACCCGCGCCGGCCTCCTCTTTCAGCGGGACGGCCGCCATCGCCCCCATCATCGCCGCCGTCAAGGACGGGAGGAGCGTCACGTACGAGGGCAGGGAGGTGAGGCGCCCCGTTTCCGTGATGTGTCCGCGGTCCCCGCCGGGGCCGGATGTGGGACAGCCCCGCTCTGGCTGGGCCCCGCAGACACGGCTCGCTCTGAGGGAAGCGTGTCCATGCTGGCCGAGTTTGGGTGTACATGCAGAGTGTCCAGTTAGGGTGGGGGGGCCTCCTCCCCATGGGGTGGGTGCTCTCCCTCGTCAGACATAACGACAGACCCCCTCCTGAGGGTGGACGTGGGGCGCACGGCCCAAAGGACTGCCACCGTGCTCTTACCCGGGGTGTCTTCTCTGGTGTCTGTAAGAACATCGGGACCAGCAGCCGCAAACCCGAGGGAGGGAGTCCTGGCTGTCACGCCGGCTTCACGGCCACGCCGGGCTGTCGGGGGCCTCTGCAGGTCCGCCGTGTGCGCCTACAGAGCAGTGCCAGCAGGCAGGGGGCGGGTGGTGACCCCCGCGCTGGTTCGTGCGTGTTCCGCAGGGATCCGTGACGGCGGCGGGGTCCGCACGTCTGCTGAGTGGGGCCCCGCCCCGCAGAGAATCATCACCCCGCTGTTTTGCAGATTTTGCCTGAAGAGATCTGTACTCCTCCAGATCCCGGCCTTGCTTTCGCTGTGGTGGAGTGTCCCGACGAAGGATTCATTCAGCCCATCTGCGACAACGCCACCTTCCAGAGGTGACGAGGGCTGTCGGGGGGAGGGGGGCGTCTGGCTGGCCCGCGCTCGCTCCTGGCACGGGCGTCTGGGAAGCCCAGGCTCCGAGCTCCGAGCGCTAGGGTCGGACCCCTGCCGGCAGGACGGACCTGGGACGGCTAGTGGTGAAGTGCGTGGGTGCGGAAGTGAAATTAGCTTTTTTTTTTTTTTTTAAAGTTTATTTATTTTGAGAGAGAGGGAGCATGAGTGGAGAGGGGCAGAGAGGGAGAGAGAATCCCAAGCAGGCTCCTTGTTGTCAGTGCAGAGCCCTGTATGGGGCTCGATCCCGTGAACCTGAGCCAGAATCAAGTCCGATGCTTACTGACTGAGCCACGCGGGCACCCCGGACTAGTTTGACCTAATATATTGTTCCGTGCCTGCATCGGATCTGTTGAGGCAGGTCTGACGTGTGTGGGACAGTCTGGGTCAAGGGCCTGCGTTAAGGGGCAGAACCTCGGTCTGGGAACACCTCTGTTCCGATGTTCCGAGGGCCTGGGCTCCGTTCTCTCCCGTCCTGCCAAGGGGACCCACCTGCAGCGTGGCTTCAATCCCGGGGAGCTCTGGCCCCCCCGCCCGGGCTCTCAGCGTCTCCCGTTCTTCACGGTTTGTTCTATCTCTGTGTCCTCTCCTGATTTCGATTTACGTGTTTCACTTCGTTCTGTGCTGCTGACCACAGCGGGCCTTTTGGGGCGCTGTAACTCTCTCAGGTTAGTGTGAAAAGCTCTTCCTGAGACCTGCTTTCTTCTCCTTGACGAATCCAGGTCCCTGGGTGGCGCAGGCTTTGTGGTTTAGTCACGTTGTGGGGGGCGGAGCTACCTGGAGTCGCCGCGAGCTGGTCGGCGTGTGCCCTGATGCGGTGCTGTCGGGTTTAACCGCACGACCGTGCACTGTGTGTGTGCGCGCGCGAGTGTGTGTGCAAGTGTGTGTGCACGCGCGTGCATGGATGGGAGGGACAGTTTAAAAATACTGCGTGAATGTTTTTACGGGAGCCGCAAGGAGGCCCATCCACATGTTAGTAAGACTCTCTCTGGACAGCGGAATCACAGACGATTTTAGCGGCACACGCTCGGGCCCTGGGTCTTCGGGAAGGCAGGCAGGAAGCAGACCTGGAGGTGCCGAGATTCGTGGGGAGGCTCCTGTGAAAGATACAGGTGGGAGGGAGGGAGCAGGAAGAGGCCGGGACAACTTTTGTCCTGCTCTGCAGGCCCGAGCCCTGAGGCCGGAGGGGACGGAGAGTCCCGATGTTGCGCAGCCGGGAGGATGGCTCCGGCGCCCGCTGGGCAGGCCCGGCCCGGTGGGCAGCCCCAGAGCCGACCCGAGGAGGCAGCCGGTGCCCCGCCTGTGCTCGCGCACCCCGAGAGCAGGCCGAGCGCAGCCCCGCCTGGCTGCACGAGCACTAGTGCACATGTGAGCCTGCGTCACTGTCCAGAGCAAGACGCCGCCCTTCCCTCCCCGCAGGTACCAAGGGAACGCCGAGGCCCCCGTGGCGCTGGTGGTTCACCTGGCCCCGGAGCACGTGCTCGCGGAGCCCCGGTACCAGCAGTGGATGGAGAGGTAGGACGCTCTGCCTCGGGCCCCCTCCTTCCCGGCTCCCCCTCCTTCCCTGGCTGGTTCCCCCCTCTTTCCTGCCCCCCCTCCTTCCCTGGACCCCCCCTTTCCTGCCCCCCCTCCTTCCCTGGCTGGCTCCCCCCCCTTCCCGGCTCCCCGCTCCTTCCCTGGCTCCCCCCCCTTCCCGGCTCCCCCCCCCTTCCGGCTCCCCCCCTCCTTCCCTGGCTCCCCCCTCCTTCCTGGCTCCCCCCTCCTTCCCTGGCTGGTTCCCCCCTCTTCCCTGGCCCCCCCTCCTTTCCTGGCTCCCCCCCCTCCTTCCCTAGCTCCCTGCTCCTTCCTGGTTTCCCCCCTCCTCCCCTGGCTCCCCCCCTTCCCTGGCTCCCCCCTCCTTCCTGGCTACCCCTCCTTCCCTGGCTGGCTCCCCCCCTTCCCGGCTCCCCCCTCCTTCCCTGGCCCCCCCTTCCCGGCTCCCCCCCTTCCCGGCTCCCCCCTTCCCTGGCTCCCCCCTCCTTCCCTGGCCCCCCTCCTTCCTGGCTCTCCCCTCCTTCCTGGCTCCCCCTCCTTCCCTGGCTCCCTGTCCTCCAGGAGTCTAGGGAGCAGACCCCCGTACCCTGCGTGGGGAAAAGCTGCCGCGAGGGGGCGCCGCGCGCACACGTCCCGCTTACGGAGGTCCCTGCACACTCCGTGTCCCAGGGAGTACCGCCCGCTCTTGGTGACCCAGTCCTAGAGAAGAGACTAGAGCAGCAGCCTCAGTTCCCTGACCACCCAGCACGGGACAGTCAGCGTGCTGACGGCTCTGCGTTTCATTCCGCCCCTCGAGGCACCATCTGCCTGTGCCCGGGCCCGGGAGAGGGGGTGCTCCACGCCGGCCAGGCTCAGCACCAGGTGGTGTCTGAGCTGAGCTCGGAGCGCACGGTGACATGCTGGGGTTCCAGCCCTCCCCCGCCGTTCTTCCAGGCGGCCCGTCTGCTCCTGCCTCCGGAGCCCATCCGTCGTCCCCCTCCGTCCCTGAGGGCCTGAGCTCTAACACTCGCGGTCTCTTTCCTTTCGTGGTGCCTTTCTTCTACCCCAAACTCCGTTTTGTTTCCCGGTCGCTACGTACACGCCCGACGTCTTAGCTTTCGGGTTTCTTCTGGACTCCCCGCCTTGCAGAGAGCACTGGACTCGGAGCGAGCAGTGTGACTTCCTCTCTCTGAGCCCCTCCACCTACCTGCATGCACTGGTGTCGCTGCTGTCCCTGCGGCGGGGTCACCCTGCCGGGTGCCGTGAGCACGCCGTCTCTGCCTTAGGTTTGGGCCCGCCACCCAGCACCTGGTCCTGAACGAGAGCTGCTCGTCCGTCCACAACCTGCGCAGCCACAAGATCCAGACGCAGCTCAACCTCATCCACCCCGACATCTTCCCCCCGCTCGCCACCCCCTGCCGCCAGGTAGCGCCCCACGTGGCCCCCCGGCCCGGCCCCTCAGCTCTGTTTCTCTCCACGGAGCGTGACTTGTCTCTTTCAGGAGGAGGTCCCCCCTTCCCGTGTGCCCATCGTCCGGGGCGAGTGTCTCCTCAAGTATCAGCTGCGTCCTCGGAGGGAGTGGCAGAGGTCAGTGTGACTCTGAGCTGGGGAAGGGTCTAGGTCGGGAGTGGCAGGCTCTCCTCGTGACGGGCCAGGTGGTACACGCTGCAGCCTGCGCAGGCCGCGTGGTGCGTGTCATGGGTACCGACCTCTGTCCCTGCTGCAGACGAGCCTGGATGACCAGTCAGTGACCAGGGGCGGCTGCGCTCCAGAGCAGCGCCACCCGGACAGCAGGCTCCAGCTCGGGTCAAGGCGGGAGGACGGGGCCAGCGACCATGCTGTTGTGACGACGGGGTACGCGTCCCCTGTTTTACAGCAGAGAAGTGACGCCTGTGAGGGAGAAAATCAGTCCCTGGCATCCGTCCCCGAGATAAGAGATGCTGATTGTTAATATTTTCATTTTTAATTGGAACATGTGGGGAATACATCTTTTTTTTTTTAATTTTTTTTAATGTTTGTTTATTTTTGAGACAGAGACAGACAGAGCATGAGTGGGGGAGGGGCAGAGAGAGAGGGAGACACAGAATGTGAAGCAGGCTTCAGGCTCTGAGCTGTCAGCACAGACCCCAACGCGGGGCTCGAACCCATGAACTGCGAGATCATGACCTGAGCCGAAGTCGGTCGCTCAACCGACTGAGCCACCCAGGAGCCCCAGGGAATACATCTTTTGAAAAGCCTGTGTGTGGATCCGTGGCCTGACACGTCCAGCTTTTGCCGAGTCGTTACGTGGTCTTTGGTAACCCGATTTCCAATGGCATTCCAGCTGGGGTGCTGGTTCATTGTAGACGTTTCTAGTTTTTTGTTGTTCTCTTGAAGCATTGAGTGTTTCATACGCAAGCGTCTGCGGGGAACTCTGTTCCCTTAGGGGGCTCATAGGTGTGGGCTCCTGGGTCGGAGGGGGCGCTCCGGAAGGCACTTGGTGAGCGTTAAGCTGCCGGCGGGAAACCCTCTCCCGGTCCAGCCAGCATCATGGGAAGGGCTTCCCGCCCCCCATGTCTCTCATGTTCAAGTGAGTCCCGAACGAGTTGAAGCTTCCCGTCCGCTGCACGGTGCCTGTGTCGTGACCACACGCCATGCGCTCTTGTGCGGACGCTGGGGTTCTCACAGACCGCGCGTGGTCTCGAGATGTCGGAGACTGCCGTCAGCGTCCGCACAGAAAGCCCATACCGCCGCGCCCGACGAGCCCAGCGGGTACTCGGATGTGCCTCACGCCTGCGCTCAGTGCGAGTCCCAGGCCTCCCGGGCCGGACTCTTGGGAGCTGGGCCTGGCCTCCCTGCACGAGCGCCGGGTTGGTATGGAGCCGCTGTTCGAGGCTTGCCTGTCAGCATGGTTGAGATCAGCCACGTCTTGTCACCAGGACCTTGCTAGAAATGCACCAGTCAAGGGCTGAGTTTCCACAGAGTTCTTTCTTGGGTTCGTGGACTTATTAGCGTGGGAGCCACTGCCCTTGGGCTCTGTGTGTCCGCGAGGGCTGTCTCCCTTCCCTTCCTCTGGCTCCCGAGGGACGTTAGGCCATGTCTGGAGACATCTGTCGTTGTTACAGCCTGGGAGGGCATGGGGGGTGCTAGTGGCCTTGAGCGGGTAGAGGTTGGGGTGCCCCACGGGACCCTGCCCCAAATGTCAGGAGTGCAGGGTTGTGAGACTTGGAGCTGAGGTGTCGTGAGGGGCTGAAGCTATTCAGAAGCTGCTCTGAGACCCCCCAACTCGGCTGAGAAGGAAGGGTCCACATGGCAGGAGAACAGAACTGCCCGGAGTCTCAGTCGCTTGGCCTTCAGTCTCGGTGCGAAGAACTTTCTGCGGGTTGCGTCCGTGAGTTGATCCCGGACGCCACACCGGCGTTCACTTGAGGCTGTGCCCACGTCGCTCACCTGAGCTGCTTTTCTCCTGCAGGGACGCGGTCATTAATTGCAATCCTGATGAATTCGTCGCCGAGGCCCTGGAGCTCCCCAACTTCCAGGAAAGCGTGCAGGAATACCGGAAGGCCGCGCAGGACAGCCCGGCCCCGGCAGGTGAGCGAAGACCCCAGGACGGCCCTCCTCTCCTGGCTGCTGCCCTTCTGCGGCCTAGGTAGGAAGCCACGCGCACCATCTAACGTGGATTAGTCACGTATGTAGCGCTGCTCTGCTCTCTGAGAACACCAGCGCCGCCGTGCCCACCCATCTGCCCTCCCCGCCAAGACCAGGTGAATCGGGGTGTTTGGTGATGGCGCCCAGCCATTCTCTACCAGGCACATGCTATGTGCAGCAGTTCTGGGAGCTCCTGTGGATTCCAGAAAGGGCTTGGAATGCGGACTGAGCCGGCTCGGGTTCTAGTCCTGGTTTTGCTACTAAGGGTCCACGAGAGATTTGGCCACGACGCTCGCCTTGCTGAGTGACCCTCATCGTTGCTCCGTAAGGAAGAGCAGTTGGGGGGAGCTTGGTGACCTTTGCTCCAGGAGCTGGTTTTTTTGAGTGTGCTTTTCAGCTAACGGCAGAAGCGGAGAACACATGACCAGTAAGTGGGTGGGCGTTCATAGGGCCACAGGGCCTTTCACCTGACTGCAGTTTCTGGGTTGATTTTAATATTTATTTTTGGAATAGTGAGAGCGCATGCAGAAGTCGGGTGGGGGGCGGACAGCAGAGGACCCAAAGTGGGCTCTGCGTTGACGGCAGAGAGCCTGACATGGGGCTCGATCCCATGAACCCTGACATCATGACCTGAGCCAGAGTCGGATGTTTAACCGCCTGAGCCACCAGGTGCCCCCTCGCTGCAGTTTCTGCACAGAAGTCCACCTGGGCGGGTGTCGAGCCTCACCTCCCCTGGGAGGAGCCCTCCCATCTGTCTGGGGAAGACTGACTTCCCTTATTCGAATGCCTTTGGGTTTGTGATTGCCTTTGGGTTTGTGATTGCATTCCTGGTTTGCGCGTGAACGATCCCATCTGGATCAGGCGTATGGCCGTGCAGGCGGAGCTGGTCAAGCTGACTGACGCGTGGAAGGGGCCTGGGCTTCAGTCTCTCTAGACTCTGGTCCTGGCTCTGCCTCTTGCAGTCTAGAGAGCTTGCTTTGTTCCCTCCGAGCCTGTCTGCATCCCCTGTAAAGCTCTTGGTGGTAAGAGCTGGATGCCGGGTGGACACCCGCCCCTTGAGGTAAATGATTCACAGCCTAAGGGCCCCTTTGTTACATAAAGGACTGAAAGCACTTCTCTTCAGGGAAGGCTTGTGGGATTTGTTTGTTCTCCCTCCCAGGCGGCTGTTTACACACAAACAGCCAGTGGAAGGGGTCCTCACGGGAGGACCCAGCCCCAGATGGGACCAGCAGCCCCTCCAGGAGCGAAGCGGGAGTTCACTTCTCCCATGACTGAGTGCCGGCTCACTTGGGACCCACGGAAACGGACTCTTTTCACGTGTGTTTTTCCACAGAGAAAAGCAGCCAGTATCCAGAAATCGTCTTCCTGGGGACGGGGTCCGCCATCCCCATGAAGATTCGGAATGTCAGTGCCACGCTCGTCAACATAAGGTACCGCGTGCCCGGGCGCCCTCCCGCACCGGGCAGCACGCTCACTCCCCAGGGTACCTGCCCTGCCGCCCGGCCGCCCGGGCCGAGGGGAGAATGCGGCCGCACGAATCGCGGCGGCCTGTCCTTCTGGCCAGAGCGCCCGGGCGCTGGTGGTCCCATAGCTGATCTCAGTGACTGCAGTTCACCAGCTCGTCCCCCCGTGCTGTGGATGAGTGTAGGGGCCCCGCCGTGTGCCCCCGGCCTCGCGGAGACGCCGCCTCGCTGAATTTTCACGTTAACCCTGTGAAGTAGCAACCACCCGTTGCCTTGACCGTACGGTAACGTTCAGAGAGGTTATTAGTCCCCACCGCTGGTCGGGCAGGTCCCAGCCTGAGGTGGCGTCTTCACTGCTGCGCTGTGCCGTCCCAACCAGTGAGTGCCAGCGCAGGGGGCTGTCCCTGACTGGGCACTGCTGGCGCAGGGGGCTGTCCCCTCACTGGTGACTGCTGGTGCGCCGTGCTGTCCCCTGACGGGGGACTGCTGGCTCGTGGAGCTGTCCCCTGACGGGTGACTGCCGGCGGGTGGAGCTGTCCCCTGACCGGTGACTGCTGGTGCGACGTGCTGTCCCCTGACAGGGGACTGCTGGCTCCTGGAGCTGTCCCCTGATTGGGGACCGCAGAGGCGTGGAGTGGCTGCAGGGCTTGTGCGTTGGTGTCGTGCTCGGCCCCTGGACTCCATCCTCTTGGGTTGCCTGGCGTTTCGGCCGCAGAGAGGTTAAACCGGGTACCGGGCGGTGTTCACGGTGCGTCTGCAGATGCGTCCGTGGGGAAGGTCAGACTCTGAGGCCGCTTTTAACTTGTGCTTTGTCACCCAGATGCCAGTGGTGGGTGATAACCGGCCGCTGGTGCGTCCAGCGCTCACGGCGCTTACAAGGGGCACCTAACATCAGACATGCATGCATCCAGGGCGGGCCCCTCAGGCCTCAGGAAGAGCCCGGTCTCCTCCTGGGGGTCAGAGGCTCCGGGGATGGGGCCCCCCCCCAGCGGCAACTGATCCTGATTTGATTAGTCCCTGCCCAGAAGGTCACGCGTCTGTGTCTGGGGCGTCTCCCTGGAGCACGGGCACCGGGAGGCCTGCAGGGGACGGGCCTCTCCCCGTGGAGCACAGGCTGGGACGGGCCAGTGGGGCGGGAGCACCCGGAGCCTGACTCCACCAGCGGCTCCCCGGCAGCAGCGGCGGCTCCCCGGCAGCAGCGACGCCTCCGCCGGTCCCTCCCCTGCGGGAGCGGTCGCTGCCTGTTGTGCACCTGCCGGCCGGGAGGCCAGGACTGTTGACGGGGGAGGTGCGTCCACGGCAGCCGGCTGTCCCGTGTGCACGCATGGGCCCGGCGCTGGCACTACCCACAGGGGCTGTCGCTGGGTTCAGTTTAAGTAGCCCGAGGCGCCTCCTTCCCGTAAACGGTTTTGCTCTCCTGCTTCACACACTGGGCGCCAGCATCCGCGTGGCCCCGGGCACTCCGTGTGATCGCTCCGTCTGCGTAATGAGCTCCGATGTCCGAGACGGCCTCTCCGAGCACGAGAGGTCTGGGGAGACGTAGCAGGCTCGCGGCCGCTCGCTCCTCTTCCTGAAGCGAAAACCCTCCAGACCCCAGAAACCTTCCCACGAAGTGACCGTCACCCTCGCCTACAGCCCCGACAGGTCCCTGCTCCTGGACTGCGGCGAAGGCACGTTCGGGCAGCTGTGCCGTCACTACGGAGACGAGGTGGACAGGGTCCTGGGCGCCCTCGCCGCTGTATTCGTGTCCCACCTGCACGCGGATCACCACACGGTGAGCGGAGGGCCGGCGCCGGCCCGGGCAGCGCGCCAGCCCCTTCCTTCCCTGCTGTTCCCAGATGCACCCGGGGCCTCGGCTCTCCTCTCGCCCGTGCGCTCGCTCTGCCCGTGCGCTCGCTCTGCCCGTGCGCTGCCGTGTCGGGCTGCCCGGCCATCTGCCTTTCCCCACTTGCCTGCCCGCGCGGCCTGCTCCGAGGGGACCCCGGGCCCTGGCCTTGTCCCCGGTGACGCCGCCCACGGATGGTGGCCGATACGGAGGTGGGAGTGGCTGCAAGAGGGGGACTCCAGAACCCTGACTCGGCGTGGTGGGGGGCGTGGGGAGGGGGAGCTGACCGGGTGTGGTTGACACGCGTCCTCTTCCCCTCCCTGCAGGGCTTGCTGAATATTCTGCTGCAGCGGGAGCGAGCCCTGGTGAGTGCCACGCTCGCTTCTACTGCCCTGTGATTTGGCTGGATCGCCCGGGAGCCACAGCTCCTGTCCCCCTGAGCTCCCCGTCCCTGACTCGGCGCTACCTCGGGTCTCCTTGTCTCAGGCGTCTCTGGGAAGGCCGCGTCCCCCTCTGCTGGTGGTCGCCCCGACCCAGCTCAAGGCCTGGCTCCAGCAGTACCACCACCAGTGCCAGCACGTCCTGCAGCACGTCAGGTGAGCGGCGGCGCCTGCGGCAGACCGGGGCCCGCAGCCTTCCCCGGGACTGCGCCCCCGAAGGTGGCCAAGGGCGTAGGGACGCTCGGACTCCAGGGCGGAACCAAAGCATCGACGGTTCCCGCACTTTCGTCAGCCGTCCTTTCGGTCCCGTTCTGGTTCCCAGCTGTCTGCCCGTGCTTCTCCACGAAGCCGTCCCGGGGAGGAAGTCCATGCGCCTGGGGTCTGTCCCCTCACTACAGCCTCGGGCGGCCCTCAGCCACGAGGTCTCCTGCCACGGCCTTGGGGTTGGGTTTGGCTCTTTTTAACCGACAACTCATTTCTCTTAGTGGCGCATTTAAATAAGTTTCTTTGTAATCACGATTTTGGGGTTTTCTAGCCAGACACTTGACCTTTGAATCATGTTAACATGTTTTTTTTCTGGGGCACCTGGGTGGTTTGGTCGGTCGAGTGACCAGCTGTTGAATTCGGCTCTGGTCACGATCTCACAGTTCATGAGATTGGGTCCCGAGTCGGGCTCTGTGCTGACAGTGCGGAGCCTGCTTGGGATTCTCTCTCTCCCTCTCTGTCTGCCCCTCCCTCACTTGCTTTCTCTCTCTCTTTCTTAAAGAAATGCATAAAAAAATTTTATTTCATATTTGCCGTTCAAATCTTTTGTCTTCTCCCAGCCTGATTCCTGCCAAATGCCTTCAGAAAGGGGCGGAGGCATCCAGCCCCGAGGTCGAAAGGCTGATCGCTTCTCTGCTGGGCGCGTGCGATCTGGGAGAGGTACGGGGGCGCCCGCAGGCGGGAGGGCGATGGGGCGCGGCCGGGAGCCGCTCACCCGCTCCTTCAGTTTCAGACCTGCCTGGTCCGCCACTGCAAGCACGCTTTTGGCTGTGCGCTGGTCCACACGTCCGGCTGGAAGGTGGTCTACTCGGGGGACACCATGCCCTGCGAGGCGCTGGTCCAGATGGGTGAGCGCCGGCGAGTGCGGGCCGGGGCCTGGCGGCGGGGACCTGGGCCCAGGGCTTCTCACGCAGAGGGCTCTGCTCCAGGGTCTGCTGCTTCCTCTCTAGGGAAGGACGCCACCCTCCTGATACACGAAGCCACGTTGGAGGACGGCCTGGAGGAGGAGGCTGTGGAAAAGACACACAGGTAGGGGAGACCCGCTCCCTTTCCCCGGGGACACTTGGAGCCACCCTGAGTCAGCCCCTCGGGGAACGACCGCGTGCTCCAGGGACGGTGACCCAGGGCCAGCCGGCTTCCCACTAGGCCGTGGGGGTTCTGCCCTCATTTCTGCACCGCTGTTGGGGCCGGGGTGGTGATGACATTCCTTACATGGGGGGCTCGGGGCCCAGGGCGGGCAGGGTCTGTCTGTCCCTCCGCCGTGGTCAAGTATGGTATGCCTGCTGGCACAAATGGGAGCCATGGCCGGGAGCTGCCCGGGGGCGTGAGGGCCCGCCTGGGTCCCGGGCTGTTGCTATGACACGAGTGTGTCACCCCAAGTGAGGAGCCCCTGCCTGTTCTCTGCCCTCAGGGACGGGCGCTATGAGGGCGGCCCCGGCCTGGGCTCCATCTGGGGCTGTGCATGAAGAATCCGGCCCTCAGAGTTTGTAGGCAACAGGGGTGCTGATGGAGGAGCCCCCCATCCCCAGCCTTCCTGGGGTGTGGGGGGGAACCCGGGCCTGTGTCCTTCGGGCTTTCCCTGCGCTGGGCGCCAGCCTCACGTGTCCCCCCCCCCCACCCCCACCCCCGGCGGCAGCACCACGTCCCAGGCGATCGGCGTGGGGGTGCGGATGAACGCAGGCTTCACCATGCTCAACCACTTCAGCCAGCGCTACGCCAAGGTCCCCCTCTTCAGCCCCGACTTCAACGACAAAGTGGGGATCGCCTTTGACCACATGAAGGTCTGTGCCACGTGGGCCGGGGCGGAGACTGCACTCCTTGCATGGGGGGCTCGGGCGGGAGGGGTCTGTCTGTCCCCCCGCTGTGGCTGGCACCGGCTGGATGGCAAGGCCGACCTGCTACGGGTCCTCGGCCACTGCAGTTACTGAGGGCTCAGGCCCGGCTGTCCCCACGGCCGCGTCGTCTGCGCCGCGGCACTCGCTGGGGCCTCCTCCGTGCGGCCGCCCACCCTGCCCACGTCCTTGTTCTCCGCTCGCCCTCCAGGTCTGCTTCGGGGACTTCCCCACGGTCCCCAAGCTGACGGCCCCACTCAAGGCCCTGTTTGCCGGCGACATCGAGGAGATGGAGGAGCGCCGGGAGAAGCGGGGGGTGCGGCTGGCGAGGGCCGCCCTCCTCTCCAGGGAGCAGGCGTGCGGCCCTGAGGACGGGGCGCCCCAGCAGAAGCGGGCGCTCACGGAGCAGCCCCGGAGCCCTCAGAGCAAGAAGGTCCGGGCCCAGTGAAGCCCGGGGCGCAGGTCGGGGTAAGCGCGGACCTCAGCCAGGGCCCGGCCCCGTCTGGGGACGAGAGGCTGCCGGATGGACAAAGGGACAACTGGAATTTGGCACAAACCAATTTTTAATGACGTCACGTGGAAAAACAGCATGTCCACACCTGCTGCAGCCACGGGGTCCTCTGTGCATGCCCGAGGCGAGCCGGGTCCCAGCAATGCTGGGTCGCGGACGTGACTGTCTGAGGCCTCAAGACTCCAGAAATACCATTTCCAAAGACAGAAAGATGCCGCGTGGCACCAGAGCGCTTTGCTGCCCCCTGTGCCCAGAGGGACTTGCGTGCCAGCTCCGACGGCGGTGAGGCCCGCTGGAGCCTGTCCCCAGGGAGCGGCCACCCTCTGGGCCGTGCGGGCTCGGGAAGACGCAGGTCTCCTGGCCCCACAGCGAGACCCCCTCGCGGCCCTGGAGTCGTGAGAACGCTGACACCGCCCTCCGTTCGGGGTTCCATGACGCTGAGGTTAGTGCTTGGAAACCAAGGGGAGTTTTAGAGACGACTCGGGTATTTACTTGAGCCTTCTCCCTCCCAGGAGGACGGGGACTGGGAGGGAGACCGAGGAGGCAGCCTAGCTCGCTCTGGTCTCAGCTTTCCTCCTGAGGAGGAGTGTTCCCGGCAAGTCCGTCATCAAAGCAAGATCGGCCACGCTCAGGGATAATAAATCTATTTTAATAACATTACTTTTGACAACTATTTGTACATGTATTTAAAGGTAACTTTCAACCCCTGGGCTCCATTACAAATTGGGTACTGAACCATCCTTGCCGGAAGTGAGCAAAGCTGTTAACATCGAAAGTTGGCAAAATCCCACCATCAGGGAAGGTACTTTACACTGTCGGGAAAAATAACAAAGCATTTAAATTTCTCGTTGTACACCTATACATGGGTTTAGTTGGGCTCAAATTAAACAAATATAGATTTCATATATACAAACATTATATCATGTATAGGTAGATGGCATCTATTTTAAAAGGATAAAATTGGAACGTTTGAGGTGGCATGCATGACCCGAAGCGGGCTCACTCCCTTAACCTCCCAGAGGGGCTGGGCTCCCCGTGTCCCCGAGGGGGGCCCGCCTTCCCTGCCTCCACGCTGCTCTGCTCGGGTAAGCGGAATTATTGCTGTTCCCTGGGGCCTCCGGGAAGGAGAGGCAGGCTCCCGGCCCGTGCTGAGGGTCAAGCCGGGACCCTGCGGGGTTGGAGTCGCTGTCCTCGGGGGTGGGGGCGCCCTCAAGATCAGCTTTTAAAGTCGGGGAAGTAGAAAACGAGAAGGGAGGGAGGGGAGCTTTCAGTCACACGGTAGGGAAAGGGAAACCGTGAGGAAGTGAAGCAGATTTTAAACCATTGGCTTTAGAGCCCACGCGCTAGGGGCAGCCTCGGAGATGGTGCGCTGGCTGCCCCCGTCCCCCCGACTCGCACAGCGGGCCAGGTCGGTGCCACTGCTGGATCCCAGAGCTAGTCAGCTGTAGGTAGGGGGGGGTCCCCTGTAGTCACTGGGCTGACAGCAGGGCGCCCCTTGAGCTGTCAGAGCCTGGGGGGCAACCGCAGGTGGAACCGGGCACCCCAACCCTCCCTGCACCCCCAGCCTGCAGCTGCAAAGCACTTTTCTGAGGCAAGCCCTCGGGTGGAGGCTGAGAGAGGATCAAAATAGGCACAAAGCCAAAAGGCAGAGATCAAACGAAAGGCCAAAGTCACCGCCCCAGGGAACAAACGAACTCCGCACCAACGCAGGCCAGAGGGGACAGCTTGGCGCAGACTCCGGCCTCGCGCTGGCAGTGACGGCACGGCCGCGCGCGGGGAGCCCAGGGGGCGCTCCGGGGTGGGCGGGGCCTGCGCAGGTCAGAGGGCGGTGCTCTCAGACTCCTCCTCCGAGTCCCTCTTCTCTGTCACCGAGTGTGGCCGTGCGTGCTCCAGGGGGCTCAGGCGGAGCGGCGGCCCGAGCTCGACGTGGATGGAGGGGATGTCAAAGTGGACGAGATCTGCAAGGCGGCAGAGAGGGGGCGGCTGAGGGGCCGGCGGGGGCGGGCTGGGCGGGGCCGCTCTGCTCCTTCCGCCGGAGCCTGGGGGACCGGAGCACCCAGATCCCGTCCCGCAGGCGCCCCGCGCAGCTCAGCTCCCGGGGCAGCGCCCTCCAGCTCATTCTCAGAGGGGACGCTGCTCTCGGGGTGGGGTCAGGGACCTCGGGCCGGGCCGTGGGGACAGACCGCCTGTCGGCCCCGGGGCAGCTGCTCACCTCCAGGTACCTCCTTACTGTGGGGACTGAAAGGTCATTCCTCCGGAAGGCTGAGCCCGAGGTAAGCGGGTTCAGCATCCGGATCTCGGGGCCTCTGCAGCCGCCAAGACCAGGTGGTTCCCTAGAGCCGGCAGCTGGGTGCTGGCAAGGCTGAACGGGAGCTGGGGGACCCGGAGGGTGTGCCCCCCACTCCTTAGCCGGCTTCCCTTCTGGCCCCACGTAGCCTTGCCTGGAGGTCAGGGGAGATGTTCCTAGAAGGGAGTGGCCCTGGGCCAGCCTCCCGGGGTGGGGGGGGGTGTCTTTAGGGTATTTTTTAAAACCAACATTCAGCCCAAGGACAGACAGACATTCGGACGTACAAACATGGAAGCTCTGGGACAAACGTCCTTCTGTCACCCTGCCCCCCAAACGGTCCTCAAAACATCCTTCCAACCTGTCTTCGTCCGGCCGAGAGGGGGCCCCAGGCTCGGAGGCTCCTGCCTCAGAAGAAGCCTGGGACCAGGGGACGCCTACCCTGCGGCCTGCTCTCCGGATTCGGAATCCCATGTCTGTCACCTTGCGAGTGTGGCCTTGCAACCACAGGCCGGCTGCGGCCCCGGCTGTTCCCTGAGAGCCCTGGGGGGAGGTGGCCCACTGGCTGGGAGCCCCCACCGACTGACTGCCAGGAAGGGGAGGCTGTTCTCCTTTCGGAGACAGCCTCAGAAGCATCCGCTGGGAGAGGCTGGGCTGGGAGCGCAGGACAGACACCCTGATGCTGTGCCTGTCCCCCAGTCTCCACAGGACCAAGGGCCTAGCAACTGTGCGCCCCTTCTTACGGAGACAGAACAGCTGCTTTCCTGGCTTTTAATTTTGAGCACCTCCTCGCTGTGGGCAGAGGAGACCGGGCAGAAACCAGGGGAAACGAGCTCGGGCTGAACCCACTGCGGTGGAGGCTTCAGGCCTTGCTGGCTGCGTCAGCCCAGAGGCCAAGTTAGAGCCAGTTCCGGAAAGTGGGGGTCCGCTGGTGGGGTCTCGCAGAACAGGGACCCTTATGGGGACACTCCCGAGCCGAGGCTGTCAGGCCTGCGCTTCTAAGCCAACGGGAGGGGGCGCCCGGGTGCCGCGGAGACAGGGAAGGTGGGGGGAGCCCGCTAAGCCTGCTTGCGGCCTTCCTCCCCGCCTCCTAGCGCGAAGCCAGCCAGACCACCGAGAGCCCAGCGGTCCCCCGAAAGCCAGAGGGGCTCGCGGGCGCCCCCGAGGCCGCGGAAGGCGCAGAGCGGGGCTGCCATGCGGGCGGGTCGGAGCCACATGCAGAGCCGAGTGCGCCGGGGGCCGCTTACCCTGCAGTCCCCCCTCACACGCATCCACAACCGCGGCCCTCACGTCACACGGCTGCAGGAACACAACGACAGGATTCGGAGAGAGGAATAAACACGATGAGACGAGAACGGGACAAAAAAACCACGCCGAGCAGGACAGTCGGGTCGCACCAGAGTGTCACAGATGAGACCCGTGCGGACGGACAGAATGACACTGCGCTGCCACAGAACACGGACGGGGCGTGGGGGCCACTCAAGGTCAGCAGTTCCGGATGGCCCAGCGGGAGGTGGGGCTCTGTCCCTTCCACCGTCCACGTTTGGCCCCCGAATTTATCCTCTGACGGTGCGGCCACCTCTCTGTCTCCGTCCCGTGACAGCCTAAGCTCCTTGCCTCGCTTCCAGCACCAGCACGTACCCCGCGTCCCTCCCAGGGGGTGGCTGGAGGAGCGGCCCCTCGGGCTGACTTGGGGTGACCTTGAGCTCCTGGGGTCACCTGGGCCCCCTCCCCGGGTCCAGGCATCGCCACCGCTAACTACCAGCGGTTGGTGGGGCTCACTGTGGATTTCCAAGGAGGAATTTCCTTAAAGGTTTATAAGCCTCGGGGTAGATGTCGGAGGCTCTACCTTCAACATGAATCACACCCCAAATTAAGAAGCCAAACCACCAGAGGCTGCTCCCTGCAATATTTAAATCTCCTGACCCATCCCAAGCACCCCGGTTAGACAAGCCCAAGGGGTGCAACTGAACCCCACAGGCTTGGCTTCCCCCCCCCCGATCAGGGCGGAAAAAACCTCTGGAGAAACATAGGGGTACAACTACCATCCCATCAGAAATCGCAGGGGACCTGGGACCTAGGACCACGATGCTCCCTGAAGCATGTGTGTGTGTGTATGCGGGGTACGGTGTATGGACGAGGTGTGTGCACAGTCGCGTGTACCTGTGTGTGTGTGAGTGGTAGGTACGCACGTGTAGGAAGCTGGTATTTGTGCAGTGTGTGTGCGCACGTGCACCTGTGCTAGCATGCGCGTCTGTGCAGGGTCTGTGTGTGTGCCATGTGCACGCACACCTTCTGCTACTTGGGACAACACAGAACAGCCAGGCCCCGGCTCTGTGCCGCCTGCCGCAACGCGGGTTCTCCGCAGGGACACAGCCCGACGCTCCGCCCGCCTCCCTGAAGGAGGAAAACGCTCCGGCGACTTCAGCGGCCGCTGCCAAGAGACCCGGGGCCTCTGATGCCGTGTGGTCAGAGTATCTGGGGAGACGTTTCGAAAATGTCCTCTTTCTCCAGCCCACGAATGGTTTTTGCCAGAGGCGGCATCTGTGATTTCACGCTTTTACGTTTTTCTGGGGGGAAAACAGCTCCATCTTTCATTTTTAAACTGAAAGCAGAACTAAATTGAGTGGGGGCGGGCTCATCCAATAAGCGCCTCGAAGACCTGGGGAGGGCGGGGGTCGGTATCGGCATCTTTCCGGGGACTAGCCCTTCCCTAAATATTGCTGGAAATGCATTTTTCTAATAAGGCTTGGTTCATGAATAGGGGAAAAGTCTTTGGCTCTTGGCCTCTGTTCTCAAGATCAAGGTCGCACCTATGCCCATACTTGGGCTCCAGCCAAGGAAAGCGGCCGGTAACCTCCCCTGGGCGCACAGGCCAGCTGGTCTGGTCCGGCCTCCGCCCTCTCCCGAAACGCCATCCCCCGGACTCAGAACAGAACCGGAACCCCTCGCTAGCAGGCGTTCCGTTGGGAGAAAGGCCATAGGAAGCATTTCCTGCGGGACAATCTGGATCCACTGACCTCATGGCGGGGCAGGCAGGGGGGACTCCCAAGGCCCCAGCACAGCTTGTCAGTGGACGGCGGCACTAGCGGTCCCGTCCACTGGGCACAGCTGGCGGAGGTGTGCGGAAAAAGATGCGGGCGCCGCGGCTCGGTTACCTGTCGACATGCTCTCCCCGGGGGCCGTGCCGTCCAGCACGGGGTGTTCCGTGGACTGCGGGCTCGGGGCCGGCAGGCTGACCGTAGGAGGCTGGGGGGGCGGCAGGGTGGGTCTCTGTCGGGGCTTGGGGGTGGGCCGAGACTTGGCCGCGGCGCTCGCAAAGCCGGCGGGGGAGGTCAGGGGGGGAACTGGGGCGGCCGGGGAGAGCTGGCCGGAGGCCAGGGAGTACCCCTGAGGGTAACTCAGTCCGTAGGGCGAAGGGGTGCTCGGGGGCGTGGGGGACAGGCTGAGCGGGGACGGCTGGCCGGCAGACTGGTCAGTCACGGCCCCCGGCTGGCCGAAGGGGACCTTGGGCGGGATGGGTGCCAGCTTCTTGGAAACTGAAAGAGAAAATGCAAGAATACACAGACGCACAGGTTGTGAAATACGCCTGCTGTCAGCACGCCCTCGCCACCCCCTCACCCACGCTCGCCGCCCTCGCCGCCCTGCAGGCAGCCGGGAACGCGCTGAGAACTCCTCCCAGAACTGCGAGCTTCCGTGCCTCCCCATCTGCTCACTGCCTCCTCCTCCTCTTCCCGGGGTCCCTGCCGGATGCCCGCGCGGCCCCAGCCAAGCCCGAGAGCGCGCCGCCCACGCACGGCCGGTGGCCCGCCGCCCAGCGTCCCCTTCTGGCCTCCGAGCCATGAAAGGAATCGGGAGTGCGCCGAGGAAGGGGGACGTCTGTGACACGGGGTTCGAGAGGGACGATCGGAGCTCGCTTGGAGACACTGGGGACACTGAGCCGGGCAGGGGGCCAGCGTCTCTCATGGGACAGGAAACTCACGACTTCTGGCTGAGCCTTCCCAGCGGCTCCTGGAAGAGCGACCGATACCCCAGTCCTCCGGCCACAGAAGCACGCGTCTCTTGCCTTCTCTGTCCTTTCCCTGTCCTTCCTCCGAAGCCCGTCCACTCGAGGTTTTCTCTCGAGAAGCGTACCCTCCGGGCGAAGCGCGTCCAGACGTACCGCGTGTTCCTAAGCACGTCTCTGCCCCACCCGCCCCTGCGCTGCCTTCGTCACCGTCTTTTTACTAACCGACCGTGCTACGGGACGGCAAATACTTTACAAGTTAGACACGACCTGGTAAGAAGGACAAAATCCAGCGCTTGGAAGACCCCACTGACGTGCAGACGTTTTGAGACAGCGAGGCTGACTCGTCAGAAATAAGCGAGGGCTGCCGTGGGGAACGCTGGTTCCAGAAGAACCCGTCTTTTGGGCGCACAGGGAGGCGCCGGGGACTCTTCCCCCTACCCCGCTTCCCACCCCACCCCGGAACAAAACCTATTCTAAAGCGCTCCCCGGGCTCCGTCACCATGTCCCACCGACCTGGGTTCAGGTCCCTGCCCCGTCTGAGCCACTGCGTGCCCTCCATTGTTTATTTAAACCTCGTCCACAGGACGCGAGGGCGGCCTCTGTCGCGCAGGGTTGCAGTGGGTTAACAGCATCGCGCACGGAAAGCAGCGGGGAGTCAGGACCAGGAACGAAACCACGCCTCAGCTCGACATCCGACATGCCCAGCCGAGGACAGGGCGGCTTTCCCCGCAGCTGCTTTGGGGGCTCAGGACGGCTGAGGGGCCGATGCCGGAATGACCGAGGGTGGGCAGCTAGCGGAGACCCTAGGCTCCGAGGCTCGAACAGGAGCTGGAGGAGGGGGTGAAGGTGACGGCACCATGTTTGTGAATGCGTTCGCCACTCCTTGGAGGCGACAGGACTGGGCCATGACATACAACTGAAGGCAGGGTGTGACTAAGGGGGCTTAAAAACACAAAAAAAAGCTTGGAGTGCCCGGGTGGCTCAGTGGGTTGAGCACCTGACTCTCGATTTCGGCTCAGGTCATGAGCTCGCGGTTCACGGGATTGAGCCCTGTGTTGGGCTCTGCGCTGACAGCTCAGGGCCTGCTTGGGATTCTCTCTCTGCTCCTCCCCCACTAGTGCTCGCTCTCTCTTTCTCTCTCTCTCCCTGCCCCCTCTCCCCTGCTTGCTCTCTCTCTCACTCTAAAATAATAAACACACACACGTGCGCGCTAAGTGGGCAATGGTGGTGGGTAGAGAAGAAAGCTGTACCTCTCGATGGAGGACTCGGCTGCCCGGCGTCCCTTGGGAAAGGGACCCAAGCCATTCCGGGTTCCTCCCCTGCCTAGTTCCGACATGCCGCCCAAACCGCTAGGGTCAACCTGCCGCTGCCGTTAGCAAGCCGACTGGCCAGACCCCATGCAACACGACGGCTTGGGCGTCCCCTTGCCTCTCAGGGCTGGGGGGAGGCTTAAAGGCTCTGGAAACACAGGTGGCCAGAGAGGCGTGTCCGGAACACAGGGGCCACCTGCCGGCGCTGGGCGAGGGCCCTGGAGTGCTAAAGTCCCAGGGCCGCCACCGTGCCCCAGCTCGTGTGTCTGGAAGGGAGTCCCCGCATCTCCGCACGGTGCGCTGAAGGGCCCGCAGTACCCGTGTCCCACGAGTCTGTGTCTGCCTTTCTGGAGACGCTACAGTGGTCGCTCTGTTACCCTCTCGGGGCCCAGCACGGAGCCCTGCGCGTAGTAGGGGCTCAGAGCCTATTTAGGATGGATAAGGCGTGACTGCGGGGACAAGCGGATGGAAGGGCATGGGACAGCCACCACACCACGGCCTGCCAAGGAGCCCCGAGGGGACCTGCTGTGGGTGAGGCGAACCCTCTCCCAGCTCTTCCACAAACCCTCAAGCCAGGACCAGCCCCCCGAACTCGGAAAGGCCTGAACGGAGAACAAATTCAACCACCTGGTATCCTGACTGAGGTTGAGACTTTGCTAAGCGGTAACGTGAGGGGGAAAGGAACAGTGGCGTGCGGGCGGTCAGTCGGGTGAGCGTCTGACTCTCGGTTTGGGCTCAGGTCATGATCTCACGGTTCGGGGGTTCAAAGCCCCGCGGTGGGCTCTGCGCTGACAACACCGAGCCTGCTTGGGATTGTCTCTCTCCCTCTCCCTCTGCCCGTCCCCTGCTCGCTCTCTCTCAAAAATACATAAACTTCAAAAAAATTAAAAACAAACAAAAAAGGTTAGGACAAGTATACGCTTCGGGCTGCTCCCCTTTTATGAAATGTCCCCACAGAGCGGCTCTTCAGCTTCCGGAAAGTCATTTCAGGGAGAATAACTGGGCGTGTTACAGTGCGCTCCATGGAAGATTCTGGGTCGGGCGGCTCAGGGGTCGGCGCGGAGATTCTCAGCCTCCCCAGACAGAAACGTGGGAGGTCAGGACTCCTGTGCAAACGGTCCCAATCCCCTCCTTTGTGTCGCCTTCCAGAAATAAGCCCAGGGGGTAGGCAGCTGTACGCCAGTGTTTCTAGACTCCTGCCTCAGACTCCACATGGCGTCTTAGACGACGGCGGAAGGGCCTGGAAGGATCCGTGAAGACACGTGCCATCCTGGGCGCTGAGTCTACACAGAGGTCTTAGTGCCTGAGAACCGAGGTCCTAGGTACACACACGCCTAATGAGCCCGCTGTTCAAACGAGTCAAAGAAGGAACAAAAACATGGACCCTCTTGGAGCTGCTTAACTTCCAGAAGCTCCCGCGCCCAGCCCAGGGGCGTCTCACTAAGTCCTGCGGTTTCTCGACGTCCACGCACACCGAGGGGCACGAGCGGACAGGCCGCGGAACAGCCGCCCCGGGCCCGAGACCCACGCGAAGGCTGGCGGGGACATACCTTTCCGAAGAGTGTGAGGGCTCTGGTCCGGGGGCGGCTGGCCGGGGCTGGCGCCGGGGGTGGCCGCCGGCTGGGTCCCCGTACACGGCGTCCCCTGGCTGCAGCCTGGACTTCCTTTCTGCGCGGATCCTGGAGACAGCTCCTTGCTCTTCGAAGCGCTGGAACGGAAGTCCACAGGATAAGAAGGCCCCTGAACCTGGGCGAGCGCAGCGCCTGCCCGTGGGTGCGGGGTCGGCGTCCCACGCGCTCCTCCGGGCCAGCTCCGGTCCGCTCTGCGCCCTCCGTAATGCCTTCAGAGACGCCCCCGGAGGCGACCGGCCCTTCTCGGGCCCTGGGGACCTGGGTTCTGCTCCCGTCTCCACATCCGTGGCGCCCACTGTCCGCCCCCTCGCCACGCCTCTGCCCTCTGTCCGCCGGGACACCACGAGCACCCCCACTCTGTTCCTGATTCTTGGACACACTGAAACGGGAACGCCTAGCTGCTCTGGGCGCTTCCGTGTCCACGGCATGGCAGGGCCAAGAGGAGTTCCTGGGGTCACTGTGTGACATGGGGGCTCCCTGCTGGGCCTTGTGGCCATGGCTCTCCACTGATTTCCCTGACTGCCACCGCAGCCCCGAGCCGAGTAGGGCTTCTGGAACCCAACCTGGGGATGAGCGAGTTCCAGCAGGTTGGGAGGGACAATACAGCCCTTGGCTGTGCTTCCAAATATGGCCAGTTCAAGTCCCAGGCCACCCCCCCAAGGCTTAGGGGGCGTGAGGGCCAATGACAGCGAGGGCCTCTGGTGTCCCTTGAATTGACAAAGGGACACGCTGGGTCACCGTGTCCCAAAAGGGATTCATCCTTCACTGCTGGCTTTCTGCCAGGCATGGCCCTAAGCATAAAGTACATGTTAAGAGACGCCCTACTCCACGCCACGGAACGGGGACAGCAGATATGTGGCCGACTCGTCACTCCGTACATCCCCCACGACGCCCTCCAAGGCAGATGTCCCCTCTGCTGGGTTTCCCTACATGACACTTGAGGAGGCCCCTGGCAAACCGGGGCTGTAGCCCCCCCTGCTGGTCTTACTGGAATCCACCTGGACTCTGATGCCCTCAGGTGAGGGCGTGGGGATGGGAACCTCGATCCTTCCCAACAGCAACTTCCCCCCCACCCAGGACAAGGGACAGCCTGAGTCCATCTAGAGGCCCCAAACATGGGAGAGCCACAGACGCGGCTTCTCCTCCCACGGCCGGGAGGCTGATGCCAAAGAACACCTAGTTTTCCCCACGTGAAGGAGGGAAGGGAACTCCACGTTCAAGGGCACAGGAAACTCTCCCCCTTCTCAGGCTGAGTTTAAAACCACACGCAGGTAAGTCTCCTCTCCGCCCCCCACATGCCATTCCATCCAGAGGGCGTGGAAGGGCAACTCCTTTCTCTGTGCTGTTAACAAAAACAAAAACAAACAACAAAAAAACCCAAAAAACAAAGAAAAAACAATGAAACCCCTGAAAGCCCGTGGCTCTGGTGAGGCAAGAACCTGTCTCTTATTCCTCCTCAGACCCCAAGTCCCCAGGCGCCCGGATATTCAGGCCAAGTATGTCTCCACCTTCCCTTCAGTTACAACGGTAAAAGAAAACACAAAAGCAGCAAACAAAAATTTTGCTTCTGGTGGGATGCCAGACTCTTTCTTTTACATCGGCAAGACCCCTTCCCCGCGGGATCGAGGGACAGAGTGGCTCACGCTTCTTTGGCCCCCCCCCCACTGGATGCACTCCCTCCACCACGGCCGCAAGTATTCACCTACTTACTGGCCTTGCTGGTCTCTCTCCAGCAGGGGTGCGGCTGGCCCCGCGGGGAGAGGTGGGGTGTAAGGTGGTCACTAGGAGAACTAGCGAAGGGCACGCTCAAGGACAGGTTAGTTCTGAGGACACAGGACTCGGTGAGCTGGGGTGCAAAGGGGGTCAGAGTCAATGCCCAGGGGATGAGCGGGAGGCGGAGCCTGGCTGGAGAGAGCTATCAGGCCTAGAGGGGGGCGGGGGGGGGGGTGCTGGCTGGGGGGAGATGGAGAGGCTGGAGCGAGCCAGAGAGAGGAGGGGAGGGCCCGTTATCCCGGGGGGTGGGAGGGGCGCGTAACGGCAGTCCGGCAACCGGAGGATGCATCATCTGGGCTGCAAGTGTCCAAAAAGCAGAAAACAAACAAACAAACAAAAACCCAGTAGAACACCCATCCGTTCTGCGAAGAATCCATGTGGGGGAGCGAAGAGGAGAGGTAGGAGACAGATAAGAACCTTGGTACCCAAAGGAAAGCGGCAGCTGGTTACCCCGAGAAAACGGGGGTGGGGGGTAGGACGTACGGCTGTACAGCAAGGGGATGGCCTCTTAGTTACCCGGAACCAGCGGGTGACGCTCCCCGCCCGTGAGCGACTCTCAAGGCCACTCATCCTGAAGCTGCTGGGAACACCCTCAGAGGCTGGGGAAATCCATCTTCGAGGGGCGTTTCCTAGAAACATTATTTTTATGCGCCAAACGGCGTTTAGCACCAAGTGCTGGTTCTAAGATGGGAAGCCAGGAGGAGGCCAGGAAGTGTGCGAAGAAAGGGCACCATTCCGGCGGGTCTCCTGCCTCTGCTGGCCGCCTGTCAGCCTCCCTGGTCCACAGCGAGCATCGTGCGTTTCTCTGCTGACCTTGCTCTCGCGCGCCTGCACCTGCACCGCCCAAGTGGACCCGAAGCCTGGCGAGAGCACACAGCCGGCATCCTCGGCCCCGAGCTGGAGCTCTCAGTGACTGGAGCACGTCCAGCTTCAGCTCCCCCCGCCCCCACACTCTGTCCCGTGTCTCCTTTGTCATTTCTCCATTTCACGGGAAACATATACCTCCTCCTCACTAAAGGAAAAACCCCTACGAATCCCTTCATTTAGGGAGTTGGTATTTGTGTGTGTGTATATAAAGACTGGGTTAAAAGGCTGGGCTGCCCAGAGCACCCGGGGGGCTCAGTCCATTAAAGCGCCCAACTGTTGGTTTCAGCTTGGGTCACCATCTCGTGGTTTGTGGGTTCGAGCCCCACATCGGGCTCCAGGCTGATGGTGCAGAGCCTGCTTGGGATTCTCTCTCCCTCTCTCTCTGCCCCTCCCCTGGTTGCTCTCCCTCTCTCGAAACAAATAAGCTTAAAACAAAAAAAATAAAATAAAAAAAAGGTTGGACTTCCCAAAGCCTCCAAAATTTTTCCAGCAGCAGCCGTCGGGGAACGCTGTGTCCCCTAACAGAAAGCACAGGCATCTGATTTTCCCGCTCTTTGGAACTACTTTAGAACACATAGAAACACCCAGCAGAGGGGCACCCGGGTGGCTCAGCTGGTTGAGTGTCCGACTTTGGCTCAGGTCACGATCTCATAGCTTTTGAGTTAGAGCCCTGCATCCATCCAGCTCTGTGCTGACAGCTTGGAGCCTGCTTTGGATCCTGTGTCTCCCTCTCTCTCTGCCTTTCCCTGGCTTGCCCTCTGTCTTTCTCTCAAATATAAACATTAAAAAAAAAGAAGAAGAAGAAAGCAAAGCAGTCTTGTGCCATTCCCACTTCTAGGATACCCCTTTCAAGGAAGGGCCAGACGAGGAAGGGCCAAAGTCTCTCTCCCCCATGACCCCAGTGTGGCCACGTGCTGTAATTAGGGCATTCCGGCACACTGGGGCTGGACTGCCCTGAGAGCACCGATCACACGTGTCCTCTTTGGATGGACACAGCCCTCTGTGCATGTTTATTCACTGCGCTGGGGATGCCCTGGGCCTGTTTGCTTTCTTCCTCCTTGGAAACAATAGAAACACAACCCGGCAGCACCCCACTGGGTCACCGGGCCCAGCGTGACCACCTGACTTCCTCCCCTCCTTCCCTGATCTGCGCCCAGATGACAACGCACTGAAAACGGCGTAGAGGGGAGAAAGGGAGACAGACTGAAATTCTGTATTTGCAAATTCAGGATGTATTTACAGCGCAAGCAGCGGACAGGAGGGCTGGAAGCGCGGATCTCTCCCGGATTTTGCGACTTGCCACCTTAGACGTCTGCTGGAGAAGCGAGTGGGGGAGGGGGGAATGCTATTCTTGGGAAGCCTGGGCTCGGTCTGAAAATCCGGGGAGCTGGGAACCACCAGGTGCCGGCGTGATGCGTGAAGCCAAACACGAAGGCTCAGCCACGGGGACGGGGACAGCAGCCGGAAGCCCCCGGAGTGGGTGCAGCGACCCCGCGCACGCGCATGCACGCGCGCGCAGCCAGCCTGGCCCCCTGCTTACCTGGTGCGCTCGGGCCCGGGCTGGAGCCCCAAGCCGGACGGCGAGAGCGAGGGGGCCGCCGCCACGGCGGGGCCGTCCGGGGGCTGCTCCGGGAGCAGCGAAGGCAGAGGCGCGGCAGCAAGCTCTGCGGGCGGCGGCGCGGGGGGCTGCATGGTGGGCGGGGCGCAGGACGCCTTCCTGCCGGCCGAGGAGCCTCTTCGAGCCACCCAGGACGTGTCCATGACCCTCACGCCCATGCTGGCGGGGGACACAAAGACAGCCGCTTAGCCGCGCGGGGCCCGGCGGGGAGGCGCCCTCCCCCGCGCGGCGGACACATTCAAGCAGGTCCGCTGGGAGAACAGCAGCGAAGCCGTAGCAACCCTCCCGGGCCTCCCCAGGGCAGCGAGGCCGGGGCGCCCCCTCCGGAGGCTCCGGGCCCGCAGCCGGCGCACCAGCGGCCCCGGCGCGGCTGGCGGCGCCGCTTCCACCCTCTCTGCCAAAGCCAGCTGGCCGCAGATCGTGTGGAGTCCAAAGCTGTCCCCCAGAGCAGAATGCAGCCTCTCTGGGGGCACTCGCTTCCCCCCCTCCCCCAGCAAGTGGGAGACGGGGTGGGAAGGGCAGGGAGCAGCATCGCACTAGGACATGGCAGTGACCAGCAGGGCACATCTAGACATCCATCGTTCCGTTTGTCACTTGGGGCCCGGAGCACGGGCCCGAGTCCGGACTCCGGCACCGGCCCCAGGACCCTGGCCCGGCCCCAGCCGCTCATCTATGCTGCAGGGAAGGGGGGGCTGATCATGCCTATTGCTCACTCCGGGTTCCGAGTCAGTTCCAACCACCGAGACACAGCTTCCGTTAAAGCCGGCCAAGCAGCCAAACACGGCACATTCACCGACTCGCAGAGCTCACTAAGGCATGGCTTGCTTTGTTCTCGGAGAATGAAGGTGGCCTGGTGGCTACCCGAGAATACCGTACCTTTGGATTTTCCTAAGGCTGCAGGGACAGAAACATACAGATATTAGTGTCAAAAAAACTAAGCCTTCCTTCGGACACACAGGTTGTCTGTCGGGGTCTGAGAGTGGGGCTTTTACAAAAGGTGCCGTGAAATTATTTCAATCCGGCTGGCTTCTCTAGTTCAAGTGACTCTTCTATTTGGGCCAAGACTGTTACCCTACCAAGCTCACAGCTGAAGAGAGGGAGAAGCTGGGGTGCTGATACTGGTGTGGGTAGGGGTTGGGGGAAGAGGGTGTCAAAAGGGAGAAAAAAAATTTGTGTAAATAGCATCTGTTGACTTCCAAGTTACATGATTTAGAAGGCTATTAATTCTGGGCGGGGGGCGGGGCCTAGGCGGCTCAGTCAGTTAAGCGTCTGACTCTTGATTTTGGCTCAGGCCATGGTCTCACGGTTGGTGAGATCGAGCCCCATGTCGGGCTCTACGCTGACAGCAAGGAGCCTGCTTGGGATTCTCTCTCTTCCTCTCTTTCTACCTCTCCTCCACTCATGCCGACTTTCTCTCCCAAAATAAACATTAAAAAAAAAAAAAAAAAAAGCTTTAGAAGGCTATACATTCTTTCCGCTGGTACTGTGGTATGAAGCCGAGACCTTCACCGCCTAAGCCAAGACCTGGTGTTTTGAGTATTAGGGGAGACACAAGCATTTGTGCGACGAGGAAACGTCTGAGCATCTGTGCCTGTCACGTGCTCGCGCCGTGCGGCGTGGGTATGGGGGTGACCTTGTGTTGACTCTGACCCACCCCGGTCAGAAGCACAGAGCCATCACGGTGAATTCTGCCCACCTCGAAAGGGCTTTGCCTTCAGACAGGAGTACCAAGGGTAAACAAACAGGCCCAAGTCTCGAGACTGGTTGTAGCAGGGAGGGATGGGCCTGCACGGGGTGTCAGTGAGAGCTGAGCACACACCAGGATGGGGACAGCTTCCTGACACTCGTCCCTCCGTACGATCCCCAGAGGTTTTTTCGTGTCCACTGTCCCTGTTACTATTTCTCTTCTCCCCTGGATGGCACCTGGGGGGTTAGGGGGCTCTTCCTAGAACCCACTAGCTTTCAAGTCATCTTGGGTCTGAGGACCTCCCTCCCTTTCCTTCTCCAGGAAGTCCAAGATCACTCCTGGAGGCCCCTCGAAACTCCAGCGGCACCCCCTGATATTTAAAGGGGACTGCAAAGGACTATCACACTACGGGCTTCAATAATGATCAGGATGAAGAAAGCAAAACGCTTAGTGTCAGCGGAGGAAGGGAAACGATACCACTTAGCTGCAGTGGCAGGTGAGGTTGGCACACGGGCATAACGGTTGCCACAGTGACCAGCAGGAGCCCTGAGGGTGTCCGTCTGTCCATCTCGCCCCGTCTTCTTTACCCTGTGCTCTTTCACTTAGAAAGATCTTTCTGGGGGCCCCTGAGTGGCTCAGTCGGTTAGGCGTCCGACTTCGGCTCAGGTCATGATCTCACGGTTCGTGGGTTCAAGCCCCACATCGGGCTCCGTGCTGACAGCTCGGAGCCCGGAGCCTGCTTCAGATTCTGTGTCTCCCTCTGTCTGCCCGTCCCCTGCTCATGCTCTGTCTCTGTCTCAAAAACAAATAAACATTAACAACAAGACAGAGCTTTCCAATTTCCAGGAGAGGGGGTGCAGGGTGGGCATGGGTTTCAGGATCAGGGCTCCTGGCGTATCAACAGGATGCCTTCTATTTCCAATGGCATCGTCTAACATCGGCAACCTCGGATACCAGGCTCCCCGGTGACTGGTTTACCAAGCGCAGGGGCCAGCTTTGGGAGGAGGGCTTGAGGGTCTGAATCCCAGATTTTCTCACTAGGGTTGCCAAGCACACTTCAGAGAAGTGTGTACAAATCACGGAGCAGCTACTAAGAAACCAACTGGCAGTAGCCTTGACAATGACGATGCCCTGTCCTTGTAGGTGCCAAGTACAGTTTTTTGTTTCTTCATCTTCGTAGAGAATGAAATAAGAACCTGGACCGAAGCCTAAAACTGGCTGACGGGAGTGGGGCGGAAGCTCTCGGTGCCAGTGAATCAGGCCAGGGGGAGACAGCGATGTTGGGAAGACTCCATCTGGGTCATGTCACCTGAGTCCACAGGATCTGCCCCTTGGGATTGTTTTCCCGTCCTAACAAAACGCCGAAGATTGGGGCGGGGAGTTCTCTGGAAGAAGGAAGGGGAACGAACAAGGAATGTAGTCCTTTTCCCCAGGTTCCTGAGTCTTCCAGGAATCTGGTGAGATGGCCTAGTGTGGGCTTCAGAGGAAGGGAGGCTTTCAGCCTACTTGGATGACTGTCGGCTGAAAGAATAAAGAGGGGCTCCTCACCTCCCTAAGTCTCGGGGCCCAGCCTGGGCCATCAGGGCAGGAAAGAGGGGAAGAGCAAGAAGGGTCGTCTCGGCTGAAGGGTTCTCTGGGAAACAGAACCTGTGACGCGGAGCAGGGGACCCTGGGCAGAAATGGCCACGACGCCTCGCCCTACGGAGGCCGTCCACGTCCCCTGGGGGCCTCCCGCAACCTCTCAGGCCCTCGGCCGGTCCATTTTGGCTTTAGTGCATTTTCTCTTGCAGAACCAGCTCAAGTGCCCGTTTAAGGTGGTCTCGGTGAGGCGGCAAAGGAAGGGTTAGTCAGAATACTTCGTGGACGGAGAAGTGCACTCAGCCACATGGCGATCTTAAAAACGGCACAAGGTCTCTCAAAAGTCCAGTGTGTGCGCTAAAAGCAGCTAACGCTGACCAGGTACTAAGCACTGCTCCACAGGCTTCATAAGGAAAATTTTATTTGAGGCTCCAAGCGACTCTCAGGTGGGTGCCTGCTATCATTTCCCCATTTTGCATAGAAAGAAACTGATGCATTCAGAGGTTAAGTGACTTCCCAAGGTCACGGGGCCAGAATTTGAACTCGGAGCGAGCCGGATCCCAAAGTTCATATTCCACATGCTCAGAGGGCTTCTCTCATATAAGGCTGTTCCTCTCCCGCAAGGCGTGTGGACGAAGGGAATGGAAAGGTTGGTCTCCTTGGTGCAGGAAAGGAAGCGGCATTCTCGTTTGGAAGCCTGAAAGCGGGTAGCCTGGTAGGCCACGCGGGGAAAGCCTAAGAGCCGGAATCTTAAAAACTAAAAGACAAAGGGCTGCCTCCACGGAGGCAGGGAAGAAAAAAGCCCAAATTGGAAAGATGGAAGATCCAGCTGCAAGAACAGGTGTCTACAGGGGCGCCCGGGTGGCTCCGTCGGTTAAGCGTCCGACTTTGGCTCAGGTCATGGTCTCATGGTTCATGGGTTTGAGCCCCGCATCAGGCTCTATGCTGACAGGTTGGAGCCTGGAGCCTGCTTCGGATTCTGTGTCTCCCTCTCTCTCGGCCCCTTCCCTGCTCTCTCTCTCAAAAGTAAAACACACATTAAAAAAAAGTAAAAAAAAAAAAAGAATAGGTAGATTGTCAGGGGTTAGCTGTTGCTTTTTCCTTTTTTTCCCCCTCCGTAGGACAGACAGCTGCCACACTGCCTTTGAATCCCATCAGGAACAATCCTATCCGGAGGTATTAACTAATACACCGCTTTGAAGTATTTTAAGTCTATAGAGACTTGGAAGGTTTTGATTTTTGTTCTGAAAGTCGGTTACGTTTGGCAAAAGCTGGCCAAAAGAGAGGCGGCGAGAAAAGTATTTGCCATCGGATGGTAGACCCTGGGGGTTTTGGGTAGTTCTCCAGGCATCCACTGAAGCCTTGCAAGCTCAGGGAATGTTTAAGATAAACTTGAGGGCCAGGCGGCAGTGGCAGGGGCTTTGGGGGTCACCGGATGGTGACCTTGCCTCCACGCACCCGGGAAGGCCAGAATCAGTCCCTCCAGTCCCTCCAGGGATAATCCCTTTCTTAAATATGTAACAATAACGTTTCATAACCTCCCCGGTACAAAAAAAGGCTGGAGTCTTCTGGCCACTTTCTCGACCTGCTCTCAGCATCCACAGAGGCGTAAATCCTAGCAACATGGACGCTGAGCTGGGGTGTGGGCCAAGAATTGACCTCTCCACGGTGCATTGGGCCAATGCAAACCCAACATGGGAGTCGAATTTCCCACTGATACCCGGGATGGCTTTCTAAGTAAGCTTGTCTTCAGAAAGGTTCAGGCTCTATCTGAAATAAAATGAACGTACCAGATGTCCACGAAGCATCTTTTGGGGTCACAGTCTTGCTGTTGGCCTGCCCCTGCGGGGTCTACAGAGACCTGATGTCCACAGTTACAGAAGCAAGGCCCTTGGACCCTAGTTCTGATTATCACGTGACCACCGACTTTGACTTAACAAAGTTGGGAAACGAAGAATGCCACAGTGCGCGTAGGAAGATCTGTGACACGTGACAACACGACTCCAAGAAGTCCCACGCTAAGTCAGCCGGTGCTTCTGCGTGTTGAATCACGTGTTTTAGGGAGTCCATTAGACCCCAGCTTTCCACTTCCTCCCAACCCAATACGACCGCCAGTGGAACTGATATCCCACAAAGCACCATCCACGCTGCTCTTGCACCTTCTCAATTAAAGATTCCTATCCCAAACTGAACGTCCGGATTAAGGTCCAGATGGGTGGGACAAGACCCATCACAGAGCGGCTGTCACGCACAGGCGAAGGATGTCACGCAGCAGGCACCAAGCTGAGCTCTAACGGAGATCGCGAGCTCTGCTGGAAAGATCCTCACAGATTTTGGGGCCGCTGTCATCCGGCTCTGGTAGAGCATTTCTGAGGACCAGACCACTGTGCGCCAAGCAAATGGCGACAGCATGTCGGGTTTCAAGACTTGAAAGAGAAGTCACATGTTGGTCTTCTGAGTATGAAGAACCAAGGTCGCCAGGATTTCTGCGGAAGGACTGCCATCCCGCTGGGACCCAAGAGGCTAGAACTGAGCAGAGGCAGTGGGACAGACGTGTCCACCGGCAGGGGTAAATATTAAAAAAATTTTTAAATAAAAAAATATATATACATCTGAGGATAACCTTCTGCCATTGTCAGCAAACCAAAAGGGATCTGCAACATTATTTTCACAGATTATTTGGGACAGATGGTCCAAGAAACAGATATCACTATTTTAGAAAACAAAACAAAACAAAAAAACAATACAAATAAGGCATTAAAAATACAGAATGACCTGTACCCTAAAATTTCTAAGTCGGAACTCGGGAAAGGACACAGGCTGACCTCATCAATGCCTTGTGGTTCCGAGTGTTGGTAGACTCAACACAGCCTGTTACGTCCGATGGCTACGGCAGGAAAGTTCTGGAAAAATTTTTAAACACTGGATCACTGGGGTCCTCAGTCGGCTACGGTCTGACTCTTGATTCCGGCTCAGGTCACGATCTCACAGTTCATGAGTCCAAGTCCTGCACCAGGCTCTGTGCTGACAGCATGGAGCCTGCTGGGGGGAGGTCTCTCTCTCCTTCTCTCTTTGCCCCTCCCCCACTTGTGCTCTCTCTCTCTCTCTCTCGAAATAAATAAGCTTTAAAAACAATTTTTTTTAAAAAAAATTGTATCATCGCCAAGCTCTTTATTCATAATGGCAAAATCTTCCTGTGATTCAGCGGTTCTCGGCCCCAGATGCGCGTTAGAAGCAGCCAGGACACCTTTAAAAACCTCCCAACGCCTGAATCCCAGCCCAGCCCAATTAAATCAGCCTGGAGCAACGGGGTCAGGGCCGTAGGACAGCAGGATTCTTTTTTTAAAGCTTATTTTATCTTTTGTTGCATAAGAAGTCACCCTCGAAACGAAGCGGCTTATTTATCTGGGTCTCGAATCCACGCTTCTGGCAGAGTTCGGCAGGTACGGCTTGCATATTCTACGCGGCACTAGCCGGGGTGGTCTGGCTTGGCGAGGACGGCTCCCCAGACAATTCCCTTACAAAGCTGGTACGTGGGCACCGGCTGTCAGCTCGGTGCTCAGCCGGGGACGAAGGCTGGGGGCTCTTCTCCCTTCTCTCCCAGCGGCTGCTTGGGCTCCCGCACAGCCAGGTGGCTGGGTTCCAAGAGCGAGCAGTCAAGAGACCCAGGCACTCTGACTCCACTGCAGAAGTTCTGGCACATCTCTGCTGCCACATTCTGTCAGTCAAGTAAGTCACGGAGGCCAAATCGTCATCAGAGGGAGCACAGCTAGATTTCAGCCCTCGATGGCACCTGCCGCCATTTTCACCATGACGCTCCTGGCGCGCGTCTGCGGTGGAGGGGTGTAGTGGGTCCCTGTGGCTGCTGTAACAAGGACCACGAAGTTGGCCAATGACAGACACCTATTCGCTCGTAGTTCTGGAGGCCAGACGTCCAAGACCAGCAGCAACGGGCTGAAGCCAAGGTGTCAGCAGGACTGTGCCCCCTCCAGAGGCGCCAGGAGAGAAGCTACGAGCTACATCTTGCCTCTTCCAGCCTTTGGGGGCGTACACTCCTGAGCACGTGGCCACATCCTTCAGTCTCTCTCTGCTCCATCTCTGCATTCTTCCTTCTCTGTGTGTAGGTCAAATCTCCCTCCCCCTTTTATGACACATGTGATTGCACTGAGGGTCCACCTTAATAATCCACGGCGACCCCGTCAGTTCAAGGTCCTCACTTTAATCACATCTGCAATGACCCTTTTCCCAATTAAGGTAATATTTAACAGGTTTCGCGATTTAGGACCTGATTGATACCTTTGGGGGGGGGGTCATTATTCCGTCAATCAGAATAACAAAAAAGGCTGATGTGACCTCGAAAAGCTGCCTCCAGGTCTTACTAAAGAAACTGCGTTTTCTAAGTTGTCGTGAATCAAACGCATCACAAAGCCCGGAGCTGGGATGGGAGGGAACCACCTCGTACAATGTCTGGGACAAGACAGCCGTCTTCCAGAAACACGCTGCTGGCACTGATGGGGAACTCATCATTTCTTTCAAGAGTTGGCCAGTTTTCTTTCTTTTCTCTTTTCTTTTCTTTTCTTTTTTCTCTTCTTTTCTCTTTCCTTCCATCCTTCCTTCCTTCCTTCCTTCTTCTTTCCTTTCTCTCTCTCTTTCCTTCTTTCCTCCCTTCCTTCCTTTCAGTAATGGCTTTATTGACATACAATTGATCATTTTGTTTTTTTAACTTGACCAAAAAGCTTTGACAAAGGGAGCTTTAACTTATCAGTGTTTCAAGGGGTAGTTTGGAGACCTTAAAATGTGTCTCATAAATTTGGGGCACCTAGGGGGCTCAGGTGGTTAAGTGTCCGACTCTTGATTTTAGCTCGGGTCACGACCTCGAAGTGTCTGAGATCGAGTCCCGCGTCGGGCTCTGCACTGACAGCAAAGAGCCTGCTTGGGATTCTCTCTCTCCCTCTCTCTCTCCCTCCCCTGCTCTCATACTTTCACTCTATCTCAGAATAAATGAACGTTAAAATGAATAAAATAAGTGTCTCATAGATTTTAAGAGCTCAGAAATGGGATAAACGTTCTTCCCCAGAACACTTACTCACAACCTTGGGGTTCCAGTTCTGTTAAAGCCAGTTAAGATCTGATCATCTCTAAGCCTACTGAACCTTAAAACACCTGGGCAAGTACCCCATTACCCTAAGCTGGGAAGCCCTCTGCTTAATTGAATGTTTAATACAAATATTTTTAATTTTTTTTAATGTTTATTTATTTTGAGAGAAAGACAGAGCACAAGCAGGGGAGGGGCAGAGAGAGAGGGAGACACAGAAGCCGAAGCAGGCTCCAGGCTCCGAGCTGTCAGCACAGAGCCCGACGCGGGGCTCGAACCCACAGCCCACAAGATCACGACCTGAACCGAAGTTGGATGCTTAACTGACTGAGCCGTCCAGGTGCCCCAGCACAAATTTTAAAATACATAAACATATTGGCACATGCCCTCGACCCTTAAAGTGGACGGTGGCAGTTTTCAGCTTTCAATCAGAACCGTATGCAGAATGGGCATTTAATTTACAAAGTTCTCGAATGCCAGAAAGTCATCAGAGATGAGGCAGTTGCTTCAAAGATCATCATTCAAGGGGCGCCGGGGTGGCTCAGTTGGCTAAGCGTCCAACTTCAGCTCAGGTCATGATCTCACGGCCTGTGAGTATGAGCCCCATGGCAGGCTCTGTGCTGACAGCTCGGAGCCTGGAGCCTGTTTCAGAGTCTGTGTCTCCCTCTCTCTCTGCCCCTCCCCTGCTCACACTCTGTCTCTCTCTCAGAAATAAACATTAAAAAATAAATAAATAAATGAAACATCATTCCAGCTTCTGCACCTGCCTGTGCGTTCTGGGGGCCAGTGGACTTTGCCTTGAGATTCCACATGGTAACTCTCCCGTGGACGGCATCTGGATTGTTTTTCACGGGTGCCTGGGACCAGACAGGGCGTGGCAGGGAGGACGGAGCCGCACACCTCTGATGCAGAAACACTAGGACCAGAACAGTTCTCCAGAACCCATCCAGGTCCAGAATTCAGCCTCCAGGGTGAATTCAATCCCCTCGGGTGGACGAACTTCACAAAGGAACAATGTTGCTTTCCCTCAGATGAGAAACAAAATCTGAGGCACCTGGTAATATGCACTTGTCTGGGGGCGCCTGGGTGGCTCAGTCGGTTAGGTGTCCGACTTCGGCTATGATCTCACAGTCTGTAAGTTTGAGCCCCGCGTCAGGCTCTGTGCTGACAGCTCAGAGCCTGAAGCCTGCTTCGGATTCTGTGTCTCCCTCTCTCTCTCTCTCTGCCCCTCCCTTACTCATGCTTTGTCTCTCCTGCTCTCAAAAATAAAAAAAAATAAATAAAAAAAAAATAAAAATATGCACTCGTCTGTCCCTTCCCTGTCTCTCTTGGACTCTCTCTCACAGTGCAGAGATCAGACTCTAAGTATGATTTATAGATTTCCCCGATTCCCTGCAGCATCTAAGAATTCCCAGTTTTCGTTCTCCCTTAGCTGGACAGTAACTGACCACACAGAGTAGGTAAACAAGACCCAGACCCAAGCCACAACGCACAGCAAGAGTCTATGGTGGGTAAGGAGGTAAGCAGGGATCCGGCCCTTCTGAGCGTGCCTCCGTCAACCCCACGACACAGGTCTAGGTCCCGAGGGCCAGCGCCCGCTCCGGAGACAAGAGGGGCGGGCGGTAAGACGTATGCACCTCTACACTTCCTGGCTTTCAACCTTCCCTCCGAAGCCCTTCGGGCTAGAAGCCTTTCAAGCAGGCGGGTCTTTCTGGCCCCCTCGTGGCCTGTTGGGGAGGCGGAAGGTTGGGGCTGCCACGCTTCTGTTGTCGGAATTTCTGTCATTCCCTTCCGACACTTTCACGCTCCTGGTCCATCTCGAAGGCGCAGTTGCTGCATGTTACCTCGAGGCAGCGATTTTCCGTCCTTAACCGAAGTTTGCTCGATGGACTCCCTGGAGGAACAATGCACACCCTTCCTTCTCTCAGACATATTTTCGGTGACGCCCTTGGCTTGCTGGGCGCGCAGCCCTCGACGCGCACGCAGGCTGCCGTGGCTCCCGCTCACCACAAAACAGCCGTGCTTGTTAGAAAACATGTTTACGCCCCTTTTGCTTGCTTTGGGGATCCTATCGGACAGTTACACGTTATGGAAACTGACTTCATAGCAGCACGGAAGGGTGGGGTCGCTCCTATGCGAATTAAGTGGAATGCATTGATGGGTCTCCCTGGGGGACTGCGTCAGGGGGAGAGGTACATGTGTCCGTCATAAAAGACGGGAAAAAGTCTTAAAAACTGACAAGTGACACACAGATTGCGTCCAGTTGTAGGTTTTACTCTCAGTTTTCAAGAGCCCGAGCCTGGACACGTTACGCCATGCGTTCAAGGTGCTGTTCACGTAGGAATGTTGATGAACAATGTATATGAACACAGCCATCGTCGATGAAGAACCATTTAGGATTTGAGCACTGACACACGTTTATAAATCTGGAGTCAAAATACAAAGTGTGTTCCCATATTTCTTTTAATTCTCCTTGCTGACTTTTTTTGGTTTCTTTTGATGATAACTAATGAAGACCAATCACAACCACCATTTCGGGAGGTCACACTTACCTTTGCCCCTAAAGCCAGGGAAGCGAGCCAAGGGACTCAATCCAAACAGCACAGAGGAAAACATCAAGCAAGCAAGAAGGAACAGCTCGATTGCTACAAATCACCTATGTCGCTGCCAGAGAGAGCGCCCTGCCTGGCAATCCCGTTCCGAGTTACTCTCAGCCCCTCCCTGTTCCAACACCCAACGCCTAGAAAGGGACACGAGTTCATACCCATCCTTTTTGTAAAACTCCAGCATCATATTATCCGTGGCAACGCTGAGGGGCCGGCGGATCTGCTCAGGCTGGCGCCGGTCAGCGGGGTCCATGTCTGGGGAGGGCATCGAGCTATAGTTGGCGTTGTGGTTCACGTGTACCGGACTCCCATAGTTCCCTGTGATGTTGAACTCTATCTCTGCGGGGAAGAAAGAAGCGGTGTACGTGATCTAGGGGCCCCGCACGCCCTTCCTGGGGAGGAGAGAGATGGGCACAGATGGCCTCTCATTTACACTTCACGCCTAGAAAGCTTTGTCCCGTGGTTCAGTGTTACATCGCCTGTAGATATGAGTTCGTCTTAATAGAATTCATCATATCAGCAGGTGAACACAAGTGCTCACCTCTCATACTAACATGATGGGTACTTAATGAAGCAATTTCTATTTGTGATTTTAAAAAACAACATGGGGCACCTGGGTGGCTCAGTTGGTTGAGCATCTGACTTCAGCTCAGGTCGTGATCTCACAGGTTTGTGAGTCTGAGCCTTGTGTCGGGCTCTATGTTGTAAGCTCAGAGCATGGAGTCTGCTTTATATTCTGTGTCTCCCTCTCTCTCTGCCCCTCCCCAGCTTGTGCTCTGTCTCTGTCTCTCAACCATAAAGAAATGTTAAAAAAAAAAAAATTAAAAAAAAAAACAAAACAACTTAAACAAGGAACAGTTGGGGTACTTTCTGAAAAAGACAAAATCGTCTATCTGAAACGTCATGGTTAAAAGTAAAATACCAGAGCAAAGAGAGAAATGCCCACAATCGCCACTGTTACTTAAAGCTATTGGAGAAGCTGGCCAATGGAATAAGCCAAGAAAATGAAATAAGAGAAAAGATTATTATTTGTAGATGATGATGTTGTCTTTCTGGAAAGCCAAAGAGAACTAGAGATTGGAACTAGAGATTTCACTAAGATCACTAAGGTTGTGTTGGCAATCGAGTGATATACAAGGGATCCCAAACTTTTCTCACCATTTCCTATCCTCAACAGAAATGAATCCACTCATCCACCAACTTACAGTGTCATGCCTTAGACTCCTATTCCCTTCTTTCTTTATCCTGATTTCCCACCCTCGCTCAACTTGATGTCATCAACAGAACTCTTAAATTTTAGCAGTAAAGGACTCTCATGGTCAAAACACACAAAACCAAGTAAACACAATCAAACGTCTTCGATGTTGATCATCTGAGTGATTACTTCTCATGGACAGAGCACAGAATTTTTAACGTTCCATCCTTACATGAGTTAAACAGTTTACTGTAGCATAGCTGAAGGCATACCCTTAATGTTTACTACACACAAGGTATGGTGTCCTTTTTTGGAAAACAAACACTGAATTTAGTATAGCAACTGCTGTCTCCCAAAAGCTGTTACCTTCGAGAGTCACACCTTTCTGCAATGGTGTCTCCATGGCTAGGAACATTTATGAAGCACTGTCCGATGGCGTCGCCTTCACAGCCTAATTTTGAACTTGATACAAAAAGAACCTCAGGGGCGCCTGGGTAGCTCTGTCAGTTAAGCGACCAACTTCGGCTCAGGACATGATCTCACGGTTCGTGTGTTCGAGCCCCGCGTCAGGCTCTGTGCTGACAGCTCAGAGCCTGGAGCCTGCTTTGGATTCTGTGTCTTCCTCTCTCTCTGCCCCTTCCTTGCTCATGCTCTGTCTGTCTCTGTCTCTCAATAATAAACAAACATTTAAAAAAAATTAAAAAAAAAAGAACCTCATTGCTTTTGAGCCTTACCTTTACATATTGAGGGCAACTCAAAGGACCCACAAAAAGAGTCACAAAAAGATGGCACCAGGGATCGCCGAGCCCTGAATAAAAGTTCACGCCCATCTCGGATCTCTGCGGCATCTATAAAAGCAGGCGATCTCTCTTTCCTGTCTGCTCCAGCATTTCATGATTCATAGATTCAAAGACACCGCGGTGTGCACGTTAGACCAGTAACCACGTTAGACATGGTTAGTGCAGGCAGTGGACACCTATGGCCAACGGGTTCCTCAGCCAAGGATTAGACAATAAGAAACTGCCATGACTCTCCACACCGTACTTGAGTGTGTGTGTGTGTGTGTGTGTGTGTGTGTGTAGGAAGATTAATAACAAACACTTTTGGTTTCAAAAGCTTTGAGGGGCACCTGGAGAGGCTCAATTGGTTGAGTGTCCGACTCGTGATTCTACGGTTCATGAGTTTGAGCCCTGCATCAGGTTCAGTGCAAAACCTGGTTGGGATTCTGTGTCTCTCTCCGCCCCCTCGCTCGCTCGCTCTCAATCTCTCTCACAAAATAAAAAAAATAAACTTAAAAAAAAAAAAATTCTGAGCTCACAGTAACACTCATGCTTCCCCACCCCCGCACCTCGATGTCGCCACCTACCTCCAGGAAAGAACCAGTCCGCGTGCTGGATGATGGGTTCGATGATCCCCACGATCTGCAGTGAAACCGTGGTCATCATCTCTGTGATGTTCCTGCGGGCACAGAGCAGAGTGGGGCAGGGCCGGGTCACTGGCCGAGGCGGGGAGGCACGTCCGGCCCCACGGCCCGGGACCGGAACGCTGCAGACCTAGGTCCGAGAGTAGGCTTTCTCTTCACAAGGACTCTTGACCTTTCTGAACCTTTCCCTTCTACAGAATGGGATAACCACAGGAGGCCTCCTTATAGGAGACGTGTAAACGGGTAATAGACCCGAAAGCATCTGCTTTCCGACTCCGTTCTCTCTTGTGACACGGCCCTCTATCCCTGGGGTCCAGATGCTGGGACGTGCACTCTTCACGGAGAATTGGGAAGGCCTGGAAGAAGATGCCTGGCCTGGTGCTGATTTAGATTAGCTCAGAGAAGTCCCTCACTGCAGACCCTTAGCTCTGAGACCAAGGCGGAGAAGGAGCTACAGAATTCTGGGTCTGCTCCTGAGCCTGAAACCTGAGCGGGCCAAGAGAGAAACAGGACTTGACAAATAAATGAGGCTGATGACATATTGCGGGGGGGGGGGGGGGGAGGGGGCGGCCATTCCCCCGCCACGCCCCACACCTTACCCATACGCGTGTTCCGCCCTGTACTCACCCTTCTGCTTGCGGCCACAGGAGGTTGGGGCCTAACACAATGGCCATGTTACTGGGAGTCATCTTGTTTACATCTTGATATTCTGACAGCTTGGATAAAAATTTGATCAAGTACCTGAAAAGGTGTCGGAAGGGCCAGGCTTAACCAGGGCTCAGCCCCAGCGTGCTCCCCCAGCCGCGGGCAGACACTTCTCTCTGCCCTGCAGCCCATCTACTGACAACAAGACTCACACATCCTGCCTTATAATGAAGACGCGTCAAGTGTCAGGACACGAGACTGCTTTACAGACAGACGGACTCAGATCACGCTCGGCTCCCTGTCAACATCTACAGTTAACCCTGGCCAGAGAAATTCCTCATCTTTCCTCCTGACTCCGTTACCTAGTGACCTAAAGTTCCTCCTGTTCTTCAGAACTTCAGTCACCTGCCACCCTCCCCGTGTGCAGAGGTGAGAAGCCAAGTGTCCAGGTGTCACCGGTGGGACCTCCACATGCTAGCGGTGGGATTAACCTCAGGGCGGCTTTGAGAGCTAATGGAAAAAGAAGTTAAACATAGAGCCAGCCATCCACGCCTACACACGTACCCAAGAGAACGCCCACACACACACAATTGTGCACAGGTGTCCACGGCAGTATTGCTCAAGTCGGCCAAAAAGTGGAGACCTCCCAAATGCCCAACGAGGGAGGACCGGATAACTAAAATACAGTCCATCTGTACAATGGAATACTATTCACCCAGGAAAAGGAACGAAGACATACTGACACACACTACCGCATGGATGAACCTTGAGGACACTATGCTAAGTGAAATGAGCCAGACACAAAAGACCGCATGTTGTGTGAGTCCACCTGGTGGAAGTGTCCCTCGAGGTACCTCTGCAGAGACCGAGGAGGCAGGTTAGCGTCTGCCAGGGGCTGGGTCGGCAGAAAGGGGGAGTGACTGCTAACAGCGACAGGGACTGCTAACGGCGGTGACTGAAATGGTCTCGAAATTAGTGCTGATAGTTGTGGGACTCTACAAACACGCCAACGACTACGAAATTGCACACTTCAAGGGGACACAATAGTATGTGACTTATATCTCAAGGAACTAACAAAAGAGCCATACTTTAGATCGCTCTTGGAATTTTTTGTTAATGTTTGTTTATTTATTTACTTACTTATTTACTTAGAGAGAGAGAGAAAGAGAGAATACCATGTGAGCAGGGGAGGGGCAGAGAGAGAGAGAGGGAGAGAGAGAAAAATCCCAAGCAGGCTCTGTGCTGTCGGTGTAGAGCCCAACGTGGGGCTCGATCCCAGGAACCGTGAGATCATGAGCTGAGCTGAAATCAAGTCTTAACTGACTGAGCCCCCCAGGCGCCCCGTACTTGTTTTAAAATATACATAAAAATTATCATCTTGTTCATTTTCAAGCGTACACTTCAGTCACTAATTACGTACTTTTGCACTGGAAAGCAACCATCACCCCCATCTGTCTCCAGATTTTTTTCAGTTTCCAGAAAAGAAACTGTCCCCATTAAACACTAACCTCCCATCTCATGCCCCCGTCCCTCAACTCCTCTGCTTTCTGTCCCTGTGAATGTGATGACTCCAGGTACCACACACACATGGAATCACACAGTACTGGTCCTTTTGCGTCCGGCTTCTCAGCATGAAGTCCTCAAGGCTCACCCATGTAGTAGCGCGTGCCAGAACCCCCTTCCTTTTTAAGGCAGAATATTGCATTACATGTATATTTTGCTTCTTTTCCCCCTAGACGGACATTTGGGCTGTTTTCACCTCTTGCCTATTACGGATAATGCTGTCATGAACATTAGTGCGCGAGCATCCAGTCCCTGCTTTCGAATAATCCACTGGGCATATACAGATACACCCAGACGTGCGCCCGTGGGAGCACACGGTAATTCTATGTTTCATTTTTTTAAGGGTCCGTCCTACCGCCGGCTCTCGGGATTTTTAACAGGAAGGCGGAAATACTCAGGCAGATGGCAACGAGCTGAAAATCTGCAGCCAGGGAAGCACTGAGGAGAGGTGGCAGGGCCAGGAGGAGTTGCTGGCAAGCCAAAGGGATGAGGAAGCAGACGGTGTGAAGGAGCAGAACAGATCTGTAGAGCGGCGGGAAGCGAAATCCCAGGCGCAGCAGGAAGAGTGAGAGACGTGTGCAAAACAGCTGGTAGGCGGCAGAGTCCCAGAGAGGTTCTCCGGCTCCATCGCCCAGCAGACCGGCTCAAGGACACTCTGCTAACCAGCTCGGGGTTTGCTCAGCCTCCCGCAGGTGCGCCCGAACACCTACCTTTGCGACAAACCCGCCAAGATCTTTTTATTTTTTTAACGAGAAAAAAGTTTAGAATATAATTTATTGTCGAATTGGCTAAAATACAGTGTGTAAAGTGTCCTCTTTTTTTTTTTTTTAATGTTTCTTTATTTTTGAGAGAGAGAGGCAGAGAGAGAGACAGAGCACAAGCAGGGGAGGGGCAGAGTGAGAGAGGGAGACACGAATCCGAAGCAGGCTCCAAGCTCTGAGCTGTCGGCACAGAACCCCACACGGGGCTCGAACTCACAGACCGTGAGATCATGACCTGAGCCGAAGTCAGACACTCAACCGACTGAGCCACCCGGGTGCCCCTTTTTAAATTTTTTTAAATGCTCGTTTTTTTAATTTTAGTTTACATCCAAGTTAGTTAGCATGTAATGCAACAGTGACTTCAGGAGTAGAATTCAGCGATTCATCTCCTACGTACAACACCCAGTGCTCATCCCAACAAGTGTCTTCCTTAATGCCCACCACCCATTTAGCCCACCCCCCACCCACAGCCCCTCCAGCAGCCCTGAGTCTGTTCTCTGTATTTAGGAGTCTCTTATGTTTTGTCCCCCTTCCTGTTTTTACATCATTGTTGCTTCCCTTCTCTTACGTTCATCTCCTTTGTGTCTTGAAGTCCTCATATGAGTGAAGTCATATATCTGTCTTTCTCTGACTGGCTAATGTCACTTAGCTCGATACCCTCTCGTTCCATCCACGTTGTTGCAAACACAAGATCTTAAAATAGGTTCCATTAAGCTTGGCTTCTTGCAAATCAAAGAACTTAACTGCATGAGCCAATGGCCGCTGAAGTCATAGAGCACCCTTCCTTCTGTTTGTTCATCTGCAAAATGGCAGGGCTGCTTGAGGCCGGAAAGAGAGCCCGTGCGTGAACCGTGCCTGACGCCCCGTACAGTGCAGTGCATGCTAGTTACCATGACCTTCAGCCGGGAAACCATGTGTCTGCGGCTTCAATAACCCTGATGCCGAGCCTCCAAGATCCATCCACTTACCGGATGTTGTTGTGATTGGCCTTGGGCAGTTTTTCACAAGCATTCCACAGCGCCTGAAGCCTCTTGTCTTGCTCCTGAATACTGGGGAATAAATGGCAAAGCCAGTGGTTGACATGAATCAATGAAATCTCACCGGCCATCATAGTAACCAGTCATTGCACTATTTGGGTATAAGTAGCCAAGTATCGGTTGCCCGGGTGGCTCTGTTGGTTAAGCGTCTGATTTTTGGCTCAGGTCATGATCTCACGATTCATGAGTTTGAGCCCTGTGTCGGGCTCTGTGCTGACAGTGTGGAGCCTGCTTGGGATTCCCTCTCTCTCCCTCTCAAAATAGATAGATAGATAGATAGGTAGATGAATAGATAAAAGAAGCCAACTACTGTGACTGACAGCATCAGCAAGCTACTACTATTCAAGGGCTTAGTCACTACTATTTTCCTCTCTGTGTTCTCCACCTTGTCCTGGAAGCTTCGCCTGAACCAGTCACTTGTCTCAGGTGAATGCGTGCCAAGGTAGCAGGTGGGGGCAGGAGGGCATAAGCCGGACACCTGCTCTAGAGTAAGGCGCGGCCGGGGTCTTGTCAGGAAGCAGATTCTGGCACAGAACCTGAGAGCTCGACCCACCTCCACACCGTGGGGCTGCCTGCTGTCCAGTCCAACAGGTATTATTTAAGGCATATTAAGTTCCCTGGCATCTGACACTTAATAGATGTTCAATAAATACCTTCTGAAAAGGAAAATTATATGGGCTTGATATACATGTAAGGAAATCTGACCTTCAAGATCTAATTTAGGGATGGATAATTTCCACGAGCTGAAGGTTCTCCACACTACAACAGGTCTGCTCCAAAGCTAAATTTTTAAAATTTTATTTTTACTTTATTTTACTTTATTTTTACTTTTACTTTACTCTATTTTACTTTATTTTATTGTGCTTCAGATTTTATTTTATTTTACTTTATTTGCAAGCCCTCTAAGAATGAAAAGAAATTACTTCCAGGACTACATTTTGTATATGTTTCTCCTGAAAATCTCCGTCACGGCTTACAGGGTTAGGAAGGCCCTTCTGCTCAAAGAATCTTCTCTCCAGAAAAACTAAAAGGGAAAATATCAGCAGGTGAGGGCCCAGATGTGACCCCTTGGCCTGGGGCCCAGGGCAGGGAGGTCCTCCCACAGATCGTGACCAAGGCAAGAAAAACTCTCTTTTCTCCCATTTCAGGCTTCAGGAAGAGGTAAGCATTCTCCAAAACACACTTCCTCCTAGGAAACTGCAGACCAAATGTCCCATTTAGAAATGGAAAGGTTAACCGATCGTATTTGGTCACAAGCTGACCAAAGGTTGGACGAAGAGGGTTTTGGGCAGGGAGGCCATTCAAGACCCAGGCCCAATCTGCCCGCAGTCTGGTGCCAATGACTGAATCTCTATGCAGCCTCACTTTTCCTCATCTGTAAAATGGGCTCAGGGTAGTACTTTCTGCCCGGAGTCGGCATGAGTGGTTTAAAAGAGCATCCGTAACAAAGCACTCCACAGAGCGTCTGGTCCATCTTGAGCGCTCAGTTCAGCATCTGAGGAGAAAGGGCAGACGCTGCCAAGACCCAGCTGGGTGGGTCCTGAAGCCCCGGCTGCCTCCCTCCTCTAGCTCATATGTCACTGAGATCACGTGCACAGTTAGGAAGTAGAGGGGCCGGTTTCCCTCGAAGGAGGCATCAAGTACCGTAGATGGGCCTACGGGTCCCTGAGCGGGATCCCACTCTGCCAGCGATTCGATGCCAGGGAACCTGTCATCATACCCCTGCTCTGAGACTCGACTTCCTCCTCTGTCACTGGGGAGCATGGTACAACCCACTTTCGAAGGGTTAGTTACTGCGACGAAGGAGTTAAAAGCATATAATGAGCTTAGAGCAGCCGCGAGCCTCTCGTACACGCTGGACGGAGGCAGGGCTGGAAGTCGATATCGTCGTGGGAGTCACGCCCACTCTCCGCAGTAAGATACTACACACGCCACATGTCCAGCCAGGCTTTTCCGATGCAGTCTCTACTCCATCTTGAAAAACAAAAAAACAACATGGCGTTCTGCAACCCGATTGGAGCCCAGCCTTCTCGAACGCCACACAGATAAGCCTGGCTTCATTTGTCTGTCAGTGGGGTGTTTTCAGAAGTAGAAACCTACTCCAGTGTTCCTTCCGACAGGCTAAGCTGGCTGTGCTTTGGGACTAAGCCCACAGCTAGAGAGTTCTAGAACTCATGTCCTTCTCAGGCACTCAGCAGAGGCCAGCCCACTGACCAGAGATGATGTTTTCTAGTACCAATTTTTTTAAGTTTATTTATTTATTATTGGGGGCAGGGCAGAGGGAGAGAGAGGGAGAGAGAGAGAATCCCAAGCAGGCTCTGCACTGTCAGCATGGAGCCTGTTGGGGGGCTCGATCCCACGAACCGTGAGATCATGACCTGAGCCAAAATCAACAGTTGGATGCTTAACCAACTCATCTTCCCAGGCGCCCATGATTAGCTATTAACGAGCTGTTATTAATACAGTTGTGATGATTAGAAATAAGAGTCAAGACTCTGTGACCACTCCTTTGTACTCTTCTCTCCGGAAGGAAAGCACTACAATCTGCTTGTGTGAGCCCTTCCAGAACCTTCTATGCATTTACACTTATATAGAGGCACTCCTAAAACTGTACTGCTTTTAATGTGCTGTGCTTTTCTTTTTAAAACAATGGAGTATCATGTCTCCTTGTTAACTTCTTTTATTTCAATGAAAAATTAGTCTTTGTATCTTTTTATGTTATCTTTCTGCCTGCTCTGTGAACGCCTCCTCCTTTACGCGTAAGCACCTCTGGAGCAGGAACTGAGCCTCACCCATTGCTGTGGCCCCAGTGCCTAGGATGGAGTGAGTCATCTTCTGGTTCAGTAAGTATTTGTTGATTTAATGAACGCTGGGCACTCCAACTTCTTGTTCTTTTGTGTTTAAGATATATTTTGGAGTAGCTCGACCAGTCCTTTTAAGAGCTGCAGAGTGAGTATGTCGGCAGCGCAGATACACCATAACTTATTTGGCCATGCCCCGCCTCTCCCACCGATGAGGCTTCACTAACTTCTGGGCTTTCATTATTCCAAATAACACCATCATTGGCATCCTCGTCCATGCCTCTTTGGGTACAAATTTGAGCATCTCTCCATGATATATACCAAGAAGTGCAGTCATAATATCGCAGGCTACGTAAGCTTTCATAAGGCGTACACAGGCTTTCCTAATTTCAATAGATACTTAACTCCAACCAACAGCACACTGCAAAAATGTGGCGTACTCACTTGGAAGCCTGAATCCACTCATCATAGAGTTCAAAGGTCATAAGAGGTTCCGGCAACTCTCGGAGGTAAGATTTCAAAGCTCCTAGACGCGAAGACAATATTGGCTATAAGCCGCTTGGCACCGGCACAGACAAGTTCTCCCAGCCTAGCATCGCCCATGTGGGTTACATCCGGGATGGGTTCCCCGACCCTCAAGCCAAGATCGAAGAAGAGTGTTTCCCCACATGAATGGATTGGAGCCTCTGGCGTGGTGGAGGAAGCTGGGCTTCCAATCACGTTGGCGTCCCCCTCTTATTTCCCACCGACACCTCATCTTCTCTTGGTACACACACTTTCTTCAAGGCGCCCCAGCAACCAGGCTTAAAACTGAGCCCTGAGTGGAGACATCTGAGGCATGCTGGGAAGCCAGTGGTTCCAGTGTCATGTGACCACAACGCCCTCACGCTGACCCCCTCCCCGTGAGCCTCTACAGCACAAGGGAGCCCCTTGCTAAGGGGTGGCGGGCGCCCACCTGCAATTGCGTGGGGGTCTGCTGAGTACTCCTGCACGTCCACCACACAGCAGTCCAGGGCGGCTTTCAGCTTCTTCAACTTGGAGGCCGACGGCGCTACCCGGAAGAGTCCCTGCCGACAGCACAGAGGGTCGGTGCGCAGCGCCGTAACCCAGGGGAAGGGCACAAGAGCAAAGCGAACAAACAGGAAGTCTCCCCACTCCCTTCCTCCGAAATCTCCCTGATGCGTTCCTCCCACCGCCGTTTCCCAACTCGGTGGCTGCCTGCTCCGTGAACGCCTCCTCTGGAGCAGGAACTGAGCCTCACCCGTTGCTGCGGCCCCAGTGCCTAGGATGGAGTGAGTCATCTTCTGGTTCAGTAAGTATTTGTTGATTTAATGAACGCTGGGCACTCCAGCTTCTTGTTCTTTTATGTTTAAGATATATTTTGGAGAAGTGACACATGATCAGACACGGAGGTCCAGGAAGCTCAATACGACAAGGTCTGTAGACCAAGTGTGTAAGTGTGAGTGTGTGTGTGTGTGTG